>CM053645.1:5000-1401840 GCA_028654395.1 Scutellaria barbata | reverse complement strand
TGTAAAATCTGGAATCTTGAATCATGTCAAACCTATTGAATCTTTGGATCATCACTCTTTACCAAATAGGCAATATCAATTGTTTAAGAATTGTTCATAAAAGTCACAGATTAAGGAACAAGTTCTTACTTCTACCCAACAATGCAACATATAATGTAGATTGGAAATATACAAATGTCATTTCATGGATGAAAGAGTTGCTTTACATTGAAAAACTGACACAAGCTCGTGTAAAAAAAATGCCACTTAACATGATATATGTATATTAATCATAGCCTCATAGGCACCATGGACTATGTTCTGAGCCACTCAACACATGCAGCTAATCAATCGCTTAAGCAATCATTCAATCTCCGGTAAATAAATGCATGAAGTGGTAAAATCTTACACGCACAAGCACTTATATCTGAGAATTGATGAGCTCTTCAACTTCATTTCTATACTTTGAAATAAGGTCTCTGAAATTAAAGAACAAGAAGACGAGCAAAAAATCAATAGAATTTGTCAAATCAGATCAAGTTTCTTATTTGTCAATCATCAAGTTTCTTCTTTTGTCAAAAGTTGGCAAAGTAATCATCTCAATTCAACAACTTAACAAGAACTTGCCAGTAAACAACTCATATCTTTTGATCATTAGAGGAAAGTACGAGTTAAGCTAAGGGGGAAATTATTACAAACCTTCGCTCAGCCAGTAAGTTCTCAGCTTCCTCCAGTCTGCATTTTTGTTCCCCAACGGTCTGCCAACAACATCCACAAAGTGGGAGTGCATTATAAGAAAATGATATGATTGATCCCCAAAAATTAGCTCAAAGGTGTCCTAATGTGTGCAATACCTAATGAAAAATATTTTCATTGAAAAAACATCGAAACAATCCAAATTACCGTAGACTTAGCCTTAATCGTCCCAGCAATGGAATTCAACAGCTGCTGGCACTTCTCAAACTGTGAGTTCAACTCACCCACCTTCCAAAAAAAAAATTCATAATTTAGTAGAATACCTAAAAATTCATATTGAAACTGATTCAAAGGTACGAGTATTTTGCATCAATATGCTCAGTGATCACTTAAATACGATCGAAATAATACACATTTTTTTCATTGAACAACGGAACCTGAAATCACTAACCAGTGCATCAGTTTGCTGATCCCTTGTCCCATTTTCAGTTACATCTGCTAAATTCTCCACCAGCTTCAATTATGCCAAAAAAAAAAAAAAAAAAGGAGAACCCCCAAATCAAAACCCTAAAAAAATTAAATAATAAAAGCCAGAGATTTATATTGATTCAGAATAATAATGGAAAATTACGTGGAGTAGGTGAAAATGGGAGGCGAGAGACTGATGCTGCTGTGGTTGCGGTTGTTGCTGGAAACGTTGCTGCTGATTGAATTGCTGCTGAAATTGTTGTTGTTGTTGTTGATTGAATTGCTGCTGTTGGAGGAATAAATGGTCCTGATTTGAGGGAGTAGATGGGTTACTGTGCGACTGAATGTTGGGGATCATTCCCCAGTTTCCTCCACCACCAAAATGCTCCATTTCTGTGACCTAATTTCTGCCCTTTCTGTTACACAGCTATTGACAAGAAGATCAAAACTGTGTCGTTTGGTAAATAGGCCGAACACCATTTTAGATGTAGGCTTCTATTAAAATATAAAGCCCATTAAGAAGAAAAAGATGGCCAGTTGAAAGGAAGTTTGTTGACCCAAATATAAGACGTCGTCGTAAAACCAGCTTCCACGTTATTCAACGGCGGTCGCCGCATTAACCAATTCAGAGCTCGGAATCAAGGTTTGGTGTTGCATAACGCTATTTCATTATCTGAATTTTTTAACCGAATACTTTATATTATACTTATCGATGATATGGATTGTACCTGTTTCTGTTTTATTTTCTTTTTTTGATTTCATTTTCTTTTTGGTTACTTCAGCAGCTAAATTTGGTCAAAGGGTTTATAGATATTTATTTTTTTCTGCTAATGTTGAAGAATTTTGTTGGGCCTGATGGGGAACTTGAGAAGGAGCAGAATGTTTGTTAGATTATTAGAGGTAGTAGATGAATTTTGGAAATATTTAATGTCTTAAATTTGGGGGTTTTCTGTTAATCTGCTTCTAGGGTTTATCGGTTATGTGAAGTGTGTTTTGGGATAAGAATAATTCTGTTTATCTTCTTGTTTTGATCATAAGAAAGGAGCAATCTTTCCTTGTTGGAGTATCCACTTCTTTGCGATATGTTTCAGTAGATTTAGTGTTATCTAGCTTCAAAAGAACATGCTCTTCACATTGAAAGATGTTTACTAATGTCAGTAATGTAGTTTTGCTTGATAAGAACGGTTTTCATGTTAGCAAACGTATTCGAAACACTTAGCTGATGTGCCATTTTCTCAAGAAAATAGTTGCTTTGTAGAGTAGTCTCAGGACATTGTCAAGCTTAGTTAGCACAGTTTGCTATCTGCATAGCTACTATATCTTGATTTTGATGAATCACTAATGATTTGGAGCTTGTTAGGATACTGAATTGTAATAGTTGCTCTGTCCATCTTAAAGTTCAACCTTTGAACTTCATTTACCTTTGTTGTGCTATTGTCTGGTGAGTTTGAATTGAGAAAATAGAGATGGGGTCATTACATTCTGATGAACAAATGAAAATTGCAGGCTGTCAATTATGTCGATAAAACCCACAGTTGCATTAAGAGCTTTGCTTGTAGGAGGAATTGCTGCCTTTGCTAAAATAGGAGCCGTAATGAAAGCTGCAGGAGGAGTGAAGATTGGTGCCGCTGCAGCTGCTATGACGGCTGCAGCAACTGCTGCTGTATCGGGATCGAAACAGGATTCAAAGAACTCTTCAGAATAGGATTCTTGAAAATGAGCAATTTTCCCAATTTTTTTCTTTGGGAGATTCTGGACATTCCGAAGTTTGCATTTTTACTGTAATAATATGTTCCATTATAATCTGAAAATCAGCATAGCAGGCCTCGCAATTGCAAATGGTTTCTCAAGATTTAATATTATTGGCTCAGAACCAACCCAATTGAACCTTTCAAATATGAAATATGTAATATGTTTGAAGTATTAACATTCTTTTTGAACGAAAGAAAAAATAAAAATAGAGAAAATAGAATTTCATTTCTCTGGAAATGGGTACTTATTACAGAGAGTTCTGTTCTTGTATTTCGACATGTATAATGTATTTTAATATCAATTCAATTCCAATAAGGAAAATGTGAGAACAAAAAATTAATACTGAAACAGCAATTGCAAGACTGAATATGGAAATCCCAGTAGAAAATTGCAAGACATGAAATTATCAAATTGCTTTAAAATGAGTTCTCCATGCTGTCACTGCGATTCACCATGCCCGCAGAATTTCTAATATTCTCTGATTAACATAACATCACTGGCAGTTGAAGCTTTACACAGCCATAATGAGAATATTCAGCGAGTGTGGTGCCATCAAAAGGACAGCACACGGTTCTTTCCGGATTTGCCACAAGTGAAGTCCGAATAGTCAACGGAGTTGACAAAGAATTCGGGGTTTGGTGTTTCTAGTTCCAGGATGACCTGATTGTGGACAAGTCACAAGTAGTTTGTTAGTCTGATGAAGTATTCGACTTTTTCTACATGAAACAATTGAAGCATTTACTATGCAAAGGAATTGAAGAATCTGAATGGTAGCTTTTCATTCAAAATCCATGGCAAATGCATTGATAAATTTGAAATAGAAAGAGATAAGCATTTTTTTCTTCAAAGATGGAGCAACTTGGAATGAGATTTAAAGCACATATAAAATATCAATGCATTTCTCTATTACTTCAGAAGTGGAGTAGATGGAGTGAGGAGAGACGAAGTTCATAGAGTAGGAAAATCTTTAAGAGTCACAAGCAGAAAGTATGAAGCAACGAGACAAGATTTCAATAGTGTCAAAGGCTATGTACAATAACAACTTTTATGGCCGGAATGCAATATAAACACAAAAACATAAGTGTTACTTAAAAAAGGTAATATTGGTTTTTGAAGATATATAAAGTCAAAATGATATCTTTAGTACTTTCAGATGTCATACCATGGTATTTTCACCTTCTCGGAGGATTGGAGCAGGAACATAAAGGTTGCACTGCGGTCCAACAGACTGTAAAATGACCCAACAGAAAATGGCATGTCATTTTTTCTCGAAAATAAAGCTTGGCATAAGATCATGAGATTTGACAATAGGAGCAATTCAACTAGTATGGTTACTTATAAGATAAAATGAAATATACCGGCCAATAACGTCCGATATTTATTTCATTTATGAACGCAATTCCTTTACTCCATCCTCTGAATGATATGTATGTTTCTCTGACTTTGTTAATATTGAAGTGGCTGGCATAAAAAGCTGGTTCCAGATTTAGCTCTGCAAGAAAGACGCAAATTTTACATCTAATCATCACAAAATTGTGTATTTAACTCGATTCTGAAGACTATACTGTCAAATATCGCAAGGATCCAGGGCTTACTCTTTTTGTCTTTAAATTTTTTGAGACCTGGAGAGCCCCTTTTCGCATTCAGTGTGATGGGGTTAAATTTTTGGGCGTCTTTGATGTTTTCAAAAGTAATGGGAAACATTTTCCACTTATACAGAGGCCTTCCATCCAGATTAACAGAAGACAAAATACCCTAGCAAGCATATTTTACAATAATCATCATGCTGCAAGATCATCTACTATTTAATATAACAAAGGGCATAAAGCTACCACAAAAAAACCGGAACAAGTACTGGCACCCTCAAAATGTATTATCAGAATTATGGCAACTGAAATCTTTCTGTTTCTACTATCAGAATATAAAGAATAAGCACATGGAGCCTTCAGAATGACTCAAATACAAATTGATAGCATGATACAAAAAATTCAAAAAGAAACAATATGGGATACTGTAAAAATAGCTAGTTACTGGATATTTTACCTTCCTGTCAAATATATATGGTCCATAATTCAAGCGACCCATGTTTTCAACCTATATGAGCAAGGTGTGATTACTGAAGAGGACCAAAATACGACCAAAAGCATATTGAAATGGGCAAACTGCATTCAGTAACAATTAAAAAGTACTTTGAACTAAGCTCAAAAGGCAGTTGAAAATAAAGCAATATTTATTGGGTTCTCTTCATTAAAAAAGGAAAAAAAAAAAAAAAAAAAACACATCTGTACCAAGATAAAGAGTTTATTTTTCGATTCACATTTTAAATGAGGCAAGTCTATGGGTCTATTAGACCATCTCGTGATGACATCAACATATGTTGGCCTCCTCCCACTATCTTCAGGACAGGAAATAAACACTTGAGCTCTATCATGCACCTGCAATTGATGATTCTGAGATGAGATTGGAATTATTTAAATTAAACATTATGAAAGGTCATGCCAAAAGCAACTTGTCATGAAGAAGAATTATGACCGGGCTACCACTGCATATTTGTCACATAAATAAAATGGAGCATAAGATGCTTAATAGAACTCCAGCAAGATTAGAAGCTGTAAAATACCACCTCATCTTCTCACAATTCACAGATCCTTTACTTTCACAGACAACTCCATGTCATAAACCGATATCGAGTTCTTTGAATCATACATCGGATATATCAAACAACCACATTTTGATGAAAAGGTCAGAAAACAGACTTGAAGGTCAACCAAGAATTTTTAGCAAGTATCGATATGATGATATGACCTTTGGTATGGATAGCACACTTCCATTTCCTCTTGGAGTGTACTCAGAAGCATATAACACGAAGCCAAACATCTGAAAACAATATCCAACAAAGATGAGGTTATCATCAATTAATTTGAATTATTTGGGTGAAGAATAAAAGATTTTTCTTATTTTATCACCTGTCCAATAGCTTCCATCGAGATTGGGTTCTCAGACTCAACAACCTCAACAAGGCCTTTCATACCAATCATGTCATATAAAAATGATATTTTATCTAGCTTAATGTGTCCATAAGCTATTTTTTCGTTGTTGGAAGGAACAGGAGCGAGAGGCACAGAACTATATTTTGCAATGACACTTCTTAGAGCTGAAAGCAATAGCATATCATTATTGAAAAGACAAGATAATCCATAATACCTTAGTTTTAAACTTAATCAATAAAATATGACAAAATGCAACAATCAAATTTGAATTTTGATGAGGACAAACTAAAGAGAAGACGTCTCATGTATTTACTCAAAAGAGAAACAAGTCGAACACATAGGAAGTAGATCCCACGAGGGTAGATCTTTACCTTTGTACTTTCTGTTGTCTACATCACCTGATTCTCTAATAGGTGCATCCTAGTAAAACAGGTGCCAGTACAAGGAATAAAGTGTTCAGTAAGACTATCAATAATTATTCTTCAGGCTATGAGAAAAACTTAAAACAGTTTTTGATCTTCCTCACATAATCATATGATGTAAGATCGGCCATGTAGGCCAACTCATCTCCATTTGTATTAGCACCATTATAAAATCCAAAGTTCGTTCCACCATGTGCCATCTAGGTAAAACAGCATATAATTAAATGAGTGGAAACAATTATTTTTAACAAATGAAGGTTGAGTATAATAACATACATAGAGAACAGCAGACCCATTCTTTGACAAAATCTTTTCCAGATAATTAGCTGTTAAAGTTGCATCAGTACTTGCAATATTTTCTCCCCAGTGGGTAAGCCAACCAGTGTAGAACTCCCTTCAAATGATGATCATGATGAAAATTATTGATATATTCAGAAGAGTGGATGTGATAAAATAACGACAAAATACCAACGCTGAAAGAGGAGGTGATTTTCCTGGTGCATTAAACTCTTTCTGCAACTTGAATTTGGGCCATGGGTCCTCTCCAGTGGTGAAGTCAACAGCTGGAAAGAAAAAAGATCACTGTGATTAGACTATTGGATGAAGTTATAATATTTACAATGGTGCCTCATTGACCCCAATACTTTTAAGTTATAATCAGGTCAGGTAATTTCAAATGAAGCATGACCACGGGGATCTAAGCTTGCGTCCAGGTGGCTTTTGAAATAGGAATATTTAATTTATGTGGGTCAATGACTTGACCATTAAAACAGACCAGAGACCAGGTATACTTTCTGTAAAGAAAAAAAGATGTAATGAATTTTGAATAACTAATATGTATAACCAGAAGCAATATCTAAGTTAGAACTCACATTGAAAGTCCACAAACTCACATGGACTCCCATCATCTAACCTGAGAAAACAGCATCTCCTTGAATTGTTCCTTTCTCAAGATTTTCTCTAACACCTCCATCAGTAGTATACCTGCAAACACCAGCAGAAAAATCAAAGAGATGGGTAAAAAAAAAAAAGAAAACATTAACACAGAAAATACAGTCACATTCAGTTTACCATACAGTCACAATCATTCCCTAAATAAGATTGAAGTTCAAAAAGTTAGAGAAATTATGAGAGGTAAACAGCTACTTTTTCAACTATATACACACCCCACTTACAATAATATATCATCTCCAAGGAGCATTCTTGCTAGTTTGACCAAATAATGCAGGTAAGCTTTGTCGTCCCCGTATGAACCGAATTCATTTTCAATCTGTTACATTTTTACACTTAGATAACCACTAATGTAATTAGGTAAAAGAATTAGATAACCACTAATGTAGTTAGGTAAAAGCAGACTGTAACATGGTTTAGGCTGAAATAATGTCAAAACAATTTAGTTAGTATCCAACCCTCCGAGTTCCCACTATCTATACATATATAATAACAAGAAAATCTGGTAAATTTGTAATTTTAATAAAACAACTGAACAAATATGTAATTTACCCATTTGTATTGCAAAAATGTATTCATCTATTGAGTGAAAAACCTGTTCCCACTTGTTTTTATTTGCCAGCAATTACTCCCTACAAATATTTACAAACGGTTTTATTTGCAATCTCTTTACAATCCACGATCACATAATCCAAAAAATTACTTTGATGGCCTAAAGGTACGAATCTTTCAAGGAGTTGAAGAAATAAAGGTACGTAGAATCATTCAGGGAGTTGATGAAATAGAATTATAAAATCTCCTTGTTGAGTGTTGTTTATGTATCAGAAAAGAGCCCAAGATATTGAATCAATTAGTTGAAGTCTCTATGAAGTTCAGAAGTTTTACAAGATGACTTGTTCATTTTACGACCTAGATGATTCAGATTCAATTAATGTTTGTTTGGTACGCTCAAATGTGATTACATGAAGTCTATTATTGATTTTTACTAGTGACATTTAAATTTGTTGTTTTTAGGAATGATTTGCATACATGAAGTTTATTATTGATTTGGTAGTGACATTCGTTGTTTTTCAGGATGAGTAATCCTCCTATGTGTGATACAAGGTTCGTGTTTTTTTCATATACTATTTAACACTTCCTCAAAAATATTTCTCACAGTCTTTTTGAAAATCATTAATAATCTAAATTATTTAGAAAACAAATTTAACTTCATATCACTAATACTTCCAAATTAAGTCATATAAATACTAACTTGATATCAATATGTTCAATATATAAATATTAACTTCATATCACTATTCCATACTCGATTCAACTATCAATATTTCATACTCAATTCAACTATCAATATCATCGGTTTAACTTCTAATACAACTCAATTATATCAATATTTCAATTTCGGTTCAACTTGTAATATATCCGATCATATCAATGTTTTGATATATATTATGACATTCTTGGAAAAATATATTATCATATCAATATTTGAGGATCCAACTTCTAAGAACTCAATATATTATAATAATATTGAAGGAAAATATTATTATTACTCTTCAATAACTCAATATATTTTAATGATATTCTTGAAAAATATTATTCACATTCACACTCTATCGATAATCAGAATATTGAAATATCTGGAAAATAGAGACTTGACCTAAAATTTAATATTCTATGATTATTTTTATAATTATTAGACTTGGCCTAAAATTTAATATTCTATGATTATTTTTATAATTATTAGAGTTGACCACCTTGGTGCAACTAACATAACTAAAATATATGACTAGATAACTAAAATGTAAAATGTAATACATGTCTGTGTAATATAATGTAAATGTATGAATACCATAATATAAAGACATGAATATATTATCTAAAAGGTATATATATATTTTCAAAAAATGCAGAAAATAAACTAAGCGTGTAAGCGCCCTTTAGGGTGCGTGGGAGTGTGTGCTGTCACATGGAGGCTGTATCAAATCGGGTCAACCCAGATTGTATGGATCTAGGTCCATGCAACTAGTGCATAGGAGTTTTTGTATAATTATTAAATGCATATCGACAATCATGAATATTAGAAATATTGGAAATGGAGACTTCGCCTAAATTTATAATATTTTTAAATTATTTTTATAATTTTAAAATGCATAGAATTTATAAATAACAAACTCAACACATTCTCAATAGCAAAAAAATCATAATCATCAATTTTTAATGGAAAACATAAGAAAGAAGAACCATATCTTTATTTTGATCAGAGTACCAATTTCTATTAAAACATATGAGAAATAAGAAACTTATATTTGTTTTCATCAGATCAACAAAATTATATCAATCATTGATATGAAGTTAAGTTGAACTGAAATTGAAATATTGATATAATTGAGTTGTATTTGAAGTTGAACCGATGGTATTGATAGTTGAATTGTGTATGAAGTATTGATATGAGTTAATATTTATATGTTGAATCCAATATGAAATATTGAAATAAAATTAATATTTATATGTTGAATCGAGTATGAAATAGTGATATGAAGTTAATATTAATAACTGAATCTGGAAGTATAAGTGTTATGAAGGTAAATTTGTTTTCTAAAAAATTTAGATCATTAATGATTTTCAAAAAGATTGAATGAAATATTTTTAAGAAAGTCGTTAAATAGTATATGCAAAAAACACAAGACCCTGCGAAAAAAAAAAAAAACAAGAATTGTGCATCGTACAGGAGGATTACTAGTTTGGAAAAAAAAAAAAAAATGCTACTATTTCCAATCCCAGGGCTAAAATTGTAGGCAGAAATAGTCTTGTTTGACCTTTTCTGTTGTTGAATGTAAAAGAAAGGACCATTACTAAGGCTTTTGAAAAAGTATTTTAATATACAACTAACCAAGGCCAAAGCAGTGAAAATGACAAAAAGTATCTAGAAGTCAAATATTCAAAAGAAGTTATTTGTTGTAAATTGGGAATCAATATCAAGTCATAACTCCATAATCACAAGGACTTGATTGATGGCTTAATTACATAAATGGTGGCTGGGGATTAGATCCTGTACTTATTGTGAAAGGAGAGAATATTATAAGAAAAATAGCAGAATTAGAAATTCTCTAGGAAGATGGATTATGTTGTCTCTGATGAGTATATCTGCCTAACAACAATTAGCTACTTCATTGTTGATGATGATTGCTTAGCCTGGTTCACATGCAGGTTTGGCAGGTTCAAGAGGAAATCAATTCACTTTACTTTATGTTATTATCAGCTGAAAGTAATCCAGTAAAGTTAACAGTGTATTCCGCGGATGTAGTAGTTTTGTTAAAGCGGAAACAGACGGAATCTAATTTCTTTTAGTATTCCATTTTTACAATTCTAGTTGTTAGCATGTTTTAACATGTGCTCATTAATTCGTGGACTGGATGAAACAGAAGCATTTTACCTGGACCATTATAACTGGACCCCCATTGCTGTAAAGAAGAGGAGACACTTTCGGAAGTAGGATGCCCCACCACTTCTCAACCTGTGACAGTCATGATTAAGCAACATGTAATCAGTTTTCAGAAAGTTTGACACAATTATGAAATAATGTGTCAATTCACTTGAGTATTTCTAAGTACAAGGTGGTAATGAACTTCTACAAAAATGCAGAAATGACATCCAAAAGGTGGTAATCGGGATTTTCCTTTTAACATTCGGCACCAGTGCCTGGTCAATGCTGAGAATAAATATCTCATTATCTCTTGAAAGAGTTAATAACAGATTTCTCGTGGTTAAACCTGTGACTATAAATGTTTGGTCTCATTCAAAGTTTAGACATGCCGATAGATATAATAAAATCGAGAGCACTGGCCATAGATCATCTATTAGATTCAGGACATCTTGTACATATAAATACCAGTAGGAAACAAAAGAGGCAGAAAGAAAAGAAAGCAAAGCCTGAAATTTGTCCAGTTGTTCAACTCAGTAAAATAAAGCCATTGTTTATTTTCGTAGTATGTGTTCTTCTGAATCCAGTATTCATTTTATATGTTTCCCAATGTGAATACTCAACTCCAAAGTACAATATCCAGCACTAAATTAGGTGCACATCGACAGTATTCTAGTGCTGCACAAGTATAGTTTAGTGAGGTTAATCCTGAGTAATTTTCTCACTCGAAGGAGGTTATGCATTCTGGGGTTAGGAAGGATTAAAGATCTTCATGTGTTCCATACAAATACAGCTGGTTTGCAGTTTATGAACCACACATATAGGAAAATTACCAATTTAAGGAAGGCAGGGTCAGATGATCTTAGTCTGATAGCAGGCTCTTCAGCAAGCAACCATGCAGGGAAGCCACCCAAATCCCACTCTATGGCCAAAGAAAATGGGAAAAGGTGAGTAGAGGGCACTCTAAAAAGGTGAGTGACCAAAAAAATATTATTTATACAAAATGGCATCATAATTGCAGCTAGTTAATGAAAATTTGGTAGGCAATGAAATTAACAAGTATGTGGAGGACTCAAAATATTTGATTGGGAACAGAAAATTGTTGCATAAATAGAAACACCCCAAGCATATAATATTTAAGCTACAAGACCTACAATCAAAATCCAATGATACCTTGATAGTGAGAAAATGCTAAATGAGAGGGACAGGAATCAAGATCTTATAATGTTTTGTATCATAATAAGAATTCAAAACATTATTAAATAACGACAAATATAAGCATAAAAAAACTTCTGATTATTCATGCTCATTTGATTAACTCTTCCATCACTGGATATGCCACCTAAAATCAAACTTCATACATTATCAATTTAAAGTGCAACTGAGAGATGCTAGATTTCATTTATCAATTGTAATTAGATAACTGTACAGTCCAAATGTCAACTAAATCATCCAACAACAAAGCACCAGGTTCAGTAACCATATGTGGAATACTTAGAAGTGGAGTCAACATTCAGCTCAATAAAGATGCAAATCAATGAATTAGAATCAACAGAATCTCCATAGATAATATGAACCCACATGAAATATTTACTAACCTCCACAAATATAGGGTCCAGGACGCAGCATAACCAACAAATCCAATTCCTCGCAGAGTTTGATAAATGAAATTATATCCGCAACACCCTCAAATACCAGATGGCCCTGTCTTGGCTCGTGTAAATTCCACGGAACATAAGTTTGAATGGTATTCAACCCCAATGCCTTTGCCCTCAGCAGTCTATCTTTCCAGTACTAAACTCATTGTTTACAGAAAAAGATCAAGTTTAAAATGGTATGGATAAAAATAATCCACAGTCACTTGCATGTTATCATAGCCTCGAGCACTTTTAAACTGTTCATTTCTTGCAATTATTACTTAGCATTACAACTTACTGTTCTTCTATAATTAAGTTGAGCAGGAACAGGTTCATGTTATGCGATCATTTCCCCAAGGTAATGAATAAGTATTCTAAAGTAACTAACAAAGATACGAATGTCAGAAAGCCGTTACTTTATACCTCAGGATGCACTCGGAAATAATGCAAGTCACCTCCAATTATCCTAAACGGCTCCCCATCTTTCCAGAACATGTCCTCTGCTATCTCAAACTTATGCACATATCCCTGTCAAAATGCAGCACTATGAAAACTACTAACATGTCATTACTCATCAAAACATATAACCATACAGCATTATATGCAAGTAGCGCAAATGCAACCATCACTGTAAACATTTATGATCCAAATTACCTATTAACTCTCTCCCTCAAGTTTAACAGAATTTATTACCATTCTCTTGCTCATCGTGATGTTCAATACAGAAATCAATTCAAGCAAACTACACAACTAATTAATTAACTACCTCAATAAGCAAATTGAACGGCCAATTTAATCATCATTCCTAAACCCTAAAAGAGGGGCTGAAAAAATGGAAATAATCGGATGACTTACTTTATCCGAATGAAATTGAGAAGAATGATGGGAATTCGAAGGCAGAGGAGCAAATGCGCCCAGCACGAAGAGAGTTATAGAGAAAATGAAGATTATGGCGGTAGTTCTTCTCAGACTTCGGTTTCTTGCCATTTTTTCAAGCATGTGTGATCGAGCTCCAATGGCAACTTTCAGTCAACCCAGCTGCCTTATAAGTGGTAGTATCAATCATCAGTGTAGTCTAGCCCACACTCTGTAGGTAGTACAATTACACACACCTTGCACATACCCACATGGGTTGGTGTAATTATGTGAATTTTTGATATATCCATAAAGGTGGGGCTGTACATACCATTTTTTGAAAAATTATAATTACAAAAATGCATTTTTTTGGGACGAGGTTATTATATGTATAGCTTACTCATAAATTCATAAACAAAAATTATTATCTGCATATAATTAGTATGAATCTATATTCATAAAATTCAAATCAATCCGATCCGACATATGTTCTCACATATTGGTATGCAATAAACATCCCAACATTCAATATATTTGGCCACGTGTTTATATTTCTAGAAAATATGTATATATTTATGTTTTATGTTGTAGCATTCATATCTTTATATTGTAATACTCATATTTGTATGAGTAAATATTATATGAAAGTTTATTGATATAAATTAAACTGAAATTCTTCATTTTAATTATAAAATTATATAAATATTATGATATTATATAAATATCGTACTATGTTGATATAAATTATGTTGAATTTTTTTTAATTACAAAATTTTATAAAATTTATAATATTTATACTTAAATATCATATTAATATAATATAAAATATGAATTAAAAAAAAATGTGCGTATGTGAATCGACCATACAATTGTTGCACGGATTTGTCAATCTTTTATAATAACTCATCAGTGTTGCACATGCTACATATTTATCGTTTTTTGTATTATTAATTAAAATTATTTATAAATGCAAAATGGACTTTGGTCCATTGCGCACATTACCCCAAATTTACTTTTTAACAGCTTGTTTGACATTATATTTGGGCCTATCAGAACGGTGGCTGAATCAGTGTGATGAAAGGTTTACAGTTAATTTATTGGGCTAAATCAGTAAGCCCAATTAGTAGGCCCAACTAGCTAA
The DNA here is from genome assembly GCA_028654395.1 of Scutellaria barbata. Taxonomy (NCBI): domain Eukaryota; kingdom Viridiplantae; phylum Streptophyta; class Magnoliopsida; order Lamiales; family Lamiaceae; genus Scutellaria; species Scutellaria barbata. The sequence continues at coordinate 1,387,528 of CM053645.1, read as the reverse complement.
ATTAAATAATCTGTTTTTCATTTTTTCCTTCTTGATAATTTTACTTAACATGATATTGAATGATTGAATCTGTAATGTATTTCGTTCATGATATTAAAATAATAATAAAATTATAGCTCAAGAACAATATTTTTTTCTAAATCTAAAAACATATTTTAAGAAATGTTTTTAATTTTCTTTTTCCTTTTTTTTTAAAGAAATTGTCAAATATCCAGTTTTTCCAATTAAATTAATTCCCGAGTTTTCCCCTCCATTTTCCGTATCTTAATTTGTTATTAGAGATGTCAATTTTCCCGTGGAAAACTATCTTAATTGTGTGCTGAAATTAATGAGATGAGGATTTGATCGAATTGGGGAATTAAGTGGGGACAGTGCTTCCCATTTAATATAAAATGCGGATTTCTTGTTACCTTTTTTTAATGTTATATATATAATAATTAATAAATTTATCCCAAATGAATTCTTTTCTGGAGTTGATAATGAATATATTCATGATAATTTTAGAAGTTGTTTTTGTTTTTTTTAACATTTGTTTCTTGAGAATTATCTTAAAAATAATGGTAAATTTTAGATTGTAAAAGAATAAATTTGGGAAACCCGAATTCAGTTTAATTGAATATAACGAGTTATAAAGTACTATTATATAACTAGTTGAGTTAAACTTGAATTTAATTATACCTACACTAAATCAAACTCGAACTCAAAACGGCTACACTTGATCAAGCTTTAACTTGAAATTAATTTCCAAATTGTCTCAAATCAATGTATTTGGAATGAATATCATATTCACATCCACATGAAATTATATGTAATTCAATTTTACTCGTCTCATTATCATATCTATTTCTTCAAACGCAATCCATATCCTTCAAATGAAAATCACACAAGTCTATATATACAACTAATACAAGCTTTATGATATTGCCAAGCAAATTAATGCTATTTTTTAAACACCTATTTCTCCCCGTCACAAACATGATTTTTGGGCATAATACCAATTACATTAATTGTCATTGTTAAAAACTTTGACAATTTAAACACCACAAAATTTAATCATTTGTTTGGAATAAAAAGGACTATGATGAATTGTGAAGCACTAATATTGTGACTTTTCCATTTTCAACAAACACGCCTTTCACTATAAGAGTGAGAGTACTTGAGATATATTCTTAGGCTAAGCGTAGGATGATTAGCAATAAAAGGAAGCAATCATTTTTCTTTCCATTCCCCACCCCTTTTTCATAGAAAAATCGAAGATGATTCAAATTACAAAATAATATTTAAATTTATAATTTATTTTGTTAAATTTAAATTTCGTGTTAAAACTACACTTTCATGAAAATTTCATGTTTTATTTTGTAATAAAATCAAAATAAATAAATGAATGTGTAATACCTTAACCAAAAGAATATAAAAAATCTCAATCGCAATCAAGATCAAATTAAACATTTATAAGGATCAATACAAAATAATTAATTTGAAAGTCATGAGTTCTAGTCGTACTCAATGATAATGTCACACTGCATGTATAACGCACACATATATATGGCCTCAATTGTTGAATTATATTTTTCTAATTTTGAAATTTTAGATGTGGCTATGATTGTGAAAGTGGTATAGGACTAACAAATTATAGTGACAAGACAATGGGCCTAGGCATGTCATTTTCATTCTAGCTAAGCTTGTTCCCACCTACTACAATTTGCATGTGAACTTTTTGAGCTACAATTTAATTATTATATTCTTTCTAATAACAAATGGGATTTCTATCTTATCATTATCCTGGATATCCTCATTATCACTATGCTTCTTTATACCCATTATAGAATAATATATAAAGATTATAAAAAAGTTATAAAACCCAACAAAATATGTATTTGAAGTAAACATCATTCAACATTAATTTTATTTAAAATTGTTACCTATAGTCATCGCACATGACTATACATGCGACCATACATAATTATATTGACAACCATGAGTAAAAAAAATTCAATAAAATTAATATTGGATGATTTAAAAAAAATCTCAGATATACTATTCAACAATTAATCAATATATTCAATGAATGAGCGCCGAGGCATTACATAAATATAATAACTATTTAGCAAGTCATTATATGTCATGATAATATCTATTTACTATTGTATGTCTTCCTATTTTTTTATTTAGAGAGAGAAAGTCATTAGTCTTCTTTGACTAGCAATCGAATTAATATTTGTAGGCTTTGTCCTTTTGAATTTAGATTTTAGACTGAAATTATTATTATTATTATTATTATTATTATTATTATTATTATTATTATTATTATTATTATTATTATTATTATTATTATTATTATTAATTATTATGAGTTATGATGACTCATGAGGAGAAAGAGAGTATATATATGTTTTAAGAAATATATATATATATATATATATATATATATATATATATATATATATTCTGAAGAGTGATTAGTCTCGATTCTACCAATGATGTTAGCAATATATAACCGTCCTCTATAGTAAAGAATTATAATTAACATATACAACCGGCAAATTAATTTATGATTTTAATTTGACAATTTTATTATTTTTTAGTTTGGCCAAAAACATGGTCTCGACCAATCATAAGACAACTAACGGTCAAATGTTTATATCACAACCCCATTTCTGTCAATTTCAATGGAAAAATATTAGTATTTTGCATTGTAGAAATTATATTATATTTTGTGAGAAAGTATGATAAAAGAGAGTAAAAGCTATCTTTATTCGTATATTTCAACATCGTGTTCATCTTCTTTTTGAATATATTCATTATTAACTAACCTTGTTGTTTTATTATGGAAAGGAAAAAAAAAAGAGAGTGCAGGGAAAGAGATAAAAGAAACATCCCTATATGTGTTATATATGTATACAATTATAATATAAATAGTTATTTAAAAAAAAAAAAAAAAAGAGAGAGAGAGGTTTAATGGGGGGCATTCTTGGGATTGCATCCAAGTTGTACCCACATGAGGAGTCAAACAGCATCTCCCCTTTCTGATCTTGCAACTTATCACCAAACTCTAAACCTTGTTTTCAAAACTTACACATTTCAAGATTCCTTCCTCTCTTCAAAGCATCCTATGCTTTTGTACTTCTAATACTATTACATCTACACCCACCTTAGCTTCTCTCTCCACATAATACATATTCATATTCAATCTTTAATTTATACATATTCATATATACATCATCATGATATATATATATATAGACACGTAGATCAACAGAGTTACAATAATTATAAAGACCGCAATTGTAACTAATTATAGATTTCATGATATTTTGTGTGTACATCAAACCAGACCAAGATTCAAATGTATGTACCGTTTGATTGGTTTAAAGTATGTATTAGCCAATAAAATGAGGCTTTTTGATAATAAAAAAAACTACATTGATGGGGCCTTTTCAAAGAAAAAAAATTTGGTTCCCCTATTATTAGGTCTCATGAGCATATTTTATAATATTTAAACTACATTCTTTAAATAGAATTAAGATTCCCTACTACATTCCCTTTTATAAATTCAAGATTATATATTTTGAAAGGAATTAAGATTCCCCAAAGTGTAAGTACAATGAAATGAATGCAAAATTACTAGGTGCATGGTGTGAAAACATTCTCTTTATTTCTTCCTAGATGATTGGTTAAAGAGGTGGATCATAGGAGGAACTTCTTTTCAGACAGTGAATATCACTTACAAGTTACAATGAATTGTTTATTATTTTATTTATTTATTCATGTCACCATCCCTAGAATGGGTTGATTCCCTTACACAGACATCATTTATGTTTTCCAATAATATGCAATCAATTTAGTAACAAGTGCAAGACTAGGGTGCGATTCATTTATGTTGGTCCAAGCATTTAATTTTAATCATAGGCAGATTTCCAGATATTCTAGGACTATTTCAATAAATTATCATTCAAAACACTCCTCAATGCTAAGATGGTGATTAATTTCTCTTGTTGATCAATTTATTATCAAATTTTTTTTCCTCAATATCTAGCTAGCTGTCACATTTGAGCAAGAAAAATGATTCCGAATTCATTTTCTTTATAATAAGTAATGCAACTATGAATCTCGTTCATTTGAATGAAAAACTCGTTTTTTTTTCTTTCTAAATGTATGATTGTCTTTTTATAATTCTTAGTAGGACCATAAAAAATTGAAGCATTAGTGTTTTCTCTAATAGTGATTAAAAAAAAAGTACCTACTAGTCATAATTGGTACAAAAATTATAATTAAAATAATATTTTAAATTGGTGTCTCATAAACATTCAATTTATAAACATAAACAAAATAATATAGTATCAATCAATCATCAAGATTGAAATCAATAATTATAACCATACTATCAATTATTTCAACCATAACTGAAGAAATTCAAAAAGCTAGGACTTGAAATATATTAGCTAGGGTTTCAAATTCTGACAATAGTTTTATCTTCTCTTTAGGAAGATTAAAGGACATTAAACAAAGGCAAAGATTCTAAACCACCCCCAACACACCCCACCCTATCCTACCCTACTCCCAACCCCCAAGAGAAACAAAAACCCATAAAAGGGTCCTCAAAAAAAAGAGCTAACCTTGCCAAGATTTTTGGGTTTGATTCTGATTCTCATTGCAAGAATTAGAGTTGTTGATGCAGTTGCTTAAACCAGCTATACTTAGAATATCACTTTGAGACAAAGGCCTTAATCCCAGAAAATCCCTCGTCATCCCATCACCGCCGCCGCCGCCACCGCCACCTTCATTACCGCGGTTTCTGCTGCTAAACTGACCAAGGGTTGCATGAAAGTCCAAGCTTTCTTGAACTTTCTTTGTTGAAGAATGGCTCAACATTTCAGCAAAGGTCATGTCGTCAAAAGATGTCCCTTCATATCCAGAATTATTCATCATCATCATATCATGGAATAGAGGAGGAGAAGAGGTGTTGCTAGTCCCACCAGCTGCTGTGAGGTTAGCAGCTTTGTTCCCGAATGGAGGCAGGCCATTGATGAACTCTTCACGTGAGGACAAGTTTAGACCAAAGCCAGTCGCTGCAGATTCAGCAGCTGCTGACACGTGAGCTTGGTGGGTTCTGCTAAACACACCAGCGGGTGAGGGGCTGCTGCTTTTTGCACCCATCTCTGCTGCTTTCTGCAGCAATGCAGTGGCTGAGATGTGGGGGGGTGGTGGGGGGTGGTATGGGAGGAGTAGGGTGGTGGGTCCCAGGCTAGTGCTGCTGCTAGGGTTAGGGTTTGGGTTGAAATGATCCTGATTTTGTTGAAAGTCTTGGAATATTGATGATGAGGTTGTGGTGAGGTCAATGGGTGGTGGTGGCCCTATGGTTGGTGGGCAAGACAGCCATGGTGGGACCTCTGGCCTTAGGCTGAAATTTTGCTGCTCTTTCTTGATTGAAAATGGGAGCTCATTTCCATTGCTAATTAATTGGGATTGAATTTGTTGCAGATTTATGTGGTGAGATATTGTTGAAGAATTTGCAGCTGTTTGGAGAGGGATTGTGTTGTTGTTTCCAGATATTGATCTTGCACTTTCTTCTGCTAATGCATCACAGAATGCTCTGTGTGTAATGAAACTATCTCTCCTGAAAAAATCAAGAAAAAAACACACAGTTCACACAGTGCAATTAAGGGAGTTTAAAATTTTGATTATTATGGGGTTTTCTGAATAGTGAAATATGAGTTTGTTTGACAGTGATATTGGAATTATTTTTTTAGAAAAAATGGTACATTTGAAAAAACAAGCATGTCCTCATCAATTGACTCTCTCACTCAAGTTTGAATTTTGAAACCACCCCACATAAGATTAGACCCCCAAAAAGGAAAAAAAAATTCAGAGGAAAAAAAAAAGGAAAAACTGTGTCATTTCTACATTATGCAATGATGGGGTCAAAAGAAAAAGATGAGATTTATTTGTCGAAGAAAACTGTAAAATCAAAGAATAATAGCTATCTCTATCTAAACTAGTCATTTCCCAATAATTCTTGAATTTCCATGTCAATTATTTACTAAATTGAACAATGATGTTTGAAATTAGTTACCTTGAAAAAAGGGTTCCACAGTCACATCTGTACTCTCTAGTGCCACAAGTTTTAGAATGAGCTTTCCAATCAGATTGAACTGCATATTTCTTTGAACATTTCTCACATTTCCACTTCTTTTCACCATGTTTTCTGCAAAAGTGTTTCTTGATTCCAGTGAGGTCTCCTAATGCTCTTGAAGGATCATGATGAACACAGCTTGTTTCCGGGCATACATACACTTTCTTTCTGATTTCTTTGCTTGTTCTCTGCTTCAGCTTCCATGGCAGATTGTGGCCTCTTCTATGAAGCTGCAGATTTTGGTCCCTTTGAAACCCTTTGTTGCAGATTTCACACAAAAATCTGTTTGTTGCTAAGAGTGCTCTTGGTGATAAAGCTATCACTTCTGCATCTGGGTCTTTTTCAAAAAAAAAAAATTAATTAATTTTCTTGAAATTTTAATTAAAAAATTAAAATAAAATCTTGAAGTATTTTTTTTTTTTACCTGGATGACCCGGTTGATTTCTTTTTTTCTTGAGTGGAGGTTGATGGCTATCAGTTCTGTTGCTTGAAGAAACACTTGCATCACCAGAGGCAGAAGTCAAATTGGAGATGTTTTCTTCAAGATGATGATGAAATATTGCTGAGTTTTTCATTTTTTTTTTCTTTTTTTGGGAGTTGAAGAGGAGGTTGAATTTTGGGAGATGGGATAATTAATATTAGGTAGAAATCTACATGGGAGGGATGAGGACACAGATCTTAAGTTGTTTATAGCTATAAGACATGTTTTTGAGATCTAAAGACAAAAAAAATAACTGACCTAGAAAAAGGCTAAAAGTTGTTGAAAAATGGACAAAGTAAGGTGGAAGAAAGAATCTTGTTTTCTTGTTTGAAAACTCTCTTAAATTTAGCCTTCAACTGCCTCTTCTTGATTATGGCTTCTTCTTCCCCTTTGGCATCACCCCATGAGACAATAAACTATAGAGAGAGAGATGAGAGAGAGAGAGAGAGAGATCTCTTCTGCACACTCTATTTTTTTCAAGTTTCAATGGGGTTTTCTTGCTAAAACCAAGAAAATCCAATTATAGGCATGCATGTAAGAACAAAGAAAAGAAGACCATCTTCTACAAACAAAAGACCTTTCTCTCTCCTCTTTCTGTATTTCTTGAGAGAGATAGAGAGAGAGAAAAACAGTAGTGAGGTGTATATGAGAAGAAAACCACAGCCCATAAACAACAAAATAAAAAAACCATTACTCTCCTCACAAAAACCACATCCTATACGGTTAACTCTGACGTGCACTTTCTGTCTACTTTTGTTTTCTTCTCCAAAACCCCATAAAAATCTATTCTTTCTTTACACCACACTTATATGCTTTATCAAAATTCAAATTTAAAAAAGAAAAAAAAAATCACACTTTTTTCCTCCATTGCACACCCAGCTTTCCCTTCTCTTAAAGTAACTCAAAAAAGAGCCCACCATGTTAAAAAAACTCAAAAAGAAAGAGTTCGATTTGTATATGATTTACAGACATAGATAAAGACTTTCATTTGTATGGGTATATATATAATAATCTTTTTTTACAATTAACTAATTAGTATTGAAAGTAGACCCCTTTCTGCTTTCTTTTCTAAGTTTTTACAGCGTTCATGATTGAGTCATTGATTAACCACTTTGGCTAAAAGCCCATCTCTTAGAAAGGGTTATAATTATATCCACCTCTTCTTGCCTTTAAAGTATGTGTAATTATCTTACATTTAATCGAATAGAATTTGAATTTTTTTAAATAGCTATCTAATTTCAATTTTACTATTTGAATTGGAATATAAATATGGCTGTTAAATTGAGCGTTATTTTTCGATTTTAATTTATTTACGGATATTTTATTACTTTTATATGAATTAAGTCAAGTATTGTATTAATCTTGAATCGAGAATCAGATATTCAATTATTTGCTAAGAGCAAGGAACGTATGGGACATAATAATATCATCTATATTATTTTATTATATTTTTCAAGTTGATCACCATAATAATATAAAATATGTTTTAACAACATGGGACTGCTATCCTCAATGGCATAAAAAAAATTGTTAGATAGTTCGTGTTTTTACTTAATTAACTTTTAATAATCTATACAGATATATTAAAGGATAATTAAAAAAATAATTATGTTTTGTCATTATCCTGTTTTTTTCATCAGTGACTTGGTTTTTTAAATGGGTTATTGCTGAACCCAAGTATCAACATGCTTGTCCAGCTCATCAGCTATATACTAATTAAAATAGTTTTTAAATCCGTTTTTTTTTAATAAATATATGAAACCAATTAGTTATGGTGTTGCATATTATATATATACATATATGTGGTTGTTGGGTTATTTTCTTCTTCTCGAATACTAAAATTAAATAAGTGTTATGATTGTTAGGTGCGGTTTTATAAATTTAATTTTATAAAACAGATCAATTTATAACTCAACATCCATAATTTATATATATGAGTTTATCAAATGTGTTCCATTTGTGTATAGTTGGATTTTGTTTCACCTAATTATATCAATGTAAAATAATTGTTTAAATGAAAAATAAAATAAATTTAAACCCATATTCCACAAATAAATGCACATAAAACACATGCAAAACAACACACAAAAACAAACGAAAAATAAAATGGACGCATCACAATCATGTTAAATGAATTGAATTGAATCGAGCACACTTCGCAGTTTACAAATCTAATTTAGAGCAACAAATTATCATGTGAGAAGCCAAACATTTGGTTTTTTCCAGTCACAATAGCATTACATCATTTCGAAACTCAAACACAGTAAATGTGATTTTATGAAATTTGATCAAATTATTCAAATCCAGTATGTTTTAAAATTTATCCTCGAAAGTAGAAACTATAATATATAGAAATAGTTAACAAACAAAGCTAGTAAAATAAGGACATTATCAACTATATATATATATATTTTTTTTTTTTTTCTTTTACAAATTTAAAAGCATGGGGTCCAACTAAAAAACTACTAAAACTACACACTTTCATTGTTATTTTACTGATAAAAGTGTATCAACCAAGTTAAAAACCTTGAAATTACATCATCGATCCAAATATACATTTTACCTTTTTTTATGGGATTCAATTTATAGTGATTCCACAACCCGAGCTCAGTTCGGCAACCAATAAGTAGTCAAGTCAGTTACCGATCCAGTTGAGCTTGGCTAAGGCGAATCGGGGGACTGAATTTGGATTGCTGACCCCAGATCAATCGAACCAATGATAGCAAGACGGAATTAAGGTTGGTTGTGGCAGCTGAAAGAACGAATCAAGTACTCGATTCGATTTAATAAAGTATAACTGTGGTATTACCTAGGTCATGTTTGAAGCCGAGCAAGGAGGACTTAGAGTTTACTTCAACAGATCTTCAAAGAAGAAGCAAAATCAATTATTGCTATTAATTCATATATTCTAAATGTGGCCGATCAAAACAAGCCAACCTAATTTACCCAAGTAGGCACCAAACACGATCTTGTCTATTGTTGATTTTATTATTCAATTCAATTCTTTTGAATTGGATCGGTTTATTTAAATGTTGGACTTGAAATTATACATACACAAATTCTAATGTCAACACAATTAAAAAATAAATGACAAGCATTATTTCTGCTGTAATTCCAATACTGGGCATGGATGATTTTCCATGCTACCCTCGTCAATTATGTATTAACATCTTTTGATGTGACATATATAAATAAAAAAAAAACTAACAAAATAATTTTCAAATTGAGATATATCACATATATACTGATATCAATCCACAGTAAAATAAAATGTAATCAATGTCGACACACTTCACAGTCACAGTATTGGAAATTTCCATTCATTTTCCAATGAATTGTGTATGATTGGTCTGAATAATTTGTCGATCGTACACAAATACATATTTGGGAATGTTCACATATTTATCTTTGATTGATGTCGACTGAATACTGCACACTATATAATTTACTTCATATATACTAATTACTATTAGAATTTAAAATATATATATGTAGAGTTTTATATTTTTACTTATATGTTACAGACATGCTATTCAGAGGCATCAAATCAATGTCGACATGATCTTTGTTTTAAGGTCTTGCAGGACAACCAAATTGATCTCTCCTCAGATTCCCAGTTATTATTAATATTTTTGGAATAATGAGCATTTGAAAATTTTATTTTAAATGACAGTAAATTCAGTTCTCTATATTTTAATTGTAAAAATTGAGTTTATACTTTCTTTAGTTAAAATTTGATCCCTATACTCCAAAAAAAAAAAAAAAAAAGTAGAAACGAAACTTTAAATCTTATTAGATATAAAAATATATTTATTATATTTATCTAAAGGAACTATAAGACCTTTCAACAGTTCAATTTTATTTTACATAAGCGACTCAGCTTCTAAATAATGGAAGTTTAACATGATGTTTCAACATTACAATTAAATTTTATAATAACTTCTTATCCTCAAAATTAAAATTTATTATCAAAATTAAACCGAAATTGGTATCAATTAATTTGGTTCCTAAAAACCAAGTTATGTAGGCAGATCTCATAATTTACATGATCCCAATTTCGAGGGGTTCTATTGTTATCCCAAGTCCCAATTACTTAGATGCCCGCCTGAAACTGGATTATATATAAAGAAAATTTAAATCAAATTGGTATAGGAAAAAAAAAAAAAAAAAGTCAAAGTTGAAAAAGATGAGATGAGAAGAATGAATGGGAAAAGCACAGGGACCAATAATTGATTGAGAAATAAGTGGACCTACAAAAAAAACAAATAATTAATAATACAAAATTTCCATTAAAAGCTAGATATGATTTGTATAAATTTTTTGGAAGGGACAAAAAAGAAAAGACAAAATAAACACAAGCATGGAAATGAAATTCACATGTACACAAGTATGTGTTAGATTTGTTTGTTGTCCAATGCCAGCGAAGTATGCTTTATTATGCACCTCAAGTAATTAAAACAATGTGTTCTACTATAAATATAATTATATTTAAATTTGTTTTAATTTTGTTAATATTTAAATATAACTATAAAAAATCAAGCCAAAATATGTTTAATTTTATTTATAAATCTATAAGATTAATTATGTTTCTATTGGTTCGACTGTTAAATTTAATCAAGCTTAAACAAATTTTGATAATTAAACACTTGTTATACTTGAATACTTTACTCAAACATAGTTGTTCGAGCTTCTAATTTTATTCCCAAAAAAAAAAAAAAATCATTTAACATAATTAATCAAACAAGTACTTTTAGTGATCAATTTTGAATTGAATATTATGTTATTATATTTTTCTTCACAAATATAATTTCATAAAAGAAACTTCTCCACCTATAAATTTAACTTATTTTCATAAACTAAATTAGGAATTGTTGATAAATTTATTTAACAAAATTAGATTAACACGATAAAACTTTTTTTTTTTTTTCCTTTTAAGCCGCAAAAGTAAAAAGCCCATACTGGAGATCAAAAAGCGGAGGCTCAAGTCTCAGAATAATATGGACAACACAGTGACAGGCTTCTGTAAAGCATATTAATCAAACAATTCTTTCAGAAACAAAAGAAAAAATTATAAAGTTTTTGTACGATTTCCTACATTGGCCAATTTTTTAAAATTTTAAATTTAATTGTGACTTGAATAATTGAGTACAATTTCAATCAATTAGTGAGGAAAAAAAATGTCGTGAAAGACACATAGATTTAGTTGTAATGATGATATACCAATTGAATACAAATATAAAATATTCTCACAACCTATGTTAAACGTGAACATTGGATACAACATTCTATATTTTACCAAATGTAGATTAACAAAAATAGGTTTAACATAAGTTAGTTTTAAAAGAGATGTAAATCAGATCTGTGAGTCTTCCACGTAATACATATCAAAGCAATTTGACTATCTCAAACAAAATTGCAAGAATTGGCTAAAATAGCATAAAAAGGAGTTCTAAATCTTGAGAAAATATGACTTCTCGACAATAATTTACAATTGACAAAAAGAATTGACACTTTAACATCAATTGGAAATATCAGTCAGCTTCTTCCAAACTAATAGTCTTGAAAGACAGCAAGACAAAAATATATATGGATGACAGAGATCCTAAGTAGAGAGAAAATAATCGTAATTTGGAAAACCGGGGGAGAGGCTATAGAGATCAGTGTTGCAAAAAGAGGCCGATTAAGCAAAAAGTGGGGTGCGAAGAAGTTACCTATGCCGTTTTTTGCAAGACTGGTAGGGTTATTGGCACACAGAGCCCATCGTAGCTGAGTTGTATGTCAAGCCCTTCAGTCTCCTTCAACTTTACGAGATCTTCATTCACTTTTTCGTGATCCATCAAATGCATCATACCTTCAAGATACATGAGAAATATTATCAATATGGGTATAATAAGCCGTGGATTATAAGTTTGCCAAATGGATATCTTCATATCACTTAATCATGATTGCATCTGTAGATTACGGACTTAGGAGACTATAACTTCAAGTTACATGAATTGTACCATCAATAAAAGAGATGAATGTAGAAGGATAGCAAAAAAAAACAATCAGCCTGTAAAGAAACAATGATAAAGCACACCAGTGAATAGAGTTTGTTTTGGTCGGATTTTCCTCACTTCCTCCAGTGCCTGATATTCATGAGATGAAATATGAGTTAGCATATGGATGAATGCCATGAGATACTACAAATAAAGATAAATTACTTACTCGTGGAAGTCCAAAATGAGTTGAAGAAGATCGATCTGGCCTTAGGGCATCCTAATTATGAAAGTAAAAAAGTTTAACAATAGTGACAAACAATCGAATTAAAAGATGAAGATTGGGTCTCATCACTTACCAAAACCCAAAAAAGGAAAACTTGAAACGAAATAAAAATAAGTGTGTGTGTGTGTGTGTTTTGTGGGGGGGGGGGGGGAGAGAGAGAGAGACCATAATAAGGAGTTCACAGTTCTCGAGCAGAGGATAAGTATCTTCAGGTATTTCACTAACATCACTACAAGCACACAGGAAAATATTTAGACTATCTAGATCTAGAACATTGAGTGAAGTGCAAGCTTGATTAAGTAACTTTACCTAATATAACAAATATTGCCAAAACGAAAACCTAAAGAGCGATAACCACGGCCATGCCACACCGGTAAAGGAGTAAACTGCAAGACAATAATACAGAGGATTAAAATAAAATAATAGGCAGAACCTGAGAATGAGCATTATAGTTGTGAGCTAAGTTTGGCCAAGCTAAATGAAAAGTTGTGAGCTGAGTTTGAGTTTATTGTCATCAAGCAAAGTACTTTTTTAGCTAGAGCCAATACAAGCTCAGGTCATAATGTGTGAGTATGCGTGTGCATATCTGTGCAGCAAATGCAAGAGTCTCACCACTAGAAACTGTTTAAACTCGTGCATAATAAAGCAAAAGATTTTGCCCTAGTCACCTTTATTTCTACAGCCAAAATATAGAGCACAAATAACAGAATATTCTAATCTTTTCAGTGAAGCAAACGTATCATGAATTCTCACCTGAAGATCATGTACTATAAATGGCTCTTCTTTTATCATGTTAAATTGCAAGGTCGAAACTGCAGCACCAGGTATGACACTACTTGTATCTACCAAATAATAATGAGTTTTCTTCATTACCTGAAATCATATCAATGAAATCAAGGTAGTCTAAGTGTTCAGATGAGAATATATATTTTTGAAAGGCACATCGTAAATATATATGGAATGAAAATCTCAAGAACCACATATCACTGTTATCTGATGACAGAGCATGCTGATAAGTAACCAGCAGAAAAAAGCATATCATTCCATATTTCAAACTCACATTGGGGCCAATCATATATAGTTACTAAACTTCAAGCATTCAATGCAGATTCAAAAAAGAGTAAGGACCTCTAAATCACGCTCTGCTGTATATATTGGAATTGAAGGCTGAATGTTGTTTGTCCAATCACGCAGATCATCCAGACCTGAAAAACAGCAAGCCTTCTTACAAAGAAACTCATGCTTCTTGATGATTTTAATCATACATGGAAATGTCAAAAGTAATCATGTTAAGAGACCTCCAATTGCATCAGCATGAGAATGAGTAATTATAACCGCATCAATAGTTCTTATCCTGACAGAAATTCAAGTAGTTCAGCACCATGTGTCACATTAAACACTATGTAAGGCCAAAAGGTTGTAAATCCAGCCATTTCTCACTACTCAAGCTTTCATCGTAGAAATGATGAGCGACATACAAAATTTAGAATGAAGACATTCCAAAAATAGCTGAATCAAATTGAATGGTTCTTCACTCCCTCACAAAAAAGAAAAAGAAAAAAAAAAAATTAGACCACAAGTGACCTATAAGAATGCTTTACTTTGAAACTATATGGATCTAAACAATTCCATGTGTGTTGCATAAGGGTCTAAAACTTAAAAGGTCTTTGGTTGCAACAAAGTTCCTAAATAATTAAGAAATTTGAGCACTTCCTAAATAAGATATGCTACAATCATGAAAGAATAATTTTAACAATCTATCTATATATAAAAACAGTTTTTATCAAAAAATTTGTTCCCGCCTGCTCCCTCTAAGATTAAAACCTTTGCATTTTCTCTCTTTATTACCGCTTCTCCAGTTTCATGTATATTCCCAAATTTATCTTCCAAATACATCTCTCAAATTCTTTTAGGTCAGTTGCTCTAGATTCATGTATATTCCAAAATTTCTCTTTCTAAATTATCTCTTAGATTATCAAGAATATTTTTTGTGAATGAAATCATGCAGAACATTACTTTCATATCACTACACAATTTTGGAGTCATTTGTTAATTCGTTCACATCACTACACAATTCTTTTTTTTTTTTTTTTAATGAGCTTGGGGAAGTGGAAGAAGGGGGACAATAAAGACTAAAAACTTGCATGACCCAGGTTCAAACACAATCTATACTTTTATAAAGACGAGATACCACCTGAGCTTCAACACTCATGGTCTACTCAAATCATTTGTTAATTCTTAGGGAAGAATTACTGTAATATTGGAATCAAGTTTATAGAATATTTAGTTGCAATTCATTTGTTAATTGTTTTGCAGAAACTACAACAATATATATTTGAGTCATTTGAGTTTAGTTTATGGAATATTTAGAGACATATTCTATCGATTTAGGCCCGGAAGATAAGTTAAATATCAATGTGGGTTTAGGAAAGATAAATCTTATCAATTCAAAACTTGAAAGATTGGAAACTATCAAATTAAGATTCCAAAATAAAACGACATTAACTTTGCTATTAGGCGTTATCTCATTTTCTTCCCATAGTTGGCGTCTTAAAAGATTGGGAGCTAAAAAGTGTTATCTCATTCTCCTCTCATATTATATTTCTATTAGGTGTTATTTCATTCTCTTCCCATAGTTGGCGTCTTAAAAGATTGAGAACTACCAAAATGGAACAGTGTTAACTATTAGGTATCTGTCATTCTCTTCTCATATATTTAATTTTCATTTTTTAAATTAAGATTCCAAAATGAAAAGGTTTTAACTTTTCTTGCTATTAGGCGTTATCTCATTCTCTTCTCATATATTTACAATGTAATATAGTGATAGTCCACGTAATATTTAGTTTAATTTTCACTTTTCAATTGACACATAATGATTTGACAATCTTTTCAGCTATGAAATTTTTTTTATTTAATTTTCATTTTTCAATTGACACATCAACTATGAGAAGAGGATGTTGTGAGAAGGGGATGAGATAACACCTAATAGCAAGAAGTTGACCTGTTTCATTTTGAAATTTTAATTTGATAATTTACAAACTTTCAAGCCATGGAGTCGAATATATTGATATTCTATACACATTTTAGTAATTTAACAAATATTCGTATTCTTATTCTTTTATTATAAATATGAATCAAATCAAGTCAAATATCACGATATTTTTTTTTTCATATTTTATTAATTCAACGAATATTTGAATTTTTATTCTTTTATTATATGAATAATAAATATGATTCGTATTCGTATTTTTTTATTATTCGAATAATATTGAATGTAATATTTGCATATTGGAATTCGAAAATTTATAGCTTTGGTTTCATTCATTTTTTCCACAAAATTTAATTTCCTACATAATTAGTGTGTTATAAATAATAATACCAATTTTCAAATATATATCAAATACTTAAATTCCTCCTACATAAACATAAAAAACCAAATTACCGTCTATATTATATATAGTATCTGAAGGAAGAAAAGAAAAAAGAAGATTATGTATAAAATATTTATAAATACATAAATATTCATAATTTATTATATCTATATAAATTCCTTGAATATTGACGAATACTCAAATCAAATATTATTATATTCTTATTCTTAAAAATAATTATTCTTATTCGAATTTTTTGAATTCGAATCTGCTATTTGAATAGGAATACCAAATTGAATAAAAAATATTCGATTCTTTTACATCTCTAACACTGGATTGATAAGACTTAAGCTATGAGAAGAGAATGAAATATCACCTAATAGCAAGAAAAGTTTACGTCAGTTTCATTTTGGAATCATTTTTGAATCTTAAGACATCAATCGTGAGAAGAGAATGAGATAAGCAAGAAAAGTTGACGCCAGTTTCATTTTCGAATCTTAGGAGGTCTGCTATGAGAAGAGAATGAGATAATGCCTAATAGATTAGAAGAGAATGAGATAAATACCAATAGCAAAAAAAGAGTTAAGGTCATTTTAATTTTGAAATCTTAATTTGATAATTTCTAATCTTTCAAGATCTCAATTGATAAGATTTATTTATCTTTCATACATTTTGATAGTAAACTTATCTATCTAGATCGATAAAATCTTGAATGCTACTTTGTTTCTTTCCATTAATCAAAATTTGGTTTTGGTTTGTATCATATGTTTGAGTGATATTTTCTTGAGTACTTTCTTTTTTAAGTTTATCGTGAAAGTACGCAGATGATTAATACTGGAGTGAGTTAAATTAAGTTTATGGAATGTTTAGACACGATTCATTTGTTAATTTTCCTGGAAGAACTACAACAATATATCAATTAAGTTAAGAGTTTTTGGAATATTTACAGACATACATTATTGTAGAATTAGTTGAAATTTTTGTTTATTGAGTATTTTTTTTCTTGAAAACTTTATTTCATGTAAGAAATACAAAAATATTGAAGTCATTTGAATTGAGTTGAGTTTATGAAATGTTTAGAGACATGTATTATTGTTCTATTGAATTCAACTTTCTTTATTTGGAGTCATTTGAGTTGAGTTTAGTGAATATTTAGAGATATTTATTATTGGGTATACTATAGTAATATAAACCAATGCCTAACATGAATGCATGTTAACGAGTAAAAAATAAATATTTGAATCCATATTACTGCTCAGTGAAAATGAACTCAAGTTGGCTTACCCATATGCTGGGAACCATCTCAGAGCACTATGATAGAAAAACCTGCAACGTATAAACATGATGACAACTTAGTAGACAGCATAAAATTCATGGATAAATTATTGAATGGTAAACCAACTCAGTTCAATAAATCCTTATCCTCCTTTAAAAAAAAATTAGGTGAAGTAAAGGTACATTTCCCCTACTTTCCCCATACTTTTTTGGCATTTCCTCGGAATTTTAGCCAGGCAAGTTCACAACCTAGATATATTCTTAAATAATTTATGGCAGTTTGGCAATTATAGACCATGGACAGCAAGTATATACATCATACAAGTAGCTAAACAATATGTATAACTACTTTAGTTCAGTAGATTGATGGCGCTACTTTGACAATTATAGTAGATATATTTGCAACCATTGTGGTTCCTTTGGTAAACTTGAGTATTTCTTAGCATTGTGCCAATTCTTCTATTAATTTCATTTCATTTGTAATTATTCTGAAATTTGACAGATTTTCACCCCTCTTAGCGAAATTTTGATTCAGTCCTGTATTAATGTAGGCTCTCCATTTCAATTAGCATCTACAACTTAATGAAGTGCATTTCTCGCCTTGGATCTAATCACCATGTTACAGCTTCAACATTGAAAGATTTGACAACAATTATACTTTTGAATACATCAGATAGCTCATCTTAACCGACAATGTCATTTCATAGAAAGAAAGACTTGCTCCCAAGTAACCTTAACATATAGAAGAAACTCAAAGCCCTGTAGTAATCGGGAAACTCATTCATGAAGTCAGAAAGCAGGAAATCATCAAAGATGGGATATTCTCCATGTTTCACATGTTAAGTCATATGAACAGAATGAATAAGTTTAACTAGATGTCAGATATGAATGGACATTAGTTTTCTCTACATTCACAGTCTGAAACACATAATCAAGAAAATATAGATAGCAGACCCTGAAGATTGTATGCAAACTATAAGTTGGGGTCGCATTAACTATCTCAGTTACTATAATTAAATAAGAAATTTTTGAAAAACAGTTGCAAGATGGAGAATATTTAACTTGCCAGCATCAATAAGAATGTTACATTTTCCAGATGGCCTGGGGAAGCGAACCAGGAGGCTTGTGTTAAGTCTCTTGTTCTTGTTACCAGGTTCTACAGCCTTTGTGCAAACCTATTAATTAAATACCAAATTGCTAATATTCAATACTAATGCTGAAACCCTAGCCATCAGTTATAAAAATTATGTAGGTTCATGCATATAGCATAAGTGTCAGGCTTACTGGACATATCTTGTCAGGATTGGTGAGGCAGCTCACACGTGGAATTCCTTCACTAGTCCCAGTTCCGATAAAAATTACTTCAGATTGGTCAGCAGAAACTTGAGCTCCACCTGAATCACTAACAGAACCTATATGGTTCCCAAGAAAAGCATATAATTTAGACATTGCATAAGGCAGCACATGCTTGATAGCCTCACCAAGAAAATCAAAGAAATCCATAAGCTGCAATACCCCTTTGAACAAAATTTAGGTGAAAAGGCATGGTTCTATTGTGTATTCTATCATAAAGATGTCAATTACCGAACAAGCTGATCGTAAAAGACACATATGTCCAAATAAACCGTATCCAAGACCTCATTATGAGCAAACACGTGCTAGATATGATGAGGAAATATTGGTTCAGAAAGATATACATGCATATAATTAATGCTAGCTTCTATGTGCAGACCACAGAAATTTCCTGACAGTCCAGACCTACAATACAGAGCATCCTCTAGACTATGACTTGTATGTTAGTGAATCGTTAAACGAAAAAAAAAAAAAAACTACTAACCGATCTCTGAAATAGATATTATTTCTAAATTCTTTCTGCTCATGGTTACAAAACTGACTTTACTCATTAAACTAGAAAAACAAAAAATTATAAGTATGAGAATTAAAATTTTATATAATCAACATTCAAAAAAAAAAAAAACACATAAAACATTAATATTTATTCCCAATGCCTTTTGTGTAGTCTAGAAAACAAAAGTGATGGTAAGCCAGCTAAAATATAACAAAACGCTCTTCATCGGATTGATTTGACACACACAATCACCTCAAACACACATCAACAAAATCAAGCCAACTATGCAATTGATGCATCATCCTACCAATTATTCCATTACCCTAGACAAATTGGAGAAACGATAACACACGACTAATGTTTTTTCATTTTAAGCTTGATTCACAGTAGTTATGGCGCAGCTATAAATCCTCAACACAAGGAAAGTAAGGTAACATAACATTCAATAATTGCAGTAATGAATTTTGAAAAACTTTTTGCCAGCTTCAAAATAAGTTCAATCAACCTTACATAACAATCATAAATTAATGGATACCAAAATACTAACTGGAATGAAGCGAAGATTGGATGATATGGTTCCAGCGAGAGGACCCCTTTCTGGAGAGGGAAAATGGATCTTTCCGAGAGAGATAAAACGGGGAAACGGAGCGGGTCAAACGGGTCCATGGAGCATGAAAGGGACGTACAGTACCGAAAGAGAGAGGTACAGCCATTTGGGAATTTCAGTTTTGTATTTTCAGAGAATTTCAGTATTGTACATACATAGGTGGAGGGGACGAGTCGCCAACAAAGGTATTTTCATATTAGTCCCCAAAGTTCTGTTAATTACAAAATTATGCTTATTATGGACAAAATATGTTTACATCATTACATCACGAAATATGTACAAGATCCATGAGAAAACAGGTCAAACTTATATACTATCGCTATAACGCTCAGTTATCGAATTAAAATTAAAAATTTCAAAATAGGCCGATGTGCCATAACCTATCATCATATGGAAAACGAATCAATCAACAATTTTAAATTTAAAAATCTCGTTCCAATTCAAAATCATGTTGGATTGTCATTAAAATTTTATATAAAAAATAAGTAACAATAATATTACATTTCACAATCCATATATGTATTATAATAGTCTAGAAAATCATCATTGAAATCTTTACTCTAGATATAATACATTTAGTAGATGATATAATAATTATTTTACAGGAACACAGTCCAAAATTTATGTCAATTATATGCGTAAGTTCTTTCACATGTCTCATAAATTAAAAAATAAAAACTTATACACTAACTTTGTTTAATTAGAGATACTGATGTTTTTCTTCTGACATTGTTGACTAACTTCTACACATGCCTATTGTTTGCAGATACAATAATAGTAAAAATTTAATTCATTATTTGCAATGTTAGGTATTCATTTAATCTTGTTAGGTTTTATAAATCATACATTATTATCATGTAAATATCATGGCATATATTGCATGTTAAGTAGAATCTAAACAAGAATTCCCTCAATTTGTTGATTCTAATTGGTTTTTTGATTTTGAATCGATTTTAGATATACAATCCACATTATTCAAACAGATATCCAATAAAATACAAAATACGAAATAAATAACAAATTTATAATACGTAAAAAAAAATGGAAAACCGAGGTTGACCTTGACCTAGACCTAATGACTTTGTATTGTCATTGTAGAGCTCATTAATGTTCTACGGATGCTTCTCCTCTAGAGTCTAGAGAAGAAAAATTCAAAGAAAAAATGAAGATAAAAATCATACACAGTGTATATATATAGAGAGAAATTTATTTCCTCTTCTCATTTGTATCAAAAGGCAAAAATGGCGTATTCTCTAAATTGGCAGATAGTTTGCTTCTTATTAGCTATTAGCAATGTTGTTGAAATTCAATCTTCACATACTATTCCCAGAGATCTTGAGTCTCTGCAAAATACAACAAATCAACCATACAGAACTGCATTTCACTTCCAACCTCCCAAGAATTGGATGAACGGTACAAAGTGTTTCGATTTTTGGTGTTTCATGTTGTAGCCGATGAATTTATTGCATGTTTCTTGGCTGATGTTCTTTTCTTATCTCTTCATGTTCTTACTGACGGTGATATGGGTTGTGATCAACTTTGGATTCTCAGATCCTAATGGTGAGTTTTGTCACTTACCAATATGTTTTCAATAGTTGAGAATCTAAATAGTAAACTAAGATTGGCCATGTATAATTGCAGGGCCTATGTCATACAAAGGTATATACCACTTATTCTACCAATACAACCCAGAAGGGGCAAGATGGGGAAACATAGTATGGGCACATTCTACATCAAAAGATCTTGTGAACTGGACACCCCACCCCATTGCTATCCACCCCACCATTCAATCCGACATCAACGGATGCTGGTCGGGTTCTGCCACGATTCTTCCCGGGGGAAAACCTGCGATTCTCTACACAGGAATCAACCAACAAAACGAGCAAGTTCAGAATCTAGCTACTCCGAAAAACCTTTCTGATCCATTCCTTATAGAGTGGATCAAGCCACCATCCAATCCTCTAATGGCACCATCAGTTGAAAACCAGATCGATGCTAATTCATTCAGAGATCCCACCACTGCTTGGTTAGGCCACGATGGCCGATGGAGGGTTATAATCGGAAATAAAGACGGGAGCCGTGGAAGGGCTCTTATGTATAGAAGCAAAGATTTTGTACACTGGACTAAAGCTAAACATCCTTTGTATTCCAACAAGGATAGCGGCATGTGGGAATGCCCCGATTTTTATCCAGTTTCTACGAGCAATGCGGATGGAGTTGATACGTCGCGCATTGGAGAAGGGCTTAAACATGTGCTGAAAGCAAGTCTGAATGATGCCGACTCTTACGCTATTGGGACGTACAACCTTGAGAAGGATGTTTTCGTCCCGGAAAAAGGCTCACTAGGAAGGGACTCACAGTTGAAATATGATCATGGGAAGTTTTATGCTTCAAAGTCATTCTTTGATGATTTGACAAAGAGAAGAATCTTGTGGGGTTGGATCAATGAGTCCACAAATGCTAACATTGATGTCACAAAGGGGTGGTCTGGCCTTCAGGTACATTCTTTATTCTTACATAAGTTTATTAATCAATTCTTGCATCAAGTATCATTAGATTCTTTAATGTATGCATGCGTTTGTTCAAATTGGAACTAAATTTTCAGGCAATTCCAAGAAAGATCTGGCTTGACAAATCTGGAAACCAATTGGTGCAATGGCCAGTCCAAGAAATTGAAAAGCTGAGAACAAACCAAGTCATTTCTCCCATCACAGGGCTAAAAGGGGGGTCAGTTCTTGAAATATCAAATATTACAGCCTCTCAGGTGAATCATTAACTCGAATTAAAAGAGGAATAAGAATACTCAAAAAGAATTGAAAAGGGACACTATTAAAAAAACAATTCCACTTAATTCTATGATATTTCTTGCAGGCAGATGTGGAAATATCATTTGAAATCTCTTCATTTACAAATGTGGATGAACTGGACCCAAGTTGGAGTGACCCACGAGCAATATGTGGTCAAAAGAGTGAAACAAACAAAGCTGGGGTAGGACCATTTGGGCTACTAGTGTTGGCATCAAAGGATATTCAAGAATACACATCAATTTACTTCAAACTTTTCAAAGACAAAAGCAAATATGTTGTGCTCATGTGTAGTGATCAAAGCAGGCATGTTTTCTCTACCCAAAACAATGTTACTACATTTTCCATTATTACAATCTAATTCATTTTTTCTTGGCAGATCTTCCTTGAACCTAGACTATGATAAACCCATCTATGGAGTTTTTGTGGATTTGGATCCTGTGAAGGAGAAATTGTCTTTAAGAACTTTGGTAAGTTCTTGTTTTCTTTCAGATTGATTGAAAGAAAACTTGAATTCTAATGCATTTAAGCATTTTATTACTACGCTTTGCAGATTGATCGTTCGATTGTGGAGAGTTTTGGTGGAGAGGGAAAGGCTTGTATTACAGCCAGAGTTTACCCATCATTAGCCATTAATGGAGGAGCACATTTGTATGTCTTCAACAATGGGACTGACAACATAATCATCTCCAAACTTGTTGCTTGGAGCATGAAAACGGCTCAAATCAATTGACTGGATATAACAAGCAAAGACATGATAACATGTCAAACAATATCTGAGGGCCTACTTTATATTCAACATTTTGTATCACCTCTAGAAATGAATAAACTAGTTGATGCATTTTTCTTCAGATCACTTAAATCAGAGGCACAATCTGCATGGTAATTGTACTTTTATCAATTTAGGGTCTGTTAGGGAAAAAAGAAAAAAAAAAAAAAGAAAAAGAAACAACCAGATATAACCTTTCAGAAGGAAGACAATAAAAAAAAAGCATCTATATAGTGGCAATTAATACTGAAAAATTGTCCACTCTACACTATCATAGAATATCTAACCAGTGAGGTATTCAAAATCTTGTCTGGTGATCGGTTTGTTTTTTTACGTATCTCTGAAATACAGAACAGAAATCAAGAACTGAAACTTGACTTGAATATAGACACATAGCAAATGCCATCAGCAAGTCTATTACATAGAAGATATTGGATGAGCAAAAACCAAATAAAATACATGCTCAATTGACACCTCGAAACTAACTGGTTCCACTCAACAACCATGGAAAACCAAGGCCATTCATGAAGAAAGAACCGAAGCAAGAAAGGGGTGAAATAAATACAGAGACAATGAGATGAAAACAGAAACCAATTTTAGAATCCACTTGATGTTATCGGCAAGCTTACTGTTGCTTGCACTCTGGAGGGCGTTCCCCCTGTTGGCCTTCCCCAGCTGGTGCTCTGGAGCCTTTCTGTAAATTCAAGAAACGTGCCAACAGATTGGTAAGTGACATCATGTAGACACAAAACTACCAGATGAAAGTAGAACAATAAACATACCTTTTGTCCAGAAGGCTGAAAAGGTTTCCGTTGAAATTGAACACCAGAGAAAAGAGATGAGAATCACAGGTAAAGTTTTGAAATTAAGACTTGACTCTAAATATGCTTTATTTACAAATAATCAGTTCACCTTCTTTCTGGTCTTGACTTCTTCTTGATCTTCATCTTCATCCTCGTCGTCATCTTCATCTTCCTCATCGTCTTCCTCTTCTTCATCATCATCATCTTCGTCGTCGTCTATGTGAATCTCATCAGCCTCAACAGCCTCCCCAGTAAACCATGAAACTGCATGAGGGATAATTTTATCCCGAATTGTTGATCTATAATGGGTAGAAATCATATAAAAAGATTAAGCCTATATATTCAAAGAATGTCAGCCATTATATGGTAAAGCATGTGCTACCAATGATTCCATGGCAGGGGATGAATGGGTGAGATCCAGTTATGTGCGATCTCCCCAATAAGAAAATAAACCAGGAGACTCACCCAATGTCATAATCTTGTTCCATCAGATTTTGGAGTTCTTCAGCCTGTTGGAACACCATACCAAATAATAACAGAAAAGTAAGCAGGGTTATAACACACTTAGGGTCTAATTTCTGATGATAAAACATATAGCGAATACAGCTGTACCTCATCCTCATCAATATCATCTTCATCTTCCGGAACCTCTGGTGGACTAAAAAAGTTGAAAAAACTTTCACACTTTTCAGTCTTTATTATTGGCTTGGCATTTTTTACCCCCTTCTTTGGCTTTTTCTTTAAAACCTTCTGAGTCAAGCATTTGCCAGGATACCATTCAATCTCTGTTCCTATTGCCTTCTCTAGTATGGGCTCATCATCATCAATCATGTGATACGTTTTTGTAAGTACGGAATTCTTGAAAAAGGGATTGCTATCAAAGAAGAATTCAAGCTTAAAGCCCTTGGGGTTTTCAATTTTACTCCACTTGATGTCCTTGAGATATTTTAGAGCCTCTTCATCACGCTCCGAGATCTAAAAGAAGATATGAAAGAGATCAGTTCAAGGCAAAACACCAAAGTTAATGGCAAACAATATTTTAAAAATACCTACCTCCTCAACCAATATATCATTAGTCTTCATAGCCGTCAACCAGAAATCAGGCACACCTTTACCTGATATAAAGCTTCGACAAATATTAGCTAAGCCAAAATATGAGAACAATTAAACAGAAAAAAGTAAGAAACTCAAGGAATGCTAGACAAGAATAACACAAAGCAATCTGAAATTGGTATGATATCAGTGGACTGATTTAGGAAAAGGAGAAGAAAGCAGTTCTGCTTTTACCTTCATTTGCTTTGCCCTCGTCCTCCTCCATTGATGCATCAGTAACGCCTTCAACTTCCACAATACCATTCACGATTTCAAATCGCTGCAGATTGTTTGGAAAGAAAATCAACAGGAGTTGCAAGAATACCACCCAAAAAAAACACAAGGAGAGACCAAAAGAATATTCAATGGAAAACTTATACAACATCCAAATGAAAAGAACACATGAGAAGCATTATAAAAAGGTACTTACTTTAGTATATAAAGGATCATAAAGTTTCTGGTATTTAGCTTCAAGTGCTGTTCTCTCCTCGAGAAACTTCGCCTCTAGCTCATCGTGTTGGCTCTGAAATTGCATAAACATATTAGACTACAACAAAATAGATAACCTCAAGTATATACATCCCAATTGGAGCATATTATCAGTACTAACAGAATAAAATTCAATATGTGTCTAGCTAACATCAACAAGAGTTGTTTTTCATAATACTTTAGTCACGCTTCTTCACACACATAACTGGAATCCGAAGTGAGCTGTGAATTATAGTGTGCCATCAAAGATACATGGTTTGCTACCACCAGCCTTCTGTACATAGCCTAATTTTATTCCATTTACAAGTATGTCAACATCTAAGAACTTCAAACACTGGTTTCACAAGTGTACTGAACCAACTTGTCCGCAAATACCTCCTTTCGCCCTCTTCGCATGCTTCCAATCAGTTTATTAGATATTAAATGGACTGTGCATTTTGTTTAAGCATAGTTTCCCCACTAACAATAATCCAGCTTACATGGCCAAAAAGTGAATCACCCCTTACAAAATACAAAACATAATCAGCACTAGGAGATAGTAAAAAAAAAAAAAAGCACAAGGTTTCTAACACTAGCACAGTAGTAAAAAGACCAAAAAAAAACAACAAAAATCTTGACCCACCACTGTAATTAGCAATCAATCAAACACTGTCAAATTACCAACTTAATCAGCAAAGATGATCCGATATCACCCCACGAACCACAAACTGTATACAATTAGCCGATTACATTTTCAATAAGAAACACATCTATAATAAACAAAAACCTGAATCTCCTTCAACGCCTCCACACGCTTCCGCACTTTGGGTGGCAGAGCCTCCATAATGTCCACGTGCTGACCAGCCAAATCCTGCAGCTTATTCTACAAACTGATGTCAGAAGCTTCAATCGTTGCCGAAATGGGAAACAGAACAAACAAGAAAAGGGAAAATCACAAACCTTGAGGGCATTTACTAAACCCGCACGATCCTCTGCACTCAACGCTGCAGATAAAATCAAAATTGGAACAATTGATCACCAGTCCACTTATGAGCACTCAAACACACAACAACAATACAGTGATTGTGATTCGGTCAAAAGAGGGATTACCTGCGGCGGCGGCGGGGAGGGAGGAGTCCATCTCGGACATATCGAAGCTGTCTTTGTCGGGGTTACTCATGATTCACGAGCAGAATTTCTGAAATTGAAAAGCGAAAACCTAGAGAAAAAGGGGAAATTGAAGAGAGGAGGGAAAAAATGATATGATTGGGAAAAATGGAAATGAAATTTTGGTCTTAAATTATTAGGATTTTTTCCCATCTGAAATTTATTTTCACTATATTAAAATGTATTTTTTGAAGTAATAAATGTAATATATATTAAAATGTATTTATAGATTATAGATTTACGACTAATTCTTATTGAAAAACAAAAATTTCCAATTTCTTTATATATGTTTCTTTGAAAAGAATAAATTAGCAAACTATATTCAGTGGAACTAATGAGTCGAAATAAATTGGATATAAAACGGCCCACGTAGTAATTAACTCAGGCCCAAATCGTAAACGGGCCTGACCCGAATCACACTATGTGGAAATACGACGTCGTTGTACTGTATTTTGTTAAAAGTATAAAAGCTGTAAAAGGCAGCCAAAAAAGGGGGTAATTTCAGTCTCAAGAAAAAGAAAAACAAATTATTTCAGAAAACAGAAAAAGAGCGAAGAAGGCTAGGGTTTCCACACCCCAACAAATTTTCCAAAACGACACCGCTGCGGAAGCTCTCATCTGCAATCTTCACGATCAACAACAAATAGGAAATTTCTAGCTAGCTATCGGGTTAGGTAATTTGTTCAGGTGTTTGTTTAGGGTTTCCCTGGAAAAGGGTATGTATGAAAAGGGGTGAAGAAATTGGAAGAATAATCTTTATTTGTTTGCAGGTGTTTACTATTTCTTTTTGTATAGGTAGGAATAGAACAGAATTTCCCAAATGGATTATGGTGTACCTGAACAAAACGTCGCCATTTACGGCGAAGAGGAACCGCTTCAGTATGAAGGGCATTATGAAGCAGAAGAGGGAAACTACGATTCAATTGATAACATAGATGATAGTGCAGGCATAAAGCACGATTCTTCGTCGTCTGCAGGGTTAGTTTGTGCTAGTTTAGCTTGTGTCGTTAGGTCTATGTTAGAAATTGAAATGCTGTTTTGATTAGTTCAGTTTGTGTATTATGAGGGGTAAATCGAGGGTTTGGGTTCGATCCCCAAGAAAAATAGAGGGATGTGAAAAATTGTAGTAACTGTTGGTTTTTTTGTTGTGATAGAAAACTTTTCGTCGGAGGCATTGCTTGGGAGACTTCGGAAGGTAAAATATTATTTTCTTGTTGATGTTTTCCTGTTTCTTGTTTTTTTAGATTATACTTTTGCATGAATATGAGTGAGAGAGAACATGTATTCTCCAATATTTTTGGTGTCTTGGCACCCTTTCTTAGTTGTATTTCTGTTTCTTGTTTGTGAGATTGTTCTTTTGCATGAAGTTGAGCAAGAAAGAGCATGCATTATCCAATTCTTTTGAATTGTGTTTTGTGGTGACCTTAAAATTTTTATTTTTTGAGACTGATTGAATTATGAGATAAAGAAAGCACATCTTTTTTGTGATATAAAATGTACTGTAGCAGAATGATTCCAGTAAACTGAGCACCCACCTCCCATTTCATTTCCATTCCCTCTCCCTCAAACCCTCCAACCAAGCACCCGCTGAGTTACCAAAGTCAGAATAGTGTTGGGTCTTCTTGATTAATTTAGAATGAATCAAGTATTTTTTTTGTTTTGTACCTAAAATTCATCAATGCCGAAATATGGTATCCTGTAATACGTATTTTTTTATTGTTATGATAGTCTCCTATCATTAAGAGGATTTGGACAAAGTTTATTTACTGCATTACATCTTTCTTGGATGTGATATAAGAAGAGGCTTTTTTTTGTGTTCGGTTTATAGCAATAATGATTTACCTTGTTCTCTAACACGGTACTTAGGAGCATTTGTCATCTTCATATATTTGTATTACTATTATTGTTATTATTTTAAGAAAGATTCATCTGCCGACTGTCTTCACTTCTCTAGGTTATGTACACGTACACTATCATTGTTTCTAAATTTGTTATATTATAGTTGAAACCAAACAAATCACTTGCCTTAATTACCCTAAGAAAAAAGGATTGATCAAAATATGTTAGTCTTACCCATAGTGATTATTTATCTGAATATAACTATTTCAGAACTGCTGCTTTTTTTGTGATTAGGTTCTATGGATTAGGATTACACCGTAATACTTTTCAAATTATACCTGCCACTCATTGAGATGCTTATTTGACCTCCATGTTTTGTATACTTATTACTGCATATGCTATTGGACAATAAGTCTGTCTATTGCATTATCCCATTGGATTTGATTGGCTGTGGCCACTCATCAGCTGATATAGTGTCTCAGGTATTACTCTATGCTGAAATTTATTTGGCACTGTCATTTGCAGATTCATTCAGTAGGTACTTCAGTAAGTATGGTGAAATTGTAGACTCGGTGATAATGTTGGACAAAATTTCGGGAAGACCTCGTGGTTTTGGATTTGTGACATTTGCTGATCCAGAAGTTGCTGAGAAGGTTTTACAGGAAGACCATGTAATTGATGGTAGAGCGGTAGGAATTTCTTAACTTGCCTACAGCATTTAGATTTTTATTGCACACAGCATCTTTATATATTGAAAAAGACTCTTCTTTGAACCTTACATTTGGATTTACGCATCAGGTTGAGGTTAAGAGAACAGTCCCTAGGGAGGACATGCAAGGCAGAGGAGTGTCGAGGACAAGAAAAATATTTGTAGGTGGCCTTCCATTGTCATTAAGTGAAGGTAACTTTTACCTAAAGTCATTTGTTCTTTTTCTTTCTATGGTATGTCAAACTTCTCTTTCTGACCAAATTTTTTAATATATTGTATCATAGATGATTTGAGGGATTACTTCTCTTCCTATGGTAACATTGTGGAGCACCAAATTATGTTGGATCACAAAACTGGTCGGTCTAGAGGCTTTGGATTTATAACCTTTGAGACTGAAGATGCTGTTGAAAAAATATTTTCTGATGGCCGAATGCATGAACTTGGTGGGAAGCAAGTGAGTCTTTCATTTCTCCTGTATCGTTGCATGTATGGCTTAATGGGATGACTTATCTTATGCTGTATAATTTACAGGTTGAGATAAAAAAGGCTGAGCCAAAAAGATCTGGTTTTGATAATTCAGGTGATGGTCATTTTCGTCGTGGGAGCAGTAGTTCAAGAGGTTCAGGTAATTTTGCTGGTGGGTCTGAAGGATTTGGTGGTGGCTATGGTGGTGGTAAAATGGGTAGAGGCTATGGTGGATATGGAAGCTATGGCGGCTATGGTGGAGGATATGGGAATTTTCCTGGAAATTATGCCGGTGGGGCTGCAGGGTTTTATGCTGGGTATGGTGGGTATGGCTATGGTTATGGATTTGGTGGACCAATGTATGGTGGTGCTGCATATGGAGGTGGCGGCTTTGGAGCTCCCATTGGATACAGTGGAGCTGCTGGTTATGGTGTAGGTAAAGGGTACGGTGGCCCCAGTGGTGGATACGATGCTGGTAAAGGTTTTGGAGGCAGTGGAAGTAGTGCAGGGTATGGCCCAGTAAAAGGCTACGGAGGTAGTGCTGGTGGTGGAGGTGCAGGTGCGGGTGGTGCCAGTGGTGGTGGATATGGGAACGGCAAAGGGTACGGGAATGGTAATGGCACAAGTGGCCGGTTCCATCCATACAGAAAATGAGACCTGCTGAGCTCCTAGTCATAGATGTTTCGATTTTTCCTCAACTGTATTACTGATTTGCTAAGAAAAGTTACCTTCTTTTGGTCATTTTCTTGAATCTTGAACCGTGTTGTGATACCACTCAATGGTTGTAAGTTTGATTATTAGGATGAAATTGTAACTTGTAAAGCTTGTCTTTAACAAGAAGACATTGTGATGCTTGACACCATCTGCTTCCTTGTGGTATTTACGTTTTAGGCAGTTTAGGTAGGGTTTATATCAATATACATTGTTCTGATATGGCTTATGTAAATTGTGGTTATTTGTGATAATTTGTTTAACCTACCTTAATCGCAATCATCATGTACAAGTAGTTCACATGGGTCGCTGCCACGTTTTATGTTGTCCAATGATCTTCTTGACTTCACGCGCTATTACGGGCGGTCCCTTTCACGTCCCAGTCAAAATAGATTTTCAATTATAGATCCCTCTCTCTCTCTCTCTCTCATT
The DNA here is from genome assembly GCA_028654395.1 of Scutellaria barbata. Classification (NCBI taxonomy): domain Eukaryota; kingdom Viridiplantae; phylum Streptophyta; class Magnoliopsida; order Lamiales; family Lamiaceae; genus Scutellaria; species Scutellaria barbata. The sequence continues at coordinate 1,356,289 of CM053645.1, read as the reverse complement.
AATGGGATGTTGGAGTTGGAGTTTCTATTCTATCCATGTTTCTAAATTTGATTTATGTTGCATTTTTAAAATCTTTTTTTTTTTTGACTTTTCCATGATGTTTAGCATATTGTATGTATGGAAATAATTTGCCGTCTAATATCGATGATTTGTTTATTTATTTAGGGAGAAGATTATCAAGGAATTGATATTGTTGAATTGGAAATCAATGCTCTATGGGGATGGAATCTCTGTACCCACATAACATTATAGTGTCCCCTTTAATATAATATTTCAATGCTGCATTTATTATTGAGTACGAAACAAGTTGTACAATTATTTATATGTAACTTATGGATTTTATGTTAATGCATGTCTTGTACCAATCCTCTCAGTCTAATGATAGATAATATAAAATTAAGATTAATTGATATGGAAAAATCACAATACTACTCAAATTATTATTTTAATCAAAATTTTCATTATTTGTCAGAATAACATTATCTTATAATCTTATATATGTAGTATGTATTTTGATATTGATTGGTTTTGAAAATAAAATAAAATTGTACATTGGATTAATTTTTTTTTCTTTTAAGTTTTCGAAGTTGAATTTTATGAAACTGTTATATTTGGCAACTGACGTGTTCGAACAGCTTGGATACGTTAGCATTTTGCCAAAACTAAACAATGTTAGAAATACATATTACAAGTATAAAATTACACTATTTTGATCAATCGTGAAAATTTTAATTAAAATGACAATTCGAATAAATAGAAACCAAGTGGATTTATTTTTTGTCCCATACTACCTCACTATACTATTATACACATCATAATAGACCATAATTGTCTTTTTTTTCATCTAGGGGTTTTTAACGAATAGAAAGATATGTATTTGACAATATTGGCCCTGTCATATACTTTCACCTATCAAAATAATGACAAGTTCTTTGTGGGTAATATTTTCATTTTATGGGAAACATTACATATATGACAAGTATTGAAAAAAAAAATTTAAAAGAATTGATCATTAAACTATTTAGAATATGTCACATGCCACGTCCTACATGAATAGTGCAATACTAATCTTGGTATATATAATATAATTTCACAATTTATCAACCTCTACCTTATATATGGTGAAAACTTGCACACATGAATGTTAAAAGAAAGTTATATATTTTTTTTCTTTCAAATATATACAGCTTCATGGATTAAAATGGGTTGGACTCTAAAATTTCTACACATCCATGAATTTACATTCAAACCAAATTATTTTATAATATATATTTTGATCACTTGAACCTAATACTTTATTAAATAAAAAAAATGTTTCTCTCGACAAAATGATTTCATGTATCTTGATATCTTTACTAAAATAGAGCTATCTTGTTACTAATTTTTTATAAGGACGACTTATGTATGTGGCTCTTTAAATTTTTAGAAAATTTAAATCCCTATATTATAATTTAATGTAAAAATCGTTGAAATATTAGAATATGATAGTATACTATACTAGCGGTAAAATTATGTAAATTTGAATTAATGGATTCATAAAACTAAATTTATTTGATAATTTCACCAAACGCGGAGGTGGTAAGTGACAAGTCTACATATTACCATTTTATCAACAACTAAACAATATTGTACTGAATAAAATAAATAAAAATATAGGATATAATAAAAAAGGTGAAATGTGGCAAAACGGGTAATATTATATAATAAAACTATATGGTTGGTAGGATATTCAATGGAATATATTTTGTGGAAATAAAATAAAAGGAAGTAATAAATAATTATAGTTATTTTATTATCCAATTCAATGCGGGCTCAGAAGCCAGAGACAAATCAATCCCAACCAATTGCTCAGGCGATTGCTTACCACGCGCCCATGGAAGCATTCTCCTATCCTCTCTCTCTCTCTCTCTAGAAAGCAAAAAGCCTTCATACACCGTTTGAACCGCCCTCTCTCCCTCTTTTTCTCTCTCTCTCTCTCGCCTCGATAATAAGCTTCATCCATATTTTCTCTCTCTCTACAGTGGTTTGATTTTCAATCCCTCCATACCTAATCTACCCCTCTACATCCCATCTTTCTTCACCATCATCATTTCAGTCAGATTCCACTTCCCTTTATTTTTTCCCTTTTATTTCCTCTGAAAATGACAACTCCTGCGTTGAAGAACAACTTCTTGCCTCCTGGCCTGGTTTCCAATCTTCAACAAGTCCTCGCAAACCGCAAGCCTGGGGGCGGCGGCGACGACGACGCCGTTTCGTCCAAGCCCGATAAAAGTGAGGATGATTCGACTCAGCCCTCGTCTTCCGGGGACGAGCCCGGTGATGAGAATGCTTCCAAACCTATAATATTGGTCACGAATAGTGATGGGATTGAATCTCCGGGCCTTTCACATTTGGTAGTCGCTCTCGTGCGTGAAGGCCTCTACAATGTCCACGTCATTGCTCCTCAATCGTAATAATCGTTTTCCTTTCCATTAATTTTTTTTTGAGAATATTTTATTTTCCGCCGTTATATTGATTCATTTTTTTGCCTTCAGTAGTTTGGTAAATAAGTTATGCGCAGCTTAGGCGTACTGCCATCCATCTTATAGATCTCTGATGCTTTTGCTCTGTTCTTGTGGCTGATTTAAGGATTTTTTTGTGTGTGTATGAATGATTTGAAGGATATGGTAAATTGTTGTGTGTTTTTATCAAGTCTCATGTGGTGTCTATGTTGATTTTCTTGTATTTTGTTGGGTTATGAGTGTTGGTTTTCAGCTATGCTGATTTTCTGGAAGTCATGTGTTTGCAGGGACAAATCGACATCAGGGCATTCATTGTCGCTGAAGGAGACTGTTGAGGTGGCTTCAGCTGAAATTAGTGGTGCCATTGCTTATGAAGTTTCTGGTATGAGTTGTGTATTTTGCTTTTGTTGTTGATATTCATTTAATGTTCAGTGTGAGTTTAGTTGTTTTGATTCAATTGAATGTTTCTTATTTGAGTTTCTACACTTTTTTTGATTTATCTGGGAATGAATAAACTTGAAGCAAATGTTCTTGCCGTATGCATCTTTCAGGAACTCCAGTGGATTGTGTATCACTTGCGTTATCTGGTGCATTGTTTTCTTGGTCAAAACCTCTTTTGGTATGTTCTGTCATGTCTAAATGAGTGGATTTCAGTTTTCAATATGTTTAGCTCTTCAAAGATGCCATACATTTTCTTTCTTTTGCTGGTATGTAGGTCATAAGTGGTATCAACAAAGGTTCAAGCTGTGGCCACCACATGTGAGTTGCTGCCTGCTTTTATTCGTTGATTTATTGTGAACTTAATCTTGTATACAAGTGATCTATGGAAGCAGTATAACAAGCTGAATGATTATAGGTTTTATTCGAGTGTTGTCGCTGGAGCTAGGGAGGCACTAATTAATGGTGTGCCGGCCATATCGATATCACTAAACTGGTTTGTTCTTTATCCATTAAGTACTTAATGATTTTAATTTTTAACTGTGTGTGATGGATTAGATAGCAACCTATTGCAGGAAAAAGGATGGAAGTGAGGAAAGTGATTTCAAGGATGCTGTGACTGTGTGCTTGCCAATAATAAATGCAGCCATGAGAGATATAGAGAAGGGAGTCTACCCAAAAGGCTTCTTATTGGACATAGAAGTTCCGTCATCACCCTTGGCAAATAAGGTGTGGTTTTTTCTTATTCTGCATAGTGGATATATATTGTCTGAATGCATATCATATGGTCATGAGCGTGTATTCTTTTCAGTTGGATGGAAATGCAAAGTAGCATGCCACTATTAACATTACTTTCACTATATCTAGTTTCAATCTGATCGCTAATTACTCACTGTCGATGTCTCTCAATTTTTGTGATGCCTTTAATGTCCCCATACTAAGTTTTTTTTGCTCTATAAATTTGCTTTCCTTGTTATTCTATTCCATTCATCAATGAAAACTGTAGCTGTTTGATGCCCAATGGAAAAATATCAAGGTACTTGACCTTGCTGAATTTTATTTTCGTGAACTTCCTAGATTCATGGGTTTCAGTTTATTCTTGTAATTAAAACTCGGAGGAAAAAGGTCATCAGAAACTTCTCATATCTTTGAATTTTTAGCATGATGTCATGGTATATTTCTGAAATTAGCTGTCGAAGTATCCTTTTCCTGTCATTATGTTAGAAGCGACCTGCCTTGGCAATTTTTTTGGACCTTTTGATCTTGATGAAATCTACTTTAGTTTTACTGCCGTCACAGTTTCTTCTCTTTTATGTATTGATGTGGATTGACTAGTTTTGGTTTTAATTTATTGATCTGGTTAAATCTTTTTATATGGGTACTGCCGTTAACATATATACATGGATGCTACATATTTTGACAGGGAGTGAAGGTAACCAAGAGAAGCCTTTGGAAGTCCACTATTTGCTATCAAGCCATTTCAGCCACCAGGAATCAGGCTTCTGCACGTTTTGCTGGAGGTCAGCCAGGCCTTGGCTTGAATTTCGCTCAACTCAGCCGTGATGCATCTGCTGCTGTGAGTGGTCTTTAAATATATGTGCTGCACATTTAACAATGTTGCTGGTTCATAGGATATTGTAGGATGGGATTGTAAACTCTCGTGTTTTTTTCTTCCCCAGGGTGCTGCTCGACGTTTGAACACTCAAAAAAAGAATATTGAGGTTGTGGAATCAGTTGGTGTTTCTGGCAAATCTGACTTCAAAAGGACGGTCAGATATTTCCGTGCCGAGGTAAAATTTCTTGGTGTGATGGAGAAAACCTAGTCTCATGTCTGTTCTTACTTGTTAAGTTTTCTCTTTTCACCTCTTCTACTTTTCTTTTCCTATATGTTGGAAGGTCATTATATTTGTAGCTTATTCTGGTTTCCATGGATTGATTGATGTTTAGAATGCCTCAACACTGAATGTTCTATAAGTGGCCTTTCAGTATTGGTGATTAAAACATGAACATGAACATAGCTTCTCTTGTTTTGTTTTCATTTTTCAGTGGCGGTTTTCACATATGTACTCTGTCTCTATTCTCAAGTCACTTTTATCATAAATTTTTCTGTATTTTTGTCGGTTAGTGGTTGTCGCCTCAGTTGATTGTTTCAATGAATAACTTGGCAATTTTATTGTTCAGCTGCAAGACAAGAAACAGGAAGAAGAGGATGAGGATCTAGATTTTAGGGCCCTCGAAAATGGCTTTGTAAGTCTGGCTTTTACTATGTTTTATTAAAAAGTAGTATTCTTATACACAATGTGTATGAACATAATGATTCCTGCGTTATTATATGCATGAATTACGATGTTTAAAACATGTGTATGCTTTTTCAGTCTGGGAACTTTGATTTATCAATGATATCCTTATATCTTGAAACAGGTCTCAGTAACTCCATACTCTGCTACGGTGCATTTGGATTCGGAGACTGAGACCGCAGCTTTGGACTGGATTTCTTCTGCACTAGCAGCTGGACAGTAAGAAGACTTGCTGCCAGATGTAACAAGTTATTTGTACATTTGAAGCCTCGATTTTAGTCATCTATGCCGCATGTATTTTTCTAATACCATGAGGCTGTATTAATTTATTTTTTACCCAATTTCTCCTGATACTTAGTTGATCTTTCGATATGTTGTGAGGCGAACGCTTCCCATTTTAGTTATGTGTCTTTCTCCACAGTTTCTTTGCTACTGAGATGAAGGATTATAGGTTGGTTTACGGTTTAGCGTATTTGTGTTTGTTTTTCCTCAAATATTGGTTGAGGTTGGTGGATTGGTTTGTTTTACTCCACCTTGTAACTGGTTGTTTTGTGGTTATAGCTTGAATGATGGATAGATACACTGCTTTGCCAGAGGTTTTTTTTTGGGTTAATGAAATTTCCTCCAGTTTCTTAGTCTTTGCAGTTTGCAGTGATTCTAAGGGCTTTTCTAGTATTTTTTTGATAATTGCGTGATGAGATATATAATAGTAAAAGTGTTCAATCTTTCAAGTGATTGCTTAAGACATGCTCAGTGTTGATCTTGTTTTAAGTCTGATTGAGTTATGCATCAATAGTGGTTGGAATCGAGTTAGTCATTTTTGTGTTGAGTTGGTACTGGTAGTTGCCACTCAATATGTTGGTACTGCACCTATTATGTTGTGGAATTTATGTAATTTATCCTATCTTGTAATCATCGTATCATGCTCGTGGAATATTTTTTTCTTTTAATAATAAGTGAGTCAAAAGAATTTCTCCAGCCATAAAGCATGTATAAAAAAACTTGATGTTTGTTGTGCCAAGTACATTTGTTGCAATTACGAAATTGACATTGCGGCTCTAAAGAAGAAGAGAATGGAGAGAAGGAACTATCAAGTACTTATATAATTTTTTTCCATTAAACTAATAAGCGGACAAAGAGATTGTGAAATAATTTTTTGTCATTACACGATCAACTCTATATTTATATATATCAATATGGATCTATGCATATATTTTTATTTTTTTTATCTTAACTTTTATGTTATTATAGTCAGACCTTTATATCTATTATTCATTATTATTTAAATAAAGTGTGGATGTTTCTTATAAAATATGGATTGCCGAATATATCTTTATTAAAGATTATTATTTAAGGTTATAATAGTAATTTAGAATTTTCATACTTAAATAATTTTATATTAGAATTCTAACTAATTTCAAAATCTTATAGAATTTTATTATAATTAAAACTTTAATATAAAAGTGTTGTATATAAAGTATTTGTATTAATTTGAATTGATCTCCACGTTGCACGTGGTGCAACGCACGTGATCTAAAACTCGTTATGTTAAATATATCTTTATATAATAATTTAACTTAAAAAATAAATCTTAATTTTCACAAAAAAATCATAATTTCGGCGAAAAAATCTAATTTCAGCAAAAAAAAAACCCTAATTTACACATATATATTTTTATGTGATATTGTCCATACATTTAAGTAATATTAGTCATATCTTTATATAATACATAAATGTACAACTAGTATAATTAAAAGGCATGACTAATATAACATAAAGATCCTAAATGTATGATTAACATAATATAACATAAAAATCCTAAATGTATGATTAACATAATATAATATAAAAGTATGTTTAATATAATATAAATGTATGTTTAACATAACATAAACATATAACACTTGAAGCATATTTGGGTGAGTTTGAGTATATCCATTCAAAAGCATGAGATGCATGGAGCAACATGTGGATCAGATCGAGTCAATTATAAGAATCCTAAATTCGTATATCAATTACACAAAATTTTTTGTGACACGCTAAATGGTATTTTGACAATATGCACAATCAAATTAGTCAAATTTGTCAAGTTTTTATTTTTATTTTTTATAATTTTGATATCGGCACGTTGAATACAATTGCTCTTAAAATTAACGGATGAGAACAATTATATAATTTTTTTACTCCCACATGCTTTCTTCGGAACATATTATAATTTTAGCAAAAATAAAAGGGTGATTTTGCATTTTACCCCCAAATTATTCAACATCATACTTCAAGCTCGAGGGCCTTAATTTTCTTATAATTAAGCAATTAAAGCCAATGCTCATATGTATATATACAGATTACACAGAGAGAGAGAGAGAGAGAGGTGGAATCCCGGCAAGAAAAAGAACTTGAATAAGGTATGTCTCGTTCTTTTTCATTGCTTGAATGTCTTCTCTTGTTTCCCTTTTTTCAATTTCCGGCGACTCCCCCATTTCTGTTTTTCTGTTTAATCATTCCAGCTCCTATCTTTCCCTTTTTTTTTTTTTAAATTTAGAAAAATAGTGAAATGGAGTTATGTTTCTGCACATTCCTCGACTTTTCTTGTCTGCTTTTATTTGATAAGGAATTCCTTAATCCTGTAAGAATAGTCTAGCCATTGTTTTTCCATTGATCATCTTTACAGTTGCTTACCGCATTTCTTTTAGTGTTTGGGGGGGGGGGGGGTTGCAATTTGCAACTATTTGTGTCGTTGAAAGGATTGAGTTTAAACCAAAGGGAGGTCTTTGCGATTATATGGTTTCCGTTGAGTTTCACGTCGCATCGTTTGCTGCACAGCAGGGGATTCGCTCCCCTTTTTCATTAAGGCTTTGATATATGTTGATGGTGTCTGTTTAGCTGATCGATTTAGTAATTTTGGATGGTCGAAAGATCATGTTTCAGATTATTTGTTTGGTTTTTCCATGCTGAGAAAATTATGCTTGGTTGTTGAGTATTGGTGTAGTTTTTGACAATGAGGAGGGTCTTGATTTTAATTACAGCTATTTATGTCAGTAGGGTTTCAAATGGAAAGATTAGTTAATTACTTATAAATTTCATGAAGCGCGTTCTTGCTTATGCTCATTATTTGCAATTCAGAATCTCTATTTCTTGTCATGTTTTAATTGTGTTTTACTTTACTGCGCACATTATTTGTTTGTACAGTGTGAACATCTTTAGTATACAAATGGTGTGTGCTCTTGATGAGCAAAAGATTCAAGTATTGAAATATAAATAAATCAGATCTCATATAGATTAATTGTTCTACAAATTTTATTGTTTTGTATGTCTGGAAATCCATAAAGTATAGGGTTAATGGAGTATACAAAATGCGATTTTAGGATGGAACGTGTTTTTATTAGTGTGCTTTACTCTTTTTGACTACCTTGCACTTCTACGATGTCGAGCTTGCAATATGTGTGTATTAATAACATTATATTCACGTGATCTACTTAAGTGCTTTTGCATTAGATGGTTGTCTTGTTATCAATATGCATATCCTGTAATCTCATTTAAGCAGATGCATAGTTAATACATTATACTGATCCACAAAACTGAGGTGTTAGAAGTCGCTGCCTCATCTTTTGAGTATGACTGTAAGGAGATTAATATATATCCCCTCTTAGGCTGGGATTTCAGTTATGTCTCATTCTCTGTTTGTTGTGCCATTTATTAGATCTGAAAAGTGCTTTATTTAGTGCGTGGGAGGCACTTAAAATAGTTGTCAAAGATTATTGTAGTTAAAATAACAGGTGTATGTTGTTCTCTGAAATGGCGTATAATAGTACTTGTTATGTACTTCATAAAAGTATGCTTTCCTTGCCATTTTGGTCGAAGGGATAATTTTATTTCTAAATAGTTCTGGAACAGCAATTTTTGGCGTATGATGATATTCTGTTTGTATGCATGCTCAAGCCAACTTACGTCCTAGCTAATTTATTATTAGTGATCACTATTTATTAGCATCCATCAAATGGGATTTTGCAGCTGCTTATCAGTATGTATAGAAACTATTTCTAAAGTACTACTCAGTATGTATAGAAACTATTTCTAAAGTACTACTCAAATGTTACTTTGGAGACCAGGAGAGATTTCAAAACATGGTGGTGAACAAGTGTGAGTGGATCCTTGATTTATGGAATAACTTAACTGGTTCAATAGTAACTAACCATGTCTATGAACATATTGTTGATTGCCAAATGATTTATTCTAAATGGTTGTTCAAGCACTGAGCATCATTGTCGAGTGTTAACTTTGGCAGTGTCTGTCGGTGGGTGGACATTTAGGAGAACAAATATTAAAAAGTGTCGAGACAAAAGGGGAATGTGAGTCACAAACGTAAAGATGCAATGTTGGTTACCAACTGTTAGCCCTGTCAAACTTAGATAGTTCGTTTTACATGTCAGCATGTAGGACTTGAATTTTTTCAAAGTTGTTCCTCATTCAATAAGGCACTATATTTGTCCTCAATTTCCGTGGAAATTGGGATCCTAAAAGGTTCAACCAGGCATTGTTTATTTAGTAATTGCTACTTACTTGTTGAGGAAACTCTTGGTGGTTAAGATATATTGTTTTATTTGACTACTTGCAGGAGACTTATCCTCATCAAGTCTGCCATTCCTTAATTTTCAAAGCGTATGTTCTGACCAATCAAAATCAAATGCAAAAGGACACCGGACTTTTCGCTTGGTTTCTGGTTGGCGGGCGGACATTCAGGAGAGCAATTATTTAAAAAGCATCCCGACAAAAGGGGAATGTGGAGTCACAAATGCGAAGATACAATATTGGTTACCAACTGTCAGTCGGTCAAACTTAGGTACTTCGTTATACAGATCAGCATGCAAAACTTGAATTATTTCATTGTTCCTCAATCAATAAGGCACTGTATTTGTCCTCAGTTCCCATGGAATTGGAAAGCTAAAAGGTTAAAGCAGGCATTGTTTATTTAGTTCTTGCCTATTTACCCGTTGAGGAAATTGTTGGTGTTTATGATATATTGTTTTATTTGACTACCTGCAGGATACAGATCTTCATAAAGTCTGCCATTCTTTTATTTCCAAAACGTAGTTTCCCACCGATCAACATCAGGCGCAAAAGGACACATTGACTCTCGGTGCTTCACTCTCTCTCACAGACACGCACATGCACACGCTCCCATAAATCTACATGCACATACGTACATATGCGATATACCTACCGCTCTCCATTTTCTTGTTTTCTTATGCAACTGCATTACTCTGGATCACTTATCTGATGAACACATACTATCAGTCACATTAAACGAGTTAGGCAGTCAATAATTACATTTAAGTGCAAATAGTTTTCATTTTGTGGTTTATGATCATGGACTTAAAATGCCTGGAGTCTTCTTAAAACATCCTGATTCATTTTACTGCACAGACTCTTGTTTCGGCAGTTTACGAATGTGAGCCTGAAATGTTACATGTAACGTAAATCTAGTGTGTAGTACAGTTGTTAACCTATTCATTCTTTATAGTCTTTTCTGACTGATAAAATCTTCATCTTGGACATAAAAACAGAGGGTGGCTGACAGGTTATTGCCTGGCAGATTGCAAAGGTCGAGCTAGAATCACAGTATAATGGCACTTCTAGTAAACCTCGGCTATAGAAGGCTATCATGATTAATAGGCCAAACATTTAATTTGGAGAAAAACTAATCCATATTGCCAAATTCAAGCTTCCTATACATTTCAGGACTTTGAGAAATTCTATTCTCATGGCATTTTTCATAGTTGAAGGTAATGCTTATGATTCAATTAAATGTCCTTGGTATTTTTCCTTGGTTTAATGCTTATGATTGCAGATTGGCTAATACGATATGAGTACTCAGGGTTTTATTTTGCTTCAACTTCCATCTTGAGTAGAATTTGCAGCCTCCATACTTCTGTTTTAAGAGTCGTCTATAGTGCAACATTTTACGCGATTAGAAGAAATGAAAGAATCGATATCTGTAAGTCAACACCCACTTGTTAAGTTACGATCTTTGATTTGTACGTGTGAAACATTGTAATATGTAATGCCTATGTTAAAGTTTATTTCGGATTTATTTGGTATTTTATCTTGTATTGCATATTGGAGATATTGTATGTACATACACATTAATTGTATGTAGATGTATAGAAAGTAAATATTAAGGAATGTTTTATGTATTTAGTATGTGTTTGTGGAGTGATGTAAAATATGTAGACCAAATCGAACTAGAGCTAACACATCAATGTTTTGAAATACAAGCAAATATGTTTTTTGTTTTCTATTTCATATTGTATTTTACTTGTTTATGTATTCTATTTTATTAGTCATTCCATACTCATTGGTTAGATAAAATACAATATTAAAATAAAATAAATTATTTAACTTAGCAGTTATTACAGTTTAAACTTAATATTTGAGTTATCCAAAAACTGTGTTTGATTTTTATTTGATCATCAATTATATATTAACATAGGTCACATCCTCATGACATAAGATTGAAAGATCCAAACCTCTTCTTGGAAAAGCTTCAAAGAGCATAATCTAGTTGAACTTAAACGTTTGGGTTTTATTTATTTATTTTAATATAATTTTATTATTATTAAATTTTTTTTTTAATCGAACTGAACTGAGCTTTAATTACCAGATTGGAAGGGACCATAATTCTAATAGAAAGTTGTAGGCTGCACAAATACTGCAGTTGATTATAAGATATACTATTAATTAGGGTATATACAAATATAGACACATGAAATTGAAATGACTGTAAGCATAAAATGTCAAAGAAAATAGACAGATGAAAAGATAATTAAACACAAACATACTTTATGAAACACTACATTAATACGAAAGATCTGCAAGAAATACAAAGATAGAAAATTTTCAGGTTTTCTCCACATAGATACTGCATACATCTGCAATTATACCATAATTCAAAAACAGAAAAACACACACACAAAGAAAGCAACTTCGATCAGGCATTCATGGCTGCTGCGGGCCCCAGCTGGCTGAAGGGAAACTCGGGTTCACAACAAAAGCGCCGCCGCTTGCGGCCTGCGGCGGTGGCGGAGGAGCAAATTTGGTCATCAGAGCTGCAATGTTATCGATGTGGTTGGGATGTAGAGGAGGAGACGGGGATTCGACGCCGTTGGAGAAGCCGGAGAACTGAGTCGCTTCGAAAAGTGGTTCGGATGAAGCGAAAACCCCGAAGTCGTCGTCCCAGATAGAGATTTCATCGAGCTCTGGCATGAAAGCATCAAACATGGCGGAATCTTGATCGAAGAAACCTGGGTTGGAGTTAGGGTTAGGGTTGGGGTTGGGGTTGTCATAGCCAAACATGAATGTCTCATCTGGGTTGAAAAATGTTGGGCTGGGAGGGAAATTGGTCCATGAAGGATCAGGTGGGACATGAATGGAGGGTGGTGGCATTAGGGCGAAATTGGGATCGTAGTTCATCATCTGGTCAAGATCAAACCCTAGGTATTGTGGGGTTTGGTAATTGGGGTTGATTTGGTGGTGAATTTGGGGATTTGGGATCTGCAGATTGTTGTTAATGGTGGGGTGGACTAGGTATAGGTTCTGAGGGGAGTGAGAGGGGGGTGGTGATTGGTCAGAAGACGACGCCGTTTCATCCTCAAGTTCAAGATTCAGCTTTCTCTTGATGCTTGAGTTCCAGAAATTCTTCACTTCATTGTCTGTTCTACCTGGAAGATGCTTCGCTATCTGGGCCCACCTGCAGAGAGAAAGAAAAGTGAGTACAATGCATGCAATTTTGAATCTTCAATTAAATAACTAATCAAGAAAATAATCATGGGACCTGTTTCCTATAAGCCTGTGAAGCTCAATGATGAGATTAGCTTCATGAGTGTTGAAATTGCCTCTCTTCAAATCAGGCCTCAGGTAATTGATCCACCTCAGTCTGCAACTCTTCCCACATCTTTGCAACCCTATACACAAATTTGTCTATAAGTCAGTGATGCATGCACAATCTCTAGAGAGAGAGAGAGATGAGAGAGAGAGAGTACCAGCAAGTCTAGGAACAGTACTCCAACAGCCATGGCCATACTTAGAAACATACTTGATGAGCTTCTCATCTTCATCAGGTGACCAAAGCCCCCTCTTCACCTTCTGTTTGGTGCAGCAAGTGTGATGGGACGACATTTTCACACCTTCCAGTAAACCTGCAAGAAAGCACAGAATGTAATGAATAGACAGATTGGGACTGAAAAACTAGCAAGTAAGATCTGAGATGCAGAAGCAAGACTGAGAGTGAGAGAGATACTTGCAGAGAAAAGGGGCCCTCTTGGATGAGAAGATGAGAGCCTTTTGGTGTGAAGAGAGGTGTTATATAGAGAGGGTTTTCTTGGACTTTAGTCCACGAGGCAGCCATGCACTACTTTTGCTCTCCTCCCATTTGTCCAAATATCTTTTACTCTGCTCTAATTTGCCTCAAAATTTTATAGGTTACGTATTTTGGTATGGTTCAATTTGTTCGAATATCTTACCAATTCAACTTATTTACAAATATGTATATATCTCGATCTCTTGAATGCGGACTAACGTTAGTCAATCGATGATGAGTCGTGGAAGGGTTTATTTAGTTAGCAACATATGAAAATGGTTAAGAGTTTTTGAATGTAATTCTTGAAATGAGCTAAATTTACATAAAAAAGATGTATACTTGCAACATGTATATAATGAGATATGCGTATCCATGAAATAAGGGATGAGAAGTGATTTATCTCGTGAAGGCCCTTCATCGAGAACTTGGATTAGTTGGAGATGCAACAAAATACATTTACTACTACAGCTATTTACATATTTATCCTTTTGTCTTTCTTTATTTTGCTCTTTTTTCAAATTTGAATCAAATGCATCAAATTTCAAAAACAAATTAGTAGAAACAAATACTTATTGGAGGTGAAAATTCAAGTATCTTGAAAATAGTTTGCATATACATATATACTAGTAAATTAAAATAATTTAATTAAAATTGATTTGAAGTGTACAGAACCCTTTTCACTTGGATTTATCAGTTGATGCTTTCAATTACTCACAACAGATATTCATACATTGAATTTTTTATTTTTTTTAAATTTTTTATTCATTCATTAATTTGCTCAACAGATTACTCAGGGTTTTTTTTATTATATTTGGACAAATCTACTTAAATTCTGAAACAAATGTCAACGCTCCAACTACGTCACTGGTTTCTTCAACATTTTCTATAGCGTTTCTCTTACAACCAAATTCACAGAAATATTTTGAAGTTTTACACCAGAAAATAGAGCCAAAAAAGCTGTACTTTAATCCCAGAATTTTGGCAGAAAATGAGCCGATCTCTAACAATGAATGAGTATGTCTATGCTGTACAAGTTTGTACGTATATGTGTGTATATTTTTCTGTTTAAAATAAATTAGTGGTCCATGGGTTCTTCTCTTTAGGAGGATTCATCCACATAAAACCATCTTCTCCTCACATTGAAATCATGAGTTTTTGTCTTCTAATTGAATAGTAATATATACTTCTCGATATATTTCATTCTATATACCAGGTGTAATCCATCGGGTGTAGCATCCACGAGACCGATATTTCTTTGCTTGAGTTTCTTGATTTCAGTTGAGCCTAATTCTCAGCTTGTAAGAAAAAAAAAATTCATGTGACTTTAGACAAAAATGGCTCTTGTTTGAGAAGATATTAAATCAGGCCCATAAATTCTTTTTTCTTGAAAATTTTATGTTCTAAAAATGAGTTACTCCATTATTCAACCTCTTAATTGTAACACATGTGTGTGTGAGTGTGTGAGAAATGTGAATCATCATAATTAATATCTAGATTTCTATAGCTCTAACTGATTTCGGTATGTGTTCATCATTTCATTCTCCATTTGCAAAATCAAGTATCACAGTATGTGCAGATATAACAAATTTAGCAAAGGTATCTAAACTCAAAGTAACAAAAAGAAAAGAACTTGTAAGCAAAGGCATCTAACAGAGATATGCTATTTATGCTGCTAACTTTAGGCCATCCATTACCCGTAATTTAGGTTTCAGTCGAGTTCCATGTGGGGTATGAGTGAAATCTTTTGATAGTTTAAACTTAAAAAAAAAAAAATCTATTATATAAAATTAAAGAAACCTTCTTTATTTTTTTATTTTAAAATTTTCAATTGAAAATTCTGCTAAATTTACGTGGTGCAGAGCTTGCTCTCCATCAATGGCGTTCATGATTTATTATATAAAAACAAAATTTATTAATTAACTCTTGTAATTATCCCATCAACTTGCTTTGTAGATATACATATACGCAATGTTGGGATATCGAAACGAGAATCTATTAGCTCACTCACTATTTTCTATGCCAAAAAAGTTAAAAATGAAAGAGACGAAGAGACTTTCAACTGTTTAATTTTTTTTCGATAGATAGACTCATAAATGTTCATGTATCGATACTTTCTAAGCAGCTACTCATGACATGTTAAACTAATAAATAGTGCATCTTGAAATAAATGGAAATTAGAGATAATGACCACATTAAATTTAGTGTGTTTTCTTAATGGTTTGACATTAATATAGGATCAACATCAAGAATAATGCCAATGTAAACTATAATGATGTTTAATGATTATAGAGTGCCATATTTTTGAAAGGTAGGATATTTGTAAGTGAAGTATTTGTTGGTCCCAAATTAATTCACATTTTAGATTTAATTATAGTAGAGAAGAATTTGATTAACTCAATTTATGGACTATATATAGCATTAATTACATGCATGTTGCTGTTTATACAATATAAGATATGAACAAAATACGTACTACCATGATGGTCGTAAATATGTCTTACATTAATGATTACGATATAGTGAAGGATTTTAACTTAATCTACAATATCATTGATCGTCACTCTCATTAATTTAAATTTTAAAAAAAAAGTATTTGCTTATGTGATAATTCTAGTTAGCAGAAACCATTAAATTTTAGAACTTGTATATGGTATTTATTATAAGTTTCGGAAAATAAATTATTATTATATATAGAGTTTTTCGTCACATTGTATAAAAATACATTTTATATAATAAGGAAGTTATGAATGACGTTGATTAGTATATCTATTATCTATTTTATTACCTATAAAAGTGTAGATGTTTCTTACAAAACATGGATTATCAAATATATTCCTATTAAAGATTATTATTTAAGGTTATAATAGTAATTTAGGATTTTCATACTTAAATAATTTTATATTAGAATCCTAACCAATTCAAAATCTTACTCTCCTTATAACTCTAATATAAAAGTGTTATATATAAGATATTTATATTATTTCTTTTCTTAATTTAAATTAATTTAAAACTCATTATTTATATAAGTCTCATGATATATTCGGTTCAATTTTTATATAGTATTTATTATTAAATATGAGTATGGTGGAAAATTAATTAATTAAATTAATTTTTACTATCGCTTTCTTAATTCTTTGAAGAAAACCAACAACCTGTGAGACGGAGGAAGTGTTAGTATATAACCCATAATTGATTAAGTCTTCTTTGCAAAGTTATGACGATTCTTCAGCATATGTTATAATATTCATATTATAGTTCCCTAAAACAGAAAATAAAATGCCAGTTATATCTTATTGCATTAATTATCAACGTTTTTATGATTTCATCCATAAGACAGTCCATTATTACATAATTATATCTCTCTTTTCGATCTTTTTTTTTTCTTTTTTTGGGGGGTTTTGTTTCAAACTAATAAACCATTCATTAATTGCTCCACCTTTTCTTATAACAAAGTTTTGCCTAAGATGTAATTCAGTGTAATGATTATTCAAAAAATATTATATCGTCATATAATATGTAATATATAGCAGTATGCAATAATGAGTTTATATATTACAAAAATGATATCATATTATATTATTTTGAAACCGAAGCACTTTGCAACTCATGATAGCACCTTTTTAGGATATTTTCCTTTCCCCCCTTGGTTATTGGAGGTTTGACCAGAAGAAAAAAAAACCTATCATTATTTAATTAAAAAACAATCATATGTACTTAGTCCTGCATTTTTTAATGTAAAACCTCGATTTTTTTTATTTTTTTTATAAAGAACCTCTGCAGAGGGTACTAATAAAATGAAACTATTTTGACTTATTTTTTTTTCCTTAGTTTAAATTGAAAAATAAATCATGCTCTCAATAACAAAATTAGATTAAAATTTGGGATGTACAAAAAATGGAAAACAAGTCTATTTAAATGAAACCAAATAAGTATGTATTATTAAAGTAATTGTAGCACATGTAAAACTTAATGGGAGCAGAGTCCATTGCTTTATTTGATGAGCCATAAAGGGACAGAAGCTAAGCTTCAATGTTGTTTTTTTCTAATTTCATGAATCACACGGGGAATATATAATAATAACAAGAGAAGGGCCATTGAATTACTGTCTTTTTTATTTCTTGAGCTTCTTTCTATTTTCAGTAAATTAATTTCCGACTAGAGCAATGATGATTTAAGTTTGTTTCAGTTGAATTTGTGCTGTAAATATATTTCATTCTGTATTTAAAGCTTGTAATACATGTCGTACTAATTTATATTAATGATATCATTTAATATACTAGTTGTTATTCGAATGAATTTTGAATGAACTAGTATAATTAAATTCAATTCGTTAAGAAAATTTTAAATTTGAGATCAATCCACGTAATAAAACCAAATCAGTGAACCCATCTTAAAATTACTCTTTGAGAAACATTTGGAAATCGAAACATGATATCTTAAGAAATAATTTTAAGATAATATAAGTACATATCAAGAGCCATTTTACAAAGACTCATTTACAAATTAATGTATAAATTGATCAATATTTTTTAAGGAAAAACGATGGACTTTTTTTTTTTGGATAACACACATCATTATCAAGCAATGTTGACTTTAAAGCATTTTCAAGAGAATAAAAAAAAACCATGAAACAATACCAACCTACATGTAATACTACCCACAAATTGTATCATGAGAGAGAATTAGGATTCCTAAAATGAGCAATAAGTATCATAATAAATGGTCCAAAATCAGTAGACATAAATGGTAAAATAGAGAGACAATTAAGATGCTTTAAGATAAAATCATTATGCGATTTATGACACATCAATTTGCAACGTCCTTATGAAGAAAGAATGATTGTTCTTTCCAAGTGAAATCAGTTTCAAGTACAGTTAATTGTAAATTAATATGTATTGGAAATACGTACTATTACATCTTGATAGGATTATTTTATTTATAAATATTGCTCAAATGCCCATCGTGGGCAACTCTTAATATGCCCACCGATGACGTGTATTGATTTCATCCCCTCGTTATATGAAAAATAAAATTAATAGATACTCTAGATTTTTGACACATCAGCCGTGGATATATTTTAACGTGTCCACGATGGGTAAGCGAGCGGGACTGTTTTATTTATTTGCAATTAAAAATATGGTTTCTTCCCCCAGAATATTTTATTTGTCTTTATGTTTCTCTAAAATGAATTGATTTTATCTTAGAGAATTTCGGAAATGATAAAAACCTACTTTGATAATCACAAAAAAAGCTTAGAAGCAATATATAAAGAATTATATATTTTTTCTTGATTTAAAAAAGCTCTATAAAAGAGTAAAAAGAGTCCTCATATAATTTTGAAAATGGCATAAAAGGGAATATAATTGGGTTAAAAAGTACCCCGGGCCAAAAAAAAAAAAAAGGAGAGAGAAGAGCAAAACATGGCTACAATTGGGCCGAAAGCCCAATTAGAATTATGGATGCTGGAGATTCATTTTAATTAAAATGAGTCCATTGAATTATTAGAGACCCAAATTATTGGATCCATTATCTGGAAAGTCCATTTAAGATTCTATATTTTCGAGAACGGAAAGGAGATACATGATTTTTCTTAATACATTTAGAATTGAGCGAATAGGTTTCATGTGATGTGAGTATCACATAAATTCATTACATAAATTCCTTATGCTAATAAAAATGAATTTATGTAATTTTCTTAAACAATCAAATATAAAAATATAATGTATTTATCCTTAATAAATAGATATTATTGTGTTTAAAATTTTGATTGTCAACAGTCGATACTTTTTTTGTAGCAACATCTTTTTGTCAAATCATTCCAATTTTATCTTTGGAAATTATAGGAGAGAGCTTAGTGGGCCTTCTTATTTTTCAATTGGGCCTCACTATAACGACGCGATTAGCGAGTGGAAGAGAAAAGGAATTAGGTTTTTAAATGCAACCCATATTGAATGACAATTATACTCCTTAATATACTATTTAAATATAAACTAAATGTGATGATTATATTATAATACGTGTTACTTTGTATTGAAAGTGAACTATACATTTGGAATTAGCATTCAGAAAAGAATAATAAATAAACATAATATTTTGAGGGTTTAGGGATCTAAATTTATTAACTTGTATCTTTATTTTTACTAAAAATTACCACACAACTCATTTTTACTTTGGCAATTGACTAAAGCAAAATAAAGAAAGTGCAAAGAATATTTTCAATGATGTTTTTGTATTATAATTTGAAATTATTAATTCTATAATATTATAAGGATTAATTTCAATTTTGGTTCTATATGTAAGACTTTTTTCATTTTTGGACAATCAAGTATACATTTTTCAATTTTAATTATATATATTCCAATTTTTCAATACTTGGGGATTGCATAACTTAATTTTAATTATATATATTCCAATTTTTCAATACTTGGGGATTGCATAACTTGCATGTGTGACAAGAAATTATTTAGTTAGGTCCCTTCATTTTATGATGCTTACCAAGGCCTTATTTATTATATTTTGGCTTGAGTCTAGATTTCAAAATAGGTACTTAATTTCTTTAAATACCACAATTATACATATTCTTAATATTTATTTAAAATAAAATAAAAGAAAAGTAAGAGAAACACGCGCGGGTTCTTCTTTTCTTCCGTGTTGTGCATACACGGGCACCAATTAAGGAGTACTAAATTCTATTAATTAAAATATAAATAAAAAAATCAGTGTCGCCATAATTAATCTTCTTTGAAGAAAGTTCCAGAAGTGGAGGGTTGCATGAATGCATGTGACGAGACATTCCGAATTTGATAATATTCTTTACCTTTCGATGTTGACGTGTTCACAATCAACATTGAAAACATAGACTATCTTTTTAAGCCAATGATTTTCTTTCCCAGTGTTTCAAAATACGGTTACTTTTTTATTTCATTGTATTTTCTAATGTTAAATGTACTTTATATTTAAATGTACTTTTTATATTCCAATTAATTATTTCAGGATTTATATTTTCCACTTTTTTTGCTTTAATTAAATTAAATTATTTTATTTTATATAATATGTATATATGCATATATATATATATATTGGATAAATGATATATCTTGTTAGTATGTAATAAAAAATATGTATTTAAATAAACTAACGAAATTATTTTAAATGAAGTATAAATTCATTTATATGAAAATGAGGTTTTAACACGTGCGCACATACATATATATATTATACTTTATATATTAAAATATTTATAAAGTAAACTATTTTTCATGAAGAAAATTTGGTGTAAAGTTTTAATTTTTTGTAATCAATATATGTAAATGTGATATATTTGATTCATTTTTCATCAATATAAATGACTTTGATTACTATAAAAAGAATTACTATATATATGTGTATATAGTCACACGAAAATAGTATATTTATTTAGTATGTAATTCATTTAATTAAGTACATATATTTATATTAGACAAAAATATCTTAACGAAATGACCCCAAAGATTTAATATTCATTTTAAAAAAAACATATTAAATGAATTTAATATTTAACTAAAAAAACATATTAAATGAGAATTTGTGTTAACAACACCCTTTTCTTTGACCATTTAAATGCGATAGCTATGCCATGCTTCTCAACCAATCCAATCGATTACGGCCATAGCAAATTTTGAATAGCATGTGTTTATTTTATAATTTAATTTCAAATAAAACAAGTCTCATACTTAGTTTAATTAATTTACAAAACTTCTTATTTAATAAAATGGTTCCATATGTATTTTGGTACTTAATTTTTTTATTTACCTAAATAAATTTCTAAATATTTCTTTATTTATAAATTGAGGAGTTAAGGTTTTTTTTCTTGGGTAAAAAAAGAGTCATTGTCCCAATAATTAATTAATGTTTCGTACATATTCAACAGCATAAGCGCAATAGTCAATACATTGCGACATCTATATTTTAGCAAGTCACGATCTAATAATTAATTTACTCCTTTTATTGTGGTAAATCTAATATTTACGTGTTAATGCTCCTTAACCCAATTGCTATATACTATATATAAACAGCTACCTCTTATATATATGGTGGGATGGAATTTTCAAGAGAAATTTTGTTTATTAAGTAGAGATGTGTATCTATTAAATTTTTGCATAGTATTTTGAATGTCATATATATACTAAGTCCGTGTCCGTGTAATCGAGTGAGCAAGTCTTAGAGTTAGCCAGTGTTTTGAATATGACATTCAAAATACTACCAAAACTTGATAGTTACACATCTCTACTTAATAAACAAAATTACATTCAAAATACTATGCCAAAACTTGATAGATACACATTCTCTACTTAATAAACAAAATTTCTCTTGAAAATTCCATCCCACTGGGGGGGGGGGGGGGGGGGGGAATGGGTAATGGAAGGGTTAATCACATAAAAATGATTATAGGATATATTTTTAATTACGACATGAATCTTTTAGTATAACACAAAAAATACTTAATTTAACATATGCTTTTATTGGGAAGATATTTGATTTTTTGGAATCCAATTGTTGATGTATAATTTGAAATATAAAATTGAATTACAATCGTCATCATAGTTCTCAACCCCACGTAGAGTTTTAAAAAAAAAATTGAAAACGAAAAGAAAATGAATAAAACTTTGATAATGGACTAGAGTGAAATTAGCTTACATTTGCCCTCTCTTGCAGGATTAAATATTTTATACTTTTGATATTGACGTCACCAACAACTTTGAAAATTTACTTATCTCTGTCATTTTCTTTTACTTATTTAAATCTATTTTCAAATATTAAAGTACATCACTGTTTGCGTGTGGACGAATTTCATGGTTTCCTCTTAACGTCACTTCGTAATTCTCGTTAGTAAGAAGAAAATTATGCAAATTAAAGGGGTGCCATCCACTTGCATTATCTCTTTTAGAAATTAAACTACATTTGATTAAGGGGACAGTTACTAATTGTATCCAACCACATTAGCTACATGATAGATATTGCGTCATTGACTCATTGCAGATTGGGGCGCATAGAGGTACAAAAATTATTTTAATATAATTTTTTAATTATTTTCAGAAAACATTATTATTATTATTATTATTAGTTATTGAAAAAAATTCTTAGATTTTATTTTATCATTTTCATATAATTTCTACAATTACAGCATTTTTTTCTGATTTTATATTTTATTTTTAATTTAAAATGATTGAAGAGACTAAAGGCCATTAATTTGATATTATTGTAATTCTTGTATTGGTATGTTAAATCATAAACATGCATGATGTATTTTACAAATTAAGATATATCTGTACCACATTATATTATGTAATTTACATTTCAACAACTTAATTCCGTATATTAACAAATTTAAGATCTCTCTCTCATGCACGTGACACGCACACACAATTAGATGAGTCTTGTCTTCTTTTCTCACATTAGTATCCATGTTGTCGAGATTTCGAACCAATATCTGAGTCAGATTGGTCACATCTCAGCCATAATTAAATTCTAAGACTAAGACTGATTAAATATTCTGATGTCAAAAAGAAAATAAAAAATGAAATAATTAGTTACGCCATATTCTTAAAAAATCATCACATGAGTAACCAAATCTTGCAAATTTGACCTAGCTAGGATAATTTAATAGACCATTCGATTAATTAATCTTACTTTGAGATAATTTAATGTGATTAATCCTATAATTTAGATAAGAACAACTATAAAATGGACATCAAAATAATAGGCTTCATGTACTAATATTTACCAATTACTCGTAAGAGTTGTTTTGTGGTAAGAATGGAAAGTGGCGGCTATTACAACTCTTTGTCACCTGAGGAAAGAGTTAGACATGAAGTAGAAAATGAGGTAATATACTTTCTAATTTGATCTTAGATTAAACTTATGTGAAGTAATTACAATATTGCTTCTATATATGATGAGTTCAACTAATCCTTGATGATTGTAGATCGGAAAATGGTTGGATAAGGATAACAAAGCTCAACTCTTAGTGGTTCAACAATGGTTAGAGGCAGTAAGTACATACATACCATTATTGTTAATTTATAATTATTATAATTAATTTTTTGTCTAACCAAAGCCAGGTAATCCTTCTCTCAGATTAGAAGAGGCTTAATGCAGGATACGAATGCTAAGATGTTGGAAGCCAAGCACTGGCTTGAAGCTGTGAGTACTTTTTCTTTTAAAACTTTATATTCATGATGAAACACAAATTGTGAATTTTCTTGAAGGATCTGTGCAAATTGAATGCTTTCAGACCGACCCCCTTCATCGATATGGATCGAATCTGTGGTTCTATTTGAATGCGTGGAAGAAGAGTGAAAGCTCAAAGGCTTTCTTTGACTGGCTTGATAATGGTGAGGGCAAAGGCATAGATGTGGAGAACTGTGGGTGGTGTAAGTTAGATGGACAACGAGTTTCTTATCTCCAAAACCCAGTGAGTATATTACTCGTTACATTCATGATCATGATGAATAAAATGTGAGTTGATTGTTAATTTGTTAATCATGAATAGGTGGAAAGAGAGGGTTTTGAAGTGATAGCAAAAAATGGGAAGATATACTATAAAACAAGTGGGGATCCAGTGGAGACGAAGATGGAGGAGCAATGGATCTATGTTTTGAGTCTATGTAGAGAGTTGTTTGTGGGGAAGAAGGAAAGAGGCTCATTTCATCACTCCACTTTCTTAGCCGGAGCTCCGGTTATGGCGGCTGGCTTTATACAAGTCTCAAATGGCACCATCAAGGTACGTGATATATAATTGGAATTGGAAAAAAAAAAAAATAATAATAATAATAATAATAATAATAATACTACTACTGTAGTCTCCCTTTGTTTGATTTTTTTTATTATTATTTTTTTTTATGTTTGTTGGAATTTTTCTATATAGGAATTAAGTGGGATGAGCGGGCATTATAAGCCAACGAAAGAGAATTTCCATCGTTTGATTCGATTTCTTGAGGAACAACAAGTTGATTTGACCAATACTAGGTTGGAGAAGATCATTTAGTATTTTCTACATTATTATTATATTTGGGATTTGCAGAATTTGATTCAAGTGAATTGCAGGACATACCTGAAATGATGTTCTCCGGTGAGAAAATGGGCGGTGGAGGCAGACCGAATCACGACTTTGCAGTATTATTCGGACCAACTGTTGTTGTTTATCTCAGACACCACTGTTGAATTTTGTCTGAAACGACGTTGTCTCCGGCGAAGGAGCTCAGACCAACTTTATATATGGAGTAGCCGCCGCTGCGGTTTTGTGTCTTGCATAACAAGTTTCAAATAATAATATTAGCATTTCTCATGGTGAAACCCCAGCAGCATATACATATTTTAAGGTGATGGAGAGAAAGCAAATGTGTTATTAGAGAAACGCGATTCTTTTAGTTTAAAAGAAGTGCGATTTAGGTTAGTTTTTAACTCATCAGTTGGGTTAGTTATTAGGGAAGTTAGTTTTTATGGTTATTAGTTTCTGCTGCTGAAAAAGTTAGGATCGGATTTGTTTGGAGGTTTAAAGATGATTTTCAATAGATTGTAGTCACTTTCATTCACTAATAAAAGTCCTGCATTTCTATCTTTCCAAAATTAGTTTTCTGTGGATTTTGATATGGTCATGAAGGAATACAGAACCCATGAGATTACTCGTCACATCCAAGAAGGAATACCATATATATATAAATCTTGTTTTCAGACCATATAGTTATTGTATGTGTATTGTGTCTGCTTGCCGATCGATCTAGAGAGAGAATATCAAAGAGGAGAGAGAGAGAGAGCAGCACCTTTTGCTTATTTCAAAATACTATGTTTAAATGCGAATATGTCTTTTATGTTTGAAAATGTATCTAAATAAATATAATTCAATATTCAATATTGTTGGTTGGTTTATTTTACTAATTAACATAAGTTGTAACTTGTAACTAATAACTATCATTTTATCTTTGAGAGAAGGTGAGACCCCACCGACCACCTGGTTGTAACAATCCTTTTCTCTTTCAGAAAATTAGGCAATTTTTGGCAATATAATGTATGGTGTTAATTTGAGTAATTGTATCAAAATCACCGTCAGTAGGATATATCCATTTTGCTGGTGCATTAATGAAGACGAATCTTTGCCCAATAACTGATTGAAACCTGGCCTGAAATTTAAAATTTAAATAAAAAAAATCCACAATAATAGTATTTTATATAAAATCTCATGCACGTGTACACAACACTAATAATTTCTACAATTATACAGGAATATGATTAATTTATATTCTGAGATTGTTAATTAAAAATCAATTACACATTGTGCGTGCTACATCCGTGTGTGATGAAAATATGAAAATACGAGGAATGCGAGGGTTACAAAAATTCCAATAAAAAGAAAACGACTGAAATTGACAATCTTTAAGTTATAAGACTAAAATGAATATTTTTTTCAAGATTAAAATTAAATTTAATATTTTTATGGCTTTAGGTATTAGGTCTCAATTTATGCAAGCTATTTTATGTGTTCTTGACTTTTATTCATAATAGTTGATTGACCACCACTTAATTTATAAGTACACTAGGAAGTTGGTTAGTAGACTAAGTAATCTTGTTTTGTCATAATTAAAATTAATAGGATTTATAAATAGTTTTAATAAGATTCCATTTTTCATGATCCAAGTAGTCTTACCAATATATTCATTGGGTGGTCCAAAAATAATCAGTTTTTTCAAAAAATAAAGAAAGAGATAAAATAATGGAGAGTTGGGAAGTTGTCTTGGTGGTGTAAGGAGATTAAAAATAGGGAGGGCCTAAATCCTATCTAAAGTTAAGTCCTATCTAAACTGTTCCTTTAAACTATATATTTATCAGTAACACTCATCCAACCCAATCCAATAATAAAATATTAATTTCTCTCTCTTTCTCCTACACAATTCACAACACAATCTAATTCCAACATTTTCATAGTTTATTTGTGACACCAACCCAACTTAACTCAATATTTTTTTCTCAATTTTTAATAATTATATATTATTTTGTGAACATATTTTTTATTATATTCTGCAATAAACTAAATAAAAATTACAATAATTGAAATACAAAATAAAATTGAGAGTTTACGAAATAGAATTGAGAGTTTGGAAAATTTTCAGAATTCAAAAAAGATTGAAAGTTTGGGAATTTGAAAAATAATTTGGATTATTAGGTTCCATAATAAGAAAAAAGAGAACTTGAGATTGTGAGACAAATGAGAATGAATTTTGGATTGGTGAGTAAATATGTTAATATTGGACTCTATTTATAGAGAATTTTTTTTTTATGAATTTTGATATTTTTTTTAAAAAAATTAAATAAAAAATTATTTTCAATATCAATACTTTAAATTATATCCGAAAAAAATTAATTGAGACCAATAGAAAAATAACACGTGTATAATTTGCACCCAAAGTAAGTGTTATGACACTCATACTCTCTTTCCTATTAAAATAGTATTATTTGTGGTGACATTTGGTGGTGTGTCTCCACCAAATGTCACCAATAAATATAGTCTTAATTGATTCCACTGTATGGGAGAAATGTGTTATATATATATATATATATATATATATATATATATATATATATTTATATATATATATATATATATATATATATTACTTATATAAATATTACTTATATAAAAGTATGAATATTTCTTACAAAATATGGATTGCCGAATATATCTCTATTAAAGATTATTATTTAAGGTTATAATAGTAATTTCGTATTTTCATACTTAAAATAATTTTATATTAGAATTCTAGCTAATTCAAAATCATATAGAATTCAATTATAAAACTTTAATATAAAAGAGTTATATATAAGATATTTGCATTTTTTTTTAATTTGAATTGATCTCCACGTGCAATGCATGTAATCTAAAACTCATATATATATATATATATATATATATATATATATATATATATATATAAATTTAATTTAATTTATAGCGTCGTTTTCTCTCTTTGTGGGAGTTGATTTTCCATGTGGAAGTTTGTTTTATTTTGGACTTCACAGTATTGAAGAAGAACAGTTTAATGCAAGATCTAGAGATTGAGAGTGATTTTATTCACAAATTTATCGAAAAAATCACTCTTGGCCTAAAACTTATCGAAAACCTATTAAGAGGCTACAAAATTATATAGTATGAAATATATTTTATTATTTTTAAAAGCCATTTATACTTAGAGGTTACACTAAAAAAACATGAAAATTATAAAAAATATAGAACATAAATTAGAATACATTTCTACAACTATAAAATATACAAATATATCATATATTTTCTATAAATATTACAAATATATAGGTTGGCCTGTTAGGCGTATTAGAATTTTTTTTAAGGTCAAATCTAGTTTATATTCATAAATAGGTTTGATAAAAAAATGTTATTCGAACTCATTTATTAAATAAGTTGGGTTGAATTAGATCAATAATAGATTGAACCATAGATTCTTGTCGAGTAATTTGGACTATTCCCACACCTAATTGTAACTTGTAAATGATAATAAAATTGGAAATCTTGAAATTATACTCTACGCATACAGAAGAAATGTACGAAATAAATAGCTTACTAGTTTACTATTTAAAAATAGAAAAATCTGAGAGATGGGTGGTGTAAGGTGAACAGGTCAAAATTGTTAGAGAATCTTCAATTAAATACGCTTATTATTAAATTATATATAATTTTTTAGAGCAACTAGCTACTTGTGGAAACAATATTTAATGGAGATATGGATAAATTAGATTTAATTGGATAATTAATCAAAAGAGAATCAGTAGTCGTGGAATTATTAGCACCTCCTTTTTAATTTAGATAGTCATATATAAATAATGAAAATTGAAACATATTTCCTCATGTTCAAACTTTGTCTCTTTCATATTGGGATGGTACAAATATCTCAACAGCTTCTCTTCTTAATTCCACTCTACATATATCTTAACTAATTCATTAATCATCTAAAATTAATTCTAAATGTCAAAAGAAATCAGCAATGATCGGCAAAGACCCTGTTGAGAGGGAATGTAATTAACGTTTTCTGTTATACCTAGTTGTTTCATGTTTAACTTAAACCTTGTTTTGTCGTGTAAAAACGAATGGAAAGACATTATTTTGCAGACTTTTATATATTAGTTGGTTGAGAAGTTTCAATAATGTTTGATAAATAGTCGTCGAACACATGAATAAATATCATATGGACGAATAAGTGTCAAAAATATTAAAAATATTTGGTTGTTGGGATACTATTTTTCCTTTTTTTTTTAATATATAAGAATATAATAGGAATTTTAGAGTGTATATTAATTAGGAAAAAAAAAAAGGATTTAAAAATGTTGGTGGATATATTAATAAAAAATGTGTGGTTAAATGTTAATAGTCCCACCCAAACAGAAGTATATATTTGGTGTTCCCATGATAATGTATTAGGTATATATATATATATATATATATATATATATATATATATATATTAGATGAGGAAACATTCTAAATCTATAAATTCGAGGCATGTGGGTTTATTTAGTATCATCGTTATACTAAATTTAAAATGAAATCAAATGCATTCTATTAATTCGATTGGACTTTAATTTATATAGATGAAGAAAATTATTGGAAAAGTCAATTATATAATAGATTTCCTACTAGCTATATTAATATTTAACGAGTAAAAGAAAATTATTGGAAAAGTCAATTATATAATAGATTTCCTACTAGCTATATTAATATTTAACGAGTATTATATTCTTTAATATAATTATGTTTAATAATTTTATATAATTTTAAGATTAAAAATATTAAATTGAATAAGCGTATATTAGTAAATGAACTAAGAAAAGTATTATTAATATATTGACATATGTCCAGTTTGACTTAATGTGCCCAGATATTAATAAGGATTAATGACAATAAAAAAATGGCATACGGTTATATAAAACAACAAATAAGATAAAAGAGAATTAATGTTAGAGTAAGACGACAAATAAAATTAAACTAAGAAAATACTTATTTAATTAGTATTTTGGCATTGTGTGAGTCATTCATGATTCATATAGAGAATCTAGACAGTTGAATTCTTTTAATTTAATAATTATTTATGGATTGATTTGTTTACCTCTTGAAGGAAATGTAGATTTATTTAAATTTCTGGTAAGGATGGGGTAGTTTTCTTGAATCGTTTTCAAGACTTTCATGTGTCTCATTACATTATTTTTACATTATCCATCTTTTGAGCGGTAAGTGTAACATTGAATATTAATATTTTTAATAATATTCATATAAATTTTGATCTTCATGGTAACATCAAGTAGAATATAAAAATCTGAAAATCCAATGAAAAATGCTGTTGAGTCAGCACTGACAGTTGGATTTCTTCTATACCTTTGAATGAAAGTGTCAGAGTATGTTTCCCAAGTGCTATGCTGTCTGCTCTGCTGGCCATATTTTTAAATTAAAATATTTCAATTGAATGAATTTATTAACTTAATTAAGCAAATCTGGATTATTGAACTCGTCTGCTATCAATCTCACTAGGGATAATCAAATCAAAATTAGGAATCCAACTTTATTTATATATTTTAATCCTGGACCTACATATTAAAATATCCATAATTTTAGAACATGTGATCCTAGTCAAGAATTAATTAGTTGCATTTTTAAGTAAGTAAAATGTCCATATAAAACCAAATAATTTTGACCTTTTATCGTATAATATAAATTTGTTACTTTCCTATCATAATTTTAATAAATTATCTAAAATAAATCTTGTATTTTAATGAGCCTATTTGAGGAAAAAATTATTATTTTAGTAGATCGTGGTAAAATTATAAAAAAAATTACATAGAATAGTAGAAAAGAAAACCACTATATCAATTGGGTAATTTTGGATTGTTATCCCTTTTTATATAGTGGTAAACAAAATGATTTATTTGATGTCTATAATTCAAAGTTTATTCTCTCAGAAAAAAGCCATAAACACCACCAATTCAAAGGAAAATATGCATATGAACATAAAAAGCAGACGTCAAATATTTGCTTGAGTTATGAAGCCAACATGTCAATGATGTTTTTCTTCTTTTTTGTTGTTAATGTCACACCAATCAACATTTTAGCAATGGAAAATAAAGACAAGAAAAGCACTATATGTCAATGATTGTTATTGTTATCAAATCCGCAAGAAAATCACCATCAACTGTAGTTTACAAATAAGATAAAATGATGCCTCGATCGAGTTTTGTTACTTTTATATTTACCAAAACAAGTTTCTAAAATTTCTTAATTTTGTAATTTTAGATTTATTTAATTAGTTTTTTTTTTATGATTTCTTGATTTATTTAAATAACTATAGATAATATTTTCAGAATTTTAGATCTATTAAATATTTTTAAGATTTTATTTATAATTGTTCGATTTGTTTAAAATTAGTTTTCGAATCATCTGTTAGATATTTGATCGGATCAGTACGTTGCCATAAAATTTTGTAGAAACTTTACCTATAAAAATGCTACTTGAAAGAATATTATTTTCAATGTAGTATATTATTAATACACTAACAATTGCAGTCATTGGATCAACAATCACTCAATCTTGACCATCCATTTTTATTTTCACCTTTGTACCTTGATGTAATTCTAAAAGCATTTTATATATGATTCATTACTTCCTTTTCAATCCATAGAAATAATACCTAATTGAGATTTGATTCAATTGATAAAAATATGAATACAATAATATTACTTTTTTTTTTTCTTTGGCCAACAATATTATTAAGATTCATTGTCCTATTTTTGTTGTATCAATGATGATTATTATCAATTCCCATTCTCAAAGAAAACCAATCAAAAGTAAATTATGTGTCCAATGAAAAGTTGGACATTTAGATCCATATCTCAAGAAATCATACAAAATAGTAAATGCCTAAAGTCGAAAGAAAACACACACACACATTGCAATACAAATATGAAAGCTTTATACACTTTCAAATATGGACAAGTAGTTATTTGTTTATTTGTTTTTTTAATGTTTTTGTGCTTCATATATGCATATAAGTGCATCGTGATGTTACTACCAATTTTTTTGGCTTCATACATATATATGTATATATATAAGTGCATCATGATGTCTAACAAATTTATATCCAAAATTTGATTTTATCTTTGAAAAATCCGGAATGGAAGGCAATAAGAAGAAATATTTAATAAATTGTCTTTTTGTAATGGTTCAAAGAAGGCCTTAAAAAAGGTCAAAAGGTTCTTCAGAATTTTTTTTTTTTTTTTTTAAGTGTGTATGGTAATGGCCCTATTGGAGGACATAATTGGCCAAAGAAAATGTCATGTACATTAAATAAAAAAAAATTAAAACAAAAAAAAAAAACATGACACGACTGACACGAGAGCAATGGCTACTTTTAACCTTTATCCTATAAGCCCAACAAGTTTAATCTTTTCAATAACTGCAATTTTATCAACAATCATGGCTGGAGTTGGGCCGACAGTTACAATTTAAGCCCAACTAAATTGGATCAATGCTCGAAGATCATTTTAAGTGATCTGAAATCCATTTTTTTTTAATTAGAGACCCATAAATTTATGTAATTTTCGATGAATAAAATATTTCCATTTAAAAATATTATATTCCTTATTTAATAATTTCTTAATCTTCTAGACTCCTGATATAATATTTGGGTACCACGTCTTAATTTCATAGTCAATGGTCAATACTATTTTTAGCAACATCTTTTTTGTCTAAACATTCCAATTATCTTTGCCAATTGTAAGATAGAGCTTGGTGGACCTTGGTTATTTTCCAATTGGGCCTGACTACATGGCCCAGTTAATGAGGGGAGGTAAATGGATTGGAGGATTTTAAATGCAAGCCCATTATTTATTTCTACAACCCTATTTACCAAATATTAATATTTGATTGCATATATCTCATATTTGATAGTCAGCAATCGATACTATTTTATAGCAACATCTTTTTGTCAAAACATTTCAACTATCTTTTTAGAAATTGTAAGAGATAGTGAGTGGAAGATAAAGAAATGCAACCCATGCTTAATGACAATTACACTCCCTAATATACTATATAAACACGAATTAAATATGAGTATATTATAATACATATTACTTTGTATTAAAAGTGGACTATATATTTAGAACATTCAGAAAAGGAAAATAAATAAACATAATATTTTGGTAAATAGGAATTTTAAACTCAATAACAAGTTTAACTATCTTTAATTATACTAAAAATTACGATACAATTCGTTTTGGCTTCAGCAATTGCCAATTAAAATTGAAGTAGGAAACTTAAAAGAGAAGGAGAAAAGAGAGACCATGAACCGAAGCTAGAGCAAGAAAAAGAATGAGAGTGCAAAAAGTATTACAATGATGTTTTTTGTATTATAACTTGAAATTATTATAGTCTATCATATTAGAATTTATTTCAGCCTTCTCAAGCTAAGCTTCATTACCATTTGATGAAATTATTACAAGCTTTGACTTTTACAGACTTCCAAAATGAGGATTCAATTTTTCTCGAATAAAAAGAAAAAACAAGTGGCATTTGATGGTTCCCTTTATTATTTTTATTTTATTTTATTTTTACATAAAAAGTTTGGTGCTAGTGGAAATAAAATTACGATTATTGATTTCCTCCCACATGGATAAGATCTTAGCTATCACATCTTTTGACTGATCACTGAAACTATGAAAATTAATTATAGAAAAATATTTTGAGTACAAAAATAGGTCATGCTAAGTTTTATCCCAATTTAGTGTTTCAAAAAATATATATATTATGAAAATATTATAAAAATCAAAACACTAAAACACTCCCAAGAATTTTAGTAAACACACCCAAAAATTTGTGCATGCTTCAAAGATTTTGGGTAAATTTCCTAACAAACACAAAACTTCAAAGATTTTGGGTAAATTTCCTAACAAAAAGGGGGGGGGGGGGGAGATATTGGGTAAACACACCCAGCCAGACCACAAATGCGTATTGAACCTAGGATCGTTCAATTAACTTAAATTACTTTTTTCATCGGCTAAATTATTTTTTATTATTATGGATATCACAATATTTTTGAGGATTTCTTGAAAATTCATAAAAGTTTAAGATTTATTGAGTATTGATTAATTGAATATTATTTATTATTTTTTAATTAATTAATTGAATATTTTTTAGTTATGGGCTACACTCGGACTGATTTTGAGGATTGTTGACCCGAATGGATCCGAATCCGCTAGTTTTCATATATTTTTTTTTTCGCCTCTGGCCAAAACCATTATGTTGAATTGATGTAATCTTTATATTATATTGATGTAACCTTTATGTACTGTAACTTAAAAAAAAAAAAGAATTTCAACAAAATTTGTATGTATCTTTATGTGATATTTATGAGATCTTTATGTATATTCATGTGACTTTTATTTATAAATATTCATAGGTATGGATATTTGTACGTGATTTATGAATATTTATACATAAAAATCATATAAATATCACATAAAGGTATATAAGTACAAATTTTGATGAAATTCTTCATTTTTTTTCTAAGTTACATTACATAGATGTCACAACATTTATACATAAATGTCACACTAATATAACATAAAAGTTAGGTCATTAAAAAAAAAAACTCACTGATATTAGATAAATTCCCTCTAATAAAAGATATTGGGTACGTAAACACACCCAGTTAGATCAGAAATGCGTATGGATCAACATGTTTAATTTATGCCAGAAAATGCGAAATATTTCACCGGTAAAAAACAATCAGTGTCGCAATATTTCAGTGTCGCATAAAACTGAAAAATGGTCCATGCATCTTGGTCCTACACCACTGCAAAATCAACGCTGAAAAACATAAAAAAATATCAACGGTTATGACTTTACGAGGTGATACTGCAGTTAGGGTTAAAGAGATGGCGGCACTGCAGTTGTGGAAAGAGGTGGTCCCATCAGTTGTGTAGCAGCAGTACTGGTCAATTCTTTTTTTTTTTTCTTTTAATTATGGAGTGTTATATAACTAGCATCTTGTTTATCCAATCGAAATATATTATTAAATCAACAGGTGTTAATACCATATTTGGCTTCACGGCCAGAAACAAGTACATATTAATATATAGAGTATAACAATTCACAATAGATGGTCTACTTTAATTACTACTTCACTTGGAAAAACCGGTAGATATGAAATATTGACCATTGCCAAAACAAACTTGGAAAATTTCAATGATCGAATGCCATGTAAGTCATGTGCTATGTACACGTTCGATCTTCCTACATTTCTATTTAATTTATGATGGAGACCATATCAACACACCTTTGTTTTCTTTTTATAATAAATACACCCAAATTTTTAATTGTGGACTACAATAGGAATACAATATCTCTTTCTCTCTCCTCTCCTACATTAACAATTCATCTCTCTACTTTCAACAATTACTTTTTATCCATCTCAATTACATAAACTGGACATGATATATATATATTATAATAATTTTACTTTGTTGTAATATAAGTTTTGTCCAACTCTTTATAGTTCTTTTTATATATATCTTATTTATCCATATCTCCATTAATTTACCTTGTAACTGTGTAGTTTAAACCCCTAAAAAAACCCAATTACATAGCTAGCAGTATTCATTTAAGTATATTATATACTTATTCAGATTCCGTGTCACGACTTTAATTAATTGGTTTTGTTTAGAATGAGTTTGACCCATGTCCTCATATCGGCATTGTGGCATCTCTTTTTCTTTAAATTAGTTTCAGAAGAAAAAGGGAAGAAAGAAGAAAGAAAATCACGCATTTTTCCATGTTCTGCATACACATAATTCCAAGGAGATTCTATTAATTCAAACATTTTTTTGGTATTAAAAAAGTCATTGTCCCAATAATTAATTATTGTTTCATATATATTCAACATCATAAACGCAATAGATTACGAAATCTATATTTTAGCAAGTCATCTAATAATTAGTTTACACCTTTTATTGTGGTAAATATTAATATGTACTTGTTATTGCCCCGTAAACAAAGAATGGACAAACACGTACATAATGATTTGAAGGAAGGTGAGTATTGTTTTTCTTCTTTATATTAAGAACCCAATTGCTATATACTGTATATATACGTAAATATACAGCTTGCTTTGAAAATGACTTATAAATTATAATCACCTTTGACATTCAAACTATGTCAAAAATTGATAGATATACTTCTCTACTTAATAAACAAAATGCCACTTGAAAATTCCATCTAACTGTAATTAAAGAAAACAAAATTTCCAAATAGATTTCATAATTTATTTAAAACATATTTTTTGTAAATAATATTTAATTTCATTAATTAATAAATTTGAACTTTTGTTAATCAACCCACCTTCATTTTCTTTTTCTTTTATTTATTTATTTATATTTTTGTCAAACTTTTTAAAATAATCAAATTTTAAATATATAAATAATTTCTTTATTTGAAGTATAGCATATTCTATTTTAAAAAACTTAACTAAATTTCTTATATTATTAAGTAATGTTTCTTATTAACATTAATTTGAAGTCATTAATTAGCCATATGAAAGGATTTTGTATTAAATTTCATTTATTAAAGATTTTTTAATAAATTATTATTAGAAAAATTGTGGACTTAACATGTGGCATGAGTGACCTTACCTTATATATATAAAGATTATTATGAGAAAAATTGTAGGCTTTAACATGTGGCATGAGTGACCTTACCTTTAAATATATAAAGATTATTGGTCCATGCATCTTGCAAATTTTCTCTCTAGTTTTGTCCTAATAAAAGTCAAACTCCCCACATAGACCAAAAGAAAATTATTTCCCAAATAGTACCATCCACTTAGTTACATATCTTTTACAGATTTTATTTTTTCCTAATTTCAAAAATTTATAAACTACAATTGAAATTACCAATTATGGGCAGAGTTACTAATTGTATCCAATCATATTAGCTACACGATAGGATTGCGAACTGGGGTGGGTAGAGGTACTAAAATTATTTTGTTATAATATTTTTTATTTTCAAAAAAATAATCTATAATTTTAAAATTATTTTCAGAAACTATTATTATTAGTTATTCAAAAAAAAAATCTTAGATTTATATATCATTTTCATGTTATTTCTACAATTAAAACATTTTTTCTGATTTTATAATATTTGATTTTAATTTAAATGATTGAAGAGACTGAAGACTTTAGTTTGATGTTATTGTATTCCAATTATACTATACCATAATATATATTATACAATATATGTTATGCTTACAAAATATTCATATATTACTACATATTCATAATATTGTAATAATTATTGTATAGGTATGTTATAATAATAAACATGCTGTAGTATCCGTAAATTTTTACATAACCAACTTAAACTTTAGTCCTAATTAATCCTTAATTAATGCAAGCTAAGGTAATTAGGAAATCACATGACACCTCCTACTTGCTCATTACACCTCCTACTTGCTCAAGTACACCTGGCAACAATTGGAGAGAAAAGGGGAAATAGTTAAGAGGCAATTTGGGAAGGAAAAATTAGGAAAAAAAAAACTATCACTCTTCTTCTTAAACACCAGCATCACTGCCGCTTCACTCCTCACCGCCGGCGAAGAGATTTTCCGGTAATCCTTCCGATAGGGTGTATCTCTTGTCAAGCCGTCGCAGGTTAGGGCCCGATTGTAGAAACAGCAGCCCGTTTTTCTTTTCTCCTCTTTCCCTTTCCTTCCCACTGTGCTGCCGTCCTGCTCTGCTGTGTTGTCGCCGTGAAGTGAGCCGGCGCTCGGTCGCGCCGGTGAGATATGGGGGGGGGTGTGAGGCCGACGCTGCTAGCGCCGGCGAATTTCCGACCGAGAGCCGCCACTGGTTTGGGTGTATATGTGTGTTTTAATTTAGAAATTTCTGCAATATAAATATATATATATATGTATGAGTTGTGTGTTATTGTGTGTTGGTTTGTGGTTGGTTTTGGATTGATGGTGGGAAGGAGCCGGCGTCGATTGCGCCGGCAGGAATGGAGGAGAGCCGCCGCTTGCAGCGGCGGCGAAACTGGGAAAAGTATAGTATATATGTATGTGTGTTTGAGTATATATATAATTGCGTGTATGTGTTTTGGTTGTGTTGGTGAGGATGGGGCTGTTGCCGGCGACTCCGTCGCCGGCAGAGGTGGCGGCGAGCGGTGGCGGGCGGCAGCAGGGCCGCAGCGGAGAAGGGGAGACAGGGAAGGTGTTTTTGGAAGCTTTTGGGTTGGAAATGGAAATTTGTTAAACTTAGGGACTTAGTTGCAAATCCCTGAGTTAGGTGATATAACAATTAAGTCCCTGTACTATTAAGAATTCATCAAATAGCCCTCAGACTTATGAAGACTATCAGATTAGACCTTAAACTTCACACAAGTTACAGAATTGCCCTCGGACTTTGATAAATTGATCGAATGACTATGTTATGACCTCCAAAGTTTAATAATTTCTATATTTTGAGTCCTAGATGTTATAAAATAATAAACAACAAGATAATTGACCCTTTTAGCGAGGAAACCCTAATTTTAGGGACGAAGTCCACAAACCCTAATTTTCAGTAAACTAAAAAAATTAGGAATCCCGTCTATCGATTCTCTTCGGGATTTATTCCTTTATAGATTTTATTAGTCCTAAGTTATTTAAATTAGATCATAAGCCCAATTGTTACTCTCTGTAGGAAATACACGTACGGGACCGAACTAGGAGTTGGATCGAACGCTTTTGGGCAGAGTTCTGAGAAAAGTTCAAGGTGGGGATAAAAATCCTTTTCTGATTTAAAATCATACAATTTCATGAAAATTATGTGACTACGTGATTTAATTTCAGTAATTATGTGATGACATTTTTACTTAAATTCTTATTATCACCTGATTTATTTCCGAATAAAGTATATGATTCTGAAAGTTATTGATTTCAAGTATCCCAATGGAAATGGTTCAAAGGATGAAAGTCGGGATAATACCCGCTAAGAAAAGGTTTTCAGTACTTATGTGTTATGTGAATTATGTGGCCAACGTGAACGTGCTCAATGTGTTTTATGTGATTATGTGGAACCATTATGTGAAATTACTTGCGCATGCGCCTTCACGCCAAGTAGGGTATTCCTTTTTGGAAACCCGTCTACAGGGGATATTCTTCGGAATTCCCAACGCTATAGGGGTGTAACAGCCCAAACTCGGGTCGGCTTAGGGCCCTGATAGGTATTCTTCGGAAACCTATCCACAGTGTGCCATTGGGGCTCTTCAGGAGTCTACAACGTGTATTTTATGAAAATATATGCAAATTATAGTATGTGTAATTATTTATTTAATATCTTTCCCTTTCCTCACTAAGTGTTCTTTTGACACTTACCCCTTCTATGTTTAATTTTTACAGAAAGCTTTGATGGCAAGGAAGGGTGAACAGAAATGCTGTTATTTTTGCATACGTGTATAGCTATAACCATGTATAAGAATATTTCGCGTTTCTGAAACCCTGGATATGTTCGGAACATGAGCTGTGCATTTTGATATAAACATGATCGTTTTCTACATTGGGTTGATATAGATCTGAAATGTTTCTATCAGATAATTCTAGAGTTTGCTTATTTTGAATATTCAATTGATTAGGTTTTCGCTGGACGCCCTATGATCGAGCTGCATATACTCTGTTTAAAGAAAAAAAAAATTAATTGAATTATTATTCACGTTTCTATCTTTTATGGAAATGGGGCGTGACAGTTTTGGTATCAGAGCCTGGCTCTACTATCTTTTTCGTAGGGCCTTGCTCGTAAAATATCTTTTGATATATATAAATACTAATAGATATGCATTGTACGGTTAATATGCAAAACTGACAGGTGATTCTGTTCAACCTCCTTCCACAGGTTTGATTGAAAAATTTCAAAATTTTTATACTGTGATGATCTGATTGTTTCTATCTGTTATTTATTATTTATTTTCGTTCTGTGTATGTTTATTTTGGGAACGAGATGAGGTAATTTTCCGGGTTGAGGATGGTATTGACGTGGTATCTTTATGAAACTTACATGTTGGGTTGTGGGTGACAGATGGTTCCTCCACGCCGAACCGCTAGGATAAGTGTACCCCGTTTTGAGTCCACAGGAGCTAGGATGAGACGGCTGTTCATGAGCAGCCAGATAGCGGGTGACGTATCGGTAGGAGAGCACATAGCCAGACTGTTTCATTGCTGGCGGGAGACTGGTAGCGGTACCGGTCAGATAGGTAATATGGAGGCAGCCACTCGATTGATCCACACCCTACCCGGAGAGTGGGCCGTACGGGCCCGACGCGTCTTTCGTGATGAGCTGGTGTATTCGGCAGTAGATAACGTACCCAGCATAGATTTTGGGCGAATGGCCCGACAGATGATGGACCTATGGATGCGGCGGGCGACCCCGTCCACTCCAGAGCAGGGACCATTCGATCCCTCTAGCAGCGACTCGGGTAGTGGCGGAGACGATGAGGAGGACCCGGAGGAGGATCCGGAGGAGGATCCAGATGAGGATCTCGGTGGGGCTGCTGACGGTGGGGTTCGTAGGGATTTCCCACCGGGGCTACAGGGACCTCCGTCACCACCAGCAGCCATGGCTTAGGGAGAGTGGGTGGTTTAGGATGGTTGGGTCATGATGATGGACGATATTTTATTTTGCTGTATATGTATTGTATATATGCAATATTTTGTAGGATACAGTGAGGCTCGGATTATTCTTTTTGATATGTACATAGGAAAAGAGCCGTCTGTGTCCAGCTAACCAGTATACTTGTTATAATGTTGATTATGATATATATATATGCGATAGTGGTTGCCGGTTAAAGATAATATTCTGCGTTATAGGACTTTATTATTATTGTCTCTTCGAGTATTATAATAAGTTTGGTTAATTTTTTAATCAGATCATGAGAAGGGGTAGACCGAGGAAAAATCCTCCGACGACGACGTCAGCGTCGGGACCGTCAGCGTCTGAACCAAATACTCGAGGAGAAACTACACCCCCACCGGTTACACCAAGTCAATCAACGTCCGGGCCGCCCAACCTGGAACCTATGGAAAGCTTGGTAGCAGTATTGCAAGGGTTAGCCCAACGATTGAACAGCGGGAATGCGAATACAGCACCGGTGGAGCCTAGGGAAGATGAGAATCGGGTGATAGAACTCTTTCGAAGATTTAATCCTCCGACTTTTAATGGAAAGGGAGAACCAGCAGACGCTGAAGAATGGCTAAGAGCCCTGGATCGACTATTCGCTCACCTGACATGCACCGAAGCACAACGAGTTTCCTGTGCCATTTTCCAACTCACCGAGGAGGCCAGTTTTTGGTGGGAATCTTATAGTCGAACTCTGACTGTAGAGGAAAGGGATGAGTTAACTTGGACGGATTTTAAAGAGATAGTTATACAACAGTATTTGCCTCAGTCGTACAGGGATGCTAAAGAGACAGAGTTTTTACACCTACGTCAAGGATTCATGACGGTAGGAGAATATGAGCGGAAATTTAATCAGTTGAGCAGGTACGCAGTTCACCTGGTGGATACTGATTTGAAGAAGGCGAGACGGTTTTGTAAGGGGTTACGCCCAGACATCGGGGCTATATTGGCGGGGCAGGGAGAGATAACCTATAACGAGACGGTCAGAAGGGCTATGGAGGTGGCATCTCGGCTGCGAACGGATATGGTAGCCCCAAAGAGAGCCAATGAGGAGTTGGGAAAGAGAAAATGGGTAAGCTCAGGACCGAATCAGGGTCGGAACTCCAGTCAGGCGAAACGGCCAATGGGAAGAGGCAATTCCAGTGCTCTGAGTAATAGAGAAAAGCCGATGTGTCCAAAGTGTAGGAGGCCACACTTTGGGCAGTGCCTCTTGGGAACAGCTAATTGTTTCCGCTGCAAGGAACCCGGACATAGCACGTTGAATTGTCCGTACTTCCCAGCTATGGGGTCAAGTGTTAATCAAAGACCAGGGGCAGGAAGAGCTCGAGCTTATGCTCTTACTCGCCAAGAAGCCGCTGAAGAACCAGAGACAATGGCAGGTATGTTATCGGTTTGCGATTTGCCTGCACTTGTCTTATTTGATACTGGTGCAACTCACTCATTTATCTCTGTCAAGTTTTATGAGATGCTAAGATTAAGAAGTGATATGATGGAATTTAAGAAACTAGAAGTTAGCATACCTTCAGGGAAGGTAGTGAGCACTCAGTGGATGTGCAAAAATCTAAGGATTTATTTTGACAATAGAATTCTCTATGCCGATTTGCATGTATTAGAGATGCAAGATTTCGATGTGATCCTTGGAATGGATTGGCTAACGAGAAATCGTGCAACGATCAAGTGTTTTGAGAGAGAGATTCTTTTTCAGCCACTCGAAGGTGAAAATTTTACCTTCTTCGGAGCTCGAGTTGGTTTGAATTTCAGAGTTATTACGGCTATGCAAGCCGTAAAACTGCTAAAAAAGGGAGATTGTGAAGCAGTGCTAGTTAACTTGGTAGATTCTAAGCAAGAAACAGATCCCATCGACAGAGTCCCGATAGTGAAAGAGTTCAGGGATGTTTTTCCTGAAGACCTACCTGGACTTCCACCAGATAGAGAAGTAGAGTTTGGGATAGAACTGGTGCCTGGATCTGCACCAGTATCAAAAGCTCCATATCGAATGGCACCGAAAGAATTACAAGAACTAAAAGTTCAGCTGCAGGAACTCTTGGAGAAAGGTTTTATCCGACCCAGTGTGTCTCCATGGGGAGCCCCGATACTATTTGTAAAGAAGAAGGATGGAACTTTTCGAATGTGTATAGATTATCGAGAACTAAATAAAAGGACCATCAAGAATAAATATCCTTTACCTCGGATTGAGGATCTGTTTGATCAGTTAAGAGGAGCGAGTGTATTTTCAAAGATCGACTTAAGATCCGGCTATCATCAGGTGAAGGTCAAGAAGGAAGACATATCTAAAACAGCTTTCAGAACAAGATATGGCCATTATGAATTTGTGGTCATGCCCTTTGGACTTAGTAATGCACCGGCAGTCTTCATGGATATGATGAATCGAGTTTTTCACTCTTATCTCGATCGATTCGTAATAGTTTTCATTGATGATATCTTGATATATTCAGATAGCCAAGCACACCATGAAGAACATTTGAGGATGGCATTGGAGATTCTACGGAAAGAGAAACTGTACGCAAAATTCAAGAAGTGCGAATTCTGGCTGAATAAGGTGTCATTTCTTGGACATATCGTCTCCGAGAAAGGAATAGAGGTGGATCCTGCCAAAGTAGAAGCAGTAAGTAACTGGAAGACGCCTACAAATGTAAACGAAGTGCGGAGTTTTCTTGGACTGGCGGGATATTACCGAAGATTTATCGAAGGGTTTTCCAAGATTGCTACGCCCATGACTCGGTTAACCCGAAAGGAGACGAAGTTTCAGTGGACTGATCAGTGTGAGAAAAGCTTCCAAGAATTGAAAAGGAGATTAACCACTGCACCGATCTTGATAGTTCCAGATGGAACAAAAGGATTTGTGGTTTACAGCGATGCTTCCAAGCAAGGTTTGGGGTGCGTTCTGATGCAACAGGGAAGAGTGGTGGCTTATGCATCTAGACAATTAAAGGTTCATGAACAAAATTATCCAACTCATGACTTGGAATTAGCTGCAGTAGTTCATGCCCTTAAAATTTGGCGGCATTATTTATATGGAGGAAAATGCGAAATTTACACTGATCATAAGAGTTTAAAGTATTTCTTTGAACAGAAGGAGCTGAATATGAGACAGCGAAGGTGGTTGGAGTTGGT
The DNA here is from genome assembly GCA_028654395.1 of Scutellaria barbata. Lineage (NCBI taxonomy): Eukaryota > Viridiplantae > Streptophyta > Magnoliopsida > Lamiales > Lamiaceae > Scutellaria > Scutellaria barbata. The sequence goes on along the minus strand of CM053645.1, from coordinate 1,312,832 downwards.
AAAGGACTACGATTGTACAATTCTCTACCATCCAGGGAAGGCGAACGTGGTTGCTGATGCACTTAGCCGGAAACGGGCGGAAGGGATAGCTTGTATGCTTACCAAGCAGGATTCTTTGATAAGAGAAATGGCTAAGTTAAGCTTAGAAATTGTAGTGCCACCAAGTAATGTCAAGGCGAGGGTGACAGCTTTAACGATCCGACCCGCTCTGCAGGATGAGATCATAGAAGCTCAAAAGAATGATCGATTTTTGCTGCAGAAAAGGGCTCGTATGGAGAAAGGAGAAGTCGAGGGGTTTACGGAAGCTGTTGGAGGAGCTCTCACCTTCAGAGGAAGACTTTGTGTTCCAAAGAATGAAGAACTGAGAAACAGAATTTTGGAAGAAGCACACGTGACACCGTACTCAGCACATCCTGGGGGTACGAAGATGTACCAGGATCTGAGGAAAACATTTTGGTGGCGAAACATGAAGAGGGGCATAGGACTATTTGTCAAGAAATGTCTTGTTTGCCAACAGGTAAAAGCAGAGCATCAGCGACCAGCAGGGATGCTGACACCACTGAAGATTCCTGAGTGGAAATGGGAACACATTACTATGGATTTTGTTGTCGGGTTACCTAGAACAGTTCGAGGGAATCATGCTGTGTGGGTTATAGTGGACAGACTAACCAAGTCTGCTCACTTTCTGCCTATCAAAATGACGTTCGACGTGGATAGATTGGCCCGAATTTATATGAAGGAAATAGTCAGGCTCCATGGAGTGCCAGTCTCGATTGTATCGGATAGGGACCCCCGTTTTACTTCCAGATTTTGGCAGTGCTTACAAAAGGAGTTAGGCACTAAATTAGCTTTCAGCACCGCTTTTCATCCACAGACTGACGGCCAAACAGAGCGAACGATACAAATTCTGGAGGACATGTTGAGAGCCAGCGCTCTGGATTTGCAAGGAAGTTGGGAAGATCACTTGTATCTGGTAGAGTTCGCATATAATAACAGCTATCAGTCGACGATTGGAATGGCACCATATGAAGCACTGTATGGAAGAAGGTGCCGATCACCTTTATATTGGGATGAAGTAGGTGAAAGACAAGTTTTGGGGCCAGAGTTGGTCGAACAGGCTGTAGTGATAATAAGAAAAATCCGAGAAAGAATCAAAACAGCTCAGGACCGACAGAAATCATATGCCGATAAGAGAAGAAGGGAGCTAAAATTTGAAGTAGGTGATAAAGTTTTCCTGAAAGTGTCACCTACTAAGGGAGTCTATCGATTTGGGAAGAAAGGTAAACTAAAACCCAGGTACATTGGACCTTATGAAATTTTGGAACGGGTCGGTGAAGTAGCGTATCGATTGGCGCTACCACCAGTTTTCGCAGGCATTCACAACGTATTCCATGTATCTATGCTGCGAAAGTATGTGTTTGACCCAGGTCACGTGATCCACCAAGAAGATATTGGACTTGATAAGGATCTATCATATGAAGAATTTCCTGTTGCGATTATCGATAGAAAGGTTCATAGGCTGAGGAATCGAGAAGTAAACTTAATAAAGGTCCAATGGAGTCAGCACAGTGCGAAGGAGGTGACCTGGGAAAAGGAAGAAGAAATTCTCGCAAAATACCCGAGTCTATCGATTTCAGGTACGCTTCCAAATTTCGAGGACGAAATTTCTTGAAGGAGGGAAGGATGTAGTATCCGTAAATTTTTACATAACCAACTTAAACTTTAGTCCTAATTAATCCTTAATTAATGCAAGCTAAGGTAATTAGGAAATCACATGACACCTCCTACTTGCTCATTACACCTCCTACTTGCTCAAGTACACCTGGCAACAATTGGAGAGAAAAGGGGAAATAGTTAAGAGGCAATTTGGGAAGGAAAAATTAGGAAAAAAAAAACTATCACTCTTCTTCTTAAACACCAGCATCACTGCCGCTTCACTCCTCACCGCCGGCGAAGAGATTTTCCGGTAATCCTTCCGATAGGGTGTATCTCTTGTCAAGCCGTCGCAGGTTAGGGCCCGATTGTAGAAACAGCAGCCCGTTTTTCTTTTCTCCTCTTTCCCTTTCCTTCCCACTGTGCTGCCGTCCTGCTCTGCTGTGTTGTCGCCGTGAAGTGAGCCGGCGCTCGGTCGCGCCGGTGAGATATGGGGGGGGGTGTGAGGCCGACGCTGCTAGCGCCGGCGAATTTCCGACCGAGAGCCGCCACTGGTTTGGGTGTATATGTGTGTTTTAATTTAGAAATTTCTGCAATATAAATATATATATATATATATGTATGAGTTGTGTGTTATTGTGTGTTGGTTTGTGGTTGGTTTTGGATTGATGGTGGGAAGGAGCCGGCGTCGATTGCGCCGGCAGGAATGGAGGAGAGCCGCCGCTTGCAGCGGCGGCGAAACTGGGAAAAGTATAGTATATATGTATGTGTGTTTGAGTATATATATAATTGCGTGTATGTGTTTTGGTTGTGTTGGTGAGGATGGGGCTGTTGCCGGCGACTCCGTCGCCGGCAGAGGTGGCGGCGAGCGGTGGCGGGCGGCAGCAGGGCCGCAGCGGAGAAGGGGAGACAGGGAAGGTGTTTTTGGAAGCTTTTGGGTTGGAAATGGAAATTTGTTAAACTTAGGGACTTAGTTGCAAATCCCTGAGTTAGGTGATATAACAATTAAGTCCCTGTACTATTAAGAATTCATCAAATAGCCCTCAGACTTATGAAGACTATCAGATTAGACCTTAAACTTCACACAAGTTACAGAATTGCCCTCGGACTTTGATAAATTGATCGAATGACTATGTTATGACCTCCAAAGTTTAATAATTTCTATATTTTGAGTCCTAGATGTTATAAAATAATAAACAACAAGATAATTGACCCTTTTAGCGAGGAAACCCTAATTTTAGGGACGAAGTCCACAAACCCTAATTTTCAGTAAACTAAAAAAATTAGGAATCCCGTCTATCGATTCTCTTCGGGATTTATTCCTTTATAGATTTTATTAGTCCTAAGTTATTTAAATTAGATCATAAGCCCAATTGTTACTCTCTGTAGGAAATACACGTACGGGACCGAACTAGGAGTTGGATCGAACGCTTTTGGGCAGAGTTCTGAGAAAAGTTCAAGGTGGGGATAAAAATCCTTTTCTGATTTAAAATCATACAATTTCATGAAAATTATGTGACTACGTGATTTAATTTCAGTAATTATGTGATGACATTTTTACTTAAATTCTTATTATCACCTGATTTATTTCCGAATAAAGTATATGATTCTGAAAGTTATTGATTTCAAGTATCCCAATGGAAATGGTTCAAAGGATGAAAGTCGGGATAATACCCGCTAAGAAAAGGTTTTCAGTACTTATGTGTTATGTGAATTATGTGGCCAACGTGAACGTGCTCAATGTGTTTTATGTGATTATGTGGAACCATTATGTGAAATTACTTGCGCATGCGCCTTCACGCCAAGTAGGGTATTCCTTTTTGGAAACCCGTCTACAGGGGATATTCTTCGGAATTCCCAACGCTATAGGGGTGTAACAGCCCAAACTCGGGTCGGCTTAGGGCCCTGATAGGTATTCTTCGGAAACCTATCCACAGTGTGCCATTGGGGCTCTTCAGGAGTCTACAACGTGTATTTTATGAAAATATATGCAAATTATAGTATGTGTAATTATTTATTTAATATCTTTCCCTTTCCTCACTAAGTGTTCTTTTGACACTTACCCCTTCTATGTTTAATTTTTACAGAAAGCTTTGATGGCAAGGAAGGGTGAACAGAAATGCTGTTATTTTTGCATACGTGTATAGCTATAACCATGTATAAGAATATTTCGCGTTTCTGAAACCCTGGATATGTTCGGAACATGAGCTGTGCATTTTGATATAAACATGATCGTTTTCTACATTGGGTTGATATAGATCTGAAATGTTTCTATCAGATAATTCTAGAGTTTGCTTATTTTGAATATTCAATTGATTAGGTTTTCGCTGGACGCCCTATGATCGAGCTGCATATACTCTGTTTAAAGAAAAAAAAAATTAATTGAATTATTATTCACGTTTCTATCTTTTATGGAAATGGGGCGTGACAGTTTTGGTATCAGAGCCTGGCTCTACTATCTTTTTCGTAGGGCCTTGCTCGTAAAATATCTTTTGATATATATAAATACTAATAGATATGCATTGTACGGTTAATATGCAAAACTGACAGGTGATTCTGTTCAACCTCCTTCCACAGGTTTGATTGAAAAATTTCAAAATTTTTATACTGTGATGATCTGATTGTTTCTATCTGTTATTTATTATTTATTTTCGTTCTGTGTATGTTTATTTTGGGAACGAGATGAGGTAATTTTCCGGGTTGAGGATGGTATTGACGTGGTATCTTTATGAAACTTACATGTTGGGTTGTGGGTGACAGATGGTTCCTCCACGCCGAACCGCTAGGATAAGTGTACCCCGTTTTGAGTCCACAGGAGCTAGGATGAGACGGCTGTTCATGAGCAGCCAGATAGCGGGTGACGTATCGGTAGGAGAGCACATAGCCAGACTGTTTCATTGCTGGCGGGAGACTGGTAGCGGTACCGGTCAGATAGGTAATATGGAGGCAGCCACTCGATTGATCCACACCCTACCCGGAGAGTGGGCCGTACGGGCCCGACGCGTCTTTCGTGATGAGCTGGTGTATTCGGCAGTAGATAACGTACCCAGCATAGATTTTGGGCGAATGGCCCGACAGATGATGGACCTATGGATGCGGCGGGCGACCCCGTCCACTCCAGAGCAGGGACCATTCGATCCCTCTAGCAGCGACTCGGGTAGTGGCGGAGACGATGAGGAGGACCCGGAGGAGGATCCGGAGGAGGATCCAGATGAGGATCTCGGTGGGGCTGCTGACGGTGGGGTTCGTAGGGATTTCCCACCGGGGCTACAGGGACCTCCGTCACCACCAGCAGCCATGGCTTAGGGAGAGTGGGTGGTTTAGGATGGTTGGGTCATGATGATGGACGATATTTTATTTTGCTGTATATGTATTGTATATATGCAATATTTTGTAGGATACAGTGAGGCTCGGATTATTCTTTTTGATATGTACATAGGAAAAGAGCCGTCTGTGTCCAGCTAACCAGTATACTTGTTATAATGTTGATTATGATATATATATATGCGATAGTGGTTGCCGGTTAAAGATAATATTCTGCGTTATAGGACTTTATTATTATTGTCTCTTCGAGTATTATAATAAGTTTGGTTAATTTTTTAATCAGATCATGAGAAGGGGTAGACCGAGGAAAAATCCTCCGACGACGACGTCAGCGTCGGGACCGTCAGCGTCTGAACCAAATACTCGAGGAGAAACTACACCCCCACCGGTTACACCAAGTCAATCAACGTCCGGGCCGCCCAACCTGGAACCTATGGAAAGCTTGGTAGCAGTATTGCAAGGGTTAGCCCAACGATTGAACAGCGGGAATGCGAATACAGCACCGGTGGAGCCTAGGGAAGATGAGAATCGGGTGATAGAACTCTTTCGAAGATTTAATCCTCCGACTTTTAATGGAAAGGGAGAACCAGCAGACGCTGAAGAATGGCTAAGAGCCCTGGATCGACTATTCGCTCACCTGACATGCACCGAAGCACAACGAGTTTCCTGTGCCATTTTCCAACTCACCGAGGAGGCCAGTTTTTGGTGGGAATCTTATAGTCGAACTCTGACTGTAGAGGAAAGGGATGAGTTAACTTGGACGGATTTTAAAGAGATAGTTATACAACAGTATTTGCCTCAGTCGTACAGGGATGCTAAAGAGACAGAGTTTTTACACCTACGTCAAGGATTCATGACGGTAGGAGAATATGAGCGGAAATTTAATCAGTTGAGCAGGTACGCAGTTCACCTGGTGGATACTGATTTGAAGAAGGCGAGACGGTTTTGTAAGGGGTTACGCCCAGACATCGGGGCTATATTGGCGGGGCAGGGAGAGATAACCTATAACGAGACGGTCAGAAGGGCTATGGAGGTGGCATCTCGGCTGCGAACGGATATGGTAGCCCCAAAGAGAGCCAATGAGGAGTTGGGAAAGAGAAAATGGGTAAGCTCAGGACCGAATCAGGGTCGGAACTCCAGTCAGGCGAAACGGCCAATGGGAAGAGGCAATTCCAGTGCTCTGAGTAATAGAGAAAAGCCGATGTGTCCAAAGTGTAGGAGGCCACACTTTGGGCAGTGCCTCTTGGGAACAGCTAATTGTTTCCGCTGCAAGGAACCCGGACATAGCACGTTGAATTGTCCGTACTTCCCAGCTATGGGGTCAAGTGTTAATCAAAGACCAGGGGCAGGAAGAGCTCGAGCTTATGCTCTTACTCGCCAAGAAGCCGCTGAAGAACCAGAGACAATGGCAGGTATGTTATCGGTTTGCGATTTGCCTGCACTTGTCTTATTTGATACTGGTGCAACTCACTCATTTATCTCTGTCAAGTTTTATGAGATGCTAAGATTAAGAAGTGATATGATGGAATTTAAGAAACTAGAAGTTAGCATACCTTCAGGGAAGGTAGTGAGCACTCAGTGGATGTGCAAAAATCTAAGGATTTATTTTGACAATAGAATTCTCTATGCCGATTTGCATGTATTAGAGATGCAAGATTTCGATGTGATCCTTGGAATGGATTGGCTAACGAGAAATCGTGCAACGATCAAGTGTTTTGAGAGAGAGATTCTTTTTCAGCCACTCGAAGGTGAAAATTTTACCTTCTTCGGAGCTCGAGTTGGTTTGAATTTCAGAGTTATTACGGCTATGCAAGCCGTAAAACTGCTAAAAAAGGGAGATTGTGAAGCAGTGCTAGTTAACTTGGTAGATTCTAAGCAAGAAACAGATCCCATCGACAGAGTCCCGATAGTGAAAGAGTTCAGGGATGTTTTTCCTGAAGACCTACCTGGACTTCCACCAGATAGAGAAGTAGAGTTTGGGATAGAACTGGTGCCTGGATCTGCACCAGTATCAAAAGCTCCATATCGAATGGCACCGAAAGAATTACAAGAACTAAAAGTTCAGCTGCAGGAACTCTTGGAGAAAGGTTTTATCCGACCCAGTGTGTCTCCATGGGGAGCCCCGATACTATTTGTAAAGAAGAAGGATGGAACTTTTCGAATGTGTATAGATTATCGAGAACTAAATAAAAGGACCATCAAGAATAAATATCCTTTACCTCGGATTGAGGATCTGTTTGATCAGTTAAGAGGAGCGAGTGTATTTTCAAAGATCGACTTAAGATCCGGCTATCATCAGGTGAAGGTCAAGAAGGAAGACATATCTAAAACAGCTTTCAGAACAAGATATGGCCATTATGAATTTGTGGTCATGCCCTTTGGACTTAGTAATGCACCGGCAGTCTTCATGGATATGATGAATCGAGTTTTTCACTCTTATCTCGATCGATTCGTAATAGTTTTCATTGATGATATCTTGATATATTCAGATAGCCAAGCACACCATGAAGAACATTTGAGGATGGCATTGGAGATTCTACGGAAAGAGAAACTGTACGCAAAATTCAAGAAGTGCGAATTCTGGCTGAATAAGGTGTCATTTCTTGGACATATCGTCTCCGAGAAAGGAATAGAGGTGGATCCTGCCAAAGTAGAAGCAGTAAGTAACTGGAAGACGCCTACAAATGTAAACGAAGTGCGGAGTTTTCTTGGACTGGCGGGATATTACCGAAGATTTATCGAAGGGTTTTCCAAGATTGCTACGCCCATAACTCGGTTAACCCGAAAGGAGACGAAGTTTCAGTGGACTGATCAGTGTGAGAAAAGCTTCCAAGAATTGAAAAGGAGATTAACCACTGCACCGATCTTGATAGTTCCAGATGGAACAAAAGGATTTGTGGTTTACAGCGATGCTTCCAAGCAAGGTTTGGGGTGCGTTCTGATGCAACAGGGAAGAGTGGTGGCTTATGCATCTAGACAATTAAAGGTTCATGAACAAAATTATCCAACTCATGACTTGGAATTAGCTGCAGTAGTTCATGCCCTTAAAATTTGGCGGCATTATTTATATGGAGGAAAATGCGAAATTTACACTGATCATAAGAGTTTAAAGTATTTCTTTGAACAGAAGGAGCTGAATATGAGACAGCGAAGGTGGTTGGAGTTGGTAAAGGACTACGATTGTACAATTCTCTACCATCCAGGGAAGGCGAACGTGGTTGCTGATGCACTTAGCCGGAAACGGGCGGAAGGGATAGCTTGTATGCTTACCAAGCAGGATTCTTTGATAAGAGAAATGGCTAAGTTAAGCTTAGAAATTGTAGTGCCACCAAGTAATGTCAAGGCGAGGGTGACAGCTTTAACGATCCGACCCGCTCTGCAGGATGAGATCATAGAAGCTCAAAAGAATGATCGATTTTTGCTGCAGAAAAGGGCTCGTATGGAGAAAGGAGAAGTCGAGGGGTTTACGGAAGCTGTTGGAGGAGCTCTCACCTTCAGAGGAAGACTTTGTGTTCCAAAGAATGAAGAACTGAGAAACAGAATTTTGGAAGAAGCACACGTGACACCGTACTCAGCACATCCTGGGGGTACGAAGATGTACCAGGATCTGAGGAAAACATTTTGGTGGCGAAACATGAAGAGGGGCATAGGACTATTTGTCAAGAAATGTCTTGTTTGCCAACAGGTAAAAGCAGAGCATCAGCGACCAGCAGGGATGCTGACACCACTGAAGATTCCTGAGTGGAAATGGGAACACATTACTATGGATTTTGTTGTCGGGTTACCTAGAACAGTTCGAGGGAATCATGCTGTGTGGGTTATAGTGGATAGACTAACCAAGTCTGCTCACTTTCTGCCTATCAAAATGACGTTCGACGTGGATAGATTGGCCCGAATTTATATGAAGGAAATAGTCAGGCTCCATGGAGTGCCAGTCTCGATTGTATCGGATAGGGACCCCCGTTTTACTTCCAGATTTTGGCAGTGCTTACAAAAGGAGTTAGGCACTAAATTAGCTTTCAGCACCGCTTTTCATCCACAGACTGACGGCCAAACAGAGCGAACGATACAAATTCTGGAGGACATGTTGAGAGCCAGCGCTCTGGATTTGCAAGGAAGTTGGGAAGATCACTTGTATCTGGTAGAGTTCGCATATAATAACAGCTATCAGTCGACGATTGGAATGGCACCATATGAAGCACTGTATGGAAGAAGGTGCCGATCACCTTTATATTGGGATGAAGTAGGTGAAAGACAAGTTTTGGGGCCAGAGTTGGTCGAACAGGCTGTAGTGATAATAAGAAAAATCCGAGAAAGAATCAAAACAGCTCAGGACCGACAGAAATCATATGCCGATAAGAGAAGAAGGGAGCTAAAATTTGAAGTAGGTGATAAAGTTTTCCTGAAAGTGTCACCTACTAAGGGAGTCTATCGATTTGGGAAGAAAGGTAAACTAAAACCCAGGTACATTGGACCTTATGAAATTTTGGAACGGGTCGGTGAAGTAGCGTATCGATTGGCGCTACCACCAGTTTTCGCAGGCATTCACAACGTATTCCATGTATCTATGCTGCGAAAGTATGTGTTTGACCCAGGTCACGTGATCCACCAAGAAGATATTGGACTTGATAAGGATCTATCATATGAAGAATTTCCTGTTGCGATTATCGATAGAAAGGTTCATAGGCTGAGGAATCGAGAAGTAAACTTAATAAAGGTCCAATGGAGTCAGCACAGTGCGAAGGAGGCGACCTGGGAAAAGGAAGAAGAAATTCTCGCAAAATACCCGAGTCTATCGATTTCAGGTACGCTTCCAAATTTCGAGGACGAAATTTCTTGAAGGAGGGAAGGATGTAGTATCCGTAAATTTTTACATAACCAACTTAAACTTTAGTCCTAATTAATCCTTAATTAATGCAAGCTAAGGTAATTAGGAAATCACATGACACCTCCTACTTGCTCATTACACCTCCTACTTGCTCAAGTACACCTGGCAACAATTGGAGAGAAAAGGGGAAATAGTTAAGAGGCAATTTGGGAAGGAAAAATTAGGAAAAAAAAAACTATCACTCTTCTTCTTAAACACCAGCATCACTGCCGCTTCACTCCTCACCGCCGGCGAAGAGATTTTCCGGTAATCCTTCCGATAGGGTGTATCTCTTGTCAAGCCGTCGCAGGTTAGGGCCCGATTGTAGAAACAGCAGCCCGTTTTTCTTTTCTCCTCTTTCCCTTTCCTTCCCACTGTGCTGCCGTCCTGCTCTGCTGTGTTGTCGCCGTGAAGTGAGCCGGCGCTCGGTCGCGCCGGTGAGATATGGGGGGGGTGTGAGGCCGACGCTGCTAGCGCCGGCGAATTTCCGACCGAGAGCCGCCACTGGTTTGGGTGTATATGTGTGTTTTAATTTAGAAATTTCTGCAATATAAATATATATATATATATGTATGAGTTGTGTGTTATTGTGTGTTGGTTTGTGGTTGGTTTTGGATTGATGGTGGGAAGGAGCCGGCGTCGATTGCGCCGGCAGGAATGGAGGAGAGCCGCCGCTTGCAGCGGCGGCGAAACTGGGAAAAGTATAGTATATATGTATGTGTGTTTGAGTATATATATAATTGCGTGTATGTGTTTTGGTTGTGTTGGTGAGGATGGGGCTGTTGCCGGCGACTCCGTCGCCGGCAGAGGTGGCGGCGAGCGGTGGCGGGCGGCAGCAGGGCCGCAGCGGAGAAGGGGAGACAGGGAAGGTGTTTTTGGAAGCTTTTGGGTTGGAAATGGAAATTTGTTAAACTTAGGGACTTAGTTGCAAATCCCTGAGTTAGGTGATATAACAATTAAGTCCCTGTACTATTAAGAATTCATCAAATAGCCCTCAGACTTATGAAGACTATCAGATTAGACCTTAAACTTCACACAAGTTACAGAATTGCCCTCGGACTTTGATAAATTGATCGAATGACTATGTTATGACCTCCAAAGTTTAATAATTTCTATATTTTGAGTCCTAGATGTTATAAAATAATAAACAACAAGATAATTGACCCTTTTAGCGAGGAAACCCTAATTTTAGGGACGAAGTCCACAAACCCTAATTTTCAGTAAACTAAAAAAATTAGGAATCCCGTCTATCGATTCTCTTCGGGATTTATTCCTTTATAGATTTTATTAGTCCTAAGTTATTTAAATTAGATCATAAGCCCAATTGTTACTCTCTGTAGGAAATACACGTACGGGACCGAACTAGGAGTTGGATCGAACGCTTTTGGGCAGAGTTCTGAGAAAAGTTCAAGGTGGGGATAAAAATCCTTTTCTGATTTAAAATCATACAATTTCATGAAAATTATGTGACTACGTGATTTAATTTCAGTAATTATGTGATGACATTTTTACTTAAATTCTTATTATCACCTGATTTATTTCCGAATAAAGTATATGATTCTGAAAGTTATTGATTTCAAGTATCCCAATGGAAATGGTTCAAAGGATGAAAGTCGGGATAATACCCGCTAAGAAAAGGTTTTCAGTACTTATGTGTTATGTGAATTATGTGGCCAACGTGAACGTGCTCAATGTGTTTTATGTGATTATGTGGAACCATTATGTGAAATTACTTGCGCATGCGCCTTCACGCCAAGTAGGGTATTCCTTTTTGGAAACCCGTCTACAGGGGATATTCTTCGGAATTCCCAACGCTATAGGGGTGTAACAGCCCAAACTCGGGTCGGCTTAGGGCCCTGATAGGTATTCTTCGGAAACCTATCCACAGTGTGCCATTGGGGCTCTTCAGGAGTCTACAACGTGTATTTTATGAAAATATATGCAAATTATAGTATGTGTAATTATTTATTTAATATCTTTCCCTTTCCTCACTAAGTGTTCTTTTGACACTTACCCCTTCTATGTTTAATTTTTACAGAAAGCTTTGATGGCAAGGAAGGGTGAACAGAAATGCTGTTATTTTTGCATACGTGTATAGCTATAACCATGTATAAGAATATTTCGCGTTTCTGAAACCCTGGATATGTTCGGAACATGAGCTGTGCATTTTGATATAAACATGATCGTTTTCTACATTGGGTTGATATAGATCTGAAATGTTTCTATCAGATAATTCTAGAGTTTGCTTATTTTGAATATTCAATTGATTAGGTTTTCGCTGGACGCCCTATGATCGAGCTGCATATACTCTGTTTAAAGAAAAAAAAAATTAATTGAATTATTATTCACGTTTCTATCTTTTATGGAAATGGGGCGTGACACATGCATGATGTATTTTACATATATATATATATATATATTTGTACCATATTATGTAATTTAAATTTCAACAACTTAATTATGTATATAAGCAAATTAAGACATCTCTCTAATGCACGTGGACAAGCACACACAATTAGATGAGTCGTGTCACTTTTTCCTACCTAAGTATCTATGAATTTGAACCGGCTCCACTATGTGACTCAGACATCTCGTCCATAGTTGAAGTCTAAGACTAAGATTAAATTGAAGATTCCGTTGGGAAAACCAAAAATAAAAAATGCAACAATTAGTCATACGCTAAAAAGCATATTTATTTTGAAAAAAATTATCAAATTAAGTACCCAAAGCTTGCATATTGGCCTAGGTAATTTAATAGAACATTCTGCGCTCTTTGGACTTTTCCAATAGGTCAAAAATAGGTTTGTGCCGCAGGTGTTCGGGTCGGGTACAGTTTCCTTTCGATTTATCCCTTGGAATCCTTTAATTTACATGCAAAATAGTATAAAATGTCACATCTGCTTCAAGGGGTTTGTTGTAGAAAGATTTGAGGTAAGAATGGAATGGGACTGCCACTACTCTTTCTCACCTGAGGAAAGAGTTAGACAAGTGGAAGTTGAGGTAATATACTTTCTATTCTGATCTTAGAAACTTATGTGAAGTAATTATAATATTGCTTCAATATATGATGAGTTTAATGAATTAATTTGTTGATGATTGTAGATCGGAGAGTGGTTGGATAAGGATAACAAAGCTCAAGGCTTTGTTGTTCAACAATGGTTAGAGGCAGTAAGTATGATAAAACAATTTTTTTTTGATTTTTTTTTTTTTCACTTTTTGGTCCCCTAACCAAAGCCAAGCTATATATGTTTATGATCCCAGAATAGAAGAGGCTTAATGCAGGATAAGAATGCTAAGATGTTGGAAGCCAAGCACTGGCTTGAAGCTGTGAGTCCTTTTCTTTTATACTCTCTATATATTGATGAACCAAAAATTGTAAAAGATCAAATAACCCATCAATGTAATTCAATTGGCCTCATGTCATTCCCCCACTTCCTGATGTCATAGTATAGATCTAAGGGGGTACAAATACGGCTGGGAACTTCGTTGTTGCCTGGATAGCTTTCTAGAGCAGAGATCTAGCAACGCATTCTAGACACTCAATATTTGGTGGGTTATATGTACCAAGAAAAACCTCAAGCTGGTTATATATGCCCAGAGGTAAATAATTAATAAGCTGGTAATATGTGCCCAGAGAGGTAGTATAAGTGGTGTTTTTGGTTTTAAAAAAAACTTAAGTGGGTTATATATATCCTGGGTAAAGACTAATGGGTAATTTGACGATTTTGCAATTTTCTTGATCTATGCAAGCTGAATGCTTTCAGATTGACCCCAATCATCGATACGGATCAAATTTGTGGTTCTATTTCAAGGAGTGGAAGGAGAGTAAGAGCTCAAGGACTTTCTTTGAGTGGCTTGATAATGGAGATGGGAGAGGGAAGGATGTGGAGAAATGTGGGCGGTGTATGTTAGATGGACAAAGAGTCTCATATCTCCAAAAACCAGTGAGTTAACTCGGTATATACATGATGGTGAATAAAATGTGGGTTTGTTCATTTCTTGGTTGATTGTTAATGAATAGGTGGAAAGAGAGAGTTTTGAAGTGATAGCAAGAAATGGGAGGATCTACTATAAAACAAGTGGGAATCCAGTGGAGACGAAGGTGGAGGAGCAATGGATCTATGTTTTGAGTCCATGGAAAAAGTTGTTTGTTGGGAAAAAGGAAAAGGGCTCATTTCATCACTCCACGTTCTTAGGTGGAGCTCCAGTTTTAGCGGCTGGGTTCTTACAAGTCTCGGATGGCACTATCAAGGTATTTTTAATTAACTTTTGCAATATTAATAGTCTTCCATTATTGTATGTATGCATTGCTTTTTTTCCTTTGTTGTTGGCGGTGTTTGATTTTGAAGAAATTATTTGATTTTGCTACATAGGAATTAACTTGGAGCAGCGGGCATTATAAGCCCACAAAAGAGAATTTCCAACGTTTGATTCTATTTCTTGAGGATAAACACGTTGATTTGACCAATATTATAACTTCCCAGAGGTTAGTGGGAGAAGATCATTTAGTGTTTTTTGTCCATTGTTATGACTATTTCGGATTTGCAGATTTTTATTTTACCAAAAATGGCAGGATTAAAGGCGTGAATTTTGTCTGAAAACGACGTCTCCGGCGAGAAAATGGGCGGCTATGGAGGTCAGAGCGAAGAATCACGACTTTCCGGTGGCTGCTCATGTGGTTTTTCATGTCTTGCATTACAAGTTACAAATAATACTAGCTAGTAGCAGCATTTTCCCATGGCGAAACGGAAACCCTAGCTACATATATATACATGTTTGACCAATAAGAAAAGACTATATACATCTATCTTGTTTTCTGATCATATAGAAGTTGTTGAGGCTGCCTCTACTGTATATCGCGTTTGCTCCTCCATCCATCTGGAGAGAGAACATCAGAGAAGAGGAGATCTAGAGATAGATTGATTGTGGCGTTTGTTTCTGGAAAGAGAAAATAAATAAAGAAATTACCCGGGAGGGAGGAGAGAGAGAGAGAGGGAGGGCAGAGAGAGGGGGGGGGGGAGAGAGGATAGAGAGAGAGTGAGATAGAGAGATAATGTGGAGAGAGAGAGAGGGGGAGGGGGGAGAGAGAGAGAGAGAGAGGATAGAGAGAGAGAGTGAGATAGAGAGATAAATGTGGAGAGAGGGGGAGGAGGAGGAGGAGGGAGAGAGGGAGACCTGGTTGTTGTACTTGTAATTATTCTTTTCTCTTTCAGAAAATTAGGTAATATATGATGAATGGTTTTTGGGTAATTCTATCGAGATTGTCAATAGTGGGAACCATTTAAAGTTGGTGCATTAATGAACACGAATCTTAGCCCAGTAATTTGATTGAAACTTCATATGGAATTTAATTAAATTTAAACATTAAATAAATAATCCAGAATAACAATAATAGCATTATATATATAAATCTCATGCATGTGTAGACAACACTTATAATTAATTTCTGCAATTATACAAGAATATTAACTTATATTCTGTGATTATTGATAAACTCAATTTCACATTATATATATCCGTGCTGCATCTGTGTGAAGAAAATATGAAAAATCGAGGAATGTGAGGGTTAAATGTCAAATTCCACTTGATATCATAAATTCCAATAGAACAAAAGGACTGAAATTAATTTGACAAGTTTTAAGTGATAGGAATAAAATGATATTTTTATTTTAACAAGATTAAAATTAAATTTAATATTTTTATGATTTCAAAATTTGAGGTCTCACATTATGCAAGCTATTTATGTGTTCTTGAACTTTTATAATTCATCATAGTTGATTGACCACACTTATAATTAAATATATTAGGAGTTGGTTAGTAGACTAAGTAATCTTGTTTTGTCTTAATTAATAGCATTGATATATAGTTTTAATAAGATATCATTTTGCACGATCCCAGTGGTCTTACCAATTATATTTATTAGGTGGTCCAAAAAATAAAAAATAAAACAGTTTTTTAAAAATAAGTAAAGATATAAAGTAATGGAGATTGGAAAGTCCGGTGGTGTAAGTGTGAAATCAAAAACAGGGGATACAATAATTTAAATTGTATCTTGTTATGAAATTTATTTGATCAAAATATTTTAATTTATGATGTAAATATTAAATCAAGATTTTTTAGACAATTGTGATACAATAATTAAAATTATTAAAAAAAAATTAACCTATCGTTTTTCTAGAAGCAAATATTAGTTCTGCTACCACATCTCACCAGGGGATAAGCCAATCAAAATTAGGAATTAGGAATCCCAACTTTAATTATATATTTTTCAGTTCCTACATTTTATAAGGCAGTCAACTATTGCGACTTTTATTTTTCTTCCATTTATTTCAGAATGTGTGACCCTAGTCAAGAATTAAGTCACATTTTTAATTAGTGGTAAACAACTTTTGATTTATTTCATGTTTTATTATTCACAGTTAATTATTCTCTCAGAAAAGCCATAAACATCACCAATTTATCAGGAAAAAATATGCACATAATTAAACATAATTTCCATTTTATTTAATAAAATGTTTTCTTATTTTATTTTGGTACTTTTATATTTACCTAATTCTTTTTTCAAGAATTTCTTTATTTAGTGTTTTTATAATTTTTTTTTTTTTTACAAGACAAGTCTATACTCAACCCATTGTGGGTACATTAACAAGTGTTCACCATTAATGTATTAAAAGTCAAATACTATCATTAATTTCAAATTATAATATTTAAAAGGATATATATATTAGACATTTGAAAACATGACCAGTGGATAGGAGAACATCATTTTTTTTTACAAGCAAGTCTTCAAAATCTCAAACCTATTAAATAATTATTAGATTTTATTCACAATTTTTTATTTTTTTAAATTAGTTTTCGATTCATCTGTTAGATATTTGATCAAATTAATGTTTCGCCTCAAAAATAGGTCGAAAACTTTACCTTTGAAAATGCTACTTTGAAAAAGAATACAACTTTACATGTGTGAACTAAAAATACATGGAAAACTAATGAAATTCGTAATAGTGGGAATAATAATGCATGTAATATTTCAATTGGGACTATAATTAAGTTACTAAAAATGCGCTTCTCTGAAAGAGAAGAAAATAAAAGCATAAGCATGTCCTATTGTCATTGTCACATAACCAGAAAGCAAGAAATGAAACAAAAGAAGACAAAAAACAAGGCAACTATATTCAACCAACCACCCATCACTTTATTTCTCACATGCCTTAATCCCCAGTTGGCCACTCTATATTAGGAGGAAAAAGTTGGTAGAATCGAATCAAAATTTTCAAAGAAAACCAATCATAATAAAACCTATCTTCCATAATCACAAAAATAGTATGGACGAAATATATAATGATGTATATCTTTTTTTTCTTGATTTAAACAAGGCCTAAGAAAGAGTAAAAAGTGTCCTCATAAAATTTTGAAAATGGTACTATGAAGGGGATAAAATTGGCTTACAAAATGGCCCAAAAACAAAAGGGAGATAAGAACACTAATATATATGAAACATTTAAAAAAAGAAAGGGAAATAAAAACATTACTCTTTTTTAATGTAATTTTCCTGAATAAATAGATATTACTGTTTATGCAAATATCGAATTCCCTAATTTATTTATTCATTTTACTTCTGGTCTCTCCATATTATATTTGTTTCCCACACCTTAATTTGATAGCTTCAACTCCATACTATTTCGTAGCAACATCTTTTATTTCAATTATCTTTGGAAATTGTAAGAGAGCTTCGAGGGCCTTCTTGATTTTCAACTGGGCCTCACTATAATATATATAATGAGTATAATATCATTGAATGATCGTTATTAATGTTTTTTTATATTTATAAGATTAAATATAAAAATCAGCAAATCCAATGAAAAATGCTGTTGAGTCAGCATCACACAGTGGGAGATCTTGCCTAACTGAAAGTGTCAGAGGATGTTTACGAAATTCTGACGTGTAGGGACTTGCTGTCGGCTAGCCATTTTTTAAATTAAAATATTTCAATTTAATAATGTTAATGAATTTATTAACTTATTTAAGGAAATATGGATTATTAAACTCGTACGCTAAGAATAGTTATTATAAATTATGATATCTAGATTTTTTTACACGATATGATTTAAAATTTAAAATTAATGAAAAATAACCTTTCGTTTACGTAGACAAAAAAAATGGTACTCAAAATCAAAATTAAATTGTTAAATTGAGTACAGATTTTTCTGGCCCTTCTGCTGTCACAACTCACCTGGTGATAATCAAATCAAAATTTGGAAGGGCCCAACTTTAATTATATATTTTCTTCCATTTATTTCAGAATAGTTGAAGTCCCATTTTTAAGTAGTGGTAGGCAAATTGATTCATTTGATGTTTATAACTCATAGTTATCACCAATTTATCAGGAAAATATGCACATAATTAAACAAAATTTCCATTTTATTCAATGAGATGTTTTCACATTTTATTTTGGTACTTTTAATTTACCTAAATAAATTTCTAATATTTCTTTATTTTGCATTTTTGGATTTACTTAATTAATTTTCAAAGTATTTGAAGTTTTCGTGATTTATTTAAATAACTAGATAATATTTTCAAAATTTTAAATCTATGAAATAATTTTAAGATATTATTCATTATTTCTCGATTTGTGTAAATTAGATTTCCAATCATTTGTTAGATATTCGATCAAATTAATATTTTGCCAAAAAACATATGTAGAAACTTTATCATATGAAAATGCTGTTCGAAAGACTACATCATCATATGTGTGAACAAAAAAATACAAGAAAATAACTAATGGAATTCGTAATATTGGGGATAATAATGTATTTAATCATTTGGAACTATAACCTTCTCATGGCATGTGGGATTAAAATACAATTTTCTCTAAAAGAGACAATAAAATGCAATTCTGAAAAAAATTATAGGATAAAGGTTGAAAAAATCATAGTTTCAAGGTTGAAAGAATACAACTTTACATGTGAACTAAAATTAAATACAAGAAAAACTAATTGAATTCGTAATAATGGGGATAGTAATGCATTTAATTTTTCATTTGGGACTATCATATATAATAAATCAGGTTCAGACCAAATATTTAAAATTCAACCGATCATAAGAAAATCCAACTTAACTTAGCGTATTTTCATCCTAATGATGGCAAATATATTTAATTATACATTTCATTGAAAGAAATGTTAATAAAGAAATGCATTTGTCTTCTCTGAAAGAGTAGTCGGTTAAGGCCAGTTATTGTCACACGACTAGAAAGAAATGTACAAAATGAAACAAGAGAAGACAAATATAGTAAACCAACTACCCCTTCACTCACAATCACTGACTAATATATAAAATATATTGTATTAGATGATTGTATGTCTCGTCAAAGATTGTTCTAATTTGCTAATATAATAATTAAAATATATGTACAATATAAATTATTTATGGCAATTTTAAATATATTGTTGAAAAAATTTATTATGAATATCACAAAATAGTAAATGCCTAAAGTCAACGAAAAAAGAAACACACACACATTGCAATACAAATATGAAAACTTTATACACTTTCAAATATGGACAAGTAGTTTTTGTTTTGTTTTTTTTGTTTGTTTTTTTTTTTTTTTGTGTTTGTGCTTCATATATGCATATAAGTACCAAATTTTTTGGCTTCATATATATATATATATATATGTATATATATCAGTGCATCATGATGTCTAACAAATTTATATCCAAAATTTGATTTTATCTTTGAAAAATCCGGAATGGAAGGCAATAAGAAGAAATATTTAATAAATTGTCTTTTTTGGCCTTAAAACAGGTAAAAAGATTCTCCAGAAAATTATAAAAAAAATGTGTATGGTAATGGCCCTAATGGAGGACATAATTGGCCAAAGAAAATTTCATACACAAATAAAATTTTACATTCAACCCAAAAAAAAAAAAAAAAAACACGTTACGACTGACACGAGAGCAAGGGCTACTTTTAACCTTTGTACTATAAGCCCAACAAGTTTAATCTTCTCAATAACTGCAATTTCATCAACAATCATGGCTGGAGTTGGGCCGACAGTTACAATTTAAGCCCAACTAAATTGGATCAATGCTCGAAGATCATTTTAAGTGAACTGAAATCAATTATTTTGAATTAGAGCCCCATAAATTTATATAATTTTCGATGAATAAAATATTTCCATTTAAAAAATATTATATTCCTTATTTAATAATTTCTTAATCTTCTAGACTCCTGATACCATATTTGGGTACCACGCCTTAATTTCATAGTCAATGGTCAATACTATTTTCTTCCTTGTGTACTATTTTTAGCAACATCTTTTTTTGTCAAACATTCCAATTATCTTAGCCAATTGTAAGATAGAGCTTGGTGGACCTTGGTTATTTTCCAATTGGGCCCGACTATAATGGCCCAGTTAGTGAGGGGAAGTAAATGGATTGGAGGATTTTAAGTGCAAGCCCATTATTTATTTCTACAACCCTATTTACCAAATATTAATATTTGATTATATATATATATATATATATATTATAATATTTGATAGTCAGCAGTCGATACTATTTTGTAGCAACATCTTTTTTTGTCAAAACATTTCAACTATCTTTTTGGAAATTATAAGAGATCAGTCCTGCTAACCTACCCACCGTGGGCACATGTTAATGTGCCCACGGTTGATGTGTCAAAATTTAGAGCATCTATTAATTTTACTTTCCATATAACGAGGGGATGAGATGATTACACGTTATCGGTGGGTATATTAAGAGTGCCCACGGTGGGCATTTTAGTAAAACCATATAAGAGATAGCTTAGTGGGCTTCTTATTTTTCAATTGGGCCTCATTATAATGACGCGTTCAGTAAGTAGAAGATAAAGAAATGCAACCCATGCTTAATGACAATTACACTCCCTAATAGACTATATAAACACGAATTAATTATGAGTATATTATAATACATATTAGTTTGTACTAAAAGTGGACTATATATTTAGAACATTCAGAGAAGGAAAATAAATAAACATAATATTTTGGTAAATAGGAATTTTAAACTCAATAACAAATTTAGCTATCCTTATTTATACTAAAAATTACGACACAATTCGTTTTGGCTTCAGCAATTGCCAATTAAAATTGAAGTAGGAAAGTTAAAAGAGAAGGAGAAAAGAGAGATCGTAAACCGAAACAAGAGCAAGAAAAAGAATGAGAGTGCAAAAAGTACTACAATGATGTTTTTGTATTATAACTTGAAATTATTAGTCTATCATATTAGAATTTATATCAGCCTTCTCAAGCTAAGCTTCATTACCATTTGATGAAATTATTACAAGCTTTAACTTTTACGGACTTCCAAAATGAGGATTCAACTTTTCTCCAATAAAAAGAAAAAAACAAGTGCCATTTCATTGTACCATATTATATTATGTAATTTAAATATCAACAACTTAATTCTGCATATATATGAAAACAAATTAAGATGTCTCTCTCATGCCAGCTCGCACAATTAGATGAGTCTTGTCATTTTTTTGCATACCTAAGCCTATTTTGACGAAAATTTGAACCAGAGCTCCCAATATGACTCAAATCAGCGATGGATTTAGGGGTGTGCATGGGTTGCGTTCGTTGAACTTGTAAAATTTCTTATTTTATATGTAATTATTTTTGATTTTTTTATTTTTATCATTAATTACTTTATTAGAGTTCGATCTTGTTGTAAAAAATTGTCCAATATATAGATTTCAGCCTCTTTTGATCTGAAATTTTTTACCCCTGAACAACAACACTTATATCACCACAAAGCAAAATTTCTAAAGTAAATAGGAGGAAGCATTAAATTTGCCAGGTGACTTCGAAAATAGAAAGATAAGAGATTTATGTGGACACAGTTAATATGGGTTTACTAGAATGAGTAATATATCTTATTTCTTTTTTCTTTTGAGGGTAGTAGTATTACAAATACATTTTTGGGATTAATGAGAACATATAACGATAAAAACGGAATAGTAAAAACTATTAGATTTATATGGGTTGGCTGAGTTGGGTGATGTTTTAATTAATAAGTTCAATGGTGAGATTTTGATCCCAATGTATAAAAGATAGACAACAAATAGCATATGGAGAACATATATATACATACACACACACTTGACGACAATAAAGTAGTGAAAGTTGTTGATGTTTGTTTGTATGCCCTGGAAAGCAAGCGTGCACACACATATTTTTTTGTTTTTTTTTTCCAATTTCAATTTCGTGATGCGGATTAGATGAGGAAGGGTGGTGTGTGGGAATGGCCCCCCTGGATTTTGTTTTGAGGAGATGACACGGTTTGAAGTAGATTGATGGGATGCACAATGAATTAATTCTACATGAATGTTAATGGAATTCTGTAAGCCAAGTAGTTGCTTTAAATATGTATTCAATTCAAGACTCTCTTATTTTCCTCCTACATGTATGTACATACCTTTCTTCTGTACGAATACAATCATTTCAAGATTTCTAATTTTTTTTTAACAATTACAACTAATCAAGGCAAACCGATTATTTATTTGTACAACCCTATCTTTATTTCAAACTCCTATTTTATAAAACTAGACAAAAGAACTTAATTCTAACATTTGATGGCTAATGAATATTTCAAATGTAATATATATCAATATTAATGGTGACATATACATATACATTATGCAAAATATATGGTAGCATATTTTATTCTTTATATATTTTACTTGTGGCTTCATCATATAATATTTGGTTCTCACACTTTAATTTGATAGTCTACCAATCGATACTATTTTGTAGCGCCGAAACAATCCAATTATCTTGGGAAATTGTAAGAGAGAGATTAGTGGGCCTTCTTATTTTCCAATTAGGCCTGAATATTAACGCGTTTAGTGAGTGGAAGAAAAGGAATGGGCCTTTTAAATGCAACTCATATTTAATGGCTATTGTACTCTCTAATATACTATTTAAATACAAATATGAGTATATTTATGATTATTGATTTCCTCCCACATATATAAGTGTTTAGCTATCATATTTTTTGACTGATCACTGAAACTATGAAAATTAATTAAAGAAAAATATTTTTAGTACAAAAATATGTACTGCTAAGTTTTATCCCAATTTTGTGTTTCAAAAAATATATAAGATTCGAAAATATTATAAAAATTGATACACTAAACCACTCCCAAGTAAGAGGATATGAATGCGTGACATGTCATTATCTAAAATTTGGGAGTTGCATGTGCCCTCACACACAATTAGATGAGTCTTATCAACTTTTCCTACCTAAGTATCATACATGTTGACGACTGTGACAATTTTTATTTTTTTTACAGTAATTAGTTACGCTAGCTCAAAAGCATATTATGAAAAAATCACCACAGTAACCAAAGCTTGAAAATTTGACCTAGGATAATTTAATAGAACATTCGATTAATTGATCTTACTTTGCAACTATTACCGTGTAAATACTTTAATTTACATGAAAACTACTATAAAATGTCACATATGCACAAGGGGTTTTTGTATAAAGATTTGTGGTAAGGATGGAAAGGGGCTCTTCCTCACTTGAGGAAAGAATTAGACTAGTGGAAATTGAGGTAATACAATTTCTAATTTGATCTTAGAAACTTATGTGAAGTAATTATAATATTTCTTCTATATATGAACTAAGATCAGAAATTTTTATGATTGTAGATCGGAGAGTGGTTGGATAAGGATAACAAACTTCAAGGCATTGTTGTTCAACAATGGTTAGAGGGAGTAAGTATTGGTATACCATTATTATCATTTTTTTATTTTTTTTGTCTCTAACCAAAGCCAAGCAATCCTTCTCCCAGAATAGAAAAGGCTTAATACAGGACAAGAATGCTAAGATGTTGGAAGCTAAGCACTGGCTAGAAGCTGTGAGTTTTCTTGTGAAGCTGATTAACCAAAAATTGTATATTTTTCTTGATCAATGCAAAATTCAATGCTTTGATCAGATCGACCCCCTTCATCGATACGGATCAAATCTGTGGTTGTATTTTAAGGAGTGGAAGAAGAGTAAAAGCCCAAAGACTTTCTTTGTGTGGCTTGATCATGGGGAGGGGAGAGGGAAGGATATGGAGAAATGTGAGCGGCGTAAATTAGATGGACAAAGAGTCTCTTATCTCCAAACACCTGTGAGTTTACTCGTTACATACATGATGATGAATAAAACATGAGTTTCTTGATTGTTTGTTAATGAATAGGTGGAAAGACAAAGTTTTGAAGTGATGGCAAAAAAAGGGAAGATCTACTATAGAACAAGTGGGAACCCGGTGGAGACGAAGGTGCAGGAGCAATGGATCTATGTTTTGAGTCCATGTCGAAAGCTGTTTGTTGGGAAAAAGGAGAAGGGTTCATTTCATCACTCCACTTTCTTAGGTGGAGCTCCGGTTTTAGCTGCTGGATTCATACAAGTCTCAGATGGCACAATCAAGGTTCTTGATTATTAATATAATCTTAGGTGGTTGTTTGATTTTGAAGAAATATTGATTTATTATGTTGGGATTTTTGGTATATATATATATATATATATAGGAATTAAGTAGGAGCAGCGGGCATTATAAGCCCACAGAAGAGAATTTCAAATGTTTGATTCTATTTCTGAAGGATAAACAAGTTGATATGACCAATATTATGTTAATTCCCTGAGGTTAGTTGGAGAGTTAGATCATTTATTCATGTGTTTTCTCCATTATTATTATTAGGGTTAATAACATTTTTCCATCTGAACTATAAGTGATTTTACATTTTTTTGTATAAATTTTGAAATGTTGTATTTTGTCATATAATTTTTTTTTGTATAAACTTAGAAATGTTGCACTTTGTCATATAAATTTTAAATTTGTCATTGTATTGAACAAATCATAGCCGTACACATGTCCTTAATCAATGCCTATGATTTGTTTAATACCGTAAATTGTATCAAATTTAAAGTTCATATGACAAAATATAACATTTAAATGTGAAATCTAGTATAGTTTGGATGGAAAAATATTTTTAACCCTTTATTATTATTTCTTATAATCATTTGGGATTTGCTTGCAGATTTTGATTGAAATAAGAATCAGGAAAGACGCGAATTTTGTCTGAAAGGTTGTCTCCGGCGAACGCTAATGACTTTCCGGTGGTAGTGGCCACCACTGTAGTTTTTCATGTCTTGCATTTCAAATTACAAATAATACTAGTAGCATTTTCCCATGGAAACCCTAGCTACATGTGTTTCATGTGTTTTCCGCCACGTACGGCGGCGGAGAGGCGGCGCCCTCTCCCCCTCTCTTGTTCTATCTCTCTCTTTTTCTCTCTCACTCTCTCGTTCTCTTCTCTGTTGGCTTCGCCGCCGTATTTTGGGAGGTGCCGGCGCAGGTGTGTAGCAGCCGCCGTGGCGTCGGGGGCGTGCGTTGTTGCGTGCGCTGTGGTGCACCGCTGGGTGTGGTCGAGCCGGCGCGTTGGTGGCGCCGGTGGCGGCGTTGTCGGGCGTGGGGTGTGTGGTCTGTGATGTCGCCGAAGACTTGGGGTTATGGTTTGGAGAGGGCTCAATCTGAAAATTTGATTTAAAACAAGGGTTAGATTGCAAACCCTAGCAATTATGGAATTAAAACATTAAACCATGTATATTGCGCTTGTTTGCTTTCCACCCATCTAGAGAGAGAACATCAGAGAAGAGGAGAGAGAGAGATTGATTATGGTGTTATTTCTGCACAGAGAAAATAAATAAAGAAAATTTGATAACAAAATCTGTGTTTGATTACCCTTTATAAGCAGCATCTGGTTTGTTTCTCAATATTATTTTTAAATACGAAATTTGTATTTGATAATTTTTTTTTTAAATGTATCTCACAAATATAGTTAAATTATAATATTTGACTAAGAGAACATTATTTAAGTAGAATGAAGCAAAAGTAACTAAGAAAACTGAAAAAATCTTGCAAAAAAAGTTAATTTAAAGATGGAAAATGTATTTAAGAAAAAATGTATCATATATCCAACCAGCCCAAGTGCAAGTACCTTTTTAATGCCTTGTCGACTAAGTACTCTTCTAGCGTTCCTCTCACGCATCTATTACAAAAATATAAAAGTAACTAAGAAAACTGAAAAATCTAGCAAAAAAGTTAATTTAAAACTGGAAAATGTATTTAAGAAAAATCATTTATATATCATATATCCAACCAGCCCAAGTGCAAGTACCTCTTTTAATGCCTTGTCGACTAAATACTCTTCTAGCGTTCCTCTCATGCATATATCACAAAAATTACTCAATTTTTGGTAATATGATATATCTCATATATATTATGAGAGAGAGAGAGAGACCAACCTGGTTGCAAGTTGTAACTATCCAACTCTTTCAGAAAATTACGCAATTTTTGGTAATATAATATAGGGTTAATAACATTTTTCCATCTGAATTATACGTACTGATTTTATATTTTTTTGTATGTATAAATTTTGAAATGTTGCATTTTACTGTATAAACTTTAAATTTGTTGCATTTTATGGTATTAAACAAATTATAGTCGTAAACGTGTCCTAAATCATCTATTAGGATTTTCCTAATATCGTAAAATACATCAAATTTAAAGTTCATATGATAAAGTGTAATATTTTAAAATTTATATCAAAAAATGTAAAATTACGTATAATTTCGAAGGGAAAATGTTTTTAACCTATAATACATTAATGGTTTTCGGGTAATTGTATCGTGATTGTCGATAATAGGATCCATTTAAAGTTGGTGCATTAATGAACACGAATCGTAGCCCAATACTTTGATTAAATAAAAAATCCAGAATAAATAATATTATATGAAGTCGCGTACATGTGTACAGAACACATATATTTGATTTCTACAATTATTCTGTGATTTTTAATAAAACCAATTACACATTGTGTGTGCTACATCTATGTGTGTGATGCAAATATGAAAAATCGAGGGATGTGAGGATTACATGTCAAATTCCACTTGATCCCATAAGTTCCAATAAAATAAAAAATTTAAAAAAATGAAATTTGAAAATTATTAAGTTTTATGACTAAAATTGATATTTTTATTTTAACAAGATTAAAATTAAATTTAATGTTTTTATGGTTTTAATTATTATGCCTCAATTTATTAAGCTATTTTTATGTGTGCTACATCTATGTGTGTTGTGCAAATGTTTATCATAGTCCACTTAATATTTAAATACATTAGGAAGTTGATTCGTAGACTAAGTAATCTTGTTTTGTTTTAATAGGATTAATTAATAAATAGTTTTAATAAGATTCCATCTGCATCTGCATGATCCCAGGGGTCCTACCAATCTCATTTAGAGACAAAATAGGAAATTGTTTGGAAGGCAGAAATCCTATCAAAATTGTCTTCCTTTTGTTCCATGATCATGTGTATGTTCAACTATTGGAGAAATGTCTTATATTTTTACTTATATTTTGTTATTTGCTTTTCTATTTATGCTATAGGGTCGTTTTCTCTCATCATGAAAGTTGATTTCTTTCCTTGTTGAAAAAGATCAATTAACAGGAGATCTAAAGATTCATCGAGAATGATTTTATTCATACATTAAATAGGATGGCGTGGAAAAATTGAGCAACATCAAGGATTAGCCTTCGAAATTTTAACGACTTATTTTATTTTACCCTCCTTCGTGATTTTTTTGACATTACAATTTATCAATATATGTCAATGAAAATTATGAGATAATTGTCGTTGATAATAAAATTGGAAGAGTAGGTCTTGTGTGAGACCGTCTCACGAATCTCATTCCGTGAGACGGGTCGGATCGGGTCGAACAGAATAATTAAGTAATACTTTTGTGTGTATTAGGTAATACTTTTCTATATTTCAGTTAATACTTTGTATTATATTATTTAGTATATATGTAAAATACAAAAGTATTACATGTTGCACGAGGAGAAGAGAGCACCTAAAAGCCCTAGGATCCGTGTGTTTTTTAAGATCCGATCCGACCCAATTCGGGTCATATATCCTATAACACAAAAATATTACCTGATACACATAAAAGTATTACCCGATACACATAAAACTATTACATATTTTCTTATAGTCTGACTCAACTCAAAATAAAAGTATTACCTGATATACATTAGAGTATTACCTGATACATATAAAAGTATTACATATTTTTTGTATGGTTCAACTCAACTCAAAACATATCTTATAATATAAAGTATTACCTATTATATAGAAAAATATTACGTAATACACACAAAAGTATTATATAATTTCTTATGTACGATCCGACTCGACCCATCTCACAATCATGGAATTCATGAAACAATTTCACCCTACACTTTGCCAAATTGGAAACCTTGAAATTATACTCTATGCCTACAGAAGAAATGTACGAGGAATCGGAAGCATTTGTTTAGTGTATTATTTTTAAATAGAAAAAATCTTAGAGATGGATGGTGTAAGGTGGAAAGGTTAAAATTGTAAGAGAATCTTCAATTTAATAGGCATAATATTATTAAATTATATACACTTTTTTTAGAGCAACTATTTGTTTTACACCTAAAGAAACCAAAAAGAGATAAAATTAAGGATCAAATGCCAACCCAAAATGAATCTTCAATTCAACAGGCATACATTATTAAATTATACATACTTTTTTTTTAGAGCAACTACTTGTTTTACATCCAAAGAACCCAAAAGGAAACAATATTTAATGGAGATAAGGATAAATAATAAATTAGATTTAAAGTGAATAGGAGGGAGTATTAAAATAGCCAACGTTTGTGTCTGGACAGTATTAATATGGGTTTACTAGGAGTAATATATCATTTTAGTTTTTAGGAGCATAATATATAATTACATATAACTTTTTGGAAATTATTAGATAATTTAAGAAAATTGGAATAGTAACAAATATTAGATTTTATACGCCAAATGTTTTAACTAATTAGTTAAATGGTGGGATTTTGATCCCGAAAGAATTTTAATTAATCAAAGGACAATCAGTAGTCGTTGTCGGATTATTAGCACCACCTTTATAATTTAGACACTCATTAAATTATTTAGACTAAACTGACTACATTAAATATTCTTATATATAAATAATGAAAATTGAAACATATTTCCCCATGTTGAAACTCTCTTTCATATTAGGATGATACAACCATCTCAACTGCCTCTTTTCTTGATTCCACTAGGTTTTAATTAATTCATTCATCTAAAATTATTAGTTCTAAAAATCAAAAGAAATCAATAATGACACTATTTTTTTAGGACATTATTTTGCGAACTTTTAGATTCTGGTTGGTCGAGAGGTTTTAATCACTTTTGATAATAATTATCAAACGCAATAGATATGTCGACCAATAAAATATATATGTACGTTCGGTAAATATATAATTTCTAAGGGGATTTTTTTTTTTAATATACAAGTCAAGAATATAAAAGGAATTTTAGCGTGTATGTATATATTAATTAAAAAAGATTTAAAACTGTGTGGTTAATAGTCCCACCCCAATTAACAGTACCGACAACAATTTGTCTTATTAATTGGAAAAGGACAAAATACACGTGGGGAGAGAACTTATCATTATATATATTTGGTGTTGTGTTCCACTGATAATACTATAGGAAGATAAGACATTCTAAATTCTGCTAATTCGAGGTATTTTGTTTTAGGGCGGTGTTATGTGGGCAGATTCTTTTATAATAGAAAGTAAAAAAATTAAATAGAAATATTATTAATATTATTAAATGATTATTTTATCTCTAATATAATTTGGTTCCATGATAATGGAGATGACGCCTATTTTCTGCTCATTCCCGCTCATTTCAATACAACTGTTAAAACAACAGCTAAATTTAATTAACTTGTTCTTTATTTTAATTATTATTTGCATAGTTTAATTAAGTTGGTATTTATTTAATTATTATTTACATTTTCAATTAAGTTAATCTTTATTTAATTATTATTTGCATACTGTTAAAACAACAGCTAAATTTAATTAACTTGCTCTTTATTTTTAATTATTATTTACATACTTTAATTAAGTTGGTATTTATTTAATTATTATTTACATCTTCAATTAAGTTAATCTTTATTTAATTATTATTTGCATACATTTCAAAGTGTTGCTTCTCCAATAACTTCTAGAATAATTATGAAATTTTAATAAAAAAAATTATAAAAATCTCTTAGAACAATTTTGAAATTCAGATATGGGTTAACAAAAAAATTATGGAAATTTTTTTGAAATAAGAATAATTATGAAATTTTGATAAGAAAAATTATAAAAATCTCTTAGAACAATTTTGAAATTCAGATATGGGTTAACAAAAAAATTATGGAAATTTTTTTGAAATAAGAATAATTATGAAATTTTGATAAGAAAAATTATAAAAAAAATTTAGAACAATTTTGAAATTCAGATATGGGTTAACAAAAAAATTATGGAAAAACTTTTAAAATAAGAATAGATATGGATTAACAGAAATATTATAAACACTTTTATTTTTTATCTTAATGAAAATCTGTATTTATTTTTAAAAAAAAAATTAAAAAAAAAGATTATAGAATTTTTTTTATAGTTAACATAAATATTATAGAAAACTTTTAGAGTAGAGAAAAAAAATGAGTTAATATAGTTGAAATGAAAGGTTTATTTATAAGATAAAAAAATCAAATTGAATAGAAATATGAAACATAAATATAAAAATAAGATTTTAAAAAGGAAATATATAGTGTAATGAAAATATGGACAAGTTCTAAAAAAAAAAATTAAATATTAATATATAGATTAATTTTATTAATATAGACCAATTCTAAAAAATTTAAATATTGATATGATTCATGTCATTAATATTCTAAATATGTAAATATTGATATGATTAATAATATCGATAAGTTCTAAAAAAAATTAAATATTAATACATAGATATTTAAATAATATATATGATTTATGTCGTTAATATCGACAAGTTATAAAAAAGTTAAATATTTAGTCGTTAATATCGACAAGTTTTAAAAAAACAGTTAAATGTTGATATGATTGATATCGTTAATATCGACAAGTTCTAGAAAAGTTAAATATTAATATATAGATATTTCAATAATACATATGATTGATTTCATTAATATCGACATACTCTAAAAAGGTTAAATATTGATATGATTGATGTTTGTAATATCGACAAGTTATAAAAAATTTAAACATTGATATATATATATATATATATATATATATATATATATATATATATATATATAGATTTCAATTGATATTATTGATGTCATATTTTCCACAATTTCTATATGAATTGTTCATATTGAATTGATATGAATATTGAAAGGTATGCAAATAATAATTAAATAAAGACCATCTTAATTGAAGATGTAAATAATAATTAAATAAATACCATAAATTAAAATAAAGATCAACTTAATTAAATTAAGCTGCTGTTTTGGCTTCATAAATATTTTAAAATTATTGATAACCTTACAAATATTTACATAAATTTACAAATATTTGTTTGATAAGAGAAAGATTCGAATTGATAAATATTTTAAAATTACTAATTAACTTACAAATATTTTTGAATTACAGTATTCTTTTAGTAAAATATATAATAATTTTATGGGTATATATTTCTTTTTTAAAAACTTATTTTTATATTTATGTTTAATATTTCTATTTAATTTGATTTTTTTACCTTATAAATAAACTTTTTATTTGAACTATATTTCAACTTGTCAATATTATAGACATCAATCATATCAATATTTAATTTTTTTAGAATATGTCGATATTAACGAAATTAATCATATATATTATTGAAATATCTATATATTAATATTTAACTTTTGTAGAATTTGTCGATATTAATGACTCAATAATTAAATTTTTTATAAGTTGTCGATATTGACAACATAAATCATATATATTATTGAAATATCTATATATCAATATTTAACTTTTTTAGAAGTTATCGATATTAACGACATTAATCATATCAATATGTACATTTTTTAGAACATATTAACTACATCGATTATATCAATATTTAACTTTTTTAGAACTAGTCCGTATTATTGAAATCAATCTATATATTAATATTAAAAAAAAAAATAGAACTTGTCCATATTTTCATTTCACTATATATACCATTTTTAATTAAGTTGATCTTTATTTTAATTTACTTTAATTAAGTTTATTTACATCTTCAATTAAGTTGTTCTTTATTTAATTATTATTTGCATACCTTTCAAAGTGTTGCTCCTTAAATAACTTCTAGAATAATTATGAAATTTGATAAGAAAAATTATGAAAAAAAAATGTGTAAAAAAAATTGTAAAAAAACTTTTAGAACAATTTTAAAATTCAGATATGGTTAACAATTTTAGAGAAAAATGAGTTAATATAGTTGAAATGCAAAGTTTATTTATAAGGTAAAAAAATCAAATTAAATAGAAATATTAAAAATAAATATAAAAATAATTTTTAAAAAGGAAATATATGATGAAATGGTTTAAGTAAACCCATAAAATTATTATATATTTTAATAAAAAAATATTGTAATTTAAAAATATTTGTAAGTTAATTAATAATTTTAAAATATTTATCGATTCGAATCTTTGCCTTATCAAACAAATATTTGTAAGATAATCAATAATTTAAAAAAATATTTGTAAGTTAATTAATAATTTTAAAATATTTATCAATTCGAATATTTTCCTTATCAAACAAATATTTATAAAATAATCAATAATTTTAAAATATTTATCAAGTCAAATCTTCCTCTTCATAATTCAAAAATATTTCTAAATTAATCAATAATTTTAAAATATTTATCAAATCGAATCTTCGTACATTAAATAAATATTGGTAAGATAATTAATAATTTAAAATATTTTTCAAGTCTAATCTTCTTCTTCATCAAACAAATATTTGTATAAAAATCAATAATTTTAAAATATTTATCAAAGTCAAATTTTATATCTCCTTAAATAGACGTTTTAGTTTTTTTTTATGTAATTTATGACAATAAATTATGAATTAGTTTCATTAATGAGTGGAGAGAGAAATATTGTTTTGGTTTCAAATTTGAAAATTTGATTGTATATATTTTCTTTAAGGGTATAATTGTTATTTAACACACTATTTTAATTTTCAATTAATGTTCTACCCTTTTCTGCCTGGACAGAATCTGCCCATGAAGAATTACCGTTTGTTTTATTAGGTATCAATTATCATCGTTATACTAAATTTAAAATCAAATCAATGCGTTCCTTTAATTTTATTTTGTATCATGGTAATATTATGGTTAAGACGTTATGAATGAGTTGGTTTAAATTTTATTTCGATGATGGTAATTCTTATTCTCCCTAGCTCTCTCACATGTGTAGCTCTATTGGACTTTGATTTATATAGATAAAGAAAATTATTGAAAAAGTCAATTATATTAGTACATTTGCTACCATATTAATATATATATATATATAATGAGTATTATATTATTGAATGATTGTTATTAATGTATTTATATTTATAAGATTAAATATAAATATCAGCAAATCCAATGAAAAGCCCCTCGCTCCAAGTTTCAGAAATCTTATACGTCCTACTTTTCCTATTAAAACTAACCGCTTTCACTGACAGAACAACTTCCACTCCTTAAAGCACTATCGGTTCCTACAACTTGAAGTTCGAAACTAGTATTAGCAGAACTGGCCTTTTTGGGGGAAAGCGGCCGCCTTTTGCTGCGGGCAGCATCGCTTTTCCTCATGGAGCTATGATGCCATTCAGAAACAACACAAGAAGAAGAAAAAACAGTATTTCACGGATCCTTGTCTTTTTCTGATTTTTTAAGATAAAGTTTGTCCATTTAAATAGCCTTCTAACTTGCTATAGGATATACTCCAATTGGAGAAGAGAATATTGATAAAGGGAGTTACTGGCCCATAGAGACTCTTTACTTAGCCTACTTTCCTCTTTCTTAGGCCTTAGCTTAGTGAAGACATCAATACACTAAGTGACAATCCCATCCGTTTAGTAATTGGATGCTCTTTCCATGCTTCCACTGTTGGGCCAGCATCAAACAGTGGGAGATCATACCTAACATAAAGTGGGAGGGATGTTTAACAGAAATACTTGCTGTCAGCTAGCCATTTTTAAAATTAAAATAGTTCAATTTAATATTGTTAATGAATTTATTAACTTATTTAAGAAAATATGGATTGTTCAACTCGTAGGTAAGAATAGTTATTATGAATTATAATACCTAGATTTTTTTACAAGATTATGATTTAAAAATTAAAATTAATAAAAAATAACCTTTCGTTTATGTAGACAAAAAAATCCGTGTTCAAAATCAAATTAAATTGTTAAATTGAGTACATATTTTTCTAATCCTTCTGTTGTCACATCTTGATAGATAAATTCAACGGTGGAACCAGGATCAAAAATTAAAGGGAGTTAATAGTAATATTAAAAATTTGTACACTAAATAAAAAAATCTATTATTAAAATATATTGAAGGAGTTAAAAAAAAAAAAAAGAATTGATAAGTTGGGGGCACCCTCCCCTCCCCCTCCCCTTTGGTTCCGTCGCTAGTGATAATCAAATCAAAATTAGGAAGGGCCCAACTTTAATTATACATTTTCCAGGACCTAAATATTAAAAGGCAGTCAACCATTAGAATTTTTATTTTTCTTCCATTTCTTCAAGAATAGGTAACCCTAGTCAAGAATTAAGTCCCATTTTTAAGTAGTGGTAGGCAAATTGATTCATTTGATGCTTATAACTCATAGTTATCACCAATTTATCAGGAAAATATGCACATAATTAAACAAAATTTCCATTTTATTTAATGAAATGTTTTCATATTTTATTTTGGTACTTTTATATTTACCTAAATAACTTTCTAAAAAAAAATATTTTGTATTTTTGGATTTACTTAATAAATTTTCAAAGTATTTGAAGTTTTGTTGATTTATTTAAATAACCAGATAATATTTTCAAAATTTTAAAATTAAATATTACTCTAAATGACAACAAATAGCATATGGAGAACATATAAT
This sequence comes from Scutellaria barbata, assembly GCA_028654395.1. Taxonomy (NCBI): domain Eukaryota; kingdom Viridiplantae; phylum Streptophyta; class Magnoliopsida; order Lamiales; family Lamiaceae; genus Scutellaria; species Scutellaria barbata. Next base: position 1,277,917 of record CM053645.1, on the reverse strand, counting down.
ACACACACTTGACGACAATAAAATAGTGAAAGTTGTTTGTATGCCCTGGAAAGCAAACACGCACACACATATTTTTTGTTTTCTTTCTCCGATTTCAATTTCGTGACTGCGAATTAGATGAGGGAGGATGGGGTCGGGGAGTGTGTGGGAATAAAAGAGATGACACGGTTTGAAGTAGATTGATGGGATGCACAACGAATTCTACATGAATGTTGCTTTAAATGTGTATTCAATTCAAGACTCTTAGATTTTCCCTACTTTCAAATATTAAACTAATCAACTCTTTCCAAATAACATGTATGTACCTCTATACAATCATTTCAAGATTTCCAATTTTTTTTAACAATTACAACTAATCAATTAACTCATAGCTTTTACTGATATATTTACAAATTAGAAAACATCGTGAAAGAGGGTAAAAGTTCTTAATAAAATAGTGATTGCTTGCTCTATTTTGTCTTTTTTGTATTTACAAATTAGAAAACATCGTGAAAGAGGGTAAAAGTTCTTAATAAAATAGTGATTGCTTGCTCTATTTTGTCTTTTTTGTCAAAACCTTCCAATTATCTTTGGAAATGATAAGATTGAGTTTGCCTGGCTATAATGGTCCATTTAGTGAGAGAATTGATGACATTAAAGGCAAGCCCATTATTTATTTGTACAACCCTATCTTTATTTCAAACTCCTATTTTATAAAAACTAAACAAAAGAACCTAGAGTCTGTTTGGATTGGTGAATTTGAGAAGGGATTTGAAATCCATTGTAACAAATTCATCGATGATATTTGGATGGACGTGGATTTCAAATCCACCACTCTCATTTTGAATTAATTTTGGAGTCATTTTGATGGATTTCAAATCCACTCCAACTTGAGTGTATTTAAAATTCATTCATTTCAAATCCTACATTCTAACATTTGATGGCTAATGAATATTTCAAATATAATATATATCAATATTAATGATGACATATATATACATATACATTATGCAAAATAAATGGTAGCATATTTTATTCCTTATTTATATATTTTACTTGTGGTTTCATCATATAATATTTGATTCCCGGTGCACCTTAATTTGATAGTCTACCAATCGATACTATTTTGTAGCATCATCTTTTCTCCGAAACATTCCAATTATCTTCGGAAATTGTAAGAGAGAGCTTAGTGGGCCTTCTTATTTTCCAAAGTAAGAGGATATGAATATCATTAATGATGAAAATAGAAGATGTAAGTATTTGTCCAAAGATAGTGGACACATCGACTATGTGAGTAACATGCAGTACTTTTGACATCAATTTGCTCTTTTCCACTTCTCCACCAATAAATACACATATCTCTTTCTCTCTCCTCTTCCTACATTAACAATTCATCTCTCTACTTTCAACAATTACTTTTTATCCATCTCAATTACATAAACTGGACATGAGATATATTATATATATATATATATAATAATTTTACTTTGTTGTATTATAACTTTTGTCCAACTCTTTATAGTTCTTTCTATATATATCTTATTATATCTTTTTTATTTTTGCCTTGCGGCTCGTTCACAACGGCCTGATTACTAATATTAGTATTGTTATTATTTCTTTATCAATAAAAAACACTTCTTTCTTTCTCTCCTAAACCTTCTCATGTCATGTGGGATTAAAATATATTAAACCAACTCCCCCCACACAATCACATGCCTTAACCTACCAATTAAATGAGTCCTGTCATTTTTTTTTTCATACCTAAGCCTATTTTGACGAAAATTTGAACCAGAGCTCCCAATATGACTCAGATCAGCCATGGATTTAGGGGTGTGCATGGGTTGCGTTCGTCACCTTGAACTTTTAAAATTGTTTATTTTGTATGTAATTATTTTTTATATTTTTATTTTTATCATTATTTTATAAGGATTCGATCTTGTTGTAAAAAAATTGTCCAATATATAGATTTCAGCCTCTTTTGGTCCATCAAGGTGATATGTAAATATAATATAGTCTCACATGAATGTAGGGTAATAATTTTTTGGTGACACCAAAAACAAATTTGGTCATTTTTTTGGTAGTACTAGTACCCATTTGATCAAAGTATTATAAGTTGTAGTTACCAAATTTGACTCGGAACCTCCTACACACTCTCCTGTTCACCACTGCAAAAGTATTATAGGGTTTCTTGCACTAGCACTTTACAATTATTAAGTTATATGATTAAAATTGATATTTTTATTTTAACAAGATTAAAATTAAATTTAATGATTTTATGGTTTCAATTATTATGCCTCAATTTGTTAAGCTATTTTTATGCGTGCTACATCTATGTGTGAGATGCAAATATTCATCATAGTACACTTAAATACATTAGGAAGTTGGTTAGTAGACTAAGTAATCTTGTTTTGTTTTAACAGGATTAATTAATAAATAGTTTTAATAAAAGGGTGGGATTGAGAGAGAGAGAGGGTGGGATTGGAAGAGAGGGAGGAGAGATAATGATTTATTTTTTGTGCCAAAAACGACCAAAATCAGCTTTAAATGTTGAAAGAGTAGGGACTCATATATATTAGTTTGTGAAAATAGATTAGTCTTTCAAATTTAGTAGAGAGTCAATAACTGAATATTTAATTAAGCTTGTATTTATGGAAAGGTCCACACTAGTTGTATCGTCTTTAAGTCAGTGCATTAATGAATTTTATTAATTTGCCGGATAATTTAGTTAAGTTGGTTTAGAACAACATTATGTGTACTCCACCCTTATAATTTCTATAATTATACATGATTGGCTTATTTATACTCTGTGATTACTAATAAAATCTATTACTTAATCATTTGGATGTGTATGAAAATCTGAAAATTTGAGTCATGAGCGTGAGACTTGTCATGCGTCAAATTCCAATGAAAATATAACTGAAGTTGAATAACTCATAGAGTTACATGACTAAATTTTATGTTTTTTTATTTTAGCAAACTAGTCTCAGACATTTCGTTTTAAATATGAAGAATATTTAACAATTTTAATTTCAGTCATTTAATTCTCAATTCAAGCAAGTTTGTTGTATAGTCTTGACCTCCTATTCAACCTATATGTCATTTGATTGAGCACTACTTGAGTACATTAGCAACTTGGTTAATAGACTTGTAAAAGTGAGCTTGTTTCGTTTTGCATATTATGGATTTTAGTAGATTTCAGTACGTAACATAGTTTTAATAATTATTATCCAACATACAGTGGTAAATCCTTGATTCGATATGGGGGAGAAAAGGAATATATACACCGATATATTTTATATGATTATGAATTTAATTTTAAAAATAGTTTTATTTTTCTACTATGATACAATAAATATATATATATATATATATTTTTTTTTTGATGTAGAAATATAAACAATAAGATAAGAATAAGGTAAATAAATCAAATCTCATTCTAATTTTGAGGGGTTCTTAGAACACAAAATCGAAAGCACCACATAAAAGGAAATCAATGCGTTATGACAAATATACGAGGACCACTTGACCAGGTTAATAACTCAAAGTAGTAAATATATCAAAGATGTCTGTCTACGGGGTGGAATATCAGAGTTCTGTCACCCTAGATTTTATGTACTTTTTAAATCAAGTACTAGTTTTACATTAAAAAAATAAAATAAAAAATGCATGGTTATTTAATGAGGACAGTATACCCACTATAAAACCATACTGTCAATTTTTTTTAACACTCACATGAATTTTAATATCAATAATCACTACATATATATTTTACTATCTATTAACTCTTTTTTTTTATATTTATATCCATTAAAAGTTGGGCTGGTTAGGTACATTATACCATACCAAAATCTCATATTGTTACTGTACAAAAATTTCGATATCACACATAGCTTATACATATCATACCCAAAAAATCGCTATATATTTTGAATTTTGGTATTAGATGTAGTTGATACCGTGCCGAATTTTTCAATACAATAAGTACAATATATTGATATTTTGGTATTTTCCTAGTCCTAATTAAAATCAATTATTTTTTCAACAAATAAAATACCGAATTATTAAATAATAAATTTATCAACACGTGATTTGAATAATTTAAGAAAATATTGAAATTAATTAGTTTTTAAGAAGATAAGTTAATGTCATGTGCAGTGACAAATTAAATTTCTAATATAACTATCACTCTTCAAACTACGTGATAATATAGAAAGATATAAAAAGAGTATGAAGTGGGTCAGCAACGAATATAATTAATAAAGAGAGTGGTAAGGAAAAAACAAAGGAGAATTTAGGTTTTGCACCAACAGGTATTATCTCGTAAATTATAATGAAAAGACAAATGTTTGAATGTACCAAATGCTTTAAGTAATTTCGACGAACATTAATATTGTTCTCATTAGAATTGCAACGTGGAATGCCACGTGTGCCACGTGCATGCTCACCCACTTGATATGCCACTTGCTAGTAAAGCCCCCTCAAGGTAGCTAGATTCCATATATAAACTTTGCCTTTTCAATTCTAATATAAAGTACGAATCAGAATCTTCTATATTAGTCCTTCTAGTTAACCCATATTAATACTAATAGTGTCCACATAAACCTCTTATCTTTCTATTTTAAAAGTCACTTGGCTATTTTAATACTCTTTCTTATTCAATTGGAATGGATTTCTCGTAATATAAGTGTTGTCCAACTTATAATATCTTTTTTTTTTTTCCTTAAATCTTCATAGATTTTCTTTCCTTTTGGGTTGTTTTTTTATCCAAAATAAGTAGATAAAACAAGTATTGAATTGAATTAAAGATTCAATTTGAGTTCTTAAAATGGCATTCGATCCTTATCTCCTTTTGGGTTCTTATGTGTAAACCAAGTAGTTGCTTTAAATGTGTAAAACATACATATATATATATAGATTGACTCCATAACTCAAAACAATTTTTTATGTTACATATACTTTCTTAATTAACCTATAATATCCTATAATAACCTATAATAGTGGCTGCTGGCTCTATAATAGCCTCAGATGGGACCATCAAGGTGATATGTAAATATATAATATAGTCTCACATGAATGTAGGGTAATAATTTTTTGGTGATCCCCAAATAATATTTTGGTCATTTTTTTGGTAGTACCCACTTGATCAAGTATTAATTGTAGTTACCAAATTTGACACCTACACACTCTCCTGTTCACCACTGCAACCCATATTTAATGACTATTATACTCTCTAATATACTATTTAAATACACTATTTAAATACAAGTAAATATGAGTATATATAATAAGTATTACTGTGTATTAAAAGTGAACTATGCATTTGGAACATTCAGAGAAGGAGAATAAATAAGCATAATATTTTGAGGGTTTAGGGATTTTAAATTCAATAGTGTGTTTAACTTAATTGTATCCTTATTTATGACAACTCTTCTTGACTTCAGAAATTGCCAATTAAAGTTGAAGTAGGAAACTTATAAGAGAATGAGAAAAGAGTGATCATAAACCGAAACTAAAACAAGAAAGAAAAAAAAATGAAACCGCAAAAAGTATTTTCAATGATGTTTTTGTATTATAATTTGAAATTAATTCTAGCTATCATGTTAGAATTTATTTTAGCCTTTTCAAGCTAAGCTTCATTACCTTTCAAAATTATTACAAGCTTTGACCAAAATGAGGATTCAACTTTTCTCCAATAAAAAGAATAAATAAGTGGGATTTTATGCTTCCCCTTTTTTCTTTAATTTTAATTTTTCTTATATTTTTTTATTATCATTATTTTACATAAAAAGGTTGGTCATGAGGGCATAAGTGTAAATAAAACTACGATTATTGATTTCCTCCCACATAGATAAGTGTTTAGCTATCATACTTTTGACTGATCACTGAAACTATGAAAATTAATTATAGAAAAATACTTTTAGTATAAAAATATGTACAGCTAAGTTTTATCCCAATTTTGTGTTTCAAAAAATATATAAGTTATGAAAACATTATAAAAATTAATACACTAAACCACTCCCAAGTAAGAACATATGTATATCATTAATGAAATTAAAATAGAAGATGTAAGTATTTGTCCAAAGATAGGAGACATGTCAACTATTAGAGCATCTCCAATGACTTTATCTATCTTTTAGATTTTTTGGTGCCATATCATTGCAACCTCAAAAGTAAAGAAAATTCTACCTTCAAACAAACACCTCACCAACCATTCTATTCAAAAAGTAACTATTCATGGTCTCATTATCAAATCACTCATATATCATATAAATCTTAATTAATTTACAATCTCTATTTATTATTTAATTTCATAATATTTCAATAATGTAATTCAATTTTTAATTTTTAATATTTATTGAATTTAATAATACATAAAATAAAATTGGACAATATATTATTAAATTTATTGGAGAAATTAATTGAATAATAGTGAAAAAATTCGAATGAAAAAAAATTGGCTATTGAAAAAATAGTCGTTTCAAAACGGCTATAAACAGACAAAAAAATAATAGCAAATTGCATTCTTTAAATAAAAATTTAATTAATTTAAAAAAAAAAAAAAGAGAAAAGTGGCTCCACTCTCTCTCCACCCTTTCTTCTCCCATTCTCCTTCTCCCTCTCTTATCTTTGGGTAGAGAAACCTCTTCCTCACTACCTCTATCTTTATTACTTCCAAACCTCCCAAACAATTCACTATCCAATATTTTGGGTAGCAAAAAATGTCACTTAAGTATCTACCCAACCATTGGATATGCTCTTATGATGTTGATCATCTATCAACTAAGACACCTTTATTCGCAGTCGTTACCCAAGCCAAGAAGGTTAATGATGCTTGGGAAGTGGTTGTAGTAATCAAAGATTTTATATTCATTGCTTATATAAAAACATGAATGTTTCTTACAAAATATAATTTATCGAATATATTTCTATTAAAAATTATTATTTAAAGTTATAATAGTAATATATAATTTTTATATTAAATAATTTTATATTAGAAGTTAATTCAAAATCTTATAAAATTTTATTATAATTATAACTCTAATATAAAAGTGTTATATATAAGATATTTGTATTATTTTTTCCTCAATTTGAATTTGCTTTATATACAACACATGTAATTTGAAACTTATATATATATATATATATATATATATTTATTTATTTATTTGTGACAGGTCAATGTGCATCGATCCATTTTCACTATTTTAATAGTCATTTTCCAAAGACTCGTTTATTAATAAGAGAGAATTAGGATTCCTAAAATGAGCAATAAGTAGAATCTCGAAGTGAGTTGATATAATGACGTATATCTTTTTTTTCTTGATTTAAAGAAGGCCTAAAAAATAGTCCTCATAAAGGGGACATAATTGTCTTAAAAAATAACGAGAGAGTGATAGAGGAGAGAGTTGGACTGAAAGCCCAATTGAAATGATGAATGGTCGAGGTTAACTTTAATTAAACTGAATCCATTATATTGAATTGTTAGAGACCCAAATCTGCAAAGATTCATTAATTAAGATTCTATAATTTCAAACAAGAAAACATGGTATTTAATTTTTATTAGTAAATGTATATTTAGACGTGAGCGAATAGGTTTTCTGTGAGTGTCTCATAAATTCCTTATATTAATAGAAATTAATTTATTTACTTTTAACTTAATATAAAACTACAATTAATTTTTTTTAAATGTAATTTTAAATGTTTTAATAGGATTAATTAATAAATAGTTTTAATAAGAGGGTGGGATTGAGAGAGAGAGAGAGAGAGAGAGAGAGAGAGAGAGAGAGAGGGCGGGATTGGAAGAGAGGGAGGAGAGATAATGGTTTATTTTTTGTGCCAAAAACGACCAAAATCAGCTTTAAATGTTGAAAGAGTAGGGACTCATATTAATTAGTTTGTGAAAATAGATTAGTCTTTCAAATTTAGTAGAGAGTCAATAACTGAATATGATTGTTGTAATTAAGCTTGTATTTATGGAAAGGTCCACACTAGTTGTATTGACTTTAAGTCAGTGCATTAATGAATTTTATTAATTTGCCGGATAATTGAATTACGTTGGTTTAGAATAACATCTTGTGTACTCCACCCTTATAATTTCTATAATTATACATGATTAGTTTATTTATACTCTGTGATTACTAATAAAATCAATTACTTAATGTATGAAAATCTGAAAATTTGAGTCATAAGCGTGAGACTTGTTATGCATCAAATTCCAATGAAAATATAACTGAAGTTGAATAACTCATAGAGTTACATGACTAAATTTTATGTTTTTTTATTTTAGCAAACTAGTCTCACACATTTCATTTTAAATATGAAGAATATTTAACAATTTTATTTTCACTCACTTAATTCTCAATTCAAGCAAGTTTGTCGCATAGTCTTGACCTCCTATTCAACCTATATGTCATTTGATTGAGCACTACTTGAGTACATTAGCAACTTGGTTAATAGACTAGTAAAAGTGAGCTTGTTTCGTTTTGCATATTATAGATTTTAGTAGATTTCAGTACATATCATAGTTTTAATAATTATTAATCAATAATTATTATCCAACATACTGTGGTAAATCCATGATTTGATATGGGGAGGAAAGAAATATATACACCAACATATTTTATATGATTATGCATTTAATTTAAAATTAATATTATTTTTATACTATGATACAATATATATATATATATATATATTTTGTTGATTTTGAAAAATATAAACAATAAGATAAGAAATAAGGTAATTAAATCAAATCTCATTCTAATTTTGATGGTTCTTAGAACACAAAATTCAAAGCAGCACCGAAAGGGAATAAAAAAGAATCTTGTAGTATCACCACCCTTGAAGTGCGCTGACAAATAAAGTTGTTGATGATTGTTTGTATGCCGTGGCAGCGCACGCGCAAACACGTGTATATATATATTGTTTTTGGCTTTTTTTTTCCAATTTCTATTTCGTTACTGTGCATGATATCTTACCTGCTGACATCAGATAAGTGACTTCAGATAAGTTGCATCAGATACGTGACATCAGATAACATGTTATACATCCTATTTATCTTTTAGAGCATCCAGTGGATTAACGTACCATTTTAATGTGGACCCACAACCCAATATATTAATTAAAAATATATATTTTTAAAAATATATATTTATATCAATTCAACATAAATATAATTATTATATGTGGGTCATATTATTCATTAATTTTTATTCTATTATTTTTATTTACATCAATTTAAATTAATTATTTATTGATTGTATTTTTTTAATCATGTCAAAATTGTATATTAAATTAATCAATTATTAATAATTTTCAATTCGTATTAAAATATAATTAATAATAAATTAATATTTACTCCGAATTTTTGTATTTTTTTGGATTAATTATATAAAAAAAGACATATATAGAGTTAGCAAATTGTATAGAGAATTTATTAATTATTACATTAAAAAATTACAACTGTTAATGTATATATAATACAAAAATGATAAATTGTTTGTATAGAAAAAGTAAAGAAAAGTAAAGAAAATAAATATATTGAGATGAGGGAAAAAAAAGAGCAAAATTAATTAATTAAAAAAAAGAGAATGTCAGTCATTAGTTAATAATTAAAAATGGGACAAGAATGTCATTTTTACAGCTTAATATACCCATAATTACACAAAAAAACACATTTTATAACTCAGCTACATTAATTAACACTCTTTTTTATTTTAATTAAAAATACTCTAGAATTAATAGGTGTTCTTATACTATATATTGTTAGTTGTACTCTTCAACTAAGTTTCAGAACATTTGATCATTTATTTAATTTGTCAAAAAAGGAATTATCTTGCACTTTTAGTGTGGTTAGTCATTTGAACATATAAACAACGAGCTTGAAATTTTGGAAAAGAAGAGGGATCAAAATCCCACCATATAACTAATTTAAAACAGCTGGCTCATATAAATCTAATAATTTTTACTATTCCATTTTCACCCTTATATTATCTAATAATTCTCAAAAAGCGATATATATATGTGGATAAATTTCATAACAAGACCTAATATATGGATTAATTCTCAATTTTGAATCCAAATTTTAAAGTTTTTCAATGAGTAGCTCAATTTAACATTTTTTTTTCTCAATTTGAAGCTTGAAATTTAGATTGAGTTCTCAATTCAAAATAAAATTTCATATTCTTTTTTATTTATATTTATAGATTTTTTTATATTTCAATATGTATTAATATTTTGGATAAATTAAGACAAGTTAATGTGTTTTAGGAACAATTTTCATGTGGCTTATCTTAATTTATATATATATATAATTCAATTCATAAAATATAATTAATATAAATTAATTAATATTAAAATCAATTTTCTATACTTTTATTCATAAAATTACAAAAATAAAGGAATCTTAATTTATTGAGTTGCATTTATTATATATATATATATATATTAATACAAGTTGGATGAAGATCGTTACTAAATTACACGAACTTGTTTTAATTTATCTAAACTATATATACATATTAAAATATAAATATAAATAAAATAAAATTTTGTCTTGAATTGAAAACTCAATCTAATTTTCAAGCCTTAAATTGAGAAAAAAAAATGTAAAATTAAGTCCCCTTATTGAGGAGTTTTAATTTAGGCCTAGAATTGAGAAATAATTTATAAATTGAATCTTATTATGAAATATATATATATATATATATATGTGTGTGTGTGTAATATTACTATCGAAAAAAAGAAGAAGATATATTAGTCCTTCTTGTTAACCCATATTAATACTAATAGTGTCCGCGTAAACCTCTTATCTTTCTATTTTAAAAGTCACTTGCCTATTTTAATACTCTTATTCAATTGAAATGGATTTCTCGTAATATAAGTGTTGTCTAACTTATAATATCTTTTTTTTTCCTTAAATCTCCAAAGATTTTCTTTCCTTTTGGGTTGTTTTTTTATCCAAAATAAGTAGATAAAACAAGTATTGAATTGAATTAAAGATTCAATTTGAGTTCTTTAAATGGCATTCGATCCTTATCTCCTTTTGGGTTCTTATGTGTAAAACCAAGTAGTTGCTTTAAATGTGTATTCAATTGAAGACTCTCTTAGATTTTTCCTATTTTCAATTATTAAACTAATCAACTCTTTCCTCCTACATCTATGTACCTTTCTTCTGTACGAATACAATAATTTCAAGACTTCCAGTTTTTTAAACAATTACAACTAATCAATTAACTCATAACTTTTACTGATATATTTATAAATTGTAACCACATTCAAATTCCTGCTACATTCTAACGAAAAGAAAGAAAGAAAGGGAAAAAAAAAAAAGGACAAATTAGAAAACATCATGAAAGAGGGTAAAAGTTCTTAATAAAATAGTGATTGCTTGCTCAATGTAATGAGACTCCAATTCCAGACATTTTTGTATGAGTAGATTAAGACACACGAGTGAGACATTTTTGTATGAGTAGATTAAGACACGCGAGTGAGGGGTAGTTGATTATACTGAATTTCGAGACCCAAATCTGCAAAGATTCATTTAAGATACATGATGTTTATTTGTACGTTTAGCTTCTCAACTATACTATTTTCTCCTTTGTCTTTTTTGTCAAAACATTCCAATTATCTTTGGAAATGATAAGATTGAGTTTGGTGGGCCTCAATTGAGCCTGGCTATAATGATCCATTTAGTGAGAGAATTAATGACATTAAAGGCAAGCCCATTATTTATTTGTACAACCCTATCTTTATTTCAAACTCCTATTTTATAAAAACTAGACAAAAGAACTTAATTCTAATATTTGATGGCTAATGAATATTTCAAATGTAATATATATCAATATTAATGGTGACATATACATATACATATACATTATGCAAAATAAATGGTAGCATATTGTATTCCTTATTTATATATTTTACTTGTGACTTCATCATATAATACTTGGTTCACACGCCTTAATTTGATAGCCTACCAATTGTATCAACATCTTTTCGCCGAAACATTGCAATTATCTTCGGAATTTGTTAAAGAGAGGTTAGTGAGCCTTCTTATTTTTCAATTGGGCCTGACTATAGTAACGCGTTTAGTGAGTCGAAGAAAAAGGAATGGGTCTTTTAAATGCAACCCATATTTAATGACTATTATACTCAATAATATACTATTTAAATATAAGTAACATGACCATACATTTGGAACATTCTGAAAAAAAAGATAATAATAATAATAATAATAATAATAATAATAATAATAATAATAATAATAATAATAATAATAATAATAATAATAATAATAAGCATAATATTTTGGTTTAGGGATTTAGATTCAATAACGTGTTGAGCTTGGATTTTTATTTATACTAAAATTAAATTACGATACAAATCATTTTGACTTCAGCAATTTCAATTAAAACAGAAGTAGGAAACTTAAAAGAGAAGTAGAGAAGAGAGATCATAAGCCAAAACTAATGCAAGAGAAATAATGAAAGTGCAAAGAGTATTTTCAACAATGTTTTTGTATTATAATTTGAAATTATTTATTCTATAGTATTATAATTCATTTTAGCCTTTTCAAGCTAATCTTCAATACCTTTTAACGAAAATATTACTAGCTGTGACTTACATTTCATTCTATCACAATCAATGGAATCTTTGTTTTCAAAAATATTGATTCAAAATGATGTAACATTTTAAATTCCATCAAGCCTTCAATGTCCAACAACATATTTCAATGAAATCCATCTTCAATAATTCAAACACAAAAATCCATTATTATTATTATTATTTTTGAATTACAAATGGAGGTGGGACTCAAACCTGAAACCTTATTCAGGCTGAAAGATGTACATGTCGTTAGACTAATTTTATGGGTATAAATAAAAATCATTAGTAAACCTAATTGTATTTCATGCTCGTCTGTTCTTAAAAAAAATTCATTTTTATTTTATGAGTTAAAAGGAGTGGAAGGAAGGGAATAAAAACTAACAAAACTTGAGCGATTCAAATTCAAATTTTGATTATCACCATCAACACCTTTTTGTAAAGGTGGGATGCCACTAAATTACAAGACACGCTGTAAATTTATAAAATCTATTGAATAGATGAAAATCCATCAGTTAAAAACTAGACAAAGAACCTTAGCTCCCCAATTATATCTATCAATTAATTATTCATCCTCTATAGTTTCATACAAACTCTACTAAACCCAATTAGATAATCTGGACATGATATATGTCAATATACCAATAATATACGAAAAATTACCACATTAAGACTAAATAACTCAGTTGGCTAATTTTAATACCCCACAAATTCACTTTAAATAGCATTTTAGTAATATGTAGTTTAAATCCCCTAAAAAGCCAATTACATATAAATCTAGTATATTATATAACATACTTAGGTTGCGTGTTACGATTAATTAATCGGGTTTACCTAGAATGACTTTGACCCATGTCTCAAATCGGCATTATGGAATCTTCTTGTTCTTAAAATTAATTAATTAAAAAACAAGCATTTTTGCGTGTAGATACACGTAATTACAACGAAATTTATTAAAACAAACAAACATGTATTTATATAGAGATTTGATCAGATAGTATATAGAGAGTTGATCAGATAACAATGCACATTCCTGAGTACTTTTTTAAGATTTTATTTTTTAATATTTCATATTATACACATAATTTTATTTTTTCATGCTACCACTTACTCTCTTCTCAATTCTTATTCCACATATCTTCTGTCCAAATTAACATCAAAATCATTTATTAAAGATAACAAAATATAAATTGTATAACAAATATTCTTAAATGACTCAAAAATTAGTTTAAAATGAAAGTGATGAATTTCAAATCCACATCTATTCAAACACCATTAATGGATTTGCTAGTATGAATTTCAAATCCCTCCTTAAATCTATCAATCCAAATGGATAATTTCTGATTTTATATATCATTTCATATTATTTCTACAATTAGAGACCATTTTTTTGAAATCCATTTTTTTGAATTAGAGACCCATAAATTTATGTAATTTTCGATGAATAAAATATTTCCATTTAAAAATATTATATTCCTTATTTAAACACACCCAAAATTGTGTGCATGCTTCAAAGATTTTGGGTAAATTTCCTAACAAAAAAAAAAAAAAGAGGGATATTGGGTAAACACACCCAGCCAGACCACAAATGCGTATTGAACCTAGGATCGTTCAATTAACATAAATTACTTTTTTCATCGGCTAAATTACTTTTTATTATGAATATCACAATAATTTTGAGAATATCTTGAAAATTCATAAAAAATTAAGATTTCTTGAATATTGATTAATGGAATATCATTTATTGTTTTTTTTAATTGATTAATTGATTTTTTTGTTTTAATTGTGGACTATAATAGGATTGATTTTGAGGATTGTTGACCCGAATCGGCCCGAATCCGCGAGTTTTTATATATTTTTTTTTTCCGCCTCAAGCCAAAACCTTTATGTTGAATTGGTGTGACATTTATGTTATATTAATGCGACCTTTATATACTGTAATTTAAAAAAAATGAAGAATTTTAATAAAATTTGTATGTAGCTTTATGTGATATTTATGAGATCTTTATGCATATTCATGTCATCTTTATGTACAAATATTTATAGATATGAATATTTATACATAAAGGTCACATGAATATCACAATAAAAATATATAAGTACATTTGATGAAATTGTTCATATTTTTTTCTAAATTACTTTACATAAACATCACAACATTTGTACATAAAAACCACATTAATATAATATAAAAATCACATCAACATATTAAAAAAAAAAAAAAAACGGAAACTCGCTGATATTTGATAAATTCCCTGGAATAAAAGATATTGGGTACGTAAACACACCCAGTTAGATCAGAAATGCGTATAGATCAACATGTTTAATTTATGGCAGAAAATGCAAAATATTTCACCGGTAAAATAAAAAACTCAGTGTCGCAATATTTCAGTGTCGCATAAAACTGAAAAATGGTCCATGCATCTTGGTCCTACACCACTGCAAAATCAACGCTGAAAAACATAAAAAAATAATGTCAACGTTTAAGGATGGAAAGGGGCTCTTCCTCACTTGAGGAAAGAGTTAGACTAGTGGCAGTTGAGGTAATACAATTTCTAATTTGATCTTAGAAACTTATGTGAAGTAATTATAATATTTCTTCTATATATGAACTAAGATCAGAAATTTCTTTATGATTGTAGATCGGAGAGTGGTTGGATAAGGATAACAAAGCTCAAGGCATTGTTGTTCAACAATGGTTAGAGGGAGTAAGTATTGGTATACCATTATTGTAAGTTTTTTGTCTCTAACCAAAGCCAAGCAATCCTTCTCCCAGAATAGAAAAGGCTTAATACAGGACAAGAATGCTAAGATGTTGGAAGCTAAGCACTGGCTAGAAGCTGTGAGTTTTCTTTTGAAGCTGATTAACCAAAAATTGTATATTTTTCTTGATCAATGCAAAATTCAATGCTTTCAGATCCGCCCCCTTCATCGATACGCACTACAAGAATTTTAGGCTTTAACAACGGTTAAAAACCGTTGTTAAAGAGGAATTTTAACCGTTGTCGTAGGCAGGGTTGCAAAAAAAATTTCGCACAACGACAACGCACCAAAAAGCGTTGTCGTATCTAGATACGACAACGCTTTTTGGTGCGTTGCAAAAAAGGGTTGTCTTTTCCGCCATTTTTGAATTTTTTTTAGGATATGACAACGCTTTTTGCAACGCTTAAAAAGCGTTGTCTTTTCCTATTTTACAACGCTTTTTGGTGCGTTGTAAAAAGCGTTGTCGTATCCTAAAAAAAATCGAAAAAGTGACACGTCATCAGCGTATTTTGGACACATCATTGCCACATCATCTTCCACATCATCAAATTTTGACACATCATTGCCACATCATGAGAAATAAATGTGCGTTGTCTGGGATTCGAACTCGTGACCTTCGTAAGACCTTGAACCACTAGGCTACTAGTGCTTTTGTGTTTATATTATATATGTATTTCTTTTATTAACTAATTATATATATATACATATATAATTAATGACTAATTAATATATAATTGGAAGATTAATGAATAATTAATATGTTTAATAATATTTAATCTAATTTCATATTAAGACAATTATAAAGTATACTAGTGCATATTTTTAATATATGTTATAAACATACTAATTTTTTAAAATTTTGAGTTTGTTCATATATATAAGATAATATTAATGCAAATAATATGAAATAACATCATAAAATAATTAAAATTTTCAACTTTAATTTAATTAAAATAATATATAAATTTTATATTATTATATAAAAAAATTTGTATTGACCAATTAATATATGTATGTTTTTTTTATTTTGAAAAATAGTTTATCGTTCAATTACACATATTTAAATTTTTTTTTCATATTATTCTTTTAATTAATCATTTTTATATCTTTTTTTATTTTATAAAATAATTTTTTCAAATAATTTATGTTTTTGGTATTAATTTTAAAACCAAACTCATTTTATCTTTATTTTCTAAAATAATAATATATAATTTTTATATTATTATGTAATACAAATTTTTATATTTTTCAAATTAATATATGTATTGTTTTTTTTTTTGGTTGTAAAATAATTTTTGGTTCAAATTAAAACCAAACTCATTTTATCTTTATTTTGTAAAATAATAATATATAATTTTTATATTATTATGTAATACAAATTTTTATATTTTTGAAATTAATATATGTATTGTTTTTGTTTGGTTGTAAAATAATTTTTGGTTCAAATTAAAACCAAACTCATTTTATCTTTATTTTCTAAAATAATAATATATAATTTTTATATTATTATGTAATACAAATTTTTATATTTTTCAAATTAATATATGTATTGTTTTTTTTTGGTTGTAAAATAATTTTTGGTTCAAATTAAAACCAAACTCATTTTATCTTTATTTTCTAAAATAATAATATATAATTTTTATATTATTATGTAATACAAATTTTTATATTTTTCAAATTAATATATGTATTGTTTTTTTTTTGGTTGTAAAATAATTTTTGGTTCAAATTAAAACCAAACTCATTTTATCTTTATTTTCTAAAATAATAATATATAATTTTTATATTATTATGTAATACAAATTTTTATATTTTTCAAATTAATATATGTATTGTTTTTTTTTGGTTGTAAAATAATTTTTGGTTCAAATTAAAACCAAACTCATTTTATCTTTATTTTCTAAAATAATAATATATAATTTTTATATTATTATGTAATACAAATTTTTATATTTTTCAAATTAATATATGTATTGTTTTTTTTTTGTTGTAAAATAATTTTTGGTTCAAATTAAAACCAAACTCATTTTATCTTTATTTTCTAAAATAATAATATATAATTTTTATATTATTATGTAATACAAATTTTTATATTTTTCAAATTAATATATGTATTGTTTTTTTTTTGGTTGTAAAATAATTTTTGGTTCAAATTAAAACCAAACTCATTTTATCTTTATTTTCTAAAATAATAATATATAATTTTTATATTATTATGTAATACAAATTTTTATATTTTTCAAATTAATATATGTATTGTTTTTTTTTGTTGTAAAATAATTTTTGGTTCAAACTAAAACCAAACTCATTTTATCTTTATTTTCTAAAATAATAATATATAATTTTTATATTATTATGTAATACAAATTTTTATATTTTTCAAATTAATATATGTATTGTTTTTTTTTTGTTGTAAAATAATTTTTGGTTCAAATTAAAACCAAACTCATTTTATCTTTATTTTCTAAAATAATAATATATAATATTTATATTATTATGTAATACAAATTTTTATATTTTTCAAATTAATATATGTATTGTTTTTTTTTTGTTGTAAAATAATTTTTGGTTCAAATTAAAACCAAACTCATTTTATCTTTATTTTCTAAAATAATAATATATAATTTTTATATTATTATGTAATACAAATTTTTATATTTTTCAAATTAATAAATGTATTTTTTTTTATCCTTGTATAATTAAATTTTTTATATATTCTTAATTAATTGATATATATATATATATGTATCTTTTTTTTATGTTTTTTGTATTAATTTTAAAACACAATAATTTTATCTTTATATTTTTTTACAAAAAACATTCATAAGTTATGAATTATGAATTATAAAATACAATTTTCGAATCATGTTTTAAAATAATATTCAAATTTTGTATTATTATATAATAGGATGAGAGTAATACTTAATTAGGTGTAATTAATTTGTTAATTAATTCAAAATAGTATTTTATAAAAATACTATTTTCTAAAATAATGAATTTGTTCATATAAGATAATATTAATACAAATAATGTAATATAAGATAACATTATAAATTAATTAAATGTATTAAATTTAAGTTAATTAAAAAATAATTATATAAAAAAATAATTATTTTATAATTGTTTTTTATTTTAAACATGCAACACACAAAACAAAAGGGTTGCATAATGGGTTGCAAAAAAAAAAAAAAATTCTAAGAAAAGACAACGCTCAAAAGCGTTGCGAAAAAGGGTTGTCGTAGAGCGAAAAAAACGCCTTTTAACAACCCTTTTTAAAAAGCGTTGTCGTTTCAATTTTGACCGTTGTCGTATAGCGATTTTTTGCAAAAAAGACAACGCTTTTCGGAAAAAGCGTTGTAAAAAGCCAAAAGACAACACAAATTCAGTAAAAGCGTTGTTAAAGAGGGGTTGTTAAAAGCCAAATTTCTTGTAGTGACGGATCAAATCTGTGGTTGTATTTTAAGGAGTGGAAGGAGAGTAAAAGCCCAAAGACTTTCTTTGTGTGGCTTGATCATGGGGAGGGGAGAGGGAAGGATATGGAGAAATGTGGGCGGCGTATGTTAGATGGACAAATAGTCTCTTATCTCCAAACACCAGTGAGTTTACTCGTTACATACATGATGATGAACAAAATGTGAGTTTCTTGATTGTTTGTTAATGAATAGGTGGAAAGAGAAAGTTTTGAAGTGATGGCAAAAAAAGGGAGGATCTACTATAGAACAAGTGGGAACTCGGTGGAGACGAAGGTGGAGGAGCAATGGATCTATATTTGAGTCCATGTCGAAAGCTGTTTGTTGGGAAAAAGGAGAAGGGTTCATTTCATCACTCTACTTTCTTAGGTGGAGCTTCGGTTTGAGCTGCTGGATTCATACAAGTCTCAGATGGCACTATCAATGTTCTTTATTATTAATATAATCTTAGATGGTTGTTTGATTTTGAATAAATATTGATTTATTATGTTGGGATTTTGGTATATATAAAGCAATTAAGTTGGAGCAGCGGGCATTATAAGCCCACAAAAGAGAATTTCCAACGTTTGATTCGATTTCTGGAGGATAAAAAAGTTGATTTGACCAATATTATAAGTTAATTCCCTGAGGATAGTTGGAGAATTAGATTATTTATTGCTGTGTTTTCTCTATTATTATTTCTTATAATTGTTTGGGATTTGCTTGCAGATTTTGATTGAAATAAGAATTGCAGGAAAGACGCGAATTTCGTCTGAAAGGTTGTCTCCAGCGGTCGGAGTCACAACTTTTCCGGTGGTAGTGGCCACCACTGTGGCTTTTCATGTCTTGCATTACAAGTTATAATACCAGTAGCATTTTCCCATGGAAACCCTACGTGTATATATATCTTGTTTTCAGATGTTGTTGAAGCCTTTACTGTACTGTATTGTGTGGATGTACGCCGGCCGGCTTTTTCCGGCAAGACAATCTGACCAAATCATAGAACTCATCGAGCTTGTCATGGGTATGGGTTCGGTTTTCCAAACCACCTCCCCGTACCGCGGCGGAGAGGCCCGGCCCTCTCTCCTTCTATCTCTCTCTTTTTCTCTCTCACTCTCGCTCTCCCTCTCCTGGCTACGCCGCCGTATTTTGGGTGGTGGCGGCTCGGGTGTGTCGGCGGCTGCTTGCGTTGTTTTGTGCGGTTCGGTGCACCGCTGGGTGTGGTCACGAGCCGGGAGCCTCGCTGTGGTCGAGCCGGCGTTTGGTGGCGCCGGTGGTGGCGTTTTCGGGCGCCGTCGTGTATGGCTGCGCCTTGTGCGTGGGTTGCATGTGTTTGCGTGTGTTGGTCGTGGGGTGTGTGTGGTCTGTGTTGTCGCCGACGAAAGTCGTCGCGGCAGGAGCGAAGACGACCGCCGGAAAATGGGGGCGGCGGGTCTGGTGTTAAGGTTGGAGAGGGCTCAATCTGAAAATTTGACTTAAAACATGGGTTAGATTGCAAACCCTAGCAATCATGGAATTAACACATCAACCCCTCAACATTAATTTTATGTGTAAGAATAATAGTAATGTTTTGATCAACTGAATGACTGAGGTTGGATCAATGTTTAAGGTGAGCTTGACCATTGATACTCTATGAAACAAGATCATTAGACTTGCTATGTGAATTTGTAGCAATTCTGGATTCAAATAATATCGCATTTATATTTGTGGTATATCTTCGTATTACAGAATGATGAGAGCAAAGAATATTTGAAATGGAAAACCTTGTGTCTGCCTGAAGAAAACCTTTCAAGCAAACCAAAGGGTCAAAAAAGTATTTCTACATTGAAATATAAACCATATAATTCCATTATCTTACATGAAAATATATATTAATGTCCTGATTGGATGTCATGGGAAGACCCTACTAGCTTTGCTTAGTCAAACTATCAATTTTATAGACGTGGTTGTCCTTTCCTTATTGGTTCAAAAAAGTAGTATGCTTCGGAAATATCTTGAGAAATTTATGTTTTGTTTATGATTGTTTGTTGCACAATTCAAGTTGCGATAGAGAATTGTAGATTTCTGTAGTTGGTCGTGAATTATTTTTTATTTAGTAGTTGATTATCTATCTCAGCTAGATTGCAAACCCTAGCAATCATGGAATTAACACTTTAACCCCTCAACTTACTGATAATTTCACGTTTGCATTACAAGTTACAAATAATACTAGCTAGTAGCAGCATTTTACCATGGCGAAACGGAAACCCCAGCTACGTATATATACATTCTTCGCTCTGACCTCCTTAGCCGCCCATTTTCTCGCCGGAGACGTCGTTTTCAGACAAAGTTCATTCCTTTAATCCTGCCATTTTTGTGAAAATCAAAATCTGCAAATCCGAAATAGTCATAATAATGGACAAAAAATACTAAATGATCTTCTCCCACTAACCTCTGGGAAGTTATTATATTGGTCAAATCAACGTGTTTATCCTCAAGAAATAGAATCAAACGTTGGAAATTCTCTTTTGTGGGATTATAATGCCCGCTGCTCTCAGTTAATTCCTATGTAGCAAAATCAAATAATTTCTTCAAAATCAAACACCGCCAACAACAAAGGAAAAAAGTAATGCATACATACATTAATGGAAGACTGTTAATATTGCAAAAGTTAATTAAGAAGACCTTGATAGTGCCATCGGAGACTTGTATGAACCCAGCCGCTAAAACTGGAGCTCCACCTAAGAACGTGGAGTGATGAAATGAGCCCTTTTCCTTTTTCCCAACAAACAACTCTTCCCATGGACTCAGAACATAGATCCATTGCTCCTCCACCTTCGTCTCCACTGTATTCCCACTTGTTTTATAGTAGATCCTCCCATTTCTTGCTATCACTTCAAAACTCTCTCTTTCCACCTATTCATTAACAATCGACCAAGAAATGAAAAAACCCACATTTTATTCACCATCGTGTATATACTGAGTTAACTCACTGGTTTTTGGAGATAAGAGACTCTTTGTCCATCTAACATAGAACGCCGACATTTCTCCACATCCTTCCCTCTCCCATCTCCATTATCAAGCCACCTAAAGAAAGTCCTTGAGCTCTTACTCTCCTTCCACTCCTTGAAATAGAACCACAAATTTGATCCGTATCGATGATTGGGGTCAATCTGAAAGCATTCAGCTTGCACAGATCAAGAAAATTGCAAAATCGTCAAATTAATTACCCATTAGTGTTTACCCAGGATATATATATAACCCACTTAAGTTTTTTTTAAAACAAAAAACACCACTTATACTACCTCTCTGGGCACATATTACCAGCTTATTAATTAATTACCTCTGGGCATATATAACCAGCTTGAGGTTTTTCTTGGCACATATAACCCACCAAATACTGAGTGTCTAGAATACGTTGCTAGATCTCTGCTCTAGAAAGCTACCCAGGCAACAACGAAGTTCCCAGCCGTATTTGTACCCCCTTAGATCTATAATATGACATCAGAAAGTGGGGGAATGACATGAGGCCAATTGAATTACATTGATGGGTTATGTGATCTTTTACAATTTTTGGTTCATCAATATATAGAGAGTAGAAAAGAAAAGGACTCACAGCTTCAAGCCAGTGCTTGGCTTCCAACATCTTAGCATTCTTATCCTGCGTTAAGCCTCTTCTATTCTGGGATCATAAACATATATAGCTTGGCTTTGGTTAGGGGACCAAAAAGTGAAAAAAAATCAAGAAAAAACAATATTGTTTTATCATACTTACTGCCTCTAACCATTGTTGAACAACAAAGCCTTGAGCTTTGTTATCCTTATCCAACCACTCTCCGATCTACAATCAGCAACAAATTAATTCATTAAACTCATCATATGTTGAAGCAATATTATAATTACTTCACATAAGTTTCTAAGATCAGAATAGAAAGTATATTACCTCAACTTCCACTTGTCTAACTCTTTCCTCAGGTGAGACAGAGTAGTGGCAGACCCTTTCCATTCTTACCTCAAATCTTTCTACAACAAACCCCTTGAGGCAGATGTGAAATTTTATACTATTTTTCATGTAAATTAAAGGATTAGCCGTGGTAATAATTGAAAAGTAAGATTAATTAATCGAATGTTCTATTAAATTACCTTGGTCAATTTGCAAGCTTGGTTACTTAATTTGATGATTTTTTCAAAATAAATATGCTTTTTTGCGTATAACTAATTGTTGCATTTTTTATTTTTGTTTTTCACAACGGAATCGTCAATTTAATCTTAGTCTTAGACTTCAACTATGGATAATTAATTTGACGATTTTGCAATTTTCTTGATCTGTGCAAGCTGAATGCTTTCAGATTGACCCCAATCATCGATACGGATCGAATTTGTGGTTCTATTTCAAGGAGTGGAAGGAGAGTAAGAGCTCAAGGACTTTCTTTGATTGGCTTGATAATGGAGATGGGAGAGGGAAGGATGTGGAGAAATGTGGGCGGTGTATGTTAGATGGACAAAGAGTCTCTTATCTCCAAAAACCAGTGAGTTAACTCAGTATATGGACAAAGAGTTTTATCTCCAAAAACCAGTGAGTTAACTCAGTATATGCACGATGGCGAATAAAATGTGGGTTTGTTCATTTCTTGGTTGATTCTTAATGAATAGGTGGAAAGAGAGAGTTTTGAAGTGATAGCAAGAAATGGGAGGATCTACTATAAAACAAGTGGGAATCCAGTGGAGACGAAGGTGGAGGAGCAATGGATCTACGCTTTGAGTCCATGGAAATAGTTGTTTGTTGGGAAAAAGGAAAAGGGCTCATTTCATCACTCCACGTTCTTAGGTGGAGCTCCAGTTTTAGCAGCTGGGTTCATACAAGTCTCGGATGGCACTACCAAGGTCTTCTTAATTAACTTTTGCAATATTAATAGTCTTCCATTAATGTATGTATGCATTTCTTTTTTCCTTTGTTGTTTGTGGTGTTTGATTTTGCTACATAGGAATTAACTTGGAGCAGCGGGCATTATAAGCCCACAAAAGAGAATTTCCAAAGCTAATTGATTCTATTTCTTGAGGATAAACACGTTGATTTGACCAATATTATAACTTCCCGGAGGTTAGTGGGAGAAGATCATTTAGTGTTTTTTGTCCATTATTATGACTACTTGGGATTTGCAGATTTTTATTTTAACAACAATGGCAGGATTAAAGGCGTGAAGTTTATCTGAAAAAGACGTTGTCTCCGGCGAGAAAATGGGCGGCTAAGGAGGTCAGAGCGAAGAATCATGACTTTCCGGTGGCTGCGCATGTGGTTTTTCATGTCTTGCATTACTTGCAGATAGGTCGATCATGGGCAGATCCAAGCGTAGGGGAGATTGTGAGATAGAGTAAGAAGAGAGGGAGGATAGAGTGAGAGAGAGTGAGATAGAGAGATCTTGTGGAGAGAGGGGGGGGGGGGGGGGGAGAGGGAGACCTGGTTGTTGTAACTATCCTTTTCTCTTTCAGAAAATCAGGTAGTATATAATGAATGGTTTTTGGGTAATTCTATCGAGATTGTCAATAGTAGGAACAATTTAAAGTTGGTGCATTAATGAACACGAATCTTAGCCCAGTAATTTGATTGAAACTTCATCTGGAATTTAATTAAATTTAAAATTAAATAAATAATCCAGAATAATAGCATTATATATATAAATCTCATGCATGTGTAGACAACACTTATAATTAATATTTCTGCAATGATACAAGAATATTAACTTATATTCTGTGATTATTAATAAACTCAATTTCACATTATATATCCGTGCTGCATCTGTGTGAAGAAAATATGAAAAATCGAGGAATGTGAGGGTTAAATGTCAAATTCCACTTGATATCATAAATTCCAGTAGAACAACAGGACTGAAATTAATTTGACAAGTTTTAAGACTTTCTTTGACTGGCTTGATAATGGCGACGGCAAAGGGCTGTATGTCAAGAACTCGTGTGGGTGGCGTAGGTTAGACGAACAACGAGTTTCTCAGTGAGTTAACTCGGTGTATACATGGAATAAAGTCATGTGGGTTCCTTCATTTCTTAATTGTTAATTCATGTGTTGTTAATTGTTGTTAATTAGGTGGAAAGAGAGGGTTTTGAAGTCATAGTGAAACAAGTGGGAATCCAGTGGAGACGAAGATGGAGGAGCAATGGATCTATGTTTTCAGTCTACGTAGAGAGTTGTTGTGGAGAAGAAGGAGAGAGGCTCATTTCATCACTCATCTTTTTTAGCCGGAGCTCCGGTTATGGCCGCTGGCTCTATACAAGTATCGAATGGCGAAATCAAGGTGATGATATATCAATTATTTGGAAATAATATATTTTTTTTTTTTTGAAGAAAATATTTATGTTGGGATTTTGGTATGTAGAAATTAACGTCGAGCGGTGGGCATTATAAGCCCATGAAAGAGAATTTCGAACGTTTGACTCAATTTCTTGAAGAAGGAGTTGATTTGACGAGTATAATTATATGATTCCGAAAGGTTGGTGAAGATTTGGTGTTTTTGGATCCATTATTATTTCAATTTAATTTGGGTTTTGCAGATTGAATTTGATATCTACAACTGTTATCCCACAAGTGAGCTTCATATCTACCAGTCCATCTACGTCTAAATAAAAAACCCATTTTTTTCATGACTTTCCGGTGGGAGTGGCGACCACTATATATGGTTTTTGCCTTGCATGCTTTAAATTAAATAAGTGAGAAACCCTAGCTATGTCTGTATGTATGTTTGTTTGACCAATAAGAAAAGACTATATATATATCATGTTTTCAGATTATTTATGTTGTTGAAGCATCTGTTTTGTTGTCTGTATTCGTCTGCTTCCCGATCCAGAGAGAGAATATCAGAGAGATATAGTCCTTGAGAGAGAGAGATGTGTGTTTGACTAATAAGAACGTAAAAAAAGAAAACTTAAAAATCTTGGATCGAAAAATGAATATAATTTAAATTATATAGCTGGAAGAGTACTTATATTTTATGAAAAAACATTTTATAAATCGCACCAGCCGATGCCGATCGAACTGTATAGCGACTACTCTACTAGCGTTCTCTCATCCATCCCAAATATTATAGTATTTTATTTAATTGAACACCAATTTACAGATACATATATAAATCTTCCAAATAATCACCGTAAATAATAAGATTTCCTTTCTGTGTCCAAAAGAGCAATTTATGTGAGTCAAGTTTCCGCCTTTTTTACTTGATTCCACCAATGTTGAAAGTGTAGGACTTTTATGAGTGTTTGTTTGCAAAATTAATGCAATAAAGAACAATCTAACAAGTTAGTAAATAATAGATTTCGAGAGTCAAAATAATTGATTTTGTCTCTTTTCTTCTTGGAATCCCAGTCGTAAGTATTTATTTTAGAGTACTTTTCTAAGCTTTTATTTAGGGAAAGCTTTAGTTTAATTAATTGGGTATGTAATATGTTAGAGACAGAGAGAGCACCTGGATGTAATTATATTTTCCTCTTTAAAATATTAAGCATTTTTTAAGAAAATCATGAATGGTTTATAGTTATTAATTGAAAGCAGTGAGATCCATGTTAAGTTGGTGCATTAATTTACAGTAGAATTTCTATAATTATACACAATTAACTTATATTATGCGATTATTAATAAAATTAATTAACTGAAGAGGAATTTATAAAGTTACAATACTATAATTGAATTTTTTTTTTATTTTGACAGATAGACTAATATTAAATTTAGCATATTTATGATTTCAATTATTTAATTCTCAAAGCAAGTGTTTTTGAACGTACCTCTTATTCATCAGTTGATGGACAACCTACGTTAGCAGTTGGTTAATTTGTAAACTAGTAAGTA
Organism: Scutellaria barbata; assembly: GCA_028654395.1. Classification (NCBI taxonomy): domain Eukaryota; kingdom Viridiplantae; phylum Streptophyta; class Magnoliopsida; order Lamiales; family Lamiaceae; genus Scutellaria; species Scutellaria barbata. The sequence continues at coordinate 1,251,289 of CM053645.1, read as the reverse complement.
ATATTGTTTTGTTGCAATTGGCATATTATATAGGTTGAAAGTAATTAAATTGACACATACTTTGTTTTAATAGGATTATTGATAAATAGTTTTAGCGATTAAGATACTATTTTACCATGATCCCGAGGTCCTACCCATTTTGCTGGTCCAAAAAGCAAGGAATAAATAAAAATAAATAAAAAATAGCAGGTTTTGAAGAAATAGGGAAATAGACAAAATAATGGATAGGTGGGAAGTGGCGGCGGTGTAACTGTAAAATGAAAAATAGGAAAATTAAAGAGACTGAAAACAAACCCTATCTTTCCCCTTTGGTTTTCTATATTTTGATAATTCATTTTATATTTATTATTTGTGAAAACATGTTATTTTATCCAATAAACATAACAAAAAAATGAAAAATATCCATTTTATGAGAAAATAATTTCTTTTTTCCTTAAAATGAAGATAAAATACCATAAATGCTTTTATCCATCCCCTTTAATGATTCCACACACCACATTTATCACTTCTATCCACTCTCAAATGTAAGTTAAATTGATTTTACTTTTTATCTCTTTCATCTCTTCCTCCTTCCTAAATTACAAATATGATTAATATAAATTTCATCTATTGATTGTTGCTCAAAAAATATAAGATAAACATAATTTTTAAATTTAATAAATGTAATTTATAAGTTTTTTTTAAATATATATTTCTGTATGTAAATTGAAATTTAAAAAGACGAAAAAATCACAAAAAACTAAAAACTCTATAGGAAGGAAGAATATAACCCCCAACAATTCATGACTAGGGATAATTAGGATTTTTCTTTTATTTATTTGTTTAATAGTATTATTATTATTTGCATTTTGTTATAAGTTGCAAACATGGGTGTGTCCTTGTCACAGCATGTTTTCTCATTTGGTGTGGGGTAATCCCATTTTGGAAGCAATTTTAAAAAAATGGAAGCACTATCTCTCTCACTCCCACTCCTCTACCCCTTCTTTCTCAACTATCGACCACCACCGCCGTCGCCGTTGCCTCCTTTTCCGGCAAATAATCGGACCAAGTTATAAATCTTACCGAGCCCATCATGGGTACGGGCTCGGTTTTCACATCCGCGGCCGGCTCAGCCGAGAGGCGTGGTCCTTATCTCTCGGTTTCCGGCTGCCTTCTTCCGTTTCCGCCTTTGTGTCGGGAGGCAGGGGTCTCCTCTTGTGTTCTCCGGCTCGGGGGTTGTGCCGGCGGTGTGCGGTCGGGCGGCACCTTCTGCAGCGCCGTCGTGAGTGCGTGTGTGTGTGCGCGCGCATGTGTGTTGTGCTGTGTGGTGTCGCCCGACAGTAATACTAATACTAAAATTAAAACGATATGAATGTATTCCCTTAAATTTTACTTGTATCATGGTAATTTCATTTTTTTTTCTCGTCTCATCACAGGTTTATTGGACTTTTTACATGAATAAAGTATATTATTGTCAATTAACTAAATCCATATATTAAATATTTCAGCACTTGCAGTTGCACGCCCTGACTGATAGTGTCTGAGAATGTCTCACAAAAGCCAGCGTGTAGCGATTTGCTGTCGCAGAGAGCCATTTTTTAAAATTATATAATATTTTAATAATAATGTTTATGGATTTATTCACTTATTTAAGGAAATATGGATGATTAATAAGAATGAAATCCCATAACAAAAATTTCAACCTACATTGAAGTCTTTGCTTCATTATTCACTTTCCTCACCCAATTTTTTTTAATTATTATACACAATTTTAGAATTCAACGACACGATTTACGATGCAAGAATGGAAACATAAAACACATCTCATTTTTACTTAAATTAATTATGTTGCCCTAATCCTTCCATTTTGGATGATTTTACTCCAAAAAAAAATATACATAATGTCATTTTATTCAATAAAATGTTTTCATATTTTAAATTGGTACTTTAAAATTTACCTAAATAAATTTCTAAATATTTTTTTGTTTGGCGTTTCTAGGTTTACTTATATACTTTTCAAATTTTAATTACTTTTCGAATCATTTGTTATATATGTGATCAAATTAGTATGTTGCCTCCAAAAATATTTACGAAACTTTGATGACCCATATCTAATTACTTTGGAAATTATAAGGAAGAGCTTAGTGGGCTTTCTTATTTTTTAATTGGGCCTGACTATTATGACGCGTTTAGTGAGTGGAAGATAGAGGAATGGGGTTTTTTTTTTTTTTAATGCGCAACCCATATTTAATGACAATTATAATCGCTTATATACTAAATAAATACAAATTAAATATGAGTACATTATAATACGTATTGCTTTGTATCAAAAGTATCTTTACATTTGGAACATCCAGAAAAGGAAAATAAATAAGCATCATATGTTGAGGGTTTAGGGATTTTAAATTAGTAGCACGTTTTTATCTATATTTATACTAAAAATTATGACACAGCTCGTTCTGACTTCAACAATTGCCAATTAAGAATGAAATACAATGAAACTTTTATAAATGAATATCTTTGGAATTAGAAAAAAAATATTTATTTAATGGGATTATTCGTTTATCAAATATTCATTTACCTCATTGACCCAAGTCGGTATCAAAGAAAATTATTCCTTTATCAAGATTATTCATTTATCGAACATTCATTAATCGAGATTCCACTGTATGAAATTTAAAAGAGAAGGAGAGATCATAACCCGAATCTAAAGCAAGAAAAAGAATAAGACTGCAAAGAGTATTTTCAATGATGAATTAGTATATTAATTTTATAATATTATAATTTATGGGATAACCCTTTCTAATTGTATTAATTAAGATGGTTATAATTGCTTTTCTACCAGGATAAATAATTTTTTTACCAAAAATATACATGTGAGTGGAAAGTTAATTTTGACTTTTTACCCAAATTATAATAGAAAAGTAATAAAATTATATGTTGTGGTAGAAAGGTAAATTTTACATGATTTTGTGATATAAAAGACTATTATATCTAAAATTTATTTTAACCTTTTCAAATTAGGATAAGTTTGATATGAGATCGTCTTACAAATTTACTTACGTGAAACATGTCAATGCATAATCCATACATCACAATTTATATATGAATTTGTAAAAATGAATTTTGTTTATAAAAATGAGTGAGGGATTCGTTTCACGATAATAATTCATGTTTTGTTTTCAAGCTATAAGTTTCATTACCTTTTAACGAAATTATTATAAGCGAGGATTCAACGTTTCTTCAATAAAAAAAAAAAAGCAAAACAAGTGGGATTTGATGCTTCCTTTTTTCTTTTGATTAGGGTGAAAATTTATTAGAAGCTTTTATTACAAGCTTTGACTCACACAGACTTCCAAAATGAGGATTCGACTATCCTCCAATAAAAAGAAAGAACAGTGTGGATTTGATGATTCCTTTTTTTCTTTGGAATATGGAGAGAGAGAAAAAATTCGTCATTCAATTATCCATAACTTGATCAAATCAGGTGAGATGTTAATGGAGAGGTATGTTTAAATGACAAACATCTATGAAAGTGATGAGGTTAATTATAGAAAAAGCAAATTAGTACAAAATAGTTGATAAGATGACTACCTAGATATGTCTTGTATATTTTCATTCTGTCACAATGGAATCATTGTTTTCAAAAATATTTATTCAAAATGATAACACTTTCAATTCCAACAAGTCTTCAATGCCCAACAATATATATCTTTGAAATCCATCTTCAATCATTCAAGCATAAAATTCCATTATTAAACCTAATTGTATTTGTAAGTTCATTTTTACGATATATAAAAAATCATAAAATCTATTGAATAGACTAAAATCCATCAGTTAAACTAAACAGAGAACCTTATTTAGCTCCCCAATTATATATATTATTCATACAAACTCTACTAAACCCAATTAGATGATCTGGACATGATATAAGTCAATATACCAATAATATAAGAATTTCCACAAGACGTGACTAAATCACTCAGTTGACTAATTTTACTTCATTTGTTGTAATATAAGTTTTGCCCAACTCTTTCTAGTATTTTTTTTTTTTTTTTTTACATTTGCCTTGTAAATGTGTAGTCTAACCCCCTAAAAAAGCCAATTACATATCTAGTATATATTTAAGTATATTATATAACATACTTACTTAATTTGCGTATTAAAACATTAATTAATTGGGATTGTTTAGAATGAGTACTTGACCCATGTCCTCATATCCGCATTATGGCATCTTCTTCTTTATTTTTATTTTTTTTCTAAAGAAAGAAAGAAAAACAAGCATTCTTCCGCGTTCTGCATCCATATTCCAAGGAAAATCTAGAAATTCTATTAATTAAAACTTTTTTTTTTTGGTATAAAAAAAGTCATAGTCCCAGTAATTAATTAATTGTTTCGTATATATTCGACCGCCTAAAAGCAATAGATTACGACGTCCTCAGTAATCTAATAATAAAATTTACACTTTTTATTGTGGTAAATATTAATATGATCTACTTGTTCATGCTTCTTTAACTGAAGATATATATACCTTTTTTACTTTTTCTTGAGAACCGAATTGCTATTATATAGCTAGTTTCGATAATGATTTGATTTATAATCAACCTCGTTAATTTGACATTCAAATTATGTCAAAAATTAATAGATATACATTTCTACTTAATAAACAAAATGTCACCTGAAAACAGCATTAACTCCAAAACAGTTTTAAAAAAAAAAACTAAAAATAAAAAACAGATCGGTGATAGCCGGTACTAATACTTACAATTTAAATCTTCTATACCCAAAGTCAATATTCACTTGTATACGATATTCCAATACACATTATATTGATGTAGAAAATAATGTAGAAAATAAGAATGGTTACAATTAATATTAATTGAAAAAAAAAAAAAATTGGACCATCAAGCGTTTTACTGCTACATCAAAAGAATATCCAGTGGGCATAGGGTGCAATTTTAATGCCTTATATTTATGTAATTTTGCGCTCACGGATTTGAATTTGGTAGAATCGTGCCTCACACCCACGGATTTGAATTTGGTAGAATCGTGCCTCACACCTATTTAAGCTCCAACTCAAAATAGGGTGCTGGAAAAATTCCCAACAAAATTCATTCAAACATACCTAGGTTTTTATATGATACTTAAGTCGAAGATGAATTTTGTTACATAGAATTGGACTGTAATACCTGGGAGTTACATGTGTGACATTATTTAGTTAGGTCTATTCAATTGACAAATTGAATTAAATATTCTTTATCTTCAATGTTGACGTCACCTACAACTTTGGAAATTTAGACCATTTCTCGTTCACTTTCTATTATTTATTTAAATCTATCTTCAACTATTAAAATACTTCATTTGTTTGCTTGTATAGATCAGCTAATTTCTCGTTCACTTTCTATTATTTATTTAAATCTATCTTCAACTATTAAAGTACTTGATTTGTTTACTTGTATAAAATAAATCTATCTTCAACTATTAAAGTACTTGATTTGTTTACTTGTATAGATCAGCTAATTTGATGATTTCCACTTTGTGATTTTGTATTTTTTATCCTTTTTAATGAGTTATGAGAATAGAAGTGGGAGAAATAATAAAAATTATAAAAAAATTTATACAAATTCGAATTTTGTTCATCATTGCATCCTCATAAATGTGGTGTATCACTTGAATTACAGAACTCGTTGTACTTCATATTTCTTATTGATAAGAAGAAAAGTTATGCAAAAGCTGATTTTATTTTTCGTTTTTGGTTATATTTTGATATTTTTGGTATCGTTATTCAAACAAATCTCGTGTGTGCTTGAAAGGTACTGGTAGACATCCAATCATATCTGGATCATTCAATTAAAATAAATAAATGTTCATTTATTAAAATCTATAATATGCAAAACAAAAAAGTTCGACTAGATATTTCTATAATAATAATAATTATTATTATTATTATTTAATTTTTAAATTAAAGTGTAAAATTACAAAGCAAATATCAAATTATTGATTTTAAAATTTACAAGCTGGTTTAGCCTATCTACAAACTTGATCATTTGGAGTTTACAAATTTATATGTTGTTTATTCTTGGAACATGCATCTTCCTTTTCTTTTTTCTAACAAAAGTCAAAGATTCACACATAGACCAAAAGAAGATTATGTCCTAAATGGTACCGTCCACTTACATTATCTCTTTTGAATTTTATTTTTTTATTTCTATTATTAGAATTGAATTCTACCACATTAAACATTTCAGAATTTATTAGTATTATTATTCATTTTTATTGAAAACAACACTTAGATTTATATATCATCTTAGATTTTTTTTTTTTTAATGAGCTTGAGAGAGTAAAAGGAATGAGAACAATAAAAACTAGAAAACTTACGTATCCAGGCTTGAGTTTTGATTGTCACACAATCTGAAACTGCACCTTCATAAAGGTGGGATACTACTTGAGCTACAAGACTCATGATGTATATCAACTTTAGATTATTAGTATTATTAGTGAAAACAATACTTCTCATTTTATATTTGACTTTTAATTTTTAAATGATTCACGAAGACACTAGTTGTTATTGTATTTCATTTATACTATACTATATTCTATAACATATACTATACAATATATATGTTATGCTTTTTAAAAATACAATAATTAATACGTATTCATATATATTGTATTTATTGTACCGAGTACGTTATAAACATGCATGATTACACATACAAATATGTACCGTATTATGTAGTTAAAGTTTAACAACTTTTGTATACGTACAATATATATTTGATCACACGTGAACACACACAATGAGTTTTGTCATTTTTAATTTGCCTACCAAATTTAATATCCTTTTACGTTGACAATTTTTTGAATCATCTCCAACACAAGAGTCAACCATAAGATATATTCTAATTAATTAAAACTGAGATTGATAGATTCTTTCGTGATAGATTTTTTTTTTTTTTTTTAAAGGCAATCACGAAAAAATCGTCACTGTAACCGAATTAGCTTGCAAAATTCACCTAGGAAATTTATAGAACATTCGATTAATTAATCTCTCTTTGCAATTATTATCGTGGTTAATCCTTTAATTTACATGAAAACTAGTATAAAATGTGACATCTGCAAGACTGCAACAAGGGTTTTGTTGTAATAAGATTTCCAAAATTGCTCGTAAGAGTTTGTTTGTTTATTTATTTTTATTTTTTTTTGGAGCTAAGAAGGGAAATATATGGACCACTATTTTATGTCACCTGAGGAACGAGTTAGACAAGTGGAAATCAAGGTATAACTATACTGAAAAAATCGTTATGATCTTAAAAAATGTGGACTAGCTAGTTATAATTATATTGCTTAATTATGTGATCATGAGTTTGCTGATTGATTGTAGATTGGAGAGTGGTTGGATAAGGATAACAAAGCTCAAGTCTTAGTTGTTCAACAATGGTTAGAGACAGTAAGTATGATCAATATATACCATTATTAATTTGTTATAAAAAAAAACATATGTACGTGCACGTCAAAAAGTCAGTAACGAACAAATCCAATCAATCTTATTTTCAGAATAGAACAAGCTTAATGCAGGATCATAATGCTAAGATGTCGGAATCAAAGCATTGGCTTGAAGCAGTAAGTTTACTTTACGTTATATATTTATATATTAATAGATGAATGGTATGTTTTCTTGATCGATTATTCTTTGATCAGATCGACCCCCTTCATCGATACGGATCAAATCTGTGGTTGTATTTTAAGGAATGGAAGGAGTGTAAAAGCTCAAAGACTTTCTTTGAGTGGCTTGATCGTGGGGAGGGCAAAGGGAAAGATGTGGCCAAATGTGGGCGACGTATGTTAGATGCACAACGAGTTTCTTATCTCCAAAACCCAGTGAGTAAATGACTCGATCTCCATTACATACATGAATAAGATTTCTTAATTGTTAACTTGTTAGGTGGAAAGAGAGGGTTTTGAAGTGATAGCAAAAACTGGGAAGATGTACTATAAAACAAGTGGGGTTCGAGTAGAGACGAAGGTGGATGAACTATGGATGTATGTATTGAGTCCAAATCGAGAGTTGTTTGTGGGGAAGAAGGAAAAGGGCTCATTTCATCACTCGACTTTCTTAGCCGAAGCTCCGGTTATGGCCACCGGATTCATACAAGTCTCAGATGGTAACATCAAGGTTATATGTATTATATAGAGGTATTGCTTTTTTTTGTTGTTGTTGATGTTAGGGTTTCAAGATATTTATGTTGGGATTTTGTTATATATGTAGGAATTAACTTGGAGCAGTGGGCATTATAAACCCACAAAAGAGAATTTCCAACGTTTGACTCAATTTCTTGAGGAAAAACAAGTTGATTTCACCAATATTAATTCCCAGATCAGGTTGGACAAGATTCAGTAGTGTCTTTGCATTATTATTATAACGAACAAATATCTTAAATTCTTACTATCCTGCTAATTTAAATGTTTAATTGAAATGTGATTTTTAGTTCTACATTATTAAAAATTTCTGATTAATTTATTAATTTTATAACGTAATTTACAGAAGTTTTGGCTGCTCAAAGAAGAGGAGCTGCCCCACAAGTCGAGCACAAGTGGATTGAGGAAATTTTTCCAAAATGAGTACTTTTAAACAAAGCAAGATGTTCTAATGTAGAACGACAAGTATTTTACATAAATGAATATATCACAATTAATTTGTCTGTTATATGATAGGTACGTGCCAAAGATGATTAACAATAATTGTTCGAATGAGTTCATACTTCATAGCCATTGATAGAGGTGCGAACAATATTATTAGACGGTTTAATGGCCTGGTAAAGTGTTCGGGTAACATACAAGGAGTCGCAGTCGATTATGAAAGACTCAAAATTGTGGAGTTGTCGTGGAAGTAGATGGAACGGAAAATCCCTGATCAGTTTCACAAGCAAAACAATATTCAAAAAACAATGTTAATGATTGATCTCAAGTTAGACACATACATCATGAAAATGATAATACTAACACAAAATGCATGATAGAATCAATGAAAATGAAACTAATTTGGCTAGAGTACTGAGTGTTGAAACTTCTCATGATGTTATAACAACTTACATTCTAATAGTGATCACCTAGAATGTATTGTTTTAAAGTTATTTATGGTCATTTCGCTAATGTTGTAAATATGATTTAATTTACCTATAATAATTGTTTGGTTATTTTTACCAAATATATATCAGCAACTGTTATTATGAATTAGCAAATATTTGGAGTATGAAATGGTTGAAATTACTCATTTTGATATGTTGAATATTTTATTAAATAATATAAATATTAAACAGAAAATTATAAAGTTGACTAATTAAGAAATAAACTCAATTCTGAATTGGTTATTTTGTGTAGAAACGTGGTTTTCCTTCATTTGATAAAGTCAAAACTCGTTGTCATTTGATATTTTTTGTTGAATATTTTTAGTTTTTTAATTTATATCATTGTTGATTAATTAGTTTGTGTAAGCTACTAATTTTGTTGAATATTATGTGTTCTTTTATATCATTGTTGATTTAGTTTGTGTAGATTACTGACTCTGATAAATGAGTGTATGTTTCACATTATTTTTTAGTTAAATATAAATATTTCCAAATTTTATAATTAGATGTGGAATGTAACATTCATAAAACCCAAGGAACTACCCATGCTAATGTAAAATGGGACAACCAATTAAAAAACATGGTGGAATTGTAGGGAGTTTTCACTTTTCCCAAAAAAAAGGAATATTATTCGATTAAGTGGATACATTGAAGACAGATTCCCCAACAAGATAAAGTGAATTTATGGGGTTGAATAAGGTAAGTTTCATGGTCAAATTAATGTTTTTTCAAAAAGAAATATTTATTCAACTATCATCATCTCACCTCTCTGGATAATCAAATTAAAATTAAGGAATCCCAACTTTATATATCCACATGATTTTAAAAGACAGTCAACCATTACCGACTTTTATATTTCTTCCATTTATTTTAGTGCACGAGAATCTTAAGCCACATTTTTAAGTGGTGATAAACTATTTGATGTGTTGAATGTTTATATTTCAAAGTTTATTCTCAGAAAATTATGCTCATAAACATACAAAGAACACATATAGCATAAAAAAAAAAATTCAGTTATGGAGCCAATTATGTCAATGATTGTTATTGTTATGAAATCAGCAAGAAAATCACCATCAATTATAGCTTACAGATAATATAATGCATCGAATTACATCAATAGTTGATTAATTATTCACTTCCCTGATCCGAAATAAACAAATTATTATTTACAATTTTAGCGTCATGCTTGATATAAAATCTAACGATGCATTATTCTGTCATGATTATTTGCATAAAGATAAATTTAACAACACAATTTATGACACAACAAATTCTATTCAAAAAAAAAAAAAAAATCACACACGTATGGGCTATATACTTTTTTTTAATCATTTAGATTAAAAGCCCAACAAGTAATCAATCTTTTAAAAAACAGTTCTCCTCAAGAACCTAATCGATCGAAAGATACAGTTTAAGCCCAATTAAATATGATGAGTGCACAAGATGACCTTTAATTAAACTGAATCCATTATGTTGAATTAGAGACCCAATGGTGGACAGCCATCGGTGAGACTATTAACACCCCTTTTTTTTTTTAGGGAGGTAAGAAGAACTCTCTCAATCCTACTGTAGGCAGCTCAATCGAGTGAGATAATAAATTCATGGATATATTCGAATTGTCAATATCTTTGGGAAAAAAAATCCTCCTTTCTTATTTATGCATACACTCATCAAATTATTCTTGATTTCACTAAACTCTAGGTTGTGTTTTGATTGAAAGATTTGAAAATTACTCAAAAATAGTTTTAAATGGAAACACTTGATTTCAAGTTCATATTCATGCAAATATCACCAATAAATTTACTATTATAAATTTCAAATTCTATCACAAATTTCTCAATACAAACGCAGCCTAATATTATATTCAATCATCTAAACAGGGGTTCTAATATATATATATATATATATATATATATATATATATATATCAATATTAATCGTGGCTAATACATATACATAATGCAAAATAATTGTAGCTAACGTATGTATCATATATTATAGTTAAGTGGCTGATATATGCACCAAATATTATATGTTGGGGCAATATAAAGGTTGTTTCACAAAAACTGAAAAAATATTTATTAATATGTATAATTATGTATATAGAATGATTATACATTCCTCAACATTTAAAAGACATAATTAATATATAATGTTAAAATAAAAGTTTAGTTAAAAAAAAAAAAAAAAAAAGCAGATAGAAACAAAATTGAGAACAAAATTATTTGACTCTTATTGGTAATAAAAACGTCAATAAATTGAAATATATTATGTTTTCTAAAATTACAATTGGAGTAGCAGATTATTATTTCTTTCTTTTTTATAAAGAATAACTAACTTAATTCATTGATAAACATTTTCGAAATCTTCCTAAAAATTAATAACACTGCTTATTTTGATTTTACAAAATAATATTGTTGATTATTACATTGTAAAAAACAGTGTCTTCCAGCATCCTGCAAAAAAAGTTAATATCAGACACTATTTTTGTCTATATATATACTATTTGGTTCCTGTGTGACTTTTATAATTTCTAACCCTTTTTTTTTTTTTTTGTCAGAGAAACATTCCGAATTTCTATTGCAAGGGTAAAATTGTACAAAAATAGAGGCATTTCCCAAACAAAAAAAAAACCCTTTTGGTGGGTGATGGGACTTGGCAGGGAGCCAAACGAAACATAGTTTAAATAATTAATTCACAATGATAGTTGTGCTCCTTCCAATTTCCATGGTTGAATGAATGAATTATTTTTATTTCCTTTTTGCATAGAATTCAAATAAGTGGCTTGTAACAGATTGAAAAATAATTTAAAAGTCTGTTCCTTTGTTTGATTACATTTTCAAATTCCACTTTTACTTCTTTAAAAACAAAAATGTGTTTTCTTTTCCTTCTCATATTTAAAATCTCAAAATTAAATCAAATAAAATGCAAAGAAAGTAAATTAAAAGTTTGAAACAATATGTGGCAGATTTGATACATAATGTTCATAAATCATAAGTGGCAATTTGCGCTCTCTTTTACCTCTGCGTTGGAGATCTTATTTTCACTAATTTTGAGTTTGCCTCAAATTTACGATGGCCTTGAAGGTGGTCTAATTAACCACTACAAAATAATAATGACAAGACATCTACAATAAAAAAATGTTTCTGAAAATCATTTCTTTCCAACATAATATATTTAACTTCCATTACCACCATCAAAAAATTTATTATTCCGAAATAATTTCTCTGGCTACATTTACCAAAAATAAACCAAATGCCTAACTCTCTTTCATTATCTATTACTTTTAGTCTTTTAGGTACACAAAGGGTAATTCATAATTGTGTAATCCTTAATTTAACTAATATCACAATACATAAAAAAATTTCATTAAAAAAAAAAAACACATACCTGAATTTATCAAACAAATTTAAACTATGGGGTGAAAATATTCGTACTTTTCCATTAATATTCATGTATAAATTAAAATAAAATTATATATATATATATATATAATACGAAAATGTAAAAAAAAAAAAAAGAGTGTAAAATTATTAATGAGATTTGAAGATTGAGTCAAAGGGTAGTATGGGTGGATGCATGTTATCAGTGAGTGATCAAATCTCTCATCAGTGACCCAAAGAATAGAACAGCTCAATCACTGATAGACATTTGAAAGTTCACTCTACCATTTTCCTGCCTTCCTGCAGCTGTATTAATTCAATATATATGTCCATTTTATTTTATTAAATAATAGATTATCAGCAAAAATGTCATAACTAAACAAACATTTGCGTAAAAATATCACTTACCATTAATTTAATTTTAAAAAATTCTCCATATTGTGTGGTTGTTGTGGTTCTAAACGTGATCATATAAGATAATTTATATAAATTATAATATTGGATGATGTTTTTATGTAAATATTATGTTTTAATTATGTGACATTTAAACTATTTAAAAAAATATATATATTATAACCTTTCATCATACTTTAATTAGTGCATTAAATATGTATGGGGCCCCCTCTTTTGGGTAAATAAAATGTCAAACACACATTCCAAATGTGATGTATTAATTGAGCAGACTAATTTCACTAATCCCAAGAACCCTAAATGAACCCTATTTTTTAAGGGGTTTTAGGTCTTTTCATCAGATGGTGAAAGGATCTATTGACACGACTTTCTCAGCTTTCCTTTCCTCTTGAACGTTGAATTTGCTCAACAGGTTTGGATTCTGTCACACTTCATACAATGAAAAGATTAATTATGTGTGATCATTGGCCCCTCATTCTTGCATCAAAAATGCTTTTCATTATTCCAAAATATAATAAAAAGATAAATATTGGTTTTGGAGACTCACTAGGTTGTAAAAAAAGTAATAAATATGGGATACAGTTTCATTCAGTTAAATCAATATATATTTGGGTTGGTAAGATTGATCGAAAAAGCTAGTAATAAAATTTATAATTAGTTTTTCATAATTAATTATAGAGATCTTAATTGCAACGTAGGTATATTATTAAGTTAAAATATCCAACTAATATTGCAAGTTTTCTAGTTGTTGTTATGCCCTTTCTGATTTTGGCAATATTTATATATGCAGTTATGCACATTCCATGGCCAATTCATGACATTTTTGTTTCTTAAACGTCTAAATGAATAATTAATACTTGAGACTCATATAGAATTATTATATATATATATATATATATTTATTTTTTTTTTTTTTTTTTGCTGATAGAAGTGTAGCTGTGCAGGCTATGCTTCCAAAGTAATTTCCCTATTTTACACAGTGTGATTTTAGAATTACTTGGAATTATGATTGAGGTAAATTAAGAGAAAAGGGTGTTGAATCTTGGTCTTTGTCAGATAGCCAGATTTGTCAAAGTAGAAAAAGTGGTGTTCAGTTTATTCACTCAGAATTCTTCTAACCAAACCCTAGACTAATCTATGTGCCTATTCAAGAGAGAGAGAGAGAGTTGCAATAAATGTTTTTGGAAATGGATGATTATGACTTTTTTTTTAGAGAGAGGGGGGCAAGATTAGTTTATATATAAAGTGCTACCTAGATAGGCGATTCAGCTCGAAACTTGTCTATTTTATCATCACCACCATCTCTCCTACATAATGTGGGCAAGATTCTCTTGTTTTCTGATCATGTTTTTGCACATACTCAGTTTGGTTGAAGTTTCAAGCAGACTTTTTCCACCAAATCATGCCTATTCTCTTAACAATCAAGGTGATGATCATCTCTTTACACTACATTAAATGGGAAAATATTCCTCTAATTTCTGCTAATTTGTCATGTTACAGGCTCGGCCCAAATTCACTCTTCAAGTCAGGTATAACACACATGAACACTCTTATAATACATGTGCTTATTTATTTATTTATTTTTCTAATTTTGATTTCTAGATAAATGGAATTATGGGTTCATTGGAAAAAGAAGAAAAGATGAAAGAAATAAAGAAAATAGGATCAAAGCCACCCAGGTGTGAGCACAAGTGTTATGGATGCATGCCATGTGAAGCCATTCAGGTGCCCACAACCACGAGCCATGTGGGTGTTCTCTACACTAACTATGAGCCTGAGGGTTGGAAATGCAAGTGTGGCACTACCTTCTACACCCCTTAATTTTTTTTATTTTTTAAGAAGAAAAAGAGAGAAAAAATTGTTATTGATTTCTATGTATAATGTTTTTTTTTTTTTTTGTGTGTATGCATTTGTTGAAGATTAGCGATTATATGTGAGCTATATTTGATGTACTGTGCTATTTGTTTGGGGTACCTCATTTAATAGTTAATACCAATGATATATAGCTAGGTAGATTCAGTAAATGGCACCTTTTGCTATCATTAATGGCAGCTTATTTTTATCGAATTGATCTTAAATTAATTTATTGATTTTTTTTTCATAATTTATGAGGTTAATTGAGTTCAAATATACTAATAAATATAATTTATAAATCAAATTATTCACGGACTCTTTTAAAATAAAGTACATAATCTAAAAACTTATAAAATATTTACTTACATATAAGCTTAAACAAATTAAGTGTAATTAGAAGTTTTTATGTTTATCACGTTTATCATAAATAAAATAATACAAATTATTAATAATTTATAAAAACAAATTAATATTATATTACGAGCTTCAAATTAATTGAGTTGAAATGAAATTATATAAAATGTCGAGCTTCAAATAATTTATATCTTACAATTTCGAAGCCTAGCGATCATTGGTCTAGGTGGGCCTTTTCATCTATGTTTAATTTGTGAGCCATGATGTGGGCCTCCGCACATTAAATATCCAAACTAAAGAGTGCGTTATGGATCAATGAGTAATGGACCAACATCAAATCCCAGATTCTATATCTGTGGATCAATGTATTATTTATTACATATATAAAATTTTAGAATTGTGGGTCCTACATAAGAATATAGAATTACACGATAATTGAGATAAATAAAAATGTTAAAATTTTATAACAAATTGTATTTATTTCCCTATTTCATAAGTTCATGTCATATTTTTAAGTGATTATTTTGAATTTCTTTTTTAGGTAATTGCAAAAGGTCTTGAATTATGGCATTGATGCTTTTAACGTCGGAATTCGATTAACGATTAAATCCTAGTTGAACACTCGAAAATTATCAAATAGGGATTAAATTGGTGAGAATTTGATGAAAATGAGTTGAAAGAGTGTAAAAATAAGTGCAGAAAGCACTGATCCGGAGCCTACTTGAACAATTTAGCTCAACTGATTTTGGACGGTTTCTAGTAATCGAGCAGGATCGTATGCAATATATGTAGAGAAATCAGCTCTCTAATACTTAGTACAATGAAAAATGTTCAAACCATTTACAAAGAAATTACATCTATTTATAGTAAAAGAAGAGCTCGAATAGTAGGGATCATGTCCACTACTCCCATGTTTTTAGCCTATTTTCTAGAAAATTGGTGGGTTAACTTCTCCCACGATCTCTTGACGGTTGAGAAAGTCCTGCTCGGCCTAACCTGTCCTGCTCGGCCATGACCCTTCAGACGTCAGGAAAATGGTTCTGGCCAGGTCGGCCAGATGCCGTTCAAGACTAGCTTCTTGGCCGGGTCACGTTCGTAAGCACGATTTCTGAATCATCACCTTTGTGGCCGACCAGGTTTGATAATTGGACCTAACTCGGATCGGGTGGTCCAACAGGTGTGATAAATTATTTTAAAGTTCGTGTCTTATTTTTTGAAATTTTCATAATTAAGTTGTAATTCTTAATTGAATATCATTTAAAAAAAAAAATAGATTAAAAAACAAAAAATTAAATGAATATACTCATAACTAATTAAGGAAGGAAGTTATGATTAAAAATAGAAAAAAAAATTAAATTAATTTCATAACAAAATTTTAAATTTCAACTAAAAATTATTAATAAATATAATTTAGGAATAAAATTACATAATTGTCTATACAAAATTTAACCTCTAAAATCCTATTACGTGAGAAATAATTAATCTTTTTGAAAAATATATCCAAAAAAGGTCTTAATTAATTTTTATATTTAATTAATTGGAAAAGAATTGAGCTTTACGAAGGTAACAAAAAGAAAATACTAAGAGAGAGAGAAACAGCGTGAAAACTGGTGTTGAACAGAAGACAGACGACACTATTTTATCGCATCTGTCTCTAAAAACTCTCCGCGTCTCTTTTCTCCGACTTATTTTTCCCTTCTTCTTGCTTTCTCTCTCCTAATTGCCATTTCTGAGCTGATATTGCATCCGGTTTTGCCCCACATTTGCGTTTTGTCATCGTTTGCTCAGGTAAAACAACCAAATAAGGAAATATATTTATTTTCAATCTCTGTTTGCATTTGTACGTGTGCTTTAATTGTGTTCTTATTAATGAGAAATTATGTTGCATATCTGTCATTTTTGAGAAATCATAAATAAATAATGTTCTGGAGTTGCAGAGGAGGAATTTTAGCTGGCAATTGTCCATGTGCATATTTGTTAACTTTTTGTCGTTTTTTTCCTGATATTGCGGAGGCGGCGATCTGCTGTTTTTATTTTCATGATTAATTGAGTTTAATAATGCTTGAGATGATTTTAGTAATAGTCACATCTTTTAGTATGAATTAGAATATGGTGATGAGTAATGTGATTGGCTTGAGTATGTTGATGATCATGTAATTGCGTAAATGGAAGAATATTGGAGATAACTTCAGATAGTTGATTCTGATTTAATTTTGTTTTCGGTGGTACATTGCTGTTCTGAAATGCAGATTCAGTGAAGTAGGAAATTTTCAGGAAGAATAATGTTTGTATAAGCAATGCTTTCACTTGCCTGGTGAAGGCAAGTGCTGTGGGTTTTCTTTGCATGATTCTCTGAAACAGCAGAGTAGAATTGAGCTCAAAAGAGTTAGCAATGGCTCGGGGAAGAATAAGGGCGAAGCTTCATAGGAGCAATCTGTATACATTTGCTTGCCACAGGCATCGAGCTTTTAAGGTTGAAGAAACACAGGACATCCAAGGACCCGGTTTCTCGCGGGTTGTTCATTGCAACCAGCCTGATATGCATGATCGGAAACCTCTGAAATACTGTGGAAATTATATTACAACCACAAAGTACAACTTCCTAACCTTCCTGCCAAAGGCGATATTTGAACAGTTCAGACGTGTAGCCAACTTGTACTTTCTCCTAGCTACAGCCTTATCGCTGACTCCTGTGACACCATTTGCTCCTCTTAGTATGATTGCTCCATTGGCCTTTGTGGTTGGGTTGAGTATGGCTAAAGAAGCTCTGGAAGATTGGCGACGGTTTATGCAGGATATGAAGGTTAACTCGAGAAAAGCTAGTGTGCACATGAAAGATGGTGTGTTTGGTCTTAAACCCTGGATGAAGATTCGGGTTGGAGATGTAGTTAAAGTAGAAAAGGATCAATTCTTCCCTGCTGATTTGCTTTTTCTATCTTCAAGTTATGAAGATGGAATTTGTTATGTTGAAACTATGAACTTAGATGGGGAGACAAATTTGAAGGTGAAACGAGCCCAGGAGGCAACATTATCTCTTGATGACGAGCCAACTTTCAAGGATTTTTCTGCAACCATAAAATGTGAGGATCCCAACCCCAGTCTTTACACTTTTGTGGGAAAATTGGAATATGATCGTAAGGTATATCCTCTTGATCCATGTCAGATTCTCCTCCGAGATTCAAAACTTCGGAATACTGCCCATGTTTATGGGGTGGTTGTATTCACTGGTCCTGACACTAAGGTTATGCAAAATTCTACGAAATCTCCTTCTAAAAGGAGTACAATTGAGAAGCAAATGGACAAAATAATATACATCCTTTTCAGTCTTCTGGTGCTTATATCATTCATGAGTTCTGTTGGTTTCATGGTGAAGACTAAAAATGATTTGCCAAATTGGTGGTATTTACGGGTTCCGGATAGTGGAAATCTCTATAATCCCAACAAACCACTAGAGTCAGCGTTTTATCATCTCATTACTGCTCTTATGTTGTACGGATATTTGATACCAATATCCCTCTACGTGTCGATTGAGGTTGTGAAAGTCCTTCAAGCCCTGTTCATAAACAAGGATATTCACATGTATGATGAAGAGACTGGAACTCCTGCTCAGGCGCGGACATCAAACTTAAATGAGGAATTAGGTCAGGTAAACACAATCCTATCGGATAAAACTGGCACCTTGACATGCAACCAAATGGACTTTCTCAAGTGCTCCATTGCTGGCACTGCATACGGCACTAGTCCTAGTGATGTAGAACTGGCTGCCGCAGAGCAGATGGTCATGGATTTGGATGGCCAGGACCAAAATGGCACGCCTAATTCATTGGATAGAAGTAGACGTGAATTTTTTAGAACAGAAATTCAATTGGAGACAGTTGTTACTTCAAAAGATGATATAGTTAAATCTCCAATAAAGGGATTCAGCTTTGAGGATAGCCGACTCATGACAGGGAATTGGTTTAAAGAACCCAACGTTGATGACATCTTGTTATTTTTCAGAATACTATCAGTTTGTCACTCCGCAATTCCAGAGCAAAATGAGGAGACAGGAGCTTTTTCCTATGAAGCAGAATCACCTGATGAAGGTGCATTTCTTGTTGCCGCCAGAGAATTCGGTTTTGAGTTCTGTAAAAGAACACAGTCATCTGTACATGTACGTGAGAGATATCCATCCTTTCAAGAGCCTACTGAAAGGTGAGATACCAAACAAATAGTTCAAACTGCCACTTGGAATATTTGTTTGTTTTAATATTTATCCATAAATTCAGGGAGTACAAAGTTCTCAATTTGTTGGAGTTCACTAGCAAGAGGAAGAGAATGTCCGTAATTGTTAGGGATGAGAATGGTCAGATTCTTCTCCTGTGCAAAGGAGCTGACAGGTGTGTCACCAATCATATGTAATTTGCGACTTGAGTTCCATTCAAGGTTCATAACCTAAATCCCATCCCCCAACAAAGAAAGAAATCTTTAGGAAAGAATTAAAGGATGGAGTGGCTTTCACCTTTAAAAAATTGTCTTGTGTATTTTTGATTTGCTTTCATAGAACCTTTTCCTCAAATATAATAGCTTGAAGTTGAGTTGTTAGTTTAATTTATATAATTCCTTTCTGCAACTTTAATTCTTGTGTTTCTGTTTTACTGCATTTAAGCTGTTTCCTTTACTCATGTTTCATGCATTTTTTTGTCACAGCATCATCTTTGATCGGTTATCAAGCACCGGGAAACAATATTTAGAAGCCACCACCAAGCATTTAAATGAATATGGGGAGGCTGGATTGCGGACTCTTGCACTTGCTTACAAGCAACTCGATGAAGCAGAGTATGCTGCTTGGAATGAAGAATTCACCAAAGCAAAAACCTCATTTGATGATGATAGGGAGGCAAACCTTGAGAGGGTGTCTGATATGATGGAAAGGGGCTTGATACTTGTTGGTGCAACCGCTGTGGAGGACAAATTACAGAAAGGAGTATGCCATACAACCTATCAATGCTTTGAATGCATCAGTTGACAGAGATTGTTTGTTATATCCCTCGTTCTGATTTTCTTGTTATGTCTCCTTAGGTACCCCAGTGCATAGACAAACTGGCACAAGCTGGTCTAAAGATCTGGGTTCTGACTGGTGATAAGATGGAAACTGCAATTAATATAGGGTTTGTTGGCTTTGCCTATTTGTGGTCATTCCACTATTTCTATTATCAAAGATTTCTAGATTCTGAACCGAAATCTCATGATGCAGGTTTTCTTGTAGCTTGCTTAGACAAGGCATGAAACAAATATGTATAACAATGAATGCAGACATATCAGCCCAAAATTCGAAACAGGTAGTTATTTGTAGGATTGAATATTAAATGATATTTGGCAAAGTTAATTTAATGCTGGTGTTCCAATGGATTGTAACCTGAAGTCTGCAAAGGAGGACATCTTAAAGCAAATTAGCGATGCAACCCAAATGATCAAGCAAGAAAACGATCCACATGCTGCATTTGCATTGATCATTGATGGGAAAACTCTGACTTCTGCACTGGAGGATGATACAAAGCACGACTTTTTGAATTTAGCAGTTGAATGTGCTTCAGTCATATGCTGTCGAGTCTCACCCAAGCAGAAAGCTCTGGTAAGAAAAATACTTAAATTGTACACTCAAAAATTTCGCAATCTGCCACTTCTGAGTGTCTGTGCATGATCCTTTGTACTATGCTGTTGGCTTTTGTGATTTTGAGTTTTCGTTCCTTCACTTCATGCTTATTTGATAATTAGGTAACGAGATTAGTAAAGGAAGGAACTGGGAAGATCACATTAGCTATTGGTGATGGTGCGAATGATGTTGGCATGATTCAAGAAGCTGACATTGGTGTTGGCATCAGTGGATGTGAAGGAATGCAGGTCAGTGATAAATCTGTCTCACTCCTGTTACTGCATGCATCTAGGTAATGAATAATTTTGAATGTGGTGGAAGTGTTGAAGGGAGGCTTGTAGAAATTTCTCCACATGTATACTAAACTGTCTTGAAAACCATAGTTGGATGCTTCAAACAAACTTTTTGGCCAATTTATCTGTTTGATAAATGCCAACAAAATGTAAGCATACTCAAGTTTTCTGGTTCTTAAAATCTGAATATCTGCTCTGGTTTTCTTCAACCTTATCCACTAGCTTCCACAATAATATTTTCAAACTACTATTCTGCTCTGCATTTTTCTAAGGGTGGGACTAAAGGCACCCCAATCTTTTCTAAACCCACCCCATAATAATAAAAAAAAAAAATTAAAATAGTAAAAGACTAAAATGCCCTTTTAGAAAATAATTTTGTTTCGTTCGGCCGAGACAGTCGAACACATTTTCAGCCAACCAGGACCGAACGAAACTGTTCGAGTTTGATTGATTTTTTTTATGTTTTTTCATACGATTTTCACTCGATTTTCATATATTTATCAATATCGTGGAATGTTCGTCATTATATTGGTATTACATTTCTCAAGAAATTAAAAAATTTAATATTAAAGAAGCAAGAAAGATGAAAAATAGAGAAATGGAAGAAGAAGTAAACAAGGGTTCTTGGGTTCTATTTTTCATCTTTTTTGCTTCTTTAATGTTTAATCTTTTAATTTCTTGAGAAATGTAATGCTAACTTAATGACGAACATTCCACAGTTTTGATAAATATATGAAAATTAAATGAAAAAACATAAAAAATGGATCAAATCCGAACAGGTTCGTTCGGTCTTGGTTGGCCGAACACATTTCTATGTGTTCGGCCACCTTGGCCAAACAAGTATAAGCATGTTCGGCCACCTCGGCCGAACGAGTGAAAATGTATTCGGCTGTCTCGACCGAACGAAACAAAGTTATTTTTTAAAAGGGCATTTTAATCTTTTACTGTTTTTAAATTTTTTTTTATTATTATGGGGTGGACTTAGAAGAGGTTGGGGTGCCTTTAGTCCCACCCTTTTTCTAAACATGATGAGAAATTGACATGTTGGTTTCATCACAGCTTTGTGCTTGTGGCTAAATGTCAATAGCTATAATGCCTTTAACTTCCCTTGTTTTTTTTTTTAGGCTTAAATAGCAGAGGAAAATCCTCTCTAATCTGAGGAGCCCCTTTATTGCATTGATATAATCTAAAACTGCCAACATGTTGTCTATCATTTGCAGGCTGTGATGGCTAGTGACTTTGCTATTGCTCAGTTTCGGTTTCTGGAGAGGCTTCTGGTTGTACATGGACATTGGTGTTACAAAAGAATAGCTCAGATGGTAATCATAATAAGTTGAACTCAATACTCTTCATGTGGTGACTTAGTCATACCTGAAACGGATATTTCTTTATCGCTCACCTACATCCTATAACTGATTAATTCTAACTTGAACTGCATTACTTTAATGCAGATTTGTTATTTTTTCTACAAGAACATTGCATTTGGCCTCACAATCTTCTATTTTGAGGCATTTGCTGGTTTTTCTGGACAGTCAGTGTATGATGACTGGTACATGCTCCTATTCAATGTCGTTCTCACTTCATTGCCCGTTATTTCGCTTGGAGTGTTCGAACAGGATGTCGATTCTGAAGTGTGCTTGCAGGTTAGTAAGAAAAGTGTAGAAAATAAGACAATGAAGTTAAGACTCTCCTTTTGATCCACTTGCATTGATCTAATTTTTGCATGATCCAGTTCCCAGCACTGTATCAGCAAGGGGCAAGAAACGTGTTCTTCGATTGGTTAAGAATATTCGGGTGGATGGGAAACGGCCTCTACACTTCCCTCATTATATTCTTCCTCAACATCATCATCTTCTACGATCAAGCCTTCCGTATTGGTGGTCAAACAGCCGACATGACTGCTGTCGGTACAGCTATGATGACCTGCGTTATTTGGGCCGTCAATATTCAAATTGCGTTAACAATGAGCCACTTCACATGGATACAATACATTCTCATCTGTGGTAGTATAGCCACATGGTACCTCTTTCTTTTGGTCTATGGAGAGATGCATCACTCTCTTCAAGTGAATGCCTTCAGAGTCCTCTCAGAAATTCTGGCACCAGCTCCCATTTACTGGACCACCACTCTCCTGGTCACAATGTTGTGCAATCTACCGTACCTTGCTCACATCTCGTTCCAAAGATCGTTCAACCCGTTGGATCATCACATCATTCAAGAGATCAAGTACTACAGAAAGGACATTGAGGATGGGCACATGTGGAACCGGGAACGGACCAAGGCTCGACAGAAGACCAAGATTGGGTTCTCTGCAAGAGTCGATGCGAAAATCAGGCAGTTGAAAGGGAGACTGATGAGGAAATATTCAGTGGCAAACACTCCTGCAGGGCAACAGAATTCATGATTGATATGAATAATCTTCATTATTTTGTTCCTTGTTCTTTGATAGTATTAAGGGATTAGGCTGGTTAGAATGTTGTGTTTTTTTGGGCCATTTTTGTTTTCATTTTCTTTTGCCCAGCATTGTGAGGTAAAGAATTTTGAGCTGAAGCACTACTGAGGCTACTTTATGTGTAAAAAACAGAAGAAAAAAAAAAAAAGAAGAGAAAACTTATGTACAGCTTCAGGAAATAGCATGTCAATATTTACCTCATTTCACCCTCTTCCTTGTGCATTTTGAGTTATAATTTGGTATTTTATTTTACCAATTTACGTTGTGTTTATATTGGTGTTGTAATGAAAGATTTGAAATATGTTTGTGATTTCTAGAGCATTTCTTGAGCTTTTTTAATAGATTATGTGTTTTAGTAGTGGTGTATATGTGCAATATAAGATGTAATATTCAAATAAAAAAAATTACATTGCTTAAAAACATTTATTTAGGCTTCTTATGAGCAAGATGCTAAATTAGTATGATATTTATTTAAGCGAAAAATAATGCAGTTTTTCCAAATCTTTTTTTTAGAAACTACATACAAATTTGGACAGGAAATTATACTCACTATTGGCTGACGCTCTACATGAGTTTTCTTCTTGTACTCAATTTGTTAGTAATTAACCGTTGTCTTAAAAACTATATTTTGTTTCAATTTATCTATTATTTTTGTTATCAAAAAAAGATTTATGATTCTTTTTTCAACTTTTTCCCTATCTTGTTTTTTTGTATTAGACTTTTATTTAGTGTCATACAGTAATCATGCCTATTAAATGATATACTGCATTCAGTTTGTATATATAATTATATCAGCTCTGTTCACTTTTCCATCGTGAATACATTAATATGTGTTATGATTGATGAGTTAAAAATTTAAAATATTTATTAATTTGACTTTTTATGTAACGAAAAGATGAGATTATTACACGTCATTAGTGGATATATTAAAAATTCCTAGACATTTGAGCATTATTTATAATTATATGCATTAAATGTTTAAGAGATATGAAACTAATTTAAATAACAGTTAGTTTGAATCCAATGTAGTAAAATAATGATAAAACATACCAATTAAATTTTATTTTTGGACCAATAAATGTAATTATGTAAAGACCCATGGAACTATTATTGGGCACCGGACAAACATGCGGCACTAGTACGACGTCGTATATTGCCTTCTTCTTTATGTAAAAGGGGCACGAACAGAGAAATAACCTCGAAAAAAAAAAAGAGTAATAGTAAATAATTACTACTTAGTTTTTTGCGAAGCTAAAAAATCTACGAGTTTTCTTGATTGGATCGACGCTATGAGGAGCTACCCATGAATTGATTTTGTTTTTTTCCGTATAAAAATGTCGTGTCTTTATTCCACACCTCTCTCTCTCTCTCTCTCTTGAATTGTGCACATTGTAGATTGATCTGATTGATTGAGTTAGTGGAGAGAGAGAATTAGGGATTCTATACTTTGAATTGGATGGAGCCCCGAGTGGGGAACAAGTTTCGGCTTGGAAGGAAGATTGGGAGCGGCTCTTTTGGGGAAATTTACTTAGGTTTTTCCCCTTTCTTTTTTTTTTTGGGTTATTTATCCTTCGAATTTGATCATTCTCTGGTTGGGTAATTGTTGTATATTGTCTGTTTTGCAGGTACTAATATTCAGACGAACGAAGAAGTTGCTATTAAGCTTGTGAGTAGCCTTAAGCGTTATCTTTTTGGATGTAATCTTGATTATTATCATTTTATTAGTATAGTAAAACTCAGTTCTCATAGCATGCAATTTACCTTTGTATTTGCTCAGGAAAATGTGAAGACAAAACATCCTCAATTGTTGTACGAATCGAAGCTGTACAAGTTGCTACAAGGAGGAAGTAATGATCTTTGTTTGATCAGTTATATTTCCTCTTCTTTTCTGAGTCGTTATACTCAATTCAGTATTTTATCTATTTTTGTAGATGGAATTCCAAATGTTAAATGGTTTGGAGTTGAAGGAGATTATAATGTTCTTGTGATGGATTTGTTGGGGCCTAGTCTTGAAGACTTGTTTAACTTTTGTAGTAGGAAGCTGTCTTTGAAGACTGTTCTTATGCTTGCTGATCAGATGGTATAGCATTTGATTTGCTTGTGTTTGATTAAGCTTATAGATATTTTCATGTTTCGATGTTTACATGGAAAATTGTGAGCATTTTCAGATAAATCGGGTTGAGTATATTCACTGTAAATCTTTCTTGCACCGAGATATTAAGCCTGACAACTTTCTCATGGGATTGGGCAGGCGTGCTAATCAGGTGTGCTTTTTTGGTCTTATTTTTGAAGTTGGGTCAATGTCGTTTGCTACTTTTTGCTTATTTTTGCTTATATGATTTGTTGAATTTGTGACTCCATCAAACACATGTAGGTTTATGCCATAGATTTTGGACTTGCCAAGAAATATAGAGACTCCTCAACTCATCAACACATTCCTTATCGGTAGGATGCCTTATATATATAGATTTTGAGGGCTCTAATCTTTAGCAATTGAAGATTGTATTGTCTGTTGCAGTGAAAACAAAAATTTGACTGGGACAGCCAGATATGCAAGCATGAATACACATCTTGGCATTGGTATGCATGAGACATATATTTGTCTTTTTCAGTTTTAACATTCGAGATAGACACTCTCTAATTAAGCGCTGGTTTTATGTTTGACTATCTCTACGTATTTACGAATATGTAGAACAAAGTCGCAGGGATGATCTAGAATCTCTTGGATATGTTCTCATGTACTTCCTAAGAGGAAGGTATATCGCATGGATCTAACTTTTTTCTGGCTCTCTACTTTGACGTCTTTTGATATGTGTACTAAGTTTTCGAAAAAAACCGTAGCCTTCCCTGGCAGGGGCTGAAAGCTGGAACCAAGAAGCAGAAGTATGATAAAATTAGTGAGAAAAAAGTTTCAACCTCTATTGAGGTAAATGACACCATATTCTGCTTCAGATGGTTTTGTATTTTCAGTAACATGAGACTGACTTAGGAATTCAATATCTGTACAGTCTCTGTGCCGTGGATATCCTACTGAGTTTGCATCTTACTTCCATTATTGTCGATCACTTAAATTTGATGATAAACCAGATTATGCCTATCTGAAGAGGATTTTCCGTGACCTTTTTATTCGTGAAGGTTTTGAAACCTACCTTACAACTCCAACATTTTCTGCTCTATATTCAACTTTTCATCCTTGGACTCTTTGTTTATGCTTGCTTTAGCCTCTTCTCTCCCCTTGCAGGTTTTCAATTTGACTATATCTTTGACTGGACAATTTTGAAATATCAGCAGGCACAGCTTCCTGGTCCTCCATCTCGTGCTCTTGTTAGTAACTTCAAACTATTGATTCAATTACCTTCTCTTGCCACCGAGATACAAATCTAATGAATTTCATGATAGGGAAATGCTGCTGTGACAAGTTCAGGGATACAGCCTGCTAATATTAATAGGCAGCCAGGTAATTCTTAGGCATTTAGTTAATTTACATCCTATTGGGTTGCAGTTGCTTCCCTTTGCTACTGCTATTTATTTTGCAAAAATTAGGTACTTGTGGTAGATCATATCATTTCCTGTTCGACCATTTACTGTTTCCTACCACTTATTATTAGTAAGCTTGCTGTGATCTTTTTGATTAGAGTTAAGTGTTCTTCCAACAACAATTTTGTAGGTGTTGAGGAAGGTAAAGCCTCTGGATCGTCAGCTAATGTAACTCATGGCAGAAACTTTCTGAATTCTGGAAACTTGTCTAGACAGAAAGGTGCAGTTGCAAATGATTTCACCATGGCTAAAGATGTAAGTACGGTTATAACACACCCTAAAACCAATAGAACAAAATCCTCCTTATTTTCTCCTATTTGCTTCACCTCACTTGCAATCACCCTCATTGTGTTTGTACTACACACATTTCTGGCCAAGACTGATTTCTTCTGAAGAGTTTGACAATAGTTCATGTGTTAAAAATATTTTTGGCTGGGGCTTGATTTTCCTTGATTCTGTTCATTATTTCCTGTTTTGATTTACTTTGCCGGCGGGTTCTTACAGTTATCTAGTTCCAACATCAGACAAATCGGATCATCAAGGCAACCTGCTGCTTCCAGTACTCGCGATCCAGAGGTTTCTGGCAACGATAACAACCCTCCAAGCACCCGTACAGCAGATCCTAGTCCAAGAACAGTCGGGATTAATCACAGTGCTCCACAAAGAAGTTCACCCATAGTGTCCTTAGACCACAAGCGCTCATCTTTTGCTAGAACCACCTCAAACGTCAAGAATTTTGAATCCACACTCAAGGGGCTAGCACACCTCAACCTTGGCCATGGTGAGAGGGTACAATATTAATCATACTAATAGCCACTTTTCCTCGTCCGTTTCTTCTACATATCACAATGCTATACACGACAGCAACTGGGGTTATGTTGTATCCACTATACAGTAATCTGCCATATGAAATTGATAATATTACGCGATGAAGATTGTTCATAGAACACATGACATGAAAATGAGTTCTTTGCCTCAGGTATATTTGTGCTTTACTGGCTGATTTGTCTATAAGATGATAGCCTGTGGTCACAGAATTTCTATACTGTAAAATGTTCATATATGATGTTTATTCATAATTTTCTGCCTTGTGATTTATCTTTCCTTGTTTGAGGTGTTTTATTATTATAAGTGGGTATGGGTAGAGTAATAAGAATTCGGTATCATTCATAACACATTCATACCTTAGCCTTTTCATTTATTTATCTAGAAAACATTTTTAAATTAAATATATTATTTCAAATAAAAATTTTAATGGGTCGATTTATGGGCTTTTGTAATAAGTTTGTAAATTTTACCAGGGAAGTAAATGTCAAACCTCCCCCCATTATGTGGTGATTTTTTTTGGGTGTCCATTATGTTTGTTTTGATAGTCAAACCAACAAAAAAATACTGGAAAATCATCTATGAGTCCAATAGTAAAATTTCAAAACTTTGTAAATAAATTGGGAAAACTTTGCATTTTTTTTTCTTTCTTTAATTGGCCCTTTATCATATTAATAGTTTGATCAACATATCAATCAATCCAAGAATTCCAACTTCCAAAAAGTAATTAAGCCCAAGTGCACATTTATCTATTATTCATAACACACAATCATATACATACTCATGTATATATATCAATGAATTACAAGACCATGTAGATCTAAAACTTGATAACATGAAAGTCTTGATTTGCAGTAATGCAGTCAATGGTCGTTGCTTACTATGGTGGTCCAAGTACCTGTTTATTTACACTCACATTAAATTCATACCTAACCAAGAAATTATTGCTAAGTAATTAGGTTGTTAGTTCTGAATTATTTTTTGTTTCTATTTTCTTTGGACTGAAATTTTAAACAAGAAACCAGAAAGTTAGGTGATAACATGTACGAGAAATTAATGATCAGTCCCCACCCCCCATCCATATTTTGTGAAAAATATTTGTTTTAATCATAGAACTATCTTCTTTGGTAGATTTCATGTCAGTTTTGTTTGTTTGTTTTTTATTTAGTTGTTATATATCTGTAATGTCTTATGTTTCTCTTTCGTCTTTTGAGACGAATTTTATACATGGAACAAACACAGCTCAAAAGATTTTCGAGATGAAGAAGAAGAGAAAAAAAATATATTGTTGTGGAAAAGGAAAAAAAACTACCAAAAGATAGAATAAAATGTTTGTTGAAAACAAAAGTAATAGAAGTAATTCATTAAAACAAATGATACGCTATAGATTATTGATGGTTCTGTTGGAAAAAAAGGTGAATTGTATTTTTTCTATTTGGAAGACAAATTATTTGTTTTGAGCATAATGATTAGTTTTGATAGAAAAATTATTACTTTTAATCAGGTTGTTTTCGCATTGTTAGCAAGAAAGTAAATAATTTTAAATAATATGTATCATTCTACACACTGAAAAATATTATTCTAATACATGTAAGTAGAATTTACAATTTCATCTCTTTCTTGATATCATGTTCGGACATTTTTCTCCATTTTATTTGTAAACAATTTGTTTCTTTTTGTTGAAAGATTGTTCCGAATGCTTACAATCGTTGTAACAACATAGTTCTCAACAACACAATATTTTTCATGAGGTTCTTCATTAATTTGAAGTAAATATTAACTTGAAAACATGAAGATACAAGACTGAAAGAAGAAGAACATAATAAGATTGAAATTTCAATCATGAGATTGCGCGTACACAAAAAAAAAATATCATATACATATATAATTTGAATATATATATATATATATATAAATCGAATCGAGTCAAATTACACGAATCCTAATGGAAGTAAAGAGATGCTACTCTAAGTTAGAGAATTTTGATGCTCTTATATCTCTCCTCTTTTCACTAGGAAGGAATTGAGTATAATTAGTCTTGGAAAAAGGAGATTAAAAGTAAACATAAAGAGGCACTAAAATAAAGTGATTTGTTTGGTAACAAATATAATGAACCCTTCTAACAAAATAATTGAACTCTTGTCATTTCTTGTCCTTGAAATAACTCTTACTGTTACAACTAATTGTTTAACAAGGGTAACAAATTTAAACAAAAAATAATTTGATTATTCTAGTTTAATCCATATGTGATCATTTCTTATTCAGAAAAACTCTAATATATTTTATTGAAATTTCAATCCTAGTGGGAAAAACTAAATCAAATTGTTTGCATAATTTGATTTGATCATTAAGAATTTCATAACCCAACAAAAAAACAAAAAAATTGTTTAAACAATCTGAATTCATGGCATATAATCTGAAGTGATACATCACAAATTCTCAATGGATATTTCATCATTTGCAGCATTCTTCAAAATAAAGAAATCCACAACTCTTATACAGAGAGAGAGAGAGAGAGAGAGAGAGAGATCACCAAATTCCATTAACCACATGGTTGCAGGTATTCTTGATCCATCTATAACTCTTCTTCAAAGAACCCTTCATTTTGCCCTCCATATCATAGGCCTTATAGCTTGCAACTCTCTTTTTCCTCTGAAATTCTGCATCCAAATTAATACCCCAATTCTTACTTGAATTCACTTTCTTGATTTTCACTTCCTTCGACTCTCCTTTGATATTATGATCTATATTTGGAGCAAGATTATGAGCACAAGTGCTGTAACTCCTCAGACCATTCATCTTGTTTGGCTGCACCGCACTCTCTCTGCTTGATTTTGATCTTGAAAATTTCTCCATATTTAGCAAAATTTATTGAATCCAAATTAATGTTGCTTTAAAATAGAGAGGCTGGGTGAAAAGTTTTTTTTTTTTTTTCTTTTTTTTTTGATGATTTTATTAGAGGTATGGAGGAGTCTCTGAGGTGGGTTCTTCAAGCTTTTATATAGGGAGTTCTTAGGCTTCAAAGTCCCATTCTTTTTTCCTTCTTCAATTTATCTTTAAATAATTAGAAATATCTGATATTGATTATTGAAAAAATTCTTTGAGCTCCATTCAAGGAATAATCGAATATAAAAAATAACCCAAAGTTGCTCTTTCGTTTGAAAAAATGTAAATTTGAATAATAATAATAATAATAATAATAATAATAATAATAATAATAATAATAATAATAATAATAATTGGATTATCATTTACTTGGTTAATTTATTTAATTTTATAACGGCATTTCATTTTCACAAATTTGTCTTATTGCATGGGGCTGATACGCTGCGCCGGATCAGTGTCTTTAACCAAATTATTTATTACTAATTTTATGCCTTCTTTCCAGATCTTTTGCCTACTCTCATAGATACAAGATTTGCTTTATTATTTTAATCTAAGTTTATCACCTTTAAACCAAAGTGGGCCCCTTAGGTTCTCTAAGAAAAACTCAGATTTGAACTCCATTCAAGATCCAACTTCAAAAGGATAATTAGCGGAAAATACTAAAAAATACAAAATTGAAAAGAAATCAGAAGAAAACCAAAATGATAATAATAGTGAGAATTAACCAAAATTTCGGGCAAAAAAGTGAGTACGTTACAAAAACATACCTACAAGCAAAATTGGTCTAGTATAGATGTCCACCCAAAAATGCGTAGCAAAAACTGGGTGCAAAAGATAAAATCTTTGCAAAATAAATAGACAAAGAACAAATTGAGCTAGGAACAAGAAAATCAAAAGGCCCCCTTTACCAGAATGAAGATACCTACAAGACAGCATCTTAAAGAAGATCAGCCACATTCGATGGAAGTTCTTCGACTGTAACGTTGTAGAACTTTTGAATGTCTTGGAGCATTTTCTCGTCCTCCTTCGTCATGAAGTTAATGGCAACACCTTTTCTTCCGAACCTTCCACTTCTTCCGATACGATGCAGGTAGTTTTCTGGTTGAGTCGGAAGATCATAGTTTATGACGAGAGAAACTTGCTGCACATCGATACCACGAGCCAAGAGGTCGGTGGTGATCAGAACACGAGACGAGCCTGAGCGGAATTCACGCATAATGATGTCTCGGGTGTTCTGGTCCATGTCACCATGGGTGGCTGAGACGGTGTGGTCACGGCTTCGCATTTTGTCGGTGAGCCAGTCGACCTTCCGTCTGGTGTTCACAAAGATGACGCTTTGAGTGATGGCTAGAGTCTCGTAGAGATCACAGAGTGTCTCCAATTTCCAGTCTTCCTTTTCAACATTGACATAGAACTGCTTGATACCCTCAAGAGTTAACTCGTCTCGTTTCACCAGAATCCTCACGGGCTTGTTCATGAACTTCCGGGTGATTTCAAGGGCTTCTGGTGGCATTGTTGCGGAGAACACCCCAACTTGCACCTTAGCTGGCAGCAACTGGAAAATATCGTATATCTAGAAGCACAAGTATCCCATAACTAGTAAGGTCACCAGAAATGAAACAAATATAGTGAAAGAGATGTATATATATATACCTGATCCTTAAAACCTCGAGACAACATTTCATCGGCCTCATCCAATACAAACATTTTGATGTAATCAGAACGAAGTGACTGCCTACGTAACATGTCAAAGACACGACCAGGGGTTCCAACAACGACATGTACCCCAGCGGAAAGAATGCGCTGATCTTCACGAACACTGGTTCCACCCACACAAGCATGAACTTTCACCCCAAGGTAGTCACCAAGTGCTCGCATAACCTTCTCAATCTGCTGTGCGAGTTCTCTTGTGGGTGCCAAAACCAATGCCTGGCATTGTGTCAAACCATAATCAAGCTGCTGCAATATGCCAGAACAGAAGGTAGCAGTTTTCCCAGTTCCAGACTGAGCCTGCTGAATAACATCGAGTCCCTTGCAGAATGGAACAATGCCCCTTTGCTGTATGGCAGATGGCTTCTCAAAACCTTTATAGGGAGAAAAGGAAACAGAGAGTGAAAACACAATATGGGAAAAAATCAGCAAAGGCAAACACTTGAAACAGAATTGAGTTTATATATTATACAGCAATCCCACCAATCATGTATGAGTTTTAGAACAATGATCTGAGAAAAGGAAATCCAAGTTAATGAAAACATACCATAGGCATAAATGCCCCTAAGGAGGTTCTCTTGAAGACCCATAGCATCAAAACTATCATACACCTCATCATAAGAAGTGAAGAATTCTTGCCCCTCAACTTGGAGCCTGCACCAGAAAATAAAACAAAATAAAACATTGGACTGATATCTTACAATTAAGCACACTAAAAAGGTTGTATTAACATCATCCTATACAAGGTAAACTTACAATTCATTCATCTTAGCATCAAACTGACGAGCATCAAACTGTGATCCTTCCGGTGCCAAACCTGCCATAACTGCAGTTTGGTTGATATAAAGTTAGTATACTTGATAACAAAGAAATGGAGTCCATAATTGAACATAACTGGAAAAATTAAATTAAAAGTTCACGCAATGGTAAGAAGAGCCATTAGTCCTACTATTTTAACATAAAAGATAAAAGATGTCACAGAAGAGCCAAACTTGCAATCCATTCATTGTGGAGTACAAGCATTAAACTCCTGTTCCTATGTTTGGGGTTGGCGGTGTGCTATCAAGAATGAAGACTAAATTATCTATAAATAATAGCACAACATTATGCTCATCCCCGAGATTCACAAAGAGGGATTATCAAAGGCTCAAGTGCACCTATTAACCTTGAGTAACCAAATAATTAACATTTCTATCCAAACATACATACTACCAAGCAATTTGCACAAAGAAGAATACTTGTGTATCTCAGTCAAACTTTCCCTAACGAACTAAGTGAGCAAATAAATTAACAAATTCAAGCTCACGGGACGCAAGCTCCCAACTTTTTTATTGAGATAAAAAAATGTCACAGAAGAGCCAAACTTGCAAGCCATTCAATGTGGAAGACAAGCATTAAACTTATGTTCTCATGTTTGGGGAAAGGCGAGGTAAGGTGTTATCAAATACAAGGACTCAATTGCCATCGAATAATAGCACCACATTGTCCTCGTCCCCAAGATTTACAAAGACAAATATCAAACGAAAAAGGTGCCTATAAACCTTGTGTCAAAAAAATCATCTTTTTCCTCCAAAAATGAATCTTACCAATCAATTTGCACAGAGAAGAATGCTTTAGTATCTTAGTCCAACCATCCCTAAAGAACTTAATTTTGGGTAAATAAATTTAAAAATTCAGGCAATGGACAGAAGGAAGGGACACAAGCTCTCAACTTTTTAAGATTAAAAATGTCACAGAAGAGCCAAACTTGCAAGCCATTCAATATGGATAACAAGCATTAAACTTATGTTCTCATGTTCGGGGAAAGGCGAGGTAAGGTTCTATCGAAAACAGACACCCGTTAGACATCTTATAATAGCGCCACATTATCCTCGTCCCCAAGATATACAATGACACGAACTATCAAAAAAAAAAAGGTCATAAAAATCATATTTGTTCCCAAGAAAAAAAAAAAACATTAGCAAGCAATAATCACAAAGAATAAGACTTTTAGATCTCATCCCACCCCCTCCTTCCTCCACCACCAACATCACCCCTAATGTCGACCTTATACATTAATGCAA
Source organism: Scutellaria barbata (assembly GCA_028654395.1). NCBI lineage: Eukaryota > Viridiplantae > Streptophyta > Magnoliopsida > Lamiales > Lamiaceae > Scutellaria > Scutellaria barbata. The sequence continues at coordinate 1,216,779 of CM053645.1, read as the reverse complement.
TACATGTAACTTAAAACAGTTCAATAAATTAACCAACCTCAAAAATAAATCCCATTATCGAAAAATCCCGCAAATATTAAAGATTTAAATCGACAACGAAACACCCTCATAATCTTAAGATCCCAACGCACGCCAAAAAAAACAAAACAAATACAAATAGTCACCAAGGATAAACAAAACAACCATATTACATTAGAGGCTTTCACAGTAACACAATATATACAATAACAGATCAAACGCAAAAAAGAAGTTAAAACCAAAAAGAACAGAACACGCCTACAAAAAAATAAAAAATAAAAAAAAATGAAAGAGAAGGGAGAAAGAAATGGGTGAAAAGTAATCGAACCTTAGAATGCAAATCAAGAGGAAAGGATTGATAAAAGTGCAGAAAAACTCCTCGGATCTGCGCCGCGGAGTTGGAGAAGTAGAGAAGTGAAGAAATTCGCTTTTGTGTTTGCAAAAAAAAACAGGGGCTGCTTTAAGGTTTCTCCTCTTTTATACTGAAATTGCGGCTAGGGCAACTACCAATCCTAACCTTACTAAAGTACAACCCAATATAAAACAAATTTAAAAAAAATAAAAACTATTTAAGAAAACAAAATCCTCACCTCACTAAAATACATTGCAACTTAAAAAAAAATTAAAATTTATCACAATTTTTAAAATACCCATACTAACACTAAAATATCTTGGATTGTATAAAATTTTTGGAAAGCAATCATAATATTAATAAGTTTAGACTGAGATTTATATGGATTTGAGAGATTTACGTGAATTTTGAAAAAATTGGATTTTGATAATTTTGTATTTATTTTGAAATTTTAATGGGTAAAATTGTATTTAAAATAACATAATAATATGAATTGTATGAAAAGTAGATATTGTTGTATTAATTTTTTTTTGAAATGATAAATATTATGGTTCGGAATTGTAAAAAGTGGAAAGAATATAAAAATTAAGATAAAGGTTTGTGATTTTTGAAGTCTCATAGTAAACAAATGAGCTTGTGTCAATCCAAACAAAGGTATGTTTGAATTGGAAAGTGCTAAATATTTATTGTTGTTTCTATTACAAATTATACGACTTTATTCTACCTTTTTTTCAAGTTCTAACAAAAACATCAATTTTTTCTACAAACATCTTAACTATTTGAAAGAAATACAAAATTATCAGAATTTACTTAAATCCCAAATTTGAACCTATAGAATCGACATATGCTTCTATCCAAACACACCCTAAACAATTATAAAATCATTGTTTAAATGGCCTTTTTTCTTCTCCTCTTCTTTTTTTTCTTTTTTAAATTTAATTTTTAACTATTATATTTTTTGATCTAATTATCTTCAAAACGTCAAAAAGCTTCGAAATGTCCAAAACGCCCATGCAATATTAGGGTTAATGGAAAAAGCTTCAATCTTTTGTCCCAATATCACACCTATTTCACTACTTTAACTAATGTTCCCATTATTATTCCTTGCCTCATTTTTCATTGATTCCATCAACAATTTCAATCAATCTGATTCTATTTCATCTCTCTTGAAATTTCCGCAAAAAACTCTCAAATTTAAACACCGCAGATCTCCGTAAATTGCTTTTCCGCAGCTTGCGAATCGGGTTTCAGGTAACGCACTCTCGAAATTTCATGTTTTGATTTATTATAAGATTGAGGTTGGTATGATTTCTGCTGTTTCAGATCTTAAAATATGAAATTTGTATAGAACGATTAGGCAGTTCTTGGTTTCAGCTTATTGTCTAGTTAGTATTCCAGTCAAAAGTCGGGAATGTGGGCCTTTTGGTTTAATTTTGATCTGGGCTTGGTTTGAAAATGTGAAATCTAGCTGAAAAAGGGGCTTATTGTGAGATTAAAATGAATTAGGGTTCTATGATTCTGAAATCCGATGTTTATGTATTATACACTATGTAGCACTCATTCGCTCTTGAGCTAACGAGGAAACTGATGTCAATCTATTTGTAATTATTGTCATTCTATTAATCGAGTTAACGAGTATGTCGGTTTCATATAATTGGCTGCACTGATGTTCTTCACTGTTTTTAAAGTATTAGATCGTATATTTTGTTGAATAGTTGCATATACATGGATGTTAAAGTGCTTGTGTGTGGCTTAATATAGTGGCATATTTATGGTTTTTGTGTTTGTGAGGTGTTATCTCCAAACATATTACCGAAATGTGTAGATGGTAGTGAGAATTTTTTTTGGTATCTACAGATGCTAAGTTATGGCTAAACTTTTGTTTCTGCTCTAGTTAGAAACATGATTATCTTTGCTGGGGTCTTATGTATTTCAGACCAGGTGCTGTGAGAATGGCAGAAAACGATGCACCGAATGAAAACATATCCTCCGGCGATAATAATGTACCTGCGCAAAATGATAGTGAAATATCGATTGATGCATTGGCAAGGAAGGTCCAAGAGTCTCTCTCGCTTTCAAAGAGGCATAAGTTCTGGGAAACCCAACCTGTTGGCCAGTTCAAGGATCTTGGAGATACGAGCCTGCCTGAAGGCCCAATCGAACCACCAACACCACTCTCTGAAGTCAAACAGGAGCCGTATAATCTTCCAGCTCCCTATGAATGGGTTACATGTGATATAGGTTCTGAGGAGGTGTGTACTGAGGTGTATACTCTGTTGACCAATAATTATGTAGAGGATGATGAGAACATGTTCAGATTCAATTACTCGAAAGAGTTTCTTCGATGGGCGCTTCGTCCTCCTGGCTATTTCCCAAGCTGGCACATTGGGGTGAGGGTCAAGACTTCAAAAAAACTGGTTGCCTTCATTACTGGGATCCCTGCAAGAATTCGTGTCCGTGATTCTGTCGTATTGATGGCAGAGGTAAATTTCCTGTGTGTTCACAAGAAGCTTCGATCAAAAAGACTTGCCCCCGTTATGATCAAAGAGGTTACACGCAGGGTTCATATGGAGAATATCTGGCAAGCAGCCTATACTGCTGGGGTTGTACTTCCTACACCGATAACAACCTGTCAGTACTGGCATAGATCTTTGAATCCAAAGAAGCTTATTGACGTTGGATTCTCAAGACTCGGTGCAAGGATGACAATGAGCCGAACGATAAAGCTCTACAAGTTACCAGAACAAACAGCAACTCCGGGGTTCAGAAAGATGGAACCTCACGACGTGCCAGCTGTCACTCGTTTGCTTAGGAATTACTTGAAGCAATTCGCAGTCGCCCTCGATTTCGACGAGAATGATGTAGAGCACTGGCTGCTTCCAAAGGAAGATGTCGTGGATAGCTACTTGGTTGAAAGCCCCGAAAGTCATGAGATCACCGATTTCTGCAGTTTTTACACTCTTCCCTCGTCCATACTGGGCAGCCCCAACCACTCCATTCTGAAGGCCGCTTATTCATATTACAACGTATCCACAAAGACTCCGTTGCTACAACTTATGAACGATGCTCTCATTGTCGCCAAGAAGAAGGAATTCGATGTCTTCAACTCATTGGATGTTATGGAAAACGAGACTTTCTTGAAGGAGCTGAAATTTGGCCCGGGCGATGGGAAGCTTCACTACTATCTCTACAACTATCGGCTAAAGCACGTTTTGAAATCTTCAGAACTCGGGCTTGTGCTGTTATAGATCGAGACCACGATTCAACTCTTGCCATTTTTGTATGAGTGAGCTTTTCTCTGTTCATTGAAAAACCCTCCCTTTATAGTTTCTGACTCTGTTGTTTAGCATGAATTTTGCAACTGATCATTTGTATCTGACTTTTCTGGGTACTATATTCATCTTGTATTGTCTTGAAATGGGGATATCCTTTTTTTATAATCATTACTGTTTTCAGTATTTAAATTTTCTAATCCAATACTGAAAATAAAACCAAATGCACAAATTATACGAAAATATCCATTTTTTTTTTTCAAGAAACGATGCATGTTTGTTCTTTAACACAAAAGTTTGGAGTATATATTTAACCATATTACAACTGGGCATGTTTGGTTTGGGGACTTGGGTTGGATAAGGTTAATTAATCCGGAAAAATCTGTGTTTGTTTTATAAGTTGAAAAGCTCGTATTTTCTTCAGGCCCGGGTCAAAAATGGTAAAATGATCTTGTGGGTGGTTTGTTAAATACACCCTAACCCCAATTTTTTCATTCCATGTTTATGTATATATTTTTTAAAATTATATTCATTTTATTTTAAGAACATTTTGAATGTGATTTTTTTAAACTTACAACAAACACTTGAACCAAACAAAATTTTAATACATAAATTTGACTCAATAAATATCACAACATTTAAACAAAACACACAATTAAGTCAAATCTATCATTAAACATTCAAACAAATATATAAAAAAATTAACTCAATTTAACTCAAATAATGCAAACCCACTACAACTCAACTAACCTAATCAACCTAACACACAAACCAAACATGCTATGATAAAAGGTATAAGCAAGACTTTGTGGGACGATTATTTTTATATTAAAATAAATAATTTAAACTTTTATTCAAAAATTAATACCACACCATATTCTAAATGAAATTACTAGATATTAGATGTCCATAAAGGACATTAGAAAATGAAAAATGAGAATTTTCATATTCTTAACAAAAAATATATATTTTTGCATAATTAAAATTGAATAAAATTCAATACTTTTGTTATCATTGGATACTCATTTCGTTTCCAAAAAAAAAACTATCAGTTTATAAAATAATAATCGTTTGAATTTATGTCGTAGTTGTCGTTTTTCCATTAAAAACAAGACTTTTCTTCCAAATTTATCCTCATTTTACTATTAAAAAAAAAGTATTATGGTCATTATATATATCATAATTATTAAATATTTAGTTAATTTATGTCAAACAACCTTAAATAAAAAATTGAAAATGGAGGTTGTATATCTTTCTATTTATTTTTCAAATTCACAATTAAAGTTGGTAATAATTAATCACGAATTATTAAATAGTATTATGAAGAGTTTTTAATTAGAGACTGACTTTGATTATACAACGCATCTCGTTTTTACTTTTTAGTAATAAAAAGTTTTTGAAAGAAGATTTTTTCTTGACGGGAAGACAAATATTTATGCTGAATTTTTATTTTACTTATTTATTTTAGCACAACTCTCTCCAGCGCACCCCTTACCCACCCACCCCTCGGCCCCCACCAACCACACCCCGCCTGCCCTTTTCGACTGTGCAAAAGCCAACCCCAAACTCACATCGCCGAGCGATTTGATCTTAATTTGTTGAAGAACTAGGGATTTCGCCATGATGTATTCGGCTCGAATTTTGCATCACGCTAAAAAGGTGTTCCTTTTTCCATGCCATTCATCAGTATGTAGGTTAATTAATGGCTGCATCTGATTTCTTATTACATTTGGTATTCTGGATTATGTTTGTGTGATCGAATCGTTTCGATTTAATTCGGTAATTGCATGTGTTTTTTTATGTGGAACAGTGAGCTTAATCTGACATGATTGGCTATCTATTTGGGATCTTACGTTGGCTTGCTGAATCCGTGCTTTACTTTGTTTAGAATTTTCCGCGTAATCTGGTTTGTAGATTGTTTTTTTTTTGGGATGGGTTGTATAGATTTTTATCATTGGAATTGACTTTTTTTGTAGTGTCGCTTGAGCTTAAATGAAATGCTAGTAGCTTGAACCTGCTGTACATGCTTGCTTGAGTGTGGTTTGTTGCAGTGCAACTTTCTGAGAATTGTGGTAGTGGTGGGAATGGGTCCGACTACAGGCTTATGAAGAATTATTTCCTTGTTATCTGCTCTTTTGTAAAAAAGTTACTTCTTCAATTACTTATGAAAAACCAAGAAAAAACTATTGGCATTTCATTATTTATGTCTAACGCGGGAGTTTACTTTGTTTTTTTGGAATGACATAGCCTTGCTTTTTTCTTACAGCTCCGACGAAGCAATAATGTTTTACAAGATCGTGCACTCTCAGCACGCTGGTTTTCAAACGATGCTGGGTCATCGATTGATAAAATTGATGGTAAGTTATGATTTATCTTTACCCGTTTTAGTAGCATTGGTCTCTCTCTTTATTGTAAGGCCATGAAGTTGTGGCTGTTGTTCATGTATACTTGTGATGAGGTTACTTAGAAGTTTAGCTCTCACTCTAAATCGTAATTGGTGAAAGTTGGTTGGTGTAGTCCCCAAAATCTTTTATCTTAGCATTGCATTGCTAAGATAAATTCTGCTGCATGATATGTTTTGCTAACAAATACAGATCCTAGCTCAAAGTCTAGATGCCACATCCTACTTCTCTTACTACTTTACTGAATACAAAAACCAAACTAGCTGTAGATTTCTTGAAAATCAATTCTTGAAGACAGAACATAAGGCAGTGATGTAATATATGATCATTCTTTATGAAGTTCATTTAGTTTTAAGAATATGATTTTCCTAAGAAGAGTATGGAATGGTGGTCAGTCAGTCAGATTTGTCATATAGAGTTCAATGGATAACAAACTCAACAAATTTCTATTTTGTTAGTGCTTTGATACGTAAATGGACTTTTATTTAATCTCATTATGTGTAAATTGCCATAACTTCAATCAGATGGGGTTGTATGTGACTGTATGTCTATTTGTGTTAGTATGTATGCTTGCATATTGCCTTTGGACTTTGCATATTCAATACAGTGTATCCTGGTACAGTTATTTCAAGGCACAGGCCTCTTGGTACTGGACTTGCAGACAAGAATGGCAGTCCAAGGTTCTCCACCAGTAGCACTTGCAGTCCTTGTGACAGATCAGTGAATGGAGTCATGGTGATTAGATCCACTGGAATTTTTTATTCTCCTCTTTTCTTGTGTAATGAGTATATAATTAGTATTTTGTTGTGAAATTCAAGAACTCTAAGTTGTGAATTGTGTAATGAAGATGTCAGCTGCAAGAATGAGCAAGGCAAATGCTTTGTGGACTACAAGAAGGCTTCATGCGCCAGCAAAAGGCATGCAATACAACAGGTTCTCTCAATCTTTCATGGTCAACCATCTACCATCTTGTAAAAAGATATTTTTTTCTGACTGATTTGTTTAAATATTTATGTTTCCAGCCAACCACAAAACTTGATCAGATATTTTTCATCAGATTCAGGTTAGTTTCTATTGGAACTGAGTCAGTAAAATTCTTTTAAGTCTCAGCTTCATACTTTAAGGGATGTCTTAATTTGTTTGCTGTGGGAGGGAAGGTTAAGAGTTAGAATATTAATTCACCATATCGTTAGTTGCATTTCTCATATTGAAGATCACAGTACATCCAATTCACTTGGCCATGCAGGATAAGTTATTAGTGACTGAATAAGTTAAAATGTTCTCACTTTGACAGCTCTTTCCAGGATGTAGGATGATATTTTGTTCCTCTTTCTCTATGACTTCTCTTGATGGATATCAATCTACAGCTACACATGCTTCTGTCTTTCAGGTCTTCCACCACACCAAGAGATTGGAATGCCTTCTCTGTCACCTACAATGACCGAGGTTTGTGTTTTTGGAAGTTCTTGGACCATGTCCTTATTCTATTTCTGCAAATATCATAACTAAGTGATCTTGCTTTTTGTGCAATGTAGGGTAATATTGCAAGGTGGTTAAAGAAAGAGGGTGATAAAATTTCTACAGGAGAAGTACTTTGTGAAGTGGAAACTGTGGGTCCTTTAGATTCTCATTGTATTCTTCACGTGACTGAATGTGGTACCATGTTCTCTTGTAATTCTGATTTCCATTTTCGCTGACTTGATTTCTTAAGGACAAGGCAACGGTTGAAATGGAATGCATGGAGGAAGGATATCTAGCAAAAATTCTGCGTGGAGATGGAGCAAGTGGGATTCAAGTTGGTGAGGTATTTTTCTGGTATTGAGTGTATGACTTTATTCGCACTAATCTTACAACTTTCTTGGTGATATTTGTCGACACACTTACTTAGAGATCACAGAATTAAGTTATTTACTTGATTGAGAGTTTTATGATTGATTGTGCTTATGGTGTCTTGAACTTTGTGTATATGCTTAATGCTATCTTATTATGGTGTTGGCTGCAGAGGTCCTTATTTCATTTATTTATCTTTCTATGTTGCTTGCTATGATTAATTTGGATCATCAAATTTCAGCTTGTTCAAACTGGATTTTTTTTTTTTCCTTTTGTAGATGAATTCTTATCCTATGATGAAATTTGTTCTCTTGGCTGCTGGCATGGTTTAGTGAATTTTCATGCATCTTCGTATTGGTTGTTAGAGCATATAGACCAAAATAATTTATGGTTTGCTAGCATTGACAAATGAATCAGATATGTTAAACTGGTATCAACATTAAACCAACTAAATATAATTGGCATTAGTTGCGCATTTGAATATAAATGGAAGCTATACTTTTGCCTATAAATTTCAGTATTGGATGCGAAGAACTGATGTTTGAACTGTTGAAGTACCACCCAATTACTTTTGGTGACTGACCAAAGTATTTTTTGACTAGATAATTGCCATAACTGTTGAAGAAGAGGAAGACATTGCGAAATTTAAGGACTATACTCCAACTTCAGGTGCTGCACCAGAACCTGCACCCAAAGAACCTTCTGCTCCAACTCCACCAAAGCAAGAAGTTGCAGAAGCGCCTGTTACTTCAGCAGAGCCAAAAGCTACCAAGCCCAGTGCACCATCTTCAGCTGGAGATCGGATTTTTGCAAGTCCTCTAGCCAGGAAACTTGCAGACGATCATAATGTAAATTAAATGCTTTATCTATAAAGTTACTCTACTGTTCTACCATGTAAAATAGGATTTTATTCTCATGTTGCATATATCTTGAAGTGATATGTATAATGCAAACCCTCACACTGCATTAATGTAGGTATCTCTTTCAAACATCAAAGGAACTGGTCCTGATGGGCGCATTGTCAAGGCTGATATTGAAGACTATCTTGGTAGTTCTCTGATGCCCTGTGTCAATATACAATTGTTGTGTCTTAATACTTTCTTTCTTCATTTAATAACATCTGCTTGTTTTCTAGAGTTTATAGGATTTGAAAATCCAGTTGATTCTTGAATCATCAAATAAACCTTTTTCTTCTCTTTCCTGTAGCTTCGGGTGGTAAGGAAGCTTCAAAAGCTCCTAAGGTTGACACCACAACCTCTGCTCATCTAGATTACTCTGACATCCCACATACCCAAATTAGAAAGGTAATTATTGAATTGCTTTCACATTCTCCATGTTGCAGTAATAGTTTGCCTTCATTCATTCTCATCTAGCTGTTACACTCATCCTTGCTTTATGAAATACCTGTAACTTACTGCATAGATTTGTATGATGGTGACATGGTGCGTGGTTCCGGTAAATCTTATCATGCCTTACTGCAACCAGAGAAGTGGGGATTGTATTTTTCAAAGCACATACTTCTCTACCAAGTACATGGTGTTGGGAAGTTGTAGCATTGGGTTGCATTTAGTGTAGATGCTCAAGACAAATTTTAATCAGATCTACTTTAGTGTCTCAGTTGTGATAAAGATTTGTTCATATTAGCTAACATCTACCAATCATCTGTGGCAGGTGACAGCATCACGATTGTTGCAATCTAAGCAAACCATCCCTCACTATTACCTAACTGTAGATACATGTGTTGACAATCTTATGGAGTGAGTGTGCAGTCTTATCCAAATGAGAATCGCCCCATCAAAGTTATCATCTTATTGACCTCATTCTCTACTTTTTTTTTTTTTTTTTTGCAGAGTGCGTAGCCAGCTGAATTCATTGCTAGAAGCTTCAGGTGGAAAAAGAATTTCTATTAATGATCTTGTGATTAAGGTATGATAGACCTTTTGCAAGAAAAAGTACTTTTCTTTCTCTGTTTATGACCTCCTCCATTAAAAGATATATTCATGCTTATTGGCTCTTTTCTTTTTCCCTACTTCCCTTCCAATTTTACAACACATTCTTTTGAAAGATATTTGTTTAAGTGAACCTCCACCATCGAAAGATATATACATGCTTATTGACTCATCTTTTTTTGTCTCTTCTTTTTTTTTTCAACTTCCTTCCATTTATACTACACATCCTTAATATTCTTTTAATAGTTTGCTGACTAGTTTTAATTTTCTTGGAATCGTCGATGACCCCTAGGAGGATTAACTTCGTTTATGGATCTTAATCATTATATGTTCGAATATATTTTTTCAGTTCAATAAACTTGATAACTATTGAACTGCAGGCTGCTGCATTGGCTCTTAAAAAAGTTCCCCAGTGTAATAGTTCATGGACCAACGATTATATTCGCCAGTAAGCATGCTTGACAAAGCAAGTTATAGTTCAATTAGCACACTCTTCTTAATTATAACATCTTTCTGTTTCCTACACAGATATCACAATGTGAATATTAACGTTGCTGTGCAAACTGATAATGGACTGTACGTACCCGTAATTAGGGTATGCCATATTATAGTCCCTCTTTCAACTCGAGAGTGATAATCTGATAATTATGCATATCATAATTCTTTATGCTAAAACTTGCAGGATGCTGACAAGAAAGGTTTATCAAAAATTTCTGAAGAAGTTAAGCATTTAGCTCAGAAAGCAAGAGAAAACAGCTTGAAACCGGAAGATTATGAGGTGAAATAGAAACTTCATTATAAGTTTTCCGAAAGACCAATTACCTTATTATTGATTGTTGTTATATTCTCTTCAGGGTGGTACTTTCACAGTATCAAACTTAGGGGGTCCTTTTGGCATCAAGCAGTTTTGTGCCATCATCAATCCACCACAGGCAGGCATTCTAGCAGTTGGCTCTGGTAAATGAAACTACACCCCCTCCCACCTATTATCACCCGAATTCTAAATTTTCGTACACGGACCATATAATTCAAAGTTAGAACTCAAATATGTTTTTCTTTTCCCTTTTATTTTTGTATTGTTGCTGATTTTGTTCTCTGTCTGCATGAGCAGCTGAGAAAAGGGTGATACCTGGTGCTGGTCCCGACCAGTATAAATTTGCGTCATTCATGTCCGCAACACTAAGCTGTGATCATAGGGTCATTGATGGTAAGTTACCTTTCACATTCCAAGATTAGACACAATACATCAAATTTTCATCATTACTACAGTACGTCGGTTCAACGTTCCTAATGACGTGGATACTGTGTTTAGGTGCCATTGGAGCAGAATGGCTGAAGGCCTTCAAAGGTTACATCGAGAATCCACAGACAATGCTGCTTTAAAGTAGTTTATTAAATTTCCAACTCTGAAATCGTTCTGCTTTGATCCCCAAATCGCATCAACAGACGCAATCCCAGATGTTCTTTCAAGGTTCTGTGTTGTGTAGACCAGATTTATGCCAATCTCGTTTTCTTTTCCCAAAGAGAATTTATTTTGTGAGGGTCACATTTTTTGAATAATGAGGTGATTTATTGTGCACAAAATTTTGCTCGTATGGAGTGTAAAAACCTGCAGTGCATGAGATGATTCACTTGCCTAGTATTTCTCTGCTACCTCGTTAACAATCTGTAAAGAAAATAAAATGTCTCTTGAGATTGTATTCTCTCTCCAGTTCTTGAACCATATTGTGGAGTGAAATCCCTCCTTTATTTCTGATTGTAACTCTGTTTTCTCAGTTCAAATTGTATCCACCTTCATTTCCGCATGGTCATATAGCAAAAATGGTGGATTCTACACTGTAATCTATGATGTATGAAAGAAAACATACTTTTAGTCAAACCATATGCAACTTTGAGCTCTGATCATTTTACATTCGAAGTCTGATAATTTACACTTTTATTTATCAAATTCGAACTCTTTCCAATATCCAGGTTGCATATCATGTTACTAAAGCTCGATCCAGAATCAAAACTGAGTAATTAAAGTATTTTCTTCAAGATAAATGCAAGCTTCTTAGATATCACAAAATTGGGAAGCATGAGATACTCGCATACAAGAAGTTCTTATGTCCAATGAATCTGTTCTTATTATTCTCAAATCATTAACAGATATAAAACATCTGACAGTTAGCCAAGAACAATCGTATTACAACATGACCACACTCGGAACAAAAGAGTTGCCAGAATTCTAGACAATGTACCATCACAGCCAACCACCGTACCAACCATTGGAAAAAAACATTTAGAGACAGCAATATGAATCTCAAGATTCACTTGGCATAAGAAACAACATAATGGTTTGTAATGATCGATTTCAAGTGCCTGTTTATAACTTATATCAAAGGATTGATCAGTTACCAGAGGCTGAATATGAAGAGGATACATAAGATCTTATAAGATACTAAGCTACAAGAATTACGAGTAATAGGTACAGGAGGATACTCAGACAATTATCAGTAACCTATAGCAACCGATTATCAACTGCAACAAATACAAACATAACATGATTACTTAATCCTTTTCTCTTGGAGCATCATTATCATAATTACAAACAAATGAAAAAGAACTGTCTTTCGAATGAGCAAGGATAGATAGACTGGAGATGGCCATCAAAACATCTAATTATCATTCCTATGAGGAACCACCACCCAACCAAAAATCAACAATTGCACAATCACAACTATTCTACCCATGCAGGTTGAAGATAATCATGCACACACACAAAGAGAGATTGAAGAGTTTTGCTCAGAGCAAATTATTAGGAAAGGCAACTAGCTCTTAATAGCCGACAAACAATAGAGAAAAATAACAGTAATAAGAAGACAATTTCAATGGCCCCAAATGAAGCAAGTAACGCAAGGAAACCATATTAAACCAGCTTATTTATTTAGAAACAAAAGTACCCATGTACATAGATGCTTCTTCAACGATCAAGTTCATCGATCACCACATCATCTTAATACTATCCCCCACGGAATCAGACAACCTAACTAGAATATCGCATGACCATAACTATTTACCCACACAAGTTGCATTTTCGAAATAATCAGGTCCACAAAGAAACAAATAAAGAAAAAACAGGCAACAAAAAAAAAAAAAGGTTTATTTCACATAATTTTCTCAAAGCTAATTATCAGCAATAGCACCTAACTCTAGAAAGCCACACGATAGAGATTAATGACAGTAAAGAAAGGACATAACCCGCGTTCCTAAAACAAAGTAACCAATAGAACGGCTTAATCAGAAACAAACAGCCCAGATACAAAGATATTCTCAAAACATTCAAAGCAACACAACGTGAAAAGGAGATAAATTTATCCTCAAATGAATATAAATGTTGCAGCAGCCAATGTTTCCTGGGCTTTATTCAGGAACCTAGGGTTCTTCCTACAAACTACATAGATTACATCCAATGGGATGAATGTAGATAATTCATAATTTAACTTCTAGAATTATATACTACTAATAGAAAAGGTTGAACCTTTTCATACTACAAGCTTATATTTCACTCCAAAGTAGCTAAATAATCATCAAAACCGCGCCTTTTATAAAAGTAAACCATCAATTAATTGATCAAGAGATTACCAGAAGACAAAGCAAATGCAAAATGAGATCCCAAATTCAGAAAAAAGAACAAAAAGTAACCACTCAAATCGGAACATAGCGTTTCAAAGCTTGTTTCCCGGTGACAGCAAGACCCACGAGCACACCTCCGATCGCCCCCGCCACGGCGGCAGACCTCGGCCCCGACGCCGCCTTGTAAAGCACTCCGGTGCCCAACCCCGCCACCACGCTGTTGATGACGTCATCCGTGTCTCTAACCGCCACCATACCACTTTCAAGTCCGGCGTACATCAACCCTATGACGCCGCACCGGTTGCCGATCTGCCGACCCGCGTGACCCGACCCGTTGAGGATCCGATTAATTTTCAGCTTAAGCGTGTCGGTCTGCTCAATAGCCTTGACGGCGGAGCAGAAACCCTTGGCGGCGCCTCCAGTGGCTCCTGCGAGATAGCCGATTCCGGTGTAATAGGTGAGATTCTCCCCCCATGAGCGGCGCTGGGCTACGGCTTCCTCCTGGAAAAGGAATTCGGGGGTGCTGGGGAGATTGTATAGGGTTTGTGTGGGGAGGTGTAAATCTTGGTAGGGGTTGTAAAGTCGGCGATTTGAGCTGGTTTCATCGTTGGTATTGCTTTGATTCGGAGCTTGAGATGGGTACGCCATGGGCGAAGGGAGAGAGAGAAAGGGGAGGACAGAAAGGGAGGGATTCTAGGTTAAATTTGCAACGGTGACTTCAGAGAAGGGCTATTAAAACTGGACCGGTCCGGTTCGAAGATGCTGGATTTTCGCTGTGCCGCATGTAATCATGCCAGACGACATCGTATCGGTCAAAATGTTGATGACGTGGCATTTTATGTTTTTTCTTATTACTTGCTTCAGGGGCCATTGTTGATAGATCCACTTTTTATATTATTTGGTGTATATGTAATTTAGGTCGATCTGCATTTACGTGTTTTTTATTTTTTTTATTTAATTTTTTGATCAAAATTTTTATATACAAATTTAGTGATTTTTATATACTGAACTTTATGTATAAGTTTTGTAACTTTTATATTCAATAATTTAGAAAAAAATGAAGAATTTTAGCAAAATTTGTACATAAATATTATATTCATTTGAGCCTTATGTATATTTATGTGACCTTCATACTTTTATATATTTTTATATATTACATAAAGATATGGTATTTATATATAAAAGTTACATGAATATACATAAATGTCACATGAATATCACATAAAAGTATTTATGTACAAATTTTGCTGATATTCTTCATTTGTTTTATAAGTTATAATGCATAAAGGTCACAACATATATACATAAAAGTCATCGAATTTATGCATAAAGATCAAGGTATTATAAAAAAATCACGAATTCTGGTTGGGTCAACCCGGATTGCACGGATCTAAGATCCGTACACCAGGTACACATGATAATTTGTCTATTTACAAATGAGTTCACCCCATTTTTCCATGTACAAAATGCAATCTGTAAATTATGATAATTTTTAATATGTTTATCAATAATATATAATAATTTTATTTTTACATTATACAAAAAATGAATTTTATATGTATGATGAATATCTGACGTTGATGAGCATATTAATATCTGACCATGTTAGGATAGTGGGACTGTTTTCCACGTTTGTTTACCAAGTTTTTTTTTTAAATCTTGATTAAATCAGAATTATTTAAAATAATAAATCAGTATAGTTAATTTGGTCAAAAAAATTAAATTAAATTATTTTGGATTAGAAACTGTCCCGCACTCTCAGCTAGTACACAAATCATTACTGTTTCAAGCAATGACAACGCCGTGCTAAAGCTCGCTCCGCCGCCGCCGAACATGACTGCTACAGTCGCAGCGTCGCCGCTTATGCGTTCGCCTTTGGCCACTGATCGGCTGATGCTTCCTCTTTCGCCCAGTAATGGATTCAAACCATTAAGCTGCACAAAACGTGTTTTTGACGATAATGAGCATTACTTCAGCAGAAAGTCGTTGAAGAACTGGGACAAGTTTTACAAGCGTCACCAAAACAAGGTTTCGTGATTTTTCTGTTAATTTTATGGTTAATTGTAAGCCCTATTTGGACTTCAGCATTATATTTTGAGGTTTTTTGTTGCTGTAGTTTTTCAAGGACAGGCATTATTTGGAGAAAGATTGGGGCACTTATTTCTCTGATATTGATGATAAAGGGAAAGTGCTTTTAGAGGTAAAGAATGAATTTTTATTTCTATTCTGGAAATTGCAATTACAAGAAAATGATAGCATCAACGGTTAGTGCATATGAGGAGTGTTATTATAAGGAATTCTCCAATAAATTAATAATTTTCACCAAGGCTCTATATTTTCAGATGAAATCCTCTTCATGACCCTCCACTATCCAAAGAATGTAGTTTTGGTAGTAGTTTCAATTAACAAATTGAGTTAAATATCAGTTTTAATAGTGTTACATGGGTGGAACAAAATGAGACATAGGATCTGGAATTGCTTTCTTTTAGGCTTTACAATATGGCAAAATAAGTAATGGTGAGTTGGTATATGATTGAAGTTATGAGCTTAATGTTGTGACTATGTTATCGAGAGTTGCTATGTGTATGACAGGTTGGTTTTGGAGCTGGGAATACTATATTTCCTCTCATTACTGCGTATCCTAAGCTTTTTGTTCATGCCTGTGATTTTTCAACCGAGGCTTTAACTCTTGTTAAGGTTTGTTCACCTTCTTTACTGCGTTAGGGGATTCATAGGTTTATTGCATGTGTATTGTCTACATTTCAAATATAAATTGTGTATGGCTTTGGACATGTGTGGTGTAGTTTCTTATACTAAACAATTGGTAGCCCTGCTGGACTATCTGTATACATAACTATTTCTGTCCCAATGAATGCAGGCGCACTCAGATTTTGATGAGAATCGGATAAATGTTTTCATTTGTGATGTCACAAGTGAAGAGCTCAGCGACAAGATCTTGCCATCTTCTGTTGATCTTGTTACATTGGTCAGTGAAAGGCCTGTGGCAAATAGTCAATTGCTTGTATTTAAATGTTTTCAGAGTAGCTTTTATGGGCTCCCTTACTTGTTAGCTTCATGCAGATTTTCATGTTATCTGCAGTTTCTCCAAATAAGATGCCTTTTGTGCTGCAAAACCTAAAGAAAATACTAAAGGTTTTTTACTTGATAACTTGCTTTATCCTATCTATTTGGTTTGGTGTTCTTCTGTTTTCACCTTTTTATTGCAATGCAATGTTTATCAGTGTATCTCATGTCATGTTACAGCCAAATGGTCGGATTCTAGTCAGAGACTATGCTGTTGGAGATTCTGCACAAGTAAGTTCTTCCTTGTTAGTCAAGATCTACTATTGGAATTGTCTTGGTTTCTGATATGTAACATGTAGACAGATTAGTCTTCTCTTCTTCTCAAACCAACCATTAAGATTTATAATTTATGGCTATTCATGCTGCTTCTTTCATAATTTGCATTGTTAGATACACTTTACTTTATAACTTCATGATCAGTCAATGCAACAACTGAGAGATGATTAATGTGAAATTCTTATCTTGGCACAGGTTCACTAATTATCAACTCAATTACACACATTTTCTTAATCATAAAAATCATGTTACGAATGACTAATAGTTACTTGTGTTTAGTATCTTGAACATTGCAATCATGGTGTGAGGCATACAACTCCTTCCATCTTTTCTTCATAAAAGTGAGTAGCTGATGTTTTCAGATGAAGCTGGAGATCAGAAATCAGATTATCAGCAATAACTTTTATTTCAGAGGCGATGGCACTGTAAGTAGCTGCAAGAGTTTGGCTTTCAAATTTATTTGGCTGAGCTACTTTTTCATATAATCAGATTCTAATTATTGTTGGTTGATTTGCAGTGCTCATATTATTTCTCTGAAGAGTTCTTATCAAATTTGTTCGTCGAAGCTGGTTTTTCCATTGTGGATATGAGTACATATTGCAGACAAGTAGAGAATCGCTCTCAGAATATGACATTTCACCGGTATTATAAAAAAGCTTGTTCTGACAATTGAACCTTTTTTTGTACATTGCTTGAAGATGCAATTTACTGATACAAGAATGAACCTTATATATATAACGGGACGGTAGTGGAGTGAGGTAAGGGAATACGAATTACACACAAAAGAGTGCAAGTCAGTTGGCCCAGATTCTCAATTGGAAATGAATGTCTTAAGCGGATCCATGAAGAATTTAGTAATAGGGATTTACAATGAAATTCTGTCTCTGGCTCTATGATTTATTCACTCTCATGTTTCTGGTTGGCTGCAATATGGTCTTGGTGCTATTCAAATACCTTATTTGTTGTTTATACTTCTTTCTGTTGAAGACTTTTTGCATATTATTAGGCGTTGGATACGTGCAATTTTCAACAAGGATGTCTTGTAGATTCCTCACTGCAGTGTTGCAATTTTAAAAGTTCAGTTCTAATTGCTATTGGTTCAGAAGATGAGCACAAGATACTGGTATATTTTTGTTCGATTATCTTTCAGGCTTCATTTCTTATAACTCACGTATATTTAATAATGACAACGAAGAAGCCCCATTGCAGGGTTAAGGATGGAAACAAACCAACAATGGGCTCCAAGACATTTTAGAAATTTTCTGTATTGACTCCTGACAGTTTAAAATCAGGAGTTGCTGAGCATTTTTTTATTACATTGAATTCTTCCATTAAAACTTTATAACATCAATGTTACTGTTCACAATGACAGCTAGAATGATTATTTATTTTGCCTCTCCTCTCCAAAAGTTCATCACTCCCAAGAATTTATGATCTATAATATATTTTCCTATATATTTGTATTTATTTTGTTATTTAATTGGGTTAAGAAAACTTTTTTTTCTTTTTTCTTGAAGTAATATTAAAATTATATTATTTCATGGGATTTCCTGTGTAGCGGCCAAAGTGCCATACCCATCTCAGTGCGAGCCAGGTAAATGATGTTAGAGGTATATCACTGAAAGACAATGAACATATGTGTGAACTTAGAAATGCTAAGGAATGATAGACAACTGCAAAACCACCTTCAACTTTTCTCATTGCTGTTAATTATGTGTTATTTCTTTGAAGAACTAATACATAATCTCTAGAATCTGCTTTCAGGTTTGATTCGCGACGCCTTGTCTCTAATACGTTGCAGTTCAGGCAAAATCTCTGAGTCAAGATCGGGCCTGTCTTTCTTCCTCAGCTCACAGCACCTTAAGGCCAGTTTTGCAAAGGCTAAAGCCTCCTCGACTGGCCAGCCTTGCACTGTTGGATCAAGTATTTTTGTAAATTCATCATTCTCTATCGCAGTTTCAACATGATGTGTCAATCCCATTGCTGGTTTGGCAGTGATGATTTGCAATAGCACCATGCCTAATGAATATATGTCCGATTTTGTTCCCAACATTCCAGTTTGTTGGTACTCTGGATCAATGTAGCAAAACGTTCCAGCTGCTGCTGTCATGCAGTATTGAGTAATACTATCAGCCACTGATAGCGGAACCAGTCTGGATAGTCCCACATCGCTGATCTTACTCACATTATTTCTGTCTAACAGAATATTGGCAGGTTTGAGGTCACGATGCACAAGGGGCTCAGGCCTTGTTCGATGAAGAAAATTCAGGGCTGTGGCAATTTCTACAGCTATTCTGAAACGGGTTTGTGGTGATAAGGTGAGAGTGCCATTTTTCCGGTTCAACATGTCCTCTAAGCTGCCATTCTCCATGTACTCATATACAAGGCAACCATAGTCAGGACAAGCACCTAGAAGGATAACCATATTGGGATGTCTCATACGGCTCAGCACCTCAACCTGCAGAATTCCACCATATGATAATACTTCAAAGAATCAACAATGGATATCATATAATGGTATTTACCTCTCTCTGGAACTGCTTTTCACCTTGTGACATGTCGGGCCTCAGAACTTTAATGGCAACAGGTGTGTGATCAAGAGTACCTCTGAAAACAGGCCCATATCCTCCTTCACCAATCTTATCTTGACCTGAGAAGTAATTTGTCGCAATTTGAATTTCTTCTGTGGTATACCTTCTGTACTGGACCTCATTATGTGTTAATGCATCAATGGCCTTCTGCTTCTCTTGAAACTCCAGTTGGAACTTCCTCTCTGCAATCCTTCTCTTTTCCGACTCTAATTCTGCTATTCGTTGTGCCTTCTGTGCCAATTCAACTGCAGCCTTACACTTCATCTTCTCCCTCTCGACAATGGCCATTGCAGCCTCTTGAGATTGCCTAGCCTCTTCCAGGTTACTATCCTCCTCTAATTTCCAGTTCATTATGCCTTTTGCCTATGACAACATCATGAATATCATTGTCATCAAGAAAATACATTAGCATACATTATAACTAGATATATATACCTTATCTATAGCTGACTCAGCTTCTTGAAAAGCCAGATTATACATCATTGTGATTTGCTTCATTTCTTGTTTTAATCTCCTTAACTCATCCTCCAGGTCCTGAAAAATGCACACTGTCACGAAAGGAGCCAGTTCATTACAAGACAACCATGAAAGCTTTCAAACTTACAGCTGCTTGAGACGAGGTAGAGCTTCTCGACATGTAAGAAACCTGGCTAGGGTCCAGAATATCAGAGGAGACGTCTGAAGGGAAACTCCGGATGTCAGAACGATCACTTGATCCAGACATAGAATATGTTGGGCTCTCCTTGGTTCGAACCTGAAGATTGTACATAGGTTGTACAACATTGGTGGTAGGTTGCCTGGGTGGAGTCATGTGGCCCATTACACTGTCACCACTGGAGAAATTGGACGTGCTGTAATTGCTGGCTAAGATTATAGACTCGAAGCTACTGTTGATGGAAGCTCCTGAAAGGGTTTGAGGAGACTCATTGCTGTTAACAGAATTAACAGAATTTTGAGGTAAAGGTAATCTTCCAAAAGGCCGAGCGATCTGCTGATACTCTCTGCTGTTGTTAAAGTGTGGAGTGTTCTTCCCTCCATCCGAATACGATAGATCCGAGGAAGCACTTTTCCAGCTTTCCTGACTGAAAGTATGAATATGCTAATGGTTTCTTGATAATACTTTGTGAAAACATAATATTACTAGTGATGAACAATGTGAAGTGTAATTGCTTATACTTACGGGCGAAATCTTGTTTCAGTAGTTGGTAATGCATTAATCTGCTTCCCAGAATTGGATGAAGAACTGGTTGCGCTGCCTGGTGTTTCTGGTTCCCTTGAAGATGCTTTCAGCTTCAGCGTTTTCCCCTTTGATACTGAGTACACTTTGCAAAAGTCTGGTGCTATTTTTGCTAAAGTAGTTGGTACATCTGCATATTTAAATGCCCTAAACAAAAACAAAAAAAGTATATATGTATATATATAGTCATGTTTCAATATTCTTGTTAAGATGAGTTTTTATACAAGGTTTGTAATGTGAAATGCAGCAGATGATACCTTGCTAAGGCACCTCGACTTGAGGCGCCAACGACTATAGTCGTGATACTGTTGAGATTGATATATTCGGAGATTGTGTTTGCAACGTCTTGCCCTTGCAAAACCACCTCCTTTACTCGAATCTGAAGGAAGAAATAGTTACCATGAATCGAACTTTTGTAGTCTTGTTTATATTCGTTTATTAGTTTCGTTATATGAGGTTTAGTTTACCCCTTTTCGAGCACAGAAACCGCGATAAGGAAGGAATAACTGCTGTAATTCAGCTGAAGTAGGTTCCCTGCCTTCTCTAGGACCATCGTCTGCTTAATGTAAAAATAAAAATAAAAGTGAAATTATGGCAAGAATTTGTTCGATATATTGCTTGGAGTGTAATGAAGATTTCTTGGGGGAGTTACATTTGGAAATCACTAAAATACCCTTTTAAAAATGATTTTCTTCCCATTTGACAATTTGTGTATGGGTATTTTTGGAAATAGAACAATGTTTTTTGAATGTAAATAGGAGATGAAATATTACGTTCAAAAAAATACATACTTGCATCGATTTTAACATGGATGAGGATCATTCGGTTGTCCTTCAACCTTAATTTTTCAATGGCCCATTTGACTGCGGATTGGCTGTTCTTGTCTTTGTCGATGCCGGCCGCTGTGGTAACGATAATCTCTTCCCACGATTGTGATTCGTACGCTGACATTTTTCAAGACAAAAACGGGTCAATTTATTAGCCAAATTATTGTGATTTTTAATTTGCATGGGAGAGAAGTGGCCGGTGGCACTGGACAGCGGCACCACCGCGAGTTGGGTGGTTTCCGGTGGCTGCTTGGGCGCTACTGGGGCTACTCAGCCATGCAACCACGTACCCTCACGGCGGAGGAATTAATTTTATGCAATTATCGGAAATATGAAAATGTTAGTTTTGAAATTTTTTGTTTAAGTTTTATAATTTTTTGACTATTTTTAGGTAGGGGTTTTGCTTCGTAGGAAGTTCTGGTGTTCCTTGAGACACGGGATAATCGCAATCCTTTTATGTGTTGTATATGTAGAATGTATATATTGAATATTTTTAATGGAATGGATTTAATGATTTGAAATTTTGTGATTTATCAAACATAAAAACTTATATGAGAAGGTCTCACGAATAGTTATTGTGAAAAGGATCTTTATTATTCATAAATAAAAATTTATATGAGATGGTCTCACAAATAATTATTGTGAAATGGATCTTTATTATTTATAAACAAAATCCATTTTTATAAATTTATATGTGAATTGTGAAATGTGAATTATAATTAGATCCTTGATGAGGCCTAACATAAGACTCAATTTTTATAAATTATAGATTTGAATATATTTTACTCTCGATAAAACACGCGATTTGAGTCTAAACTGTAGATTATAAAAACTAACTATATATAAAAATGAACAACAAATTATTCGATTATGATTTATATTTTGACTTGGGCTTTTTAATTTAATTAATAATTAAAATAAGCTCAAATATAACTTTAAGAATTCAATAAAAAATTTCAAACAAATTTACATAATAGCTATAGTGTAAATTTAAATAAATTTGGTGGGGGCAATTGGTGTACTAATAATGGATATTCAGAATATGTGCATGAAAGTCACTGTGCAATTATTATTTTACTTTAAGCTTTTTTTTTTCTTTATTGATTATGCCTCGAGGAAAATGAGGATCCAATGAATTGTTAAAAATAAATCAAATATATATCACCGTTAAATCTTCGCTACACTTAATGAAATTACACAAGATATATATAATTAATAAATGTATTTACTTATATATATATATTAATGGTGAATTTACATCTAATATAACTTGATAGGTGTCATATCTAAAAAAACTTATATATCATCCACATTTTAGATCAAATAACATCCAACTTTTATTTTTATTTAAGGTGTCGGGGTTTGTTAAATATTTATAGTCATTTGTATGTAAATTATTATAATTTCTTTTGGTTTGTAAATTATGAATAACATAACATTGTATTTTGAATATTGAGAGTATGTCTATAAAAATATTATCCAATATGCTTGATTTTGTTCTCTTCAGCTCGTAACAAAATCAATCTTGCTCCACCTCCATCCTTCTCTCAAATTTTGTCGAAGCTGAAATTGTAGTCAAAATATTTAAATAATAAATTATGTTTTTGTGTAATCAATTTTTATTTTGTATTCTATTGTATATTTGTATTAATATATGGGTGGAGGTTTTTTAACCCATTTTTTAGGTATGAACTTTTATACCATTTTTTATAATTTTTTTTTTTTACTCATTTTAGGAATAATGTTATTTTTTTCTTCGTTAAAGTCTGATATACAGGTATATCATACATGATCAATCAGTGGACATGTTTAAGATAAAATCATATGATGTATACATGTATATGTGTATACAATATAACTTTATCTGGTACATATAGATAATAAGAATTTATTGTGTACACGATAGAATGTATAGAATGTGTACATATTATATGATTTAATTATGTACAAGTACATAATATATATCTACTGATATTATATGAATTTCGTGTATACAATACGCTGACTTTATGGTGTATATATATATATGTACAATATTAATTTCGTTTACACGACATGACTCTATCTATCATATATATCAACCTAATTATTAGGTAGAAAATTTTATTCCTTATATTATGATGATATCACATACTTAGCATAGGTTTATATAACAATATGAGACAGATCTCAAATCAAACGTCGAGAACTTGAAACCTATCCCATACAGCTATCTAACAAATTTACCCACCATATTTTTTTTAATATTCCTAAATAAAATAATACAAAAAGGAAAGAATAATGTCAAACAAACTAACCTATAAATTATAATTTTATACCGTCCAACCAACACCCATCTCCTTTCATTTTCCCATTCTTTATCTACCCCTCTTTAATTTTCATATCAATTTTGTTGGAGTAGAATTTTTGTGAAATTATTTAACGAATGTAATTTTATAATATATATTAATTTATAATTCATAATAGATAAATAAGTATTGATTTGTGAAAATAAGTTTGAGTTATGAATGAGAAAACTCAATTATATCATATTAAATTATATTTATAAGATGATGACATTATATATATTTTGTGTTTTTGTAAGCTGGATTTTCTTTTCTTTTCGTTTTCTTTGTTAATTTTCGGTTCAATTGTCAATGGAATTTTCTTTGTTTTCATATAAAATAATATAGTAGATCGAAGTTGTTAAAATGAAGACTGAAGAATGGTTCTTAATTTACAATAAACGCAAATCTTGGAACTTGATTTTTTAAGCTTTTCATCGTATCTAAGTTCTTTTAAAATTATTTTATGGCCGACTTAACTATAAATTTAGATTGACCTCAAAAACTAAAACCATAGAAGTATTTAACATATAATACTCCATAAAAACTAAAACTACTTTAATTTACTTATACTAATTTAATGTAAAAATACAAAACTTAATATTTAGTAATAAAATAAGAAAAGCTCAAGTTAGAAGGAAAAGAATGTACAGGAATCCAAATATGCATTTCCCTTAACATCTAATCAAAAAAAAAAAAAAAAAAAAAACCACAAATATATTTGTTTCCATATTCTAAAAAAAAAAAAAAAAAAACTCAAATGCAAATTTTCACAAATATAATAACACATTTTTTAAACCTATCACCAAAAGAAAAAAGCAAATATTATTGTTATTATATTTATTATTAATATTATTATTTAGGAAGAAATTACGTATTTTGTTGATAGCATTGGGAAGACTGCCCTTGTGAAGAAAGGACACGTGGTCTTCTTGAAGTAGTATATGTATATCTCATGAGGAGGAGTCCATCTCTTGAAACACTACACTATTTCTTTGTAATCTGTAAGCATCAGATTGTGTGTCTCTCTCTCCTCTCCCTCCCTTTCTCTCATTCATCTTTTTTTTTTTTTTTTTTTTTTTACAAATTTCTCTCTTTTTCTGCGAAGACGCATTGGTTGGAGTATGATAATTAAGTCTACACGTGTCCTGTGAAGTACTACAATTAGTAAAGGCGAGTCTCTCTCAATTCCTGAAGGCAAGGTGAAAAAAATCTACGAAGGGGGCATTATCACTGTGCATACCTCGAGCCCTTTTCAGTTCTTGGCATGAATATGGAGCTTCAATTCGATTCTTGGTGAGAAATCCTTCACTTTTCTTTTCTTGATCCACGGTAAAAATATTTGGTTCTTTAAAATTGTCGCGGTTTTTTGCATCAAGAATCAGTTCTTGAAGAATGAATCTTGATGGTTTGGGTGTGGGGGGGGGGGGGTTGATATATACTGAAACCAAGTCCATATTGCTTATGAGGCTGAGAAGCGTTGCCTTAGATCCATGAAACCCATATTCCATGTGGCAAAAAAGCTAACATCCTTAAGGGTTTTCTTGTGAATCTTGAGGCGGTTGGGTTTCCTTTTTCTTGGGTTATTTTCAATGGGGTTTTTATCTTCTTGCAGTTATAGATAAGGGTTAGGTTTTGTTCTTTACTTCATCTCCCTTAACTATGTATAGGTTGGTAGTTGGAGTCTGATTCAGTGTTCTTGTAGTTAATTCTGCTGTAGAGGAGAAGAATTTGTGAACTCTAGATGTCATAGTTCTGGGTCTTCTAGTTGTGGAAGGTTAGATCCTCCGTTTCACTGCTAGATCTGATTTCCAGATCCATGTTTCTTTTCCTTTATTGGTGATCCTAGTTTCTTGTATTTCTTGGACAAACTCGTATCTTGATTCTTGTGGTATCCTGTTTTACCTGTTGTTTAGTTCTTCCTAACACTGCTTGTGGGCGGGGCACCGCTTGTTCGTTCTTGAATTGGTGCATTGCTCCGTATGTCTTCAAGAATCTCCAAGGTTTGTTCAATTGTTTTAACAGCGTGTACGAAGAAAATTAATGGAAGATATGTCTCCTGCAGTTGCTGGTACACTTAGCTTAGGTAATCCAATGTGTGAAACATCTGGAACTTCAAACTGCATGGATGATAATTCTTGTTCTAGTTGGGATGCGAATTTAGGTTGTGCTAGCTCTGAAACTAATGAAGTTGCCTTGTCAATACTGGGTGAAGGTGTAGCAAAACCTGATGTGTTAGAGATGAGGGAGATAGCTGAAAACGGTCAGTTAGGTCATGAAGTTCCTGAAAGTGAGGAAGATGAGATTCTCTCTGTTGGCGAGGACCCTAACTCAAGTAGTGTGGAGTTGCTACCACTAAATTCTAACTCAGCTATAAGCGTGCCTTTAAATTCCGATTCAGAGAGCAGCTTACCCATTGCAGTTGAGATTGAGGGCATTGACAATGGTCAAATAGTTGCAAAAGTCATTAGCTTAGAAGAAAGGAGTATAAAGAGGAGATTATCTGATGATGTCTATACGGTGGTCAGACCGAACGAAGAATGTTCAAGTGGACCTACAATAAAGGCATCTGTGGTTTCTCTTAAGTTATCCAATGAAAAGGATTCCAACAAAGGAGGCGTTAAAAGCGTGTTCGAGTTGGATTTACTGCCTCTTTGGGGTTCAGTGTCTATCTGCGGACATAGGCCCGAGATGGAAGATGCTGTTGTGGCTGTACCTCATTTCATGAAAATCCCTATCAAGATGTTCATTGGTGACCATGGAATAAACGGGATTACTCAGACGTTTACTCACCTTACTTGCCATTTTTTTGGGGTTTACGATGGCCATGGTGGATCTCAGGTATGTAAAACTCGTTTCTATTTGCGTGCACATTCCGATTTTGTTTATTGTTCCTTATAAACAGATAAATGTAATATATATTACTTTATGGTTCTCTCCAGCATGAACATTTTTCGCTGCTGATTTAGAAATATTTCTTTGTTTGATATGATTTTACTTTCATTACCTAATGCAGTGTAAAGGTAAATTCTTCTTTCTTATTATCGTACCATTCCATATTATAGGTTGCAAATTATTGTCGTGATCGTCTCCATTTAGCTTTGGTCGATGAGCTAAAAGTCATTAAAGATGTCTTGGTGAACGGGAGTACAAAAGACACTCGTCAGGTACAGTGGGAGAGCATCTTCAACAGTTGCTTTCTAAAGGTCGATGATGAAGTTGGTGGAAAGGTGAGCAGAGATGCAAATACGTGTAGTTTGACCTCCAAACCTGTTGCCCCTGAAACTGTTGGATCAACAGCTGTAGTTGCAGTTGTTTGTTCGTCCCATATTATAGTCGCCAACTGTGGGGATTCGAGGGCTGTTCTTTATCGTGGTAAAGAAGCAGTTGCACTATCGGTTGACCATAAAGTAAGCCAACCTTTTTTCCCCTGCCCTTTTTGGTCCATTTGTCATTTTCTATGCTAATTTATGTTTGTGTTTTGTAGCCAAATCGAGAGGATGAATATGCTAGGATCGAGGCAGCCGGTGGCAAGGTCATTCAGTGGAACGGACATCGTGTTTTCGGTGTTCTTGCGATGTCACGGTCTATTGGTAAGTCAATGTGTGTGGCTTTACATCATCCGTTTATAGTTATGGATGTTCTTTTCTCTTATTTAATTCTCAGCATTAATTTCTGATCGCAAAACCAGACACTTCTGCTTAGGTCAGCAAAACCCTAGTCGATATTTTATGTTGTGAAATAGACAAGATATTTGTGCTGTTGTGATACATGTTCTGTTGTATGAGACATTCTATTTCAAAATTGTTTAATCTCCTATTCAGCTTGATGGGATTTCCGTCAAGTGTATTTTGAAAATCCCATATCACCAATAGTGATAGCGGTTTCCAAAATATACTTGATGGCAATCCAAAGGCCGAACAGGGGATCCCAACTGATATTGACATATCTATACCTTTATGGCTGTGATTGATTCTCTCTATGTTCTTCTAAAATGCTTCTACTTTTGTCTCTCTGTGCATATTGATTTTACTTTGACCTATTATTAACTGAGTTCTGCTATCAAAATTTTGCCTTCTCCATAAAACTTGGTAGGTGATAGATACCTAAAGCCATGGATCATACCTGAACCAGAGGTTATGTTTGTGCCTCGAGCTAGAGAAGATGAATGCCTCGTTTTGGCCAGTGATGGCTTATGGGATGTCATGACCAACGAGGAAGTTTGTGAACTAGCTCGGAAACAAATCTTGATCTGGCACAAGAGGAATGGGGCCAACCCTTCAACGGGTAGGGGGCAGGGAGTAGACCCCGCTGCGCAAGCAGCGGCCGACTACTTGTCGAACCTAGCTCTCAAGAAAGGGAGCAAGGATAATATCTCGGTAATTGTAATTGATTTGAAAGCTCAGAGGAAGTTCAGGAGCAAATCTTGAAACTCTTTATTTGAAATACTAAATGATATAGTCTTTTATACTGCAAAATTATGTATCTCTTTATTACATAATTAGTCCATTTATTTTTCACATGGACTGCAGTGTGTAAGAGATAAGCTTCTGGAGTATGTAACATAGATACAATATGAGAATACTGTGTATGAATTTTGGCTTGGACAGAATTCTATGTAAATCCAATATATTCCTGCATAAATAGTAGCTTTGCTTATTTGATTCTGTTGATCTTTTTTTTAAATGGATATATGCATGCAGTAGAGATTATCAAATTATTTATTGATTACTTCATATCTGCCAGATTAATTATCAATCAAAAAGTTTGGGGAATTAAACTTGAACTTTTATGGGTAATTTGGAATCCCATTTTGTATCTAGAACTTAGTCTGCCTACATATTTTGGAGTTCATGTGAAATATAAATGGACTAGTTATGTAATAAAGAGATACATAAATTTTGCAGTATAAACGACTATATGATTTAGTGTTTCAAATAAAGAGTTTCAAGATTTGCTTTTGAACTTCTATTTTGAGCTTTCAAATCGATTACGATTACCGAGATATTATCTTTGCTCCCTCTCTTGAGGACGTGGTTTGATAGGTACTCGGTCGATGCTTGTGAAGCATGGTCCAGTCCTTGATTCCTATATGTTGAAGGTTTGATTCTTTTTCTCTTGTGCTAAAATCAAGATTTGTTTTTGAGTTATATTTCACATACTTCCACGTTGGTCATGACATCCCATCAGCCATCGTTGGTCAAAACTAGCCAATCGTCTTTTTTAGCTCGAAACACGAACATGACCTCTTGTTCAGATATGATCCACGGCTTCAGGTATCTATCACCTAACAAAGTTTGATAGTAGTAGAACTCATTAATGATTGCAATGGATGACAAAATAAATAGTGAAAGAGAAGAGAACTACGTGAGACTTTGATTCCTCAACTATGAGGATACGTAGACAACTTAATTCTAAGTAAGGAATTCTAATTGCTCACTTAAAATTAAATTCAAGCACATTTCTTTCTTTTTTTTCCTTGTGAGTTGTAATTTTTTTTATATTTTTCTTTATTTAATATTTTATATAAGTGTTAATTATTAATATTTTTGTTTAATGCAAGTTGTAGTTCTCTTTATTTAATGTAAGTAAGTAAAATAGTTTTAAATATTGTGGTGTTTCTAGAATTTAAAATTTTAACTTTAAAGGACGAAATTAACAAAAAAATGAATTGGCAAGGAATATCTTACAAATTTAGCAAAACATTCCTTACAGATGCTGTTCTTGGAAAATGAATATATGAGAGAGAGAGAGAAGAATAAATCGATTCAAATACAAAATAAATAAAATGGTATTCATAAAAAAAAAAATTATATTTTCATAAAAACGTGTATGAGAGGGGTCTCATTACCAATAACCAAATTATATTTTATAGGAGAGATTATAATGTATCACTCAATCATATGAAGCACATAACGCGTTTCTTTAACAAAACATATAGTTTCTTTTGCTTGTATTTGCAAAAACATGTTTTCCAAAATTTCTAAGGAAATTTGACCTTTGCCATAAATAATTCCAAAGCTTCCTTATCAAGGAGATCATGACATGGGTTCATTGATTTTTTCTCACAAATATAAGGAGGTTGGTTGAGTATTAGGTGAATAGATCATATAATATAAGGATCTATTACGTTTTTTATTTTAAATATTTCTGAAAATTCGATATGTCAAGATGATTTTTATACACTAGTCTATTAGATTCATCACTTCTATAATTATAATATCATCTTTTATATCTCATAGTTAGTATTTTTTGACTGATGTATTTTTCACGAAGCGCTCTCGTTCATAGAGATAGTTGGGTTTCATTCTTTATTATGAAATTGTTTGGTATTGTTTCTGATGGAAAGACACAATACAACTTCAATGGAAAATTGGATTCAAATTTCTATTATTATTTTTTCTCATTGGCATTTTAAAAATACGTTTTAAATTTATTTAGAAATGGATTTAGAATTTGAGAATATGACCATCGTATATATCTTTAGACATAAAAATGATCAGCTTATTTATGGTACAAACAACATAAAAACTATAATTATTGAGGTTATGCGACGTATAATAATTTAATTTTTTTTGTTTGTTTGATCCTCATTCTAAACTATATATGGAAAATTAGTTTTTTTAGGTTAGTTTTTATATAATTTAAAAATGAGTAACTAAATCAAGTAAAGGAAAAGGACAAAAAAAAAAAACACATTGTGTTAGAAAAACCTCAAAAATTACTTGATATTTTTTTCCTCACATGTATGACTAGGTTCATGTTTGTTTTTTCACTATTCATATTTAATGTGAATTTGGAGATCGAAAAATGGATGAAATTGATTAGTGAAGATTAATCTGCATTAAATTTCTATTCTAGTGTAGGCAAAAAATTTAACAAAAGATTAGTTTGGTAATTTAAAAAAGAACAAAAAAAAAATTAAGGAACCATTTGTACATATGGACAAATCTTAAGGTCATTTTTAATTAAAATAATGGTCATATTTGCATCTACAAACAAATTTTAGATTATAACACATTCCTTTCATAAAAAAAAATGTAAAAAAGCGACCCGCATACACTTTTTATTATTGTGTGCCATACAATCACCAAATCAAATGAAGTATATGGAAATAAATCTATGCAACTAAATTACAGAGCAAGTAGCAATAAATCATAATCAGAATTTAACAAATTTGAAATCGTGATTTTTCCTTGATGATGTATAAATTTGGTCAAAAATTCAATAATTAAGCTTGAATACAACTTGAATGTTACATTTAATTTCCAAAAACGGTGCTGATTGGTTGTCATTCTTGAAATCGCAGGCAAACAGCCCACACGTGAAAGCTATATGCTAATTGCCAGTATGGATTCATCAAATATTATTCTTTACTCTAATGTCTTGTTGTTTCTAGTATTTCATATATTGTCCTTAATACAAATTATACATTAATTATTGAATTATTTGAGACACAGAATGAAATATAAGATTTCATTTTTAAATAAAAATATTCCAAATTTCAAGAAACCAATCAGACTATAAATAATAAAATCCCACCACTTTCCCATTTCCAAAATCTCATAATCTTTGCAACAAAAACAGCAAAACTCACAAAAAGCAAACCCAAAAGTTGCAAAACCTAAAGCAAAAAGCAACACGAAATGGAAGATGGAGATGGGGAAGACCGGCCACCATTCTGGCTCCAAAATGCCACCCATCTCCGCCGCAGCGACCGCCTCCGTCGCAGCGTCTCCGCCGTCCTCTTCAGCTCCGGCCTGGTGGTCCTCCTTCTGCTGGTAACAGCTGTTGTTTTCTTGGTTTTTGTAGTGCCTTCAACTCTCTCTTTCAGTGTTCACATTTTTAGGCCTAATAGTGTGAAGAAAAGTTGGGATTCTTTGAATGTTGTCCTTGTTATTGTTGCCGTTGTGTTTGGGTTTCTTAGTAGAAACAAGAATGAGGAGAGGGATTCTTATTTTGATGGGTTTCAAATTAAAGAAAATGGATCTTCGCAGAAAAGCTTCAATTCTGTGGGACAAAAATATGAGTCGGAGCAAAAGAATCTGATCTTGAAAAGAAATAGCAGCTCATACCCTGATTTACGTGAATTTTCGTCTGTAAATTGGTCTTATGGAGATTATCAGGCCAGATTTTATGATGACATTCATGTGGATTCGGGTCGGGTTTCGGATCCGGGCCTGCTCCACCACCACCGCCGCTACCGGAGTTTGGAGCAGGTTGATTATCTGAGAGAGAGACCGGAAAGTAGGTATGTTGTTGTTGTTGATACATTGGTGAGAGAATCTAAGGAAGCTTCAAATCCGCCATCATCGCCCCCGCCGCCTGCAGAAGATGAAGAGATTCCGAAGAATGCGGCGGCTAGAAAAGAGAGATCAGATCGGAAAATGAACAAAGATTTGGAATCGTTGAATTCCGTTGCAGCTTCGAAGCCACCACTGCCGCCGGTGGGGGAATTTCCGGCGCCGGAGTTTCAGGAAAATCAGAAACGCAGTAATGAAAGAGTGGCGCGCAGAAAGGAGAGATCGAATAGAAAGCAGAATAAAGACGTGGAAGCTATGAATACCGTTACAGTTCCTCCGCCGCCGCAAGCTCCTCCTCCTTCTCCGCCGCCGCCTCCACCGCCGAAGGAGAAGATTAGCAAAAGTGACCGGAAAAGAGGCGGCGCAACGGGAAGTTCGACTAAGGATTTCTTGAACTCTCTGTACCATAAAAAGAAGAAGAAGCAGAGGCAGAAGAGCGTTGACAATATGGATTCTCTTCTTCACGAAGCTGAAACTCCTCTCAGCGGCCAGATTCCGCCACCACCGCCGCCTCCACCGCCGCCGTCAGTCTTCCAGAACCTGTTCTCATCCAAGAAGCAGAAAAGAAAAAGAACCATCACAGTCACGCTCGAACCCCACCCACCGCCGCGTGCGGAGGCGCGTGAACCAGAACCGAGTTCTCGGGTTCCGGCAGTGACAGCTGGCAAGCCGCCACAACCGATAAAGATGAGCAGCTTCGACAAACTAGACGAGGCCTCAAACAGCGGCGGCGAGTCTCCATTGAATCGCATTCCGCCTCCGCCGCCCCCGCCGCCTCCGGCGTTCTTCCGAAGCCCGGCGTGGAAGTTTGTAGTGCAAGGTGATTACGTCAGAATCAACAGCAATAACAGCTCGAGAAGTGGTTCCCCAGATCCAGATGAAACGGAGTCCGACGTAACGCCCTCCGCCGCGCACGGCGGCGACGCGGTGACATTTCACCCGTCGCCGTTGTTCTGCCCAAGCCCCGATGTGAACACAAAAGCTGAGAGCTTCATTACTAATTTCCGGGCGAAATTGAAGCTTGAGAAGATCCACTCCATGAAGAAAAGAGAACCGGGTTTATCTAGTTTGGGCCCGGGCCCAAGTCAAATTTAGTGCTGCTTTTTTTCTTTCTTTCTTTTTATAAATAAGAGTTTATTTTTTCATTTTTTCTTTTTTCCCATTTTTTTATTTCTTTTTATAATATGGACTATTGATGGAAAATGCAATATGGATTTCGGATTGTGAACATACACACGCTGGTTTGACAAGAAAACAAAAGGTATATATACTGTGGGAATTGATTTTTATTATCGGTCCCGTAAATATTACATCAACTTTAATATTCCTCATTTATTTACAAGATTGCTTTTTTGGTGGGCTTCTTCAACAAGTGTTGAGGCCTGAGAATGCTTAACCTTACAATAGTAAAACTAACTCTGCAAGAAGTTGCTTTCCACACATTTTCCAGGCTTAGCTTCAGATTCAGAGTGATGGAGGGAAGATTATGAGTACAACTGGAAACAAATATGTATAATCAGATAAGTTATTTCAATCTGTTTTAAGTTCTGTTCACAATGTTGATACACTTTGCAATTTGCATAGGAGTGTTGCATGGTTGTTTACTGGGGTGATCTTGTAATTAACCTATTCTGCTTATCCCTGGAAGAACATTGATTATGTCTTGCTCAGGAATCATGCCATGCCTAATTGAATTGATGGGAATTTGCAATACAGTGGTAGTTATGACATAAAAAAGACAATCGAAACTGAAACAGTTTCAAAAAGTGGTGAGTTGAAAAGTAGAAAGATAATGCAATTATTTAAGCTGAAGCAACATGAGTAATATACCTGCTTCTAGTAAAATCCTCTTATTGCCACACTTTTCATGTTTTCTAAAAACCGATTTCAAGGTAGCGAATATGAGATATCCGATGCCAGTCCTCTCCAGTTCCTCTCTTGCATCGCCTTTCCAGTTCTGGGCATTCAGTGATACGCAGAGTCTGGAGATTTGGGATTCCTCGTATACTATCTGGAAGCGACACAAGCTTTGGACATTGGCTAATATATAGATGCTTGAGAGATGTTAAATCCTCCAACCAGTCTGGGAGTGAATCCAATTGAGGAATGCTGTCTAGAACTAGACGTCGCAATGAAGATAGGTGATGTAAGGCTTTGGGTAGACCCACCATCTTACCAACACCAGAGAGAAGAACAATTTTAAGGTACGCGAGATCTTTAATCTCCTCGGGCAGCTCTACAAATTCTGGGCAGCCGCATACCCCTAAAGACTGGAGAGCAGTGAGGTGTTGCAACCACGCTACTGGTAAACATGTCAGTGTCTTACTGTAAAATATCACCAAACATGTTAGAGATTTTAAGGCTTGCAACCCTTCTTCTGGCAAAGACTCCTCATGTGGTCGATATATTGTCAGTGACTTGAGATTAGTGAGCTTTTCCAAAGTCTCAATTGGAATGCATTTCATGTTCTCTCCAAATTCCACATCAAGAGAAGTAAGAGCATTCAGATTTGTCAAGGAAGCCAACAATAAGCTACTGCAATTCCGTATCTCCAACTCTTGGAGGGATGAGAGTTGTCGTAGTATTAATGAAGAGCAACGAAGAATCTTTAGCTTTTCAAGATTTGGGAATACTTGTATCATTACTTCATCCTTCAACACCCCTTTGAGATGAGGGAGAGAACATAACCGCAATGTTTCCAGAGATGGGAACAAAATATTTCCACCATCAACTACACCTTCAACCATGTACTCCACCACCAGATCCTCTAAACTCAAGAATTTCAAATGTGGTAGTTGTCCCAATTGTGCAAGACTCGAAATATTTTTGCAATCTAGTATTTCAATATGAACTATCTTTTCCAGAGTTGAGTCTGTCATCCATATTGGAAAACACCTACCATTGAAGCCACATATAGTTAAAGTTTCAAGATTGGGGTGAGGTTGGAGTGCTTCCATTACCTTTTCCTCTGTATCTGGCTTTGATCCGGATTCACAATAGCGTGCCCATCCTAAGCCCAAATGACGAAGCTCTTTTTTCTCGCCAAGATTAGCTTTCTTTGCATCCATGTAGCTTCCCACCCTCTCTAAATTCTTAATCTCAAGCTTCCCACCGAGGTCCAAACATTGCAGTTCTTCGAGTTGATTACCTCTTTCATGACCCACTATAAACTTACTCAATGTTTTGAGAGAAGTTAATTCTCCAATTTTTGTGGGCATCCCTTCCAGTGATGGACAATACTCCAAACAAAGATGACGAAGATTTTTCAAATATCTCATGTTCTTAGGTAATGCCACAAGCTCCCAACAGTCATCCAGATTCAAAATTTGCAGATTCCAAAGACTACATATTGAGTTGGGAAGACTACGAATTTTAGTGGAAGACAGGTTCAAGAATCGTAAATGTTTGAGATTACCTAACGTTGAAGGCAATTCTTCGATTTGTGCATGCTTTGCATTTAGTACTCTCAAATGGTTGTACTTGGTCAAGACAGAAGATATGTCCATATCATGATGAGTACTTGTAGGACACCCTGCATATTCTTTTACCAACTTCACCTCGCGAATCATGCTACTAGATGTGTTTGTAGCTTGTCTTTCCACTTGTACACCAGGAACTTTGTTCTCCATGATTGATTGAGCTAGATCATGAACCAAATCGTGCATCATGATTGCACCAGTGTCCAATGGGCACGATTGGAAAAGTGATCTCAAAACTAACTTGTTGCATATGTCATTACCAACATCCTCCACTTCCAATGCTCCCCTTGATGATATATATCCGTGACCCATCCAAAGAAAGATCAATTCTTTTCTCTTAATTCTGAAGTCCTTTGGAAAGACTGCAAAATAAGCAAAACACTGTCTCAATTCAAGAGGAAGATGATAATAACTCAATCTCAAAGCTGGGAGTATAAAAGTTTCTTCTTGTGGTAAATTCCACACTTCACTTTCTTTCACATATATCCATTCCTTGTCAGTCCTCTTGAATCGTAGGAGACCTCCAAGTGCCTTAGCAGCCATAGGCACACCCGCACACTTCTTAACTATTTGTTTTCCAATGGCTTCGAGGTTTGGATACTTCTCTCTCTCTTTCTCTTTTTCCCCGAATGCACGATCCCTCATCAGCATCCAACAATGCTCTTCTGATAGACCCTTCAAGGAATGGGCTTCAACCGTTCCCATTATGTCAGCAACCATCTTGAGGCGTGTGGTGACGATAATGGAAGTCCCATTCGAACCACATGCCAATATATTTTTCAACAAAGACCACTTCTCTTGGTTTTCATTCCAAACATCATCCAACACTAGTAAGTATCTTTTCTGATTCAACAACTCCCAGAGACGACGTTGTAGAGTATCTAGCTGCTTCAAATCCGAAGCACTTCCACTCCCAGTTGCAGATTCAATCATCGCCCTGACCAAAGTCTTGGCATCAAAGTCATCGGAAACACAGACCCAAAGTTTCATCTCGAAATGGTCAACCACGCGTTGATCATTGTAAACCGTTTGGGCAAGAGTCGTCTTTCCAAGGCCTCCAACACCAAGTATAGGCAAAACGGAGATCTGTTCATTCTCTTTCACATCATTCACCAACATGTCCACAATCATCTCTTTATCTTCATCCCTACCATAAACTTGATCAGACTCGTTCAGAATAGAACCCGTCTCACGCGTGCCATCGAACCTCTCTACAGTCGCCATCTCGCGCAGATGAAACTTTTCACGCTCAGCAGCAACCGTGTCCAGTTTCTCCGAAACATGTTTCATCTTTCTTCCTATTTTGTGTTGGAACACTACTTTTTTGAGGCTGTAACGACTCAGTTTACTATTTTTGAGTTTCAGCTTGGAGACATGGGTGGCACACTCATCAAGTATGTCATCAATCTCATAAGCAAGGTCTTTGAGCTTGCCCAGCCAATTTTGTATGGCCTTGTCCTTGAGTTTCTTGATTTCAGCATCTTCAAGAACAGCTTGGATGGTGGTGAAGGTGCTCAAAAGCTTCTTCATCTCCAAGTCAACGCCCATAATCAATCCGATCTCATCTTGAATTAGTGAGCTCAGATTTTCCAGGACTATTTGAAGAAAAGCCTCTGCCATTGTGAAATCGTAGAAACAATTTTGAGAAAATTTTTAGATTGCAAAATTTGAGGTAGGAGATGTGATGAATGATGGTTAAGCAAATACAAGACTTAGAATGAGATATGGTATTCAATGTGAATCACAAATTAAAGTAGCTAGCCTTTGCAGATGTAGAAAAAGAAAATACCTAATAATAACAGTGAAAAAGAGCTTGGTCGTGTACTCTAGAATGCGGATGTGAAAAAGAAAAAGCTTTCATCTAGAAAAAAAAAATTGGGGGGGGGGGGGGGGAAGGGTGACAAAATATCAATTTGAGATGGTAGAAGATTTAGTCATATCAATTTTTTTGAATAAAATGTCTGAAATATGCTTAATGAATTGGATCATAATCTTCATATAATCCACAACGGTATAATAACAGTGTTGTCTTTTTATCTTCTTTTTCCTATTCTTACATATTGGTTGTGTACTCATGTGTTGGAAATTTCTTGAGCCTCACTGATTTATGAAGTAGTATTAGCTAGGTAATACACATACATAAGTGTTTTACATTTGCCTTTTATTTTCTTTGTTCCCCAACATAAATCAAAACATACATTATTAAAAGTTTGTACGTTTTCGAAAGAGTAAAAAGATAAAGCTGCAATTTTACACACCTTAAAACCTCGTGAGTATGCAAAGATTGCAATTTAAAACTAAAAAACAGAGATGTATATGAAAAGTTCAAATAAGAAAAGTGTCTCAAAAGAACAGAGAAGGGGGAAATATATGAAGATGTACAATTGAGTTAGATATATTAATATCAAAAAAAAAAAAAAATGTCATTAAATAAAACACTTGACAGTTATGGTAGATCCAAATTCCCAACCCAATAGAAAAACAAGGTTCAATGCATACCATACCAAGACCATATTCTCTAGTTGAGATTTATGGTATGCGTGTTTTGCCAACTGTTAAAAAGTATTTTGCCCATGTTTTTTTTGGAGCCCAATGATATAGATATATATGCAAGGGTAAAAAAATCAAATATTCAGCACATGTTTTTTTCTTTTTTAACTCATGAATGTTATGGCAACGGTAAAAAAATATTTAGCCATGTTTCTTTTTATCCCAGGTTTTGTAAGTTTATTTATGGAATAGATTTTTCGATAACGGTCAAATTATTTAGCCCATATTTCTTTAATTTCTTTTATCCCATGTTCTATAATCTTATTTATGGAATAGATTTTTTACTAACGGTCAAAATTATTTAGCCCATGTTTCTTTAATTTTTTTTATCTCATGTTTTGTAATTTCATTTATGAAATGAATTTTTGGTTAAACTGTCAAATTTTTTTATCCCACGTTTCTTTTTATCCTATGTTTTTGTAAATTTATTTTTTAGAAAGATTTTTTTGCCAAGGGTCATCATTATTTTAATCCATGTTTTGTAATTTTATTTTATGAAATGGATTATTTTTTGTCAACGGTCAAAATTATTTAGCCCATGTTTCTTGTTATCCAATGTATTTTAATTTTATTTTGTATAGAAGTTCAAATTAAGCTTAATTATCCTAGAATGACTATTATCAAATAGAAAAACAATCTAACTTGCAGCTAATACTCTTCGAGAATAACTATTATCAAATAAAAAAATGATCTTTACTTTATGTACTCATTTTGTTAAGTAACTTTTGGGATTTGACAATCTACAACACTATTTTAAATTAAACCAAGAAGTAGAGTATAAATATGGGCTCCTAGATTTCTAAATTGAAAAGGATATAAAACTATCAATAAAGCCCAGATATAGAATATATATCATAAATACACACACAATCATACACATATACATATAAGTTATTTCATTCTGTTCACAATGTTGATCTAAGCAAGATCTATGCAGAGTGTTGCATGGTTGTGTTAGTCGCTTACTGGGGTGATCTTGTAATCATGCTTCCCTGCTTATCCCGGGAAGATCATACATCATGTCTCGATCAAACTGAAAGAGTTTCCACAAATGGTGAGTTGAATGTAAGAGAGATATTGCAATTATTTAAGCTCAAGTAACATTAGTAATATACCTGCTTCCAGGAAAATCCTCTTGTTGCTACACTTTTCATGTTTTCTAATAACCGATTTTTAGGTAACGAATATGAGATATCTTATGCCAGTCCTCTCCAGTTCCTCTCCCGCATCGCCTTTCCAGTTCTGGGCATTTATTGATACTCAGAGTCTGGAGATTTGGGATTCCTCGTATACTATCTGGAAGCGACACAAGCTTTGGACATTGGCTAATATATAGATGCTTGAGAGATGTTAAATCCTCCAACCAGTCTGGGAGTGAATCCAGTTGAGGAATGCTCTGTATGTATAGACTTTGCAATGAAGATAGGTGACGTAAGGCTTTGGGTAGGCCCACCATTTTAGCAACATCCGCAAGATTAATAGTTTCAATGTACTCCAGCTCTTTAATCTCCTCTGGCAGCTCTACAAATTCTTGACAACTATATATACCTAAAAGCTTGAGAGCAGTGAGGTGTCGAAACCACCCTACTGGTAAACATGTCAGCGTCTCACTCCTCACTATGGTAAACTTTGTTAGAGATTCCAAGGCTTGCAGCCCTTCTTCTGGCAGAGACTCCTCCTGTGGTCGAGTAATTGTCAGCGACTCGAGATTGGTGAGTTTTTCCAGCATCTCAATTGGAATATGTTTCATATTCTCTCCAAATTCCACACCAAGAGAAGTAAGAGCATTCAGATTTGTCAAGGAAGCCAACAATAAGCTACTGCAATTCCGTATCTCCAACTCTTGGAGGGATGAGAGTTGTGGCAGTATTAATAAAGAGCAAGAATGAATCCTTAGCTTTTCAAG
This sequence comes from Scutellaria barbata, assembly GCA_028654395.1. NCBI lineage: Eukaryota > Viridiplantae > Streptophyta > Magnoliopsida > Lamiales > Lamiaceae > Scutellaria > Scutellaria barbata. The sequence goes on along the minus strand of CM053645.1, from coordinate 1,176,764 downwards.
ATTTGGGAATACCTGTATCATTGCTTGCTCCCTTGACACCCCTTTGAGACGGGGGAGAGAATTTAATTGCAATGTTTCCAGAGATGGGAACAATATATTTCCACCATCAACTTCACCTTCAACCATGTACTCCACCTCCAGATCATCCAAACTCGAGAATTTCAAATGTGGTAGCTGTCCCAATTGTGGAAGACTCAAAATATTTTCGCAATGTCATATTTCAATATGAACTATTTTTTCCAGAGTTGAGTCTGCCATCCCTATTGGAAAACACCTACCACTGAAGCCTCGTATAGTTAAAGTGTCAAGATTGGGGTGAGGTTGGAGTGCTTCCATTACCTTTTCCTCTGTATCTGGCCTTGATTCAGATTCACAGTAGCATTCCCATTCTAAGCTCAAATGACGAAGCTCTTTTTTCTCACCAAGATTTGCTTTCTTTGCATCCATGTAGCTTCCCACCCTCTCTAAATGCGTTATCTCAAGATTGCCAACGAGGTTCAAACATTGTAATTCTTCGAGTTGATTACCTCTATCATGACCCACAATAAACTGACTCAATGTTTTGAGACAAGTTAATTCTCCTATTCTTGAGGGTATCTCTTCCAATAATGGACAGTACTCCAAACAAAGATGACGGAGATTTTTCAAGTATCTCATGTTTTTAGGTAATGCCACAAGCTTCCAACATTCATTCAGGTTCAAAATTTGTAGATTCCAAAGACTACATAATGAGTTAGGCAGAGTACGAATTTTAGTTGTAGACAGATTCAAGAATCGTAAATGTTTGAGATTACCTAACGTTGAAGGCAATTCTTTGATTTTTGTATGCTTTGCATTTAGTACTCTCAAATGGCTCAACTTTGTCAAGACAGAAGATATTTCCATATCATGATGAGTACTTACAGGAAACCTTGCATATTTTTTTCCCAAATTAACCTCGCGAATCTTGCTATTAGATGTGCTTGCAACTTGTCTTTCCACTTGTACCCCAGGAACTTTGTTCTCCATGATTGACTGTGTTAGATCATGAACAAGATCGTGCATCATGACATAGTCAGTTTCAAACCGGTAACATTGGAAAAGTGATCTCAAAACTAACTCATTGCATATGTCATTACCAACATCCTCCACTTCCAATGCCCCCCTTGATGATATATATCCATGACCCATCCAAAGAAAGATCAAATTTTCTCTCTTAATTTTGAAGTCCTTTGGAAAGACTGCAAAATAAGCAAAACACTGTCTCAATTCAAGAGGAAGATGATGATAGCTCAATCTCAAAGCTGGCAGTATCAAAGTTTGGTCTGGTGGTAAAGTCCATAGTTCACTTTCTTTGACATAAATCCATTCATTCTCTGCCCTCTTGAATCGTAGAAGACCCCCAAGTGCCTTAGCTGCCATTGGCACACCCGCACACTTGTTCACTATTTGTTTCCCAATGGCTTCCAGCTTTGGATATTTCTCTTTCTCTTCTTCCCTAAATGCGCGTTCCCTCATCAGCATCCAGCAATGCTCTTCCGATAGTCCCGTCAATGGATGAGCTTCATGTGTTCCCATAATATCAGCAACCATCTTGAGGCGGGTGGTGACAAGGATGGAAGTCCCATTCGAACCACATGCCAATATATTTTTCAACAAAGACCACTTCTCTTGGTTTTCATTCCAAACATCATCCAACACCAACAAATATTTTTTTCGACCCAACAACTCTCGCAGACGGCGTTGTAAAGTATCCAACTGCACTAGATCCGAAGCACTTCCACTCCCCGTTGCAGATTCAATCACCGCCCTCACCAAAGTCTTGGCATCAAAATTGTCGGAAACATAGACCCAAAGTTTGGTCTCAAAATGCTCGACCACCCTACAATCATCATAAACTATTTGAGCAAGAGTGGTCTTGCCAAGGCCTCCAACACCAAGTATTGGCAAAACAGAGATTTGCTGATTCTCCTTCACAACATTCACCAAAATGTCCACAATCTTCTCTTTATCTCCATCCCTACCATAAATTTGATGAGACTCATTCAGAATGGAACCCGTCTCACGTGCGCCATCGACTTCACTTGTTCGCTCCACAGCCAACATCTCGCGAAGATGAAACTTTGCACGCTCAGCAGACACCGAGTCCAGTTTTTCTGAAACATGTTTCATCCTTCTCCCGATTTTGTGTCGGAATACAACATTTTTCAGGCTGTAACAACTCAGTTTGCAAGTTCTGGGTTTCAGCCTTGAGACATGGATAGCACACTCATCAAGTATATCATCAATCTCAAAAGCAAGGTCTTTGAGCTTGCATAGCCAATTTTCGATGGCCTTGTCTTTGAGTTTCTTGATTTCAGCATCTTCAAGAACAGCTTGGATGGTGGTGAAGGTGCTCAAAAGCATCTTCATCTCCTCGTCTACGCCCATAATCAATCCGATCTCATCATGGATGAGTGAGCTCAGATTTTGTAGGACCATTTGAAGGAAAGCCTCTGCCATTGTGAAATGGTAGAAACAACTTGAGAATATGTTTTTGTTTGTTTGTTTGTTTGTGTAATTTGAAGAAGCAGACAATGAGTGATGGTGTAGATGGACAAGCAATGCAAGTTTTATAGACAAACGAAAAAGTACATAGTTCTTGTAAAACAAAAAAAGAGCGTAGTGCTTGTAAATATCCAACAAGAAAGTACCTAGTGCATGTACCTAGTGCTCACCTACTCCGACCAAGGCCGGCCAAATTTTTTTTTTTTAAATGATTAAATTGTAAGAATATTGGTTGTATTATATATATAGGCTTCTAAATAAATTTTAAAGTGTTTTTTTCCATTAAACAATTTCCAGGCCACAATGGTAGTATTCATTCTTGAGTCAGCAATTTCAAACAAAAAAGTCCTTATTTATATACTCGTGTCTTTTCAGATTTTACTAGAAGTCCTGCAACAACAACTGATAGAGGAAGTCCCTTGCAGTTTTTGGCAATCTCCTTTCCTATTGCCACCAATTCAGTGGGGCAATCTCGGTCCTCAACACATTTTTACAAAGTAGATCCCAGCTTTTATTCTCATCCAAAAATTTCATCTCAAGACTAGGACCGGAAAGTAGCGTTTTAGCTGATCCCGCGCTTGCATATCCCAAATATCATCGATTATGATCAAATACCTCCTACCACATAAACTTTTGTATAACTTCTCTCCTATTTCATATTCATTCATATTGCTCAATATTCCCCCGTCCTCTTGTAATATTTGTAAAAGAACTTCTTTGATTTTGTATTCTTGAGAAATGGTAACCCAAGCATGAACGTAAAACTGTTGCACGATTAGCTGATTTTGATAAATATTACGAGCAAGAGTATCTTACCAATACCACCCATGCTAACAATTGGGATGATTTGGCGATCAGATTGTCCTCCAATGAGTTTATCCATTACTTACTTTAAGACTTCATCAAAACCCACCATTGAAGTGTTGTGCACTGTGGAAGCAGGAGTAGCTGAAATTGAAGAGTCTCTCTCTGCGGTTGATGTTGAACGGCTCCCATCTTCTCTTTAATTTCCATCACCTCTTTATTCATCAAATCCATGTCTTCTATCACTTTCTGCAAACCTTCAAACAAGTCAATGGAACTGTATTCTTCACCACGACTTGTGGGTGCAGAAAGAGTTTGATCGACAATATGAGATTCAGTGATGTCTTCAGCTGCATGAGTTGCATCTGCAATGCGCATATCCAAGGGATCTGCTTCATTGCTGTCGCCAAAAAGCTGCATGGAATAAGGCCCTTCAAGAAATTCTTGCAAGAAAGGTACTTTTTCAGTGAGCGATTCAACTTGTTTGCCATGAGAAATCGGTGGCCGAGGATGCTGCTCGATTTGCTCTATAATACGCATCAGAGAAACCAGAGCTGCATAAGCTTCCATAGATGTTGAACTTGGGTTCTTTCTGGTGGTGGTTTGGATGAAGACTTTGGTGAGATGCTTTTACTTTCCTCAGAGGAATTAAATATGTTACAGTGATCTTTCCAAGATCTACTTGAAATGCATAAACAATTAGCACAACACTCTGGCGTGACTTTTCAAGAATGACAATTATCAAATAGGGAAAATATCACTTTTAACCATATATCTTTACATGAGTTTACCGTGTACTCATTTTGTTCAGTAACTTTTGGGGTTTAACATTTTAGAACACTATTTTTTCATGTCGGTAATTTAGACATTAACTAATGTGATCCTCGGATATTTTGAATTTTAGATTAAACCAAGGAGTAGAGTACATATACATGGGCTTTTTGCCCCCTCAATTTTCTATATTTGAAAGGCTATAAAACTATCTTAAAAATCCCAGATATAGTATAGTGTATATACACACAATCATACACATCATATGTATCTGTACAAATTTACGATAGATTCTACATTTGGTGTATTTCGCCAAGTGCAGTATTAATCGGACCACAAACTACTATTTGGAAGCCAATCCCTTAACCAACTCACCCAGAAATTCTTGTTCTTGCTTTATGTATTGAACCCACCTTGCTTTGATCCTCACAATTTCCAGACTTTGTTTCAGACTAAGCTCAATGGAGGGCAGAGGATCTTCATTGAAAAACACTTCAACTTCATTCGCCATTTCATCGCTGCAAAACTGCAGACACATATATATGTTCAATCAGATTGTTCTTTCAATCTGTTCTTAATTTTATTCACACTGATATGCATACTTGTGTGGGTAGTTAACTTACTGGTTTAACAATGCCTCGTACGAAAGAAGTAAAAAGCATCTCTGCTCCCCATTTCTTCAGGATCACATTCCAGTTCCTCTGCATGATCAACCATTCAGTTCACTCTCATTTCTGACAAAATTAAGTGACTATTTTACATGGAATACAGTGAACCAATCACATACTTTAAACCATGTCCATGCTGTTTCACGGCCTTCCCAGCTTATTCCTGGAAGTACATAGACTACATCTGGAGGAGGAAGCTTCATAGGAGCAAAATCGGAAATTTAAATTAGTCAAATGCCAGATAAAGCAAGAAATGTGGTTCTTGATGGCCTTGTTTTCATTGTGGTACCTCGTCTGTTAACAAAAAGTCGAGAATGTCTGAAACTATGATGGGGTCAGGACAATAAGCAATGCAGCCTGAAAAGGTTAAAATGGTCACAGACTTGAAGCTTCATCAGAAAACTTGAATAAAAGTTGCAACTAGTAAATTTTTCTTACGCAAAATCCTAGCCTTTTCCTGTGGTGCATCGACTTCTCTATATAGCTTCTGAAGCCATTGCAACCCACTTTTATCTGCACTACTTGTATTTCTCATCACTGCCATGTAAGCAGCCTATCGAGATGTTGCCATAAAACAAGTTAAGAAGATGATAGTGGATGAGAAGAGAAATATCTGATGTTACCTTTCTGACGTTAACTGGAAGAAGTGAGGTGTTTTGATCGTTTAAGTATGCTTGGAAGCGAGTTATTGCTTCCTTTTTCGTCTCATAGTGGTCAAGTTTTGCTAATGCAAACAAAACTTGTTCCCTTTTTAATGCATCTAATTGGCTTTCACCTGGTATGGTATCCCACCCTAATTTTCTGTCCAAGAAACCATTAATTAATTCCAAAGGCAAAATCAAGATTTGTAAAAGTAATTGAAGCATTATGACATTCTCACTCAGCATGAGGTAGGAGGAGATTGATGAAAAATTGATTCAAATCAGACTCTAATTCTGGGATGACATCTCTTATGATTCTTGAAGCACTGTTGCATACCTGTAATGAAAATTAGCATTATATTCCCCGAAAAATTCATGTTTCAATGACGAATCAGAAAAGTGATTTTTACATCAATAAGTCTTGATAACACGATATATTCGAGTTCCTTCCTGTATGTATCCATCAAGTGAAGCAAAGATGAGAATGGCATCAACCCCGCCTCACAAAGAGCAAACGTGTCATCCAAAATCCCTGACATTGAAGATTATATCAAACTAGAAGAGCATAAACAATCTATCAAAAAAAACTACTACAAAATAGATATCACTAACCGAATTCATCTGTTGCTGATAAGCAATTGCTTGATATAGCCTTCTGTAGTCGAGCTGCAAGATTTTGGTCGTACTTCACCCTGTAGAATCCAGCCTGGTTGGCATTAATTTTGATCCACCAATTTTCTTCAGTGTCATTTGGGCTATTATTGAAAATATCTCCTATGTCCAATTGCCCTTGTTTTGTTTCTAAAAGGAATCTCTTTTGATTATCGTATGAAGAGACAGACAATGTCACCGGAACAATCCATTGCGCGTCGGAATCCAATCCAGAAGACAAAAATTGTTTCTGATAATTACAGAATAAAAACAATAACACGTGTTCAGTGTAAGAAATACTGAATTCACATGAAAATGCAGATTTAGTCTTCAGAAACAAGAAAACCTGTTCAAATTTCAAAGCAGTATCCTTCAGCTCTACAGTGATAACTGGATAGCCTTTTTGCTTTGTCCACGTATCCGTGATTTTGTTGACTTCAACTCCTGATGTTTCTGAGATAACACTCCATAGATCTTCTGTTTTGGCATTGCTAAACGCAAACTTCTTCATGTATGAACCTAATGATTTCTGACTCAAAAAAGAAAAATCGAGTATTTGAAATTGCTCGAGCATAATGGATTTTATCTCATAGTATGAACTACATGATAAGCTTGGCAAGTAGACTCTCATACCTGGAATATCTCATCGCCAAGAAAATTTTGTAACATTCGAATAAAAGAGCACCCTTTTTTGTAGCTTATAGCATCAAAATATTCAAGAACTGCTCGAGCTTTAGGTATTTCTACCTGCATCGTAATTTCTGGCATTGTTCAATAAAAGACTTGTCTTTGAAGAGACAATTGAATAAGAATATAATCACCACCTCAATGGGATGTGATTGTTCTAATGCATCCATCCGTAGACCATCTTCTGTTTCTTGGAGAAATCGATTCCATATGTTCCATTCGGGGAATATTTTGTCAGTAACTAGATAGCTTATCTAAAAACATTAGTAGATAGCCAAATCAGACAAGGGAAACAGCGCTTCATCTCTTTATAGACAACACAATGGAGACGAAGAAATACCCATGTTGCAAATCCCTCATTAAGCCATAGATGAGTCCACCATTCCATCGTAACCAAGTTACCAAACCAGTGATGAGCAACTTCATGAGCCACAACGATTGTGAGCTGGCATGAAAAAATGATTATCTAAGAATTCTCTTTCCCAATTGAAAGAGTTATTGATAACAAATGAATCTGTGAAATTACTTATTTACCTACCCTTTGTATGTTAGCTGCTGCAGAATTTAAATCATCTTGAAGTAGCTCAGTATCTCGGAATGTAATCAGACCGTAATTCTCCATGGCCCCACCAGAAAATTCCGGAACTGCTACCATATCCATTTTGGGAAGTGGATATGGGGTTGAGAAATACCTGCAGCATAGTGATGTAAGATTCTACTAAATGTAAAAGAAGCCTACAATTGAGACCATCTGAAAACAAAAACAACAAAATCTTAATTTGAGAACCACAAAAGACGTACATTTGGAAGAAATCAAGTGTCTTCACTGCAACATTCAGGGCAAACTTCCCCTTCTCACTTTTACCAACAGGACAATAAGCGCGAACCTTGATCCCTGCGTGAGCATATGGGAATTAAGAATTCACTGAGGATAGACAAATACCAATGTATTCTTTATATCACAAGATTCTATGAGTACCATCATCTGTTGTGGCTTCAACATAGTCAAACAAACCAACCACAATAGCAACCAAGTAAGTCGACATAAGTACTGATTCTTCAAAGTGAATAGTCTTGAAATGCCTGTTAACTTTTTCTTCAGCAATAGGCATATTAGACAATGCAGTCATCTCTAATGGTATGCTCTCTAATGTTATCTTAAAGGTCGCCTGCAAAGTGGCGATCAAAAGTTAGTCGAACAGAGAGGATGACTCAACTTAAAATACCAAATTATCAGAACAAAAGTAATATAACAGTTTAAAAACTCCCCATAACAAAGTCGCTTCTATTATCACTTGATAAACAACCAATAACCAAATGTAGAGACATTAATGCTCAAATATAAACAAGAACCATATTTGATGTTCAACATTATCATGTATCTACCTTAAGAGAAGGCTCATCCCAGCATGGAAAGCACCTCCTTGCATCTACTGCCTCAAATTGAGTAGCTACCGTATTCTTCTTCTCTCCTTTATCAGTGTAAGTACTACACTTATATACTGCTAAAGTTAGGATACAACATTTGTTCAAGTTTCGTCATATTTGGTTAATATATCTTCAAATTCTAGCAACATAATTAGAAAATACTATTTTTAACTTAAACCTCAGTTCCTGCTCAAGTAGACCGACAATTTCCCTCAAAAAGATTCACAAATTTTATATCAGAAAATGAATTAAACAGAGAATATTACATTACCATCTGTAAAGGCCAATCAAGTGTTCATTAGGCACCCCTGAAAACTCAATCGCCAAAACCCCATATCCCACAGTCAATACCTCTTCAAAGACAAGAACAAGAGTCTCATCATCACTATCCACCACGATTTCACATGGAACATATTTCTGCAAGAAAAAGAACATCTTGACTACCAAGAAAATCAACTGATAAGTAGAAGAAAAATAGGGAAAAAATACATACTTGATTGTGAAAGTTGGTGAAGGAGACTCCATGAATTACAAGCTCGAGGGAGTTCAAGACTAGAAATTTGGTGGGGCCATCAATGAAAACATCAATAACAACGCTCCCAGAAAAAGTAGAAGCAGAAAGATCGAGTTTTAGAGTGAGATCATAGCGTTTAGGTACTGCAAATTTTGGGAGTCTCGCTTGCCCTTTAAAATTCTCAATCTTTTGTTCTTGAAATTCCATATCTCACTAGCTCTTGTTAATTTTCTTGATTCTAATTTCTGTTTCTGAGTGAGGTTATAGCATGGATAAAATAGCTGCAATGGAAAATTGTAGTGTCTACCGGCGTGAAGAATAATGTCTCTCTTTACTTTTGTCTGTTTTGTGTGGATTTTCTGCATATGCCAACTTTTCTCGGCATGTGTTTTGAGAGCAAGGACTTTGAACAAGAATGTTTTTCTCTGTTTGTTTTGTGTGGATTATGTTCTTAGTTTTCTGCGAATTCAATTTCGAAATTCTGAAGGGTGGGATCATTTTTACACACAAGTGACACAACCACCCGTTTCTAAACACGCTCAGGATATCCCAAGTAAAATAATAACCTAAAAATAAAATATCTAAAACATCTCAATATATTTCAAGACAAATTCTCATGTGCACCTGACAATCCCAATTCATTCGATCTGAATCCGTGAATCTTTTTTTTTTTTTTATATCTTGACTTTTATATACAAACTTCATGACCTTTATATACAAATGGTGTGACCTTTATGTATAAATGTTGTGACTTTTATGCATTGTAACTTAAAAAAAAGGAAGAATTTCAACAAAATTTATATATAAATATCTTTATTTAATATTTATGTGACTCTTATGTATATTCATTCATGTGATTTTATGCACAAATATTCATACCAATATATAAATGTATGAATATTTGTACATAAATATCACATGAATATATGTAAGGATCACATGAATATCATAAAGGTATTTATGTAGAATTTTTGCTAAAATTCTTCATTTTTTTCTAAGTTCACAAAATTTATATACAAGCATCATAATGATAGTTGTTAATGAGAAATGGTGGAAGCCAAAAAAAAATATATATACATATATATATATATTTAAAAATACTCAGATCCAAATTGAATCGGATTGTATGTACTCCAAATACACTTGAAACACACTCATATTCCAATTATATCCATACATGAAAGGAAAAAAAAAAAAAAAAAACCAGCCTCCCTCCATCTCTACCTCTCCCTCCCGCCTCCAGGCTTCCCATCCCAACCTTCATTTCTCTTTCTTTTGTTCCTACATCATTTTTAGCATGTTTTGAGTTTTTTTTTTCATTCTTGAAGAATAAGATATTCAAAATGAAAACTTTATAAGAAATTTTGGAAAATGAATTTTTTTCTAAAAAAGCTGCGACCTTGTCAGGTCGAATGTAATAAAGAATGTTCGACCATCATGTGTCGAATGTATATTTGATATGTTTGATTTGATAGGTATAACAAAAGATATCACATTCAATCAGTTTTGATTGACCATATCGTACAATGTTCTATATGGATAGGTGATATCACGTTCAATCAATTTTGATTTAACATTTCTATATATTATATATTTAATTATATTATATAAAACCAAAAAAAAAAAAAGAAACATTATATTATTTGGATGTAATTTTTTTTGGGCCCAAATGAAAAATATCAAAAAAGGTTTTGTGGGAGGTTAAATAAACCACCCAAAAATTGGTAGTTTATTAAACTCACCATAACCCCAATTTTCATTCCAATTTTATATTCTTGTTGATTTTTATTTTTTAAAAATTATATTCATTTTATTCTAGGGCATTTTGGTTTTCATTTTAAACCCATAACAAACATTTGAATCAAACAAAATTTTAATACATAAATCTAACTCAATAGATACCACAATATTCAAATCAAATATAAAATTAAGTCAAACATATCATTAAACATTCAAACCAAATATATCAAAAAATTAACTCAACCCAAATAATACAAACCCACCACAACCCAACTAACCTAATTAACTCAACACACGAACCAAACACACCCTTAAACTACTAAGCACACCTCAAATTTTTTTAAAGAAAAAAGGTATGAAAATTCTTTTATTGTTTTGAGGTGTGAATAATAAAAATATATAAATTCATTATAAAATAGTTTATAGTAGTATTGTTTGTATAAAGCAGTTGGAAAATCTTAATCCACAATGTATGGATTCCATATAGACCAGAAAAGAGTGTGATTAGTTTGTTGGCTTCCACCATTTCTCATTAACAACTGTCATTATTATGCTGTAATCATAAAATAATGATCATCATATATGACTAATAATTTAATAATCAATCGTCTTAGAAAAATCCAACCATAGTTAATTAGTATTTCAAAACTCCAAATAAAAAAATAAGCTAGGTGTTATGCGAAACCAACTCTATGATTATTGTTTATCAAATGCGATTAAACTATTAATAAGCTTCTCAATAAAACAAAAAGGTTGATAGTAATTGACTGACTCGACGAGTAGCAAAGTTAATTAGCTGTAGACAAACATAAACATATATATTCTGCAAAATTAATTATTCGCAAAGCCTGAAGAAAGAATACAAGTAAAAATGGCAGCTTTGCAGCTCTGGTTTCTCTGATGCAAACTATAGAGCAGATCAAGCAACATCCGCGCCCTCCTATCTCTCTTGACAAACAACAAGTTCAATCTCTCACTCAAAAAGTTACTTTCTTGCAAGAATTTCTTGGAGGCCCTTATTCCATGCAGCTTGATGGTGACAGCAACGAAGCAGATCCCTTGGAGATACGCATTGCAGATGCAGCTCATGCCGCTGAAGATATCATCGAATCCAATATTGTCGATCAAATTCTCGATGAACCCATATCCACATGTCGTAGAATCTGTTGCTTTGAGTTCTTTAAGTGCTTTGGAGGGGCAACTAATTGGATTGGTTTTGGATCTACAAGTTATTATAAGTATAACTGCTGTAGAGGTCTGCAAAGAGTGATAGAAAGAGACCTGGATATTATCTCGAAAGATGGAGATTAAAAAGAAGATGGGAGCCATTCAACATCAGGGCAGAGAGATTCTTCTATTTCTGCTACTCCTACTTCTTCCAAGGTGAAGGTGCACAACGTTGCAACGGTGGGTTTAGATGATGTCTCAATGGACGTCATGGATAAACTCACCAGAGGACAATCTGATCGCCAAATCATCCCAATCGTAGGCATGGGAGGTATTGGTAAGACTACTCTTGCTCGTACTATTTATCACAATCAGCTTGTTGTGGAACACTTTGATATCCGTGCTTGGGTTACGATTTCTCAAGAATACAAAATCAAAGGTATTCTTTTAAAACTTCTTCAAGAGAAGGGGGGAAGTTTGAGTGATAAGAATGAGCATGAATTAAGGGGAAGTTCGAGTGATAAGAATGAACATGAATTAGGAGAAGAATTACACAAGAGTTTATGTGGTAGGAGGTATTTGATCATAATCGATGACATTTGGGATATCCAAACATGGGATCAATTGAAACGCTTCTTTCCACATAACAACAATGGAAGCAGAATAATGGCAACCACTAGGTTAGCAAAGTTAGGTTTTCAGCTAACTGACCGTCCTAGTCTTGAAATGAATTTTTTGGATGAGGATATGAGTTGGGATCTACTTCGTAAAAATGTGTTCGGGGACAAGATTGTCCTGCTAAATTGGAGGCAATAGGAAAGAAGATTGCCAAAAATTGCAAAGGACTTCCTCTGTCACTTGTTGTTGTTGGAGGACTTGTAGCGAAATCTGAAAAGACACCAGAATATTGGGAATTCATAAGAAAAAATTTGAACTCAGTTGTGAGTTTAGATGATGATGAACATTGCTTGAAAATATTGCATACAAGTTGTAAGCACTTGCCAACTCATCTAAAGCCATGTTTTCTCCATCTGGGGATTTTCCCGGAAGATTGTGAGATCCGTATCCCTGATCTCATCAGACTCTGGGTCTCTGAAGGATTTCTGAAACCAATTGGCAGAAAAATCTAGGAAGAGGTTGCTGAAGAGTACTTAGAAGAACTTATTGACAGAAATCTTATTTTCATAGAAAAGTGCAGCTTCTATGGGAAAATAAAATCTTGCAAGATGCATGATCTGATGAGGGATGTATGTTTAAGAGAAGCTAAGAAGCAGAAGTTTGTTTGTGTTATAAGCAGAGGTGCTAAAATTTCACGAGGCACAAATTGGGAACGCTGTATTTCTATACATCAAGGCATAAGATTTAACAAAGACTGTCATCAGGTCCTTCATGCCTTGAAGTCATCATTTAATGTCCGTTCCTTGCATTTGATGGGGATGTTTCTACAACCTGAATCTCCATTTTTTTTAAAATATTTGAGGGTATATTCGATGAATGATGGGTTGTACACAGGACCTGAAGAAAATCTGACTCTAGAAGATATTTTTCAACAAGTAAACTTGCGGTACATTGACTCCCAAGCTCATTGTCATTTCAAATTTTATCATTCTTCATTCACTCGTCTATGAAATCTGCAGACATTAATTCTTAGGAATTGTGTGACTTTTGGAGAGGCTCCATCTGAAATTTGGATGATGCATCAACTCAGGCATGTCATGATCCAGGGCCTTCTGCTCCCGAATCCTCCTACTGGCTGCTGCTCAAATGACAACGTATTGGAAAATTTACACACTCTCTCAGGTATAAATGAGTTTGACTGCAGTAAAGAGGTAGTTAGAAAAATCCCCAATATCAAGAAATTGAAGATGTGTTACGGGCAATATGAAAGAGTGTCACTTGACTATTTCAAGAATCTTGAGAATCTTCATAAACTCGAATCCTTTGGCCTTGTTTGGCGGTCTAGTAGAGATTTGTTGCATAATATCACCTTCCCTCATTCCCTCAAGAAGCTGACTTTAGAGAACACTCGTCTCAGTTGGGAATACTTGACTACAAAGATTGGTTCAATACCCCTTCTTCAAGTTCTCAAACTGAAATATGAGGCTTTCAAGGGGCACAACTGGGAAACAATTCCGGGGGGATTTTGCAGCCTCAAGTTCTTGCTAATCAATCATTGTGATTTGAGATATTGGAAGACAGAGAGCACCCACTTTCCACGGCTTGAGCACCTCCTCCTTTCAAGTTTAAAGAATTTGGAGGAGGTCCCTTCAAGTATAGGAGACGTACCAACACTTCAATCAATTACGTTGAACTTCTGTGCTACTTCTGCTTCCAAGTCTGCTATAAGGATTCAAGTGGAACAAGAGGATTTTGGGAATGTAGATCTTAAAGTTAACGTTTATCCTCCATTGTGAGTTGAAGATGAAGTTGAAAATGAAGATGAAGATGAACAACGGTAGGAACTGAGCCTTAAAATATATGCTTCACTAGTTATGTTTCTCACCACTGTGTCCAACATTTATTTTATTACATTTGCAGTTTTTAGTTATGTTATTTGGTTTACATTCTTCATTTAGTTACAATATTAGCTTTTCTTTTCCTAAGATGTGGAATTCCATTCTTGATGTGGTGAAATCACCTAATAATTTAATCAGAAATATTCCTATGCCCAAGTTTCAAAGAATATATTCGTTGATACTTGATACTAACACCTTTGTGAGCAACTACTATCATTAACTCTGCTTCGTCAACAATTTTCTTTTCAGTGATCTATTCACATTTGTGTCACACACAAACATCCCATGGAAGAGGTGAATAATCTCCTATGTGTGAATTAGCACAGGAATATCAACATGAGAAACTCGTATATTACAACGTTTTCATCAGCATCACTGCCAATCTTTCATTCGCCAGGTTTTGAGAAGTCACTGTTGATTCTATCTCTAATTCTAGACGTTCAACAATTTCTAGAAACTAGAGACCAATGCATGGATTATATAATCACACTATTCCTACTTAAATATATCATAAATCTTGTCATTTTCTAGATTTGGTACACCCTATTTGGATCATTATTATAGCCGACCAAATCAACTTATGTCGTTAACTTAAAGAATGAGAAGAACATCGTAGATGCTTGAGAAGTGATGAAATAGTGTTACGATCATTCCTCAGCAACACCGTTTCGTTAAATCAATAATTAGTTGCCAAGGCTAAACGACGTCGTTCGTGTAAGATGGTTAGTGATTGTAAACGGTGTCGTTCTCGTTATTTAAACCCTATTAACTAACTAATTGAAAGTTGGTTGTTGAAAGGGGGAAGGGGGAGATAGAAGAGCAGTTTGATAATCTTGCAAGTTCGGTTCTTGAGATTGAGAGAGGATTATCTCTCTATACAATTCTGATTTTTCATGAATCTTGTTCCAGAATTCGTTCATTGAAGGTGAGCTTGTGTTGAGCATCGGAATCTACGACTTCCCAATTAGCTTAGTGCGGTGCTTCTCAATCATCTCAGAACATTGGGTATTGATCCTGGAATAAAGGTAACTAAACGAACTAAAAGTTATATTTTCCATATTTGATAACTGTCCTGCTAATTATTTATGCATTTCGAGTTTATCTTGGAAAGAAAGATCACTGTATTATATTTGATTCCTTCGAAGCAATGCAAGTTTTATAGACAAACGAAAAAGTACATAGTCCTTGTAAAACAAAGAAAGAGCACAGTGCTTGTAAATATCAAACAAGAAAGTACCTCTGCTGTTGATGTTGAACGGCTCCCATCTTCTCTTTAATTTCCATCACCTCTTTATTCATCAAATCCATGTCTTCTATCACTTTCTGCAAACCTTCAAACAAGTCAATGGAACTGTATTCTTCACCACGACTTGTGGATGCAGAAAGAGTTTGATCGACAATATGAGATTCAGTGATGTCTTCAGCTGCATGAGTTGCATCTGCAATGCGCATCTCCAAGGGATCTGCTTGTCGCCAAAAAGCAGCATGGAATAAGGCCCTTCAAGAAATTCTTGCAAGAACTGTACTTTTTCAGTGAGCGATTCAACTTGTTTGTCAAGAGAAACCGGTGGCCGAGGATGCTGCTCGATTTGCTCTATAATACGCATCAGAGAAACCAGAGCTGCATAAGCTTCCATAGATGTTGAACTTGGGTTCTTTCTGGTGGTGGTTTGGATGAAGACTTTGGTGAGATGCTTTTACTTTCCTCAGAGGAATTAAATATGTTACAGTGATCTTTCCAAGATCTACTTGAAATGCATAAACAATTAGCACAACACTCTGGCGTGACTTTTCAAGAATGACAATTATCAAATAGGGAAAATATCACTTTTAACCATATATCTTTACATGAGTTTACTGTGTACTCATTTTGTTCAGTAACTTTTGGGGTTTAACATTTTAGAACACTATTTTTTCATGTCGGTAATTTAGACATTAACTAATGTGATCCTCGGATATTTTGAACTTTAGATTAAACCAAGGAGTAGAGTACATATACATGGGCTTTTTGCCCCCTCAATTTTCTATATTTGAAAGGCTATAAAACTATCTTAAAAATCCCAGATATAGTATAGTGTATATAAACACAATCATACACATCATATGTATCTGTACAAATTTACGATAGATTCTACATTTGGTGTATTTCGCCAAGTGCAGTATTTATCGGACCACAAACTACTATTTGGAAGCCAATCCCTTAACCAACTCACTTAGAAATTCTTGTTCTTGCTTTATGTATTGAACCCACCTTGCTTTGATCCTCACAATTTCCAGACTTTGTTTCAGACTAAGCTCAATGGAGGGAAGAGGATCTTCATTGAAAAATACTTCAACTTCATTCGCCATTTCATCGCTGCAAAACTGCACACATATATATGTTCAATCAGATTGTTCTTTCAATCTGTACTTAATTTTATTCACACTGATATGCATACTTGTGTGGGTAGTTAACTTACTGGTTTGATAATGTCTCGTACGAAATGAGTAAATAGCATCTCTGCTCCCCATTTCTTCAGGATCACATTCCAGTTCCTCTGCATGATCAACCATTCAGTTCACTCTCATTTCTGACAAAATTAAGTGACTATTTTACATGGAATGCAGTGAACCAATCACATACTTTAAACCATGTCCATGCTGTTTCACGGCCTTCCCAGCTTATTCCTGGAAGTACATAGACTACATCTGGAGGAGGAAGCTTCATAGGAGCAAAATCGGAAATTTAAATTAGTCTAATGCCAGATAAAGCAAGAAATGTGGTTCTTGATGGCCTTGTTTTCATTGTGGTACCTCGTCTGTTAACAAAAAGTCGAGAATGTCTGAAACTATGACGGAGTCAGGACAATAAGCAATGCAGCCTGAAAAGGTTAAAATGGTCACAGACTTGAAGCTTCATCAGAAAACTTGAATAAAAGTTGCAACTAGTAAATTTTCTTACGCAAAATCCTAGCCTTTTCCTGTGGTGCATCGACTTCTCTATATAGCTTCTGAAGCCATCGCAACCCACTTTTATCTGCACTACTTGTATTTCTCATCACTGCCACGTAAGCAGCCTATCGACATGTTGCCATAAAACATGTTAAGAAGATGATAGTGAATGAGAAGAGAAATATCTGATGTTACCTTTCTGACGTTAACTGGAAGAAGTGAGGTGTTTTGATTGTTTAAGTATGCTTGGAAGCGAGTTATTGCTTCCTTTTTCGTCTCATAGTGGTCAAGTTTTGCTAATGCAAACAAAACTTGTTCCCTTTTTAATGCATCTAATTGGCTTTCACCTGGTATGGTATCCCACCCTAATTTTCTGTCCAAGAAACCATTAATTAATTCCAAAGGCAAAATCAAGATTTGTAAAAGTAATTGAAGCATTATGACATTCTCACTCAGCATGAGGTAGGAGGAGATTGATGAAAAATTGATTCAAATCAGACTCTAATTCCGGGATGACATCTCTTATGATTCTTGAAGCACTGTTGCATACCTGTAATGAAAATTAGCATTATATTCCCCGAAAAATTCATGTTTCAATGACGAATCAGAAAAGTGATTTTTACATCAATAAGTCTTGATAACACGATATATTCGAGTTCCTTCTTGTATATATCCATCAAGCGAAGCAAAGATGAGAATGGCATCAACCCCGCCTCACAAAGAGCAAACGTGTCATCCAAAATCCCTGACATTGAAGATTATATCAAACTAGAAGAGCATAAACAATCTATCAAAAAAACTACTACAAAATAGTTATCACTAACCGAATTCATCGGTTGCTGATAAGCAATTGCTTGATATAGCCTTCTGTAGTCGAGCTGCAAGATTTTGGTCGTACTTCACCCTGTAGAATCCAGCCTGGTTGGCATTAATTTTGATCCACCAATTTTCTTCAGTGTCATTTGGGCTATTATTGAAAACATCTCCTATGTCCAATTGCCCTTGTTTTGTTTCTAAAAGGAATCTCTTTTGATTATCGTATGAAGAGACAGACAATGTCACCGGAACAATCCATTGAGCGTCGGAATCCAATCCAGAAGACAAAAATTGTTTCTGATAATTACAGAATAAAAACAATAACACGTGTTCAGTGTAAGAAATACTGAATTCACATGAAAATGCAGATTTAGTCTTCAGAAACAAGAAAACCTGTTCAAATTTCAAAGTAGTATCCTTCAGCTCTACAGTGATAACTGGATAGCCTTTTTGCTTTGTCCACGTATCCGTGATTTTGTTGACTTCAACTCCTGATGTTTCTGAGATAACACTCCATAGATCTTCTGTTTTGGCATTGCTAAACGCAAACTTCTTCATGTATGAACCTAATGATTTCTGACTCAAAAAAGAAAAACCGAGTATTTGAAATTGCTCGAGCATAATGGATTTTATCTCATAGTATGAACTACATGATAAACTTGGCAAGTAGACTCTCATACCTGGAATATCTCATCGCCAAGAAAATTTTGTAACATTCGAATAAAAGAGCACCCTTTTTCGTAGCTTATAGCATCAAAATATTCAAGAACTGCTCGAGCTTTAGGTATTTCTACCTGCATCGTAATTTCTGGCATTGTTCAATAAAAGACTTGTCTTTGAAGAGACAATTGAATAAGAATATAATCACCACCTCAATGGGATGTGATTGTTCTAATGCATCCATCCGTAGACCATCTTCTGTTTCTTGGAGAAATCGATTCCATATGTTCCATTCGGGGAATATTTTGTCAGTAACTAGATAGCTTATCTAAAAACATTAGTAGATAGCCAAATCAGACAAGGGAAACAGCGCTTCATCTCTTTATAGACAACACAATGGAGACGAAGAAATACCCATGTTGCAAATCCCTCATTAAGCCATAGATGAGTCCACCATTCCATCGTAACCAAGTTACCAAACCAGTGATGAGCAACTTCATGAGCCACAACGATTGTGAGCTGGCATGAAAAAATGATTATCTAAGAATTCTCTTTCCCAATTGAAAGAGTTATTGATAACAAATGAATCTGTGAAATTACTTATTTACCTACCCTTTGTATGTTAGCTGCTGCAGAATTTAAATCATCTTGAAGTAGCTCAGTATCTCGGAATGTAATCAGACCGTAATTCTCCATGGCCCCACCAGAAAATTCCGGAACTGCTACCATATCCATTTTGGGAAGTGGATATGGGGTTGAGAAATACCTGCAGCATAGTGATGTAAGATTCCACTAAATGTAAAAGAAGCCTACAATTGAGACCATCTGAAAACAAAAACAACAAAATCTTAATTTGAGAACCACAAAAGACGTACATTTGGAAGAAATCAAGTGTCTTCACTGCAACATTCAGGGCAAACTTCCCCTTCTCACTTTTACCAACAGGACAATAAGCGCGAACCTTGATCCCTGCGTGAGCATATGGGAATTAAGAATTCACTGAGGATAGACAAATACCAATGTATTCTTTATATCACAAGATTCTATGAGTACCATCATCTGTTGTGGCTTCAACATAGTCAAACAAACCAACCACAATAGCAACCAAGTAAGTCGACATAAGTACTGATTCTTCAAAGTGAATAGTCTTGAAATGCCTGTTAACTTTTTCTTCAGCAATAGGCATATTAGACAATGCAGTCATCTCTAATGGTATGCTCTCTAATGTTATCTTAAAGGTCGCCTGCAAAGTGGCGATCAAAAGTTAGTCGAACAGAGAGGATGACTCAACTTAAAATACCAAATTATCAGAACAAAAGTAATATAACAGTTTAAAAACTCCCCATAACAAAGTCGCTTCTATTATCACTTGATAAACAACCAATAACCAAATGTAGAGACATTAATGCTCAAATATAAACAAGAACCATATTTGATGTTCAACATTATCATGTATCTACCTTAAGAGAAGGCTCATCCCAGCATGGAAAGCACCTCCTTGCATCTACTGCCTCAAATTGAGTAGCTACCGCATTCTTCTTCTCTCCTTTATCAATGTAAGTACTACACTTATATACTGCTAAAGTTAGGATACAACATTTGTTCAAGTTTCTTCATATTTGGTTAATATATCTTCAAATTCTAGCAACATAATTAGAAAATACTATTTTTAACTTAAACCTCAGTTCCTCCTCAAGTAGACCGACAATTTCCCTCAAAAAGATTCACAAATTTTATTTCAGAAAATGAATTAAACAGAGAATATTACATTACCATCTGTAAAGGCCAATCAAGTGTTCATTAGGCACCCCTGAAAACTCAATCGCCAAAACCCCATATCCCACAGTCAATACCTCTTCAAAGACAAGAACAAGAATCTCATCATCACTATCCACCACGATTTCACATGGAACATATTTCTGCAAGAAAAAGAACATCTTGACTACCAAGAAAATCAACTGATAAGTAGAAGAAAAATAGGGAAAAAATACATACTTGATTGTGAGAGTTGGTGAAGGAGACTCCATGAATTACAAGCTCGAGGGAGTTCAAGACTAGAAATTTGGTGGGGCCATCAATGAAAACATCAATAACAACGCTCCCAGAAAAAGTAGAAGCAGAAAGATCGAGTTTTAGAGTGAGATCATAGCGTTTAGGTACTGCAAATTTTGGAAGTCTCGCTTGCCCTTTAAAATTCTCAATCTTTTGTTCTTGAAATTCCATATCTCACTAGCTTTTGTTAATTTTCTTGATTCTAATTTCTGTTTCTGAGTGAGGTTTTAGCATGGATAAAATAGCTGCAATGGAAGAAATTGTAGTGTCTACTCGGCGTGAAGAAATATGTCTCTTCTTCGCTCTTGTCTGTTTTGTGTGGATTTTCTGCATATGCCAACTTGTCTTGACATATGTTTTGAGAGCAAGGACTTTGAAGAGTGGGATCATTTTTACACACAACCACCAGTTTCTAAACACGCTCTGGATATCCCAATTAAAATAATAACCTAAAAAAAAAAAATATCTAAAACATCCCAATACATTCCAATTATGTCCTTACATGGGGAAAAAAAAAAACCTAGCCTCGCTCCATCTCTACCTCTCCGCCTCCAGTCTTCCCATCCCAACCTTCATTCCCTTTCTTTTGTTCCAACATCATTTTCTGCATGCTTTGAGTTTTTTTTTTTCATTCTTGAAGAATGAGTTATTTAAAAGGAAAACTTTATGGCAAAGTCTTGGATGAGACCGTCTAATGAATTCATGTTGTGAGACGGGTCGGGTCGGATCGGGTCGAACATAAGAAATTATGTAAAACTTTTACGTGTATTACGTAATATTTTTTTGTATGTTAGTATTACATTTGCAGTTTTTCGTTATATTATTTGGTTTACATTCTTCATTTATTTACAATATTAGCTTTTCTTTTCCTAAGATGTGGAATTCCATTCTTGATGTGGTGAAATCACCAAATAATTTAATCAGAAATATTCCTATGCCCAAGTTTCAAAGAATATATTCGTTGATACTAACACCTTTGTGAGCAACTACTATCATTAACTCTGCTTCGTCAACAATTTTCTTTTCAGTAATCTGTTCACATTTGTGTCACACACAAACATCCCATGGAAGAGGTGAATAATCTCTCCTATGTGTGAATTAGGACAAGAATATCAGCATGAGAAACTCGTATAGTACACCGTTTTCATCAGCATCACTGCCAATCTTTCATTCGTCAGGTTCTGAGAAGTCACTGTTGATTCTATCTCTAATTCTAGATATTCAACAATTTCTAGAAACTAGAGACCAATGCATGGATTATATAATCACACTATTCCTACTTAAATCTATCAGAAATCTTGTAATTTTCTAGATCTGGTACACCCTATTTGGATCATTATTATTGCCGACCAAATCAACTTATGTCGTTAACTTAAAGAATGAGAAGAACATCGTAGATGCATGAGAAGTGATGAAATAGTGTTGCGATCATTCCTGAGCAACACCGTTTCGTTAAATCAATAATTAGTTGCCAAGGCTAAACGACGTCGTTCGTGTAAGATGGTTAGTGATTGTAAACGGTGTCGTTCTCATTAGTTAAACCCTAATTAACTAACTAATTGAAAGTCGGTTGTTAAAAGGGGGAAGGGGGAGATAGAAAAGCATTTTTGATAATCTTGCAAGTTCGGTTCTTGAGATTGAGAGAGGATTCTCTCTCTATACAATTCTGGTTTTTCATGAATCTCGGTCCAGAATTCGTTCATTAGACTTGTGCTTGTGTTGAGCATCAGAATCTACGACTTCCCAATTAGCTTCGTGCGGTGCTTCTCAATCATCTCAGAACATTGGGTATTAACTGTCCTGCTAATTGTTTATGCATTTCGAGTTTATCTAGGAAAGAAAGATCACTGTATTGTATTTGATTCCTTCGACGCAAGTAGAAGCATCTCATCAAAGTTCATCCAAACCAAAGAACCGTAGTTCGAATCTATGATCTGATGAGGGGCCTATGTTTAAGAGAAGCTCAGAAGCAGAAGTTTCTTCGTGTTTTAAGGGATCGGGATCTTAACATTTCACAAGGCACAAATAGGGAACGTTGCATTTCTAAACATCAAAACATAACAGAGAAGGGAAACTTTCTTGATGACTTAAAATCTTGGTCAGACGCCCGTTCCTTGCATTTGATGAGGAAGTTTCAAGGAACATTTATCTCCATTTTGTTTTAAATTCTTGAGGGTATGTTCAATGGAAGATGGATACTACTATTCAATTAAAGACCGAAGAGCAGAAGTTATTTTTCAACAAGTAAACTTGCGGTACATTGCTGTCCAAGATACTTGTACTTTCAGAGCGCATGCTTCATTCACTCTTCTTTGGAATCTGCAGACATTAATTCTTAGGAAATGCGAGCCTCTTGAAGATGCACCATCTGAAATTTGGATAATGCATCAACTTAGGCATGTTGTTGTCCGGGACCTATAACTCCCTGATCCTCCTAGTTGCTGCACAAATGACATTGTATTGGAACAATTTTTAAGTGCACTGAAGAGGTACTTAGAAGAATCCCCAATCAAGAAATTAGTAGGGAATTTGATGGAGGGTCACTTGAAAATCTACATAAACTCGAATCCTTTGGCCTTATTTCATGGTCTTTTATTTCAAATAGTAGGTCATGCCATTTGTTGCATAATCTCACCTTCCCCCATTCCCTCAAGAAGCTTAGTTTAGAGGACACTTGACTCAGTTGGGAAGACTTGACGACAAATGTAGGTTCGTTACCCCTTCTTCAAGTACTCAAACTGAAAAGAGTTTTTTTCATAGGCGACGAGTGGGAAACAATTGAGGAGGGATTTTGCAGTCTCAAGTTCTTGCTAATCGATAGTTGTGATCTGAGATAAAGCTACAAATGCAAAGCAAGCATAGGATATTCTTAGTGATGCTTTCAAAGGCATTGACAAAGTTAAAAAAGGTACGACTTCAATCACTTCGAGGAGAATTTGAGTCGTTAAATATGAAAGAGTCTGAAGAAATATCGAACTACGTCTCAAAGGTAGTTTTGGTTGTTAACCAACTTGAGAGAAATGGTGAAAAAATGGAAGAGCATCGAGTGGTTGAAAATATACTTCGATCTCTTAATTCGAAGTTTGATTATATTGTCGTGGCAATTGAAGAGTCAAATGACATTGAGACTCTTAAAGTGAACGAGCTATTGGGAAAGTTGCAAATCCATGAGGAGAAGATCAAAAGACGAAACAAAGGGCCTGAAATTGAACAAGCCCTTCAAGCAAAAGGCTAGAATTGATTATGATGAAGTGTTTGCCCCAATAGCCCGTTTGGAGACTATAAGGCTACTAATCTCTTTGGCAGCTCAACATAAATGGAAAATCTATCAAATGGATGTGAAATCAGCATTTCTAAATAGAGTGCTTGAAGAAGAGGTGTTTATCGACCAACCTGAAGGTTATATGGTTCGTGGTCAAGAGAATAAAGTGTTGAAATTAAAGAAAGCACTTTATGGGCTAAAGCAAGCACCAAGGGCGTGGAATAGTCGCATTGATCAATATTTCTTAAAAAAGGAATTTCAAAAATGTCCACATGAGCATGCGTTGCATGTGAAGAATGATAAAAGTGATATGTTGATCGTGTGCTTGTATGTTGATGACCTAATATTTGCAGGGAACAATGTGAAATTGTTCGATGAATTCAAAAGAGAGATGACCAAGGAGTTCGAGATGACAGACATCGGGTTGATGTCTTATTATCTTGGCATTGAAGTAAAGCAACGAGATGATGGTATCTTCATCTCACAAGAAGGTTATGCAAAAGATGTGCTGAAAAAATTTAAAATGGAGAGTTGTAAGGAAATTAGTACTCCAATCGATATTGGAGAGAAGTTGTCTAAACACATTGAAGGAGATCCGGTTGATCCAACTTTATTCAAAAGTTTGGTTGGAAGTTTAAGATACTTAACATGCACAAGACCTGATATTTTGTTTGCAGTGGGACTTATTAGCCGTTATATGGAGAATCCAAATGAGTATCACTTCAAAGTAGCAAAGAGGATACTTCGCTATATCAAAGGAACGTTCAATTTGGGTATGTTCTATCCAGCAAAAGGAGATATAAAGCTAGTTGGGTATAGTGACAGTGATTGGGCCGGAGATCCTGATGATTGAAAGAGTACAAGTGGCTTTGTATTTTATTTAGGTGAAGCAACATTCACCTGGTAATCGAAGAAACAACAGATAGTTACACTATCAACTTGTGAAGCTGAATATGTTGCAGTGACATCAAGTGTTTGTCATGCAATATGGTTAAAGAGCTTATTGAAGGAGCTCAAGTTTGAGCAAAAGGAGTTTATAAAGTTATTTGTTGATAATAAGTCAGCAATTGCACTAGCGAAAAATCCAGTGTTTCATGATCGAAGCAAACACATTGATACTCGATACCATTTCATCCGAGAGAGCATTGCAAAGAAAGAAGTTCAAGTGAAATTTGTGAAGTCTGAAGATCAAATTGCTGATATCTTCACGAAGCCCCTCAAGAGAGAAGTATTCGAGAAGTTGAGGAGTAAACTCGGTATGTGAGAATCAAGCTTAAGGGGGCGTGTTGGAATTTAAGCTTAATTCGAATTGTGCTGACAAGTTCAATTTGAATTCCTCCTCTTAGAGTTTCAGTTCAATTTGTATTCTACCTAGAGTTTTAGTTGGAATTGTACTCATTTGATTTCAAGTAGAGAAGAAAAAGAGAAAGGAAGAAAAAAAAAACTAATCATATGTATTCATGAGAGTTTAGAGTGAGTTTATAAAAGTGTTGATTGAGTGAGAAAATTATATTTGCAGAAGTATCTCTTCTCCTCTCCACTACTCCTCATCTCTGTTTTTATTTCGCTGCGTGTTTTATCTCTTTATATTATTCATTCGATCCAACAAACCCTGGAAGAAGAACCAAGAACTGGAGAGCTTCATGGCAAGTCACTACTTTGAGGATTCAAGATGAAATTTTTGTAGGTATTGAATCCGCCTAGCCATGTTATATGTCCATCAATATTGGTGGTCCACCAAATTTACTTTTATGTAATCCCATAACATCTTTGAAAAAAGTAGAGAAACCTCTTGGTTGGAATAGATTTTGAGCCTCAAAAAAAAATCTTATCGAATTAAATGTTGACCGACTCGACGACTAGCAAACTGAATTAGTTTGTACAAATATCTAATCAAATTCTTCTTGCACCACTCTTATCAAAAATCTTTGTTGTTTGAGCTTCATATAGATTTTTCGCAAAGCTTGAAGAAACAATACAAGCCGGAAATGGCGGCCTATGCAGCTTTGGTTTCTCTTACGTATATTATAGAGCAGATCGAACATCATCCTCGCCCTCCAATTTCTCTTGACAAACAACAAGTTCAATCTCTCACTGGAAAGCTTACATTCTTGCAAGAATTCCTTGAAGCTGGTTATAATTCCCATGTCGGCTTCAGAGATGAAGCAGATCCCTTGGAGATGCGCATTGCTAATGCAGCTTATACAGCTGAATACATAATTGAATCCCATATAGCCGATCAACTTCTTGCTGAATCCACAAGTCAGGGAAAAAAATTCACTGCTGCGGACTTGTATCAATTTCTAGAGGAAGTGATAGAAAGCATGGATTCTATCATGACAGAAGTGATGCAGATTAAAGAGACGATGGGAATGGAATATCGAATGCAGAAAAAATTGTCTATTCCTTCTGCTTCATTTAGATCTCCTCTCTCAGGGAAGAATAGTGTCGTGGTGGGTTTTGATGAGGTCTTTGAAGAAGTTATGGATAAGCTCATGGGACAACAATCTAATCTTCGGATCATCCCAATTGTAGGCATGGGTGGGATTGGTAAGACTACTCTTGCTCGTAATATTTATCATAGCAAACATATTGTCGAGCATTTTGATGTTTTTGCGTGGGTTACAATTTCTCAAGATTATAGTATCCGAGAAATTCTCTTAAAACTACTTTTTATTCTTGACAAGAAAGAGAGGAAGGAAGATTGTGGCCAATTGGATGAATTTATGTTGGGAGAAAAATTACATGAACATCGTGAAAAGAAAGAGAGGAAGGAAGATTATAGTAAATTGGATGAATTAATGTTGGGAGAAGAAAGGAAAGAGTCGAAGAAAGATTATAGTCAATCCGAAGAATTTATGTTGGGAGAAAAATTACGTAAGCGTCTGTTTGGGAGGAGGTATTTGATTATAATGGACGATGTATGGAGTATTGAGGTGTGGAATGAGGTGAGAAAATTCTTTCCGGATAGCGATAATAGAAGCAGAATCATGATAACTACTAGGCTATCAAACTTGGCGGTTCAATTAAGTGGTTCTCAATCTTGTGGATTGATTAAGATGGATTTTCTAGATGTAGAGAAAAGTTGGAATCTGCTATGCCAAAATGTGTTTGGGGAAGAAAGTTGCCCTATTGAATTGAAGGAAATTGGGATGGAAATAGCAAGAAAGTGCAAAGGACTTCCTTTATCAATAGCTGTGATTGGCAGACTCCTAGCAAAGTCCAATTGGACTTGTGAATACTGGGAATATATTGCGAAAAATTTGAACTCAATTGTGAATTTGGAGGATGACAAACTTTGCTTACAAATATTAAACATGAGTTATTACCAATTACCAGTTCATTTAAAGCCATGTTTTCTCTTTATGGGAGCTTTCCCTGAAGATACGGAAGTCGCCATTTCTCAGCTCATCCATCTATGGGTTGCAGAAGGCTTTATAAAGCCAATTGGTGGGAAGACCTTGGAAGATGTTGCAGAAGAGAATGCATTGGAACTTATTGATAGAAATATGTTTTTAGTTAATAAGTGGGGCTCCAGTGG
Organism: Scutellaria barbata; assembly: GCA_028654395.1. Classification (NCBI taxonomy): domain Eukaryota; kingdom Viridiplantae; phylum Streptophyta; class Magnoliopsida; order Lamiales; family Lamiaceae; genus Scutellaria; species Scutellaria barbata. Next base: position 1,149,389 of record CM053645.1, on the reverse strand, counting down.
GAGGGTAAAGATATGTCAAGTTCATGATCTGGTGAGGGATCTATGCTTAAGAGAAGCTGATAAGCAGAATTTTCTCGGTCTTATAAAGAAGGACAGAATTATCCCAAGGGGCATTCATATTGGAGGGTTGGAGCTAGAGAAGAAATGTCATTCTCAACTCAAAGATCAATTATCTGCCCGTTCTTTCGTACGGGTTTTGGGTAGTTCTAGGAAAGATGTGTCGTTCAATGATCAAAAAGGAACCATAAGCACTTCCAAGATGGTATTTTACAGCAATTTTACTTGCGGTACCTTTCTTATCCCCATATGGGGCAGGATGTTCCTTCTTCAATATTTAATCGCTTCTGGAATCTGCATACTTTGATTTTTAGAGGAACCTTGGCAACTGCACCTCCAGAAATTTGGAAGATGGCTCTACTTAGACATGTGGAGTTCATGGAAATCCATCTCCCAGATCCTCCCACCAAAGATAACTTTGTCTTCCGGAACCTACAGACTCTTTCCACAATAAAGGTATGGAACTTTCATGAAGATGTGGTTGAGAGGATCCCTAATACAAAGAAGCTGAGGATATGTCTAGGAGAATTTGAAAGATGGTCAATTCACTATCTCAACAATCTCGATCATCTACATAAACTCGAGTCCCTTCATTGCTTATTTTTGGATGAGGGAATCCGGAGTGAATTGTTGCACAACCTCGTCTTCCCACGTTCCCTCAAGAAGTTGACTTTATATGGTTCCAATCTTCAATGGGACGACATGGCAACAAAGATAGGTTCATTACCCTTTCTTCAAGTTCTCAAACTCAAATGGCAGTCCTTCACTGGACCTGAGTGGAAAACAGTTGAAGACCAATTTTGCAGTCTCAAATTCTTGCTAATTGAGGAGTGTTGGGATCTGAAATACTGGAACACGAACAACACTCATTTTCCAAGCCTTGAGCACCTACAACTTGGAGGTTTGAAAGAGTTGACAGAGATCCCTTCAGACATCGGAGATATTCCAACACTACAATCAATTAAGTTGGAGAACTGTAGCTACTCTTCTGTCATTTCTGCTAGAACAATACTAAAGGAACAAGAGGAACTTGGGAATGAAAGCCTTCAAGTTCGAGTTACCTTGGGAACGAAAGCCTTCCAAGTTCGAGTTATGTCTTATAGAGAAATAAAGAGTTTATCAAGTCACAACTTTCATGTTGAAATTCGGTACGAATTGAAATTTTTCATCTACATAGTTTTCTCCTACTCATGGTGTCGAATTAGAGTGAATTAAGGCTTATCAGTTTTACTGTGTTGCTCTTAATGTTAACCACATTCGCTGTAACATTTCTAGTGAGGTTAGACTAGCCGAGTGATTAAGTTTGTTTTTATGAGTGTTTCAAAGAGAGTCTTTTCATAAGATCTCTTTGTGTTCTCTTTATACTTCAAATATTCATCTAATATACATCAAAACATTACAGAGAAGGGAAACTTTCTTGATGACTTGAAAACTTTGTCAGACACCCGTTCCTTGCATATGATGGGGAAGTTTCGAGGACCTTTATCTCCATTCTGTTTAAAATTGTTGAGGGTATATTCCATGGAGGATGGATACTACTTTACAGTTAATGACCGGAGACTAGAAGTTATGTTTCAACAAGTAAACTTGCGGTACATTGCCCTCAAAGATCTCTGTGGTTTCGATATGTATCTTTCTTCATTCACTTTTCTTTGGAATCTGCGGACATTAATTCTTAGGAATTGTGCCGCTCTTGGAGCAGCACCATCTGAAATTTGGATGATGCATCAACTTAGGCATGTCGTGGTCCAGGACCTTCATCTACCAGATTCTTTAGTGGCTGCACAAATGACCTTCCATTGAAAATTTTACAGACTCTCTCAAGTATAACTATTTTTATATGCGGTGAAGGGGTGCTTAGAAGAATCCCCAATATCAAGAAATTGAAGCTACGTTGCAGGGAATTTGATGGCGGGTCACTTGAAAATCTACATAAACTCGAATCCTTTGGCCTTATTTCGTGGTCTTTTATTTAAAATAGTAGGTCTTTCCATTTGTTGTATAGTCTCAACTTCCCCCATTCCCTCAAGAAGCTGAGTTTAGGGGACACTTGTTGGGAAGACTTGACGACAAATATAGGTTCATTACCACTTCTTCAAGTACTCAAACTGAAAAGAGATTCTGTCATAGGCGACTAGTGGGAAACAATTGAGGGGGAATTTTGCAGCCTCAACTTCTTGCTAATCAGTAATTGTGATCTGTGATATTGGAAGACAGAGAGCACCCACTTTCCATGCCTTGAGCATCTCCTCCCAGGGCCGGCCCTCAGTCTGTGCCGGAAGGACGACGGTCTAGGCCTCCTAATTTTAGGGGGCCCCAAAATTTCAAGTATGTAGTATATATATATTTTTGATTTATATTAATAATTTTTTTTTTAATGTACAATGGTTCAGTGGCCCAATTATTGAAAATAAGACTAGTTATATTTTTATGTTACAAGCCCACTATATATAATATTTTTCAATTTCAAGCCCATCAAATTAATTATAGAACTAAAAAAAAAAAAAAATTAATAAATTAGTGAATTGAAGATGAAAAATCATTACTACTTTTCGTTGAGTACTTGATTGCTAATGATTTTACTTCTCAAAATGTTAGGAAATCTAGATATTTTCAATAATACTTTTGCTATTTATTTAGATTTTTTTTCTTGTAAGTGTTGTATTTTTCCAACATCGTACATATGGCCTGAAACTTAGAATTTGGATAGTAAAACAACTTGACAATATTTTCAAGAATTGTACGTATGCATTTTTTTCTTTATTTAGGGACCTATTTTTTATTGTTGCCCAAGAACCCCCAAATTGTCAGGACCGGCCCTGCCTCCTCCTTTCAAGTTTAAATAAGTTGGAGGAGGTGCCTTCAAGTATAGGAGACATAACAACACTTCAATCAATTAAGTTGGAATACTGTGCTACTTCTGCTTCCAAGTCTGCTACAAGAATTCAAGAGGAACAAGAGGAATTTGGGAATGTAGACCTTAAAGTTCACGTTTATTCTTATTAGGATGAAAATGGATATGACTATGAATATGAAGATGAAAAATGAAAATGGATATGAACTTAAAATTCACGTTTATTCTTATTAGGATGACGGTAAGAACTGAGCCTTAAAGTTCATGTTTCACTTGTTATGTTTCTTACCACCCTGTTGGAGCATTTATATTATAACATTAGTAGTTTTTAGTTATGTTTTTTTGGGGTGCATTCTTCATTTAGTTACAATATTTTCTTTTCTGTTCTTTTCTTAGGCCACCATGTTAGGTGAAATTTCGTTCTTGAAGTGGCGAATTCACCAAAAATTAGAAATGTTCCTCTGCCCAAGTTAATTTCATAGAATATATTCGTTGATACTAGTACCTTTTCTAGCAAGTAGCAACTATTATAAGTAATTTATTATAAACTCTGCTTCATCGACAATTTGCTTTTCAGTAATCTTTTCACATTTTTGTCACACACAACATCCCATGGGAGAGAGGAATAATCTCCAGTGTGTGAATTAGCACTAAAAAATCAACATGAAAAACCGCATATCACAACGCGTTCGACCAAACACAATTGATTAAACCATAGTGCTACCCACAGCCACGGGTGGGGTGGCCCTGTCCCCCAAACTTTGTAAAAAATTTATTTTTATCCCTTTAATTTATACTTGTATTAATTTTTTATCATTTCAAAAAAAAAATTATTACAATTGATCCCCTAAACTTTTGTTCCTGGTTTTAACCTGATGGTAATATTTTAGCATTAGCATCACTGCCAATCTTTCATTGGTTGATTCTATCTCTAACTCATGTCATTCAACAATTTCTTAAAACCTCTAATTCATGACATTCAACAATTTCTTAAAACAAGAATCCAATGCATGGATGATATTATAGATACGATGTAGATGCTCTATATTCGCATACCTAAAGCTTTGTTGTTCCACGTTTTGTCCAAATCACTATTCCTACTAAAATCCTTTCATAAATTTTCTAATTTTCTATATCTGATACACCCTATTTAGTATTTTCTCTGCGACTTCAATAAGATCACTCTTATCGCCGACATCCAAATCGACTTCCGTCACTAACACAAAGAATATGAAAAAGATCGAAGATGCAAGAAAAGTGATGAAATAGTGTTAGGCGCATGTTTGTAAGTCAATAATTCGTTGCCAACGCTAAACGACGTCGTTCCGTGTAAGAAGGTCAGGGTCCTAAACGGTGTCGTTTTTTGATTCAGTTAAACCCTAATTGAATGTTGGTTGTTAAAAGGGGGAAAGGGGGAGATAGAAGAGCAGATTTGATAATCTTGTAGGTTCAGTTCTTGAGAAAGGATTCTGCTGTCATTTCTGCTAAGAAAATAATGGAAGATCAAGAGAACTTGGGAATGAAGGGTGCGTTTAAACTCACCCAAATTCGCTCCAGGTGTTATACATTTATATTATGTTAAGCATATTTTTATGTTATGTTAAGTATATTTTTAGTATTTTTATGTAATATTAAACATTCTTTTATATTAGTTGTACTTTTATGTATTATATAAATGTATGACTAATATTACTTACAGGGATGTGTAATATTACATAAAGTTATATATGTACAAATTACGATTTTTTCGTCAAAATTAGGGTTTATTTTTTAAATTAAAGTATTATATAAATGTATGTTTAACATAATATAAAAATATGCTTAATATAACATAAAAGTCAGGGTAAAAAAAGAGAAAATGCGCGGATTCGGGTTGAATTCGACCCGATCCGATTCGCATTGTATGGATTTGCATACAAGTGCAACTCATATATATAAAGTTACGAAAAGATATATTGATTTCTCAAATCTATGTAATGCTAAAAAATGAAGAAAAATATTGATTTCTTAACAAAAGAAAGATGCACAGAGAATGAAGAAAAAACAAAATATATAAAGAATGAAAGAAAAAAAAAAAGAAAAAACAAGATATACAAAGGATGAAGAAAAAAGAATAAGAAAATACAAGATGTACAAAGAATGAAGAAAAAAGATCAAGAAAAAACAGAATATAATGATTTCTCAAATCTATATAAAACTAAAAAATTAAAGAATACAAGATTTGTTAAATAATCAAAGTTAGAAAAAGTCTTCAATTATCTTATTGTCTCATCTTCATCTCAAAATGATCCCACCAAATTATCTTTGTACACTAAACACAAATTGAACAAATAGTTTAATGAGAGATAAATGAAGAAAAAAACTATGATGATTAAGTATAAAAGTGAAATATACAATGATGGGCGACAATGTAAGAGAATGAGGTTGAAAAATGAATAAATGAAGAAATAAAGAAAGGGAAAAGATAATGAAAAACGAATGATTAACAATAATGGATATTGTTAAAAGTAAAATTAATAATAATGGATATTGTTTTCTTAATCAAATTAGCCCAAGTAAAAGGAAAATTTTGTTAAAATTATTAAAGTTATATGACAATTTGTGTATTGTATAAATTTTAAATTTAATAATAAAAAATGTTATTATGCAATTTCATTATATTATTATAAATTATAAATTCAACATATTAAATAATGAACCGTGCATTGTGTGAATGGACTGTTAGTAGAAAAAAAAAAAAAAAAACTTATCAAACCTGATTTTGTTTGTAGTAATAATTGAGGAGAGCTATATGGGCAAACATAATATCTTGTCAAATTCTTCTTCCACCACTCTCTAAAAATTCATTGTGGTTTGAGCTCCATATATTTATACCGCACTCTGCAACATTATTCGCAAAGCTTGGAGAAATTATACAAGTAGAAGATGCCAGCTTATGGGCAAACCCGTTTAGATAATGAACCCGGTTCAACCCCTGACAGCAGGCTTGACAGTTCGGGTCAAAAAACACTCGATTTTAAATAGATTCTTAATATTTGAACATAAACCTTTTTTTTTTGATCGATTTAAACGGGTTGGCCAATTAGACCGTGACCTTTCTAACATCCCTAGTTGAAACTGCTTTACTAGTCAATAACAAAAAAACTAGGAAATCCACATTGGTTTTGAGGTGAGATTATTAGGTTGAAAAATGTGTTTAATCAATGATTATTTATTTGCAGTTTAACTGAGTTTTTGAGGCAGTGCGAGTGTTTAGCCTAGACAGAGCTTTGGATGGGCCGGCCCAAATAGCCTAGAAAGATATTAAGCTGGGTTCCTTATTCACCGATCCAAAAATATGGTCCTAGTTGGGCCGATGGAGAAAGGTATCGGATTGGGCTCCCTATTTGTTAACCTAAAAAATAATCCTATCCGGCCCAATTAAGATGACCCGAAATAGCCCGGTTTTTAATAGAAGTAGACTGGACCCGACGACAATCCGACCCGATTCAACTATTCCTTGGTCGGGCAGACTGCAGAGCTTCAAATGAGAGAATATGTTTAAAGTTGAGTTGCTCTTTGTTGTTTACATGCCAAAGGCAATGCTAATTGCATTAACAATTTCACAACAGAAAGATCATGAGTTTCAAAGACATAGTATTATCAGTTTTTCTCTTTGATGTAATGTCACTTTTTTTCTTTTTTTTTTGAGTTATAAATGGGGACTATCCGATAACTTGTTCTGGAAGAGAGAGATACCTATCATTCAGCAAGTCACATTTCTTAATATATAGATCTTTCAATTTCATTAGAAAAACAGTAGTACATCAATGAAGAGAGTTAGCAAAAACTGCAAATAATTTTTGACACCAGAATTCAGTTCGGGGCTAAAATAGAGTAGATAATCTGAAACTTGATCAATAATGAGTTTAACTGGTCTACGATTAAACGACTCGGAAGTACAATAGTTTATGTAAACAAATGGAGAGTGAGTAAATGTCAACTAGAGAAAATAAAATTTGTAAAGTTGACAATGGCAGTGTAATAAAGAATGCACAACAGGCATTCTTGCAAAGTTCTTAATTGTTTTTCCCTTTTGGAATCTGAATAGCCAATATGTCATGCTAGTTTCTGCATTTCAAGTTGGTTATTTCAATTTTCTTTTATTACGAAGAAACACGGTATATGTGGCAAGAAAACAACATATATATTCTCTAATTATCAAAGTTGCTATAAAGAATAATTGATTTAGGCATGTAGCATAGCTAAAAAAATCAATGAAACCTCAACAAAACCCATTGATTTTTTAAGAATACCATATTCTGAAAAATGAATTATTCCATATTTCTTCACAATATTACTATTTAAAAATGAAATTGAACGTTGACAATCATCCAGTTGAGCAATAAATTGTACTGCATATGTAATCCTTGATTTATTTGATTAGAAATTTATGTCACCTCTTGTGGAATCTGAATAGCCAATCTTCCTTGCTTATTAAGCATCAAATAAAGAAAATACGTACTAATTAAATAAAGATATTTTTTTGCGGTTTGAGCTCCATAGACGCTGTATTACCAAAGCTTGAAGAAACAATACAAGCCGGAAATGGCGGCCTATGCAGCTTTGGTTTCTCTTACGAATATTATAGAGCAGATCGAACATCATCCTCGCCCTCCAATTTCTCTTGACAAACAACAAGTTCAATCTCTCACTGGAAAGCTTACATTCTTGCAAGAATTCCTTGAAGCTGGTTATAATTCCCATGTCGGCTTCAGAGATGAAGCAGATCCCTTGGAGATGCGCATTGCTAATGCAGCTTATACAGCTGAATACATAATTGAATCCCACATAGCCGATCAACTTCTTGCTGAATCCACAAGTCAGGGAAAAAAATTCACTGCTGCGGACTTGTATCAATTTCTAGAGGAAGTGATAGAAAGCATGGATTCTATCATGACAGAAGTGATGCAGATTAAAGAGACAATGGGAATGGAATATCGGATGCAGAAGAATTTGTCTATTTCTTCTGCTTCATTTAGATCTCCTCCCTCGGGGAAGAACTGTGCCATGGTGGGTTTTGATGAGATCCGCGAAGACATCATGAACACACTCATCGGACAAGAATCTAATCTTCAAATCATCCCAATTGTTGGCATGGGTGGGATTGGTAAGACTACTCTTGCTCGTACTATTTATCATGACCAACTGATAGTTCAACACTTTGACGTTTGTGCATGGGTTACAATTTCTCAAGAATATAGTATCCGAGAAATTCTCTTAGAACTACTTTGCTATCTTAAAAAGGAAGAGAGGAAGGAAAAATTAAGCCAATTGGATGAATTCAAATTAGGAGAAAATTTGTATAAACGTCTATCAGGATTGAGGTATTTGATTATAATGGACGATGTGTGGAGTATAAAGGTGTGGAATGACGTAAGATTATTCTTTCCAGATAGTAGTAGCGGAAGTAGAATCATGATAACCACTCGGCTATGGAACCTGGCTGTTCAATTAAGTGGTTCTCAATCTTGTGGATTGATTGAGATGGATTTTCTAGATGAGAAAAAAAGCTGGAATCTTCTATGCCAAAATGTGTTTCTGGAAAAAAGCTGTCCTATTGAATTGAAGGAAATTGGGATGGAAATAGCAAGAAATTGCAAAGGACTTCCTTTATCAATAGTTGTGATTGGCAGACTCCTAGCAAAGTCCAATTGGACTTGTGAATACTGGGAATATATTGCGAAGAATTTGAACTCAATTGTGAATTTGGAGGATGACAAACTTTGTTTACAAATATTATACATGAGTTATTACCAATTACCAGTTCATTTAAAGTCATGTTTTCTCTTTATGGGAGTTTTCCCTGAAGATACGGCAGTCGCCGTTTCTCAGCTCATCAATCTATGGGTTGCAGAAGGCTTTATAAAGCCAATTGGTGGGAAGACCTTGGAAGATGTTGCAGAAGAGAATGTAATGGAACTTATTGATAGAAATATGATTTTAGTTAATAAGTGGGGCTCCAGTGGGAGGGTAAAGATATGTCAAGTTCATGATCTGGTGAGGGATCTATGCTTAAGAGAAGCTGATAAGCAGAATTTTCACGGTCTTATAAAGCAGCAGCAGAATCTTAAGGACAGAATTATCCCAAGGGGCATTCATATTGGATGGTTGGAGGTAGAGAAGAAATGTCATTCTCAACTCAAAGATCAATTATTTGCCCGTTCTTTCGCATGGATTTTGGATAGTTCTAGGAAATATGCGTCGTTCGATGATCAAGTAAGGAACATTAAGCACTTCCAAGATGGTATTTTACAGCTATTTTACTTGCGGTACCTTTCTTTGGACGGTATGGGGCAGGGTGTTCCTTCTTCTATATTCTATCGCTTCTGGAATCTGCATACTTTGCTTTTCGGATGTACCTCGGCAACTGCACCTCCAGAAATTTGGAAGATGGCTCTACTTAGACATGTGGAGTTCATCGAAATCCATCTCCCAGATCCACCCACCCAAGATGACTTTGTCTTGGGGAACCTGCAGACTCTTTACTCAATAAAGGTTTGGAACTTGCGTGAAGAGGTGGTTGAGAGAATCCCTGATACAAAGAAGCTCAGGATATGTCTAGGGGAATTCGAAAGATGGTCAATTCACTATCTCAACAATCTTGATCGTCTACATAAACTCGAGTCCCTTCATTGCTTATTTTTGGATGAGGGAATCCGGAGTGAATTGTTGCACAACCTCGTCTTCCCACGTTCCCTCAAGAAGTTGACTTTATGTGGTTCCAATCTTCAATGGGACGACATGACAACAAAGATAGGTTCATTACCCTTTCTTCAAGTTCTCAAACTCAGATGGCAGTCCTTCTCTGGACCCAAGTGGGAAACAATTGAAAACCAATTCTGCAATCTCAAATTCTTGCAAATCGAGTGGTGTTGCGGTCTGAAATACTGGAAGACGGACAAGACTCACTTTCCAAGCCTTGAGCACTTACAACTTGGAGGTTTGAAAGAGTTGACAGAGATCCCTTCAGACATTGGAGATATTCCAACACTACAATCAATTAAGTTGGAGAACTGTAGCTACTCTTCTGTCATTTCTGCTAGAACAATACTAGAGGAACAAGAGGAACTTGGGAATGAAAGCCTTCAAGTTCGAGTTACTGTCGAAGAGTCTGATAGAGAAATAAAGATTTTATCAAGTCACAACTTTCAAGTTGAAATTCGGTACGAATTGAAATTTTTCATCTACATAGTTTTCTCCTACTCATGTAGTCTCCTAAAACACCCTCTTAATCAACTTATTGAAGGGAAAATGGGAGCAGCTTGGATGGGCGATTTTGCTCGGAGTGGAATGAACGTTTTGAGCCAACCCTCTTGCATATCTGATTCTGGGCGGAAGCATGACCTCGTCCTCACATCGATTTTGGTCATCTAACTATGATGACCCTTTTCGTCTTTGGTGCACTAAGTTCACGAATTGGAAATATAGTACATTAACTTGATCCTTTTTATCAAGGACTTTATTATATACTTTAGTTTTATTTGGGAAGTTTGTAGATGTGCATATGATCAGAACAAAATAATCCTGCATGTAGCAGAAATACATAATAACATCAAGAAACGATGCATCTTAACTCAGTGGAACATATCATTATTACTCATAAAAGTGTCGAAGCTTTTTCATCCCGATCTTTCGAGTTTTTAACGCCGGATAAGGGAGTTTGCAGTTGCGAGAGAGCTTCATGGCAAGGTTGGGGTCGATTCCCATGGAAGGAGGCAAAGACAGGCCATGTTGGCATGTGACAGGGTGGAGCAGCAAGCGGCTGAGGGTGGTACTGGTGGCGGATTTGGTGGTGCCGCCGATAGCATGGCTTGCATGCCATCAGACCTGCAACGGTCCTTATTCACCCATCCAAAAAATGGTCCTAGTTGGCCTGATCGAAAAGGCCTCAAAGGGATGGGATTGGGACCCGAATTGGCCCGGTTTTTAATATAGCTGGACTGGACAAGGAAAATACTGACCCGGTTCTGTTGGCTTCAAATGAGAGAGAGAAAATCTATTTATGTTTGAGTTGTTCTTTATTGTTTAGACTTTTCTTCTTGATGTAATAATTTTATTTTCTTCATTTTCTTGGAAAAGCAGTAACACACCAACGCAGAGAATTAGCGAAAACAAAGCAGACAAGTTGAAACTGAAACGATAACAAGTTTAACTGAAACTCCTTCCAAACGACTCTTCTCCAAAACCGGATCACCAATCTGAATTGTATCTCACGTGCAGTACATGTGTATTATGCTAGTATTTTTAAACATGTGTGTAATTAAGTGTGTATAGGCCAATAATATATTATCTATTTGATTAAAAGAAGACACTGCCAATTTTCAGGATTTGCTTCACTAAGCGCGAGTTTGATTCATATTTTTGTTGGTTTTTAATATTTGGTTTGATTGCGGCTGTTTTACTATTTAATCTTTTTTGTTGGGGGAGTTCTTCACTACGAATGACTGCTTCTACTTCTTAACAAAGAGTGACCGCCTCTATTTGTAGGATCAATCGTCAGTTATTTTGAGTTGGGAATGTGAGATAATGTTAATATATATGCAGAAATTGAAGTGAAGAGCAAAAATAGGAAGAATATAATACTTTGTTTAATATATATGGTAGCTCTAGGGAAGAGCTTCAAATGATAGAATATGTTTTAAGTTTGAGTTGTTCTTTATGGCTTACATGTCAAATGCAATGCTAGTTGCATTAATGGTTTCATATCGGAAGAAGGATAATTAGTGTTTTCAAAGACGTTGTTTTATTGATTTTTTCTTCCTGATGTGGTATTATTCTTCATGTTCAGGATGTCATGCCTGTCTTGATACAGAGATCTCTCAATTTTCTAGGAAAAACAATAATACACCAATGTAGAGAATTAGCAAAAACTGCAAATAATTCAATATACCAGAATTCAGTTCAGGGCAAAAACAGAGCAGAATAGCTTAAACTTAATCGATAACGAGTTTAACTGGTCCTCTGACTCTCCTCAAAACGAGATACAAATCACACTACGATATTAGCTGCAATGTTAAACATCAAAAGAAGAAATAGGCTGTAGGCTTCAAACTAACTTAGCTGCATTGCTAGTGATATCGAAACCAAAGGAAGACAATAACCTTAAAATACTCCTCACACAGATAACAATAGGGAGCAGAATTTATGTAAAAGAACATTTAACTCACAACGCCTCGTTTGCAACTGTAGAAACACAAGCATGTTATTTAGAAAGGTCGCATATAAAGATATTGGCCCTCCAAGAAGAAATCTTAAGCACTTAACAATATTCTCCATGCTAATTTTCTTCCAATGTTTATACTACAAGTTGAGTGGAAACGCACACACATACAGTATGTTTACTACAAATATGCTAGGTCAAAGCAATTGAACAACCTGGAGATTTACTTTATTAAAACTGAATTCCATCAAAATCTTGCAATGATACAGCTAATGAAAATGATAATCCAACTCCGAATACAGTGAAGTGAATCCAGGAAAACTCAATGTAGGTTCTGGTCATACATAGGAGCTTAAACAAACAACATGTGCTAATGGGAAAGAAGACTCCTAAGCTAACCTGCTTCGTCTCAAAGTATTAGCAAACTAGGAGCAAAACTCATAAAAGCCCTCAATGCAATTTGGAATCTTTGCTAGACAAATACTTCTGTAGAACATCCATAACCGATCCAAATTCTGCCTTAACTTGCACTGGCGGATTGGCATACCGGCAGGCCATCTCTTTAATCTCCTTGGAATGGTAATCAACCTTAGATTGTGTGAACTTCAACCCATGAGCAGTACTCACCACCACAGTCCTATCCGTTGGTGCGATTATCCCACTGTTCCTCAGCTTGATCAATGCAGACAATGCCACACCAGTATGAGGACAAATGAACATCCCAGTTGAGTCAGCTTGTGCCATGGCATCCATCAGCTCCTCCTCTGTCGCTTCCTCGACAATCCCATTGCAATTCTTCAATGCGTAAACTGCCCTGTCAATGGAAACCGGATCACCAATCTGAATTGCAGAGGCGAAAGTGGTTCCAGCTTTCACAGCCTTGAAATCCTTCCACCCTGCTTTGTAGTACAAGTAAAGGGGATTAGCATTTGCAGCTTGAGCACAAACAAGCCGTGGAATCTTATCAACGAGCCCCAGCTCTTTACACATGTGGAAACCTTTGTAAAATGCATATATGTTGCCAAGATTTCCACCAGGGACAATCACCCAATCAGGCACTTGCCAATCAAACTGCTGCAATATCTCAATTGCAGCAGTTTTCTGCCCTTCTAATCTCAAGCTGTTCAGAGAATTAGCCAGGTAGATAGGCAGCTCAGCTGTGACTTCGCGAATCAACTGCATACAACCATCGAAATCAGTATCGATGCTCAGAACGAAAGCACCGTTTGCGATGGGTTGAACCAATTGAGCCAAGGAAATCCGATTTGCTGGCAAGAACACGATCGATGGAATCCCAGCAGAGGCGCAATAAGCAGAGAGAGCAGCAGATGTATCCCCAGTCGACGCACAGCCCACACCCACCACGGGGCGATTCATTTTCCGCAACCTATTCACTTGACTAACCAAAACAGTCATGCCCAAATCCTTAAAACTACCCGTATGGCTAATCCCACAATGTTTCACCCACAAATCATTCATGCCCAGAAACTGTTTGCCGTAACGCTCAGCCCAGAACAAATTAGAGTTCCCCTCAAACGCACTCACGATATCATCGCCATCAATCTCGGGCAGCACCCACTCTTTCTTGGACCAAACCCCCGACCCATAAGGCCACGTGGTCTTGCCGACGCGAGAGTCGAACAATGAACGCCAGTATTCGCCATCAAACTTCTTCAGCGCTTCCATATCGTGCTGAACATCGAGCAGGCCGCCGGAGCGGCTGCGGTACACGATCTCATCGAGGGAATATGATTCGTCTGAGCCAGGTTCGGCGTTGAATGGGACGTACTTGGCTGAGAAGTTGTGGGATGAGGTATGGCGGCGCGCTTCGTCGCGGATGTTCTCATCGGCGGGGCGTCGGTGCTTGATGGGAGCTGCGGCGGCGGCTGGGGGTTCAGGGGAGGTGGCGGTGGCGCGGATGGATAGGGGGGCATAAGAGGTGTGGCGGACGGTACAGTGATTGTGGGGAAGGGGTTGAGGAGAGAGGAAGGAGGATCTTAAGATGGGAGCAGCCGCCATTGATGTTGAGAGAGAAAGTTAGAGAGAGAGAGTGGAAATGGGCACTGAGACTCGGAGCGTCGATTGGGGTTAAGTGGCTCCGGATGAGACTGTGTGGGAGATTTGTAATACTATAATAGAAATCCGAATATTATTTATTAATTTAATTTTTAACTTTTTTTTTTGTTTTGTTTTGTGTGTAAATATGATGTTTTTCTCTTAAAACATAAAGAATAACGAAATTTTAAAAAGAATTAATAACGTTCTTACAAATAAAAATATATGACTTGTCCATGCTTTCAGTGCTTAGATTATGTTTATTTTAATCTTTATATATGTATATATAAGGTAAAAGTTAGTATTCTTTTTCATAGTATTGCACATTTTGGAATACGATTATATGAGAATCTAGATTCAATAAATTTCCACAACAATGATATATTTTGAGGTGGCAAATTTAATTTTAAAATCAATGAAACACATACATCTTAATTTAAACTCATTATTTTATCAGCGTTATCAACAGTAACCAATGAATGGTTCAAGATCCATATATATGTGGGTTAAAAAAAAAAAGAGAAGAAAAAATTTGTAGATTTTAAATATAGTTTACAAATTCATTAATTATTATTATTGTTGTTTGTATAAATAAAATATGTCAAGCTCCCTTGTGTTTCATAGTTTTTGCATGTGTTTCTCATCATTTATAATTATGATTAAATAAATGTTGTACGTTTTTTTTCTAATCCGTTAAAGTTGGCAAATGTGCTTTGGATATGTTGTTGTACCGAATTTTTAAATCTGCCATTTATTTTATTGTGTTGAATGACATTTTTCCTTATTTTTATTTTAAGTATTTATCTAGTAACTTTTTGCATTTATTTTATAATTTTGAGATTTTTTATATTTTAATAGTCTTCATATTTTTATTTTTATTTTGAAAGGTTTTTAAATTATTGTGTATTTTCATGAAATATTCTTGAGATAATTTTTTACGTTTTTGTAATTTCTTAAGTTAGTTGTTTTTTCTTTAAATTAACAATTTTCATATTTTTCTAAATAATTTTTCGAATTAATTTTCTAAAAAAATGTCGGTTATACTTTTAAAATAAGAGATAATGGCCAAATATACCACAATTCCTTATAATTTTGTCCAAAATACCACAAAATATAATAAATAATCTTCATCTACTTCAATTTATAAAAGTTGTGCCCAATATACCATAAATTTTGACCAAGTCATATGCGCAAATCACAATGAGACATGACTGATAAAGTATCAGTATGATAAGAAATGACTGTAATATATGAATGTTTTAATGGAATAAGTTTTACACGAAAATATTGGCTAATTCTTACACGAAATTAAATAGGGTCTTACACGAAAATTAATATTAAATATGAAATAAGTCTTACACGAAAATTAAATAGTGTGATCAATTTTAAATATGAAATAAGTCTTACACTGAAATTTTAATTCCGTGGTATTTGGGGCTAATTTCCCTTTTATGTTTTATTTATTTATTTATATTTTATCAAACTTATTTAAAGTAATTTTATTTTATACGAAATTGATTTTAAATATTTTCCTAAGAAATTATATGTTTTACACGAACTTTGAAATTTTATTTTTAAAATAACATTAAAATTTCATGTAAGACCCAAAAAAAATCTTAGAAAAACATTTAAAATCAATTTTGTGTAAGTCAAAGTTACTTTAAATAAATTTGATAAAATATAAATAAATAAAAAGAAAACCACAAAAGGGGAATTAGCCCCTAATATCACAAAATAAAAAATTTTGTGTAAGACTTATTCCATATTTAAAATTGATCACACTATTTAATTTTTGTGTAAGACTTATTCCATATTTAATATTAATTTCCGTGTAAGACCTTATTTAGTTTCGTAAAGAATTAGCCAATATTTTCATGTAAAACTTATTCCATTAAAATATTAATATATTACAATCATGTTTTCATTTCTCATCGTGATTTGCACATGTGACTTGGTTAAAATTTGTGGTATATTGGATCATTCTCTCTTTAAAATAATGATTTTTTTTCAAGTTCAAAGTAAAAATAAAATTGTAAGTAATGTTTTTGAGTCAAAATATGCTAACTTTATAAATGAAATGTATTACTATTTAAAAGAAATAGAATTTGTTATTTTTAAATAATAATTATTATAAAAAAAACAGAATCAAAGCAATACATTTCAAGTTAGAAACTAATACTTTTCACATGATTATGTTACATGACATACAAAGCAAACATGTTGATCATTTAACTGAACATTGATTAGTTGATATAAAATTTGTTCACGATATGATTTTTTAGCTACAATTAAAAATATGAGTAAGATCAAATTTCACAAATATTCACCACGCATACTGGGTACTATCAATAATTATAGTTTTGTATTAACAACCAACTATATCAAATGAATTTTCCATTACGAAACAATTACAATTACAAAATAAGCACATATGACAAAAAAAAACGAAGAAAAATATCAAAATAGAAAGATGAATTTAAGGAATTGCTTTTGTTTAATTTCCATTAAAGATATGATAATGAGCAATCCATGTTCGTTAATTGTTATTTGTTACTAGGAGCAAACATTAGCATCGAATTAACATATCATATACTCATAATTATTAAATATTTTAATTTGTATTGGTCAATTTAAATTGACATGTAAAAAAAATGGAGTATTTAATAAACATATATTCAACATTGTTGTAAAAAAATCACAAAATTTTCCCAATTTACAATTTAATCCCAACAACTATGATTAAAAAAAAAAACCATCTACTCCAAAATTGCAATTTAATCACGACTTTTAAAATTAGGAAAAAAAGAAAACAACTTCAACAAATTATTGCAATTCGATTTTTGTTTTGGTAGATCACAACTTTAACAATTACATAAAAATTAAGAATTTAACACACTATTGCAATTCGATTTAACATGCTACTTTACTTGACACATGAACTCAAATTGTTGGAAAAATACAATTATATTTCGAATTGTTATAGTGAATTGAAATCGTGATTTTTTTATTAAATTTAAAAAATCATGATTAAATTGTAAGTTTGTAAAATGATAGTGGTATTTTCTTTTTCTAAAATCAAAATTCAGGATTAAATTATAATTTTTAAGAAATGTTGTGTTTTTTTTTTTTTTGTTTTTCAATTAAACCTTATATTAAAAAAAAAAAAAAAAAAGACAATAGGAAAGATGTTTGAAGCCGACAATTAAGAAACCTACCCTATTGATCTGTACGATCTTTTACCCGACCCTTTTTAGGGTTTCATCCGACCCGCCGACCCCCACGTTCGCGCTCATTTAAAGCTGCCCTAAAAACCCTAATAAACCATCCTTAAACCCAAACCTCTTCACAGGAAGAGTTCTTCATCAGAGAGAGTGAAGTCCAAGAACTTCACCAAGTGAAATTACAGAAAATCTTCCTGAAAAAAGAGAAATTTAAGGATATCAGAACAGACCCAGTTGAGTAAGTTGGAAACTGTTTTGATTTTTAGTTAAAGAAACCATTAAGTTACTGAAGAATTGTGGAAGACATACCAAGAGACTATTTTTTAAAATCTTCTCATAATTGTTTCTAGGTTTTTTTTTTGTGATTTTCTGTTGCTTTTTTTGAAGTTCCAATGGCGTTTGACGGGAGCTTTTCGCTCGAATTTGAGTTGGGGAGGTTTCTTGACAGGTGCCCGAAGCTTAAGTCGATTCCCTGTTTTGATGAATTGTTAAAGAAGGTACTGAATTTGCGACCAAGTGTGTAAAGAAATGATCTTTGCTTATTTGTGACATAATGAATGCAACTTTTATCTATTTGCGTGATTCAGGGGGACAAAATCACAGAAGAAGAGGTGGTGGGAGCAGTGGGGCAACTGGTTTTGCACCCGAATTACACAATTCCGTTGCTGGGATGCTTTAGGCCAATAGCCGAGAGCATTGTTAAGCGGACGGTGGGATTGCTTCATTTGGTGCCAAATTTGAGGTATAATGATGATAATTACATGGAGGATTTCGACGAAGAAGGGTTTCTTAGAGAAGATGAAAGTGTGGATAGTGAAGAAGTAGCTAGCATTATTGACATTTATGTCAAAAGGGGGAGAGGCTTGCATCTTCATGAGATCGCGTGTCTGGCCTTCTCCCGAGCTCTTGATTTGATACCTCTTCTGTTGGGGTAATAATTATTCTTTGTAATCCCTGTCTCTTAATTATTTTGTTGGCAAATATAACATCATTGAAAGAGTATTGCAGATGATCCAATTTTATGCTCTCCTGTTATGATGTGGACCATGTGGTTGCTATACAGTAACATGGGGCATTAACTTTCTTTGTTATATGTTTTTGTTGCTGAATGTTCCATTCAATTTCATAGTTTCCTTCTCTACTCTGGATTCAGTTTTAATTTCACTTGTTTCCTGCGGCAGGTCTATGTTACATTATTTTAAAGTTGCTCCTGCTCCATTTGAAAGAATAGTACGGTCTGAATCAGTTTCCGAGGCATTAGCTAGGGTAATTTGTAAATTTGAAGTATTTCCTTTACTAATTTTCTTGTTCATGAACTTTCATCCGTTGGATTGTCATTTTCTCTGAATTATCGTTTACCTCTCTGATGATGAATATTTTTTCATTGGCATCCACAAGCATATGGGTGGAAGAGATTAAGAAAAAAAGAAACATGCAATCTTAATCATCAGTAGTTCCCATGCAGATGTTACAATCCAAAGCTCAGTAATGTAGTTGTCTGTGTTGGTTGAACCCTTTTTATGTAAGATCATTTGATGTTCCCGTGCTTCTATTTGTCTGACAGAAGATTAAGCTGATGTCTTTCCTGCACCTTTTTTAAGAAGCTTCCTCAAGCATAACAACCTGGCTGCAACCTTTTTAATAGCTTCCTTTGTTTTTCAGGGACCCAAATCCAATCAATTGTTAAATGTTGTCCGAGCATCATATCGTTTTCTCATATTAGAGCCAGAGGTCTTCACTACGTTGTGGGATTGGTCATGTTTTTTGGACCTTGTACAGCAGTCCACAGATCTTACTCCAGTTGATGACACCTCGTGGAGGAATATTATTTTTGACTTGAGATGGTGCAGTGTTTGTATTTTATCAGTGACTTTGAAATTAAGTTTCAAAGCATCTGAAAACCTTAATATTGACCCTGAAGAAGCTCTTAAGAGTTTTCTGCGGTAAGTTCACTTTTTTTCAAGGCTCGCTGCTGAACATAATTTATATTTTTAGTGTGTAAATATTCAGTTGCAGAAGTCATTATTTTCAAAGACAAATCATGGTAACTGCACATGTATTCATTATCATTATTGAGTAATGTATTATATAAATAGCTTGAGAATGAGGATATTTAATATAGATTTTATATGAGGAAGCCAACAAACAGATATACCTTATTAACTCAAAATGTCTAATATGTGAAATTGATGCAATTTGTTTTTAGCATCTAATTAATAAATTCTGGTGTAGTCAAATTGCATCTAAAGCTCTGAATTATATATTCATGGATTAAGGGAACACACATAGGATAAAAGTGATGCACCAGTGAAAAGGAAATTATGTTGTCCTGAAGTTAGATACTAATCCATTTTTATGATCTTAAATTTGTTATCATTTTTTGTGATGTTTATTTCCTGTTATCCTTTCTCTGTAAGTTTATGTAGTTAGGCTTCACCTTATACTGTTTGCAGATGGCAAGAATTTTGTATGGATGTATCTTTGGAGAAAGGAGGTTGGCATCTTGAGTCTTCTGCTGAAGATACTGAAGCAACATTTGGAAGAAAAGCCAATCACAAAAGGATTCTTCATTTGAAGCATTCCCGACGTAGTTCTTTGTACACCTGCTCTTCAATGGCTGATGAGATTGTGCCCTCAAATGTGATTGGCATGTTGGATTCAGGGTAGGATTTCTTTTGTTTGACAATTTTTCCTTCCATATCAAGAACAAAGTATGTAGTCATAGTTCCTGCCCCCCTGTTTGTTTTAGAAATTAGTTTACCTAGTTCCCAACATTTGTTCATTTTACAACCAAAAGTTTATTATTCTCCAAATCCTCTCTATGGGCCCTGCCATTCCTGTACTCGTACTCAAACAAATAAATATTATATCCATTATTCAATCCAAATATAATAATATAATCACTCCCATTTTCTAATATAAATAATATAGCTACAACTTTCTTATATAATAATAAAACCTTACCCACTTTTTCATGCGTGATTTGATATCTACAGTACACCTTAAATTCTTGAATGAACATAAATTATTACTATTATTCAAAACCCTCAGAAACAGCTCTCCAATTCCCAAGGAGTAAAGTTCTCCCCAGTCCTTAAACCGACAGGGGCTGCGTTTTTTTCAATGTTTCTGCTTAGTGGGGAGTTGTAGTTCTTGAACGTTAACCCTCATAGATCGTGTAGATTAAAAGAGTCATTGTTTGTTGACCTGTTGGTCTTCTTTTATTCATATCACCTATGTCCTTGTATGGTAGATAATTCTGTGTCTGCCTCTCTTATATGTAAAATATAATTGTTGACTTTTGAGACCTTAATCTCATGCAGAAGTTCTGAGATGCCCTTTATCTTGACTTCTGCCCTGACAAAAAGTTTAGAGATGGTCTCGTTAGCAGTGAGTCAGAGGTGGCCTGTGCTTCTTTATGGACCGGCTGGTGGTGGGAAAACTGCAATAATTTACAAGTTGGCCCATGACAATGGTAGTAGAGGTATGTAGTTTTGCAGCAGTGGTTTTCAATAACTTGGGCTGTTTAGTTCAATATTTTTATTTTAAAAATTACATGATCTTTCTGTAAGGATGATGAAGGCCTTGCACTTAGATAAACACTGCAAAATGCCTGCTTCTTATGGAAAGTTTACCGGCTTGCAGGTTTAGGTGTAGAACTCTTAACTTGATGATAATTGGTTCTTGTTTTTCAGAAATACCTGTCAACTTGATTTGGATACATTTTACCGTTTACGTACTCTCCCTAGTTATTCATTATCATAATCTGATTGTTAATTATATGTTTAAGTGTTTGAATTTTTAAAGGTCATTCAGTGGATGAATAGTTTCTATATAATATGAGAAATCTGAAAATCAGACATAGCAATCCGATTTCAGTGTTGGCTCTTATTTGCAAAAGAAAAATCAATTGTAAAAATAAAATATTATTCAGAATATAAATATATATGTTCACTTTTGGAGATTTTTTTTTTTTTTTGGGCATATTTACACGTTAATATTAACTAGAACAGTATGATTTTTGACATACTAACTCCTGCATGTTAACATTCACGTGTTGGATATTTCAATGTTTGTAATTCATTCATCATATCTATTCTATAACAGTTAACTTTTTATCTTTCTTAATGGAGCTTTTATCTAATCGTTAATATTTGCTTTTGAACAAAATAGTCCTCTCCATTCACATGGATGAGCAGCTTGATGGTAAAACACTGCTTGGAACTTATGTTTGCACGGAGCAACCTGGTGAATTCAGATGGCAACCTGGTTCTCTCACTCAGGTTTGCAGTCAATCACTAAGTTAAAATTAGTGCCCTAACTGTCTTGCAACTTGGATGACAAATAACAATTTTCAGGCTGTCCTGAATGGTCTTTGGGTTGTCTTTGAAGATATAGATAAAGCACCAGCTGACATTCTATCAATTTTATTGCCTTTGTTAGAGGATGCAATTACATTCGCAACCGGCCATGGGGAGGTACACATTTCTCTTCTATCCCTGGTTTCCTGGAGAATGTGTAAATGTGTGTTATCGGTGCATTATTGAAGTTTGTTGCGATATACGTAGGTCTTGACTTTTGCTTGCAAAGTGCTTATGGGTTCCATATGCTATCATGCAGTTGGAAGATATGCGTCATGTCTATATTGCAAATTTTAATTTGTTTTGGATTCTTAAAAGCATCTGAATTTCCATGAGTTTATTTCTTTAACTTTTTTATCAGGAAAATATAGTGTTGGGTTTGACTGTATTTTACAGTTCTAATTGATAAATCATTAAATGTGTTGATGGATGCCACATTTAAATAAAAATAAAAACAATATTAATGCTAACCCAATTTTTTTTTTTGGATGGTGTTTAGTCTGCATCCGTCCTTCATATTGTCCTCACTGAATGTAAGGATTATTTGTTGTAGACTTATAGACATGGAATCCTTGGAATGCTTTGGTCAAACTGTAGTAACTTGTATGTAGCTAGCATACATGTATTAGATCCTATATACCCTGTCCGATAACACTTGATCTTAAACTGATCCAGGTAACTGAATCTTGGAATATTTAGAAACATCTCTATCATAGCCTCCTACAAGTTTCTTTTAAATGGGTGGTATGAGCTCAGCTCTGTTTCCAGATGAGTTCGAGAGTAGATTAGTGATCTTCAGTATAGTTAAATGTAAGGTTTTTAAGAAATTATGAGAACTGATTCAGATTAAGACAAAGAGCCCATAATCAAAATTTCTTGAGACCTCCACTACTTTAGTTGAAACCACCAACTACAATGGACAGCTTGGGTGTGTATTTGCCTGTGCGAGGCAATGCTTTTTTTTTTATAGGATTTTTTGTTAATTTGCATTCTACAGTAAGTGTTGTTTCAGGTGATCTGAAAGATGTGTTGAATTCTTATTTAATAATTTTGCTTTATTATTTAGGCAATAAGAGTGCACCAGAGTTTTCGCCTATTTTCCACCGTGACAAGCTCAAATCCAGACTCAGCTCGTTTTACTGAAGGTTTGATTGATTTGCTTAGCTTAGCTGTAGAACTAGTTTTTTTTACTTAGGTTGATTGGTTCAAAACTTTCACACATTTTGGTTATATTGTCTTTGTACTTCTTTGTGTGGAATGAGGATGTCATTGATTTTGTTTCTTATTGGTTTGTGAGGTGAGTTTCAATTCCTACCTGAATACAAACAGAATTTAGCAACTTTTCTTTGATCTGGGTTGTAAATTGTGTCTCTCGATGAATTTACCAACTTAATCTCAGCATGTATTACGGTATTGTCATACTATTTCCTTCTGCTAGATTGACTTGTTTCAGTTTGTTGGAAGAATTTAGTTATGTTTTTATATATGTCATTTTCACAATTTCAGAGGTTTATGATCTTGAGAAGTTCATCAATGCCATCTTTATTATGAATAAATAGATAAATACTTCCCACCATTAATTATGGAAGTCATTCCTCTATTGTACAAGATAACTTGTATTTTGTGCTCCTATGAAGCCTTATCAATGAATTTTTCTTTGAAAAATTGTGACTCTATGAAGTGTTGTAATTCAAAGTTGTGAATACCTGGATGATGATATAATTGTTATTTTGTTCTTGTCATGATGTGGTACCTTTGCCTTTCTCATGTTCTGGTAATAGGTAGGAATTCGCTTGGTGCTGTTTGGCGGAAGATAATGATTGCCCTACCAAGGAACGAGGACCTGGTAAATATCGTGTTACAGTGGTATCCAGAGTTGGAGCATCTCGCACAAAGACTCATAGGTTTGCTGTAGTTTCTGATTTAAAAACATCTTTTGCTCCTTATGACAATACTATTTATTATTTATTCTCTGACACTCACTGCAGAAACCTTTGAAAAAATGAACCAGCTTACAAGGTTTCAGTTAGGAATAACATCTACGTCAAGTCATAATGACAGATTCACACTAAGGTAGACAAGTTGGCGCATGCTAATACTCCTTATATGTTTTCTGTCAAATTATTAATTTAACCTTTTTTTTTGCAATGAAGGGATCTTCTTAAGTTCTGCAAAAGAGTTTCAAGTTTGGGATTTTGCTTTGGGGAGGAAAAGCTCAACTCTAATACACGTGACAACATTTGTAAAGAGGTTACATGCGTCCTAACATTTTTCTGCTTTTGTTACAGTGGAAGTTTTTGAAGTGTTCAATTGTAAGTTAGGTCTTTTGATCTTCAGGCAATAGACATTTTTGCATCCTTCTCTACTTCTGCTGGAAATCGTTTGGCCACCATGAGGGAGATTGCTAGGTTGTGGGGTGTTGCAGCCTCAGAAACTTTGTATCCTGTTAACAGGCCAATTATTCAGGTGTTTCTATCTGTGATGTGACCCTTTTTGTGCATTAATAATGAATATGCATATTTCTGTCTTTGTACTTCTCTGGGCAATTTTACAATTTTTGGAAGTATGTGCAGGAATTGACCTCTGAGTTTCGGATTGGACGGGTTTGTCTTCAGCATGCTGAGATTGCTGTGAGTGACTGCACTTGAGATTTTCTCTTCTATGGCTTATTATATTATTAAGATGATATTTACTATTTGCTAATAGTGTTTACTTTCTGTTTCTACAGAGGAATCGAGATAGGAAGCCATTTGTTGAGCTCCGTGGTTCAGTACATGCTCTTGAGAGAATCGCTTGCTCTGTTAAGTTTAATGAACCCGTGTTATTGGTTGGTGAAACAGGTACTGGAAAGACTACTCTTGTGCAGACTCTTGCTACGAGGCTTGGTCAGAAACTTACTGTTTTGGTATGTTTCAAGTTTAGAATTTGTTACTTCTGATGACCTAAAATTGTTTAAGCCCCAGTGATTATTGGTCATTGTAATATTTCTTTGTTCCAGAACTTGAGTCAGCAAAGTGATGTTGCTGACCTGTTAGGGGGGTTCAAACCTGTGGATGCACGGTTTGTATTTATTCCACTATATCAGGAGTTTATGAATCTATTTGATGATTCATTTTCTATACAGGTACCATTTAACAAAGTATTGTGCTTCTGATTCTCCACCCCTTATTGATAAGTCTTAACATTCATGTATATTCTGGTAGGACAACCGCAAATTCCATGAAGATTTAAGGAAAACTTATGCTAAAAAGAACTGGAAAAGGCTATTAAGTTTATTTCAGAAAGGTATCCGCCAGATAGTTGAATTGGGAACATCTAGTTCTGGTAACAAGCGCAAGAGACCTTTAAGTGAAGAACTACTGAAACCTTGGGAAGATTTTGCAATGAAACTTGAAAGTGCTCATGCACAAGTTAGTGCATCTGATGGGATGGTATTTTCATTTGTGGAAGGAGCTTTCATTACAGCCCTTAAAAATGGCGAATGGATATTGATGGATGAGGTAAATTTGGCTCCTCCAGAGATCTTGCAGAGAGTTATTGGAGTCCTTGAAAATGAGAGGGGATCGCTATGCTTGGCTGAAAGAGGAGATATAGAATATGTTCATCGGCATCCTGGCTTTCGCATGTTTGCCTGCATGAACCCTGCAACTGATGCTGGTAAAAGGGACTTGCCAGTTTCTTTGAGGGGCAGGTTTACAGAGTACTTTGTTGACGATGTGTTAGATGATGAAGACTTGGTATTGTTTATTAATCGGTTTATTGATGATGACCCTTCATGTAGAAGACTAGTAAGTCAAATTATGCAATTTTACAAGGCAGCAAAGGAATCTGAGGAAAGGCTGCAGGATGGGGCTAACCAGAAGCCTCATTACAGTTTGCGCTCCCTGTACCGGGCATTGGAATACTTAAAGAAGGCCAAACGGCATTTTAGATTGGAAAAATCTATTTATGATGGGTTCTGTATGTTCTTTCTGAATTCATTAGATGATCCGAGTGCAAAATTAATGAACATCTTAATCTGCAAATATCTGTTAGGAGGTCAATCTCCTCAGCCACTCCCTTTTGATTCATACTTGATGACCAAAGCACACTCCAAAGCTGATGATATCTTGGAGAGCTATGTTCTAACAAAGAGTGTTAAGGAACATCTCACGAATCTTGCACGAGCAATTTTTATTGGAAGATATCCGGTGTTGTTACAGGGACCTACATCTAGCGGGAAGACTAGCCTGGTTTGGTTTTTGGCCGCAATAACTGGTCATGAATTTGTAAGAATCAATAACCATGAACATACTGATCTCCAGGAGTATCTTGGTACTTACATTACTGATGCCAGTGGAAAGCTTGTTTTCCATGAAGGAGCCCTAGTGAAAGCTGTTCGCGAAGGTCACTGGATTGTCCTTGATGAACTTAACTTGGCTCCCTCAGACGTACTTGAAGCATTGAACCGATTATTAGATGATAATAGGGAACTTTTCATTCCTGAATTGCAGGAAACTGTCCGTGCTCATCCAGATTTTATGTTGTTTGCAACTCAAAATCCACCTGTTGTTTATGCGGGTCGCAAAATGCTCTCTCGAGCATTCCGCAATCGTTTTGTGGAGATTCATGTTGATGAAATTCCACAAGACGAGTTGAACACAATTTTGGAAAAGAGGTGCAAAGTTCCTGGTAGTTATGCAAAAAAAATGGTTGAGGTTATGAAGGAGTTGCAATTTCACAGGCAAAGGAGTAAAATTTTTGCTGGAAAACATGGATTCATCACTCCACGTGACTTGTTCCGATGGGCTGATCGTTTTAGGACATTTGGAAAATCTTATGAAGATCTAGCTTATGATGGTTACTATTTAATGGCTGAAAGGCTGCGTGATGATGCTGAAAAAAGAGTTGTTGAAGATGTTCTGGAGAGGCAGTTAAGGATCAAATTTTGTAATGGCGAATTGTACAAACAGGTACTGTTGTCTTTATTCCTAACTCCTAATAATATAACCCATGTATGTATAACCATGATTAACTGTTGAGAATACTTAAAGACCAAGTTTATCCCCGTGTCAAGTGAGTTTATTAGGCAAATAACTTTGGCTCAGATTGATTGTTTGAGTTTAAACTTATCACTGGAATTGTGTTTGTTGTATCAATAGAAGAAAGTTTCTGCCGGGTTTGGTCTAATGGACGTTTTAAAGTATTAGTTCAGGGCCTAGTGAGTGTTTTTCCTGTTGCTTCCTGCTTGGGTTGGGGGCTATCGCATGGTTTCATGTTAGTTGTTTCCTAGTTCCTCTTGCACATGAAAGCTTTCTACTTTGGATCTTTGAAACCTGTCCAAAAGGATAGAGATCGCAATGCCAAAAATAAAAATAAAAAAGAAAGGATTTTTGTCTTTGTATTTGTTGTTTGATTATGTTGTAGGCAACTTTAGCATTCAGATGTAATGTTGACCAGTTTTTTTCTGGCGTGGCTATCACAAGACACGAAAAATTAGAGGATATGCTGATCCTTTTCTTTTCCAGGAAGGCAAAGGTGATAATGGTGCGATGAAGGCGAATAACTACTCTATAGATTCTGAAAATATTGGGAAGTAAGTATCTTTTCTGATACAGATATTGTTCTCCTTTTCCTTATTACTAGAGTTCCCACCTTCTTTTCTTGCTTTTGTTTTACCAGAATTATTTGGACTAAGAGTCTTTGGAGGATGTATTTCCTGGTTGAGCGGTGTTATCAGATGCGTGAGCCTGTCCTCCTTGTAGGTGAAACTGGTGGAGGGAAAACAACTGTATGCCAGCTTCTTAGCATCATGTTGGGTTCCAAATTACACATATTGAATTGCCACCAGTACACAGAAACATCTGATTTCCTTGGGGTATGTTCTTATACTTTGTTATTTTCTTTGCCTTTTTTTTTTGGATGTCTTTGTCAGTGCCTCGTGCCCTCCAGGATGTTTTAGATTCATGAGGTCTGTCATGCTAATATTTTGTGCTTTACTATTTACCAGGGTTTCTATCCCGTGCGTGAGAGATCAAGCATCAGCACAGACTTTCAGAACCTTTGTGAGAAGTTTGTCCGGTCAAAGGCTTTTATCCACTTTCCTGGAGATGCTGTATGTTGATATCATTGGTCAATACTTTTCATTCTTGGTTCTTGACTACATTTGCTTTTGAATTTGATGGATTTTATTTCTGCAGAAAATTTCAGTAGACATCAACCAGGCCTCTAACACTCTCAATGTGTTGGCTCTAATTATCAAGAGCTACAGAGAGTGTTCTGTGTCACATTCTGAAGTTACTGCAAATGAACTTGATGACACAGAAAAGATATATGTGGATATGTGCCAGCTTCAAAAGAAGTGGCGGACCATTTTTATGTGGCAAGATGGTCCACTTGTTCAAGCAATGAAGCAAGGAGACCTGTTTCTTGTCGATGAGATTTCTTTAGCTGATGACAGTGTTCTTGAAAGACTGAACAGTGTCTTGGAACCAGAAAGGAAACTGGTGAGTAATTTTGTTATTGGATTTATCATTTAAGTTTTTCTTGTTAAATCACCTTTATCTCTTAGAAATTTTAAATTTTCAATCAAACTTGATGTTTGCATTTTTCAAAGTATATAGCTTGTAAAGTGCTTGATTAGTTCTCTCTGTTTGTGATTTGGTTATGTTTGGTATTTTATTATGTAGTTATGATGCATCAGAAGACTATAATAGTCCATTTGTTTTGGAAAATGTTCTTAGAGCATCCACAGGAGGCACTTGTCCTCTTAGTTCTTCAGCCAAAAGGAAACATTTCCCTAGCACCTAGATGGGACTCAACTCCCACTCTCTAGGTAACATAGCGAAGGTAGTGAAGAAGAGGGATTAGCAGGAGCAGAAGAAATACTGCTTTTGCGAACTAGGTCTATGGGATCTGGGGTAGCTATGCACAGAAGATTAAGACTTCATTAGTCTGGGATGAAAACATGAAAAATGGGAGGTAATAAAAATTAAAGAAAATGGTATAAATTACTTTTTGTGGTGAGAATAAGGCATGTGAAATATAAGTGGAGGGGTACCATATGATTTTTAGATCAACTCCTCAAGAAAAGGAAGACAGAAGGTTCGGAGCACTTAAAGTACTAGCTTCAAACTCGGATTTGTTAAGAAGAGTTAAAATGAGATTTGAAATTACTTACTATTTTCCTCATATCCTTCCCTTGACTTCCAACCACCTTCCGTGATACATTCATTTCCATTGGGCAACTATACCTGTTACCTACGGAGCCTCCTACGTGAGTAAGTGCATTATTCTCAGGTTATTCACTGTAAAACGTTGGGGGTATCCTGAAGAGCTTGTTTGATACACTTGTTTTGTAATGAGAAATTGCATTCAGTAATTCATAGAGAATCTTGTGTGCAAAGTTAAAATCATGTTTTGATGAATGTGTATAGATGTGATCATTTATGGGTTTGGAAGTATAACTATGAGAGTTGTTTGGTTAAATGCACTTTTAGTTAAATTACCTTGGGAGATTGTGAAGAAATGACAGTATGTTTGGCTGTATGTTTAAAAAGGAGTTTTTTTTATTTTTTTGTTTATATGATATTTGAGAGGTTGATAATGGTGATATCATTCTGGTTATTTAATTAAATTCAATGTAATAATTTATTTGATAGTAAAGAGGGTTTGGGTTTATGATCACTTGATCAATGGTAAATTATTCTTGTGTACAAACATTAATATTTGCTAATATATTCTTATTTGTTATTTTTGCTCAAAATCTGCAGTCCTTGGCTGAGAAAGGAGGCTCTCACCTTGAGAACATAATAGCTCATCCAAATTTTTTCCTTCTAGCAACTATGAATCCTGGTGGAGATTATGGTAAAAAGGAACTATCACCTGCTCTTCGCAATCGATTTACGGAGATATGGGTTCCTTCTGTTACTGAAATAGATGAGCTTAAAAGTATTGCTCTAGAGAGGTAAGATTTTTTAATAACTAAAACTTCATATCTTATGCTGTCTTGAATTTGAATTAAAAGAAAATTTTCATATCCAAAAAGTATTAAGAATAATATTTACCAAGTTGTCGTATGAATGTAATTCAATAAATTATTTCTTATAGCGTCTCCGGTTTCTTTGAAATGCAGAATTTTGGAACCAAACCTTGCTAACATTGTGGATGTCATGCTAGACTTTTGGGAGGTATAATTTTAAATTTCATTGTCATCTATGCATGTTACTTTCCATTATTGATCACTGCAAATTAATATAGATCTAGAAGCCTGGGGCAAAGTACGCACATATCATACTTGCAAAATGTCTCTTTTCCCTCTTGGTGCTTTTAATATTAGTTTGTGATACCAAGTAGAAGCTTCAGTACTTTGCTGGCAAACATGTTAGATGAAGAGTTTTATTTAATATTAGTTACATTTCAGATGATAATTCTATAAAGAAATCATAAAGTGTGTATATTGATTATTAGTCATGTTACTGCTTTCATTTTCAGCAAATTGGTTTTGTTTGCATCATAAAAAATTTAGGCTGATAGACTCATAGAGTTGGTCAGGTTTTTCTAGTACCATTATAATAATAGTTGTCTATCATCAAATATGGTCATAACTTGACAATGTTTATTTTTTAATTGCTTATTCCCTTTTTAAGTTGTTGAATATATTTAAGTGTTAGAAACGTATTTCCTTGCAGTGGGTATATCATTGTTATACATTTTGTTGCACTTCTGTTCTTATTTAGCCCTTATTGTTTAGCATATATTTCTTGCTTTGCAGTGGTTCAACCTTTTACAGACTGGAAGACTACTGACTGTGAGAGATCTCTTGTCTTGGGTATCTTTCATCAATGTGACTGCAAGAATTTTGCCAGCAGAATCTGCACTTGTACACGGGGCATTCCTCATTCTGCTTGATGGACTTAGCTTAGGTATGTTTACTATGAATATCATATCTTTAGTACATTTAAAACTGCTTTGTCACTTGCAAATTTGTCTGATGATCGAACTATGATGCACCTTGGTACTTTTGGATATGGGACTGGAAAAGGGAAAATGTTTTAGGTTTTCTTTTTATAGAGTAATGTCAGAAGGAGATATGAACATTCTGTTGGAAGTACAGCCCAGTTGGTATTCTATTAAAATCGTTAAAAGGATGGGAGCTTAATTTTTTTCATTAGTTTAATATCCTTAATGTTATTATTTAGTCTTGAGTTTGATGTTTTTTAAGCATTTAATTAATATCGGCTCAACCTTTATAGTTAGTTTATGATGATGCCCTGTAGAACATTCTCTATAGTATGATTTCCCTGTTAAACAATACTCTACGTCTAAGTTTCCAGGTCATGTCTGTATATTCTCATGGTATATTCTCAGGTTATGGATTTCTGTACCTGAGAGTCATAGGAAGGCTCTTTATATGTTGGTTTTGCTACATTTGAACCTTATCTGTAGCCAGTCAGGCGATCTCCTGATTTAGCATTGTTACGAATTTTAGAATGATGATGCAGACCTATGTTTTGGTTGCTCAGTGGTGTTATTCAGGATTTCTTCTCTTTGGTTTTCATTGACTTTTATGCTCTCTGAGTTGTCTCCGTCTTACAATCTTTGATTCAGTATATTTACTTATTACATGTGGAATCTCTTCCAAATCAACATTTTTATAGTTTTCACTTCTATTCTTCAGGTACAAATATATCAAAAGTTGAAGCTGCAGAGTTACGGGCACAATGCCTTTCTTTCCTCCTGGAGAAACTGAAGGTGATGACTTATCTGATAGATGAATCCTCTGCTTTGTTAAATATATGATGACATTGGACCTAGTTGTTTCATTGAAATGTGACTGATCCTGTCAAAAAATAAAGTAAAATGCCATCAGTGCGGACGTGTAATCATGTGTATCAACGCATATTCCCTTCAACAATACCTATCACTGTTCCAATAATTCCCATCTTCCGATATTTTTTTGGACGTTTACTGTTAGACTAATTTCCACATTTTGTTGGTTCTGTTTCTCCGATTCTTGTATATTTTGAATTCACCTTTTGAGCATCTTCTAAGGAATGTTGGTTATCCAACCAGAGAACGGTATGATGTCTCCAAAGAATATCTTGCTGCGTACTTAAGCTGAGCACAATATTCTTTCACTCAGTGTAACCCCAAGTTCTCTGTTTTCTACCCTTAGTAGGAAGCAAGATATATGCTATCTATTTGTTCATGCTTCATATTCCCTCTTTCAAGGTTTGAGTAGTTACATAAGATTTTGATTGCATAGTTAGCTCGCTTAACCGAATAAAACATTTTCTTCCTCAATACAGGAGAGAATCCTAAGTTTAGATCCCTCAAGACTTGATGGACTAGAGTCTTATGGCTGGGCTGATCCTAAAAGTTCAGCAGTTTTCAGTTATGGTGATAACATGGAGTGTGACAATCTCTTTGGAATTCATCCTTTCTACATTGAGAAAGGTACATTACTTTGATATTTATCTGAATTCTAATGTTATCTCTGAGATAAAATGAAGGCACGACAAACTCGAATATTTAGACAAAGTCTTGAATTTGTATCAAAATCTTTAATTTTGTCTTGATCCTTTTTTCTTTTTCAATAAATATGCTTTGTAGGAATTAATTATTATTGACGATCAATAACTTGAAAACAATAAAATAATAGGACTCTTGTGCGGCTGGTTTAGACATTACTACAAACCAGGGAAGCATCATTTTATGTTGGAGGCACTTATTTCCAGCACTCTATGTTGCTGTTGTCTTTTATGTTCCTATGTCCAATGTTTTGGCAGTTTCTAAAGTATTATGCTGTAGGAATTACAGCCACAACCGGCCTCTTATGCTTTTATGATCCAAATTACGTTTTTGTTGCTGCAGATATTTGTGAATGTTTGAATGTATTTCAAGTCCACCATTTCCATATGCACTTAATAATGCTTTTAGAACTAAATTTTATGATGAAGATGATGACTGAAAGTTCAGCAGTTTCTTTCATTCTGTTTTCTGGTGCAGACTGATGTCAAGTTGGTTGAATTTCTTATGACGTAATGTTCTTACATATCCAAGACCTGAGGCTAATCACAGAGTGATCTGTACCTTCTTTCTTTTTTTTTTTTTTTTTTTTTAAGTTAGATTGAGAGAACAGTCTGCTCTACTCAGTTTTCTTCGACCTATAAATTTGTTTCTTTCAGATCTTGAAAACTGAACTTGATTAAGTTACTTGTGCATTTTTGTGGCTTTATTCTATATTTGATTGCTCAAGCATCCTCATTGATCTGGTCAGGTACTGACTTCAGTGCTACTGAAGGATTTGAATTTCTGGCCCCTACCACTCGCAGGAATACTTTGAGGGTGCTGCGTGCCATGCAGCTTAACAAGCCTGGTATTTTTACTGCACTTGTGTTGGACATAGAAGTGATATATTGTGTTTCTGTGTGTTTGTATGTCCTATGTTATTACTTGTCTGTTAATATATCGAAGTCTAATAAGTTGGTGTGCTTATGCAATCACTGACGAACTGAAATTTTATTTCAATGTCTGGTGGATGTCTCTAATATTTGAGGTTTCTATGTTTTCTAGTTCTGTTGGAAGGAAGTCCAGGTGTTGGAAAAACTAGTTTAGTTGCTGCCCTTGGCAGATTCTCGGGGCACAAAGTTGTACGAATTAACTTATCTGAGCAGGTTAGCTGGGTGTGACTACCTTTAAAATATTGTGTAATACCTTATTCTTGAATCCACATCTGCAGATCCCTTTACCTTTTTATGTTTCCTCCATCCCACAAAAGCACACGGGGTTGAACTTTCTTAACTGGAATGTGTTGTTGCAGACTGACATTATGGATTTGTTGGGGTCGGATTTGCCAGTTGAAAGTGATGAAGGAATGCAGTTTGCCTGGTCTGATGGTATCCTACTTCAGGTGGGGTTACCTCTTTGCTCATGATTTTCTTCTTTACTCTTTAGTTTATAGTATTGAAATGTCATGTACTGCTATGTCAGGCTCTGAAGAATGGATCATGGGTTCTCCTGGATGAACTTAACCTTGCACCGCAGTCTGTCTTGGAGGTATTAATTTGGTGTGGTCAGAATTGTGATGTGATCCCCCCTCCCTCCTCCTTGTTGCTGTGCTTTACTGATTTGTTTTATTATGCCTCTGCAAGCCCTGGTAAAATGTTATGCTTCGGACTTTTTTAGTTGGTCAAGTGTAATTTAATATAATCAAACCAATTTCATTAAAACCGAAAAGGACTGGTAATGTGGAAAGTGGTTGTCTTTGATAATTCATTTTTATAATCTGTTAAAAATTAATGGTGTGTTGCATTGAGTTGATTATTCCACTGTAAACACTAGGGTTTGAATGCTATTTTGGACCATCGGGCTGAAGTTTTCATTCCTGAGCTGGGTCGGTCATTCAAGTGCCCATCTTCTTTCAGAGTTTTTGCATGTCAAAATCCTTCTTATCAAGGAGGTGGTCGGAAAGGCCTTCCTAAGTCCTTCCTCAACAGATTCACTAAGGTAGGATCCTTTTTTTTTCTTTTCTTTTTGGTTGACTTACCTTTAACATGTGAGTTTTATGAATTACTTAATAGTGTGCCTGTCAAGTTTATTTACATATTCAGATGACATCATGTTTACATTTCCGGGTTAACTCCCCCGGACTCCATGTTTATCAGGTGTATGTTGATGAGCTGGTTGATGAAGATTATCTTTCAATATGTAGCTCGCTCTTTCCATCCATTGATAGATCTCTTCTATTGAATTTGGTTGTGTTCAATAAAAGGTTATATCAGGAGACCATGATTTATCACAAATTTGGTTTAGATGGTTCCCCATGGGAGTTTAATCTCCGGGATGTGATTCGTTCTTGCCAAATTATTCAAGGTTTGCATTTGTTTTAATACATGTGGATATATATTTCCTTGACTTGCTTCTTAATATTTTTTGAATCTTTCAGATGCATCAGAGAAGTCGAAATTTGACTGTTTCCTAAGCTCCATTTACCTGCAAAGAATGCGCACATCAGCTGATCGGGTGGAAGTTATTAAGTTGTACGAACAAACTTTTGGGGTGAAGCCATTTATAAATCTGCACCCTAAAGTAAAGCTAAATCCTGATGCATTGATTGTTGGGGACATATCCATTGAAAGGTATCGGTATCAGTCTGGGACGTCGAATAACAACCTTAAGATTTTGCCTGGCTTACGTCATTGCTTAGAAGCTGTCGCTCAGTGTGTAAAACATCAGTGGTTATGCATTTTAGTTGGTTGTCCATCCTCGGGTAAGACATCACTGATAAGATTGGTCGCTGAGCTGACTGGAAATGTACTCAATGTATTAAACCTTTCATCTGCTACCGATATATCTGAGATACTTGGAAGCTTTGAGCAATATAATGCCTCCCGTCACTATCATCTTGTTGTTACTCAAGTTGAAAGATATGTGAACGAGTACTGCAACTTGCAACTGGAATCTTCCTCGGAGGTTTTCATTAGAAAGAAGGATCTTAGTGCTCGGTGGCTTGTCTTCTTATCAAAGATAAATAGTTCAGGAACCATCATGGATGCTCCAAGGATGAGAGATTCTATTGTGCAGTTGCTTGAAATTATTGAATGTCTAAAGCTGGATGTTGACAAACAACTATTGCCTCTATCTTATTCTGAGGAAGATCTGAATGGAACTCTAAACATGGTTAGAAAGTTGGAAGATCATCAGAGAAGTAAAAACATTGTCAAGTTTGAATGGGTTACTGGCTTACTGATCAAGGCCATAGAGAATGGGGAATGGATTGTTCTAGAAAATGCCAACCTCTGTAATCCAACGGTTTGTAAATTCTATTCTATTTTGAATATTCTTGCATAGTTTGTTTCATTTGTTACTACATTTTTTTTTCGCATTTCGATTTTAATATTCTTCATGAAGCTCATTTTGTTGCATGCAGGTTCTTGATAGAATCAACTCTTTGGTTGAGCAGTCTGGATCTATTACTATTAATGAATGTGGAACTATGGATGGAAAGCCAGTGGTTCTTCACCCCCATCCTAAATTTAGGATGTTTCTCACTGTTAATCCTAGCTATGGTGAAGTATCACGAGCAATGAGAAATAGAGGGGTTGAAATATATCTGATGCAGCCTTCCTGGCTGCCAGACCAAAAATTTGATGAGAAACTTCATGAGATGGAACTCAGAGAAGTGAAAAGATATATTGCCCTCTCTGGAATTCCTATGGGTGGATTGGTTGATATGATGGCCAACTCCCACATGTTTGCCAAGCGTGAAGGGTCCCATCTTGATGTAAGCATCACATACCTTGAGCTTTCACGCTGGGTTCAGTTATTTCGGCGGCTTATTACAACTGGAAACCAGCCTGCTTGGAGTATCCAAATTAGTTGGGAGCATATTTATCTTTCATCTTTAGGCGAGGAAAAAGGAAAATACATTGTTTCTCAGGCAGTCAGTTCTTATTTATCATTGCCAGAACTTTATAAATTCACTTATCCTGAAGAATTTTCACTATGTTTGCCGGGAGGTTGGCCGACCCCATTGAGATTAAGTGATTATGTTTCTTACTCAAAAGAGACCTGTGTTAAACAAAATATCATGTATTTGGAATCATTAGGATCTAAGATTGCATCCTATATGTTTAATGATAACTTGAGGAGAGCAACAAAAGGAAATACTCCTCCTGCAGGAGGCTCAAAGATGGTTCACCTAATGGATGCAATGTCATTGCATAGACTAATGTTTCCTGAGGAAACAAATGGTGCAATTGCAAATTATGGTGCTCAAAGTGAGTTTGAGTTGATTGTAGCACATAAGAAGTTGTCGTTTGCTGCTGACTGGGTAATTGAACAGGCCACTGAAAGTGACTATATGCTTTACATTAGGTGGTTTGAGTGGTTTGATTCTCGGTTGCAGCCATTCGTTTCATATTTCAAATATTTTTCGGATTTACTGAAAGAGGAGCAGCAGCATGCTATTTGGACGAGGATTCTTCAATTGCGCAGTGAACTTATTTCTTTAAGTGAACTGGACAAAGTCTCTACATATATCCCCATACTCTCGACAGAATTGATTGACATATGCCCATCTGTTGGTGTGTTAAACCAGCATTTCTGCCTCCTTAGAAACATGATTCAGTGTGTTAGCTTATTGAGACACAGCCTTCAACAATGGAGCAAAGAGAATGCGCACAATCATGGTCTCAAGACTCGGCCTTTTCAACCTGTTTTCACTTCCCTGCGACGGGTGGAGAATAAATTGCTTTGTTTGCTTGTTGAGTCACAATCCTTTGATGTGCTTTTTAAGTCATATACTGACCTCCTTGAACACCACATACTGTTTTGGAACAGTACCATTGCATCTCAGATCGAATGCCGACTGATCTCTTGGCGGTTGTTAATGAAAGATATTGTGAAACTGCAGGGTATTTGTCCTGCTGAAGCAGAACTACAAGTTCTCATGGTGATCTTACTATTCAATTTGATTTCCAGTGTTGCTTTTTCATGACTTTCAAGGTATTGTTCTTTCCATCTTTGTCCTCTAAGCTTACTGTTTCATGACTATTTTTTTTTTTTGTAGATGGAGATGAAAAAATTGAATGGCATCCAATCCTTGTGTTTGAATTCGAGCAAGTCCTTACTCTGGGCACATGGTGGCCATCCAATTTTGCCTTCATCGGCTGACTTGCACCAAAAACAGTGCCAACTTTTAAACCTTTGTGAAATGATGTGGCCAGGCAGAAAAAAGTATAGAAAACTAGGTATGTCTGGTATAGCATTTTGTGTAAGGGATTTGTGGTGCATGGATTTGAGTTCATTATCTTGTTTATCAATTCTTAAGGTCAAGAAACTTGGTCCCATCCTCTTATATGTGTGTGTATAATCCAAGATGGGTACTTCACCAAAAATTGAGGGTCCATGTAGAGTCATTTTTAACGTTTTGTTGATTTTGTTTGTATTTATAGTCTCTGCACCTGAAATCGTTTCTGTAAATGGGACCGAGTTGAACAAAGTTGCAGTAGATGGCGCATTGTTTTCTGATGTGGGACTTCGCGTTCTTGCCTTGCAAGGTAGAGTCTCCTATTCTCCTATGCATACTGAGCTTCATAATCATCATTTTATGTCTTTTTGTTATATGCAATCCTTTGATGATTTTTATTTATATAGTTGTTTATTCTTTATATTATGCTGTACTTAAGAATGTATTAGTATTAGAAAACACATGACATTATAGAGGGTGGAATGATATCGTTTTTCTTTGTAAAGGTATCATAATGTGTTGAATGCAATGACAAAAGTTGTGCGCTCTTTAGCTGTGTGATTATGTTCCATTTATTTGTTGCTTTATATGAGATGATTCAACTAGATATTGTAAATTGCAGAACTTATAGTAGTTTTAGCTTCTAGGCTCAGTTCCTCTATGCCTAGATTCAAAAGTTTGTGTACCCTACTTCAAGTTGAAAAATTTAGGAAAAGAGTAAGAACACATCATTGCCATCAGAGTTTGGGTGGAATAATATTCATTGTGCTTGGGTCTTTTTCCTGTCTCGTTATTTCAATTTATTGTTCCTCTTTAAGATTAATATAGAATAAACCTTGTCTATTGATTGAATTTTCTTATTTTTGCAGGAGTTTGCATGTCATCTTTTATTATTGGCAAAGCTGATGAAAATGATTCTGAAATTACGCAGCAGTTGCAAGAAATGTATCAGGTATTTTTATGATTTTCTTTTTTTGAAGGCCTATATGAAATTTTTTGACATTACTCCGGTGAATGTTTTGTTCCCTAGATGCTTGTGGAAAGGTTGGATTTCGAGAAGCAGACGTTGATTGTGAAGTTGGGAACTACTAGACTTGCGCCGGCACAATGTTCTACTTGTTGTGTCTTTACTCCTGATGTATTGTGTAAAAGGTCCGGCTTAGAATCTTGGATAAAAACACAACCTATTGTTGATGAGACAAGTCTCTGCCTTGATTTGGAGCTCCTGCAGCAGCTAACAAAGATTACTGTGGTTGACATTGAAGAACAATACCATGTATGACTATCTTGTCATTTTGATGTTTTGGTTGTCCAAGTATCTCATCTATTTTGGACCTATGCTCTCTAAATGGCGATTAATACTTCACGTGTTTCACTTTGCCATATATGACAGGCTTTATTGAAGTTGTCTGGTCTTCTCAAGTCATCTATGACCTTCTCTTTGGATTATTCAGCAAGACCTCTGATTGACTTCTCTCCTCACCAGAAACTTTTATGGACCATGGATGCTTGGGAATTGGTTCAAGAAGGTCAGTGTTGTTCTGTGAATTGGTGACTGTTGTAGTGCTAGCATTTATGTAATTACATCGTTTCTTCTGCTGCAGCAAATGAAAAAATCTCTAGCTTCACCCTCGAGATGTGGTTTAGGTGGCACACAACTCTCTGGGAAGTCTGCCCTATTCTTGTTGAGGTATTTATTAAAAGCTTAAACATCAAGTTTTATTTATTTATATTTTTAAATTTTTACATTTTGCTTGGTTCAATAAACTCTCACTTGGATGCACTTGTCATGCAGGCCCTTCCTGTGGATGAGGACTATGGTGCTTTGCTGCCTCACAAGTTCTTTTGGCCTCTTAAACTGACAATAGTTGACCAGATTATGTAAGTTTTGTTGTGTGACAAGGAGTCAATTTATTTGGTAGTTTAAGTCTGTAATAATTCTTACCTTTTTTGTCCTTAATCGAGTAAAATTCATACCAGTCTTGCATCCTACTGGGTTAAGTTGACAATGCTACCTGCTGCTAGTCACATTCATTTGTTCAAGGTTACTCATCAGACAATGACACTACCCTCATAATTAACCGTGATATGTATTTCATCATGTAGGCATCAATGTCTTGGTCTGACAGAGGCTTATTGGAGCCTTCCATGATTGAAGATTAGGACTTTTGTAATGTATGTATAGTGTTGACCAAAAACTTTTACTAGGTCAAAAATCTGCTCACCATTCTCATTCTTGTTGAACATCTCCAAGGAACTAATTAATTATCATCAGTACAAATCATTGGCTTTTTTTAAACCATTCTCTGAATATACTGGTTTCATTGGAGAGAATTTTTGTAACAATTCCCTGATTTTGATAAATGAGTGGCACTGTTTTAATGTAACTTAGAATTTTGAGTAACAGAAAATTCTTCTCCTTGTGTGTGTGTGTGATTCTAACAGGCCATAAAATTATGCTAACACGAGTCAAATCTGTCTGAGCGTTGATGCTTACGTTATTAATATCTTGAAGTAATGTTGGATTCTGGCTGTTGTATACTTGTATCTCTCCCTTTTAGTTATCTGACGCTGGTTAGAAGTCTTGGTGCTTTTTATTACGCTTATGCATTCCTTTACCCATTTACCTGTTTCAAAATTCAGAAAAAATGCAAGCCCTATTAGTGACTACGACTTGTATGGTATCAAACTTAGAGCTGCATCACGTAGTATTTGGCAAAGTTCTGAAGATATGATTAGTTCAAACGAAATGCTTCTTTCTGCTGCACGGTCTCTCTTCCAGCAGGTACTCTTCATGGTTTAAAAGAGAAAATGTTATTTGTCATTGTTTACCTAAAACCTTGGCAAGTTGTAATTTGACTTTTTTCCCTGTCTTTTGCATGTAGGTTATTTGTGCGCACAAAAAATCATTTAAGGATTCAAGATATGTTAACATCAGAGCTGCTTTTCAATCTTTCCAGGAACCAAGGAACCTGGTGCATACCTTTTCTTTTTGTACATTTGATCTATCATAAACTCGCTTTCTGGGTATATTTGCAATATTTTTGTCTGCATTCTGAAAGTCCCTGTCTAGGGTGTTCATTAGCCTCCCCAGCTTTTTTCCAAATTGAACCTGCCTAACTTTGCGTAGGGGCCCGGCCCCTATCTTCCTGCTTCCCACCTGGCACCCGACGTGTTTTAATGATTACATTTTGATAGATATATATATATATTCAGATCTAGAGATTGGATGCTCCTAAGTAAAATTTCATACAAAGCATGCAGTTCCGTTAATGGTCAAATTTCATGTATTTCGGTTCTCTTTCCTTTTGGATTATCTTTCCTTACCGCACTTTATGTCTTGTGATTTGCAATATTTGCAGCCTGCAAGTATGAAGGCTTTGGTTTTGCTTTTGGCATCATCTGACCACCGTGTATTCACATCCTTGATTGATTCATATATTGAGCCACTGCTTGGTGAACTTTACACTGTGTGGCCATCTGATGGTTAGTACCTACTCTATCCGGTGTTTCAGATTTTATTGTTTATTCTGGCCAGATTTCCCAAATTTTAGTTGCTCCTTGTTTACCAAGTTTTATCACATATTTCCCATCAACACTCTTCAGACACCCAGAGGATTGGTTGTGCGCTGTTACGAATTGGTGGTTTACGTTATAATCTTTTGGTCTGCTGTGATGACCTGGATCCTACTTTAAAGTACTCTGTCAAGTACTCAGAATTAACGGAGAAGATATCTTCGCTGGAGATTGAGATTCAGGTATTAATCTACAGCTAAATTTAGTTGCAAATATTCACTCTTGCGTACCTCTTATTTATGATAATCTTCTTGGTTTGATTATATTTTACTGGGTACGCCTCACGTGTGTAAATGTGCAAAATGATCCATTTCCATAACATGACATTAGTTTTATAATAGGTTGCATCTGTCAGTTTTATAATAGGTCGTACACTCTTTTCCAAACGATTGTTTGTGAAACAAATTATCTCTGCTTTAACTCCATCTAGTTTGCAAATTGATGAATATAAATTGTTATTATGCTCTCCCTTTTCTCTTCATTCTTACTGCTTTCACATTTTAATTTGTAGTATTTGTTTCGCAACAATTCTTCTTCATATTTATTTTGCATGTTAATAGCATTTTATTGGAAGTTTTACATGTTCTGGAGTTGATGTTAATAATGGCGTAACTTGCATTATTTTGTATAATGTCAGTTACTGTACTATAAGTTTGCGTAGTGTTTTGGCCTTGGGTTTGGTAGAAATTATGCAATGCAAGGTGCCCTGTTTTGAGTTGTGGCTGGGTAAATGTAGCACAGGTCTTTATCCCTAGCTATGTGTTACTTGAAACAGAATCATTATATCAATTTCTGCTATAGTGTTCCACTTGGACTTTGAAACCAGACTTAACTGTCTGCTCCACATGATCTTGGACTCAATCTTTCATTACAGGTCAGGGACGAGTGCGCCTATTTAGCCGGAAGTACCCATCAAAGAGAAGCTGATAGCTATAGACTCAATTTGCTAGAAAAACTCAATGCTGAAAGGAGAATACTGCAAAGAAAGGTCCGTGGGCATATTTCGCTGTATCAAAGTTATAATTTTTAATGATGAATTTCTGCATGCCAACGGCATGGTTATGTAAATGCAGAGTCACTGTTGTCCAATTTTTATTGCTTTCATTCTCTCTTCATGCTTTTGCATGGAAGTTGTGGAAGAGGTGTTGATTGTTATTTTTATTGTGAGGGCATACTATAAGTTCATAGAGATTTGATAAGCAAGGGAAGCTGAGCTCCTTGTGTTTTAAACCCTGTGTCATGGTTTAAGTTCAGAATGCTGAGACTATAGCAGAAAGACTTGGACGTGCACATTTGTATGCATGTATGTATGAATACCTGCATGTTTAGCAGTGGCATTATGATGTTGGACTCCTATATGTTCTCTTTGAACCTCCTTAAAGATGAGGTCTTGTATTTTGCAGGTCTACTCTTTTACTTCTATTGGTAATTCCGAAAACATATTGCTGCAATATAATTGTCCTGCAGTTGATGTGTTATGATATCTCCCATAAAATATGCAGAAATCTATGTTATACTCTAGATAGTATTTGGAATATATTAGTGTAATCTGTTTAGCACTTTTAGATTAATTGATGCACATAAGGAATTCTCTTCTCACCTGATATGTATACCCCGTCTCAGATGGTGTTCCGCCCAACTCCTGGAAAATTCAAGGAGTTGAAACGTCGAGGTGTTGAGTTTCTTAAGTTGGTTACAGCTATGATAGAATGGATTAAGCATGTCAAAAGCTCAGGAATTGAAGAGGTCACTAAGCAAGTGCACAATTGGCAGGTATTGTCAATCTCCAAATTCTTTTTGAAGAATTTTGCAACATGTTGCCTACACATGGATCAGTTTGTCCAGTAAACATTTCAATCTTGGCTTGGTCATCATGTATGTTGATTGTAACAATCTTACCTTCTATTCTTCATTTTCAGGATATTACATCACGCTTCATTGATCAGCTATCAAATGAATACTCAGAGTACATTGATATAACTGAACCTGTTCAAGTTGCAATATACGAAATGAAGTTAGGATTGTCATTAATTGTTTCTGGTGCACTTTATAAAAGATACCTGCCTAATGAAGAGCAGAATATGGAAAGTATTTTGGTAAGTAGAAGAATCTTGTTTCTTCTAATTGTGTTATTGTTCATTTTTCATGGTCTCCCCCCCCCCCCCCCCCTCTTTCCCTTTTTCTATTGACTCTTGCTGTCTTTGACAGAGCACAATTTGTAAATTTGTGAGATTTCCTAGAGCTTTTCCATCAAAAACTGTCTCAGTCAATGGTGGGAGGAAGCCCAGACTTACTAGTAGTGATATTGTATTTCCAACAAGTGTTGAAGAAATAGATATGAATGTACTGCAAAACATTGTTGGGTTCACTGAAAACGCTGTTTCAACAAGAGTCTCTGCTTCTCATGCAATGGTTTGTGATTCTTCTTAGTATCTGAATATATCTGGAGTTTCTTCCTTTAAATTGTTTTCAAAAGGATGACATTGCCTAACTCATTATTTTGTAAAGAGGGTTTGACCAGGATTTCCCAGTACTTTTTTTTTTTTTTTTTTTTTTTTTTTCTGTTTTTGCTAAACACATTAACTCTTGCAGCAGACATCAACTTTGCCATTCAAGGTTTCTGTTTACCATAATGTCCTGGCTCGAATTAAAGATTCTGTTGCAGATTCACGTTTCCTAAGTGTTTCTTCCTTTGAGGTGTGGTTTTCCCCT
This sequence comes from Scutellaria barbata, assembly GCA_028654395.1. Taxonomy (NCBI): domain Eukaryota; kingdom Viridiplantae; phylum Streptophyta; class Magnoliopsida; order Lamiales; family Lamiaceae; genus Scutellaria; species Scutellaria barbata. The sequence goes on along the minus strand of CM053645.1, from coordinate 1,105,618 downwards.
AGCATTATACTAATCTTTGGAGTGGTTTCAATATCACTCATAATTTGTCTGTTTGGGGTTTCCCTCTTGATTGCTCTGAAATTCTGCTATATGTTTTGTCAGTATTTGCATCAGATCTTCCAAGAAATTGCCAGTCTTTGGACAAAACATCGAGTAAAGCCAACTGAGGGTGGTGAAGCTCAGCAGTTCAAGTTCAGAACCCGAGCATTTAAGATGGAGAGCATCATTGACATCGATGTGTCAAACTATGCATATTTGCTTGCTAATGATAGCTTCTCTGAGTGGCAAGAACTTCTCTCTGAAGAACTAGATGAAAAGGTAAGGATATTGTGGTTCCTCTCCCCTCCCCCCTACGTTGGCAGTAAAAGATTCTGTCGGACTGTCATACATTCTTGTATGTTTGTACATGTTTGAGTGCATATGTAATGCTTGGAGACATACAAGAACATGATCTATCGATTATCTATTTTTCGCCCTTGCAGATCAGAGTTAACGAGGAAGGTGAAGATGTGGAGCAAGTCTGGGATGCTCAGGAATCCGACTTGGATGGCATTGTCAACATTCACAGTCAGTTATTTGGTTCAGTGGATCTTGTTAAAATAGTAAGTTCTCTTTAAACATCTATTCTATCTGTCCGTGCAGATATTTTTTTTTTTGGAGTAATTGACAATTAGAGTGCTAAAAGCCTTCGATGAATGGATGGAACGCTTTCAGATTAGTCACAACTAAGTGCAAGTCCTAAAATCTTCCCTGTAAATGTAGCTTATATGTTATCACTTATAAATTATATATAGAATCTCTATTCATACTTAAAGAATATTTAAGCCACTGGATAAGGTCTATATGTGATAGCTTGATACAATATTTGTTGGACGTTTTATATTAGTGCGGTTTTGTAAAAAATAATTTAATTTTTCATGAATCCTTACTGGATGATTTTTATTTTCATTTTCTAACGCGTATTAGTGTATGGAATTATCTACATCAGCCTGGCAGTATTCAAGTGTCCGACGCAGATAGAGTATCTTCCTTTCTTAGCTCTTATATGCTTGGAATGAGAATGATACAAGGTGATTTTCTCTACATAATCTCATTGGAACTTCATGTAATTTGTAGTCTTGATTTTTAAGATCCGCTCATTATTCAGGTTTGAAAGGTTTATCTTCCTCAAGATTTGATGCCAAGATTGCTCCTGAAAACTTACTCCGTCTATGTTTGGAGCATGATGATAAGTTTATTCTTTCTCAAAAATCGAATCGCGCATACAATTTTTACAAGGTATGATATTTTATCCTTTGAAGTACTCTTCTTCTTTCACATCATGTTAACTTTCAGTTCTCGTTCATCGTTACTTTCTCTCTTGTTCAATCAGGATCCAAATTCGCCCATGTTGGCCAAATTGGTGGAACCTATCACACTGCTTAAACAGCGAATTATTTTCCTCCTGAAGGAATGGGATGATCATTCTACTCATTATCTGTCTCTCCAGAAAATTTTAGAAGTTGTTGACATGAACCTAGCTCTACCACTTGATACTCCTCTTGCCAAGGTAGAGTATTGTACTTGCAGTAGTTATTCTTGAAAACTCAACAACGGCTTTTTTTTTCTTTTTCTTAACCCAAGAAAATTGTAACTGCTTATTTTGTGGCAATAGAGCCTCCATGTTCCTCTTGGGTCACCTAAGTATATTCTATTCACACATTTTTCTTTGAAGGCTCTATCGGCTTTGGAATTCCTGATCAACAGGATTCGAATTGTCCAAGAAACTGTTGCCAAGTTTCCTCTCTCTGGTTAGCAATTTTTTTGTTGTATAATTTGTCTTTCGATCGCAATATATCACTATTGCAGTAAAATCTTTTGTATGTGGTTTGCTGTCCAATGTAATACAAAATAATTGCAATCTATGTCACTTATTATTTTGTACTTGTAGATCAATTGGAACCTGTTTTCGCTCTAGTGTCCTCATGGCATAAGTTGGAGTTTGAATCTTGGCCTACATTGCTTGACGAAATCCAATCTCAGTTTGAGAACAATGCTGGAAAAGTGAGTTTTTGTTCTCTTTAATTAGATGCTGGTCCATTCAACCTGTCTGTTAAACTTGTTTAATCATGAGGAATCGAAATCTCTACTTAAAACATGGGATACAAATCAAAAGCAGCATTTAATACTACTAAAATCTGTTTATCATTTATTTCAACTGCATTTGACAGTTTCTGTTATTCAAGGTTCTTCATTTAAGGTTGTTGCTTTTGCATGCATAGTTTTCTTGCAAATCTACTTGGAGGTATAGAGCGGACAAGTTGCATTGTTTATTTTAAGTGGCTTAGGAAATGGATATTGTGTTAGTATTTTGTGATACAACCTAAGTTGTTTTTACATTTAGTTTGATTATTATCGTCATCATCACTTGTGCTGCCCGGAGATCCCTGATATTGTGGTTAGTTGCCCTACAATTACTAATTTGGATTCACACCTTTTTGTAGCTGTGGTTTCCTTTGTATTCTGTTTTCCTACGAGGCCATAATGTGGACGTTGATCAATACAAGAACTCAATGATTGAAAGGCAAGTGCCCATATATGTCTTTCATTATACCCCTCTCAAATGATTTTTAATATTGACTTATCAGATTAATGAATGATGCTAAATTAATCTGCAGCCTGGAAGAATTCTTTAAGACTTCTACCATTGGAGAATTTAAAAAACAGCTTCAGTTGCTTCTTTCGTTCCATGGACAGATGAGCAACAATTTGAATTGGAGCAACGATTTGAATGAGAGATCTTATACAAGGTAAGATTGTACTTTGTTTTACCATTTGTATATTAGGCAAGGAAACAAACTTTTGTGGATTTTTGCATTTAGAAGAAACTCTTGAGGGCTGCTTTTGTTATATTACTCCCTTTTCTTCATCACTGGGTAGTGGTTGAGAAAGTTAATTATTTTTCTTGAACTTTAACCTTAATTAATTATAAGTCTACTTAACACGGCTGTGTAAAATAGTTCTTTAAAGAACCACCATATGGAATATTGAACACAGAGATGCAAATGTATTATTAATATTGCAGCCCTTTCCAAGAGGAGAATGTGAAGATAATCTACAACACTTTTGGCTTCTATCTCCAGTTGCTGCCAAGGTAAGTTTATCTTCTTCTGAGTCTCTTGCCATTTGATCATCTCATACTGAATTTCTCGAGTTAATGTCTCCCTATCTTTCCTATAGAATTCTGGAACATATCGGAGAAAATAGAAGAAGCATTGAGAAGGAGTTGAATGAGCTTTTGAAGTTGTGTCGATGGGATCGAATTGAAAATTATTTCGCCATTGAGAGCTTCAAAAGAACAAGGCTAAAACTACGAAAGATTGTAAAGAAGTATACGGTAAGACTACTGTCCACCTTCGTAGTCAATTTGCTAGTACTTTCTTAAAACTTGACCGAACTCTGGGAGGTGTACTATTATGTACTTCCTCATGTTCATCTTCATTGTTTTGTTCATGTCTTTCACAATGGGAAGAGTTTTCTGATCCCATTTAGATATTTAAAAGGATTATCACATATCAACCCAATTTCTCAGTAGCTTTCTTCTAGTCTAGCCTCCTGGTCTTTCATCGTACGTGAAGAAATTACAATCACTCCCCACCTAAAACTCTAGGAAATCTTTCATTTCAAATATATATATATACACACACACACACACATATACATGTGTATGTATGCACGTATACACACAAATATTGGAAACATTAGATCCGATGCTGTAGCATTATGCAGTTTCCCTTGCCCCTTTCTTCTGACTTATCATTTCAGATAATGGTAGAATTTTATGTGGTCATTTGTGTAATATGTATCACTTTATTTTGAGCATCCCACCGATCATCCTTTATTAGTCTTGATATGGAACAGAAACAGGTTTGAGGTCCATATGGTATGCGAACAATTATCATTTAGCTTGTGTTTGATGCAAGTTCTTAGGATAAACTTAAATTGTTGTATGGATTATTCTTCAGTAAATCGTTGGGGCTACACCTAACCCCCAGCGTATTCATTTTTTAATTCTTAAAGGATTGATTTCTTTGTCATGGGTCCATAATTGACATTTGGTGTTTATGGTCATCTGGGATTATTAATGCAACTCATTCACAAATATATCATCTAGGATCTACTACAACAACCTCTCATGGAATTCCTTGGTCACGAAACCTCACGAAAAGGGATTAGCAACTATTCTGTTCAAGGCCAAAAGCTTATACTGGACCCATATGAGGTCATCAGGAATCTTCTTCAGAGTATCTGCAATCTGTCTGAATCTAAAGCTAAGGAGAGGTAAGTTTCAGTTTTTATGTTTTCTTTAACCTATGTTTTTATTATTATTATTATTATTATTTTTTTTTTTTTGTAGAATTATGTCAGACATTGATTCTTTTTTGCAGTTTTGTATGGTTTTCTGATTGGACAAAGAGGCTGGAGAGAGTGAGAGGTTGTTTCCTGAGTATTTAGCTTTGACCTTTTGCAGCTTCTTATTTCCGATTGTTGATTATTTATTCTTACTAGAATTCTAAATCATACAGAGGTCACAAGTGCTGTCAAGGATACTATTTCTCTGCAATCTTCATACTTTGAAGAAAAGAACAAGTTGTGGCATACAATTGAGAAGTTATGTGTCAATATAATTCACTGTGGCGAACTTTGGGAGGATAAAACTAAGAGCTTGGGAAAAAGAAGGGCATTTTCTGACCTCTTAAAGCTTCTTGATAGTTGTGGCTTGTCCAAGCATAGAACATCTGCAGAGGTACTTCAATGCTACTGTTTATTTTCTGACTTTTTGTGATCCATTTTGAGTTCGTATTTTGTTGAAACCTATTGAATCTCATTACAATTTGAAGTTGAGTTCATTGTGCTGTCAGATTGATCCTATACTGTTGGAAAGGAGGTTGTGTTGTTTACTAATTTATGGTGTCATTTAGGGCCAATTTGACAAATCACATTCTTGGCTTCACCAGCCATCCTATGAAGTGCAACATTTGCTACTGACACAAAGTGATGATTCTTCTAAGAATGCCAGTGTTCATTTCGGTCACCTTCAGAGCTCATTTCATGAAATCATATGGCAAACAGCAAATAAGTTCTACTTCAAGAGCATTGCATCAATCAAATATCTGGAGAAAATATGTCTGAATTTTCATAAAGATTTCAGTCTGATACAGGTATGTCCAGGGAATTCGTATCCCCTTTTTGCTGAAAGTTGATTTAGTACTTTGAGCATGTAAACAAGATATATTTTACAAATTGTTACATCTTTGTGATTTTTACCCCCTTTTTTGATAATAATGCATGTTAGTTCTGTAAATGTCTCCCTAGGATTATATGGTTGGTCTGAATTTGAAACAATTGTCATTTTTGTTTTCATGCTTGATTGATGTGGTAGCATATTCTCTCTTATATAGGTAAAAAGATCAGGCTCTTATGTTGATCATCTAATTGAGATACAACAAGAACAGAGGGTTGTTGCCTATAATGTTGCGAATAAACTTAAGTGCATGAGACAGTGTGTGTCACCTTTAGCAAATTTCTTCTCAAGCTCTGTTATATCAGCTGCAGAGCCCATCAGCGATAGCTCTTTTAGCCTGAACCAACATGCTACCTTCAATTGCATGTGGCAACAGAAGGTAACTTTAAATACCTGACTGGATGTGAACCTTGTATTGGCTCCTCTACTTCAAGTTCTCTGACTTTTTATTCTGCAATTGTTACAGCAACTCTTTGATGGTTTCTGCGCTTTGCTATATGAAGAACAGTTGTTGCTACAAATAGTTAGTAACAATCATGTGAATACTTGTTCCATTGTCAAAGATGAAGTGGAAAAGATTCGGCAATTCTTTCAGAAAGTTCTCCCCGATTTTCAGAAATCTAAGGTAAATGACCAATCTATTTTTGTCCTCATTGATTGTAGTTAGAACATTACTTTATCTTACTTATCTCATAATATCTTTGCAGAATATGCTGGATAACAACCTTCTTGGAAGTTATGAAAATATCTCCATGGTAGGGATTGCATTGCACCCCTATGGTGTTACAAAAGAAATGGAAGAGCTGGTGAATCAGAACTTCAAGTTGATTAAATCACTTCAGAAGGATCTCGCTGCCTTCAATGGGCGAGGCGCTGTTAAACATATTCTGCTTGGGCATTTTAAAGATTTATTTTCCAAGGTACCAGGATATGATACTGCAAATATGTTAAATATTTCTATCATTGGAAAAAGAGAAACACGTCAATTGATGCCTGTTCAATTTTATGCAGGCTATTGATACTGAAACGTCGTATTCTTCTGTGCAAGCAAGAATAGATGTTAATGGCAAAGAAAAGATAAATGAACTTGAATCTAATTTCAATGATGCTCTCAAGGAAACATATGAGCACATCGTTGGTGTGTTTCAGAGTATTGGGTCTCTGAATCGTGATTCTGCTCTTAATGAAGACTCATTGATGGATATGAAAGAGTGGAAGATCCTGTTTCAGAAAGATGTAGAACATCTGCGTTTAGACCTCATTCATGATGACGTGATAAGGACCATTCAGTGTGCTGTAAGTTCATTTGGGAGGACATACTGAGGACAATTTTCTGCTTTCTTTTCATTCTGTGAGTTTGATTGACCTATTCTTATATTATTCTTCTTTTTCTTCCTTAGGGCGAACTGCTCGACTATCATGGAGAAAGAAATACTTCCATAAGTTCTGTTTGTTTACGGTTGAGACAATTGTATGACCAATTAGATGTGATACTGGCATTTGGTGATAACCTTATTCAGGATTTTCTGGCCCTGCATTGTATGGTGAGTTTTACCAAACTTCTATCGTGTTGAGAAAATGAATCGAAGAACATATTGTGAAGACGATTCCTGAACCATATGTTGCTTCTGTGTGTAGGTATCTGAAGTGACTTACGCACTTGCAAACATTTTGGCTTCGTTATTTTCCCAAGGATTTGGCACCACCGAAGAACAGGAAAATGACGACACGAAAGAGGGGACTCAAGATGCGAGTGGAACAGGTATGGGTGAAGGTGTGGGATTGAATGATATCAGTGATCAAATAAACGATGAAGATCAGCTCCTGGGCGCCTCTGAAAAGGTATGCAGTTTTAAACATAGATTGTTCAGTTAGTGTTGTTTTTTCACACATAATCCTAAAATCTATTGTGTTTCTGAAGACAAACGAAGAGCATGATGATGTGTCCAAAATGCCCAGCAAAACTGAAACGGGAATAGAGATGGAAGAGGACTTCAATGCTGAAGCATGCAGTGTTAGTGAGGATTCTGAAGATGATGAAAACGGAGGTGATGAGGATGAGCAAATTGAATCGGCCATGGGGGAAGTAGGCACTAACAGTGACGTAGTCGATGAGAAACTTGGGGGTGTCGATGATGATGATGAGGATCGCAATGCAAATGAGAAGTACGAACAAGGTCCACCTGTAAAAGATAAAGCTTCACAAGAAGAAGAGTTTCGAGCCAAGGAAGACTTGGCTGCTGCAAAAGAGGATGCTGATGATCTTGATGCAAAAGAATCTGGTGAACAGAATGAGGAAAATGGAAATGAAGAAGGTCATGATGGTGAAGAAGATATGAAGGTAGACAAGGATGATGCATATGTGGATCCTTCTGGAGTGAATCCTGATGTCCAAAACGAATCGCCTGAGCAAGAAACTCCCATGGACGAACTGAAAGATGCCGATCCAATGGAAGATGGTGAAACTGATGATCTTGATGATTCTGATGTGAAGAACGACGAAGAAAATGCCACTGAATTTCCAGAAGATGGAGATTCCGAGCATCCTACAGATAATCCCGATACAGCCAATGCTGAAGGGGACGTTCTAGAAAACAATACAGAAATGGATGTTACGAAGCCAAAGGAAGATTCCTTGCAATCTGCTCCTAATGATAGCACTGCTCAATCTGGAGGGGGACAGTCTATAGAAGACTTCTCTGCAACGGCTGACATGGGTGACTCAGCACCGGAAGAGAAATATTCAAATTTAACTGAATTTAGAAATGATATGGCTCCAACGAATGGCCTGCCTGATGCCTCTGATCTTGAAGTCAGGGTTGCTGACTCCATGAGTGGAAATTTTTTTAGCAACGAGCAATCACGGACTTCATTACCTCGTCCAGAGTCTCTTATTCAGAAAGCTCAGCCAAACCCTTATCGCAGCATTGGCGATGCCCTTGATGGGTGGAAAGAGAGAGTCAAAGTCTCTGTTGACCTTGAGGAGCAGGTAGAAAATCCTAAGGATATGGTGGAGGATGCAGACGAGTATGGCTACACTGCTGAGTTTAAGGAGGGTACAGCTCAAGCACTTGGACCAGCAACGGCTGACCAAGTCAAAGGAGATATTACTCAAAACGATGAAGAGATGGACGTAGAAAACACTGAATCAAGAGATCCAACAGCTGAAATTGAGATTGAGAAGTTGACTTCTGAAACTAACCCGATTGTCAATTCTGCTCTCAATCCTGTAAGAGATGTAAATAAGCAGAAAGGGATGTTAGATATGGAGCAGCAGCCTGGAGAAGCCATGGAAATCGATGTTGATCATAATCAAGATACGCCTATGGAGAGTATGGTATCTGTAAAGAGGGCATACTTGAGTGAAGACGTACGTCAAATTGTCGCATCCTCAGTAAATGATGATCATCTTGGAAAGGCTCGTGACTTCGAGCCCTCAACTGTTACAAGGGATGATGCTGCCGCTCTTTGGAGAAGATATGAAATGCAAACAACAAGATTGTCTCAGGAGTTGGCAGAACAGTTACGTCTGGTCATGGAGCCCACTTTGGCTAGCAAGCTCCAAGGCGATTATAAGACTGGTAAAAGGATCAATATGAAGAAGGTAATACAACAAGGAGTCAATTACTTTATTGATGCAACTATAGTTATGTAAAAGAGTTTGAACTCTTGAGTTAAGAAATATGTAATTATGTCTGGTCCACAGGTGATTCCATATATTGCCAGCCATTATCGGAAAGATAGGATATGGCTGAGACGGACAAGACCAAGCAAACGTGATTACCAAGTTGTAATCGCGGTGGATGATTCCCAAAGCATGTCGGAAGGGCAGTGTGGTAATTTTGCCATGGAAGCGCTGGTGACAGTCTGTCGTGCAATGTCTCAACTGGAAGTCGGAAATTTGGCCGTTGCAAGTTTCGGACAGCAGGGCAACATCAGATTGCTTCACGATTTCGACAAACCATTCACTCCTGATGCTGGAACTAAGGTATCATCTTCATACAGATAAGTATCTCTCTCATTACCGAAAACTCTCCTTTTTTTCTGAAGTATTTATTCGTTGCCTTCTCTTTTTATATTTTGGACAGATGATCTCAAGCTTAACCTTTAAGCAAGAGAACACGATCACAGACGAGCCAATGGTTGATCTACTAAAGTATTTGAACAACATGCTTGATGATGCTGTGATGCGTTCACGAACACCATCTGGTTTCAATCCTCTCCAGCAGCTCGTACTGATAATAGCTGATGGCCGTTTCAACGAGAAGGTATATACTCTTCTTCGATTATTGAAAGCTATTCTTCGTTCGTCTATGGCCCTTCTCTCAATGTTTTCATGAATCAGGAAAAACTGAAACGACGTGTGAGAGATATCCTAAGTACGAAACGCATGGTTGCATTCTTGCTCCTTGACAGTCCAAATGAGTCCATCATGGATTTCATGGTAACTTACGATTCTCACTGATTTTATTCTTCGTGTGATTATATCTATACTAATAACTACCACGTCTACAGGAAGCAACGGTTCAGGGACCAGAAATCAAGTTCTCTAAATATCTCGACTCGTTCCCATTCCCATACTACGTTGTTCTAAAGAACATCGAAGCACTTCCAAGGACACTTGCTGATCTTTTGAGACAAGTAAGTTTCTGTTAAACCTAATCTAATTACTGCTTCATCTTCTCGAACATAGTAACTGACTTGGATCTTTTTCCATTGATTGCTTGTCCAGTGGTTCGAGCTTATGCAGTACTCAAGGGACTGATGCTAAGCAGATGATCAAGAAATTCGTTTTCAGATTCATGCTCCATTTGTTTGCATCATTATGCCCGCGATCGATGTCCCAAATGCATCACCAACACCATCAAGATCGTGTATATACACACTTGCACATATATATGTATATATATACTGTATATTGCTTGGAAATCTTGCTGTATGTTGGTGAGCATACCAATTTTGAACCAATCTTTATAATCATATTAACGTTATCAATAGAAAAAAAATCTGATTTCTTTTTTTGTTTCCCAGCATGATGGTAGCCTTTGGATTCATGCATGGTCTATGAGAATTTCTCATCTATATATTGTGTTTTAATTTTGTATTTATTTTACTAGAATATTCAAGAGGTATTGATAAAGTAAAATGTAAATATTGAATTTTTATAAGTTATAAAAATAAGGATAATAATAGCATGGCTTATTATGGGTATCCAATGACTCAGCAATTAAATTAGTCATTTTCAAGTTGTCACAATTGCTATTTTAGTGACTCGAATTAAAAAGAAAAAGGGAAAATAGTCTTTTATATTCATTTTTATAAAAATTAATCCTTTTTTATTCATTAATATAACAATTGATTTTTAAATATTTTTAAATATAACAATTGATCCTAAAATATTCATTTTTGATTCAAGTCACCTTTCAAATGGGTCTCATGAGTTCAATCAAACTCATGATTTAGTTATTTATCCTATTATTATTTTATTTAATAGAAAATTATCAAATGGGTCTCATGAGTTCAATCAAACTCATGATTTAGTTATTTATCCTATTATTATTTTATTTAATAGAAAATTATTATTGTGTCAAATACTAATAATAACATTATTAATTAGTAATGTTCCAAAATATTAGTAATATTACTATAGTAATAATTTAATGTTTTCAAACATTAAAATTTATTATTTTCGAAAATAATTGTTTTACTAATGTTCGAAAATTACATTTTTTTCGAACATTATTGATTTTCCAACATTTTTAATATTAATGTTCGAAAATTATTGCATTTTCAATATGTATTAATTTTCGAAAATTTGAAAATCAATAATTTTCGAAAAGATGTGATTTTCGAAAATTAGTAAAAAAAATATTTTTGAAAATAATAATTCTTAATGTTCGAAAATATTAAATTATTACTGTAGTAATGTTACTAATATTTTGGAACATTACTAATTAATAATGTTATTATTAGTATTTAACAAAATAATAATTTTTTATTTAACAAAATAATAATAGTATAAATAACTAAATCATGAATTTGATTGGACTGGTGGACCTATTTGAAAGTTGACTTGACTCAAAAATGGATATTTTAAGATTAATTGTTATATTTAGGAATTAATTATTATATTAATAAATTAAAAGGGATCAACTTTTATAAAAATGGGTATAAAAGATCATTTTTTCAAAAGAAAAAATTAAAAATCTTTTTTCACCTGTCGACCTGATTTGTGAATCCAAACACGAACCTATTATGCCACGTGTAGCACGTGGCTTATTGGAGATTCAGATTCTAGATAACATTTGACACGTCATAGGATAACTATTGCTGACTTGTTGTAGGTAGGGCAGGCCTGTCCTATTTTCACATTCTTTTTTTTAAAAATTATTTTGTTAAGAAAATAAATTGGAAAACAGAAACAAAATCTTAGAACAAAGCTTTATCAATATGTTTATCTAACACATAATTAAATCTACGAAATGAGTTTTTTAAAATTTTAATAATTATTGAACAGATAAAATCAGTTACGGGGTCTGCTGTTATTTCCCTGAAATAGATTTCTTTTTTATTGTATTTGTAAAGAGTGTCAGCTTTTGAAACACCAAAAACAAATGATATTTTCCGGCAAGATCCGATCTTACCGGTGACCCTGCAGATGAATTGGTAAGAACTTTCATGAAATGATAAACCCTTTTGCTGTTTTTTACTTTCGATCCAAAACATGGTTTCACAAGCGCAAAAAAGTTAATTGGATATTCATGTGAATCCGTAGAGGTTACTTTTCATATTTTTCTTGTAAGAATCCTTAAAAAGATTGGGACTTTGCTGCAATTTCTGTGTATGTATAGAAACTGTTTGATCATATGCCTCTGTGGTGTATATGGTTTATTGCACAGAGTTTAATTTGTATGATTGATTAGAAGAAATATGATCTTGATTAGAGGAGAAGACTTGGTTATATGTTTGTTATAGGATAGTTTGTATATGGTAGTGAATTAGTTAAGGGACTTTGAACTGGCAATTGGTGAAGAAAGTGGAGAAAATGAGTTTAAGAACTGCAGAGGAAGAACCAACAGCACAAGAAATCCACATCCCAGCAGATATAGATTGGCAAATGTTAGACAAATCTAAGTTTTTCTTTCTAGGAGCAGCTCTATTTTCTGGTGTTTCAGCCTCTTTATATCCTATGGTGGTGTTAAAAACCCGACAACAGGTTGCTCAATCCCATGTTTCATGTATTAGAACTGGGGTTTGGATCATGAGGTATGAAGGAATTCGTGGATTATATAGGGGATTCGGGACTTCTTTGACGGGCACTATCCCTGCCCGAGCTTTATACATGGCTGCTCTTGAGGTTACCAAGAGTAATGTGGGAACTACAGCCACTAGGCTCGGGTTTCCTGAGCCTACTGCATCGGCTGTGGCCAATGCAGTAGCTGGACTGACCGCTGCCATGGCATCACAGGTGGTTTGGACGCCGGTTGATGTGATCAGCCAGAGACTAATGGCGCAGGGGGGAGTCGGTGTTGGTGGTGGAGGAAATCGAAGTTCTTTGAATGTTTTGCCGTGTAAATATGTAAATGGGGTTGATGCATTCAAGAAAATTTTGAATACAGATGGGGTAAGAGGGTTGTATAGAGGATTTGGGATATCGATTCTAACCTATGCACCTTCAAATGCTGTTTGGTGGGCGTCTTATTCGGTGGCACAGAGGCTCACTTGGAGTGGAATAGGCTGGTTTCTCTGCAAGAAAGAAGATGAAAGGATTGAAAATGGATCAATTATAAATAGTAATAATAGTAGTGGTGGTAATGGATTGAGGCCGGATGCCAAAACCGTAATGGCAGTTCAAGGGGTGAGTGCAGCCCTGGCTGGAGGGTTTACAGCATTGATGACAATGCCATTGGACACAATCAAGACGCGTTTGCAGGTTTTGGACGGGGACGAGAATGGTAGAAAGGGACCGAGTTTGGGGCAAACGGTGAGAAATCTTGTCAAGGAAGGTGGATGGATGGCTTGTTATAGAGGGTTGGGTCCGAGGTGTGCTTCGATGTCCATGTCTGCAACTACTATGATCACTACTTACGAGTTCTTGAAACGTCTCTCAACTAAGAGTCAAGAAGTTTTGACATCATGAAAGAACACACACGCTAACTCTTGTTTTTCTTGTTGATTTTTTTTCACTCTGTTTTTTGTTTGGTTTATCCTCATATGTAAATAGTGGTCAATGTAAAAACTTTTTATCCACTAACTAGCTTTCTTTTTCTTGGGACATTTGCTTGGGTGGAGGGGTTGGTGGAGTGGGGTCGGGTAGGGTCGTGCAACTTGCTTATCTAAAAGAATACGTACAAGATAGTTTAAGCATTTGTCATGTATCATCTTTATATCAAAATCAAACACTTGTTTTAGCTATTACCTTTCATTATCAGCAGACCATACATAGAATCTGAAAGAAATAATTGCAATTAGGTTGTGAAGTACCATTTGCCACATAATACTTTTTCCAGAGGTTTGAATTTCATCTCCTCCATTTCATATCTTCCATTAGCAAATACTCACCGTCCCAAAAAAGAGTCATGTCTCTTTTTCTGGAAAGGAGAGAATAGCAATTTTATCGTACAAAGTATCCTATGAAATGGTCTGCATGAACATGAGACCACACTAATACAATGTGTTCAAGGATCAAAAAATCCAATGACATTGTAAAAAAGGTAAATATCATGAAGGGTAGCAGAATTTTACCAATCAAACGTGCCACAACCCTTCTCATTTTGGTTGAAGACGAATACACGAGAAAGATTCACAGAACTATCATGCCATATCAATAGGAGGAGACGAGCAAGAGCTCTTTAAAAAGAAAGGACATGAAATCCTATTTAAGAGAAACATGATAGTTCCATAAAACCCAGGGGACTACTTCTGATGCTACAACAAATAATAATACTATACCAAAAATACGAAATCCCCCAATCAGAAGTGCAAGTTCCACAGGTTAGCCCTCGATAGTTGAACAAGCAAGGGATCTATCTAATCGGCCAATGTACCAAGTCATTTCTGGAAAGTACAGAGCTAAAGATTTGCATACTACATTAAGGGCGAGATCGTTTGTTGCTGCATGACGGACATTTGTACTGCTTGATGTGCTCAGCTCTAGCAGGAGTAATCTTGACACATTTTCCGTGAAACCACTTCTCACAGATATCGCAGCAAATCCAGAATTCATCGGATGCATAGTTATCTCCACATGCTCCGCATAATGTCTCCCCATGCTCATCCTCGTCTTCCTCGTCCAAGCCCTCTTCTTCCTCTTTTGGCTGTGTCTTTGAAAACTTTACCGGAGTTTCAGATGATCGCTGTCGCCAAAAGAGCAAAGTGACGTACCATCAAGAAGTTGACAATATAGAGAATACAAGGCTACATGCTCAGTAATAAAGGTTGATGAAAGAGAAGCAATGAGGACAACTCACACAAATAAAGAGAACATATTAAAGTAAAACAATTAATTGTCTGGGGAATTTATCCCTACCGGTTTGGAGTTGGACTTCGACTTGTTGCTACTATGATTTGAGACCGAAGATTTCTCTTTCTGCTGTTTTTTAGCAGCACCAGTCACAACTTCAAATACAGTAGGGAGATCATTGATCATGTTGAAAAGCCGCTTCCTGCACCAAAACAAGGAAAGTCATCATATACTTGTAAATTAGGACCATAATTCAAGCAAGTTATATGGCATAGTTGTTCAAATATCTTAATGGGATCGAGACAATCTGGAGAAAGATTTGCAACCAGGACCTATCAATAAAATAACATGTTGATACCAACCAACATCCTCCACCAAAACAAAAAACTTAAGAGAGATTATAAAAAAATTGTCATGAAAACTAGCCAAACAAACAGCATAGGAGGCACCTGTCAGCTTTATCAAAACCAAATCTAGCACCGAAATAAAAGGCAACACCAAGCAACCAAGCATCACTGTGGACAGCAACTAGAGATAACCAGTCTTTTTCTTGCATCCCGTCCCTAGCAAAGTTGATGCCCAAAGCAGGCTCTGGGAGTTCTGGAGGTACTTCTTCAGCAGGCAAATTGACCTCCCATTGCTCACTGGGGAACCCATACAAGCACAAATTCTCCTTTTCTGGAAATCAAAGCATGACGTAAATAATACTAACCACACTAAACACGCTTGACGACAGGAAAAGTGGCGTAAATAATATCAACTGCACTAAAGACACGTGGCGACAAGAATCACAACACATGCATAATTTATCTCTTACAACAAAAATCTTTACAAAAAACATAAAGGAATCTAAGACACAGATACCTGGTATTGAACATACAAACAAAAAGTTCCGGATGCTACGTAACGACTTCCATTACTATTACAACAAACGACAGAGGTCATTAAACACTATTATTCCAGATCACACCAAAAATGTACAAGATTCCAACAAGATAATCACACTACTAGACCTAAATTCCTATTATCCACCATGCTAACAACACTCTTGCATGGCATGCCAAGCAAGAGTCCTCGAGTTACCCACATAGCATCACATCGCTCATGCACATTATATAACCAGAACTGCCATAATGGAGCACAACAAATAGAAAAGAAGAAACTAATTTTTCAGATTGAATTCCCAGAATTAAAATGTATTTCTAGAAACCCAAAAACAAAACAGAAGAGTAATATACCGGCTTTAAATTGATAACCAAATACTCAAGATTCATATATCCACATCCTTCACTGTACAAAAACATATTTATAGCTCAATACAAATATAAATCTCACATGTTCCATTTCAAGTGAGACAATAAGAGGGTTCCACCATGAGTGATGGTCCCAGTTAGCTAACTAGTGTACTCTCAAATTCAATGCACATTGTAGTCAACAATCTCAAACCCACATTTGCAGATAGTAGATAACATAAAATCCCTTTCTTTAAAAGTGAAACAGAAAATTGGAGTCAAAATCCACTTAATTAATAAAAAAATTCCAAACAGCTGGTGCAATTAATAGACCAAGAATTATTTAAAAAATTTGGAAAATTAAAATTCAGACATCAAATTCTAAGCAAAACCATTAAGTTTACTTCAGAAGACATTCTTTCCGCACAAAATTTAGGAAACTAATCTAAAAAAAAAAAAAACTTGCACACACACAAATTAAAAATAAAAATCAAATAACTGATTAAATCCGAAAACTCTCACCAGGATCACACTGCTGGTAAAATTCTTCAACATCTGCAAAAAAATCAAAGAATCAACTAAAACTCCGAACGAAAGAAAAAATGAACAGCATTTCACACACCAAAAAAAAAAAAAGAACAAGAAGAAGAAGAAAGAAACGGAAACATAAATGCAATTTTAGATGAAGAAAGAAACGCAAAATACAGACAAACCAGTAGTGAGGGCTTTGATGAGTCCAGCTCTTCTACCCTTAAAATCCCTAAAAACTTCTTCAACAGTCCGAGGATTGTAGCCAGCCTCCATCTCCTCTCTGGGGCGCAACTTTACAACGAAAAAGCAATGGGAACAGTACGAAAATGTTGGAGGGGTTTAAGAGCAGGGGATAATAAATAGTAGAGAATCTCCAGTAGAGAGAGAAAGAGGAGAGAGAAGTAAATGAGAAGCGATGGATGGAGCGGATTTGAATCTAATGAAGATGGACGGGTTTAACTATATTTGAGAGGTGCCTCATGAGTCCGACAACCCAATTTATATTTCTATTATTTATTTCAAAAAATAAAAATAAAGAACTCTTTTTTTCATTTAATTAAAATATACGTATTTAAAAATTAATGGGTTTTCTTTATTTCTTTTTCTATTTCCAATGTGGTTTACAATTTTGTTGGGGTTTTTATATATTTCTATATATAGTGAAATGCCTATAAGAAATGAGAAACACGTGCCAAATATTTCAATAATATAGGAAATTTTTTATTTTTTATTTCTAGGACTGGTGTTTGATTTTGGTCTACTTTATTTCAAAATTTTAATCTTAGTTCTATAATTATAAAATTTATTCAATTTTAATTTCCTTTTCGCCGGAATTTGCAATTTTCGATTTTCAAACGATTGAGATACACTCTCCCGAATTTTACAATTTCCGACCAATTCCAACAACATGATAACGTTATGATTATGTGGCTTTTTTTTAAATATTTATTTTGACCTAAAATTTCCAAATAATACATGGTGGATAATAGATCAACATCAAAATCCATTACATTTTCTTGCTTCATCGCTATAAACATAGCCTTTGTTCATCATCGAAGAACAATAAAACAGAAATGATGATTGAACTAAAAGAAGAAAACAGGATTCTTGCTTATTGATTATGGACTAGTTTTGAAGTTACAACAAAGTGTCAAGTTTCTTGCATGAGTTTTAGATTGATCTTCTTGTACTTTTCTTGTCTTGATGAACCTTCCACCAATTCCTCTAACCCTTCTCAAAGCATGAAGATGTCTCGATTCGTGTAAATAAGGCTAAGCAAACAATCAAGAATCAGTAACAACTAACACATATATATATGATCTTAACAAGAAAAAAATGATCAAGAAACATAACATAAAAGGTGTAACCTTTTTAGGTTTGTCGAGTTTGGTCTGAGCCTGAATCTTGGCTCTCTGTCTTCTCCGTCTCAAGATCGCTTCGTGCTGCTTTGCATTGACATATATGAGCTCATAGGTTGGAAGATGAAGTGGGAAAATTAACATTTTAACTAGAGGGATTGTAGTAACCATTGATTTGATGGTGAACATGAAGACAGAAGAGGATGAAGCATTGTATTTATATCCATTCAGTAACATGTAAATGATTTTATTTTATTTTTCAGAAAGAAGTAGTTAGAATCTTTTCAGAATCAAAGAATGAAAGCACTGATGCAAATTGGCATACAATATAGCTAAGTTTTTTACTGTTTTTGTGCATAGTTTGGGTTGAAAAACTGAATTTTTGTAGAGGTTATCACCTTTAGGTTTGTTTAAATGAATGTAGGAATATCTGTGGAATCAATAGGGTTGAAAAGGATGCAATGAGACAAAGTCAAGACATAAAATATTTTGTAGTTGCTTGATAAATATGTTGTGGAATTTCCCTTTTCAACATTGAATTGAATGATTTGTGAAGGTTGGAATAAAAGAATTTCATCACATCAAATATAGTTACCTTGGGCCAACCCTACCCCAACCTTTTTCTGAATAAAATATAGTAACCACTTTAGTTATTTGTTGTTTTGAAAACCATTGGCTGGAAGAACTAAAACAGAGGTTAGTGAAGGTTTTAAAAAACAATTGTAGTCTTATGAATCACCTAAAGAATCTAATTCCATGGTACAGTTGTCAACTCATAATTTGGAATTTCATCTCACGAGTTATATTTAGGCACAATCTAATATAAGTTTTTATGTTGAAAAAATAAATTTGAGTTCATATTGAGTTAACAAAAGAAATGACATGGAATAACATTTAACAATCATAGAATCGAATATATGTGTGTTTTTCCCAAAAGAAGAAACAAAAGAAAATGTCAATGTTTAAAAAAAGGAGTGTCTTATTTTGGAGTACTATTTGGATAATCATTCTTCACATAATTATCATGGTAGTTCAATTTTGCTCCAAAGCACTCTACTTAAGAGTAAAATATAACACAAAGTTAACAACTCAATTTAAGCAGAAGAAGGTCCCTTGTGCTACTTACAACCGTTATTAATCAAGTTCGTATGTTTACCAAACAATCAAATAATAGAATCACCATTCATATCATCAGATAGTGGAATTATCATCCCTTACTTTTCACCAGTGTTCTAACTTATTTATAGAAATAAAAAGGAATGCCAAAAACATCAGGTTTATGTCAGAAAAACACACTTTTAATGTACACAACTTTACTAATATCTCTCTGTAAGTAAGATTTCCCAGAAACCAAATTTTATTTAAGAACTCAATACAACACAAACTATCACTAGCAAGCATGGTTCCAGAAAAACAACACACTTCTAAAAACTTGAACAACAAACCAAAAGGCAAAAGAAGAAAAAGAAATTGCAGTACTCTATGTTAGAACATCAAGAGAATCCAGAGTGTGGAAAGGCACTGGCTCGGAAAATTGTTAGCAAAGGACGTGAATCTCCAAATGTCGCATACAGTCTTGAGCTCTTCAAAATATCATCAGCTGCTGGCTCACACCAAAAAATATCCCAAGCAGCCTCGATGGAAATTCTCTACGTGTTACCAAAAACAGAACATCTAAAAGTGGTGTTTGCAAGAAATTAAGCAAAACTCCCTTCATTTGTATTGCATTTCCTGCACAAGTATATATAATGAATGAATAGCACTATCAAAAGTTGTCAACGAGGCATGGGCCTATCAGCAAAGTAAATAAAGAAATGCATGAGTCGATAACAAAAATTGCAGTGCAATATCGTTTCCATTTTTAAGTAAATCACCAGAAAGTTTGCAGTGTTATGAGCAGCAGAACCAGCACAAGCACCAACGGTCTGTTCCAACAAGCATTGATTGGGATTCCAAAACTCTATTTGTAGGGCTCAATTTTGGTGGATAATGATATTTTTTATTGCAGTAGCACCATTAAAAACGTGGAGAAGTAGAAGGATGGAAAGAAGAAACAATTATCTTACAGGAGGATATGTTGGCAAGTACAGACCCGGTCCAGGTTGTCCCATCATCATCTGCTGCCCATACAGCATCAAAATTCAGTAAAACTTAATAATACCTCAAATTATGGACAAAACCCCCACAGCAAAAAATATGACAACCTGAGGTCCATTTGGATGATAATATGGATGTGGCATTGGTACACCCTGTGGACTGAATAGAACAGGCTGCTGCACAGCAAAAGAAGGTCCAATCTGCATAATGATAAACCACCAAAAATGAAGTCAGTGTTAAGATGGTAGACCTACAAAAGTGATGGAAATAAAATGATCAAAAGATGCCAATAAAAATAACAGGATGAGGATGGCTATATAAAAATGAGGGTTGATTAATTACGTAATGAATAAAAATAGCACATATATATTATATTTATACCAATACACAGATTTTATAGCTGAGGCAAGCTCATTAGCAAAAACATTCAATCATGTTAATTATGTTGGAGATACAGGCTACACTTCCACATCATCTAAGCAAATGGCAACGAGGAAGCATGTAGCAATGGATTTGTCTGCACCTCAACACCAACAGGCACTCCATGCATATGCGTCGCGGCAGTCATGCTAGCTGGGTAATAAAAGGAACTATCAGCAACTGGAGAAGAAGGCCTTAGGGGCATTGGAGATGGCACAAAACTCTTCGCGTTAGCACTTAGTTTAAATTCCTGCCAGGCAATCAAGAGGAGCAAAAGAGTTAACAAATGATACATTAGGAACATGGTAGGATGTGACAAGAAAAGGGAGATCATCGGTACACTCATCATGCCACGCATGTTAGTTGGAATGCACCAAGGAACAAGATCACACTAAATTATGATTGCCACAATGAATCTTAGAATGTCACATTCCTTATTGGTCAACCTTAGCATGTGGATTTAGTGTTGACTTCTCTGAAGCCAATGAGCCGACAGTTAAACTAGGTGACAACCCGCGGCCAGCCGAAGTGGAGGGAGCACCTCCACGATCAGAAGTTGATGATGCATAACTACTGGACTGGGTAGGAGAACTTGCAGTCCCTTGTGTTTTAGGAGGTTCTGTAGCCTCCTGTGCCTCATTACAAGAGCTTGATATTTCCTGACCTTTGGATGATACATGTGATGGATCAAATGAAGTAGCATTTGCAGACAATCCAATCTTATCCCAGCTTTCCTTCTTCGAATTCAGCAATGATTGTGAATCTGTGAATGCAATCTCGTTCATCTTAATGCAACACCAAAGATAAATAAAATGGCATAATGGAAATATATTCTACAGAACTCACACAAAGCCAAAAGAAGAGAATAAATATGGGCAAGAATCGGCCCATAAAATGAGAAAATGACAAGCCTACAATTCTGTCCTAATAAATTCTACAAAACTAGTAGGATTTTTACAACGCAAAAATATCATCACTAAACATAAAAAGGCATCCTATATCAGTGAGCCACTTCAAATAAGAAAGAAAACTTGATAAGAGGTTGTCCTTGCAAATCATGATGATACATACACCTGTTATCAGGATTCAGGACCAAATGTAACTTTGACCAGTATGAATAAGACAGTTCACTCACCCTCAGGTTTAGATACTAGACCTTGATCATGTAACTGCATAGAAGAGGAAGTGCTCATGAGATTCACCAAGTAACAATTTTAATAAAAATAATAATAATAATACTATCACCATTGAACTTCAGAACAGTCAAACAGACACTAACCTTTTGCTTTTCTTCGTCCTTCAGATAATTGGAAACAGGTTGTCCAATGAATTTGTCATCATGAATCCTAAAATAAAACATTCCACATTTTTGTTACTAAAAAGCACTTTTGCAATTTAAGAACTAGCCATTCAAATATTAAAAGGGAATAAAGCATAACCTCAGATTTAGGAAAGTTAACTTGAGTTTTCAAACGTATTTTTTACGCACAAAATTAGCAGATGATAAAACAAAAAACCTGCTAGCATCAATCACAGATGAATGTTTTGGGAGCTTTGCAGCATGATCCTCAAAACCTGAATGATGCACATCCCTGATGGTGGCAGTGAGAGAAGATTGTCTTTCTCCCTACAGGATGAAAGAAGGAGATATTAATGAAAACTTATAGCCAATATCCAAAAATGGCCATTAATCAGTGTTGGGCGGACTCAAATAAGTACAAATTTAGTAAATTTATACTTCCAATGCAGCAGAGATAGAACAAATCATAGACAAGTGGAAGAGTCCCTGCAACTATGATAAAAGCTCACACGCAACTCATGACTGGCTAATTAAGGTCACTAAACCCTTTTGGTGTGATTCAACCACAGTACATTACACTCACTTCAAAAGTCTTAATTTTCTAATGAGTGGATGTTCGTAGAGCAACTTAACTGAGCTCATTTAAGCAAGATGAATAGATGAATGATATCCTCAGAAGTGAAAACAGATATAAAATTGATCTTAACTCTGAGCAGAAAAAATCCGGTCAAAGAATCAATGGGCAAGAGAAGCAAGAAACAACACAGATACATTTTCCTAATCTAATTGTGGTGCTGTAATACAACACATGCAAGGAGCCAAATGTTAGTATTAATTATGATAGATAATAAAAAATTCAAATTTAGCATCTCAATGCTGTGGGTTGAATTCTAAAATACACACACATATATCAAAAAAACCCAGCCCCACCCAAGACTTACAGAAATAAATTAGCATCAGAACATATCATAAAACTAGCTATTCAACATAGTCTTACAGTTTATGGAAACAGAGATATGTTGTGCTCTCAAATAGAGATAAGTAAGCAGGAGAAGAGCAAAGAGATTGGGAGAGGGGTGAAGTTGCCTGGAATTCTGAAAGAGAAATTTAATTTAACTATATGACCATATCTCCATTTGGTTCATGGATTGATAGTGGGTTCTTGCTTTTTTTCTTTTTCTTTTTTTTTTTCCTTAAAAAAAAAAAATGAAACTCAAAATGCCCCACCCCCTCTTGCCATTTCAAAGCCTTAATGATCCAAAAGCCAAAAGAGAGATTGAGGAACTAACATAAAAAAGGCAAACATCCTTACAGGCAATGATAGTACACCGATCATAATGCCAGGTATAATAACAAAGAAAGACATTTTCAGAGATTATGAAATACCATCAATGAAGATCTCCATGACACTTGAGTTCCATCACAGTTTTTCTTTGTAGACATGTCTATGCATTTTTTGTCAATTATAGAATCAGAGACACCTCCAAATGTGTCATCATTTCGTGCATCCAATAATATGTCCTCAATCTCGCAGTATCCATCTTCATCGGTTCCCCGGTACACCGATGAATATAGAGTTTCTTCATCCATTTCAATATTTCCATCAGGTTGAACACCTCTTTCCTACATAATCAAGATGATTGAGATGAATGAAACAGAATGTAAAACCCAAATGGAAGATGAAAGTGCAGTTAGCCAAGTCTCAGTCCAACCTCTGCCAGATGAAGATCATGGGTTACCTCACCCTCAATCTCTCTAGCTAACCTTAGGGCTTCTCTTTCTAAATCTCTCATCTGAGGGCCTCTCTGAAGCCTTGTTGTGTAAAGCTCCTCATTGAAGGTGCTCTTAACTCCAAATAAAGTTTCATTTACTTCAAACTGATCCCAGCCTCTGATATGCAGACAAAGGTATTTTATCAGTTAAAATAAGCATTAGATAAACAAGGATGGCTGAACCACCTGAAGGAACACAGCCATGAATGAATGGTTATTTAAAAATATAATGCAAAAGCAAATATTACTCTATGATTTCTAAAAGGTTTATGCCTGAATTAATATGTGGCTGTCTCTCAAACCATGGTTGAAGGCATAATGGAACATTATTCACAAATTCCAGTAAAAGAGAACTTTCAGGTGTTATCCAATAATGAAACAAGCCAAGATATTGTCATCATGTTTATCCAGAATTCAAAGAGGAAACGTGATTCTCTGACCTATTCCAAGAGCCATCAAATATATTCTCCAATTCAGGACACCCAGGATCATTTTCATCAGGGACCCAACGCTCCAGTTCTCTCCCCACCTCTACTTTCCGAGATTGTGATATGTAGGAATCTATCATGAGCTCCGGCTGATTTTCATGCTGGAGCTCATTCATAAACCCGTTCCTTGTTACAGGCACACCCTGTTCAAGTTCAACAAAGAAAACTTGTTTATGATATAAGTCCATATCAGAAGGGTACGCTGCTTTACTGTCCAGAGGCATCAACTAAAAAAAAGGGATAGATAACTTATCATGGAAATGTTGATATAGACAAATCAAGGATCAGGACCTTAAAATCACAAGTAATCATATAACATAAAGTATTATTGACCTTCGCAATCACTTGCACAAGATCCTTAGCAGGTATGATCAGGGTCCTAGAAGGCGGCTTGGTATGAAAATCTGAAATATTTTTCTGTCCTTGAGATCCATCTTTAATTGAGTTTGCCATTTTCAGAACAATTCCTGCACAACAAAAAAGTCATATATCAGAGAAAACATTCCATTTGCAGATGTAGGGTTCAGCTCAAGTGGGCTTAATCAAACACATGTGTTTCCATTGATAAACTTATGCAGCTATAGTTTGATATACCAAAATCCTCTGCATTGGTAGCATGAAATATTCCAGAAAATACAGATCCATCCTGCACCTGGACTTCCACTTGATGTCCGACGAGGCATGTAGTTAAATATATTAGTCGATCACGAGAATTTGAGTGAAGCAATTCTCCTTTACCTAAAATTATTTTAAGTTAGTATGCAGTTCACAGACAAACTGGAGTGTACAGTCATGAACTTTAACTAAAACTACACGTGTTCCCTATCTGATACTTACTATCAAACCTAGTTGCAGTATCACTTCCAATATTACGGCGAACATATTCATCAGAAGAGGATCTGGGCTGCACAACTTGCTGCATATACATCTCCAACAAATGTATGCAGAAAACTTAGACCAAGGTTCAGATAATGAACTGCAAATAAAACGACCAATGCAATTAATTGTCTTTGAGAAGGCAGAAGTAAAGTTCATTACAAAGAATCAAAGATATTAACATAAAATAAATGATTGACGATAGCTCAAGACTTCAAACAAGGTAAGATTCTCATGGTAATACCAAATAAAATGAGATGACATCCGCGACCAGCGATTAGAGGTAGACATAGATCAGATACACAGAAAACAATTACACTCCAAATGCCATTACCCTTAGAGAGAGCTTATTTCATTAACAAGTAGCTAAGCATTCTGTATTTGGTATATATACAATCACCCATGTTTTACAAGTAGAAAAAATTATAAAATTATTAATTTATGACAGGTCCAATGCAAAAGTAATTTATGACAGTTTAACCCACTAGCAGAAACAGTGATGAAACATTTAGCCATATCTATAAACCCTATAAAACATCATCTGCCATTACTAGAATCTCAACAAACTAACAATCACTCTGAAACTCATTCGACCAAATCTAACAGTGTCCAACTAGTGGAAAGATCAGTAGCAGTCCCGAACGTGCTCTTGAAAACAATTATAAGAAAAGGCAATATTCTATTACCTGTCGTTGATGATTATCTCAAGATGTATGCAAAACAGCACATTCACCCTCTGCAAGGAAATACAGATGCTCTCTTGGAAAAATCAGAAGCAGCCCTGCATGTTCTTTTAACCTACCATTGATGATTATCTCAAGATCTATGCAAGGCAGCACATTCACCCTCTACAAGAAAATACAGATGCCCTCAAGTTATGATAGTCTGTAGGTTTCTAAATATTCCATACATTAACATGAAATGATAGAAATTCATCCATTATGGCAAAATTGTCATTTAGTGGCGCAAATCAAAACATGGCCAAAAAGCTATGACCAAATTGTATTCATATTAAAATCCTTAGTTTTAATTTATGAAGCTTCCATAGTACTAGAAACTCTCAATAATAGTCTAATGAAACTTGAATCGAATCAAACTTGGGAAATCTTTAACTTTTCAATTAAACCAAAAGTATAAACAGAAAAACCATAAAAATAATTATCCTACAAAAGCATGCATTAACGAATTACTTTCCAATATCCATTAAAAGCTTTTCAAACTAATTGGCGAAAAATAATGCATTGACATAAGAATTTTATCAGCAACTTCATCTGAAAGAATTGGACGCTTGGTAACGCACAACATCAACCAAAATATACACCTATAAAAAAAAGGAAAGAAATAATTGAGAATGGTTTCCAGGGCACCTGCAACTCAACTATTTAACTTAACCACACAGAACAACCCCCCCCCCCAAAAAAAAAGGAAGCAACAACATGAATTTAATCAACCAAGTGATTCAAAAACAGATGGACATAGTTCCCACAATTTTAATTGCAGCTTAGCATTTTCGGAAAGCAACAATAATACTACTATAAATAAATGATAGAAGTAATGCCGGACCAAAATATATCCATGAAAATTCTTCCTCGAACGCTGTAATCTGACCATGGAATCAATTCATGAAACTACAAATTCTACAAATGCAAAGAGGAATTCAGAAACATACATACGAGAAACACAATTGGAGATCAAGAGCGAGAGGAGGCAATCTGGGCGAGACCAGAAGGGTTTGATCAAAGAGGAAACGACGGCGTCCTGTGTATGGTTTGAGGGTTACCGCCACGCGAAAACCGGACCCGAATCAAGACCCGCCCAGAATTGTTTGGACATTGTGGAGTATCGTTTTACTAATATACCCTTATTTGGTCTTTTATGGGCAAGACTAAAGATACTCTATCATCACCACGAGCCTTGTAGCTCAAGTGATATCCACCTTTATAAAGGTGCAGATTGTGATAATCCGGGTTTGAACCTGAGTCACGCAAGTTTTCTTGTTCTTATTGTTCCCCTCCCTTCCACTCCCCCAAACTCATTTAAAAAAAAAAAAAAATACCCTATCATCTTCTAAGTATATTTTAATTTATATATTTTTAAATTTTATCCTTTAAATTAAATTTTACTAATTTTATTCAGTTATTATAATCAAATTTCTATATGTTTGGTTATGATGGTCGAACGTGTCTTTACTTGTTCAATTAAGGTGGCCCAACATTTTCTATGTATTCGACCAATTAAGATCGAACGAAACTATTCAAATTTGATCGATTTTTTATGTTTTTTCATATAACTTTCACTTGATTTTCATAAATTTATTAGAACAGTGGAATGTTCGTCATTATATTGGAAAAAAATGAAACCCTAATTTTCTGCTTCTTCAAATTCTCTATTTTTCATCTTTTTTTCTTCTTTAATATTAAATCTTTTAATTTCTTAAAAAAAGTTATACTAACATAGTGACCAACATTCCATGGTTTTAATAAATATATGAAAATTGAGTGAAAATCATATGAAAAAATACAAAAAATCGATCAAATCGAAATAGTTTTGTTCGGTCCTGATCCGTCGAATACATAGAAGAGTGTTTGGCCACCTTAACCGAACAAGTAGAAGCACATCCAGCCATTATAATCGAACATATAGAAATACGTTCGGCCATGATGATCGAGCAAACTTAGTAAAATTTGACTTTAAGGATAAAATTGATTTTTTTTATTTTTTTTATTTAAAAATTGTATGAATTAGGGTGTACTTTAGAAGATGATGGGTGTCTTTAGTCCTATTTTTTTTATTTCTTTTTGTTGCTTTTTGGTAAACATATTTTATATTTATTTTTTCCATTCTTATATAATAATCACTAAAATAAACCATGTGTATTAAATTTCAAAATCATTATGGTTGTAGAACTTCAAAGCTTACTCCTTAAAATGTTAATATACGGATGATATCAAAATCCACTTTTTTTTCTTTCTTTTTTTTTTTTTTTTTTTTTTGCTTAATACAACCATCACAATTTTTGGACAAAATTATCCTCCTCGGAATAGACTAAAATATCATCTTCAAAAAATAAACATATTTTTCCCACGGAGACACACCATCTCTCAATTTCTTTAAAATCTCCAAAATAAATTTAAATAATTAAATAAATCAACAATGGGTTGTGAAGACTTAATGGAGATGGAATGTATATATTTTCTCCCACATCTCCACATTTAATATTAGACTTGCATCTTTTCTAGACGTAAAAAGTAGTTGAATTGAAACTCTATTTCGAACAGTGTTCAACATCAATTCACCAAACATCATTCACAACATACGATGAATAGTAGTCTGACAACCTAAACAAACAAAATTCCAAACCAATTTCCTTTTTTATTTTCCAATCCAAAAGCTAAAAATGAAATGACATTCTATTGGTATTGCTCAATCCATCGACACTGTTCAACTTCTTCAATAGTCACCTTATGAATTCGATGTTCCATAGGTGTTAATGGATGAAATAGTAAGAAGGGATAAAACAAGAGATGTATATTTGAACAACTTCAACTGTTTAAACATGCTATAAAAATACCTGCAACAGAATAACAGTACGATCATACAATACAAGTCTTATTCTGTGACAGACAAAAAAGGTTCAGAAAACCCATATTAAATCAAATAATTTCCAAAAATACACACTGATGTAATATGATCTACGTATCAAGGGTTGTTTGCCCTCGTATTCACCTATTGTGGTTTAGAACATCGATAGCTAAACTTCTAAAACCTCCACTACGCTGATGTAGCTATTGTCTCCATGCTTCGTCTCAGTTATCACGATTCATTGCGCTCGAATCAGGGCAGTTGGATAAACGAGATGAAAGCATTGCGTCCCAAGATTTGTACCACGTATCGTCCTGGTGAAACTTGATGCGTTGTGATTTACGAAAATAAGGATTGAAAGTCTATCGTATCATACAGGTTGGAAAACAAGATACCTGGATCAGTAGCCATGTTAATTTACAGAGGTAAGTCGATCTTCTCGGACCACTTGAATATGTCTGAATACACACGATCACCTCCCAATTCCTCTCCAGTGGCACCAGCAGCAACACGCATAATGTCCTCAATCAAAGCAAAATTTCCCATTATGTCAACATGAGCACCACTCTGAGTACCACGACCTTCAAGAAGAGTGGCGGGAGGAGCATGATCGCACTCCCTTATGTAAGTTTTAAGTCCAGAAGGATTATACCTCGTTTTTCCACGCCACCCTTTTGCACTCATGAAGCCTGCACTTAAAACTGGGACTGTTTCATCGCCATCAACAGTAAATACACCATCTCTTAGGCATTTATCTTTATCTTCTTCCTCTGCTGATGTATCAATCTGAAATGGAATGTAGCATTCTGCCGCTGGAACTTGTTTGTATACATAAGCTCTTTCCGTTGGAATCCCAATTCCGTACATAGAGAAGATCTCCATGTCTGGAGCATTTGGTAACCTGAAAATCCATGATGTATATAGACATGTAAGTGTTCTGGACAGTTGAAATAGTGACAATAATTACTTGATTAGATACAATTTCTCGGGAATATTGTTCTGCTATAATTATCAGTTATTGTTTCTAAAACAACGCAACGAGTTAATGACAAGACACAACAGGGATGAAGAGCAAGGGGAACAAGCAAGCATATCCATTAGAAATGCACTCCAATCTAGATCAGTTTGACCTACGTTGATACCTTTGTCTTTTATAAGAAACAAAGGTGACTTGTTGTTGCATGATTGACCAACTCTGTCATTTTATTTGTTGATTTCTAAATCAAGTTGTATCTTATACACACTGCACACACATATATGAATTCATATTTATAGATTCATAAATGGAACACATTAGCTATGCAAGAGAAATTAATTAGTCATTATGGTCAATAACTACATAAAAAAATACTGCACACCTAAAGGAAATCAGGGAATTAAATTCAGAGATTATAGCATAGATTGTTCATCATCTCACCTTGTTTCCAATGGATTTGACCAATATTTGTAGTGTGCATACTTTGAGTCGTCCAAATTATCAGCTATCCCATAAGAAAAATGAGCACTACCACGTTCCATCATTTTGGGGGCGACATAGTTTAGCAGATCTAATATATCTCCAGCAGTATAAGCTTTGTATTCAGATACAGCTTTGATGCCACTAATACCCATGTCATGATACTCTGTCCACACATCACGACAAGTGTTATTTGCAATGTTGTTACCCTTTACAGCATCCTGCACAAAATGGTGGAGCCATTGTCACTCTTTTAATCCAATCATTTAAGTGGTCATCCAAACCAGCACAATTGTCCAACCATTACATATTATTACTAGGTAGCGTGAGATGGAAGAGCATGCTATTATAAGATTTAAAATCCCCAATTCAAAGTTTCAAGAGGATTACATCTTTATCAACTATAATCTGAAGAAAGTCAGAATAGTTACCCTGAAATCAATCCTCTCAATCTCAGAAGCATCTGCATCAGCTACGTCTTTTCCAAATGATATAATTCTTCCATAATGAGCATGTTTTGCTTTTGGCTTGACGTTTCCATCTTCACTATGGACTGACTCCTCATCATGATTGGTACTTTGCTTTTTTTTGCTTGCAGTATAGCCTTCCTCAGGTGACCAATCAAGTCCACCCCAAATGGTTTCTCCACCTTTCGGTATCATGGACATTGTTGAATCCCATGTCCTAGTCATCTTCATTATATACTGCAGGGTTTGGATTCTGAATAAATCCTTGTCCAGAACACCAGGCGCAATGGCCCTGCAATACAATTAAGCGAGAATTGGCTACCCAGTAAGCAGAGGAACTAACCATATAAAAGATCAACAGGTTATGAGTGTTACCAATTCAGATTTGCACCTAAGCAAACAAGAAGGTCATTAATTTTTTACCTGGCAACAGCAATATCTCTTGCTTCTGCTGAGAAAAGCCCAGAAACAGCTTTTGGAACACCTAAAAATGGCCCACCTATGTTCATCACGGCTTTTATATGTTTAGCACACCAATCTGGTCCACCTCCTCCACCCATTGGAGCAGGTGCCTCCACCCACTTCATAAAGTGCAAAAAGTAAAGAACGCCCATGGAATGTGGAATGATTACAGCCTTGTTGCCGCCATTTGTAGCAACCATTAGTTCAATATTACTTTTTATCCTGCTCAGTGTCCCATCACGCACCTGAAAAGCAAATATACCATCAGAGGAATGACAGAAACCAGTTTGTTTTATAAATAAATCTGAAATGAAAACAAGAGTGATGTGTGTTGTACTTCTGTGTTCTGGAATGAAAGCCTCCAATCATAGGCAGCCATATACATTGTTTTCTCTTCATACCCAATCCGAGCAAGATTAGCGATTAGAACAGCCCAGACAAAATATCCTGGAGCAAAGTAATCAGCAGCAACAAGACCAGTGACAGGCCTGACTCTTACACCAGGAGGATCCAAACCAGTTTCATTATCCAGTGACATATGCTCCACCCAACATAGAGGTCTATGAAAAAAAAAAGAAAATTAAGAGACCTCATATTCAAGATGCAAAATACAACTGCTCTATAGACTGTTTATAGTATAGAAGACTGGTTCAACAGTTACATAGGAAGCATGTCGATTGTTCAATGATCAACTCACCAGTAATTGCAATGACCTAACAGACATTCATAATACAAGTGATGTATGATATAAAGTGAACATGCCTTGTTTTTTTAAATGAGTTTGGGGTAGTGGAAGGGAGGGGACCAATCAAAAATAGAAAACTTGCGTGACCGAGTTCGAACCGGGTCATCACAATCTGCACCTTTGTAAAGTTGGGATACCACTTGAGCTACAAGGCTTGTGGTTATAAAGTGAACATGTCATTCCATCAATACAAAACCAGTTCAATTATATGAGTTGGCCTTTGGTTTGTACTTGAAAGGCAGGCATGCAGATCACATTCATCATGGGCACACAATTACAAGTGAATCATAAGAAATATCTAGACAATATCAGCAGAAAAGCACTCACCCTGAATCCCACAAAACAATACACACACGCACATATTCATATCATCCATCTATATAGTAATAAAAAAGCTCTCTCAGTAAAGAAAACAGTCCTTGAGATCCACTTACGCAATAGAATTGCTTTATTTTACCAGACAAAGAAGTTCTTGGGTATTATTTCTTGTATACACATTGCATAACATGATGTTACAAGGAAAGGGAGTAAATCATAGATCATAAACTTACTAAATTGAACAGTTATACTACGAATACTGACATCTCCATATATGCTGGCTGTCATTTCACAATGACCATAACACATGATCTTCTCTATATACTCTGGAATCAGTATTACAAATAACATCCAATCCCATTTTAGGAAATAAAGAGGCCAATGCAAAGTGTCAGGCAATGTGATTTGTGAAAGATGGAAGTCCATGTGAGGAAGCAAAAGTAGGGCCAGTTTTACAAACTGAAAGTCTTGGTTAGTGCAAGTTATTGCTCCATCAGATTCCAATCTGTTTTATTTCCAGTAGAGAACTAGTTCTAGCGCTAAAAGAAGCAATAGATATATTGCCTTTTAAAGAACCAGAAGAATTCCCATCCAACCACCAGGAGAGAAGCAGTAATCCACTCAATCAGTGGTGAGTGATAATACTGTTCACTTTATATACCCCACCAATATATCTGAGTTAACACCTACATAGACAAAGCTTCAACTTCTGATCTATTATCCACAACCCCTCAAATTTCAGATGATATATATGATTCTTCCCCAATTAATCTATCAAATCTATTCACTCTAATATGCCATAGTCACCACCAATTAATAATATATATAGTGTATCAGTAAACAAAGCAATCATTCATTGCACAACCATCAACAATGTAGACAGGTTAACATATTTCTTAGTCAGTCTACCACTTCAATGAACTCTAAAGTCTGGTCCATGGTAAATCAAAAGTGTCGTGATTGCTTGTACTAGGCAGACACTCCTCATAAAGAAACCAACAACCTCTTACCACTTCATTTGAAAAGGAAAAGGTAACAACCTTTATTACTTTTATTAACAAGTTAAACACACTTAGAACAGAGCTTCAAAGATGGAACTTTCTTTCCTATATAATGAAATGAATAACCAAATCAATAAAATACCTTAGACTACCGTAATTACTCTAAACCATGGAAACACCAATGTATAACAGCTGTAAACCAGATATAGTAAATCTAGTAAGTAGCAATAAATTTCATAAACTTTGACATTTAACCATACCTAAAAACCTTATAAATAACAATCTAATCTATATATCTTTCGTAATCAATCCACAACTTCAATCTACTCCAAACAATCAAAAAACCAATTTGTCACCAACTTACACAAAACTGTAATAGGAAAAAAAATTCGAAAAGAAAAAATGCATTATCTAAACAGTAAACTAAGCTCATCTAAAAGAGATTTCTTCACCTCTTGTAAACTTCACCAAATGTGCCTCCCCACAGCCTTTTCCTAAACAAATTATCAGCACAAGCATGTCCCTCCCACAGCTCCAGCCCTCCGGTCACAATTCCGGGCACGAAAACCACTGGATGCTTCGCCTGCAACCCCTCTTTCTTCAATTTCAACCCTGGCGGGTCGGGCATTGGCCCAGTTATCGCCTCGGTGACATATTGTGGAAATGAAGAAGGCATCATGTTATATGAAAACAACAGCCCCCACCACACGACGCATATACAACCAATAAACCAGCAGCAACTATCCACACACGACCATTTCTGCCTTTCCGGTTTCCGAATATCAGGTTTCTTCTCCTCCGGATCGGGTTTTCGGGTCGACTCGTCTACAGCGGGCTTTCTCCTTCTCAGAGACGGCATTCTGGTCGATTCTCGATGCCTCTGTTTAGAAAACCCAAAAAATCAGTATTAATTGAAATTGTTGCCTCTCATATTGCGACCAAAATAAATTAATTCTACCTAGCTGCTGCTTATATGTTTTTTTTTCTTTAATTGTATATAGATTTATGCGCTTTTTTGAATGTGAAGCCGGTGGTGGAGGCGGTGGCGTTACGGCGGTGGTGGCGGTTGATCTGGTCGTGAGGACTGAAGATTTTTAACGGTAGAAGAATTTCGGCCAACCAATTGTTGTCTATTTTATGTAACGGGTCGGGTTTTTTACTCGGGTTCAAATTATGCCTTAATTGCAAAAGAGGATGCGAATTTTCATGAAACTACAATGTTTACACTTTACACCAACTATAGAAATTTGCAAAATGAATCATTAAGTCTTATTTTTTAATAAGCTAGGAGGATATTTTGTAATTTGAATAACCATCGTCTTTCCAACCAATTTGTTCGTCTTAGTTCTCATATTGTTGGTATAACTAATTTTTTATTTATTGAGTTTATAATTTCATGAATTAAATTTAAATAAATTTAAATGAATTCGATTGTGTGATTCAATTTTTATTGTGTCACAGTCCTGAAAGCATTACGTAAGTTTCTTAAAAAAAAAATTCATAGTTATAGGGCTAATTGTAATTTTCACCAGCCATGTATAATTTAACGAAATCTTGAGTTTAATACGTGTTAAGTATCATATTTAATTTGGTCGAGTAAGATAATGTTAAAGGGCCAGGCCCATTTTAAGATCGTCCATAGTGGACTTGTCAAGCTCACTTTCTCACGAGGCCCAACATAATCCATGCACATATATGACAATAGTATGCGATTTTGATGGCAAATTTGAGAATAATCGGGTTTTCATTTTTCTACTACGGATATATAGTGTAATCTAAAACGACATACTAAAATATATACATTTCATGATGAAATTTACTAAATTAAAATATCAGCACTACGATTAAAAGTAATAACAACAGTCATTATTTGGGGTGAACTAGACGAATAAATAGTGAATTGGGTTTTATTTATGTAATTAAAATCGAATTAATTATCCATTATTATTATTAGTGAACTTTGTTGGTTTCTCTAGAGTAGAAAAATAAAAAGGTCAAAACTAAAAAGTTTGTGCCCATTATTGAGACCAAAAAATATTGTCCAAAGCCAAGTTTTCAGGAATATGCATTGTTTTGAGGAAATTTTGCATATTTTGTCTCCTCCACTCTCAAGATGTGTGTGTGTTTTTTTTTTCCTTTTGTTATTTTGTAATTTTGCACTTTCAATTTTGGGACGTGCTAAATGGGCAGATTCTGCCATGGCAGAAAGTGAAAAAAATTAAATAAAAATGTTATTAATATTATTAAATGACTATCTAACCCTAATATAATTTGGCTCCATAATAATGGAGATGGCGCATGTTTTCTACTCATTCCCGCTAAATACAATACAGCTATTAAAACAATAGCTAAATTTAATTAACTTGTTCTTATTTTAATTATTATTTGCATACTTTAATTAAGTTGTTATTT
Organism: Scutellaria barbata; assembly: GCA_028654395.1. Taxonomy (NCBI): domain Eukaryota; kingdom Viridiplantae; phylum Streptophyta; class Magnoliopsida; order Lamiales; family Lamiaceae; genus Scutellaria; species Scutellaria barbata. The sequence continues at coordinate 1,070,354 of CM053645.1, read as the reverse complement.
ATTTAATTATTATTTACATCTTCAATTAAGTTGATCTTTATTTAATTATTATTTGCATACCTTTGAAAGTGTTGCTTCTCCAATAACTCCTAGAATAATTATGAAATTTCGATAAAAAAATTATAAAAATCTTTTAGAACAATTTTGAAATTCAGATATGGGTTAACAAAAAAATTATGGAAAAACTTTTAAAATAAGAATAGATATGGATTAACAAAAATATTATAATATTTAACAAAAAGATCTGCTCGTAACACTTTTATTTTTTATCTTAATGAAAATCTCTATTTATTTCAAAAAAAAAAAACAGAAAGATTATAAAAAAAAATTTATGGTTAACATAAATGTTATAGAAAACTTTTAGGGTGGAGAAAAAATATGAGTTAATATAGTTGAAATGAAAGGTTTATTTATAGGATAAAAAAATCAAATTGAATAGAAATATTAAATATAAATATAAATATAATTTTTTAAAAAGGAAATATACAGTGTAATGAAAATATGGACAAGTTCTAAAAAAAAAAAGTTAAATATTAATATATAGATTAATTTCATTAATATGGACCAATTCTAAAAAAATTAAATATTTATATGATTCATGTCATTAATATTCTAAAAAATATAAATATTGATATGATTAATGTCCTTAATATCAATAAGTTCTAAAAAAAATTAAATATTAATATATAGATATTTCAATAATATATATGATTTATGTCGTTAATATCGACAAGTTATAAAAAAGTTAAATATTGAGTCGTTAATATCGACAAGTTCTAAAAAAATAGTTATATACTGATATGATTGATGTCGTTAATATCGACAAGTTCTATAAAAGTTAAATATTAATATATAGATATTTCAATAATATATATGATTGATTTCGTTAATATCAATATATAGATATTTCAATAATATATATAAATATATATGATTGATGTTTGTAATATCGACAAGTTCAAAAAAATTTAAATATTGATATGATTAATATTATTAATATCGACATGTTCTAAAAAAGTTAAATATTGATATATATATATATATATAGATATTTCAATTGATATTATTGATGTCATAACTTCAACAAGTTCTATATGAATTGTTCATATTGAATTGATATGAATATTAAAAGGTATGCAAATAATAATTAAATAAATATTTTAAAATTATTGATAATCTTACAAATATTTGTTTGATAAGGGAAAGATTCGAATTGATAAATATTTTAAAATTATTAATTAACTTACAAATATTTTTAAATTACAGTATTCTTTTAGTAAAATATATAATAATTTAATATTTTTTTACCTTATAAATAAACTTTTTATTTCAACTATATTAACGCTTTTTTTTTCTTCATCTCTAGATTTTTTTTATAATATTTCTGTTAACTTAAAAAAAAATCTATAATCTTTCTGTTTTTTTTTTTAAATAAATTGAGATTTCCATTAAAAATAAAAAATAAAAGTATTACAAGCAGAAATTCAAGCGAAAATCTTTATCTACCGTATTTCTAATATCCTAGTATTGAAAATAAATGAATTCATATACATGTTTCATATTTTAGCAAATTACCATAATATATAGTATATATTATAAAATAATGTTAAACAACTATAGCATAAACTATAGTATATAGTATAAAATAAAACTATAGTATAAACTATACTATATACATATAGTATATAATATAAGTATAAACTATAGGATATAGAATAAAATAAAACTATAGTATAAACTATACTATATGTAATAAAGTATATAATATATAGTATATAATATAAAATAAAACTATAGTATAAACTATACTATATACATATAGTATATAGTATACAGTATAAACTATAGTATATAGAATAAAATAAAATTATAGTATAAACTATACTATATGTAATAAAGTATATAATATACAGTATATAGTATATAATATGTAGTACATAATATAATATAATTAAAAAACTACAGTATAAACTATAATATATAGTATATATTATAAAATAATACTAAACAACTACAGATATTACAGTATAAACTATAGATTATAGTATATAATATATTTATATACTATTATATAGTATAAAGTATATAAAATATATTATATAGTATATAGTATTATAAAGTATATTATAATATGTATATTTATATTTACAAATAGTATAAAGTATATAAAATATATTATATAGTATATAGTATTATTAAATTTTGAAAATAAATCGGAAATCGGAATTTTCGAAAATTGAATTTCGGAAATATTTCGGATCGGATTTCGGAATTTCCAAAAAATTCAAAACTAATTCCGATTTCCATCCGAAAATTTTCGAAAAAATAGAAATTTGTATTTTCGGATTAAAAATATTCGTTCCGAAATTGAAAATTTTCGAATCGGATTAGGCGGATATCGGAAATTTCCGTTCCAATCTCCACCCCTAATCAAGTCAAATCTTCTTCTTCATAATTCAAAAATATTTGTAAGTTAATCAATAATTTTAAAATATTTATCAACTCGAATCTTCACACATTAAACAAATATTTGTAAGATAATTAATAATTTAAAATATTTTTCAGGTCAAATCTTCTTCATCATCAAACAAATATTTGTACAATAATCAATAATTTTAAAATATTTATCAAGTCAAATTTTATATCTCCTCAAATAGACGTCTTAGTTTTTTTTTATGTAATTTATGACAATAAATTATGAATTAGTGGAGAAAATATTGTTTCATTAATGAGTGGAGAGAGAAATATTGTTTTGGTTTGAAATTTGAAAATTTGATTGTATATATTTTCATTAAGGATATAATTGTCATTTAACATACTATTTTAAATTTCAATTAATGCTTTCTATTTTTCTGCCTGGGCAGAATTTGCCCACATAAAATTACCGTTCAATTTTTTATCCTTGGTTTTATATATTTTTTCCTCTTCATTCACAAAGTAAAACCAAAATCATGGGGCATTAAAGTCTAAATATGAAAATGTATGAGACAAAAAAAAAAAGTGTAGAAAAGTTGACATGTAAAATTAAAGAGAAAATAAAGTATAAGTTCAAGTGCATAGATGATAGAACAAACGTAAAAATGGATAAATTAAAGATATCGTGGTTAAATTATGCATTTTTTCCTTATTTTCAAAAATGTTATTTCAGTGAAAATATAAAAGATAGAATATGTCTTGTACAAATTTATAAAAAATTATGTACATGTAAGCGAACAGCATAATGATATGATTACATGCTGTATGTGAGAAAAGTTAGTAAAATTAATAAAATAAATAATCTCTTCTCTGACATGATATTTTTTAAATTAAATAGGTGGGTCTTTGTATATATATTTTAAAGATGGAAGCACTGTACAATTTATTTAGGAGTAATTTGAGAATTTTGAGGGCTGAAAAGACACAATGCAACAACTTATACAATTTAGTGGACGATCACGAAAAAAGAAAATAAAATATTTAATTGAATAGTTTATATGGGTTTAGTCTAGTTACCGGAAAAAAAAAATCATCTTTTTCTTTTTTCAACATGTAACTTATAAATTACATTTGTCACCTTAATGTTGATTAATCTATTAAATGGATTCTAAAATTAATTGAGAAAATTACAATCAAACTCTTTAAATTCGAAATAATTGAAAATAAAAAAACCTACACAATGTTTTGATCCCTTTTTATGAATAATTTGATTTGAAATCGCTTATTTCTATACTTTTGCATAAGTTGAAAACTTGAATTTTGAGGAAATAACTTATAATAAAATAATAAAAATAAAACATCTACATGTTGTGGGTTAGTGGACCAAAAGATCGATATAAAACTAGAAAAAAATAAGAAGGATGAAAAATCCAATAAGATAAATATAAAAAACAAAAAAAATGTTGTGTTTCTAAAAAAAATCAAGATAAAAGAAAAAATGATAACTGTAATAAAATAGAATATTCAAACTGGGGTGGGGTGGGGTGGGGTGGGGATCCTGAAATGCAGGGGTTGGCCATGTGGTTGGATCAAGAAAGCAGTTAATTAAAAATGTCCCATCAAATAGTTAATATATGAGAAAACCATCACATTCTCACGTGAATTACTCAACGGCTCTTATGTTTATTATTCATTAAATTCATATCAAGATCCCATTCCAATATTTTACATTTTGGATCAAATTTATTTAATGCATACTTTACTGTTTCCTATGCATTTGATGATAAAAAATGGCACAACTAGCTACAGTACATGTTTGATACTCAAGAATCTTCCGATATGTTATATATTTTGTGTGAATGTTAGATTTGATAGGTAAAACGGTATTCATATATATTGATGGCATTGATGTCGTCGTTATAATTGTAATATATATCTAAAATAATATTTTTTTAAAAATCAGATTGAATAAAAAGATATCGTGTTAGTTACTTGTCATTATTTATTTTAAAATTGTTTCAATTGATTGTGGTAATCAATGTGGAAAATTGAATGGATACATTCGCATGTTTAAACTATAAATTTATGATTTATCTAAATAAATTTAAATATCAATTTCGAGAAAGTTTATGTTTTATTTTGTGCTGTGTGATGATATGTTGTGAAAAATAAACTGATATTTCAACTACTTTTCTTTCTTAAAAACTATTTATAGATTTCTATAACATCTTATTTCATGATGAATAATTTTTAAATTTCAACAAACACTTTTTACGATTTAATAAACTTTTAAACATTTTATAAATGTTGTAAGGAAGTTGTAAACTTGCACATGATTTGAAAAAGATTATAATAAAGAAACACTAATGAGTTTATAATCAACAAATACAAATCAATTTTGATGTTGTCTAAATTGATGTTCCCCACAACTTAAATGAACATTTATTATCTGCTTTAAAGATTGATAAATTGTTGCAGGAAAGAAATCAGACGGCCACACTGAGCATTTATTAATTTGATTACTCTAAAAATTATTTAATTTTTTATTCTATCATGTTATCGATTAGTTTGAGATACATTACTAATATTGATTTATATTTTTTATGGTTTTTGACTAGTTTTTTTTTTTTTTGAAAACATTTAAGTTCTACATTTTGTAACTATTATATTTATTTTTAAAAAAATAAGTATTGAACTGTTTAGATAGACTAATTTCATATAACTTTCAAATTATTAACATTGATAAAATATAGATATTCGTAAAATGGGTTGATATAAGTTTTTATTCCGATTAATGTGCAACAATTAAAGAGAAATAAGAAACAATTATTCAAAAAAAAAAGTGAAAAAATTGCAAAAAATATATTGATTTTTCTAATTGTTACTGATTAATCATGTTATTTTCTTACAATGAACACATGATCATATATCCTATATTGAAGTGTGTAACATATTTATACATATTTATTATGGGGTAATTCTACTATACAACAGTGGTATTAATACATCATCTTTTTTTACTATGGTAAATAAAGTCAAGATAACTTTTAACTTTTGGGCTGAACTGTTAATTGTAGTTTGCCGTATTTGGCCTATTTACTAAGCCCAAATACACATAAACTCAAATATACATAGACCTTTTTTGTTATATGTATTTGATTTTGCTTAAATTATATGATACCAAAAATTGTGAGTATTTAATTAAACCATACAATTCATTTTATATTTGTATTAATTAAATATTTCTAAATTATTATTTAATTTAAATCAGTAGTCTTATCAAAGTAATTAATAATTGTATTTAGTACTTAATTAATTAATCAATACGATTAATTTTAATACTAGTATTAAATATGAAATCAAATTAATACTTGTAATCAAGTATTTAATTAATTAATCACTCTCATTTTAATTTAAATAGTAATATTAAATGTGAAATTAAATTACACTGTAACGTAAAAAATTATTTCAATATTTAATATTAGTATTTAAATGGAAGCGTATTTTGTTAATAATAATCGTGTATTAAGACATCACATCAAATTCAAAAATTGTTTAACATACGAAAGGCCATCTAAATCGAAATGATTTATTCATATTAAAATTCATCCAAATCGACTACATATAAATGATCCAACATGCCTACCACACATGTCTACCACACTAAATCTTACACAATGGATGAAGATATATCCAAATCGTAATCTTTATAATCAAAACATTGTGATATTACTAATTAATCATATACAAGTAGGATGCAACAGATATTCATACAATTAATGAAGATATATTCAAATCGTAATCTTTATAATCAAAAGATTGTGATATTACTAATTAATCATATACAAGTAGGATGCAACAGATATTCAATTAAATAACATGCAACCAACCAAAAATTAATATTTGTAATATAGTATTTAATTTAATTAAGTAATACGATTAATTTAAATACTAATATTAAATATAAAATTAAATTAAACTGAAACGTTAAAATTTATTTTAATATTTAATGTTAGTATTTAAATCGAAATATATATATTTTCTTAATGTTAATTGTGTATTAAGACATCACACCAAATCAAAAAATGACTTCACATACGAAATTTCATCTAAATTATACAATGGTGCTATAAATTAAATATTTTGTAATTTAGTATTTACTTTAAACTAGTGATGTGATCAAGATAATTAATTTTTGTTTCGACTAAAATTAATATTTATAATATAGTATTTAATTAAATTAAGTAACACGATTAATTTAAATACTAATACTAAATATGAAATTAAATTAAACAAAAATGTTATAATTTATTTTAATATTTAATATTAGTATTTAAATCGAAATATATATATATTTTCTTAAAGTTAATCATGTATATAAAAACCATGGTGGCATTGAGTTTATGTGTTATGTTCATGACAATTTTGCTAATAAGAGAATTACATCTACACAAAATAAAACATATTGAATATGAGTTTCAAATGATTCGTTATCACGTGCTCCATAATACAAAAAAATTTAATTGTGATTTTATGGTTGCTATTAGTGGATAAATACAATTATTGAAGAAAGTAGATATAGACTACATTGTTTTATGAAATTAGATTATTTGGGGGGATTTTTATAATTTACTGCACTAACTTTTGAATCAAGGTAAAAATGATATATTTAAAATGAAGGGTCATGATATAATGATGAAAAATCAAATGATTAAAATTAATGATGTATTAATACCACTGGTGTATTGCAACATGACCCTATAATATTAAAACATTGAAATGAAATTAAACCCAATAAGGGAAAAAAAAAACAAAAAAAAAAGTAATAAACGAAGCACGACTTTAATGCAGTATTATTTCGCACGTATGTCCTAGCATAATAGGTGTCACAAAATAATGTAAAATTAGAACTAATGATATAAAAATATAATAATTCAGGTAGGCTATAAATGTCTGCATAATGCACAAAATTATAGAAGACTTTTGCTTAACTTTTATTAATGGCGACACTATGTTCACTTTTAGCAAACTTGAATTTACACCACGACATATAGTACTTATTATTTTTAAATAATTAAATAATAGTTGAGAACCAATGGCCACGTTATTATTTTAATCGAGATAACGACTAAGAGAAATTAACCCTCTCATAGTTCAAATTATTTGATGACATTGTTGCTAAAAATGTAAAAAATGAATCAGTCCTAAATAAAAGAAATATAGCCCAATTTCGTGATGATAAGAATTTTATTATATAGTTTCCTCAAAAAAAAAAAAAATTTATAATACAATAAAACTCATTAAGTTACCAAATATAATTTATATATATTATATTAAATTATTGTTATATAAGCAATTATGGATAATTAACTAATGGCTTAATAAAAAAATCATCACATTTTTCAAAATTGGAATTGAATTCAAACCTTTTGAATTTAGCCAAAAAAAGAAAAAACAATAAAATCACCACATCTTCAAAATTTAATTTAATAATAACTTTTAAAAATTAGAGAAAAATTCTCGATTTTAACAAATTATTGTAACTTAAATCCTATTTAACTTTTTTGAAGATCATTTGCAGTATTTACATAAAAATTAGTACTTCAATATATTATTGTAATTCAACTTTAACATGCTATTTTACTTGATAAATGAATTTGGATCATCAGATAATATAATTGTGCTTTAATTTACTAATGTGAGTTAAAATTGTGATTTTTTATTAAAAATTTAAAATTTATGATTAAATTACAAGTTCTTAAAAGGTGATTTTTTTTGACTAAATTAAAAAAATTGGAATTAAATTAAAAATTGAAAAAAAATGTTGATTTTTTTTTCTTTCAATTAAGCCTTAATTAATTAATATCTTCAAAACCACAAAATTGCTATTCACACTCCCTCTTCTGCCACCTCTTCCGCATCGATAACCCCACAAATCTTAACAGCTTCTCTGATCCAGTGACTGATCCTTTCCCCCTCCATTTTTTTATTCTCAGTCTCTCTCTAAACCAGAATGATGATAGAGAAACTGCGAGAAAGTGTGTACTTGTGCGTTTTTCTCACTCTTTTCCACCTGTGTACTGCGTGACTGATGAAGAGGAAATAGAATATTCAATTCACATTTTCCTGATCTACTACGCTGCATAACCTATGTTCTATACGCTATGTTTCCGCCATTAAACGCCTCCTCGATCACTCCCCAACTCTTCATTCGAAGGGCCATTCTCTCTCTCTTCCTTACACACGCTCACGCTTCTCCTCTACCAACTTGTGCAAGTGTCCTCCATAGCAGAGTTTAAGACCTCACCACACAACTGTTTTTCCACTTTCTGAGTTTCCGGGCTCTGAATTCGTGACCCTTTTCGTTTCTTCGTAGAATGTTGACTTGCATAGCCTGCTCGAAGCAGCTAAACTCCAACGGATCTCTCCGCCAGCAGCCGCCGCCGGAGGACGATGACAACGCCGCCACTCCTTCTACTAAGCAAGCTATTAAAGCCCTCACAGCCCAGGTAGATACTACTCTTCATCTCAAGTTTCATCACCCTGTTCTGGATTTTCAATTTAAGAGTTAGAAAACTAAAAATCTTCGCGACTGTTGAAGGTATTAAATTGCTATAATTTTTTATGCATATTTTGTTTTCTTCATCTGTGAATTAGATCAAGGACATGGCGGTGAAGGCATCAGGCGCGTATAAGAACTGCAAGCCGTGTTCGGGCTCGTCGGGCCAGGATCGAGGCCGGGCCTACGTTGACTCGGATGCGGGCTCAGTGTCGGAGAGGTTCTACGGCTCATATAGAAGGGCGGGCAGCTCAAACTCGACGCCGCGGCTACGGGGAAAGGAGCTGGAAGCCAAGCTGAAAGCCCTATCTAGCGGCTCGGCTACGCCGGCTTCGGTTAGCGGTAGAACTGAGTCGGTGTTCATGGAGGAGGATGAGCAGAAGGAATGGGTCGCTCAAGTTGAACCAGGGGTGTTAATTACATTCGTTTCTTTGCCTCAAGGTGGAAATGATCTGAAGAGGATTCGATTCAGGTAACAAATTTGCAATTTCAACTATTTATCTGTAACAATTTGAAGATTTTTGTGTCTATATGCACTTAGAGATGTGGGCTCGGTTGAACTGTGTTTGAACGTCGGTTCAATAGTTGAATGGGGCTTTGATTTGGTTTTGTATTCTTGGCTGCAACTTGTTTGGTTTGTTTTTCTTGGTTGCAGTTAGTTTGGATAATGAATTCTGTACCGTCCCAATAGTGATTGCAGAACCCTTTTCGATCTGAAAGTTGTGATTTGTTTGAAGGTGAAGTTTAATGAGGTTTCATGATATTGATGCTGATGGGTCTTTGTCTTGATAACTTGGAGGGGCTTTTTAATTTAAAAAAAAAATTCAAATAGGAGGCTTTGTCAGATAAATCATAGGAGAGTGGTTTGGCCTCCAAGTAAACCAGAAGTGGCCACAGTTTACTCCCACTCAATGTGGGCATTTGATATTTTGTCCCAAGAGGGTTCGAATTCCGGATTTTCATATCATTCACCACATGCTTTAACCGTGGGGGCTGGCTTGTTTTTTGTTTTCTTTTTTTTTTCAAATGTGCAGTAATGTGGGTGAATTGAATGGAGCATGTGAAGCCACACTGGGCGACACTGTCCCCCCAATTTATGGAGGTGGCCCCTTTGAAAAGTGGTGGGCCTAAGAACAATTGGCTTCTTGACTTTTGCATTATTTAATTCAAATAAGCTTAGTCACTGTCCATATGAAACTGCATCAGTATTTAGGGATAGTTTGTAAGGGGGAAGGTTGCCTCTTGTTGGTTAATAACTGGAAAAATTATTACTCTGAAAGCACAAGAAGGAAAAAGAAAGAAAAGCCATGAAGGACCAAAGTGTGATGCTCTTCTTCACTGTCTTTACCAGCCTTTCTGCTTTTTCTTTGAACACTGGGTTGATCTGATTCTTTAATCTTTACAAAGTAGTCAGAATTATTTTATTACTTGGATGTCGTTAATTGTTAATTGCAAGGTGATTAGTATGTTTAAAGATCAAACAATTCTCAGAAAATAATTTCAACGTTTAGTAAATTTTTCGAGACATGAATTCATCTAACATTCACAAGGAAGACATGGGGGTCCTGTTCTGTACTGACTAGAGTATCATTTTCTCGTCACATTTATGAATGGAAAAAATATCTTTCGATTGTGCAGTGATCACAACATATTGAACATTGTAGTGAGAGTGTGAGACATGTATGTTAACATGGCCATGAATATCTGACAATAGATACATGGACAATTTTCTAATTGGGCCATAACTTGAATTAGAGGACTAATTCATCTTACTTGTAGTATTGTTATTTATGTATACTTTTCCAACTTGAACCAACAAATTGTGCAGAGCAAAATCTTTCTGGCTGTATTATGAATGTTCAAGCCGGTTTTGGCACTTGACATTAATCATATTGTGTTACACATCCAAGTTTCAGTTATCTGATACATTTTCTCGTATTATTTATATAATTTCTCAAGGTTGCCACTCTTTTAGGTGGGCTTAAGAGAATGGTAACCTTACCAGTCACAAAGAAGACTTATATTCCTTCTATGGTACTCTTGACTTCTTGAAATACACAGGGACACATCTAGTTCATCATATGCATTTCATCTTTGTTAAGTATGCATGGTGTATGCACTGCAATCCTTTTTTTTTTTTAGTTCAGTTGAGGAGAATAAAACAACTGTTAAGAGTGGAATGGATGAGAAGGAACCAGTATATTACACTGAGATAAAAAACATTTTCTCTGGGTGATGTTATAAAGAGTGGGACTATTCATACCCCATGCCCCCACCCAATACTTAACACACCCCATAATTAATTAAAGAGTATTTTAGTCTTTTTAAATAAATTAAACAATAAGGGTATGTTAATCTTTTTAAAGTTATTTACTTTTTGTTTTGTAATCATGGGGTGTGGATAGTCCATCCTTTTATAATTTGTGATTCTATTTCATACTTTGTTCCTTTTGTTGTAAAATGATATGGAACTGTTCTACAATACATAGCATGATATGGTGCACTTCTTTCTTTGCAACTGTGAAATGTTCTAATTGCTGACATCCCCTGGATGGTTCTTACAGCCGAGATATTTTTAACAAGTGGCAAGCTCAACGTTGGTGGGGGGAGAACTATGACAAAGTAATGGAATTATACAATGTCCAGAGGTTCAGTCATCATGAAGTACCACTGCCAACTTCACCACAATCTGAAGACGAGGTATGCTTTACACATTTGGCAACATGAATGATGGCTGTTTCCCTGCCATAGTTGGAAAAACTTTCCTTCTCTGTTTACTTGACTTTATAGATTGTAGTTATTGACTCCTGGTTCAGATGGAATCTTCAATTCCAATTTCCAACACCATGTTTCAACTCCTATTCCACATACATTGCCGCGTGTATTTTTAAAAATCCCACATAACAGCCCACTAGCTTAAGCAGAGTCTAAACTAAAACATGTGGTAATAATCTCACAGTTGGATTAGGAGATAAAACTTAATGTTGGAATATAGGATCCCATATGCTCCAGGTTCTTCCAGTTGTTTGTACTTTGTAAGTATGCTGAAAAGGCAATTTGTTCTCTCTCAGAGCTCGAAGCTTGAATCTGCTGAGGACAGCCCCGTGACACCTCCATTAAACAAAGAGCATCTACCCCGTCACTTTCGTCGCCCAGCAGGAGTCGGTCATTCGTTGTCCGACTCAGTCAAGAACTACACGATGAAATCTTCTCGTATTCGTGAGTCAGGTGGTCTTAATTCAACCCCAAAGCTCTCCAGCACGAGCGCTGCAAAAACCGAGATTTCATCCATAGATGCTTCTGCACGATCAAGTTCTTCAAGGGAGATCGACCACTCTGGAGAGCTGTCAATGAGCAATGCTAGTGATTTAGAAAGTGAATGGGTCGAGGAAGATGAGCCTGGAGTCTATATTACTGTCAGAGCTTTGCCAGGTGGCGCTCGAGAGCTTAGAAGAGTGAGATTCAGGTAGGTTATTCTTTCTATAAATATGATTCTTATTCTGTGATATTGAATCTAGTCAATGAATATCTTGTATTTCAAACTGACAACCTATTAGTGACCTGATGTTTGATGAAAAACTGATAAATTAGAGAGAAAGAGAGAACCTATGCTAAGACTGTTTTTCTTGTTCTACGGGTTCACCTTATGATCATCACTAAATTTTCTTAAGATTGCTCGTATCTAACTTGAAATTAAATGATGCAGTCGAGAAAGATTCGGAGAAATGCAGGCAAGGTTATGGTGGGAAGAGAACAGAGCACGGATTCAACAGCAATACCTGTGATTTGCTACCCAAAGTAGGCAAAACACAGCCCATTTTCTTGAATTCTTTCTTTAATTAGTAGGCTCCCATTTTATCCCATAGTGCTGTGTTTTCTCCACTGTTTTCTGTACAAGTTTCACACACTAGTCATTTGAGCTTGTCTAACTGTTGTGAATCACACATAGATTGAAAGCCTTAATTTGGTAGTGGAGTAGAATTTGATTTGCAAAATCTGTGAAGAAGTTGTGTAAATGGTTGTATGAATACATTTATGGTGTTTGTTTTGTTGTATTAGCCAGTGTATCAATCCAACCATAGATTATTAGTTTTTGCATTTATCTCATGTATGTGCTTTTCATCTACCAGAATTTGAAATAGTAGCAAGATTGATACTTGATAGTGCATAATATTACACAATGTGTGTATCTACTAATATTCATTCTTATTGCACGTTTGCTGAAGTAGATTATGTTGAGTTTTTTATCAGTGATGGCTCGGTTATACACACCCCACAACTTACTCTAGACACCCCAAATAAATATATTCTAACTTAAAAATTTCTAAACACACCCCATCATATTACATTTATATCCTTTATAAATATAACATTAGATTCTTCACCCAATTCACAAACCCTAATTGCTCCACCCTCAATTCACAAGCCCTAATTGTCCAACCTCATTTCATAATTCCAATTCACAAATGCAAAGTTAAATTTGATTTATATTATGTTAAATTGTTCGAATGTTGTTTAGGATTCATGGGTATGAAGTTTTCATATAAAAAATATAGGAAAACATGGGAAACAAGTTGAATGTGATTTTTTTTTGTTAATGAACGCGTTATGTTCGGTCTTGGTTTAGTGAAATGACAACTACAAGTTCGACCTATGGTCCAACACAACTTAACAGATTCGACATGTGGTTGAATACAACTTAACCTGTTTGATCAAGGGTCGAACATTTTATTGTTTGTTTGGCCAGTGTAGGTTGAACGAAATGCAATGAGTTCGATCTATACTGACCGATCGTGTTTTTCGTAAAATTTTTTGAAAAGAAATTTTAAACTTTCGTAACTCATACCTCTAAAATAAATCGAAAAAACTTAACTTTAGAACTTATATTATTTGACCCAAATATTTTTCTTATTCCGTGGTGTTTTTAACTCAAAGATTTTATAAGTTGAAAGATGGAGTTTGCAATAGTATTAGAGAGTGGGGAAGAGGATGAGTATTAATTAAATCATAAGATATAATTGTCCTTATCTAAATAATGTTATATCCATTAATTATTATGGGGTGTGTTTAGTGAGTGGGGTGTGTATAGTAGGGCACATGTTTTGAGTTTACTAGGTAAAATATTTGAGCTGGGCTTTTGGTCAATCAAGCCCATTTTATAATATTTTTTGTATTTGGTTGACAAATTTAAATGAACTTTTGAATAATTATTTAAAAATACAAATAAAATACAACGGAAACATCATGATTACACAGCGTAGTTCAAACATAATATAACAATCTCAATTGACAAACCATTAATTTTTTTCGTAAAATTTACATGCGTTGTGAACAGGTTAAAATAGGTTGGCCCACAAACAATTCATTTAATTATCGTGTTATCAATATTTTATCTGAGTACAATTACAAAAATATTTGATGTATCCTGTAAATTATACCCAATAAAAATCAATAGTCGCTCAAAGTCTTAAACAACTAAAATAATTGCACTTAAAATTGGGTCATAATTAATATGTAATAAAAACAACATTTTTAATAATTTTATAGTCTTTAAAAAATTCAAATTTGCAAATTATGGCAATATCTGTGGCACGTTGATGAAAATTGATTAGTAATTAATAATTACTAATCATGATCCGAGTACCAGGGTATTATCATCAATCAATAAAGAATGTCATAGGGCATTTCGGTAAATTGAAAGCTGCTCATCCCAGCTATTTTCAATCAGTATTTAATATTTAAATTTCCCCCAAAATTTTCGCCATTAGTGAAAACCTAATTTCATTTTCAAAACCCTCGCTCCCAAACCCACTCCCTCTCTCCTCTCTCTCTTTTTCTCCAGCCGTTCTCCTTTGCTCCCAATGCAAAACTCCATTCAATCGAAAACCCTAGTTTCCTCAGTTTAGGGTTCTTTCCAGATACATTTATTTCGATTGTTGTAAAAACGAATTGCTGCTTTTGTGTTTTGACTGTTGATCTTTTTTGATCGGTGATTGGAGATGGTATCTGGTTCCAGAATCGAGGGCGGGGCGCAAGTTTTATCGGCGGGTGTGCGGAGAACTATACAATCGATTAAAGAAATTGTGGGGAACCACTCTGATGCTGATATTTACGTGGCGCTGAAAGAGACCAATATGGATCCTAACGAAACCGCTCAGAAATTGCTTAATCAAGGTCCATGTTCTTGCAAGTATTTTCTTTTTTTCTTTGTATTGTGTTGTTTGACCATTTTTGTTTTATTGGGGGTGGGATTCTTGCGGTTTCCCTCCATATTGATGCTGGGATTTTGTACAAGGGACAGAGGGTAAATGATGATTCATTAGTGATTAACGAAAGTATTTGTCTAGTGAGTGATGATGGTATGTGGTTGCTTTTCACTGTAAATAGAATAAAGAGAGGTAATAATGAATGAAATCTTGCTATTTGTGCCATCCTAAACTTTATTCCTGTATTCACGTTGCCATTGGTTGTAACTTGTCAAGGACCTTGCAGAACCGCGATCTTGAATGTAGCATTGTATCACCATATGGAATAGCAGTTACAGAAGAGTTATTTTATTTTTTTAATAAATTAAAGAAGTAGAGTGGGGTTACTTGAGTTATAGGCTTTGGAAAGTTGCAATATTGTGGAGGAAGCAGAAAAGCAAAGTACAAAATAAGTTCAATTGAAGTGATATTCTTTAATTGGAATCACAGAAGATAGGTTTACTAGCACCATTGGCTAAAATACTGCCTGATGGTACTGAGAAATTTAACCTTACATCTGTTTTAGGAATGTTATTCATAGAGGTCTTTACCCTTTTGGTTTCAGTCTCAGCATTATGCATTTAATTAGAGGATTTTTTTTTTTAGTTCTGCTCTGTAAAATTTTCACCAGGACCACTCCTTTTCCTAGTTAGCTGATTTAGTATGTTGTATGTAAAAGCTAATCTTATGTTCTCTTGTGCTCACCTTATGGTTCATATTTCACCACATTACCTTGTTAATTTTCATGCAGATCCATTTCACGAGGTGAAGAGAAAAAGAGACAGGAAAAAAGAGGTGTGTTTTGGTTGTTACTACTTCTATAGTTCATTTTTGAGCCAATATTATGTAACTTCGTTTATATTCATATTCATCACATGCTTTTTTGGTTAAGAATTTTTAGTTGCTAATTGTTAATATCTGTTGATATATAATGCTTATATGCTCTGGATTTATATTAATGTCTATGATCTTAATGCATCAATCTATTAGATAGAAGGACTCATGACGTTGCCTGTTGGGATTTGAAATTGAAGTTCCTTTAAGTTTTTATACCTGTGTAGTATGTATGAACTTATTCTTCTTCTGTTTGCAGCCTCAAAATTCAGTGCACAGGAGTTTTGTTGTTGCAGATTCTAAGAAAAGTACTGATCTTGTACGTGTGCCAGTGAAGCATAATGCCTATTCTGATCGGAATATTCGAAGAGGTGGAACCGGTCGAAATTCTGTTTCTGGTAATGTGATTTCCTGTAAAAGTTTTTGCTCTTAGATTACATGTGGTGTTGGGATTTCCTAACGTATGACAGTTGAATTCTATCTATTCCTCCTGGAAAGCAGGTAAGAACTCCTTATAATGATCCTTACAGGAAATCAAAGAACTAGTTCCACTTGCCATATTTTGCTCATTTTTTTTTAAATTGTCATTTTCATCAGCTTCCATGAGCTTGGGAAGTTATGTTTGCTCATAGCTTCTCACTTGCAGAGCAAGGATGTCTGGTTTGCTTATGAATAACTTTCTTACTGTTGCATGGTAATCAAAAATATTTTTCAATTCTAGAAGGGCATACTATTGACTTTGTGTCCTGTAACTCTAGGAGTGTACCTATATATGTACCTCGGAAAATTATCCATCCATCTTGTTCAAGCAAGACCTTTCTCTATAGAGCCCTAACTGATTTATTTACATAGTTTTGTGGTCATTTTGTGGCAATTTTAACTCATGTAACACCTACATTTTACTTGTACTAAAATATGTAGATCCAAATGTTGCAGTTTTAGTGTGCATCTACTGCTGGTTTGGCTGACTTCTGCCGTCTCTTATGCCACACTTAAGACATACGTCGTACTTGTGACTAAAACTAAAAGAGTATGCCCACAGTTAGCTCCGACTTTTCTTCTATTGTTTTCCTTTCCACAATATTTTAGGCTTATAAGCTAATAATCAAATGTAAAGAACTACTTGGAAACATAGCCTCATGGAAACAAGACCATTAAAAGTTGTGAAGACGATTCTTAACTTATATGATCCTTGCTTTTAGAAGTAAATTGTTAATTATTTAAGTATACATCTGCGTTTTCCATGTTGTTGTGTAGTCTCACTTCATTGATGGATGTCAATTAACTAGATGCAGGAGCCAGCCGAGAGTTCCGTGTTGTTCGAGACAATAGAGTTAATCAGACTACCAGTGCAGATTCAAAACCTGGCTTTTCAACTTCCACTAGTGCAGGGGTGATTTCTGGTGGGTCTTTGAAGAGGTACAATAACTAACAACAGTTTTTCTTTAATATATGTTTATTCTTTTGCTCTCCTGTATATGCCTGGTGTGGCTCAGTTGTAAAATAATTGGCTTTGCTTTATTTAGGTAACTGTTGCTGTCCTCCGCGTTATTGACTAGGAGGATTTTAATTAATAATTGTTGAATCATTGTGCAATTCTTGGGGATTGGTGACTGTTACCTGGTTTATTATGTTGATTGCTGATTCTTTGTTTTTACTGAATTTTATATATGCCGCTCCCCTCTCTTACACCTATGTGCCAGTGCACACACATGAAAGTAAGAAAGGAAGGAGTTTGTTCACAAAACTGAATTTTATGAAAGCAAGCATTTTGTGGCCTGAATAGTTTTATGAGATTTGGCTTTCACAGAAATTCAACCAACACTTCTGGATATCAAGAGCCTCCAGTTGGTCAACGCTCATCTCAAGTTCCAAAGGGTCATGTTGATTCCCAACCAAGGCAATCAAGGGATGCTACATCAGTTGGTAATGAAAGGAAAGAAATAGTTGGGGAGAAGCGCCCTCCAGCTGCAGCTGCTACTTTGCGAGCACAAATAAAAGCTAATAATCCTCAACCACATTCAGCAAATTCTTCAAGCAGCTCTGTTGTGGGTCTTTATTCATCCTCTTCTGATCCTGTTCACGTGCCATCCCCTCATTCTAGACCTGCTGCTAATGTTGGGGCCATCAGGCGGGAGGTTGGAGTTGTGGGACCTCGACGTCAGTTATCTGAAAATTCTGCTAAGCCGCCCTCATCATCTCAGGGTACTTCTTTGCCAAATACACAATCTGGACGAGAGGGTCACTCACGGGAGTCAGCACGAACAATCAATGCTATACCGAAAACTGACCAATCAAGCCAAAATATGACACCTGAGCCTGCTGTATCTGGTCTGCCTGCAAGCAGATCATTTTCAAGTAATGCATATAGTAGCAGATCTCATCAAGTCATGGGTCACCAGAAAGGTATGATTGGTATTTTGTCTTCCAGTAATATGTATATATATATATATGTTTCTAGTTAACTGTGTTTTCCTATAGTAATCAAGCCAAAATTTAATTCTTTTTGGTTTTTAGCATGTGGTTTAACATATCTTTGGCACTACTTGTTAGATTTGATGGGTGCATTTTTGTCTAGACCTGGGATGATGAATTGGTTGTCTGGTTGTCTGTTTCATTTGGAATTTGTTTTAATTTTTTTATCCAGACCTTAAGCTACAAGAAATAAATGTAATTTTGGTGGTAATCTGATCTGGATAATGTGACACCAGTTTTTTATTAATGAACAAAAATTCTCTTTAGGTCACCACAGTCAAAGTTATCAAGATTGCTTCTACCTCCTACTAGAACCGGTTGTTTTCTTTATCATACATAGCATGCAGTCTACTCAGACCTTAACATTGCTTTGCTTTTATTTATTTGGCTGAGAACTTACATTACTTTTTTTGGTGTAGCGTCTCAGCCCAATAAGGAATGGAAGCCAAAATCAAGTGTAAAACCAGGTGCCAATGGTCCTGGGCTAATCGGGGCTCCTGCAAAAACTGTCTCCCCTCCTGCAGACAATCCAGAAGACTTGAAAAAGGAGGCAGTTCAGATACAAGATAACATGTCACGATTGAACCTTTCTGAAAATCATAATGTGATTATTGCTGCACATATTCGTGTCTCTGAGACAGACAGATGTCGGCTGACCTTTGGCAGCTTGGGATCTGAATTGGACACTGCTGCAAATTCGATAGGTGTGACTGCTAATGGTGCTGAAGAACTATCTACTGAACCATCTGGAAGGTTGTTTTCCTTTAGAACTTAAACATGCTAATTTATGACATTTCATTCTGCAACTACTTTCTCTTACATCTTATAATAATTATTTTTCCCTTCCAGTCTTTAATTGGACACTAAAATAAAACGTTTAGTCAATTGCAAGGGTCATCATTTTTTTGATAGAAGTGTGAGTGGATTATTCATTGTTATTCAGTGGAGTTATTTCAGAAAAAAAGTCCACCTCATTTCAATATAAAAATTTGTTGCAGCAGTACCTTCTTGAAAGTCAAGATTTTAGAAATCTAGAATTCCCTGTTGAGTGCTAGATGTGTTTTTTTTTTCCTTAGGGAGGATGAACTTAAAAATGATCAGTTATTATATTGTAGCTGACACAGTTAAATAGCTAATAGATGTTCGAGGAGTTGTCTCATTGCTTCTTGTGGACAATTTATTTATTGTGACTTTGAATCCCAGTAGAAATGACTAATCAATTTGATTTCGCAGTGTTTCAGTATCTGCCCCTGATACTTCAGGAGATGATCCTGCTGGTAGCAAACAGTTAGAGATGATGGATGAGACTGTCCGAAGTTCAGGTTCCAATTCTCCTGCTTCAGGTGAAGTTACTGATCGACAAGTGACTGAGAAGAAAGAGTCTCCAAGTCCACAAAATCTGAATGAGTATGCTGATGTTGACTTGGTACAAGGCAATAGCCCATCTTACACTCCAGAATCATTACAGCAGCAAGATTCTTCTGAATTACCGAGCTTCTCGGTGAGTCTGTTTTCTATTACTTGTCAAAAATCTGATTGTTAATCTGGTCTGATGTTCCTTGTTTAGTTCTCAAAGAACCTTACTGGCACTGGAATATGTAAAGCCTGTTTTTTAATTACTTTCATTAAACTAATAGTTTAGTTCATATGACCAGAGCCAGTATTTTACTTCTTGGTTGTGTTTTTATAACTACATGTAGGGATATGACCCACAGATGGCTTATGATATGTCTTACTTCCGCCCAATTGTTGATGAAAGTGTCAGAGGGCCAGGTCTACCATCATCTCAAGAGGTTAGAATAAAATCTTTTAGATGATTAATCATGTAATTTTCTGCCTTGTCACCCATGCACACAAACATGCTCTCCTCAGTAACTGACCAATACACTCTTATGTGGCTCTGTACTTTATCTCTGACCAATTCAAGCCATGTTGAATGATGCTTACAGCATGTGCACCTCCTTTTTACCTGGATCCATCCCCATTACTTCATAATTAACTGTTTATATGGTTGATTATGTATTACATAAAAGAAGATTTTAGATGACTTATTTGTAAGATTTGTTATTAAGAACTAGGGACTATTGGAGTTCCAGTGCAAATCGCGTATTAAATTGTTTAAAGCAGGCTACAACAAGCTGGCCATCTGTAATATGTATAAAAAAAAAGAGCAAGATAACTTTTGGTTACTTGGTTAAGTGTTGGATTAATGGTAGTAAATCTTTTGGCTTTATTTTGTATTAAATTCAAACCTTAAGGTCTGTTTGCTCTTCTGGTTTGATTAGGTCCTCAGTGCGCATACGACAAATGCTATACCTGCTGCCACAATTGCAATGGTGCAACAGCAACAGCAGCAGCAGCAACAACAGCTTGCACAGATGTATCCCCAACTTCATGTATCCCATTTTGCAAATCTTATGCCATATCGTCAGTACCTGTCGCCTGTCTATGTTCCACCAATGCCTGTGCCTGGTTACTCTAACAGTACGGCCTATCCTCATCCCTCGAATGGTAACAGTTACTTGCTGATGCCTGGAAATAGCTCCCATTTAACCCCAAGCGGTGTGAAGTATGGCATCCAGCAATTCAAGCCTGTGCCTACTGGTAGTCCTACAGGTTTCGGAAATTTTACTAGTCCAACTGGTTATGCAATCAATAATCCTGCGGTTGTTGCAAGCACAGCAGGCCATGATGATTCATCTCGACTCAAGTACAAAGATAGCCTTTATGTTCCAAACCCTCAGGTAACATCTCCCTCTTTAATTCTTGTTCTTTTGCATTTCATGCTTTTATTTTTATACACCTCATAGTTGTTCCACCAAAAGGTTATCTGAATATCATTTGTCTTTCATGGAATGGATTATAGCCTACTTTTGACGTTACTTGCTTCCGTTTTTAATGAATTGAATATCAGTTAATTGTATTCATTAAATGAACACAGTCCAGAGAGCTCATGATGTATTACATGCTGTTGCTTGTATTTGTTGCTGAGTTAGGACCATGATTTTTCTCTGAAGTAATTTTCCTTTTCTTCCTCTTGTATTTGATTCCTCCACATAAATAGGACACTTCTTAAAATTGTGAGGCTATGATGTCATAATGAGTGCACTTGTTAACCTAAAACTATCATGAACTCTTTGGAGAAGTTCTGGAAGAAGATGAATTCAGCAACCAATTCTGACCTTACTCTGTTGTACATGGTTTATGATACAGGCAGAGACATCTGAAATTTGGATGAACCCAAGGGACGTTCCTGGTCTGCAGTCATCTTATTACAACATGCCTGGGCAGACACCTCATCCTGCTTATTTGACATCCCATAGCGGTCATGCTTCTTTTAATGCAGCAGCGGCGGCTGCACAATCCTCTCATATGCAATTCCCAGGCATGTACCATCCTTCCCCGCAGCCTGCTGCCATTGCAAGTCCTCATCATTTGGGCCCTGCCATTGGTGGTAATGTGGGAGTTGGTGTAGCT
Organism: Scutellaria barbata; assembly: GCA_028654395.1. NCBI lineage: Eukaryota > Viridiplantae > Streptophyta > Magnoliopsida > Lamiales > Lamiaceae > Scutellaria > Scutellaria barbata. The sequence continues at coordinate 1,048,349 of CM053645.1, read as the reverse complement.
GCTCCAGCTCCTGGAGCGCAAGTGGGTGCCTATCAGCAACCTCAAATGGGTCACTTGAATTGGACTGGTAATTTCTGAGGGTTCGTTGGAGCCTCTGGCTTCCAGAATTGACATTAGCTATAGCTACTTTAAATTTTGCTGTTATCAAATGTGAAGGATGCTATCTTTTTAATCAATGCATTAAGTTGTGTTGCCATCTTGTGTTGGCGTAATGCCTATTGATCTTGAATCTCTGACAAGGAACTCTAGACCTCTTAGCTCTTGAGGCTATTCTTTCTTGTAGTTGCCCTCAGCAACGAAGGTCAATAGCTCGTTATTATCTGACTCAATGTTCTAAAAGGTGCAGGTTGTGTAGCATGCAGGCAAGGTTAGGTAGAGCCGATTTTGGATAATGTGGGGCTGGGTCTAGAGTCCTTGTACTGGATTCTGTTCGATTAGAAATCTTTTCTCCTATTCCCCTAGTTTTATTCACCATCTACATTGAGTTCATGAATTTGTTTCATTTTAGCGACCAAATGTGAAGTTTCTAGCATTATTGGGTATTTCAAAATAGTTCCCCATGCCTCTTGTATTTGTGCAGGATCTAAGCATAGATGCATTAGGCAGTAAAACAAAATCATTAGTAGTCCGTATTCACGATTCTTGTTTGCCTTTTCGTTAAAAGAAAGAACCGTGCTAAGGAAAAGCAAAGGGTACTGGTAAGATGGATGGGGGAATAATAAGTTGGGAATTGCAAAGATAGAGACATAGCTTTTTCTAGCTTTAGTAAAAGAAAACCTGCAAAGAGCTCATGCCTCGGATCACTCCCATCTTATTCGATTCAATTTTGAAAATTTGGACTCTCCTGTAACTTTCATTGATCATCTCTTTATTCTGTTGGTTTCTACTGAAAAGCTCTTGTGTTTGTGTGTGAACAAGGGGGATTATCATGTTGTTTTTGTCAGAGAAGAAAAGGTAAAGAGGATTGCTTTTGATTGTTGTATGATTTTGGATCCATCATTCTCTGATATCACACTTTATATATGCATCACTTATAGAGGGCTGTTTCTGAATTGCTCCTTGGGATTGCTGAAACCTCCTTTGTTGGTGATTGTACATGATTCCCTTGTTCTTTTTTATCCCCACATTCTTTTCTATTTCAGAAAAGTAATGCATGTATATATATACTTCGTTTTGATGTATTTCACTAGAATGTATTTCACATTTATTTCAGAAAAATTATGTGAGGCTGGTCCACAATCGGTAAATTTTAGTGGGTTAATGAAAGGTCTATCTTGAAAATATTGCATACTTCACTTGATGTGTGTCGAAGTTGCACCTCATTAAATAATGTGTGTAGATAACTTTATTTCGATGTATTTCACGAGGTGTAGCATTTATGACAAGAGTTGTGTGAGGGGAGGGTGACCCTCAATTGGTAAATTTCAGAGCGTTAATGAAAGGTCTATCTTGAAAACATTGGCCCCTCAATTCACTTTCTTACACATTCTGAGCACTGTTTCCACTTTGTAATACACACTATGTTGACAATTAAAGAAGAGCCTATTTGGCAGAACTTGTCTTTTATCCTAATCAACAATACTTTGTATTCTTTTAGAGCTTATAAAATTTAGTAAAATAATGTTTCTTACTTTTTTTTTTTGCCAAGTCTTATAAATTAGTTAGCTTAAAAGTTTCATTAACAACATTCATATCAAAAGTCCCATAAACATTAAACATTTGATAGATTACAACTTGAGTAAAAAAAATGAAACATATAGTAAGTGAATATCACTTCCCCAATTCTATGGTGTATTCTAGGATCAACTATTTCTCAGAACTCCCAATATCAATTTTCTCAATTTCCAAACAACATAATCAAGGAACCCTCATCTTGTTAAGAAGAAAATAGTGAGGGGAAACTTGATTTTGAAGAAATCACACACACACACACACACACACACATATATATATATATATATATATATATATATATATCTCCCTCTTTTTAAGCTTTTTTTTTTGTAAATTTATTGTTATGAAATTATCTGCTGATTAAAACCAAGTGTGAAAGTAAACAAAAGAGGGGCTAAGAGAAAGCAATGGCACGTGGGAACTGAATCAGGCCAGCCCACCACCTGCGATTTGTGGACTTTTTAGTATGTACTACCTTTTTTTTCCATTAATTATTTCCATTTTCTTTGGCCCACAATTTATATTACAATTTTTTTATGCTAGCAATTTTTCAAAATTTGTTCATATTTCTTGGTTTCGTGTTTATATCGGATCGATCATCGATGTAAAAAAAATCTTGATTTATTTCTATATCGAATAGCTACTTTTGTACAAGAAAAGGCAAATGAAGAAAACAAAAGTCAAAAGAAGAGAAAGTCACGTGGCTAAAACGGTGCCTCGTTAACACTTGAATATAAAATTTAGCGGATAAAACATATATTAGGAAAATATATTATCCTAAAACAAACTAATGAAATCTATTAAAATTTTGTCCAAGAAAATTTGAAAACGTTACACGAGAAATTGATCAAGGGGCTCAATCCCTTCCTCGAAGATGTGAGATACGTGGAAATCCATAGCTTCAATAATACACCTTTTATATTTAAATTTAGTAAGTTTAAGATAATAAATCAATATTTTATACAATTATTGCAAAATAAAATAAAATATAAGCAATTAATTTTCAATGAACTGGCTAGACTACTTACATCAAAATTGTAGGAATATTAACATAATAATAAAAATTGTTAGAAATCATAATATATCTTAAAATGTGTTACCAAGGAAAGGGAATTTAATTGTTCTTAAAATCCCACTCCTAAAACTACAATTCTTTAAATCCCCCCAAAAAAAATTAAAAAAAATCATCACATTTGCTGAGTATGTGGTATTATCAATATTTGTAATCTTTCTCTTATTCTTTCATGCTCTCAATGTCCAATAGAAAGTTTAATGAATATCCAATAAATGCAAATAAAGTGAAATTTTACCTAACAACAATGTTGCTATTACTATGGGGTGAAGCCATTTGTCTTGTCACTTGTCTCACTTCAAATTCTCAATTATATTGCTTGTTTTTATCTCATATTTGATATATACAAAAGAAAAAAGTCCATATCACCAATACATTTTAATAAAATACATTTTAAAATAGAACATCGTTTATGACATTTGATACAAAACCAATAGTTTCTTGTCCAATTCCTAAATGTAAAACTCAAAACAGAAAACGAATTTGAGAAACCTCCCAACCATTTCTTACTATAGCTTCACAAGTTCACAAAGGGTGGGACTATCCGCACCCCACCCTTTTCTAACCACACCCCGATTTCTAACAACACCCCATTACTTGACATTTAATTTTGATAAATCACTAAACACACCCCACTTAATTCCAAAATTACCCTTTGCCCTAAATACACACACACCCCTCTCTAACTCACACCCCATTACACACACTCCTCACTTTTAGCAAATTTTCCAAGCACACCCCAACACCCCAACACTTCCTCAAGCATCTTCAACCGATTGGAGAAGGAGAAGAGGAGTCATCCCTACATCTTCGGCCACGAGAATCGAACACTTAGTGCAAGCTTCGTACTCCCTAGTCGAACAAGCTCCATGGACTCTCTAGGTTAGTGTTGTTGTAGTTAGTAAAAATCCACCCACTTTTTTGCTTGGATTTGACATTACTTGCAAATTTTTTGTGCAAAATGTGGTGTTATGCTCATTTGTGTATGTGTGTATGTATGTGCTATGTCGTAAGTGCGAAAAATTGAGGTTATTGCGCGAAAAATCGAATTATGTGGACTGAATTTCGGCCTTCCCGATCGAGCCCGTTCGACTCTGGTTATGCGCGATAGATGTAGTCCGTTCGGCCACTAGGGTCGAACGGAATGATGCTTGTTCGGTTGGTGGACGTCGAACGGTTCGAGCATTGTTCGGCCAATGCCCGTCGAACGGGGCATATGTTGTTCGACTAGTATGGTCGAACGGGGCATGTGGTGTTCGACTATTACGGTCGAACGAGGCTGATGTTTTTCAGCGCTTAGGGTCGAACGGATGGTTGTTTTGAGTCGATTTCTTGAGTCAATTTGTGCAACTCCAAGGGTGAAAGTGTTGATATACAGGACATGCATAATAATAGTGTTTTTCATAGTTCACTCGTTTGATATATTTTTTTCGTTTCTATGCAGGTAAGATATACAGGAGGCGACCAACGGCCTCAGAAAGGAAGCGACGGGCTGAAGAAGGACAATCTTCCGAGATGCCACCAAATCCTTGGATTGCACAGGCCTCGGAACCGCTGCAAGAGCAACAATTTGAGGCCGGTATGGATGAGGCACCAAGCCATCAGTTGGACATTGTTGAGGTGCCTGTTGTTGATGAACCAGCCGGCCCTAATGTGATGGAAGGGGAGGTAGATGAGGAGGGAGCAGAGGAGGGTGTGGAGCCAGAAGAGGAGGAGATTTTGACGGGGCCATTTCCTGGGGGGCCCGTTAACCCAATCTTGATCCCGAGTTTCAAATGCCATGTGGCTTCCAAAATTTGGTTTAATGAAGAACGCGACGTTCTAAAGTTTTGGTGCCACACTACAAAGCTCGAGTCGTGGAAGTTGGAAGTTGAGCCGGATGATTGGTTGAGGTGGATGAACCGCTCGAAGATCTATGATTTGCGGTTCATATCGTATAAGAACCCCAATAAGAACCTGCTATGTGCCTTCGTGGAGCGTTGGCATCCAGAGACCAACAGTTTCCACATGCCGTTCGGGGAGATGACCATCACCCTAGATGACGTTGCCCAGATAACGGGTCTTCCGGTGACGGGACATCCTGTTGTGTTGCCTGATGAGCCACCAGTTCCCACCCCATTGTTGATATCCACCTTTCTTGGTATAGATGTAGGAGACGCTGAGAGGGCTTTGGATGGTTCAAGAGGTTCTTCAGTCAGGCTTGAGTGGCTCCGATCACGGTTTAGTGGAGACGTCACTTCAGATGACGAGGCCACAAGAAAATGCGCAGCAAGAGCATATTTGTGGTATGTGCTAGGTTGCACTGTGTTTTCTGATAAGAGCGGCTCCAGAGTCTCTACGAACATTTTGAGATTGTTGGGAAATCTGCGTCGAGTGCACACTTATGCTTGGGGCGCCGCTGCACTTGCGTATCTATATCGGCAGTTGGGCCTGGCCTCGCGTTACGGGGTGAGGCAGATGGCTGGGTACTTGACATTGTTGGAGGTATATTTGAAACACATTTTGCCCTTTAAACGTTTGTTAGTTGTTCATTCGTTTTGACAATTGCTTTTTCTGATGCAGGCATGGATATACGAGTACTTCCCGGTGACGAGGCCAACTCACAACGTCGCTTTCGGTACAGGAATGTGTTTGGCCGGCAGATGGGCCCAACAAACCAATCCGGGGCCATCCATCGACCGTATAGTCGCCTGGAGGGAGATATTGGATGATTCTTCGGCAAGTAATGTAAGTTTTTTGATAATTGTATCATTGTATTTACCATTGAACTCTACTTGATAATGTTCAACATTACAATAATGTCGACATCTTGCAGGTCGTATGGACTCCTTATGCTGCAATACGAGATGATTACCCCCGAGAAGATGTCGCGTTCTACGTCGGTTGCATTCGTGCCTTCGACGTAGTTGAGCCTTACCATCCCGACCGGGTCTTGCGACAGTTTGGGTTCGTGCAGACTATTCCTGAAAACCCCCTCATCCCAAGCAGAGTGAGGAGAGGTAGTACGGGCGCTCAATACAGACTTGCGTTTCACCTACTGGGGAACTACTTCCGACAGTGGAGTAGTCATTTATTGTCTGCTGAGCATCTCGGCCAACATGCTCATCCTGCCTGGGAGTGCTCGCACGACTACATGGAGTGGTTTACCACTCACTCACATCCGAGGGTTCAGAACCCAGCTTTTGCTTCTCGAGGACGTGCCCATACCTCCAGCGCAGCCCAAGGTGCTCAACCTTGGGAGATGATTCATATGGCACGCGCTCATCTCAACCCATTGGTCGAAATGTGGAGAGTGCAAGACCCCCAGCTGTCCTTGGAGTACGCGATGCCATTGGTCCAGCAAGCATACGAAACCCTAACACTGAACGAGCCGGCCGAACCAGAACCAGCTGGCAGAGCACGAGGTCGGCGTCGCAGAGACCGTAGGGCATAGTTGATTGAGTTTATTGTACTTACTACCTAATACCAAGACAATTATGTATCTTGATTATGATGTATTGTTTCAAACTGATTCGTTCAGACGATTTCGTAGTTCATTTCTTTTGCAAACTATTTGGATTATTGAAAACAATGGAATTGGTTATCTTAATTCTTTCAGATGGCATTATCTTGAGTTGTGAATCGGTTTTAATTTGTATTTTCGTTCGTTTTATGTCATACTGCTATGCCGACAGGATATTTTTTGAATCGGGTCATCCCGTTTGTCACTTTTCACACTGTTCGACCAAGAAAGTCGAACACCACTTCATCCTGTTCGAACTCCAGGGCCGAACACTGCTGAGCCTGTTCGAACTCTTGCGCCGAACACTCTTCATCCTGCGCGGCCATATGGGTCGAACAAAGTGCAGAAGGTTCGGTTGTGAGAGTCGAACATTTTGAATCTCGTTCGGTTGTGAGAGTCGAACACCTGTTAGATATTTCGACTATTAGGATCGAACAGTGGGAAAACGGAGAAACGGGATGACCCGATCTCGAAAATATCCTGTCGGTATAGCAATATGACATAAAACGAACGAAAATACAAACTTAAACCGATTCACAACTCAAGATAATGCCATCTGAAAGAATTAAGATAACCGGCGAGTGTACCCAACACGAATATGAACTTTCGTATCACCTAATCAACATGACATTGTATTGCACAATAAATTTACAACATGGAGAAGCACCGAAAAATAAATACAAATAAGTTACTAGAAAATGTTACTGTAATGTTTGTTTTGCTCAATACAAACAACTTATGTGGTTCCTCACGCGCTCAATCGTCGTCAAGTGTAATACTTGCAACACGGGCATTCGTTGAGTCTTGTGCTGTCAGATTATGGTAGGTCGCTAGTTGTTGTTGATGAAGGACCGCCCACCCCTCAGCACAAGAGTAGTGGTAACCGTACCATGTTGTGCTTATAGGTGGTAGTGGTGCACCGTCAACCAGCTTCACCTGCATCCACACAAAAAACAAATGTTAGACCGTAATGAAGGTAATGTATAGACGTAAACACAGGTTTGGAGTTAATTACCCTAATGAAATGATTATTTCCTACAAGTGCCATGCACACGATCTGAGGATTCATCGCTACGGCAGTCCTTAGCGGAAGAAAGGTGAGGCACTGTTGCGGCGAGATATGCACGAAGGTCATATTGTACACTGATGCAGCTAAATTGTACGTCTCGGGGTACACAAACCAATACTTGCTGTCGTAGATCTCATCTTTAAAACATCTCAACATGACCAACATCTGCTCAACTCGGGATTGGTCGAGCCACACACTAGCATACAAAGATGAGTATTCTTCCAACTCTCGAATCAGGTCATTACGCACCTTCGGCCACGAATGTTCACCCAACCCAAGTGCATCGGCGACACACCGAAATCCGCAATGACCGTCGCCTTTGACATTTGTTGTGCCACTAATGTAGGGTCTCCAGAAGGTGGGGATGAGTTCAATAAGGGGTGTGTCGGACGCTGAACGGGCTGATCTTCGTTGTACCGGCTGCTTTTGTCGTTTGGACTTCGTTGAGGAAGGGGCAATCGAGGGTGGACCTGAAACTTCAGTGCTTTGGTCAACCGATGAACAACTGTCGATGATCGACTCGACATACTCGAATGCACTCTTGTCACGCTTGGTTGATTTCAGGGCACGAGCTTTTGCCTTGCTAGGTCTGCCCCGAACACGCGTCTTCACCTCAGGTTCCATCAAGGACGAAGTGGATGGCAAAGAGATCTCTCGGAGTCGCTTCAGTAAAAGTAAGCGTTGAGATTCAGACGAGGACTCGAACATGTTGTTAATGCAGCCCACTGTCTCTTGCCACCGACTACCAAGCTCTTCACCAATGTTGACGTCACACTTTGAGGGCTCACAGTCAAGCTTTCTCCAAAAGTTGTGAACCATGTCCAGCGTGATGGGTGCCCCGATCCGAGTCAATTCTGCCAGCTCATGCGCACATGGCAACCCACAGGTTCTCCTCAACACACACCCACACAACAGGGAATCCACGCCGCATGTGTTAACTCCTTCAAGCTCCTCGAAAATCTTGTGCAACGCAGCATGTGACACAAATCCTCGGATTATCTTGAAGAGAGAGGACTTGTATCGATGATGGGTGATATGCAAACTCTTCTCGAAGGATGTTTTGATTGTGTTGTGAGACACAATCAAAAGTCCGTGAATCCTCTCCCAGGAGATTTCGAAATTTGATTGGCTGGTTCCCAGTTGTTTCTTCAATTTTGAATGAGCACTTTCCGCCCTACCAAACAAATCAAAGCAATTTTGGATAAGTTAATGTCAACATAGAAATGACATAAACAAAATGTAATGACAATTCCATACAATTACGCACGTACCGACTACTTGTGGTGTTATCGAAATGCATAATGTTGTTGGTCCAGCAGGAAACAAACTTTTCCTTGTAAGGTGTAATCCAATTATCAACAACGTAATTGACGGCCTCCGGATAGTCGGCATAATCATCTCTCAACCTCCGCAACAACTCGTTGAATTTAGGCAAATCCTCAGCAACCATCAACGAGTGGAATGAGTTGTTAAATGAATCCCACTTCTCTTTCTTCGGGCCCAACATTGGTCTACACTTGGCCAGAACATTCTTGCTGATATGCCACCGGCACAACAAATGCTTGGCGTTGGGAAAGGTAACTTCGATGGCATTCATCAGTGCGATCTCCCGATCAGTGACAATCACACTCGGTAGTGTATCTTGATCCATTAAACCCTTCAAGATTGTGAGCGCCCAAATATAGTGCTCCTGTCGTTCGGACTCCAAATATACACAAGCAATCGAGAAGGTGATATCGGTTGATGTGATACCAACAATCTCCAAAAGAGGCATCTTATACCGATTGGTCTTATACGTGCAGTCCATCAAGATGACGTTCGGAAATGCACGCAATAACTCGACACTGGTAGGGTGAGCATAAAACAAATTTTGAACCCGATCGGTTTGCTCGCATCGCTTGTCGAGATAATAATACTTATGGTGGCTCAATTTCTCCAACAGATATTGCATCTGCGAACGACCTCCATGCTCAACTACACGGTGCTTGTGACGGGCATTGTATATGGTCTTCAGTGTCGACTCATTATCAACAAATGTTTCTTTCAAACTGCTCAAGATATCCTTGGGCTTCGTGTTATTCTTCGTCAAGTCGTACACATAACGATTTTCCAAATCTGTCAATCGACCGGCATACGAGTGCCCTACCAAATACGCCCCCATCGGGTGATTATGAGATCCACATACAACGGTTATACACCATTCACCGGCATCATTGATTTGGAAGCCCTTCAACGAAAAAGGACAATCACATTTCTTCGTACCAGTAACTCTCCCTCTAGAGCTCTTTATAGGCACGCCCTCACCTTCGCCCTCACCTTCGGCACCCAAATTTGGTCTTTTTGTCCTTGGCTTAGTTGGGCGATATGTCCCACTCCTTTCACAACATAGATAAACTCTAGGCCGCCTACCACTAGCCACCCCGTCAGATCGCTTCACCAACACCACCATATTAAGTCTATGTCCGACTCCTTTTGCCCAATCTACCATAGCCGTTCGATCTTGAAAAACTAAATCAGTCGTAAACTCCTCCGTATAATCAACTTGTTCATATAGTGGATCCATCACAGCCACATCACGAACGTATTCCTCTCCGGCATTTACCACACTCAATTCCGTCGATTTCGAACCATTTTCCTATTAATCAATGAACAAGTAAAATGGAGAATGTTAAATTATACTCTGAACAAATACGATTAACAAATCACATTGAGTTCGACCAAAACGGCTATGCAAAGCATGACCCGTTCGACCAAAACGAAAGAAACTACAGGATTCGTTCTACCGAAATGGTTGAACACTTAGTGTTGCGTTCAACCGACAAAGTCGAACACAATGAGCTGCGTTCAACCGAGTCGGTCGAACACTTCATGCGGCGTTCTAACGTACGGGTCGAACGGCTAGTCTTTGGTTCGGCTGCTTCAGGTCGAACACTCTTTGTTTTGTTCGGCCTGAATCGGTCGAACGCGACTTCCAGCGGGAATTTTGAAGCTTAACCCTAAAGTTCGATTTTAAAAAAAAAAACGCTAAAATCTATAAAAAATGAACTTATCCACTTACATTGCTCACTTCGCAAGTGTCTTCACGTTTCATTGACATTTTCTTTGACAAAATCTACTTGCTCCACCAAATTTTTTCCTTGCAAGGTTTGGAAATGGAAGGGGGAAATGGAGATGGGAGTTTGGGTGGGGTGAGATATGCACTTGGGGTGTGTTTAGTAATTACGGGGTGTGGTTAGAAATATGTATCTTAATATTAGTATACAAGGACTTTTTAGACATTTTGTAAATAATTACTTTTCATTTAATTTATTGTGGGGTGTGGTTAGAAAAAGGTGGGGTGCGGATAGTGCCACCCGTTCACAAATTATAATGTTTTATTAGAAGAAACAACAATATAATTTGACTCCAATTTCTAATCAAATTATATTCATAAAGAATTTTTTTCATCTTTGATCACATCAATATTTATAATATATATATATATATATATACATATATAATATCCCCAATCAATCGATATGCACACAAATGGAACCCCACCAATTTTAATATCCCATACATTGCACACTCGTTAAATCATTTCATTATTCATTTTATGTCGTCTAGTTTTTTTTTCTTCACACAAATATGAATAGTATTTTTCTTCAAAAAGACATGAATTATATATATATATATATATATATATATATATATATATATATATAAGATTTTATGAACCATACTTTTCTTGGACATGAAATATTAAAATTCGAAGTTTCACACAAGTATGTATATTTAGTAGAACACAAAAACTTGTAGAATTGTTTTACAAATATAATTCTGTGAAATACAAACTTAATATTTACAATTCAAAAATATTTATTTTTACAAGCCAAACTTTATTTTTTAGATTATGAGTTGATATAATAACTAATAAATTGGAGTTGATGGTTTAAATGGAATCTCTAGTGGCCATTGCTTCCATGATATCAATAATTAGTCTTCTCAAATTATGATTTTCTCATGTGTGGGAATATTATTTTGATGTTGATATATATATATATATATATATATATATATATATATATATATATATATATATATATTCATAGTGGTAATTTCTAATTGGTCTACATTTCTTAGAAATGATGCAAAACTATAATGGCCAAGGACTCAATTCCAACTATTTCTATTTTTTCCAAGAGTAATCAAAACAAAACTATTATTTCTCTTCTTCTTTTTGTGTGACATTAATTTTTGTTGTTGTTTTGTATGTCAAGTACGTGGACTATATAGTGAGTTGAGATTATAGAAAAATTGGTATAATCTTGTCCCCTTATCACTTGATTTAATTCCAATAACTTTTAATCTCATTCTTTAATTCAATGAAATCAAATCTTGAATAATTTTTTTTTTCGTAGAATATCTTCCAACTTTGCATCACATCCAACTCTTCATTTAAAAAAGGGGATTTTCAGAGCCCCACGAGTGCAATCATTCTATACATAATCTCTCTCTCTCTCTCTCTCTCTCTCTCTCTCTCTCTCTCTCTCTCTCTCTCTCTTATATTTAATTATATTAATTATGTTGATTGCCCTCCCTCATTATATTTTGTAACCCAAAAAATATTTATTTAATTTTGAAATTGAGATTGATTTGTGATTAGTGGAGCTTGTCACACTAAATTATATTAGTGAGACTGTTTCATCATTTTAGATCATATAAAATTTCAATTACTTAAAACTTTTAAATTTATTTTCACAAGTTGATGTTTATTTTATGGGTTATAATTATAAGTTGATATTCTCAAGAAATCCATTAAATAGGAAGATTTTAGTAAAAGTATCTATAATTAATTGAACTGTTTACTCCAAAAGTGCTAATTTGATGACTTTTGACACTCCTCTGCACGTGCATGCACATTAGTTCACACTTTAGAATATGGAATATTAAACTTTTATTTATTTATTTATTTATTTATAAAGACTATAAAATACTGTTAAGTATAGTTAATAGTATTTTCTGGTTTAAAAATAATTTTCTATTTATTAATGTATTTTTAAGGAAAATAATTATAAATCAGAATGTAATAATGACCACATAATTTATTTGAGTTTTTAAACTTTGAAAATTGTATCTGAACTTATTTGGTTGTTAATTGTTATCAAACGTGACTTTGAGCAGTTAAATAATTTTCTTATTTCCTTTTGCCTATTGAAATTGGTTTTAAAACGATTCTACCAAAGAGTCCAAGCTTATTTATTTATAGTTAATGACTATCAAATTGAGTAAAATTAGCAATTATGATCTATCTGAAAATAAAACAATTTGGAGTTATGGGTTGACTTGGTGATGGAGATCAGATTTGTTAAAGATTTGATTGAGATTTATCAGATTTTATTGTTATTTATATCTTTATATTTAGGATTTTAGGTTGTATTAATATAAATATGAGTTGTTATTATTATTGTAGATTGTTGATTGATTTATAAAATATTAAAAATGAAGTTTTCCTTAATTTATACTGTTTTTCGATATTTTTAGAATCAACAAATCGTAATAATCATCTATTATCACCCTTCTGTCTGCATCACTCGACAACCAACTTGATAATTGTTTGGAAAGAAAAAAATATTTTGCCCTATTTTGAAAGATTTAAACCAATACACTTTTTCCTTAAAAAAAAAAAAGAAACAAATATCTTTTTTATTCATTTTATTTATTTGAATCTCATTCTCTATATTTATTTATATATTTATTTTTTAAATATAACATTTCTTAAATTTGATCAAACTTGTCTCACTCATTTAGATGCCATCCTATAACAAATAACATGGATATAACCAACCGGACATTAGATACCACCACTACAATATTTTTAGGCAATATACAGTTATTTTGGTTGCATGATAAACTTTTTTTTTTTTTTTTTTTTTTTTCATGTTTTTAGGTATTTATCCTTATTTTTTATGAATCATATTTACATATAAGACGTCTCAAATATTTTCATCACAATTCATAAATAAAAAAAAAATTAATCTATGAAAATGGGTTGAAATTTTATTTAATAAGGTTGTTCTTATGAAATTATATATAATATATTTTTTTTATTTTTTTTAAAAATAAAATACATAAAAAATGACAGCTTTTATGCACAAAGAGTTTAATTAATCAACCAATGAATGAGATCATCTGCATTGTTTCCTCAACTGAAAATTCCTAGTCCCCAATTTATTAAATTTACCTGTCCCACTTTCTTATTTTCTCCATTATTGTATAAATGACTTAATTTTTAATAATTAATTAATTAATTAAAAACTTCAAATTGAATCTTGCCTGGAATTTTCCCTCCAACCCTACTCTTATCTGGATTTTTTTCTTATTTTGTTTTATTTAATATTTAAATCTTAAGTAATATATAGTTATAACTTATAATAAGGACTTGCTCCAACGAATGTATATTTATCCTTAATTTACAGTAGTAATATATGGTTTGAAATTTGAATGCCAAATAAATATTAACATGTCAATTAATTTGGCTTATCATGCACGTATGTAATGATCGGATTAAAAATCAAGAATTTTAAAATTATAAGACTATAATCAGAAAATTAATAATAATTGTATTGTAATATAATATAATATTAAAAAAAGGAAAATGCACTATTAAATGGTAAATTGAAATAGAAGATACAGTGGCCAACTCAAAAGCCCAATATAAAAGTACTCCCTACAGGAGAGAGAGAACCATATTCCCTTCTCTCTCCTCTCAAACCTCAACAGGCGTGCTTTGAAGCTTTGATTACACACTGCCATCCTTCTTCCTTCTGCCATGATCAAATTCCCCACATCAAATGAGTGCTCTTGTCTCTACTGTTCCCTTCTACCCATTCTCCTCCCAACAATCTCTATCTCTTTTTTCGTTTGAGTTTGTTTGCCTCCATTGATGCTCTGTTTCTTCCAGCTTTTGGTTCTTCCTCAGCAGACAGTGAGCTTCTCTCTCCTCCCCTTTTCTCCCTCTGTCTCTCTCGCTTCTGAGGATATATAAGCAGCTATGGTGGAGAGGTCTACTTCCAACCATCATCCTTCCTTCTCTTCCACTCTACTTGACGCGATTTATCGCTCCATTGATGAGGGACAGGACGAAATGGTGATGTACGGAGAAGGTGTGAAGAAGAAGCAGAGCTTCTGCTCCGATGGTGGTAGCGTCCGCGGTGTGTTCGCCAGTGATGAGGAGATGGCCAATTTCCGGCGAGCTTGCATGATCGAGAAATGGATGGAGAAGAAGGCTACGGAGAAGGTCGTTGTTCGGAGGAAATCCGTCGCCGATTTGCAGGTGAAAAAGCCGAGGAAAGATCGGGAGAATTCCAGCTGGAGTTCCTCCGATTCCAGCTGCGGCGGCGCCGCCTTCTCCTCGTCGGAAGCTGATTCGTTTACAGTTCACAGGCCGAAGCCGATCCGAACCGGATTCGAGAAGGAGAAACACAGCAACAATCGCCGCGAATTGGAGCAGAAGCCGAAGCAGGAAGGCGGATTCTCGAAGACGAAATTGCGAGCGCTGAAAATCTACGGCGATTTGAAGAAAGTGAAACAACCGATTTCTCCCGGCGGCAAACTGGCCGGATTCCTCAACTCTCTCTTCACCGGCGGCAACATGAAGAAGCACAAAATCTCAGGTGAAGACTCACCGTCGCTGAAATCCACAAACGCATCAACATGTTCCTCCGCCTCCTCATTCTCCCGATCATGCCTGAGCAAAACGCCGTCGTCCAGAGGAAAAACCTCCACCGCCGCGAAGAGATCGGTGAGGTTTTCTCCGGTGAGCGTGATCGTCGACGAGGACTGTCAGCCATGCGGACACAAATCCTTACACCAACAGATCAACACCACCACCAACAACAACAAGAAGCAAACATCGAATTTCAACGCCGCTAAGAATTACAGCATCAGAAATGCGATCAACGACGAGCTCATGGCGCATGTGATGGAGAAAAACCGGCGAGTCGAGGAAGTTGCGAGAGATTTGCTGAGGAATTATCAGAGAAAATCTCATGTACAAAATCATCAAATCTTCGATCAAGATTTCGACGAAGAAGACGACGATGAAGACGCAGCAAGCTACGCGAGCTCGGATTTGTTCGAGTTGGATAATCTTTCCGCCATTGGAATGGAGAGGTACAGAGAAGAATTGCCCGTCTACGAGACCACCCATCTTACTTCCAATGTTGCTAATGGATTAATTTTCTAATTTCCGAAAAATAATAATAGTTTGTAATTTTTGTTTTAATTAGTAAGTTATTATTGGTTTGGGGGTTTACATGGAGAGAAATGAAATTTCTCTCTTAGTAATTAGTATTGTCAATTTTTGTGCATTAACTTTTTATGATAATTGTGTGGTATTTGGTAGTGAAAATCCTTATGTCTATTTAAATTATTTTCAAGTGACTCTTATGATAACATTTAATATATATAATTTATTAATATCATATTATGATAAAAGTAAAGGTGAAAATTCTAAGCTGGACAGGATGATGAAGAGGTTAAAAGCAAAGGCAATATATTCTAGAGAGAGAGGGGGGATTTTTTTTCTTTTTAATTTGCTGAATTGTGGGGTCTATTGAAAGTTTTGAAGATTGAGCTAACAAATTTTCACCATAAATATCTGCTACACAAGTTGGTATTCTGATATCTGAATTTCAAGATTTATATGCTCAAGTTTTGAATATTGTGCCATGATTTTTTATAACATTTAATTCTTTAGTTAAAAAAATATATTTGTCGGATATATTATGACATTCTATAAAGTCATTTGTACTGCAATATCAGTATAAGGTTTAAAAATACTAGTCTTTTTTCATGTTATATCCTCTTCGTATAGTTAAATCAGTTTTTCACCGTAAATTCACATATAATATTGCTTGCATATTTAATTTCATGAGATGGATAATTCACGAAAATAGAGATTAACTTCCGAAAAAGGAGTCTGAATTTCGAATAATTGGTTGGTTTTTACCTGTATAAGACTAAGAGGAGGTCAATTATGGAGATAAAAAGGGGAAAAAAAATGAAAAAAAATGATGTATGTGTGTCTCCAAAAGATTGGTACATGAAATCTATGGTTGGATCTTTGTTGGTTGGACAAATTAGTCACAAGAAAGAAATGATAGTGTTCAAAGGTAAATGGAAACAGCTTATATTAAAATAAAAAACAAAAAATTTGACAGTTTGAAGTCACTAAAAATCATCTGATATTGATTAGGTTGTCACTATTTTCCTAATTTCCCCATTAAACTCAATTACTTTACCACCAAACCCATTGATTTATGATCTAATTGATATTTCTATTGTATTTTTCCTAACAATGTTGGATTAACTTTTAAAATTTTGTAATTAAAGCAATATAATTCTAAGAATAATTTATAAAAATCAAGTCAAACTATGATCCCTTTTGCATTAAGGTATGTAAACTTTGGATTGTTACTATACAACTGCTAACCTTTACATATCGTACAATTTGGCCACTAGATGCAATCGACAGTGGAATATTAGCTAATTTTTTTTTTCGTGACGATAGAATATTCATTGAATATTTGACGAATATTCCACCGTCGATTACATCTAACAATCATTTTGTAGCATTCACAACATTTGGATACATTAGTGCAAAATGAATTGTTCGATTACCTGAAGCGACTATACACGATCACAACCCAAGGATTGGAATATATAATGCAAAAGGGGTCTTTACATGATTTTATAATTTATCCTAATTTTAACCCAAGTAATTTACATAGTTTTCATATTTAGCCTTGAAAGTTAAAAGTGATTCATGATAATTGAACAAGAATTTAAGATAATTAGGACCACAAAATCATAACAGAGTTGAAATCCCCATCAAATTATTATCGTGGACTAAAACACAAACACAACTAACAGATTAATTTATACTAACAATATTCTTCAATTTTTGAACTAGAGAAAAAGAAAAAGGCTATGCTATGAACTATGTACCCTAATTAAAGTGTCTCATAGGCTTTAATTATATGCATGTAGGTGTCAAAGTACGATGTTCAAATTATTAAAAACGAATAAAGCCACATTTATTATTCATTAATCTCTCAATAAATACAATTCATTATTAGAATTTAATGTTATTATTCTTGTAAAACCTTAATTACTATTCATGGACCTAATTCATCGATACAATTCAACTCATATCCTTGGAATAAGATTCGATTTTGTAAATATTAGAACATATTTATTAAAATTATATTTATAAAAGGATTTCATAATATTTTGGTCTCTAAACTCAGTGAACTAACTTTACGCATGCATTCTACTAGGCTTCAGTATATAGATTTTATGAGGACCCCTACACAAAGTTAAATTATTTTTTGGGTTGTCTTTAATCATTAAAAGCTTAAAATGGGCCCATTGCATGCTAAACTCATTCTATGTTCACATTGTGTTCAATCTTGTTAATCTTGATTCAACAACCATGATCTTGTATTTGTATAGTTCTTTTGCTTAGCTTTGAAAAAAGTTTCAATTCAATTGGAAACTTATTTAATTTGATATTTGATGTCATTTAATAAAAGATTCTTTGATGAGGAATATAAGATTCTTGTGAGACCATCTCACGAATCTAATTTTATAAGACGAATTAATTTATATCACATCTTTCATGAGAGAGATTATCTTATGAAGATAAATTTGAGTTATAAATAATGTGACTCAATTGTATAATTTGTTACTTTTTTGTAAAAGATAAATTATCATATGTTAAGCAACAACTAATTATAATATATATATATATGATTATTATCTAACGAATTTAAATATAAATTTCTCAAAATAAATTTGAATTATAGATAGTGAGATTTGATCCCACCAAATTATATCTCATTGTGAGACTTTTTATATGAGCTTTTTTACATGCGTGTCAGCGTGTGTATATACATATACTCAACTTTGAATTTTTTAATATTCTTTTAATAAATTCATATGAATGTTTTGATACTGAAATGATAAAACTCAAATATTGGATACTTGAATAATATAAATATAAGTGGTCACAAATATAATTTACTCATTTAAGTTATTTAGAAAATTCACACCACCATTCTAATATTATAAATTTGGTACCTTAATTGATTAAGAAAAATCAAAAATTAAAAAAGTGTGAAGATATAAGACTAAAACATAATTAAGAGAAATAATATATATATATATATATATATATATTATAAATATATTGATTGAATATAAAATAAAATTACAATTTCATTAATGATTGTAATTTAATTACATCTTAATATTAAAAATTATCACTTATATAAATATATGATTAATTTCACAAAATTGATATATATATATATATATATATGAAATTGATATTATATAATTTTTAAAACTTTGAGGGGAACTATAGATAAAGAATTTATCTATGTTCATAAAGAATTTGAAGTAGGTATAACACATATAGATAAAGATTAGGAGGATTATTTATCTATGTTTGGCTTAGTGGGGAACTTAATTGTAATCATGAGACTATTAGGACCATATATTATAAAGATAAATGAGACCTATAAACTCTTTCTAAGTGTTGACTAAATTTGAACTTGTACATATCTCTAATCATTAGCCAAATCTTCTCTATAATTTTTAAATTAGTTTCTACTTGGTGGGAAATATTGGTTAATTGAGTGCATTTCTGAGTCATAATTACTTGAAATTCATACGAGCCAGCTTCTTTGCCACCCATTTTCTTGTTTCGATTTTATATTTTATTTTATCAGTACGAAAAAAAATGTATAGAATGATTAGTATATGTGCTCGTAATTTAACATCCTATTATTTACATGACATATTTTAATAAAAAAAAAATTGGAATACAACTAAAAGATGAGAAATTCTTATACATTTTATTGTTTTAATTAGATGAATTTAGAAAAGAAAATTAATGTAGCTTAAAGTTAAAATATACGACAGATGTCATCTTAAAATGATACAGTTATTTCTTGAGATTTGTCTATAACTACAATTTAAAATAGGAAAGTATCTATTATTTTGTCGTTTAAAAGTTTTATTTTGTCACATCACAAACTCTAAGGTCAAAACAAGGGTTTAACATTTCAAATGTAACCAATTAATTTTACTTAATAATAGCAATAGCCACCTAGGCTATGCAAAACTAAATGATTTATTCATTTTTATTAATGATAAATATATATGCAGTGACCATTTAATCCTCTCTCTAAATTTACTATAAGAAAAAAGTGAGTCTTTCATACATCAATTGTACGTAATTAGAATAGATTTAGAATTCGTATAACTCAACCTGACTCGTGATTTATATATAAATAGATTTTTTTTTTTAAATGCAGTCTTGCTTCTCAAATTTCCTCTCCTCCAAATCCATAGATGGATTAGTTGTGTAAAACTTATCCAGATTCCACAAGCCTCCTTCTCCTCCTCTCTCCAAATGACAATATGTTTACTGTGTTCATTCTTATCTTTTTCAAATCGAGATATCCAAATCCTCGATTTGCAATGGAAAACTTATCCAGACTCTCATCTTCTCCAAATCACAATATGCTTATTTTTCATAGCGATTTATTCTTATCTTCTTCAAATCGCGATTTGTCATCGTCGTCTTTTCTTATTCACAACACACATATTTCTTCTTATTTTTCTTCTTCTCCATCTTCCCGCGACTATATTTCATGATAATAATTTGTTGGAAAATTGAGAAAAAAATATGAATTATATAATATAAAGGTATTAAACGCATTACATAAAAGTAGGAGTTTTTTTTTTTTTTAAATCAATACAAAAGTAAGAATTGTAACACATAAATGTTTTACTTCATTCACATAAATATATTATCTCATTTTACTGAAATAAAACATAAGATATTACTTGTATCATGTAAAGATAATAAACATATAACGAAAAGGTATTAGTGCATGTACTTAAAGGTATTACCTTATTTGTATATAAATGTTATGTTATTTGTATATAAAAATTATATTAATATAATATAAATGTCACATTAATATAATATAAATGTAACATAAGTTTAGAATTACCTTATTTTTTTTTTTTTTGCAGAATTACATAAATATTATATTATTTATACTTAAATATTATATTAATATAATATAATTGTAATATTAATATAATATAACTATCAAAATATAAATAAATACAAATAAATATACGAATTCAATTCAAATCCAGGTCGATTCAATTGCAAATGAATCTTGATCATGCAAGAGTTTTTGTGATAAGAAAATATAAAAAAAAAAAGACAAAGTCACACGATATCAATTTCTAAAGTATAATAGTGTCGGAGTTGAAATAGAATCTTATAGTCATTATATGGTTGGTTGTTAAAATTTAGAAACCGAAAACCTATGTCACTAGTTTATAAGTCGTATTGTGTATGTCTAATATTCCATGACCAATTCATTTATTCACTATTAATGCAGCAGTAATAAAATTTTGCAATTGAAGACCACTTATGTCTGTCTCTAATATTCCATAACTAATTCATTAATTCACTTTAATGCAGTAATAAAATTTTCAGTTGTACCAATTATGTCTGTCTCTAATATTCCATTACTAATTACATTAATTCACTATTAATATAGCAATAATTTTTTATATCACCTTCCATCAGCATCCATCTGATCTAAATTTCATATAATAATATATAGGGTTAATTAAATAAAAAAATGTATGAATTTAGGATCTAATTTCAATTGCAACATGAATTTTTTACAATAATCTCATAAACATTCAATTTAACACTTGTTTTAATTCAGACATGATTATGCTTTTCCGGCTTCAATTGCTGACGTGGAGCCCTAAATTGTATAAGTTAATTGTTAACGTGTCAATTTAAATTCAGTCATCACCCACATGTAAATATAAAAAAAAAATCTAATTTATAATCTAAATCATTACCGATATTGAAATTGCTATCGATATATATTGATATTTTACCATTATTTTGATAAAATTTCTCATTTTTTTAATGGTTATGTGAAGTTGGGCAGTGTTTGAATTTTTTTTTTTTATCAATATATTTTTTTCTCTTCTTGAGTGTGTTTATATTAAATATTTACATGTGGATGATGAGTGAATTTAAATTGACACGTCAATAATTAATTTATACGATTTGGGCTCCACATCAATAATAATTAGGATCTGAAAACCCTAATTATGTCTGAATTGAAACAAATATTAAATTGAGCGTTTATGATGTTACAGTCAAAAGTTCATGTTGTAATTAAAACTAGATCCTAAATTCATGCATTTTTATGTAATTAACCTTAATATATATTATACTCAATAGAAAATGATAAAATGTAGATGATGGATAGGATAACATAACTGCATACTCAATGCCTAAAAATATGTAGAGCATGTAAATACAAATAATATATATAAATATCTATCTAAATTATCAAATTTGACCAGCATATATATATATATATATATATATATATATATATATATATATATATATATATTCTCTTCCATGCACTGACAAATAATCAATTATATATATTCTCTTCCATGCACTGACAAATAGTCAAATATGTCATCCAAACCACATGAAGTTGAAGCACACTCAAATTATTAAAAATAATACACTTTTCTTATGAGACAATTTCACAATATTGTTCCATGAATTTGAGTTTATTTAAAAAATTCAAATGTATATTGATTAATTTCGATTTAATAAATAATATGACATGAATTGGGTAAGATTTCGTTGCACAAAATATAATCTTTAAAAACAATCTTATCCAAAAAAAAAAGGTTATTTTCAATTTAGAAACATAAAAAAAGACAACATTTACAACCAAATCCTACTAGCATGAATACCTGTCCAAGATTTATATGACCTATTTCTGAACTGCAACTATCATTATTTAATAAAATGTTTATAATACAAAATGAGTTGTTACAATCACTGTTTATAATTTTGTGGGCAATCCTTAGCAGGATTGCTACATACCAACCATGCATAATTCACTGGGCAACTTATATTTTAAAAAATTAATGACCTTAAAATTCCAATATATTTGTGGCTACATTCAAGTCAAATGATCGATTATATACTAAAAAATGAGTTTCTTCTAATTTATATTTTATTTTTTGGCTGCTATAATAATTGATCTTGTAACTCCTACTCAAAATTGTCTTTGTAAAAGGGTGCAAAAGGGGTCAAGCTCTAGACAATAATCCATTGATACATTGTTATCTGTCTTTAAACCTCAGCCTCAGTTCTTGTTTTAGCATTTATATCTTATTAAGTGTCTTTATTCAAAAATCCCTACATATATATCATCATATATCACAAAGAAGAAACCGCGTCGATATATATATATATATATTGTTTGCTTTTGTTCAACTTTTCAAATTATCATATTTCATGTAATCAGCCAATCGAGTTCCCTTCACAATAATATATATGTTTGTGTATGTATCGTATTATGTTGATCAATATTAAGAGATCACATACGTGAAAGTATGGTTTATATTAACTTGGAATCTGTTCGTATAATACCTAACATTGGATATATATATATATATATATATATATAGGAAAATGTTCAAATGCCTACTATGAATTGATATATATATATATATATATATATATATATATATATATATATATATAATGGACCATAGTTATGTCTGGTTGGTAATTTGCCTTTTCTTGTAGGCAACTATGATATTGATAATGTACACATGTGTTTTAATAATTGTGATCTATCCATAGCTACAACTATGATTTTTTTATTTTTTTTTAACTCCAAGCTTTTGAGTACGATGAAAACGAATGGAATTTAATAAATTGTTATTTAATTTTATTTAAGTACATTAAAACTTCAACAATGATGTACGAAATTCGTTTATTGCCAATCAATAGTCATAATTTGTATTTAATTGTGATTATTCTGATTTTAATGAAAGCTGTCTATTACTTGAAAGTTTATACTTTATTGGCCCAGTATTCAAACTCCAAAATCAATTTTCTTTCAAAAAAAAACTAACAGAAAATGAAGAGAATAAATTAAAAAAACTCATTAATATTTTATGGATTAATTGCTGCAGCCCATCAACCTATCAGCAATTTTGCAAATAAACCAATAAACTTTTTTTGTGGTACTGATATATATAATTTATACAAATTTGACGCTTAAACCATCAAACTAATTTTTCGATCATTTTTCATCAGATTTTGATACGTAAGTTGGCAATCGGAATGGTTACCCGCTGGAGCCGGTCAAATGATGTTTTTACCAACATTTTGTAAGTTACGGATTAGTTTTAAAAATGTCAATATTTAGGGATCGTTTTTCTAAAATTGACAAACTTACGAATCATTTTTACCAAATTTTCTCATTAATTAAGAGCTTTTATGAATGCAACAACTTAATTGTTTCGGAAAAGAAAATTTCTTAAATATATTGTGCGCAAGTCACATGTCAAAAATCGGAAAAATAATAGGAAAATTAATTTTGTGATTTAAATGAAAGAAAAAGTTTGTTGGTTTATGCGGGTGATAATTGGATGGGATTGTAACAATTAACCCTTCTTTAAAATAAAATAAAATAATTGCTTATGTGATAAGGGCCCACTTAGGATTGATCCTACCGTGATCTGGCAGTCTCAACTGAAAGACTATTAGAAAGCCCATATAACTATTAGGCGCACGTGATGGGCTGCCCCAATGGGCCCAGCTTTGTCGCGCGTGTACACGTGTGCTCACCATCTTGAAGCCCAGTGGGCCCTACGCCCTTTAATTAAATTGTCTGGCAAACCCATCTCTCCATAGCCTATGTGGAAAAGGACACGTGTCCCACTCACACGTGTGCTTATCCTTGTGTACCGCAATTACAGGAGATTATTCTCTTATGTGGAATATATTGAAGTGCACTTGTTTACTTTGTTGTAAACCAAATAATTCATCATAATTTGTTACTTTTAATTTATCGTATATAGATTTAAGTAACTAGCTGATGAATTGTTAAATTTTTTTTACAAAAGATAATTATTACTAAAAAGAAAGAGACAAGGATATTACAATAATTTTTTTTAAAAAAAGTTAAAACAAACCTTAATTTGTTTATGCTCCTAAAAGTTACACAGTAAGGAATTGATGATACTCTTGATTATTTGTAATTATATAATTCAACTAAAACTTGAAATCTAAAGTTATTTAAACATAGGTTAGCTTAACTCAAAATGTTTCTTGAATTTTTTTTTTCATGTCAGAACATTAATTGAATTCATGAAATATGTTAGAAAGTTCAACCATAATTAATGTGATTGTAATACAAATCAAACATCCAAGAATGTCAATAACAAACATCTTGACAAAAATGTTCCTTCCAAAGAAAAATCTTTCACAATAATTGGAGCTTGTGAGGTACAAGTTTGAAAAGAGAAAAAAAAAAAAAAAAAAAATTAGAGGGAAAGAGAGAGAGAATGCAGCTTTAGTAAAAGTAAAGAGGCATAAAGAAAAAGACTTGTAAGAATTTCTTTTTTGGTGATCCCAAGAAGATTGTGTACAATAACATTTTGTGACATATAGCCCAGATTAGGAGACCTTTTCTTTTCATTGTTGGGGAAAAAGAAGTTTGGCTCTACAAATTGGTAATTAATATCAATTTAATTTGAGTTCTTCCTACTACTTGGTTAATTCTTTTTAGATTAGGATATTAGCCCATGTGATTCATGCTTTCTTTTTTATATTTGTTGATCATAAAGTGGTAATCTTATGGATTTGAAGTGTACAATGCATCATATTTTGGATCACTTCAGCAATATATTTGGTGTAAATTTATCGTTGATTTGTATACATTTCACACATACATGTATATGCGCAAAATAATGATACATTTACATTTCGATACTATATCATCACTATATGCATCATCTCAAAGATTCATATTTATTTAGGGTTTCTCACATCCACTGTCAAAAAAAATAAAGATATAATTTAGTCTGATTTTAAAAATTCAATGATTCTTATTTTAATGTGATACATACAACCCATTTAGTATAAACAACTTTTTAATATATGAAACTAAAATAGTAATGTAATAACAAAAGGTTACATACCTAAGTTTTGGCAAAATAATTTGATGCTTAGAGTTCAAATGTAGTATCATCAATTAGGTGTTGATGGAGACCATAGAAAATAAATTCAAAAAATGGACGACTTAGAATTGTCACCAATTTTATGATTTTTTTTTTAGTTATATCTTTTTTTGTTATCATCCATTGAATTTGAATTATTATCATGCAAACGTTTTGATGTAATATTAAAGATATTTCCATCAATGTCAATTTTTTTGTCTCTCTATCATATTTGACACTTCTGTTAATTTGCTTCGTTGATTCTTTTTATGATTTCAATCATATTTTATTTAATCAATTTATATTATATGTATAGTGATATTGTTATGAAATAAAACTCCAAAACTATCATCATATTTGTATTAGTACGATAATAGATTTCTAAAAACTATTAAACTATTAAAAACCACCAAATTGAAATGTGAACTTAAACCTCCAATTTGGTGTGGTGATGTTGAAATGTCTCAAATGGAGTGTAGTTTTCAATGTTGATTGAGAAAATAACAAGTAACAATGGATGAGTCATTATCTAATATATATGGCCTTCCATTACTCTTCTCTTTCATGAATGCATGCATCCATCCACTTACATTATGTCTATATAGATACGTGTGGGTTTATATATATAAGAGCCAATTTCGAAAAGTACTTTCAGATTTTTAAAAATAAGTTTGATTGTATTTGTAATTTACAAATAGTTCTTTTATATTTTGGAATTTTTAAAAAAGTTAGAGACTCAACGCATATGTTGAAAAGGAGTTTTTATTTTATATTTTATAGGTTAATTTTCAAGATTAAAACAACACAAAAACTTTATAAAACCATCTTAGGATTAGATTTTTACTATCAAAATTTATTTTCATAAGTCAATTTATATTTTATTGGTTATAAATTGTGGATCAACCATCTTACGAAATTAATTCTATGAAATTGTTTAATAAAAGTCTTACTCTTAAAAAAATTAATCCTCTCTCACCGGCCACAAACAAATTTGTAGGCTAATTTTTATATTATTTTAACAAAAAAGTATGAAGGAATAATGGCATAATTATAACGAAAATGAAAGGTTTTGCAAAAGGGAAAAATGACAATGGCCTCCATTTTGTTCCTATTTATTTACGTACTAAATTTAAGCACAAATCCATATCATCAAGATTATGCATTACGACTTTTTCAAAAAATAAAATCACATGCTAGAATATTAATCACAAAAATACAAGAATTCTTTTTTTTTTTTTTTTTTTTTGCTGTCTTGGACGGAGAATGTGAATATTTATAATTATAGGCGCCGGAGATTTTATTGAATTAATTAATGAAACTAACTCATTTTATATTCTTTTCACGTGTTTATCTACAAATAAAATTGACTCTTAGAAATAAGAGTTTTAAATTAAAATAATTATTGAGAGAGGAATTACAAAAATCCAAATACTAGTTCTCCCTCCTTTTCTCCATTCTACCATTTTATTTGTTTTAACTTTAGTCGTTAATTGGTGCAAAATTTCATATGTTTTTAAGAAAATACATTTGCCATGAGTAAAGAATTCTGGGCTTGTAATTGGGCCTAACCCTAGAATTCTGCTATAGAAAAGCAATGGCCCAACAAAGATCATACCCATGCTTTTTGGATTGATAGGTTATAAAATGAAACATTATTTTGCTATAGTTGAAAATTGCTTCTAAAGCATTTTACAAATATGAATAAATAGAAAGAAGAAAGTAATGGCAATAATATCGAATGAAATTTCTGAATTTGATTTTGCATTCTTGTCAATATAGAGTCTTTAGAACACACTTTTGAATCTAACACCTAGCTATTTGATAACTAAAACACACTAATATGTTCTACTTTCTCTTTCTTTTATCAACCCCGCTAGTTCTTGGCTCGTTTTTCACGAAACCTGATCCAGGGGCCACTCCATACTGCATCGGTGAAGGAGCTTGGGGAACAGCTGGAGATGGAACAGGAGGAGGAACATTGGAAGTGGCAACGGTCGTAGGTGGCAAAGATGGAGGAGCTGCAGCAGCTGAGGGTGCACCAGCAGGTTCAGGAAGGGGCTTTGGTAATATGTGTTTCAACCGATTGTTTCGATAATTCTTCCAAAAGTAAAACTGCTGCCTGTGTGCCAATTCCTATAACCGCAAATAATGTGATAGTGATTAGATCCTAACAGAGACATCTCTATATGAAAAATGTCAATAACTTCGACTTTTTGGTATAGAATACAATTATCTAATGAATGTACACTTATAAATCAAACTGTACGAAAATGAATTTTGGAGTGCATAAAATTAAACCTTGTTTGCAGGATGTGCCATTGCATTTCGGAAGTTGGGATTTTGCAGAAGCTCAAGAAAGAAGAGGCAATGAGGATACCTAAAACAAGCACACAAGTTTATAAGAATCATAAGCACGTGGTAATTCAGACATAAATGAATTAGCATGCACACAAAGAAAGAAAACATGGGATAAGCAGTAACTTGAAATTGGAAAACATAAAGCTCACATAATGAACTTCATGTATTCAGGCCTTTGCCAATACTGAAGATATTTCAGGTATCCAATAAATGCTTCATCCTCAAAATACCGATTTTGAGCTAAATCTGCACCAACATAAATGCATAAATCAACTTAGACATAATCCAGTAATAAGAAGAACCTAATATAAACCTAACACTACAAAAGATTTAAGGAAAAAAAGTCGCACTAGAGCTAATATAACAAGATGTGCCCTCGCAAGATGAATTCAACTTAACTTTAGTTATTAATCCTATATAAACAATGAGATAATCACTAGTACAAAGTGGCAAATCTCTCATTTCATATCTGGATATTAGACGGATAGGAGATGAAGTATGTAAAAACGCAATCTTTTGTACGTGTTCAACAACCAAAAATGCCCGATGCAAAGAGATAAAATATGTGCCAATGAGGCAGACATCATTCAGAAACAAATATAGTTTACAAAAAAAAAGCCTCTCCAATTTGGAGTATCCCCAACACAAACACTTCTCCAAAAAACAAAACACACACGTTCACGATCTACATCACAAAAATTCAAATACACCCCAATCCAATTCTTCCCCAATAATAATTTTCCTCAAATCACACAATAAACAACCAATCATTCCTAGAGATTTTTAGTCCTCAAACTCATAAATGGCAATGCTTGAGTCTTCTAGCTCTCTTCAGTAACCCTTACTTCATAGACACCAATTAGTGCAACAACAACAAAAGTAACTGTTACTGAGGGAAAGCCTTGTTGAATCAGTAATAAATTTGACAGAAATGTGTGAATTGCATTTAGAATTAGACATAAAACAGCATATTTGTGACTTAGCCAACGAAAATATAGCAATAGTAAGTTTATTAAAATCTTCTGCCCTAAGTAATAATTCAAAAAAAGAGAAGAGATTACTTACAATGTATATAGGTTGGATTAGCAAGGCACTGAATGAATTCGAGCTCAAGTAAGAAGCGCTGGCGGCCATCATCTGGATCCTTATATACAATTTTCGGCCTAAAAATGGAAAAGTTTCATCATAGAAAGCACGCTAAAAAACCAGATTGCAAATGCGAGGAAAGTAGACTTACGAAGACGGAGAATCTGTTACTTCCATAGGATCGGATTCCATGGACGAAAACTACTGAAACCCCCCAATCTGTCACTTCCTCTCTCTAAGCTGCGGCGGAAGACTGTCGGAGGATTTGGTTTTCCGTCGAGGCTGCAGTGATAGATTTTCGCTACTGCGCGTTTAGTTAATTGGGCTTTAGAAGTAGCCCATTTTAAGTGGCTATGTAATTATTAAATTTAATTCACACTTAATTGGGCCTAAGACAATAGTGGTCCACCTATCTAAAATATGGTTATTAGATTTAAAATTCATAAATTTTAAATATATACTTGTGTAATGAAACTAATAGAAATATAAACACAATGGAGAAGAAAGTAAACTAAAGAAGAGCAGATGTAGGGAGATTATATTATTTTATTCACTCGTAGCTTTCTTGCAATACAAATGAAGGTGGCAAACCAGCTATTTATAATGAGTCGTTGGAGATGCTTTTTAGTTGTCGTAGAGTTTATAGAGTCTTGAAGATGCTTTTCAGTTTCAGCTAGTGACGGACGCAGAAAATTAACAAAGAGGTGGCACAAGTAAAAGTAATATACAAACATTTAAATTTACATACAAAATGTAATTTACAAGTGATTTCGAAATTTTTTTTATACATTTCTTTTGAACCAAAAAAATGAATGAAAAGATCTAGTTCACAATTGACCTCTACGGTTCGTCATATTTTGAAACTTATGAACGATAGTTTCATTAATAACATGCTCAAATATATTTTTTTTAAGATAAACCACTAAATTGATGATGTAAATTGATAATGGGAAATTAAAATATTTTAGGGCATTTTAGTAAATAGGTAGGAAAAGCCTTTACTTGTGTCCGCCACTGGTTCCAGCTATGTCCTGCAAAGTGCAAACCATGCATGCTCTGCGTACTTGAGCTAAAAGCCGATTATTGAAAAGCAAAGTCAGATGTACACAAACTGATTTCAGACTTGCCAAATGAACCTCTCAATTATCAACTTCAGCATCTCCACCTCTCACAATTACTCCCTGCAAATTTTAATTTCACAGAATTTTCATGTTAAAACCCTAATTACCCCAATTTTACACCAAATTTTTGCATAAGTCTTAATTTTTTACTGAATTTGCGTCTAAACCTTAATTTCACAAATTTTACATAAAATTTTCGTGTAAATCTTGATATTGCAAAAATTTTATATACATCCTAATTACACGAATTTTACACAAAATTTTAATGTAAGCTTTAATTTTGTAAAATTTTCGTGTAAAACCCTAAACTCACAAATTTTATACGAAATTTTTTATAACCCCTAATTTTGCACAATTTTTGTGTAAACTCTGATTACACGAAATTTTCGTGTTATCCCTAATTTTACAAGATTTTCATGTAAATCCTAATTACATCAAATGTTCATGTAAAACATAATTTTGCAGAATTTTCATATAAGCTATAATTTGTTTTTAAAATTTTCAAAATTTTCATATAATTCCTAATTTGCAAAATTTTGTGCAAATCCTAATTAAACGAATTTTACACTAATGTTTTTGTGTAAATCCTAATTTTGTAAAATTTTCGCGTAAGTCTAATTTTACAAATTTTTTGTGTAAGCTCTAATTACACGATTTTTACATGAAATTATCGTGTAAACCATAATTTTTCAGAATTTTCATATAAATCCTAAATACACGAATTTTACACGAAATTTTCATGTAAACCCTAATTACGCAAATTTCACATGTAAATCTTAATTACACGAATTTTGCGTGTAAGCCTTAATTACATAAATTTACACGAAAATTTCATGCAAATCCTAATTTTATAGAATTTTAGTGTAAGCTCTAATTATACGAATTTTTCGTGTAAGTCCTAATTTTATAGATGTCAAAATTTTTAATAAATAAAGGTATAGATTAATATATATATATATATATATGTCATATAAATATCACATAAATTTATGTACAAATTTTACTGAAATTTTTTATTTTTTTCTAAATTACAATACATAGAGGTCCAGCATTTTAAGTTACATTAAAAAAAAATTACATTAGATAAATGTCACAACATTTATATATAAAAAATTACAAAATTTATATACAAAAATCACCGAATTTGTACATAAAAATCAATAAATAAAATAAAAAAAGGCAAAAATCAAAATGCACAGAAGAATTTGTGTTGTTATTATACATTACATGAATTCTATAATTTATCTTATTCATACACATCAAGAACTTAAGCTTGGAAGGAAGAAATTCAGCATCTAAAGAAAGCTATAGAATATAAAAACTATAAATTCTTTTAGGTGCAGAGAATCACCCTCCAAAGGACTGTTCTATAATAATAGTTATAATAATAATGAAAAAATGACAGTAGCAATTTTAATAATAATAATGAAAAAATGAGTTATTTGACCTTTTCAGGTTTATTATGATAAAATTAACTTTTTTCAAATCCCTTAAGACTTATATCGATTGATTCA
The DNA here is from genome assembly GCA_028654395.1 of Scutellaria barbata. Classification (NCBI taxonomy): domain Eukaryota; kingdom Viridiplantae; phylum Streptophyta; class Magnoliopsida; order Lamiales; family Lamiaceae; genus Scutellaria; species Scutellaria barbata. The sequence goes on along the minus strand of CM053645.1, from coordinate 1,016,809 downwards.
TTTCAATTAGTTGTTTCCATATGTTCGTATCAGATGTGTATTAATTATTATCCCAGATAAGTTTGCCTGGAAAGTAATGATATATAAAATAGCCTTCATGTGCCAGAACTTGCAGTTAAAAGACAAAAAGAACAAAGAAAGAAAAGATCAGTAAGCACCATTGCATAACTTAGTCTGCAAACTTAAATAGCAACATTGACAAACATTAGTACATGGTGTATAGTATGAAGCAAATTGAAACAAAGAGTGCAGTAGTTACAAACACAAAATTTTACGTACTATATCTATCTACATTACTCCTGCTGCTGAGATTTTGTTTAATCCATTGCAATCTCGACATCAGTTGCAGCTACAGCTACGGGCGGAGCAGCGTAGTACTCTTCTTCCTTCGGTGGGTGGATGGTGACAAGATCGGGTAAGGGTGTCACTGGACCCTGCTTACCCTTAGGATCCCAGTCGAGCATGATCTTAACTTTGATGCCAAGAACACCCTTCACAAGATTTATTGTAAAAGATTGGTTTTAAGATTGTCGAGCACATTGGACAAGTGAACATGGACAAGTTTGAGGAGCCTTTGAACATAGAAAAATGGTTATTTTAACTGACCTGTCTGAGAAGAACATGTCTCACAGCAGCATCGATGTATTCCTTCACAGGCTGGCCTGAGGATATCATGTATCCATCCTTGAATTTCATTGATTTTGCTCGTTGAGCTCTAAGTTTCCCACTAACAATGACCTGCACATTGCATGCAGAAGACTCATGGAATCAAGGTTTAGCCAAGTGATGCTGATGATCTGGCAGAAATTACTGGATGATTATTTGCATACCTCACAACCCTTTGCACCACTCTCCATAACAAATCGTAGAACACCATAGCAGGCTCTGAAGAGATAGAAGATGATGAATGTGTTAAAAGGAAATTATAAATATCATTCAATCTTAAGTTGTAAAGTGTATACCGGCTAACATTTTTATTTTAAGCTTTCTAACAATATTGAATAACCTATGATAACATTAAATAGAGAGACCAAACAAGCCCTTTAACTGGCAGAAGATTCAGCAATTAAGAAAGCATGAAGGAGCAATATGTATGAGTATTCCAAACTCCATGATCATAAAGAAGTCCATGTAGCCTGATATACTCCAAAACAGTTAATGTAAGCATTGGTGAAAACAAATCTTCAACCCATGTTAGTGGAAGGAGATAATTAATGCCAATGCTGGCCATGAGATCAAAACTATATATCACAGTGAGTAACTCCAAATATTAGAAGCAGAAGTTATGTAATGACAAAAATTGTGTGGAGCATATTCTAAACTCCAGAGACATGAAAGTGGTCAAGGGAGCCAGACTATCTCCAGTTCTTCACTATAAGCATTGGATGAGAACCCCTTCCACTCATATGTGGAAGGGAAGAGTATGTATCACCAATGCTTAGACATCATGTAAATGTAACAAAGTCAAAATTCAGTATCAAGCATATTCATTCAAACCGACTCATTTTTTTCACAAGTATAATAAGGTCATTAATGGCAAAACAAACGGGCAGTTTTCAACAAATTTATATTTTGAGATAAGAACTTCCAGTAAATCATGTGTGAGTATGTCGAAAACCCCATTACACCAAATCAGTAAAGAGGCCAACCTAACTCCAGCAGATCAATTTAAGCATCGGTTTATATTCTTTGGCCCAATAAACTTGGAGAAAGACAAATGTATAACCAATGCAGTTCTATATAACAACCCAAACCAGGCAACTTTAACTCCAGATTATGAGTAAAGAGCTTTGTTTAAAATGAACGAAAAATGTCAAATTCCTAGCTACCTAGTTCACATAAATAGCATCCAGCTACGTTGGTATGAATTTCTTAGTTATGAATCCATGAGAATATAAGGCAAACCTGCGGACTGCAAGACCTCCAAGAAGCTTATAACGTAACGATTCAGCTTGCGCTATCGCACACAATCCCCTGTTGTTAACTCTCTCAGCATAAAGCTCAACACTATTTTCAGGGAACTTGAACCTCTTCTGAACAACAGAAGTCAGCTCTCTTATTCTTCTTCCCTTCTCGCCTATTTCAAAATCAATAAAACAAATACTTAGTGCATGTGCTAAAAAAATTCCAATAAACCGAGAATATTACAAGGATAAACCAACAAGAAGTAACTAACTCAAAAATACACGATCCGCAGGACCGCGGCTATCAAACTATGATAGGAATGAAAACAGATGAATATATAGAAATCAAAATTTTACCAAGAACATTCTGAGTGCGAGTTGCTCTAATTATGATCTCAGTGCGCATTGGAGTGACCCTCACCTCCACGCCGGAGTATCCATCCTCCGCCAGCTCTCTCATCAGCAACTCGTTCAGTTCGGCGAAGAACACACCATCCGCTACAAACTGTAAACCGAAAAATGACCTCAATTCATATGTGTCTCCTTACATACAATCAATATAAACATACACATACATACATACATTTAATGCACACTGCATACCTTTCGTTTTTTGCTCATTTGAGTTGCCATTTTTCTGAGATGATAAGCCTGGGTTTGATGTGTGATTTTGAGCTGTGGCTGATAGAGAGTGAAGTGGTGGCGGAAATGTGTTAGGGTTTTGGATGATGCGGCGGTGATATATAATGTACTTGAGCGGCTGCATTAGGGTTTACAGTTCACTTGGGATCAAGGTTAAAAACGTAAAATTATTGAGTTCAGAAAAAAAAAAAAAAAAAAATTGGTGGGGAACGACACAGACCCGACCCGATTTGGAACGAAAATATATATACCATTCACCTAATGTATCATTATAATATGAATTAGGCTTAATTGCAAAAAAAAATCCAAAGCTTTACAATTTTTTTCTATTTTAGCCAATTGTTTGAAAATTATCAATTTTGACCATGAATTATTCAATTCATTTCAATTTTAACCAATTCATATTTTGGTCAAAATTAGATTATTAATATGATGATGTGGATGCCACATGGATATTATGTATGAATAATTAATCATGATTAAGTTATTTTAACCTAAAAATAAAATAAAATAAAAAGAAATTACTAAACAAAGATCTCATCACAGCATCACCAGCAAGACATAAACTTCAAAATATTAAATTATGACGACTGACTCCCTTCATCAATATTCAAGTAAATTGAAACTTTAACACCACAAAATAAATAATAGGAACTCAACCACAAGCCATCATAGTTGTCTTCTCTAAAGCCACTTCTACTTAAGATTCATCTAATATTACTCAAAGAAATAAAAAATTGGAAATGAAGATTCATCTCTTCTTATCCAATTTTTAAGGTTTTCATATCTTTTTATTTCAATTTTTTCTATTGAATTATTAGAAATCTCATTTGATTTTGTTTATGAAAATGATTAAAGATTGGCATGACAAGATGTGTTCTTATCAACTTTCATAAGTTCAGAAGTGCCTATATTGTGTTTGATAAATTGTCTGTTTGAAAAAAAAAAAATTCCTCCTTATTTTTTTGAAAGCAAATGACTTTATTTTTATGTAATAAATGTGTGCCACACTCTTTTCTCTATCTTCCACCAAAATGTAAGTTGGAATATTGCTTTGTTAGTATTCAAGTTTCCCATCCTCTGCAAATTTATCTATTTTCTTTCAATAATGCGAAAATAAAGACAAAATGAGGTAGTCTTGCAAAGGAATAGACTGTTGAATGTGAAACAAAGTATCATTCTAAATACGAGGATTATTAAACATGCATATTAAGCAATCATAAGCTCTAAGATGAACTGAAAAAAATATTTTTGAACTTTGTGTTTTGTGAGATTGTTGGTCAGTTAATATATTTCTAAAAGTTGGATTGAAGCTAAATGGAAAAGAATACGCATTGTGTTTAAAACAATTCCACTTATCTTTTGTAGAATGAGATTTATTCAGGTTCATTGTTTGGAAACTTGAGTTTTTTAATATTCAAAAATATAAACATGCTGACCTTCTCCTCAATTTATCCATATAAAATGAATTACCTTTATGTCTTATATGCTATTGGGAAACAAATATCAACATTATATCAACTGACCAAACACACGCATTTAAAACGTACTAAGAAGCAGAAAATGCAACTTAAATCTTAAAATGAGTCCAAATAATTTCAACTTAAAATAGGTTAATAGATTGTTTGGTGAAATTTAAAGTTCACCACTCATTAAAAATTCTTATCAATTAGAGACCAATTTATAGAAAATATTCATCAATATAGAAAATATTCATCAATATCCTTAAGTGATTATAGAAACTTCGATGAAACTTGATTTTTATCTCAATTATCTTTGATTCGACTGAATATCCCTCGTAGCTTCAGCTGCAGCTTTTGAACCACTCACATATTTTGCCCTTTTTTCACCAGGGATCTGAACACAAATATTGAACCTTATTTTAATTTCATCCATTCAGAAATGAAAATATATTTTCCAAAAATTTAAAGGGCAAAAAATACAAACCCTTGCATAAATGTTGCCAGTGTTTGAAAAGATCCTGACTCCATACTCTTCATTAACCTATTAAGTGATATTAAATCATAGTTAGTAATGAATCACCAAACTATATAAACAAATATGCATACTAAGAAGTATTTTAATTAAATGTCTTGTTACCTTTCTTTTCTCTTGTAGGACTTGATTGCTGGTACTTCTTTCAACAGGTGTTACAAAGCTTGTTGTTGCTCCAAAACTTTGTAAACTAGCATTTGATGGTCTAAAGCTAGTTGAATTTCTTTGTTCTTTTTCCCGACCTTTTTTTTTTGCCGCTGTAGTTGTCACACTTTGATCCTTCCTTGGCCTTCCTCTCTTTGCCTAACAAAAAAATTAGTTAACATATTGTGTAACCGATTTATATATAAGAATAATATTAATTTGGAAGTTGAAATAAAATACAGTAGGAGGTCTTTGTGCAGCCGGTTGGTCTTTACTCGGGCATCCTCTACTATTATGGCCTTTGTGTAAGCAATGTTGAAAAGTACAAAATAATTTTTACATTCACATAATTGCAATTCAAGATTGTTGAGTAATGTGATGGGAAATAATTTTTGCACCCACATATTTGTAGTTCAAGATTATTGATTAATGTAATAGAATATGTTATTTATGTCTCATCAATAAGGATTAAATTGTCTTTTTTATTTTTTTATTTGTAGTAAAAAAAAAAGGTTATCTACCTTGGTAGAAAATTAATTAAATATCCTAATTATGGTAGAAATTGTAGTTATCTCTATAAAATAAGACAATGCATTTTATTTATGGATTATTATTATTATTATTATTATATAGAATGCTTCAATTTCATTCAAATATATTAAAAACTTCATTTTGAAACAATTTCAACATTTACATATAAGATACAAAAACGATATCATAAATGTAAGGTCCAATTTAGGAACACAAGAATCAAACTTGGGACAGTAGAAAAGAGCAATTATTCTCACAACTTTTCTCTATATGATGCTTTGAGTCTGATAAAGATTGTAAACTTGATATTCAGAAGCAGCTAATAGGTAGTTAATTTCATCAATGTTCAGATTGCGAGATCCCAGAAAAAAATTTACACAAAACTACCAATATAGGTGTAAGTGTTATGTATTATCCACTGCTCTGTCACAATAAAAAGCTCATTCTAAGATCAAGAATTTTTTTAAAAAGAAATTGAGTTACACTATCTAAATTATAACAGTTTGAAGAATTAGATAACCCTGAATACACTCAATTATCAGACCTAATTCTCTTTTGTCCACCTCTTCCGTCGGACTTAGTAGCCCCGGCTGATTCCCCTTCGGACGACACATCCATGGATTTGGTGAAGGAGCTGGAGAGATCAGAGTACAGCTCAACCACCCTTCTGATGTTGTTGTTGAGCTCTCGAATTAATCCCACGTTTCTTGTCAAGTTATCTGGGATTTTCGACTCGTGATTCTGGTTAATCTCGGTGATCAACAGTCGGTTCTGGTCCAAAATGTTTTGGACTTGCACAAAACTTTTCTGGAATGTCTGAACAACCTTGCTCTCGATCTGTTGGCCATTAGCAATGCCGGAAAAGATGTCGTCTTCCATAACCCTTTACTTGAGAACACGTAAAGTATCACTGCAGTAGCCAAGAAAACATAAATTTTATTGTTAGAAAGGCAAATCTTGATGATGAAGAACTAAATAAATGAAGTTTCCAACACCCCAGTTTTACTTTTTTGCACTATTTCAAACATATAAATGCTTTTAACACCAAGCTAATTGTAATTCAGATATAACATAATAACCATAAGAACCACCGTCTTCTATTACCAAAGCTATTATAAATGAACCATATAACCACTCCTGTTTTACGACAAAAAATCTTTTTCCTTTTCATAATTTGTACTAAGATTCTATTTATGCTATGTGCTTATAAGCCATCCATGAACAAACACTAGAACACCACAAGCATCTATTTCAAAAGTTATATATCTGTCTTAAGATATCTATGGATAAAAAGCCTAACCACGACAAAAAAAGCTGACTTATTAGGAGGGACCTTTCCTTTGTTGTTTCTTCTCCAAAAACTAAGATAAACAAAGAGGACTTCATGCTAATAACTGACTCGTAGAATTCCTAAAACAACCCAAGGATCAGTGATTTCACAAACTGCCAAGTGTGAGTAAACTGTACGTATGTGCGGATTTACTCAAAAAACGAGCAAGGGAAGGTGGTCTCTCCTAAAATCAGGGTAAATATACGAAAGAAAAATGAGGGATTAGAAATTCTCAGGAATTAATTGAAGCTAGAGCCCAATTCTTTTTATGGCAACCATAAAGATCAATTCCTTTTGTGACAACCAATAGAAGAGAAAGCCTAAATTTTCAGAGGCTGCTAGGCACAATTATTGAATTAAACCTAAATAATGAACATAACAGACAGATCAAAAGCCCAGAGAATCATGATGAAAAACTGAACATACAAACATAGTAATAATACCAAAATTGCAGAATTCCACACAATAATTATCAACACAGAAACATGGAAATCCGATTGCAACAACTATGCAAGGAAGAACATAAGCTCAATTGAAGTCCAGATTCAATTATGCAAAAATAGAATTAAAAAATAAACAAACCCCACCAACAGAATTAACCAAGTAAATTTCCAAGTTTTTCCAGCTGTTTTACCTTGAAATTCTGGATCATTTTTCCTCTCTCTCTGCGGTGGTGGAATCGTCAACACCAGAAAAACTGCACCGGGATTGAAAATAGGCCAGAAATGATTAAGTAAATGAAAGAAAGAGAATGATATTATTTAGTCCTTTTGAGATTTGACAAAACACAGAGTCACACGAAAGAGGACCCCTCTGCTAGTTCTGTGGGGTTGTATTTTTAAGTATGTGTTTCCCCTTTCCTTGGGCGTGTGAACTCATCTCTCTCTTTCTCTCTCTTCACTTCATGAATGTGTTGACACATGGAATTTTCTCTCCCCTCTTTTCACTTCACCTGCGGGATTCTACTTGCGGAAAAATGTACCTCAAATTAAATTATTTTCATCGCAATAAACTAAGGACTAAAATGTAAATACATTTCTTTTTTATCATTAGGATGTTTTGATATATCATAATAAAATAAGGGCTAAAATGTAAATACAATCTGGAATCGTTTTCATTTGTTCTTCTTCTTTATGTGATGATGATCATGTGTTCAGTCTTTCTGTGATTTTGTTGTTTTCTCTTTCTGTGATGACGATGATCAATGAATTTTCCATGTGGAATCATTTTAATTGCAAGAACAGTTTGGATATATCAATGATGGATTAATGTATTTTTGCATGTGGCTACTCAAAATAAATTGTTATGTTTTGATAGATCATAATAAAATAAGAACTAAAATGTAATTACATTTTTATGATTTAGTTTGTTTAGTTTAATGTGAAAATTATTATGTGAATCCATAATTTTTTTTATGATTTTTTTTATATTTATTAAATAACTAGCTGTTTATATTGGGATGTAAAATTTATATAGTTTTGTAATTATGTGCAACAAAATAAAGTTGGTAGGACTAAAATGTAACATATTTATGATTTTGTTTGTTTGGATAAATGTGAAAATTATTATGGGAATCCGTGATCTTCTTTTTATGATTTTTTTTAGTTTTTTTTATATTTATTAAATAACTAATTGTTTGTATTGGGATATAAAATTTACATAGTTTTGTATGGATAAAAGTGTAACAAATTATATTACTTTTAATGCTTATTTTTATAATTTATTCAATTATAAAATTCAGATAAGTATGATCCGGGTAGTATTGTGTGTTAGAGCATCCACACCAGTGATAAAAAGTCTCACACTACACTACATGTAGTGTGAGATTTTGCTGCAGCAGTACCACTATATTTCACACTACATTACAGAAATGAATAGTGTACCACTACATGTAGTGGTCACTATTGCACTACACTACATTTTTATTTTTATTTTATGATTTTTTTAATACAATTTTAATTTCACAATTTATTTTTAATATAATTTGTACTTCATTATTTCATGAAACAATATTAATGTTTATGAAAAAATTATTATTTACTACATGTGTATAATATAAAAGTAAACATAATATATTCAATCACAAAGTACATTAAATTAAAATACATAAATCACAAAATACATGAAGACAATTAGGCTAAAATAACTAAATTAAAATAAACATAAAACATATAGATTACGATTAAGCTTGAAAAAGTACAATACGAGAATTTAAATGTCCTAATTAATAATCGTCGAGATTACTTCCCGACCCTCCGAAATCTGGAAAATATCCGTTGTACATATTAAAAGTATTATTTGTTGGTGGTTGTTGGGAAAGTTCTTCATTTGTTCTATAATTAAACGTCTTTTTATATTCACATATTTTTACAAAATAACTAATAAAAATAATTATATTCAATAATCAATATAAAACTCCAAGAAAAAAATTATGCAATTAATAAGTTTACACTTGTATAAATTTTAAATCAATGAAAAATAAGAATAGTAAATGTAGTGCAGAATGTAGTGTTGATTGTTGGAGATAAATTTATTGTAGTGTGAATTTTGCAGTGTAGTGTGAATTTTGCTGTAGTGTAGTGTAAACTGGTGTGGATGGTCTTAGTGTTGGTAGAAGGAATGTCGGTTGATCTACAATTCAGAATTTTACTCCTAGAAAATTACCGTTGATAAAAATTTATTTGATCTAACTATGGAGAGTTGTTTAAAATACTCTCTCAAGCTTCTTCTAGACTAATTATAAATAGTTATACTTATATGCAATTGTTGTATGGATCTTAAATCCGTATAATATTTATGAATCTTAAATCCGTATAATGTGGATTGGAACAGGTCGAATTCAATCCGAATTCATGCATTTTTTTATCCTAACTTTTATATTATATTAAACATACTTTTATATTATGTTAAGCATATCTTTTTGTAATACTTTAACTTAAAAAATAAACCTTAATTTCAATAAAAAAAACATTAATTTTGACGAAAAAGCCCTAATTTCAGCACAAAAAATCCTAATTTATATATATACACATTTATGTGATATTATGCATACATTTATATAATACATAAAGGTACAACTAACAAAATTAAAATGTATAACCAACATAACATAAAATCATAAAGGTACATTTAACATAACGTAAATGTATACTTAATATAATATAAAAATTCTAAAAGTATGACTAACATAACATAAATGTATGTTTAATATAATATAAAAATATGTTTAATATAACATAAAAGTATAGCACCTGGAGCAAATTTTGGTGTGTTTGAGCGCATCCACCCAGATAAGTGGGGGCACTTAGAGTATCGTGTGGGTCAGATCGGGCCAGTTGTACGGATCTTAGATTCGTGCACCAATTACACACAAAAAAAATTGTGAATTATAAAAAATCACACACACCTCGTAAGTTTCTCTAAAAAACTCTATATACAAATTTTCAACAACTTTATAGAGAAAACTCTACATACAATCTTTCACAACTTTATAAAAAATCACCAGTCTTACTCATCTACCCACTTTGGGCATAACCCACAGTAGATGTGTTAAAAATACAAAATATCTATTAATTTCATTTTCCATATAATAAGGGGATGTGATCATTACACATCATCGATAGACATATTAAAAGTTGTCCACGATGAACATTTGAGCATTTCCTAAAAAATAATATGTACAACAAATTATTTTATGGGTTAAGTACTTGGTCTATAAAATATAAGTTTGGATATTTGTGAACCTCTTAACCTAATCGTGGATATGGGATATGATTTTGGTTATCTGTGAATCTGTTAATCCAATTAAAATTTTAAAATTCCATCAAAATTTTTTTAGAGAATCATATGTACAAGGGATTATTTTGTGTGATAACCTAACCAAAATATGTAAAATTGGGCCCAAATATTTTTAAAGAATCATATGTACAATGGATTATTGTGTGGACTAATATTTGAACTATGAAACATAATCAAAAACATATAAAATTCAATCCAAATATTTTTAGGTGCATGTCATAGAACTTTGAGTCTAATATTTAAATTGAAGAACCTCCTAAATATCCAACCAAAGAGTATAAAATTCAATCCAAATATTTTTAGTTGCATGTCATAAAACTCTGAGTCTAATATTTAAATTGAAAGGAATGTTAATAACAATAGTAAAATTAAAATATGAGAAATAGCTTCCTACATGATATTTGATTATTGAGTTGTTGAATTAGCGTGTAAATGGTATGTGGTGTATGGATCTAATTGTTCATGGTACACGATCTCTTCTTTGTGAGTGGACGACAACTCAATGTAAGGCAGGGGAGGATACTAGTTGTTTCGACAATCAACGACCATGTACACCATGACATAAACCAAAACCTTGTTTTGTGAAATGCAGCATTGATGCAATTTTCTTGGGAGACTCCAATCGAATTGGTTTTAAGATGGAGGAGTTTGTTGTATGTAGATATTTGCAGGTTGATGAAGGAGAATGGATGGGATGCAATAAAGCTCTATCTTGTGTTAAAAGCTTGTGGCTTATGCAATTGATTTTTGAAATGGATGTTAGAAGGGTTGTGGATGCAATGACAAGCCAACAATAGATAGATAGATACATAGTTTTAGAATATTATTTCTTACGGTAAAATATATATTTTGTCGTTTTATCAAATATTTATATGTTTGTTAAGAAATAAATCAACGATATTACCCACTTTAGTACATAAATGACACGTTCTTATGGTAGCCCCACTATGTGGACGAAACTACTGGATTATGTGGAGGCACGTCTTGATATTGTTTACTCGTTTTAGCTCATGATAAATCATGTTTTGCTTAAAAAAAAAAAAACTGATTAAAGTCTATAGGGGGCAATCTGACATTATTCTATAACTTAAGGACTGGATTGAAATATCTCATCTCTACCGTGCAGTGCAAAAGCTACTGTTTTCCCCCAAACGGATTCGAACCCTAAACCTAATTCTTTTTACCGATAGTCATCTTTAATTCTCAATTCCCCGCCAAAAAGAAAGAAATAACCACCGACGATCAAACGCGCATGCGCGTCGCCGCCGCATGGATTCCGTCGTGCACTCAGCACTGGAAGAAGTATGCTGCGAGGCGGCGACTGGTCTCCACCTCAGCAATCTTTGGGCGAAACTCAGACCGTCTCTCGCTTCCCGAGGCATACCCATCTGCCCGAACGTGAAGCGGGCAGTGTGGGAGAATCTCGTGGAGATTCCGGGGCTTAAACTGGTGGTCGATGACGGCGGAGCTTCTTCTGAGTCTACGGAGCATTTGAAGAAGTGTACTGTAGAAGAGTGTGAAGCGATGAATGTCAGAATAGTGGCTTCAGAAGCGATGAGGAAGAGTTTTCTCGGAATTTATGAAATGGAGTCGTCGGAATCTGGGTTATCTGATACTCAACGTCGCATTCTCGAACGCCTTGCTGTTGCACGGTGAGCGATTAATTTTTAACGCTTTCTGGATAACATGAACTGGAATCTGTGTGCTCTAGGGGATCATTATTATTGTTAAAAAAGTCCAGTATTAATTCAATGGCTTTTATGTTTGTGTCTTCAGAAATAATGGAATCGCACAAAATGAGCTTACTAAGGAATTACGCATACCTGCGAACAATTTATTCTATCAATTGAAGAGACTTGAAACCCAAGGATTGATAGTGAGGCATCAGTCTGTCATTCGGAGGAAACAGGCATCCAATAGCAGAGAGCAGAAAGGCGATTCTATTGTGGCCACCAATATGCTCTATTTATATCGTTACGCTAAGCATTTGGGTAGCCAACAGAGGCTTGAAATCACCAAGGAGGACCAACTTTCGATGGATGGGGAGGTTACAGATGGTCACACTGAAACTGGTGATGATTTGTGTAAAGAAAATGTGTCAGAAAATGTACATGTGAAAGATTTTATACCTGCATTGAAAGCCATCTGTGATAAACTTGAAAAAGCTGAGGGCAAGGTCTGTACTGTGTTATCTTCATTTACATTTGCTTCATTGTCGACTCTTGCTATTCTGTCTCATTACTGTCTACCCCGTGAAGGTTCTGGTTGTCTCAGATATAAAACAAGATCTTGGCTATCGAATGGCTTGTGGCCACAGAACTTGGAGAAATGTTAGTTTGCGTTATTTTCCTTTTCTTTGGTCATTTTTTTTTTCTTTTTAAATAATTTTTTTGATCATAGTGTCATAAGTATTCATATTCTCATTGTCAGATCATTTACACTGGGATCTTTGGTTAGATATGTCACAGGTTGAAAGATGCCCAAGTTGTAGAAGAGTGCCGTACAATGATTAACAATAAGGTATGTTTGCTCGAACTGTGGTCTCATAATATGACCTTCTCTATTGCTTGTAAAACAGATGAATCAGAATTTGTGGTCATAACGCCTCATCCCCTTAATAGTGGTGTTTTTCTGCAATCTCTTTTTATTTATTTCTTTACATTGTTGTAAGATGCATTGAATAACTCATTGGATTTGTCAAAGCAACCTGTGGTATACTATTTTTATTTCTAGCCTTTACAAAGCTAGTATTGATGGCATGCTGCCAAATGTTGCATTATGGCCGTCCCATTACAGAATTCACATCTGACTTGAGTTATCTATCTGATATGGTTTTCAAACTGTTAGTTAGTTACTGGAAATGATTCAAACTATTTTCAAGGTTGTAAAATAAAACCCGTTTAAATAATATGACATGTATGTGGACTCAAGCATGCAAGTAGATTTTCTTGGAGCATATTGTGATGTGTATGAATCAGAAAGCAGTGAGAAGTATAGTTTGGCGCATTGAACACAGCATGACTGTTTGTAAAATATGAATTTAGCTGATCCTAAATTCATAGGTGCCATGTAGATGTCTTATGGTTATTCAAAACCAGTGTACTGTGTGATAAAAGGGGAAAAACAAATGGTCTCAATTCATCTTTTGGAATGTTAGTGCTAAATTTTGGTTCTTTTACCCTATATTTTTTGCTTTATATTTATTTAATCCTTTTGGGAGTTAAGGGTTGGGGTGGGACATTGGAGAATTGAAGACTTGAAGTTTGCAACTATTCTTAAGTGTGAAACCCGGAAAGTCTGATAGAAAACCGACTTCCCATTTTCAGACCTACTTTTCGCTTATATCCTTCATTTTCAGGAGGTCAATTGTTTACGTCTACTTCGAAGTTTTTCACCGTCACTCTTTGAGCCAAAACTTCATGGACATGGGAATGAGGACAATGACATTGAACAGTCGTTGAAGTCTTTGAAGAGAGGACAAGTTACAGAACAACTTGTAGAGCTTCCTGTTCTGCGTCAGGTCTATGACATGATTGATGCCACAGGATCAAAAGGGTTGACCAATACAGAAGTAAGTGCAATTACTGCAGTAAATAAGAAAATGCTATTAAGTTTTGGACTTTAGTTTCTCTGTTTTACATCTCAATCTGGTTCTTTTTTGTATTTCCTTACCTTTTATTTTTTATCTTGCTTTATCTGCACTATTTATCCTGAATCGGGGAAAGGTTTACAGAGGAAATCCTTTTCTCATAAAGCTGTTCAACTTCTTAGTTTCCACATAAAGCATACTCCAACTTTTCTTGTTGGTTGTCTGGCGTGTTAATAATTTATTAAGAGATGGAGAAAACATTCTCCAACTTTGTATTGGATGCTTGGACTGTTTCCAAAAATCATATTCTTTAATTAAGTTTGTTGGTCCAATCATGCAAAATTCTTGTATCAATTCATGGGACCAGAATCAATACCACCCGTTAAGCTATCCCTTGGCTTACTTTGATGAACTGTGGACTATATAGTTGCATGGGTACTTCCATTGTTCTTTCTGATGTATGTTCACATGCAAAATACTTGGGTAATTATACATCTTTCTGGTCGCCTCTGTTATATAGGGAATTTAGGATTGCATAATATAGCTTGACTATCAACCTGGATAGGGATGGTCATGTTGGTCACATCCTGAAATCTTCATATGCAGGACGTATTTGAAAAGCTATGATTTTCTTTTTAAGGTGTAAGGGGATTGACGATTGGCGGTCTATTTGAGAAATCAATAACATATTGACCAGTGCTAATTCTCCTACATATTATGCAAGCAGGTGTGTAAAAGGCTTGGACTATGCAGTAAGGAGTACCACAAGCGATATTTTAAACAATTGATCTCTAGGTTTGAAATGCATTTGCAGTTGGAAAACCATAATAGAAGCGAGGTCTACCGAGTCTGGACGGCCGGTAACTTCAATCCTGGATCATCCACCATGACCTCCATAGAAAGAAAACCAGTTCCCGCGGAAGTTGATGTATCTAAATCGCTTGTTGCTGATGTTGACTTAAATGAAAACTCGTCTCGGCTGAAGAAGATGCTAGATATGCATGTTTCTGTAGGGAATAATAGAGGTAACAACAAAAGTGATAATGATGCAGCAGTCACAACAGAAGTTTCTAAGGGTACAACCCTGGATGATGAAGGTTCCAGTAATCTGCTTCTACAATGCAACACAGCGAATTCTGTTGTGGAACAATGCATTGATCTCTCTGAGGAACTCTCGCAGGGCAGTAAATCAGAAACAAACAGTAATATGTTACAAACGCGCTGCCTTTCTCCTATAACTCCTTCGAGGCGTCGATCACATCCGAAGTATCCCCGTCTTTCTTTGGGTGCAGCCAGCTCACTGAGGGAGCAGCATATACTCAAAATGTTGGAGGTCTGTTGCATCATCTTTCAAATTTTATTTTTATGTTACCTAGTTCACTTATTTTGCTATTAATCCATGTAAAACTTTTTTTTTTTGTGAAGGAAGAGAAGTTCCTTATAAAACCGGAGCTACATAGACGTCTGGAGAGTCTTGAGAAGGAAAAGAACACAGTAATGGACCGGAAGACCTTAGTACGTACTCTCAACAAACTTCAGCAAGAAGGACATTGTAAATGCATCCATGTGAGTGTCCCAATCGTGACAAACTGTGGGCGCAGCAGGACAACAGAGGTGGTCCTCCATCCTTCTGTTTATAATGTCTCACATGAATTGTTGGCTCAAATTCATGACAAAATGAGGTCTTTTGAGATACAAGTGCGGCAGCAATCATTTATTAAGCAGAAGAAGGGCCAGTCAGGTCCCATATTGGATAATGTTCAGAGAATTCCCAATATTGCAAGATCAGAAGTTCAATCAGAACGGGCGGAAGTCATGCGTGCTAATGGGTTTGTATTGGCGAAAATGGTTCGAACGAGGCTTCTTCACTTCTTTCTTTGGGATTGGATCTGCAGTTCACCTGGTTGGGATGATGCTCTATTGTCTAGAAACCATTCTTGTGATATGAAAAATCCACACAGCTCTTGTAAGTTGTTTGATTTAGATCTGGCCACTAAGTCCATGCCTCTTGAGTTGTTCTTAAAAGTAGTAGGATCACACCACAAGATAGAGGATGTATATGAGGAATGTAAAAATGGGTTGCTAGTTCGTGATCTTCCCATGGAGAAATACAATGGCCTTATAAATACTCGAGTAACTGGGCGATTGTCATGGCTAATTGATATATTACGCCGTTTGAAGGTATGATGCATGATTCTTGTAAAAAATGAAGTTTGATATCAATGTTAATTTTATCAATACATACATTTTGGTACTCTTATAGTTTCATTGCATATTGGTTTTTATGAGCTTTTCAAGGTTGAAAGTTCCTATTAAATAGCTACCTGGTTTGAGATAAGTGGATCTTCAAATTGTTCAGTAATTCTGCCTATATAGATTTAGCTGACGTGTCAGCCAGAGAATTTGTTCATAAATACAGAGAGCGATAAAGCTTCATTTCTGGCTGAGAGTTGTATCAGTGGTGGAGATGGAGGGTTACTTCAGTTAAGCAGGCACTATTATGGTATACTGAACATAGGAATAAAAGCCAATATGGTAGATTTTATTAAGAATAGATGCTTTAATTGAATTATGTTTTAGTCCACTTTCAGCTAAGAGTTGATATTTTCATGTGCCTTGCCATGCCATGCCAAGCCAAATGCTAACTCCGTTATTATTATCAGGAAAACATGAAATGAGTCAGTTCTCATTTATGTGTTAAAAAGCATTGGGTTTTGCTTTCTCCATATAATAAAAAATTAGAGTAGCTCACAACACTAGCCACAAGTACTCCATTGATTTTGACAAATTATATTATCATTATTATTCTATTATATTATTTTTTCACAATTATTGGAAGAAGTTGTTTTGTTCAAGTTTTTAAGATTTTGCAACAGTTGATTCGTCTAGTGACTAAAGGCCATGCAGAAGATGGATCCAGCAGCCCACTTACAATTCTTACTCATGCATTGGAGCTTAAGCCTTATATTGAGGAGCCAGTATCAACTGTCACATCATCTGGTTTCATTTTTCCTGATCTGCGCCCTCAAGTCAGACATGATTTTGTTCTTTCAAGCAAAAAAGCCGTTGATGAATACTGGAATACTTTGGAGTATTGTTATGCAACTGCTAAATCAAGAGCTGCTTTGCTTGCATTTCCTGGATCTGCAGTTCATGAGGTGTCATTCCGTGCCTATTTTCTGTTCCTTATATAATTTTTTTATTTCACTTGGTACTTGTGCTGCAATGATTGGTGAAGTCACCTTCCTTATTGATGGTTTATGATATAATTATTTTTGATCTCCTGAAAAGAAGTGCGACAGTAATCCTCCAATTAGGAGCTGTACTTGTTTCTGGATGACTTGACTGGCTTCATTACCATTACTTGCATCACCTGTTATGATCTTTAAGCCCGATTTGAACTATCAGAGAAGTTGATCGCTATTGTCACCGTTTTGCCTAGGATCTCTTAAATCAACAATTGTTTTAAACATTATAGCTGAGAGGGAGCTGCATAGGTGGTGATGTCAGTATACTTCGTGAGGTTCTTCTAAGTTGATGAAGTGTAGGGTTTCTTTTGCTGAAGAATTTCTATATCTTGATGAGACTGCACTATACATGTATATGACAACAGGATGATGGAAACATATAGGGAATCTAGTGAAGTAATCCGTTTGTGTTGTCATGTGCATACGAGAATCAGTTCCCCCCCCCCCCTTCTTTTTCACCAGGGGTGCATGTTAATGATATAAAATACTAGAATTGGTAGCTTGTATACCTGTACTTGACCCGGAGGCTTTGCTAATTTTTGGAGATTCCTTAGTTTTCATTGACAACTTGATTGATTGGATGTCAATCATATTGTTTCTGGGAAGATGTCTTGTCATGTTTGAAGTTTAAGAGCTGGATCATCTTAATATGAAAAACAAATGATGTAGATTTGAATGTGTGAGAGTGATAACGTTAATTTGGTTTACATCTTTATGGGTTTCGAACTATGTTCAGCTATTTCATCCTCGATCGTGGACTTCCGCCCGGGTAATGGCAGCTGACAAGCGGGTGGAACTTCTCAAGCGTGTTGCGGAAGACGGCGCAAGGAAAAGGCTTTCATTCAGTGAGTGTGAGAAGATTGCCGAGGATCTCAATTTGACCCTGGAGCAGGTCTGTTAGCTCTGGAATCCTTTGGCATCTCGATTTCCTTTTTATGAAGACATTGCATAATAAGTTATTTTAGGTAATTGAATTATATGTTGGTTTTGTTAGCAACTCTTATTAGAAGAGTAGGTACCCAACTTGTATTAGAGAGAGGGGGTCAGGGGTTCAAATCCTTCTCCCAGTTTGTAAAAGGGTTCGAAAAAAATAAGATTTTGCTTGAAAGCAAAGATTCTACTCTTATTCTTTCTTTATTTTCATTACTTTTATTGGAAACTCGGTGCAAAGAGTTGAACACATAAAATTTCAAGCTCAATTTTGATCATAAGTTAATTTAAGTTTGGAATTATCTTGATACAGTTTTATGGCTCTCTACATGCAAAACCTCTTAGGACTACCTAGTACTGTGGTCTTCAACTAACAATTTATTCGTTATGATAAAAATCATATGATCTGCCTATGTAACTGCAGGTGTTTCATGTTTATTATGATGAGCGGCAGCGAAAGAGACTTCAGAGTGTTTTAAATGCCGAAAGTGAGGAACTTCAGACAGTCAAAGACAAACCTATTGTATCTCCAGGGAAAAGGAAACGTGTTTCAGATAGAATATCCTCAAAGCGTGTAAAAGCTAGTATTACAGCCCATCCGAGTCTGGAGGCAGTCAATCCGTTATTAGATTCAGATAACCAATCTAGCATGGAACAAGGTTCTTTGTTAACTACTACAAAAGATTATGATTGTCAGCCAGAGAAAAATTCCGCAGGTAATAATAAAGAGGGTTCAGAGGAGGTAAAATTGAATGAAGAAGATGAGGTCCGTACGTTCATCCACAAGCGAGCCTTGTCTAGGTTGAATCCAGCACGTCAGAAGAAGTTTTTATGGACAGAAGAGGCTGATAGGTAATACTAACACACAGTTTCGTGGTTTCTATCTGCTAATTCAGCAACTAATTATTCTCAGATTTTTGTTTCATGGAATTGCTATCAAATTTATTAAATATGAATATCGGTTGTGAATGGCCTATCTCCTACTTAATACTTCATTTGTATTATAAGAAAATATTTTGATTCCTTTTTTATTGTGAATATTTTTATTGTTCTTTTTGGGGCGTGCATTTAAGTTTCTTATTATATGAAGCCTTTGGGTGCATCTTTTCTTATGTTCTATATTGGCCAATTTTCTTTCAGACAATTGGTGATTGCATATGCTACACAACGGGCTGCTCTAGGGGCAAAAATTCACCGTGCTGATTGGGTTTCAATGTCAAATCTTCCAGCCCCTCCCCGTTCATGTAAACGAAGAATGACATTATTAAAGAAACATACCCCTTTCAGAGAGTCTGTAATGAAACTATGTAGCATGCTTTCAGAACAGTATGCAAAATACCTAGGGAAGTTCCAGGGCAACATTTTGAATCATCGAGATTCGCAGGAGATGGTTCGGGATCCTGCATTTACAGAAGATAGAGAATGGGCTAATTTTGATGAGAATATTATCAAGGAAACTCTAGATGATGTTTTTAGATGCAAACAAATGGCTAAAATAGAGGCTGTGCAAGAGACTTTTTCAGACCTGGAAAATAGCGAGGACGATGTAAGTTGCATATCTTGTACGAAATAAAAAGTGGTACTTACCCATAATATGTGCATTCAAATTAAGTATTTTGTTTTGTGCATATAATAGATATATATGTCATGCCTTTTACAAAGTGCCATGCAGGTGAGTCTTTGTCTATTCTATTTTGCTCTATATGTCCAGCTTGCTGGCAAGCAATTTACTGGTTTCTGGATACATTTCCTTTCATGATCTTTTATCTGCTTTGTTAATTTTATCTGCTTCACATGCAGGATGTTGAGGACTGGGTTGGGACTAGAGCTTCTGGTGAAGGTTCAACCTCCCAGCAGCTTCCCACGAAGAAATTGAAGCTTATGAGTAAAGGTGCAAGTGCAAGTGTTAGTAGACAGATGCACGAATCAGTTGCAATTGCAAATGCTGCGGAGCTATTTAAGCTTATTTTTCTGAGCAATTCAACTGCTGTAGAAGTGCCAACTTTGCTGGCCGAAACACTACGTCGCTATTCCGAGCATGATCTTTTTGCTGCTTTTAACTATCTGAGAGAAAAGAAAATTATGGTAAGCAATATTCATGAACTAATGTGCCAGAAAAGCCATGGCAAGCATGCCTGAAACTGACTTTTAATACATCTAAGAAAGAGGATCCAATATTTATTTAAGTCACCTTATTTACTATTATATATTCTAAACTGACCTACTGCTATAAAAACTGTGTACATATCTTTGCTATCTGATATTGAAGCATCTGTGGTTGTCTAGTTCTCCCTGGCATATCTTTAAATCCTGCTGGTCTTGTTCTGCTATTAGCTACTAAGCATTGAAGCTATTCTACCTTTGGCAGATTGGTGGTAGCAATAGTCGCTTCGTCCTATCACAGCAATTCTTGCAAAGTATCTCATCGTCTGTATTTCCCACTGATACGGGAATCAGAGCTGCTAAGTTTGCTATCTGGGTTCATGAGAGAGAGAAGGATTTGATGGAAGAGGGCATTGAAATTCCATCAGATCTGCAATGTGGAGAAATATTCACTTTATGTGCTCTAGTATCTTCAGGCGAACTATCAATTACTCCATGCCTACCCAATGAAGGTGTTGGAGAGGCAGATGATAACAGAACCTCCAAACATAAATTTGATGGTAGTGGACCTGATGGTGGAGAATGCTCTAAAAAATTTAAAAGAACATTTGTTGGAGAAAGTGACATGACATGTCGCCGGGAAAAAGGTTTTCCTGGTATAAAGCTATGCTTGCACCGTAAAACACTTTCGAGATTACTTGCTATCGACTCATTTAAAGATGGGAACATGTACCTGGCCCCATTTTTCGGTGGAAAAGATGAAAGTGATAATTTACCTGGTTCGAATGTTAAATGTGGTTCATCGCATTCAGACGTAACTGATTATGTGAGAGAAATTATTGATTCTGGTAAGACAATCCACCCTGCACTTGCTGTGAGTGAATCACCATGGGAAGCTATGACCAGCTATGCTGTATGTCTGTTGTCTTCATGTTCTTATGAAGTAAAAACTTCGTTTCTTCATCCACACTTATTCAAAACCCTCTATTCAGCCATTCAGAAGTCTGGTGACAATGGTCTGAGCATGAAAGAAATCCGCAAAGTTCTGAATATAAAGGGTATGCAATATTTAGACTTGCGTACTTTACAGAATTTTCAGTTCTTATTTCATTATCCTTTAATTGCCTACTTTGCACTAAATATGAGTGCATGAACATCCTTTTCAGATGAGAAGATGTTGGACGTTATAATTGAGGTTCTTGGAGCATTTGGACGAGCTTTAAAGGTTTGTTTTTGTTGCCGATTCATTATCCTTGGTTTTGGGTATTGTGGTTAGAATGTAAGAACTATATCAGTTATCAGTTTTAACATCTTTCTAAGTTGTGATCATTTCAGATATTTTTGCTTATATTAGGTTGTTATATTGGTGTGATGATCTAACCTAGATTTGATAAATTTCTACATCTTAATTACAGGTCAATGCTTATGATTCCATTCACTTGGTGGATTCTTTGTATCGATCCAAATATTTCTTGACCTCTGTACATGATCATGCTGGTCATCTCCTGAAAGGGAAAAAACGGAAACTTGAGGATGAGCATATGCCTCTTAATGTAGATGATCATAGCGAGGGCTTTGCTGCCTCAGAGGATGAGATTAATATGAACACTAATGAAGTGCATAGGGTCACAATTTTAAATCTTCCTGAAGATTTTGCTGATCCTCCTACCAAAACATCAAAAGAGGATAACATTGCATGTTATCAACATTCTGAAGTTAGTCCACCCAAAATGAATAGAGTTGAAAGCTTCGAAGTCCATTCTAGCGATGTTCAGATATGCAGGCCTCTGTTGCCATGGATGAATGGAGATGGTACCATAAATGAACTCGTGTACAAGGGGCTTATCCGCTGTCTTCTTGGTATTGTGATGCAAAATCCAGGGATATTGGAGGTGTGCCATTCTTCTTTCTCCTCCTTATACAAGATACTTATTTGCTTAACGTATCTAAGCTTTTTGTATGTTTATCCCATGCTATGCAGCACCTCTAATACACCACAGGCATGCATTAATATAAAATGATTTCCCCATGTAGCATAGTTTTACCTCTGGATTTAAATTGAAGCAAATGTTCTTATTTATATTATATTGACATATTATTTTTTGTAGTTTTTCTTCATTCTTTACAGGTCTTTCCATTCCCTTTTAATTTGACATAATTACTCTTTATTTTCTACTGCGTATTGGGGCATCTTAAGACCACCTTTGCACACATCCAACCCATCTTAAGCACTCTTATCAGATTTGCTCATATATTAGGCAGCCCGCACTCTCTTTCTAAAACCTTCATTTTGCACATCTATTTATGACATCGTCATTTCTGTTCATGTTCATATTTAGTTGCCCAATAATCTGATCCATAAGCATCTCTGTCTTAGCTTTTTACAGACTTTTCTTTCAGTTTTGGCGGTATTTTATGAAGACAGAGTACTGAGAATGTATTTCCCAAATTTTTCTAGCCTTGTTGAATTCTTTGTAACACCTGTATCAATTTCCCCATTTTCTTCCATTCTTATAACTTTTAGATGCATTTAATCATGGTCACCTATTTTCTGGTTGATGGTGAGTTCTTTAGAAATTTGCTCATGTAGTATGTTCCTTTTCTCTAGTGTTTGGTCTCCTTACTCTGTGTAGACCTCTGGTAAAGCTCTTGATGCTTAATCATCATCAATTTGGTAGTTGGTGCTAAATCTTGTGATTTAAACTAATAAGCTTTTTATCATTCTAAGGGAAAATAAGTTTTTTCGTCCTCTTAAGTTTATCTCATTGGATTTTTCCATCCTTTATCATCATCTTTGTTTAAAAAATATCATTTTTTAATCCTCTAACATGCTACAATAGGTAACTATTTTTTTTAAATTGAAATATAATTTTAACACCATTTTTTTTAATTGAAAGAACACTATTTTTTTAATTAAATTTTTTTATTCTTAATACAACATGTCTAAATTAATATTATTAAATAAAAAAAATATTTTTTCATCTCGAGACGTGGATTAGAGTTTTGTTATTAATTATTAATA
This sequence comes from Scutellaria barbata, assembly GCA_028654395.1. Taxonomy (NCBI): domain Eukaryota; kingdom Viridiplantae; phylum Streptophyta; class Magnoliopsida; order Lamiales; family Lamiaceae; genus Scutellaria; species Scutellaria barbata. Next base: position 993,573 of record CM053645.1, on the reverse strand, counting down.
TTAATAATTTGAGCATTCCGAACTTAGAAATATGAACAAAAAAAGTTTAGTTTTTAATTGTTAATATTAATTTAGTATTTTATCAATTAAAAATGTATATTATTTTGGTATTAAAGATAAATTTTAATTAAAAAAAGAAATTACCCGGCATGGTTGGTAAGAGGACTAAAAAAATGGCAATTTTTAAACATAAAAGATTAAAAATCAAAAGGTGAAAGGTAAATGATGAAAAATTGAATAGGTAAACTTAGAGGACCAAAAAACTTATTTTCCCTAATTCTAATTTTGTTATATTGACAGTAACTTGAGATACCATTTCTTGTCATCGTCTTCATCTACAGGATGACATCGTAGATCAAATGCAAGATCTAAATCCTCAGGTATGCATGCAACTCTCTTCTTTGTCAGCAAATGATGAAAGCTTATCCCATCCGCGAAGTGGAATTGATATTTGAGACTTTATAATTTTATCTCTTTTTTCTATCTTGTTCTCAACTATTGTCCTTGTAAATTTAGTTATCTCAATCTCAGCAATAGGTCATTTTTGGCCGGTGTTGAAAGCCTTCCTAAATCAGAATCTTTGCTAGATTTAGCTGCAGCTTGGATTGTTTTCTGAATATATTCGTTTGTGTCATTGCAGCTGGTTCTGTTATATGATGAACTTCCTTAATTACTCAATTCTTTGACTCAATTGTTGCTGATACTTAATCCAATGTCTTGCAGAGCACCAGACAATTGTTAGAGATAATGATTCTGGACAACTACATCATTACGCGCCAATTGCAGCAGATGACTTCTTCGGCTCAACCTCCGTCCATTCTTGGTAACCTTCTTGGTAACAAGTCTAAGAAACCGAAGTTAATAACCCAAGTTCATTATTTTGCGAATCCCATGAGCACAAATATGTTGTAGAGTAAGCTTCTGTGCTCGACCCCACGAGCCTGCGATTATCGGATGGGGTGTGAATGAAAAATTACTTGTATATAGTCTTTCTTTGATGATTTTCTGGGATCAGAGAACTGTTGTGGCATTAATTTAGTGCTTCAGCTTTCTATTCCTTCCTTATCTATGGGGAAATGTAAAGGTCTTGTAAATACTATGTTGTAGTAACGTCTTAGAGTGTTAGTGAACCCAATTCTGTATGGTGGGTTTTTTTTTTTACTTTTTTCTTTTTTCTTTTCTTAATATACACATCAAAGGTTTTGGATAAAACTGGCATATTGTGAATAACTAAAATACAAGGTTGAAAAATAAGATACATTTTTTAAGAATACATTTTCCCAATATTTGTACGCTTAATAATAGGTATGCATGAATTGTGACACTATTTTGCACAACATTCGATCATGATTAAGCAAACAATGTTCAATGGATGGTGGTCAGACAATGTATGTTCTCGGTGGACCAAAAATAATTAATTTTTCAATCCAAAAATTAAATGATGCTTGTGTTTATATTGCTCTTATATCTGGAACATTAAGAGGATGTTTGGTTTTATTTTTCAACCTTAATGGGCAGTACTCAATATTTTCGACATTATTATGAGATTCTATTGGTTCTTGTGTAAACAAAAAAAAAAACAAAAAAGGTAGGACCTACCTTTACAATATTTTTGTTAGAAATTATAATTAATTTGAATAGTATGCAAGTGATGAGATGAATTAAATGTTATGTTTAAAATTTATTAAATTATATTAAATTGATTTGATAGAGACAAGGAAGAAAATATTTGAAAATATGTTCGATATATCTTCGATATTTTTTATTTTTTTTATATAACAGATATAATAACGGTATGCAGTGATATATCTCCGATATTTTCATTTTTTCACGCAATCGAAAACAAAAATGAGAAAATTTATCAAAATATCTGTAAAATATCGATATTAGGAGTTCATTTTTTCACGCAATCGTTTTTCACGCAATCGATAAAAAAATGAGAAAATTTATCAAAATATCAGTAAAATATCGATATCGATTTCGATATTAGTGACTCCATAGTAAAAATGATGGGAAAATAAAAAAAGAATAAGGCTAGTGTGCAACTGTTGTATGGGTTGGGTAGGGTCAGACCAAATCCGATTCGGATTCGCGCATTTTTTTTATCCTAACCTTTATATTGTGTTAAGTCATATCTTTATATTATGTTAAATATACATTTATGTAACACTTTAACTTTTAAAAAAAACTCTAATTTTGGCAAAAAAACCCTAATTTTAACGAAAAAAACTATAACTTTAGCACAAAAAAACCCCAATTTGTACATATATACATTTATGTAAATATTATGTATATCTTTAATTAATATTAGTCATATATTTATATAATATATAAAGGTATAACTAACATAATATAAATGTATGTTTAACATAACATAAAAACCTTAAAGGTATGCTTAACATAACATAAAATTATGAAGGTATGCTTAATATAACATAAATGTATGCTTAATATAACATAAAAGTATGTTTAACATAACATAAAACCCTAAAGGTATGCTTAATATAACATAAAACCATAAAGATATGTTTAACATAACATAAATGTATGTTTAACGTTATATAAAAGTATGCTTAATCTAATATAAAAGCTCTAAAAGTATGACTAACATAATATACATTTATGTTAAACGTTATATAAAAGTATGCTTAATTTAATATAAATGCTCTAAAAGTATGACTAACATAATATAAAGGTATGCTTAACATAATATAAAAGTATATTTAACATAATATAAATGTCTAGCATCTAAAGCGAATTTGGGTGGGTTTGAGCTCACTCACCCAAGTGCATGAGGCACGTGTGCGCGTGTCGAGTCAGGTGCATTGCCAGTTACATAAAAGTTTTTGTGAAAAAAAAATATAGGGAAACATTGATAAATATCTATTCGATATATATTGGTAAATATTACAATATCGATGATTTTATGGTACAAATTATAGAAAAATAGGTAAAATATTAGGAAACATGGTAAATATCTAGAAAATATCGGTAAATATTGAAAAAATATCGATAAGTATGATGTATCGATATTTCTACCGATACCATATTTTCACGATATTGAGGTATCGATATATTCATTAAAACCAAAAATTTTATCCTTGAATAGTGGTGGGTCATTTGGAATATTTTATACAAATTATATTATATTAGATCTTTTGACAATGATTGCGGTCATTTTAAATATTTGATCTAAAAATAATGATGAAATTAAAAATAAATATAAGTGAAAAAACCTAAAACAAATATAATTGTAGTGAAATACTAAAATATTGGTATGTTGTTTAATAATTCTGTTCACCTACTCACCGTGGGCACATCCCACTGTTGACGTGTTAAAAATTCAGAATAAAATCCAAAATATCTATTAATTTCACTTTTCATATAACAAGGTTATATGAATGAAATCATTACATGATGACGGACATATTAAGAATTGCCTACGGTGGATATTTGAGTAATTTCATGTTGTTTGGATATGGTTAAGTAATTTTCACACGTGCTCAAAGTTGTGAAAATCTTCATGCAGATTTTCTTTCCATTATCTACGCACTTTCCGTTCTTATAAAACCCCCAACACCATACACATAAATCATAACCCCTTTCTCTCGATCAAACCCTGAATCATGGATGAATTTCCAAATCCAAATCATCACTCCGTTGCGAAAAAGGAAAATTCAACAACCGCGCAATCTCCCCCACCAAAGCCCTCGCCGTTGCTGCAAATCCCAGTGACAATCGGACCCTCGAATTCGCAGCAATCGAAACGACAATTGGCACTATCGAAGCTGCAAACACTGGAAACCCAACGGCTATTACAACAGCAGCAATATCGACAGTTACAGGAACTGGCACAATCGCCGCTGCAAACACTGGAAACCCAACGGCTACTACAACAGCAGCAGTTACAGGAACAGGTTAATGCTAACAATTTAAGAATGCGTTTTCAGGGTTTACAGATGAATCCTCCTTCAATGTCGATTCTGAGTAATCAGATGAAGAAGAACGGTGATGTTGATAGCCAATTAGGAATGATGACGCATCATCAGGATTTGCTTTCGCAGAAGAATAATTCTCAGGTATAAATTTAGGGTGCACATTTTTTATCCACCTTTTTTTAGAGCTTGAGATTGATGCAGGAGCTTGGAGATTGGACTGACAATTAATGATATTTAATTTTTACATATTTGCAATGTATATTGTTGATTTGAAATAAATCAGGCTTATTTAGTTTAGTTTTTCAAGAAGATCATATATATTGTACAATAGAGGACAGATGACTATGCATATTATGTGATCCTTTAAATGTTGCCCACTAAAACTGGATTGATCGAAGAGGTGTCCTGTTTTTGTTGTTTGTAAGGTTGTGTTTGGACTGAAGGAGTCATGGTATCGGATTTGAATCCGTTCATTTCCTACTTTCTTTTCGTGGTCTGATTTTATCCAGAGTTCATGGATTTTTATTCCTTCATAGATAATGTGAACCTGTAGGATTAATTTAGCAAAATGGAAATTCAGTTTTCCCTTTGCTTTAAGATTTTGCAGATGCAGAATCTTTATAAGCAGCAATCTCAACAAAGCAATCAACTTCTTATGATGAAACAGATACAGCTGGGTAATCTAGTATCACAGGTTCCTACTTTTTTTCTTTTCTTCGTATTTGCACTCACGAATCATGCAACTTGCAATCACTAGAATCATTGAATTTGTTGGGATTATTATTGAGCGAATTGAATTTAAACAATGTCCAAACAGTTCTCATTTGTCATCTTATTAGTGTATTTGATTCATTCTTGAAAACTTCAACTGGTTTATTGTAAACAAATTTGAGCCCAATGACATGTTGGTTCCCTGCAGAAGCAACAGAATGGTTTTCCCAAATTGAATGATCCGGGCAATGATGTGGTAGCAGGACTGGAGAGAAGAATGAAGGAGCAAGATGCAAGGATAGATGAACTCAAGATCAGACACAGAGAATTATGGATGGTGTTGGTGATTTGTGTTCTTATGATTATGTTTATGATCTCGTGGGTTCATTTGTCTGGGTAGAAGATGAATGATTTTGCTAATTAGTACTAGTTTAATTTGAACCTTGCAAGTGATTAGTCATAATAGCATGTATCATGCTCTTGTTTTTCTTATGCACTTTGAAATAGCATGTCTTCTTCATTTAATGTTGAAGATGTTTATGAATAATGAAATATGTTTGGTTTATAGTTTGATCTTTTCAAGAAAAAATGTCGGGCACCAAATTTTACAAATATGATAGGATAATTTTGTATTTATTTTTTTCTAAAAAGAAATTTGATAGTTTTCCCTAACAAAATTAGTAATTGCAGATGTGATTCGACGCGTTCAAATTTGTTTGGGCTTAATAACATTTAAAAAAAAAATGTGTATGAATGTACGCACGACACAAATTTTTCTTGTGTCACAAACTTATTATATATTTTTTCAATCATATCATCGACTTGATTTTATAATACCTAATTGCAATGAGGTCAATAACATTAAATATGCCTCAACAAGACCTAGAATCTACGTCTACAAAACATGAGATCTTTGAAAAAAAATTATAGTTCATGGCAATATTTTTAACAAATAAAAATTCATTTTATAATTAACACTTGACCAAAAATTCGTAAACTTTTTTATGTAATTAACCTTTTTCCGATCGAAACATCCATCATCAACAATCTTCTTTTTTTTTATTCTTTTTTAAATGAAAAAAGGCAACATTTATTTACTTTATAATTTTTCATTGAACTGTGAAATGCATGTAGAAATACATACGGCAGAAGGTGCAGTGAAATCTACTTAAGGCAAAATATGGCAGTGTTGAATCCCATTGACAACTAACATAGGCAAAAGAGTAAAACTGAAATCTGGTTAAAATTCACCAATTATTCTCAACAAGGATGGTTATTATTCATAATTAACAAAACACAAGATATATCCTCCAGAAAGCTATCAGATGTGCACATCATCAAGCCAGCTACTGGTGACAGGCCGAAACGCATCTAGTAACCTGCAACAACAAAGGTGCTTTCGATTTTATTTTTAATATAAATACAAAACTGATGCATATTATACAGCATAGAAGAGGATGGAGCACAAATAAAAATAATATGCAGGAAAAAAAGAAACAGCAGTTTTGAATTCAACTTGTTATACAGATACAATGACAATTATCAGCAAAAAAGAGAACATCACATCATTTCATAGCATCTATAGTTTGATGGTAATCAGCAAAAAAAGAAAATATAAGTAGAGGAAACAGATACCTATCAGTATCTGGTATTCTGATGCAGCATCTGGGGCACAGCAGATTGTGAAACCAACTGCTCTGAACTTGGAGAAGGTCTTATCATGTGATTTGGACCAACTTGGTTGCTGGATCCCAGATTGACCATCTGCTTAGCAGTGCTATTTGTCTCAGATTGTACAGGCTCCATAGACGTACGTATCTGTGCATAAAATTTCATTATCAAGCAGCATATTCATAAAAAACAAAGAATGTATGTTTAATTTAAGTTTAGGTAAACAATAAATGAAACAAATAAAACTTACTGCATCTCGACGCTTTTTGTGGACATCAGATGGTAGCTGCATGTCACTTTAAGTCAGTTTCAATACAGATGAAAGCATTATTATACAATAACTGAATATATCCTTCTACATCTAATGTGATTGATAAATTCTTATATTTCCACTATCGCATAGATTTACACGTCCAAGGACTTAAATGAAGGGACATGCCACCTCATAATTTTTTTGAAATTGAAAAAGAACATTGATTTTTTTTTTTTTTTCTGGATATATTGTTGAAGCAAAAATAAAGCAATATTAGATTAACCTCACAAAGAACATACTTACTATACAATGTACTTTATGGATTTGAAGGGAGTCAACGTAATAAAATATTTTTATTATTGATTTTTGACTAAGTATTACGACAATAAACAAAACATTGCAGAGAGTACAAGCTTACCTGGTCTGGGATGTGTTTCTTTTCCTCACTTGAAAACCCAGGAACAGTCAATTTCCAATTTTTCTCTGCAATTAATTTTCATTAGATGAGCTTAATGCAAAACAATAATAAGAGAAAGGGGTCATTCTTTGCCGAATGACACTGCAATTAGTTAGAAAACCTTCAACTTTGTCAAGTTATACTCCTTTCATATATAACTGGAATGAAATTGCATGTTCCCACTTCTCTTGGTTACTCAAATTTTTAACATGCAGCAAGATGACGCTGGCTATCTAACCCTGTTCTCTTGACAGGATATAATGTCAGAAGTGAGATGGAAAACATCAAATATTTAATTGAAAATCCTTCTTTTGGTCCGTGAGGAGGAGGTTTAGCTGTTAAATGACATGCATCTATACTGTTATCAAATCTAGAAGTGGCTAAAAATGACCTGTGAACTTCAATGTTATAATAGTGTAATAATAACATCTAGCAAGAAAAAAAAAACAAGACTAAGCACCAACCTAGATGTAGCAATACATCTTTCGCTTCCACAGTTGAAGACTTGCGATGCTTTGCCAGGGAGCATGCGAATGTAGTAACCTAAGTTATACAATACAGGATATAGTTTTAAAATGGTGTAAATAATGCTTAAGCAATGTTATCATCAATCAAGTACTGCTATAAATAATATAATATACCCATACGGAATTACAAGAGAATAAGCAACTGTTGGGCCAATTAGCTTGAAAGAAGCTAATGCTTTAACATTCTCGATATCAGCATCATCTAAAACGATGAAGAGTCAAATTTGAATAGCTCTTTTGCGGAAACCAAAAAAAAAAAAAATTGCATATCCACCACATGGGATTTTAGGGGATTTGCCAAGCAGGGAAATATATACAGAAGGCATTATATTACTTTCATACTTAGAAGAAATAACAAGTTAGCAAGCCGAATATCACAAGTAATCACTGCTTATACGTTGAATAACCTCCTGCATGGTCCAAATTCACATGTTATAAGCAACGCAGTATTCCAAATTTTAAGGTGTAACGGCTCCAATAGTACAAAAACAATCAAGACTTGGCACAACCTTTCACCACCCACAAAAATACAATTAAGAAAGGCTAGAGGGGCCGGATTGCTATCCCCACATTAATCAAACACAAGACTGGATTTGGGCATCCAAAAAGTGAAAAAAGACTAACGAGTTGGAAAAGATAATGGTAGCTAGCATGCGGAGGAAGCTCTTCCTAGGTAATAACATAAACAAAAAGTATTTACCACCCAATCAATTTAAGAGTCTAATATTACCAAAAAAAAAAAAAAAAGTTTACAAACTCAAAATAATTATTCAAGTACGTAGCCAATTAAAGCAAATGCAACATCATCAAGGATTAGGAAATAACACAGATGAATCACCAACGGCACAAATAACACCTATAAAAACCATAATAAATAATAATGATTGCAGGGATTAATGAGCCTCACCGAATCAAGAAAGTTATCAGCCAGCTCTAACATAACATCTTCAACTTCAGGATCCAGTTTTACATTAAAACCAAACTGCAACATACAAATGTTAATCAGTCTCTATATATAGTATCCATTAAGAACAAAAAAAATAGAGAAACAGTTTGATATTATTTTAATTCACAGCCTAATTTCATCATGATCCACTAAAGTTAGATTGGAGAATTCAAACTCATCCATACAATATAAGTTCCAGATCTTAATTGTTGTACTGCATGTTGCATAGTTTGAGTGAAATGGAGAAAATTAAAGGTAGGAACCTGTGATACAAGATCCCCTATCTTTCTCTTCCCAAGAAGTTGATTGCTGGCTTCTGTGCCTTGGCTTGAACTTCCGCCTGGCGTAGTTGTTCCTGATGCAGTAGCATCTGGCTGTGATCCGGTCAAACTCACAGATTTTTGGCCTCCGGGGACAACCATTCTTGGCGACTGCTGCTGATGGAAAAGTTGTTGTGCAGGCTGCTGTTGCTGCATCGGTTGTTGCTGCTTCTGCTGTTGTTGTTGCTGCTGCTGCTGCTGTTTATGCACCTGTGCATGGCCCATCTGTGTTTGTTGCTGCACTATTTGAGACAACTGTTGTGGATTCAATCCTCCCACTGAATTTTGATGCAATGGCGAAGCTAGATGCTGCTGGAGAAGCAGTTGACGTTGTTGAAGACGATATGAAGAAGAATTGGGGGATGATATCGCTGGCATTTGCTTTAACCACTGCTGTGGATTTAAAGCGTTCTGCATCATACCTGACTGTCCATTCTGAGCCAACCCAGATATCTGAGTGTTCATAAATGACGTCCTCGTAATATTCTGACCCTGCAATTTTGTTGTAATACCTAACTTTAGATTTCACCCATACCAATAAAGGTAGAGTACCATAAAAGAGAGCAAGCAAAACTGAAATTGTATTTCGCTAAATGCCAACAGATGATATAATCAATGAAAGACAACCCATAGATTCCGCTGAAAAAGTTCATGAAAAGAAAGTATGCTAGGCTCAATCTGCTAAAAAAATTACCAGATGCTCATCTCTAAGATCAGGAAAGTCAAACATATTTGTCTCATGACATTAATATTTCTTTATGATTTATACACTACCTCAACAACTCTTAAGGAGCATTTGGATTGCTTTAGGTTTTCATGGGAGAATATCTTGTGAAAAGAAATTAAAAGGTGTGTTGGAAAATGTGCTGCATTGGGAATAAAATAAATCTTAAAACGTGAACGTGAGTTTGGGAGAAGAAATTAGAAAGAAAAGCCCTACAGTGGGATAAATCATACATACACTATAATCTTATAGCAATTTTATATAAAACATCAAATTATAGATTTACTTAACACGTGAAGAATTGCCCCAAAAGGCTCATCTGTAGTTTAAGAAATGTTGATTATCATATTTGGCTTATCCAAGAAAAACATAACCTTGAGCACTGTTTTCACAACACATGGAAATACAAATCCACTACAGTTCATTTTAGTAGAGTTTATGAATAAGAGAGAGCCAGATTTACCAGAGAAAAACATATGAAAACAGAGTACAATTGAGACGACTACCTCTTGACATCTCAATTTTGTAATTTTCCTATCTAAGAGTAATATCAATGCCTAATCTTTTCTTCCATCATGAATTGAATAGAAATCCCGAAATCACAAATAATTCCAGCCATTAAAGTCAGTTTTATTCTTATAGACCAACTTTAATTGACTAAGCAAACACAAGAATATAAGATCAAGTCAATCTTTAAGGTATATCAATTTAAAATAAAAAGTTTTAGTTACAACCTTTTGGCCTTGATGTGAATTATACTACATTGAAAAATAAATGAGCTGTCACAATAAGGGCACGAAAATCTCAAAAATTAATACACACACACACACACAAAAATTAGATCAAATCTCTACCAATTAAACACAAATTGGATCAATCTCGACCAGTCCAGTTCAAATTATCAACATTTGTAAGTCCTGAGACATGCCTTATCTTTATTAGCAAATGCATGAAAGTACTTGCTAAATGTAAAAGGAACAAACTAATATCGATGGGACGGAATTTAAACTTCAAATGGTATATTAGTCATGCTTTGGAAGACTTAATTAAACTCCGAGTAGATAGACAGCTTTTAATTTCAAGTTACATCAATTACTTGATATTAGGTAAATCAATCCAGCACATCACCAACTCTTAGTAACATGATTTTCCCTCCCAAGGAAATACTCATGGTTGCAATAAGGAAAAACAGAGTTCACTTCATTTTCTATATAGACTCACATCTCACATCTCAACTCAGGATACAGAATTTATTGCTCTTCAGTGTTTAACAATTCAGCTTTGCCAGATTGGAGACTTTCCTATTTTGAAAGAAAGGTAAAGCCCAATATCGAAATGTTCAATATAAATGTCAAAGCAAATTTGTTCAACGTGGACCACAATTTAATATTGAAAATGTTCAACCATAAAAGATGAGGTGGCCCACTTTAATTACTTCATACATAAAACAGTGATGAGTGAAAATGAAACAAAATGCTTAATACTCAAACAAGCATAAATTAGAAAAAGGAAGCAACTCCAAGATTCCTTGACCAAGAGAGAAGTTCATGGTTCGAGCCATTTCTTGAACATCAAATCGTTGAAAGACAAAAAGGATCACAAATTGGAGAAAGCCATGTAAGAACATAGAAGTGGTAGTTTGAATTCTTTAGGATAACCGACAAATTCTAACTAACTGTAAGAAAGGATGTCTAAATGTAAAAAACGGAGGAGCAAGAGTCAGCTCTTCCTGAGTGTATTGCAGACAAGAGATAAAACATGGGCTAGCCATTGCCCTAATAGGGAAAAAAGATCATGTTGTTGGGCATGTCCAGTATTAGAATATTTTATGTTGCATTTGGTTTGGGATATTGAAATTTAAGGATTTAAATGGATGGATTTAAAATCCACTCACATGAGGGTAGATTTCAAATGAATCAAATCACTCAAAAAATGGTTCAAATGAGTCGTAGATTCCAAAACTAATAGTCAAATCCTTCAATCCAAACAATCTCTAATAAATTTGCTATAATGGATTTTAAATGCATTCTCAAATCCTTCAACTCAAATACAACCTTAGATTCTTTAAAACACCAACAACATAAACAAGATACTTCTTAGATCCTAGAAGAAGTGAAATTTCAGTAGGTAATACTCTAAGGAGCTTATTAAATGTGTAGTCTGTTGGAGACATGATCTTCTTAAAAAATTAAACAATGAATGAAACAAGGTGAAAACTTTATCAATCCACACTTCTGAAGTCCCAACACTTCAAAAAAACAAAAACAAAAAAAATTACATAATATCACAATATTCCAGTAATGCATCCCTTCATGGGAGGAAGGTAGAAGTTTTTTACCCAAGAATTTCCTGCTGAGGCCCAATACCATGGTAGGGAAAAGTAAAACTAATTTTGTCAGTGTAGACACAAGACAACCTCAGACATTAACGAACTAGCTGGTGCATTGCCAACATGTGTAATCCATGCCAGCTTCATTCCTAACCAACAATATATTTAACCTATGAGAAAATTGATGAATAAACTTTATACCTGACCACCAGTAAGTGCATTTTGCTGAGAAAGCTGCTGCCTCAGTTGGCCTGCTGAAATCCTTTGCTGGGTATAAGCAAGCGCCCCATTTGCTCTAAGTTGAGAACTCAAATTGAGTGAGCCCATCATTCCCATTCCTTGAATTCCTGGCAAGGACTGCCCTGGAGAATTACCAGGAAGGTACTGAGACCCTTGCATGAATCCCGCCTTCTGCCGTGGCTGCACTCAAAATACCAGTTTGTTAAAATCTCATAATCCGAAGAAAGTTCTCAAATGGATAAAACCTATCTATCAATGAACTCTTAAACAAAAGTAAATGGAAAGAACCAATAGGCATATAAGTCAAACATGATTATTATAACTGACCAGCCTCTCAGCTATCCACGGCCATGGAAAAAGGCAATATTTAAAACCCAACTGCTATTACACAACACACACATATCACATCAGCAAACACAACATTCACCATGAAAATCCAGTAAATTTTGTGAAGTAAAAAATCAAAACCAACAAATTCATTCACCCACATCATATTTCACAAGGAAAACAAAGCGTAAACATAAGTAGTATCCTCCACACCACAGTCAAAAGGAACAAAATTCTACAATGTGAAAAAATCACCTTTTGAACATTAGATAATGTATTATCAGGCTTCATACATAAGTAAAAAAAATCACAAAATACTCATGTATACATCATTATTTTTCCCTAGAAATCAAAAAAAAAAACCTTAATTATTGAAGTCCATACCGAAGTCATGTATTGATTTTGCAAATTAAATTGGGCTGCCGCTGCTGCTGCTTGGCCAGATAACAATGGCAAATGCCCTGTCTGGCCCATCAGGGCAGACCTCGACAAATTCCCACCAGCCATCTGCCCCATTTGCTGCTGCTGCCCTAACTGGTTCTGCCCCATTTGCTGCTGCTGCCCTAACTGGTTCTGCCCCATTTGCTGCTGCTGTCCTAACTGGTTCTGCCCGATTTGCTGATGCTGCCCTAACTGGTTCTGCCCAATTTGGGCTTGTACCATCTGCTGTTGGTTTTGCACTACTTGCGGCTGTTGCTGCTGTTGGACCATTTGCTGATGCAACTGATTCTGCTGTCCTATTTGTTGCTGCTGGTTGTTGTTAGTATTATTCACACTTACATTATTGTTCTGTTGTTGAGATTGTTGCTGTGTTGCGTTCATACCACCGAAACTCATCTGCCCATAAATTCCTCCGGAATTCTGCTGCTGCTGCTGTTGTTGTTGCCTCATTATTCCTAACTGGTTACTAATATTACTATTCTGCTGCATCTGATTAAGCCTAGATATTGACGGATTCCTCTGCAAACTCTGAAAATTTGAAACTCCTATTAAATTATTACTGTTACTACTACCATTGATATTGCCACTATTCTGTTGCTGTAGCAATTGCTGCTGAAGCTGTTGCAATTGCTGCTGCTGGGGTTGTACCATCTGTTGTTGCGCTTGCACCATTTGCGGCTGCTGCTGTTGTTGTGCCAATTGCTGCTGCGATTGCACCAATTGTTGTTGTTGATGCTCGAGCGAAGGCGATGGAGATTGCAAGGGTTGCAATTGCTGCGAATTCGAGGGTTCAATCATAACTGGGCTTTGCTGCACCGGCAAGGGTTTTGGTGGGGAAGATGAAGACGTCGAATTCTCAGCCATATCCAAATAAATAAGGATTTTTTGACGAACTCGAATTAATCAACTTCCCTTTTCTGGATCCAACATAAGGAATTGGAATTTAATACATGAATTTGGGCTTTGTGTTTTTTTTTTCTTTTTCCCTTGAGTTCGATCAAAGAAGGAGAAGAATAAAACCGTTTCGAGTCGCTTGGTTTATTTATATTGGGCGTATATAATACATATATAATTTATATTTAATTTGATATATAAAATGCCACTGTTTATTGTGGATTATAACACGATTTTAGTATGAACTGAAGGAAACTGAAGCCAATCAAAAGGAGAGAACAAGAAGTTACGAAATGACATGATTGCCCTATTATTCTCAAGGTTTATTTTAAAAAATCCACAACTTTTATGATTTTTTTTTTAAGTTTTATCACATATTTAAAAAATTGCAATCTAATATATGAAATTTATAATATTTCAGATTCCACGTATCGACTAATTTTATGATGTGGCTTCCGAAGTTTAACTTCCGCTGCCATGATGAATATCGCATAACTTAATCAATATTCAATAATATATTGAAGTTTAATTTTTAAATACAATAAGAACTAAGATATAAAATTATAATTTTATTATGTCATAAATATGAGAATTTTTAGTAATTAGTTCATTACAAAACATTTAATAATGCGGTGTCCATCATAACAATAAATGTCTAGTTTCAAGAGCCGTGTCGCCAAAGTTTCATTAGAAATTTATCTTGTGCATCGAATTGTCAAAAAAAAAAATCATTCTTTAATTTATAATTATTTTTTTATTTAGTTATTAATGTTTTAATGTTAATTTGGTGGTGTAATTATAAATCATTTTAATTTATTTGGATTCCTTGTTTTCCCAAGTTTATGAATTCCAGGTTTGAATACTAATATATCTAAATAATACTAATTAGGAGTCCTAATCCTAAGTCAAGCTCCGCAAATTTCTTTAGTAGTTCTTACATATTATATGTATTAAACATTAAATAAATTAGTTTAAATTAAGGAAGTTTGGTCTTATTGAACTTACGGCCTGTTAGAAAGCCCAACACTTTGTTGGGCCTATTCGTGTTTATTAGGCTTCAAGAAGTCTCTAAAAGGACTCTTAATAATATCATAATAAAAGAGTCGGTAAAAAATAGGCCCATTTCAAAATTATTCTCATATTATTGCGAAACTATAAATCAAGAAAGAAAAGAAAAAGGATAAAATAATCTCCTAAAAATAGTAACTTTTTCTTGATACAAAAACTCTCGAACAACTTAGTGTATGAATTTAAGATTCGTACAATTTGAATTGATCCGACCTGACTCAATACAATCCTCCATGCGTCAGTATACGTTACTACACGCTCCAAAAAAGGTGTCACACACTAAGTTTATTTTTTGCATTTTAAAAAATATATATATACACATTTAATTATAACATGCATATCTTTATGTTATAACTTTCATATTTTTATATTATGACTTTCATATCTTTACATTTTTTTAGATAAGTATTAATATCTTTCATACATTTTAGTTATGTTAGTTGTACATTTATATATTATATAAAGGTATGACTATAAATTATGTTGATTTTTTTTTAAATTAAAATATTACATAAAATAAGAATATTTGTATATAATATCATATTAATATAATATAAATGTCACACTAAAGAAGGAACGTCACCAAGCAGATAAATATATAAATAAAAAATAAATAAAAACACGTAGATTTGGATATACTAGATATACATAGAAGACTAACTATTTTCTTGAATGTTGGTATGTTGTTCTAAATGGGATAAAAATGTTCTCCTTAAATAAACAACAATTTTATAGGATAATGTATTTTCCAGCATGTAAAGTAGAACTTCATTAGAAAATGAAAGTAATGTTTATCAATTAGGTCGGATCAGGTCAGATTGAGTGTCAGTTGAAGTGTTTTTATTAAGTCAAGTTGAGTTGCATGTATCATTAATTTGTACAACTGATAAATACATATTTTTGAGTTTATTTTAAAATTTTTGTTCAAGATTTAATATTAAGGACGAATTTGTAAATAAAAAAAGAATCTCATTCAATTTGAGCTCGGCTCATGAAGGATAATTGATGCCTTTTCACTGAGGGATTGAAAATGGTAAAGAACCATTATCTCATCCCAATTCCGGCAAATTCAAATTTGTTAAATAGCAAAGCTAATGACAACTTTTATTAGTAGCACATGCATTTTGGATATAAAATATTGATTTCTAGTATTCATCTTTTTCCATGTTTCACTCTGGTAGATCAATTAAATAAAGTTTGTTCATTATATTTTTCAATGTATTTATTTGTTACCATCAATTATGATGGTTGTTGACAAAACTTTAATGTTCATTATATTTCTCAATTGGCTTCTTTTATTACCATTTATCTATTTCAAAAGATTGATAACTGGAAGAGAGGATTATGTGGGGTCGTGGAAATTTTAAATTTAGTAGTAAAAATGAATAATGAAAATATATGTTTTTTTAGAATTTAATAGGATATGATTATATTGGATATATCAAATCAATGTTGAAAAAGATAGGTTAATATAATATTTTATTATGAATATGTAAATTGATATAATATATTTTTATAAAAAACTATATTTAATAATGATTGTAATATAAATAGTAATGATTACGTTTTAATTTTATAATTCAAATTTAAATATAAAAATAAATATACATTAAGATTTTAAAGATTTTGAAGTTCAAAATCCAATCATATCAAATCTAATAGTTTTGATATCTTTCAATCCAAATTATAAAAGTTATCTTAAAACAAACCCCATAGCTAGAGATGAAATTAATATTATTTGAAACTTAATTATAACTCATAATTGTAAATATTGACTTTGACATTGCAGCACACATGTAAATGTTAGTTTATACAAGTGGCTTATCATGTTGGTAATACAAAAACAAGAGTGCTATTGGCTTATCATGTTTGTAATACAAAAATAAGAGTACTATTATGATCTATTTAGAACTGAACTTCTATCAAATTTACTTTTTTTTTTCTTGGGATATTTGAATTATTAAAGAAAATTATAAGTTATCTTGAAACAAACCCCTTCTTTCAAACTTATTAAATTTTTTTTTTTTTGGGATATTTGAATTATGAAAGGAAATCTATGTTACATTCTCTTGATCTCTTCGTACAGGAAGCAGACAAAAAAGGGCTATAAAGTCTTTGAAGAAAAAGGTTAAGACTTCTCTACAGTGCACCCAATCAACACCTATAGATACTACCACTAAAACAATGCCACGTGTCGGAGCCGTAGCACAGCTTCCATTCTCCTCCAGTAGCCCCAAAGACAGAGCCTGAGCTGCACGAATAGGCTGATGCACCCGCGACCCACCTGATTTTACGTAGCCCTTTCATGACCACGAAAACCTGCAAAAACCACAGAGAGGAGGAACGAAAAACGAGGTTTCACGTTGCAGAGTGGCACAGAACAGAGCGTAGAGCTGCGACAACAATAAGACGATGATCATTCATATATTCTCAAATACTATATGAACAAATAATATTAAAATTGCATGAAGGGTTGTTCATTCTTGATGATATATACATACACACCCTGTATCTATCACTGTGTGAACTCACTGTGTGTGCATATATAGCTTCGAACTTTGAGCTAAAATTTGTGGTGAGGGTTTTGAGTTAAGAAAAACAGAAGTGGTATGAGTAATTGGCTGGGCTTTTCTCTCACTCCACATTTGCGAGTTGGCGGCGATGGTGAGATCGGCGGCGAAGAGGCGGCGGGAGACGGCGGTTGCTTCTCTGCTCATATTCCGGAGATCCCTCTGCGCTCGGAGCATTGTATGTGGCTTTTCATGGAGATATTGTTTTTGTTATTATGATTTTTTAAATCTTTTTGGGTGTTTGTAGATTGGAGATACGACAATGGTGTGAATGAAGCGGGCCCGAATGAAGAGGGCCCGAAATTTGAAGACTTTCTTGGGTGCTGTTATCCAAGCTCGCCGCCGGCGAATGGAGCGGCGGAGATAAACATGAATATGCCGCCGGAGTTCAGCTCTTCCTGTGATGATCAGAAGAGGGAAAATTTCACTGATCACTCTGTTTTTTATCAGCCGTTTCATTATGGGATAAGCCCTGCTGCAGTTCCTGAAGGGGTTTATCCGGCGGCGTTCGGCGGCGACGGCGCAGGTGGTGGCGGTAGTGTCTCTGGGTTCAAGTCATGGTTGCAGCAGACGGAGAAGCCGGTGGCGGAGGGCAGTCGTCGTTGTGATCTTCAGGCGCTGTCTCTGACGGTGAGGCCCAGTTCTCAGCCCAATGTGGCGGAGGCGCCGCCGCTGCAGGCGGTGGGGGATGGGAAGAAGCGGGTCGTGGCGAAGACGACGGCGGTGCCTCGGAAATCGATCGATACTTTTGGGCAGAGAACTTCTCAGTATCGTGGCGTTACCAGGTGAAATATTTGAATAAAAATAAAATAAATAAATATTTTTTTTAATTTCACTTGTTTTTGTTATTAATTAATGATAGAAAAATTTAGACATAGATGGACTGGTAGATATGAAGCTCATTTGTGGGATAACAGTTGCAGAAAGGAAGGACAAACAAGAAAAGGAAGACAGGGTAACATACCTCTCTCTTTCTCTCTCTCTCTCCCTCTCTCCCCACCTCTCTCTCCCTCTCAATTTGTGAAACATTCTAACATTCCAGTTTTTTGCAAATTCTTGGGTTTTTCTGCTTGGGGCTGGATTTGTTGAAATAACAGTGTATCTCGGTAAGTTTAAATTATGATTGTGATTACTACTAAGAAATTATTTTCAAGAATTTTAAATTATTGTTCTTCACTAGGAGGATATGATAAAGAAGAGAAGGCAGCTCGAGCTTATGATCTAGCTGCTTTGAAATATTGGGGACCAAGCACACATGTTAATTTCCCAGTATGTTTCTTGGTTTTTCCTTAAATTTTGTTTGACTAAATTCTCTTAAGATGATTAAACATGAAACAAAAATGACCTTTTATTTTGTCTTAATTAGCTAAGCAACTACGAGAAAGAGCTTGAAGACATGAAGAACATGAATAGGCAAGAATTTGTAGCCCATTTGAGAAGGTACAAAAATGCATTTATTTTCCTCCGTTTCATTCATGCTTCATCTGATATTTCATTATTTTTGAAAATATATTTTTTATGGGATTTTGAGAATTAAGATTTGAATGTTTGTCTATCAACAGAAAAAGTAGTGGATTTTCAAGAGGGGCATCTATGTACAGAGGTGTTACAAGGTGATTAATTTGCAATTTTTATTGCAATTATCCATTTCAATGATTATCAAAAGCAATAGTAATTGCAAAATAGTACTACAGAATTTAACACACATTTCATCATTCAGTTTTTTTATTTTTTTATTTTTAATTCATCAATTTGGTTTGGTTTAATTTCATTGTTTTAGGCATCATCAGCATGGAAGATGGCAGGCTCGAATTGGAAGGGTTGCAGGCAATAAGGACTTGTACCTTGGTACTTTCAGTAAGTGTTTCTCTTGTCATGCATTGAAGTTTCATGAGTGATACCTTTTAGTAAAGCTAAATAGAGCTCTGCCCACTTCTTAGGAAAGTGATGATCATAAATTCTTGATTATTCTTTTGTATATTTAACATTACATCTCATATTGTACGTTGGTTGTGGTCACGTTTCTACTAAAAATGTCGACTTCAACTTAGGTACACAAGAGGAAGCCGCAGAGGCATACGACATTGCTGCCATCAAGTTCAGAGGGACGAGCGCCGTCACAAATTTCGATATAAGTAGATATGATGTGAAAAGAATCTGTTCGAGCTCAACTCTTATTGGAGGTGATCTTGCTAAAAGGTCGCCTAAGCACTCCGGGCCGGGCCCCATCGAGGACTACAACTCATGTGCCTCGTCTGCATCTCCACTCGCATTCTTGCCAATAAGCAATGGGGAATCCAACTCGGATGAGCTGGCTGAGATGATGTGGAATGCCACCTCGGACGAGCAGCACCAATTAGGTCAAGGACCTGTCAGCCGGGCCTCGACAAGCCCACCTCCGATAGCCAATTTGGGCCCGGCCCCGGTAGATGAGGAGATCAGAGATGGAGGAGGCTACTCACACGGGTATTTTCCACACGATGATGGGAGCGATCATGGTGATTCGAATCAGATAAACGACGAGGGATTGGTGCAGCAAGCACCTATGTTTGCATTGTGGAATGATTGAAAAAGATGAAGAAAATGGGAGTGGTTTTTGGGACAAAGATGGCAACATAAGAGTGTTGGTTTTGATGGGATGGTGAAGAAGATATGTTTTTACTTAGGTTTTGACAACTTTGGTAGTAACTACACAGTTTCTTATGCCTTATTAGTAGATCAGAAGAAAGGGTTTTTTGCTCTCTCATTAGTTTTCTATATATAAGTTTTAATGATATTCTATGATTTTGATTTCTTTGTAGACAATTTTTTCTAACGATTTATTGGATTCTAAGTTTTAGGTTAATTCGTTAAATGATAGGTAATAAAATGCATATTTTATTTAAAATTTACCATCTCAACTTGTCTTGTTTATCTGCTCAAAACAATACTAATTTTACATTTTCATTTCGAAACATGATATATTGATCGTCACAAAATAAATGAGGTTTATATTAATAACATGAATAATTCCAGCCGGATCAATAACATTTCCCCTATATACATAACAAAGGTTTCTGAAAATTAAAACAATTTCTGTATTCATAAAAAAAAAAATGAAATAGTTGATTAAGATAACTCGTATGACTCATTCATAACTCACGTTTTTTTCTTTTTTTTTTTTTTGATCATCAAAAATGAATTATATTATATATATATATATACATACATACATGAGAGAGAGAGAGAGAGAGAGAGAGAGAGAGAGAGAGAGAGCGCCTTAATTTGTGTGCCCCTAAAACCCATTCCTACTGAAAAGCCATCCTTCCGTCTTGTCGGATATTAATGTTTAACAAGCATTTGGAAATTGGAACACGAATTTTTAATTCCAATAAATAATATAATAATCTGAAAATTAGACAAGTGGTTAATTTGATTGCGTAAACCCTAAACCCAACAAACTCTTGATTCTCAATTTAGTAATTTGATTTCTCTGTCATTTTTGCATGGATGAAATATGCAGAACATAAAAAGATTTACAATTCCAATTATTATATATAATATGTTCTCTTTGTATGAAAAAAGGAGATCCTCTTTTTTATTAGGACTGTGTTCTTGAGTGTATGAGACCATTTAATTTATCCATTGTTAAAATTGTTTAACACAAGTTAAAAAACATTTAATAACGACGGATAAAGTATAAAATGACGATAATAACAATAATCATAAATATTTACAATGAACAACAAACACTAAACAAAAACAAAATAATGGTTAAACCCAAAAAAAATAATTCATCTTCATAAATTTTTTGGTTAATATCAAAAGAACAATTCAAAATCTAACTTCTGTTTTTTTCTTTTTCAATTTGCATCATAAAGTACATGATATTTTCATATTGCAATTTCAGGTGAATTTTCAAGCACTTTTTCAGCTAAAATTAATTTTAATAAATGTCTGGATTTTTGTAATCAAAATGCACAAAACCTATGCTAAAACACTATACTTTTCAAACCAAACAAAAACGTTAAATCAATTTTTTAATTTCCATTTGATTCAAACTCAATTTTCATTGTGAACTTCAAAATTGCAATAAAAAAGGGGAAAAAAAGTTAAATTACAAGTTGAGAAAAAGACATACATGAAATTGGTTTTCAATATTAACCTAAATTATAGTAACATATGTTTTATAAATTGACATGGATTAATGTGAAGGGAGAGTTGGATGGCCCATCCTTCCATCAATTTGAATGCTTTGTCTCTGCAATTCCAACATGCCTTTTCTATCTCTTTTTCTGTTGCTAAAACTTTGAAATTTCTTCTGTCCCCCAATCATCTTTGACTCCTATTTATTTCACAAATTATGTGGCCTCTATTTCCTCTGAATCTCTATATAATATATTTATTTAATCAATGTGCATATTGATAATGGATAGTCTACTTGGAAGTATTTACTAACTCCAAATTATATAGGTTTGTATTTTTTTAAAATGTTTTAAATATATAGTCTCTTTATTATATATGTTAAAATTTATTTAAATCATTTATTAATATACTTCTGTTAATTAATCTTGAAAAGATAAATTTGAAAAACTAAATTCATTAAATATGGGTGTAATAAAAATTTACTTGCTTTTCAAATCATTTTCTTAATCTCCGTGAAAAACCCAATCAACCTATATAATTGAAACTGAAATGGAAGGAGTATATATTTAAGGTGTAACATCGAAAAATTAAATACTATTTTATCATTTACATGAATTGGAATGTTTCCCTAAAAACTTAAATCAAATAACGAATGGACATGAGAGCAATATATAGTAAATATAATTATAAAAAAAAATTTGAACACGATTTGTACACTCACTTAATTTTAGTGAAAATAAATTATAACTAAGAAATATAAGTCTTGGACTGAGGTAAGTAGTTATTGATTGTTACACATTGTTTAGTTAGTTAGGATGTTCGAAATTTCCTCATTTTTTATTATTGGATCGAGCCTTTTTTGATTGTGGAAGTTTTTTTTGGATATGTTATGTTCTTAATTTTTTGATATTTAAGTTTCTATCTTGTTTGGTTAAAAAAAAAAATCATATTTTATTTGTACTCAAAAGATGAACGTACAAACTTTTGTAGGCCATCAATCATTATTTTTATGCCCCTCCATTTTTAATAAAGTATAATCTTTTTTTGGTTGTTAAAATAATTACAATTTACAAGTTTGTTAGAAAGAACATTCATTATAAAAATATCACAATACACTCAAACTCTTTTAGGAAAAAAAAACATGTTTATGAAACATAATTTTATTTTAGTGTTGGGAGGGAGTAATTAATAATAATATTATAAATCTACGAGAACTTGCTACTTTTCTAAATAATTAAAATTGTGTACGTTTTATTGATACATTTGAATGGGCTTAATTAGGCTGGCCTACAACTGTGCACGGGCCACTTTCACAATTCTGACAACAGAGACCTGTATCAAGATTAATGGGCCTATTTCTGATCCAGATTTTAAAAATATGGAGCTCATTGGAAATGGGCCAGAAAATTGATCATAAATGTCAAAAATAAAAATGGGAAAGGATTAGTGAAATTGTTAATGCCTTTCTCTTAATCCTATTCATATAAAAAACTATTTATAATAATTAATATATTCAACATAATTAACATGTCGTTTTATATATATGTGCAATTGACTTATAAATGTTTTTATGCTATTATGTGTTAGTTTTGAAAATCCAAGTTAATTGTTTTTAAATTTTATTTTTGAGCAAAGTTTACATCAAGCTGTATATTGAAATACTCACAAAATACAAACAATATATAATTATCATGATTAAATATTATTCTTTTTTTACGTATCGAATATTATAACAAAAGATCCGAAACTGATTTTTCAGAAATTTGAAATTTGAAACTTGAAACAAAAAAGAAATGTGGAAAAAAAATCAACAAATAATGAAAAATCAGCTGTGGAAAAAGGGCAATATTCCTATGTGAATGCCCTAACTGAAAATCCCTAATTCAAAACTCATCTCAATTCAGCAGAGAAATCGAATTTATCTATCCATGGATTCGCCGGCGTTGATTCCGGTAATCGCTCTTCTTTTGCCGTCATTGTCGGGTCACAACCCGTGTCCCTCCGCCTCTACCGCTGGTATCGCCGCCTCCGAGCTTTGCTGTACCACCACCATTGCCGCCGCCTCCAGCTCCATCACAAAAGCATCTCCGCCCAGAGCAGGATAATCTTAATTCGTACGAAAAATTGAACCCTCCACTAGTGAGAAAGGAACCTAATGATAGGAAGAAAATCGGGTAGATGTTCGTGGGACTTGCTACGATTTTGCAGGTTTGCATTGTGGCATTCTTGTTGATCAGGAGAAGACAGCTCTTAAAGAGTGTAAATGGCTACTAAAAGAATCAGAACCATTTCATTTGAAGATACTGGCATTGAATAAATATATTCTTGGTAGAGCATATTGCCATGGCAGGATTGAGATTCTTTACTTGTGGCATGAGACTGAGGTGAGCCATCAAGGTAACTAAGGATGATTGACAAAAATGGTTTTGTTTCTGATTCTGCACTATTTCAAAGACTCAATATTTAAGTTATAACTGTCTTATATTGCCCACATTATCTTTTACAATAACCATTTCTTCCAATTTTTCAAGGAGAAAGAGCATATATTATGCTTGCCAATTTGTGGTTGACAAATTTCTACATCAGAGCCAATGAAGTGCAGCTCAAGCAGCAAAGTTGAACCCCCCAAGAATTTGAGGTCTTTGATTCTAGTCCAAGTAGGTCTATTAAGATTCTGAGAATGTATTGTTTTTTTATTAATATTTGGTACTTGCCAATTATTTGATTGATTATTATTGGTCTATTGTAAGTTGATCTTGAGGTAATGATGTGTTAATAGCTTTATTTGGAAAAGCAAAACCAATTTTGTAATGAACTAGTTTTTCCAAGTTTTGAGTACTTTTTAACAATTTCTTTTCCATTATTAGTATTAAAAAACTAAACAGATTTGAATCGATGTCTTTTAGATCCCATCATGACCTTGCTATTTATGTAAATAAGTAGTTGCATGATATTTAAAAGACAAGACAAGCACTAATAATTGATAACAACATTGATTAAATTTACAGTATTGATAAAATTGTTAATACTGAAAAGAAAAATGAGTCCATCCTTTCAAATCTTTGGTCTCCCACTTACATCAATTATTTGGAACAAGTTCAAATTTTTTAATATGGACTTCAAAAGGAGTTTTGCTGTTCAAGTGAAGACACTATAAAGGTTAAGTCAGATTTGAGAAAAAGAAAAAAAGTATTTGTAGGTAGAAAATTAGAAATTATTGCATCAATAACATACCACGACAAAATCAGCAAACAATGCTGTTATTGAAAATTGAATTATTTTAAGGTGACAATATAGTTGTTTGCAAGTCAATTGCATGCCCTAATAAGAACAAATCTTCACTAATTTAATACAACTTTCATACATTATTTTCATAGTTTAAATCAAAAAAGTCTCGAACATTTTGCCGTCTCTTGAAATTTCAAATTCCATATAATGTCTACAACTCTTCTCTCTGTCCCAACAACTATGACGTAATTAAGTATAATACCATTTTACTTAACTCTAATCACATTAAAAAACCTTAATAAAACCATCATAACTTCCAAAATAACAGCACACCCCACCTTTGAATATGCTTTGAATTGTCTTTTGCTAAATGGACTAATTCTTCACATTATTATAACACTTGAAATAACACCAAGTCCACACCACCCCATGTTATGATCCCATTCTTAGGCCTTATTCTATTTAACCAATGATCAAGAATTATAACATATTTTTCATCTTTTCCCATTTCTTCCCTCATCTGAGACCCACTTCTTGATAGCATGACTATTGATGAATCGGAGACGAACCCGCCTTCCGATCATGTCTTGGAATGGATCGGAGAGTCGATATCCTACTTTCCGACCTTCTTCGATGATCCTTATGGAGCTGGGGACTTCAGTGGTGATCCATTTTGGACCCAGAATTTTGATCAAGAACTGATTGGCAACAGTTTCAACTGTTTTAACAACCCTGTCGCCATCGCCCCGCCTGCCACCACCGCTAGCGCCACCACTACTCCGGCAGCCTCTATAGTTTCCGACCAGTCGCCTTTGGTAGAGCTGACCAAGAAAAGGAAGTTGACAGATGATTCGAATCCTAAACAAGAGGCCGCTCCGACAAGAAAACCGACTGGAAACAAGAAAGGTAATAAATCTGGAGGAAACAGTAATACAAATGGCAACAACAAAGAAGGAAGGTGGGCTGAGCAGCTGCTCAACCCATGCGCCGCCGCCATCACTGGCCGGAATTTGTCGAGAGTGCAACATTTCTTGTATGTTTTGCATGATCTCGCCTCCCTCACTGGAGATGCTAATCACCGGCTAGCTTATTACGGACTCCGATCACTTAGGCACCATATCTCAGGCGCCGCCACCAGCTCCTTCTCATCATCTTGTAACACTTTTGCTTCTAACACTCCTAATTTTTTCAGAGATTCTTTGATCAAGTTCAATGATATAAACCCCTGGTTTAGAATCCCAAACAATGTTGCCAACACTTCAGTTCTCCAGATTCTTGGAGAACAGAGCCAACCAACCAATCTCCACATTCTTGATATAGGAGTCTCACATGGAGTTCAATGGCCTACTCTTATAGAAGAACTGAATCGTCGGGGAGGTGGGCCACCGCCTTTAGTTCGTCTCACGGTGGTTGCCCCTCCAATCACCGATGACCAATCAAGAAACGCCACCCCATTCGCTCATGGCCCACCAAACTATGATTTCTCCTCAAAGCTCCTCAGGTTTGCCAAGGACATGAAAGTCAACTTGCAGATCAACAAGATAGAAAATATCCAGTTGCAGAATCTCAACTCCCAAGTGATCAACTCCTCTACTGAAGAAACCTTAGTCATATGTGCACAATTCAGGCTGCATAATCTAAACCACAGCACCCCAGATGATAGAACAGAGTTTCTGAGAGTGCTAAGAAGCTTGCAGCCTAAAGGTGTGATCTTGAGTGAGAATAACACAGACTGCAGCTGCATCAACTGTGGTGATTTTGGGACAGGATTTTCAAGAAGAGTGGAGTACTTATGGAGGTTCTTGGACTCGACTAGCATAGCGTATAAAGGACGGGACAGCGATGAGAGAAGGATGATGGAAGCAGAAGCAGCTAAGGTGCTGATAAATGTGGGAGAGATGAATGAAAAGAAAGAAAAATGGTGTGAGAGGATGAAAAGTGCTGGATTTAAAGGAGAAATATTTGGAGAGGAGACGATTGATGGAGCTAGAGCGCTGTTGAGGAAGTATGATAGCAACTGGGAGATTCGGATGGAAGAAAAAGACGGGTGCTTCGGGTTATGGTGGAAAGGGCAGCCTGTGTCTTTCTGCTCACTGTGGAAGATGGATTGAGAGTCACATAGTTATGTGTGTTACTGTGAGTTTGAGTCTTTTTGTGATTCTGATCAAGCTGACTCTTTTCGTTTTATTCATAGACACATTATTTGCTATCGATATGCGCACAATCATACACATATCGACCTATATGAGTTCCATAGAAATGATGGTTTTCATATCAATCATAACTTCAATTTTGAACTTCAAAATACAAAACTTATATATATATTTATTTATGTATTTAAATTTGAATTACAAAATCCGAACTTGATCATTACTACCTATATTACAATCATCAATCATTATCAAATATATTTTTTCATAAAAATATATCACATTAACCCACCTTTTCACAATAAAATATTATATCAACTCATCTTTTCCAGCATCAATTTGATATCTACAATATAATCATACTCTACTAAATCCTCAAATAAATATACATTTTTATTATTCACCTTTATTACAAAATTCAGATTTCAATAACAGGATTTCCCCAATCCCACAAAATTCCCTTCCAAACATAATGAGAGTGTTTCAATACAAAAAAAAAGTGGTCAGTTATTGCTATGGAAGATTTTCAACCAAAACATTGTTGTTACTATATACAACTGCTAAACCTGCAACTATTTTGAACATTCTCAAGAATCGTAAATTCTCACTGAACTCCTGATGAACTGCCTGCATACGGGACAGGTTGGAGATGCTTCACGCTCGACTTGCAAGGCACAACGTTGACAACAAACCCGATGTCCACAGGGGATGAAGGCGGACCTTCGCCTTCTCATCAGGCAAATCACACACAGCTCACCATCAGGAACATTTTCAGATTCTTCTTCCACAGAAACAACATCTACCAGACCCTGGGTCCCACTAGGGTTATTTTGCTGTTGAGCACGCCGCTCCTGTTGGATTCTTCGCTGGTCTCTCCACTCCTTCCATCTAGTCCAATTCCTGCACAAAAAAGAACACTATCAAAACCTTGACCTTTTAACAAAATTATGAACACAACAAAATTTTCATCCACATGGATAATGAAAGGATGTTTCTCTATAACAATTTTCTTGTGGATAAAAATATTGCTTATGTATGTCTATGTGCGTATATAATTCAATGAAAAAGTTTTGGAAATGAGAAGCAATTTTTGATTGATCGAGTACAGTATCTGAAAAACAAACTTTACATTCGAACCAAATCAAAGAAGGCATAGTGATAATTTAATGCAAACAAGGTTGACAGGATTGATCAACAGTGTATGTAAAGATGAGGAATTCTTAAAAGGGAAAATACAGAGTTACTGAAAATATTTTTACTAGGCTAATTATGAGAGAAACCAAATTTGAGTAAGGCTCGTGGTTTGAAAAATGTACCTTGCAATAGAATAGCCAAGGATACCTATCGTTACTGCACCAAAAACAAGTCCACTCCACATCAAGACTTTTGTTTTGAAAGAAAGATCCGCCACAAGTTGATCCTTAGTCAAATTAGACCTGCAGATACAGCCCTACAATGTTTAGCTTTCTTAATATCCCTCTTGTTGAAAAAGAAAACAGAAAGAAGAATAATACCAGAGACCACACTTAGATGTTAATGTATAACTACTTGTAGGCTGCAGAATAACCTATATCTGCTGGCCTTCACCGGTACTATTCAAGCATGAATACACAAGCAAGCCTTCTCATAGATACTCCACAATTTTTTAAATAGTCCAAAAGCACAATGTCTGCAGAAGTTTCTTTAATACAGACGCAATGTCACAAAATTGTGGAACAAACAAGAAAAAACCATGCATCATTTAAATTTACGCATTCCTTGTGTAATACACACTAGCTAAATCATTTCTATTTCAGAAGATGCAAATCAATAATTCAGAGATATAGGACAACCCCTACCCACAACACACCAATCCACCACACAGACAAACACACACACACGCACACACACAAATAATAATAATAATAATGGAAGACTATAAGTCTTAAGAAATATGAACATGAATATAATATATGATCTGATTACTTACAACTAGGTCAAACTCATTAAGTATAGCCAATTAACAGAATAATCTTGTGGACAAAATGCATAGACCCACAAAAAATCCAGATACTTCCACCTACATCAGAAGCTTAGATCCTTTGTCCAATACAAATATACAACAGCTTTGTAGTGGAAGGATAATCTTGCGGTCCAATACAAATATACAATAACTAATAAATATTGCCAAAAAAATTCACATACAGAAAATACGGAAGATCTTTGCAGGATTTGATCTCCGGAATCCCATCTTTCAGATTGCAAATGCCAACAGCAGTTATATCCTTTCCAAGAGGTAATATTTTCTCTTCATAAAGCATGCCAACCTGAAAGAAAGATAAAATTGTACAAGTATAAAAAAATAAAGAAGAGTGTAAAACAGTATTTATCACAGAGAGGGTTATATAATCAGATTGCTAACAGGATACTCAAGACCACAAAGCGCCTGAATGAAAGTGTAGGGAGAAGCACTAATAGGCTGCAAGTGCTGATAAACTGTTGTGAGAGGTAGAGGGTGATTTGATCCCTCCAAGTTGACAACAACATAGTCAGATTGAGGCGATTTCCCACATTCAACAAGAGCAAAAGGGACCTGCAGATAGAATCCAAAGCATATATCATTGAAGGCGAACCTCAGCATTATTGGTGATATAACAAGACAATTATTTGAAGAAATAGATTCAATTATGAAGAGAGGAGAGTTTTTTATTCAATGAAATTTCACAATACATGATAGTCTCCAACATTAGTCAGAAATACAGAAGAAGAGTCTGCAGTAACAACAATAGCATGAGTACTAAGACTCAATGACTAACAAATTACCGATCTTATTGAGGATGCTTGTTGCTCCTTCACGGATCTTGCAAGCATAGAGCGTAGATCAGCAGTCCATCTGAAAACTCCTCCCCATTCATTGTATATACACTTCAAGGGACCAATGGAAAGAGAAAATGCAAATGTAAATTAGAATTTGATGGGGTATGTATGCATCAATGAAAAAATCATCTTCAATGTCACTAATAAGGATTCCTTATCTTTGTGTTGTATCATGTAATCTTGTTTCTTGATTATTCTGAAGTGATATATATCACATACAGCCCCGTATGTGATATATATTACTTCAGAATAATCAAGAAACAAGATTTCAGTCTGTATATATTACTTCAAAATAATCAAGAAACAAGATTTCAGTCTGTATATATTACTTCAAAATAATCAAGAAACAAGATTTCAGCCTGTATGTGATATATATTACTTCAAAATAATCAAGAAACAAGATTTCATGAAAAATAATCAAGAATAGCTAAACCCATAAGAAAGAGATAAGGTTTATTAACACACACACAGACTCTCACACACATACCGTTTCAGCTTGCTGCAAAATTACTCCTTTTTCAACGGATTTTTCACCGGACCCTATAGCAACAACCATATTATTGCTCATCAAATTCTTCCAATTCCCCTTCTCCAGAGCAGATTTCGCCTCCACGCTACCCCTAACAATCACCAATTTTTCACCGCCAGAATCCGAACTCGACGCAATTCCGCCATCTCTTCGTGAACTATCAGAATCACCACCTTCGGAGAGAACCGACCGTAGATCCGACGGCTGCACGTACGGAGCCTGGCTGATTTTGCGGAGCGCGGAAGAAGTGGCGGTATATTTTCGAATGATCCGATAAGCCACGTAGGCAACGCCGATTCCGGATAACGCTCCGTCCGCTGCCGTCGCCAGATGAGCCAGTACCGTCGCCGCCGCGCGATCGTGGACCGACATTGAATTTTCCCCCTTTTGTTTTGTGTGACTGAATTTCGCTTTTTACCTTTCTTTCTCCGCGCGAAAAAGGAAATTGTATTTTTGCAGGTGAAATTAACAACAGATGAATATTTACAATGGGCTTAATTGCTTAAATCCTAAAAACCCCCGGTTTAATGGGTCTATGACCCGAACCCAACCCGGCCCAAATTGTCAACCCAAGAAATTACTAAAGATTGTTTATTTATTATAAAATTAATCGACCATCTATTTTTTTAAGGAAAAAATGGCTTCTCTAATTTTATTTACATATCGTAATTATCTTTTTGTTAATTTGTAGCTAATTTTTTATAAATAGCTCAAAGGAATTATGTTCATTTTACAAAATAATGTTTATTATATATCATTATGTACATTACTGTGGAAACACTTCAAAAGTCGTGAACAATAAATTTAAAAATACAAGTTGTATTGTAATTTGAAATTTGACCAAAATTTTCTCCAACTTTGCATTTTAACTTGTTGGTACATAACCTTCTCTAGAAACTTGTGATTAATATACACCCATAACATGCATGTATATGTTTGAATATAAATTTTTAATTTCATAAATATAAGAAAGGAGAGAACACAAAATACAAAAATGGAATCATAATAGCTGATGCTCAAATCAATCTGATGTTAGCTGATTATGTACAAATTCTACAAGCTATTTCTAGAATCTGGAAAATTGGCAGATTGTAAAAACACAAGATACAGCACCATTACAAACAACATTACAGCTTTCCTAATACACACACAGAGCATACCATGTAAATGATCTGAGGAACAAACATTATGTCCTGGAAAATGCCTTCCAAAGAAGCTCGTGTCGAATGCTCGTATCACATGAAGATGCTGAAGCTCTATCGCAATGATACTTCATATGCTTTGTCTCATTGAATAGACCAACACAACTTGATCACAGTAAGATAAATTCTTTTATCAGAGTATTCAAGGAAACTGGAGAATCGATGTTTACTGCATGTCCTGTATCCCGAATTATTTCCAATTTAGAATTTGGGCCCAAGTTTCTGCATTCACAAAGGATATTGTTACACGATGTCTGCCATTGATCAGGTCTAAAGCAAGGAGATTAAACATTAAACGATGAAATGTTAAACACCTTTGCAAATGATGGGCGAAGCTAATAGGGAAGACCTTATCTTTGTCACCCCAAACGAGCAATGTTTCCTTCATCGTTGCCATAAAAACAAGGAACATTCATCAGCAAGACACTATCATTTTATATGAAGACATTGTGATAACTCATTAAGAGAACTCACCTGGCTTATAGCTTGAATCGTACATTCTGCACTATTTGTCAACAAATGTTCTACTAGTTCCTGTTTCTCTTTCCTGTTAGCGTTGCACATTGCCTTTCAACAGAATGTATTAAGTGAGATCTTGTGTTTAACAGATTAGCCCTGTGAAATTCTAGGCCACACAAAAATTCAAAAAAAGGTATAAGAACAACAGGCTTCATCAACCACCAACTATTTGCAGAAATTCAGAGGCTCTTCTCAAGCATATAGAAATGTTGACAAAATTT
The DNA here is from genome assembly GCA_028654395.1 of Scutellaria barbata. NCBI lineage: Eukaryota > Viridiplantae > Streptophyta > Magnoliopsida > Lamiales > Lamiaceae > Scutellaria > Scutellaria barbata. The sequence goes on along the minus strand of CM053645.1, from coordinate 961,327 downwards.
TCCACCAAAAACTCACATTTCAGTAAGAATTTACACACTTCGGTTTAAGGGTCCAACAATCTTATTCAAAGACGTAAATTATTGCTTATTACTTTACAGAAACTACCGCTACTAAACGAGAATACATCGATTAGGCAACCAGCCACAAAGCTAACTGTGTCATTGAGCAATCTGTATTTCAATTGAGTTGCCATATAATTCATACATAGTCTGTCCTTTATCACATCGAAAGCTTTTACTTACCAATCTCAAAACTGATTATTTCTAATGATTAGCAAACAGGGCATGAATAACACCTTTAGAATAATACAATAACTATGTGATTACGTGAATCCCTGGTTGACCGATAATTACTTACAAGTCACCACTTTAACAAGCCTTAAAAGAAAACAAAGCTACAGAGTTCATATACGTCAAGTGATGTCTGACCAACATCACCAAGATGAAGGAAAAGTTTGATCTCCCCTGCTTGGTTAATTTATGGCTAAAAAACAAAGACCACACGACAAGCTAATAAGTGTTGATCATTCAATGACCGCATGTTACTTGCCCCACACAATCAACGAGTCATAAATCTTGTCGCCTTATCAACCAGATCATCTCAGAATTAAACGCATAATGATGGCTACAAGTAATATAGTTACAACAAAAACAGCAACCATTGAACAGGCAAAGTAACATCACTATTATCGAATACAAAAAAAGCAATAAACAATCTCACATCAATGAACTCATGTAGTATGAAATCCGGCAGCCATTTAAAAGGACTCGGCTTGTAAAGCGACAGCTCCCCCAGCAGCCGGAGCGCCGCCGGCTTCTCCGGCAAGAGTAGATCCACCGCACCAATCCCCACCTTTTTCAGCTGCTCCCTTTTTAGGCTCTCTGTGCACCCAACTCCACTACTGACGATCACCATTTTCTCCACCATCTCTAGCTGAATCGCAGCCATCCAATATCCCACGAAGCCGCCGTAACTGATGGCGTACACCGAACACCTCTCCACACCCAATCGCTTCAACCCCGCGCACACACACTCCGCCTGAAACGCCTCCGCGCGGTTCGTCCGGTTCGTGAAGGATTTCCCGAAGAATAGGAGGTCAGGTATGTAGACGTTGAAGGACTCAGCTAGTGACCCCACCTGCAACATTCAGTTTTCAGATCAGATTTGGAATTCATAGTAGCAACTCCATTGATGCAAATTTTAAAACCTAAGGATTTGAAATCCACCCAGATTAGAATGAAATCATTCAACAATTAGTTCAAAATGAGTATTATAATCTACACAGTATCCATATAAACACAATCACTCAATTACATTGATGTAGAAATTAAAAACGAAATCAATGTCACCAACCTGATAAACAAATTGCCATTTCGAGTTTCCACCAAAACCGTGGATCATCAAAAGATTAGGTTTGTTGAATCTTCTGTGGCGGGGAACCCAGAAGTGCATGGTGGTCTGATCGTCTAGATCAACGGTGCATTGAACTAGGTCGCATGAGAACGTGAAGTATAGGGAGAGGATGGCATCAATGATGGGGACGAAGATTGGCAAGCGTCTTTGGATTTTGGAGAAAGGAAAGTACAGGTATTGTAAAATGGCGTCGGCGAGGGAGAGGTAGAAGGAGGTGAGGCAGCGGAGAAATGGGCGGAGAGACTCCATTGAAGGAAGCTGAAGAAGATAGTGGAGAATGAACAAAGTGATGCTTTGAAGACATCTTTCCAATTTCTTGAATATCCTTTATATATATAAAATAAGACTGGACACGTGTCAACCGCTAAATTATCTTATATTCAATGTTATTTTCTTTATTTTTATTTTTAATTTTTTAATAATAAACTAAAAAATAGAGAGTTTAAAAAATACAATAATCATGAAATGATGGACTATTAAATGACTTTAAATATAAGAAATATTTTAAAATCTTAAATAAATTTTGAAAAATATACTAATAAAACTATAAACTAAATATATGATGAAATATAAAAAATTAAAGTCATTTTATCTCTAAAAAGCAACAATAAAATATGCAACTTGATATTATTAAGGTTACAATATTAAATTTAAAATTTAAAATTAATAAATAATTTGAAAAATATTGTAATATGTATAAATATTATATATTCATACCAACAAATAGTAATATATTAATTAACATTATTTTATATTTAAGGGAAGATAAGTTTTTTGGTCCTCTAAGTTATCTATTTTAATTTTTCATTATTTATCTTTTATCCTTTAATTTTTAGTCTTTTATGTTTAAAAAACATAATTTTATAATCTTCTAGCTTGCTAAAATAGATAACTATTTTTTTTAAAATTGAAATATAATTTTAAATATCATTTTCTTAATTGAGATAACACTATTTTTTTAACCATAAATTTTTATTTTTCATGCAACATACTTAAATTAATATTAATTAAAAAAAATTCATCTCGAAATGTGGATGAGGAGTTTTGTTATTAATTATTAATATTAATAATTTCGATATTCCGAACTTAGAAATATGAACAAATAAAAAGTTTAGTTTTTAATATTCATTTAGTGTATTATCAATTATAATTTTATTTTTTTTGATATTAAGAATGAATTTTGATGAAAAAAATAAAAATAACAGGTAAGAGTATTAAAAATGATAATTTTTAAATATAAATAACTAAAAATCAAAATATAAAAGATAAAGGATGAAATTCTAATAACGTAAATTTAGATAATAAAAAACTTATTTTCCCTATATTTAATATTAACTTAGATGTTAGCTACAATACAAAACTATAATATTTTTTAATATAAATAATAGTCAAAATTATTTAGTTTTATTAAATACAATTTACTTAAACCTGTTAGTTTTTAATAAAGATGGGCCATGAAATTTTGGATGATTTGCGCAAATTACAAGTTTTTTGGCGATGAAATTTATGCTACACGTGGAAAAAGGTCACTTTCCAACTATTTTCAGACAGAGTTGGCAAATCGGGTTGTTAACTCAATAGGGCCCAGTTCCTTGAGCTAAGGTCTATGGTTTATTTGGGCTGGGCCTGTTAATTCTTTTTTAAATTAAACATATTGGAATTCAATTCATAATAATTCCTCAGTTTATATGGGCCAGCCCATTATGTTGAATTTATATCGTCACAGCTTGTGCTCATTATCTTACCACCAATTAGTGCTTAATAATGTATTTGGAGCTTTACAATAGACGTCAAATAATATTTGATAAAAGATAACAAAATGTGGTAACTAATCATATTATTATAATGAGTTTGATTACATCATTATAGACTTATAGTGCATTATGTAAATATAATATTTAATTTTATGTTTATGGTGGAGAGGAAGAGAGAGAGAATTTGGGAGATATCTGAAAGCATCCTTTAATTTTTTACAATTCTGAATTTATAAATTTTACTCTTTATTTGTTCTACTTATTTTTCACTCTCTTTTTAATATAGGTTCAAATGAATGATAAATACTAAATTGAGTGAAATGAAATAAATATGCAGAGATCATATATGTGATCATGCATGCAACATCCATGACATCGTTATTTACAACATCTTTCTATTTCAAGTGAAAAGAAACACTTTTTATTAAAAAATTAAAAGATAAAATAAGTAATATTCAAAACCTACTTTTAAGTAAAATATAATACTTTAAAGATAACAGTTAATGTTTTTAATAGTCTTGGAAAAATAGTAAGGATATAATACCCTAGAGAAAAAATAAAAGTAATATTTTTAAAGTAAAAAATTAATATTATATTGACTGAGTCGTTGACTGATTTGATCATTGTATTGGCAACAAATTAGCTAGTTCAATCTGATGAAGTACGACTTGCACTTAGAGCATTGAATAATTAGTTGGACCATAAATAAAAATATTCTTATTGTACCTACATATATAAACTCATGTTGTTTTATAATTATTCGAAAATTTGATTAGAATTACAACTTAAGTTCAAGGGGTGATTTTTACAACAATTATATACATGTGCCTCTATATATCTGTCATTTTTTAATAAAAATCTTGTGATGAATTGAATTTCCTTCAAAAATGAAAATTCTGACAATTTCCATCCAAACATTTAATGTATGAGATAATTTCGGTCAAATCAAAATTTATTTTCAAAAATTAATATAGAACCGAAAGTGTAATTCTTTATTAATTACTCATATTAACAGAATATTATGTATTATATTTACCTTTTCTTGTCCACGTATTACGATAATTGCCAGTGTAGTGAGTCACATACCTTACTTTTCCAACATACTTGGAAAAAAAAATTCACAAATTAAAACTTGCAAGTGCAATAAATCACCTTACTTATCATAAATTCTATTAAAAAAAAGGAGAAAATATATAAATTAAATTAATTTTATTTATTATGAATTTCAGAGTTTAAGTTTGTAGAGAGTCAAATGTATTATCTCGTGAATTCTGGCAATCTTAATCGTATTTATATTACATTAATATGATTATTCTTCATATTTTTAGATTACATGACTCACACTGTGTAATGACAATGCTAATTATTACGCGCTTGTGTTTTTTATCTTTTACTATCATAAAAACTTACATAAAATTGAAATAAGTTTTCACAAATATTCATACAGATTAGGTGTTGTAGATTATGAATTCAATATAATCTCATAAATTTGATTTCGTGAGATGATTTCCTATGAGTGGTAACTCTTCTACTAATTACTTTGTTTTGAACGTATTATTAACTAATGGTTTCAGCAATCTTCGATTAAAGTTCATATTCCTGTAATACAATCTTTTAATCTTTGCAAGTTACCATCCATTTATTAATATATTACTTTTATTTTACTTTTAATTGGGTTTTGGCATTATTATCATTTAATTAGAAGAAAGAAAAAAAAACTACAATATAGAACTTTGCATGTGAGAAAGATAATCTAGCTTCTAATAAAAATGTCATAGCTTACTGTTCCAATATTATTAATCAATAACAAACTATTTATATAATTAATAAGTGATATAGAAATATTAAATACATGCAATTGCTGCTATATATAGATATTTGAATAAATGACTAAAATTAAGAATAGTGACAGAAAATCATCTGTACTAATACTTCCTCAATACTAGTACTAAAAAGGATTCCAGAGATTTAACTGCAGATTAAATATATATATATATATATATATATATATACTATTTATGCTATATTATTTAATACGTACTACGCACAATTATTTTATGTTGCAGAAAGCAAATAGCTAGGAAATATTTTAATTTCATGAGGGCGTTTTGCTTAAAAATAAATAAATTATAAAACACGGTATTGCCATTCACTTATAATCGTATTTACATTATCGAATACATAATTACTGAATACAATACCTTATAATGGCCGTATAATTAGTCGTCTAACGAAATACAATATGTGGTAACAATAAACAAAAACCATTATTATTGATTTGAACACGAGTGGATTTTTAAAAGGAAAGTTAAAAAAATAAAAATGACTTTCATAATTGTTGACGATGTCAAAAATTGCTACGTACTCTGAAAATAATGATATTATAGTATGTTGGTAGGAATTAATATTGCTGCATTTAATTAAAAGAACAATTTATTTTCTCAAAAATAATGAAAATCATGTGAACACAAGAGAAGTATTATCTTATTTATATATATGAAATTTCAGAGGTATGACTTTTATTAAAAAATTGACACATGATGATGTCATAAATAATAATTGATGCATTAAACTCATAATTGTTGAGCTTAATAAGAAAGTAATTAAAGAACTAACTATGTATATGAATTCAGCATAATGAAACCAGTCAACAAACTGGTTTACTTTCTTCATGTGTTAAAGTGAATGTGAATAAAATAGAGAGCGTTACAGATGAATCAAGCAATTTTTAAATTTAATACTTTTAAAGAAAAATACAAAAATTATAATAAATTCCAAAAAGAAAAAAAAAAACTATTTTCTGAAATCCTTGCTCCAAAAACTAGTATAAATATACACACTTGTATTTGTACATGACATATATCCTGTGCAGCATCCTCAACATCTCAAAATAAATCTAGTCTAATTGTTTCAACCACTTTCAAGGTCTTAATTGACACCATTTTTTTCTTAATTTTTCATTTCTTTAATTTTCTGCATTATTATTATTATTAAATAATAGAAAAACACTAACACATTTGTAATTATTTACAGATACATCATGTGGAATTTGACTGGTTTTTTGGGAGAAGGAATGAGCAATGGAGTGACCTCATCATATCTTTCAGTGATGCATGAGGTTCATGTTTTGCTTGTTGACCATGATTCAAGTGGTCTAGTGAGCACAACTCAATTGCTAGAAATGTGCCATTATAAAGGTAGAATACTTTATTTTATTAGTTTCAACCTTCATCTAAAAAACATAAAAAAATTCTTTTTTATTGTTAAATCAGATCTATAATCAAGGGGAAAATTTTGATTTAAAAAAGAAGAATATATAAGTGCAACATTAGATCTCAATGATTATGTGTGTTTTTCTTTTCTTTTGTGATTTGAGTGTTATCAAACTCCATTTTTATATTTTGTTTTTCTTATACACACACTAAGAGTATCCACATTAGTGGATTATTAGCACACCATTTTAGTGTGGGATCCACATACACTAATTAAAAACATTTATTTTTTAAAAACACACATCTGCATCAATTTAACACAAATACAATTATTACACGTGAGTCCCATTATCCACTAATTTTTATTCTATTATTTTTATTTATATCAATTTAAATTAATTATTTATTGCTTGTATTTTTTTAATCATGTCAAAATTGTATATTGGATTAATTAATTATGACATTAATAATTTTCAATTCACATTAAAATATAATTAATAAATTAATATTAATATTTACTCCAAATCTTTATATATTTTTGGATTAATTATATAAAAAATATATATATAGCTAGCAATTAATTGAAAATAAGCAATTGACATTACAATACATTTAACATACAATTAATATAAATGAACAATTAATTTTTATAAGTTCCCAAATCGTGTCCAAATGTGTTCAAGAATTTGATTGGAAATTAGGTATATCTACAATTTCACTTGAGAAAGTGAAATAATAAATTTGACCAATTGAATTACCTATTGTAGTTTGAACAACCATTTCAATTTCTACCAAAAATAAATCTATACCAAGTATAGTAAAAATTATTTTGATCCAATTGATGAAGATAATTAAATTTAAAATAATGAAGCTTGAAATATTCATTTCATTATATTTATCAAGAACTTACATTTTAGTGGTCTAAGTTGAAAACATTTAACTAAAACACTTGCCCAAATTATTGATTAAAAAGTTATAGTATATAATTAATTAGTTAGTTTAAATAAAAGAACCATATTGATAGTAAAACTCAAAAGTAATGGTGGTTACTATCTACCATTCTTATTCTATTATTTATATCAATCCAAATTAATTCTTTATTAGTTGTATTAATTTTTAATGCAAATTATATAGAGAATTTATTAATTATTACATTAAAAAATTTCAACTCATATTAAAATGTATAAATAATACAAAAATAATAAATTGTTTGTATAGGAAAGAAAAATAAAATTGTTTGTATAGAAAATAAATATATTAAGATGAGGAAAAAAAATTAATTAATTAAAGAGGAGAGATAATGTCAATCATTAGCTAATAAATAAAAAGGGGACAAGAATATCATTTTCACGGCTTAATACACCCATAATTATAAAAAAGATATACACTTTATAACACACCTACATTAATTAATACTTCTTTTATTTTAATTAAAAATGCTTAAGAATTAATCAATGTAAATGCTCTAATAAGTGTTCAAATCAAGGGCACTCTACAAATAAGAGATTTGTGTTTTGTGTCTATGATTTATAATTTTATTGATAAGAAATTTGAGTTTTATGTTTAATTATGATTTTTAAAATTATAAATAAGGTGTTTGTGTTTGATTTATGTTTTATAGATATTTAAATTAAGTTCGCGCGTGTATTTAAATTATTCTGTTGAACCATTAATTTAGTTTACCTTTGCAGAAACAGTTTGAAGACGACAAAATATATTCCATAATTATTATGTTATTCAAATAATATTAAAGTTATTCGTTCAGTTTACCGTTGAGACTGTTTAAAGACGACAAAATATATTATTGTATGGTATTTCTCAAATGTCCATGGTGGGCAACTCTTAATATACCCATCGATAATGTGTAATTATCTCATTCTTTCGTTATATGGAAACTAAAATTAATAAATATTTTAGATTTTTGACATATCAACCGTATGCACATATTAATGTACCCACGGTGGATAGGTGAGTAGGATTATATTATTGTAATCATTTTTGTTATCCGAATAACATTAAACTTGAAATTTTATCAAAAGATCCATCTAATAAGTGTTGCCCTATATGTTTCACCAAATTAATTAAGCGCTTGTTTGCACATAAAATTTATTTTTTTCGACGCTTCCTAAATCAATGTCTAGGATGATGTCAATTCATTCTATTTTTTGCTTACAACTTTTCAACTATAGCTTTCTATAAAATAAAGTAAAAAAAAGATATATAAACACCTAAGCTTTTTATCCAAAAAATTCTACTAAATATCTATTAAATTATACAAGAATTGTTTTTTGATAGAGTGGATTATTTCTTAAAATCCCATTTAATTTTAAGACTAGTTAAGTTTACTTTTAAGAATATATATTCAACAATGTGTTTATATATATAGATATGGAGTGAGAGAGTGTGTGTGTGTATGTGCTATGTGTATGAGTATTTCATTTTGAGTGCATTAATTAATTTGTTGAGACCCAAGAAAACCAAAAAGAAAATATGTTCTTTAGGTTGATTCAAATTTTTATGGCATCATTTATCCACCCTTCCTCTACATACATACCTGTGCATCCATATATACATCATACACAAATTAAATACATATTATTAAATTATCTAATAGAATGGTAATTCAATTTTATGTCCAACTTTATTGTAGAATTTGAACAAATTAATAAATACTCATTATTTTCTTTTCCACATAAATTGAAGAGCTTTTGCATGCCTTTTAGGGTATCCTTTTGTTTAAGCAATTAAAAAATTTGATCATAAACTTATATTTGTACAACAAACTAACTTTCTAATTTTCAATCAACTAATTAGTTTCCCTTCTAGTAAAATCCCATACATTTTGCTACTAAACATGACACTTTCATATATATGTATATACAATTTTAATTAGGTACGCTCCTTTAAAATGTGTGCTTCTATGAATTCTTTGATAAGAACACAGGTGAATAACTGATAGACGCTAGTAAAACACGGATAATATCAAAGAAGCGCCTAGAGTGCGTATTTGATCAAAATTGTATGTGTGTATATATTGTATTAATATATTTCTTGTGATCTTTAATAATTCAATCATCTAGAAGTTAGTATTTTCTGTATACATCAGTTTCTGCTGTTGAGTTTGCTTCTGCTGGAATATCAATGCTGACAAATGGGAAGGTGAAATTCGATTTCATACTTGCAAATATCAACTCACCTGATCTCCATGGATTCAGGCTTCTTCAACAAGCAGTCAACATGAACATACCAGTCATTTGTAAGCCAATACATACTAATTATTTCTTCAGATTTCTATCTTTGATCATATCTCCAAAACATCTCTAAAATTATTTAATTAATTCTTACAATCTTATAAATCATTCTTGCTTAGTGTTGTCTGTGGATGATAATGTTCATTTGGCAATGAGGGCTCTTGAGAATGGGGCACTTATGTATGTCAAGAAACCTCCAAATGCTGAGATGCTAAGCGGAATATGGCAGCACGTGGCGAGGGAGAGGATTCGTGCTCTGAGAGAACGAGGGAGGCAAATGGCGGCTAATTATAACAACGTACAAGGTATCGAGCACAGAGAAGCTGTGGTTCCTCATAACTCGAATGATAACCCTAACCCTAACATGGTTAGGATAAAGGATAAGGGGAAGTCTAAGAAGGGTTATTATGGAAGAAATGGAGATAGGGGTTATGATTCTGATCGTTCCAGTAAAATTGGTAGGGGTAGGAGGAAGGTTTGTACTGAGTGGACTCAGGAGTTGCATGAGAAGTTCATGAATGCTATTCAACAACTTGGTGAAGGAAGTAAGATTAATTTAATGGTGTTCTTATTTCACATTTGCATTGTTTGTTTTCCTTTTATGTATCTTTATGTTCTTGGAATAGTGTGTAGTAACTTTTCCGGATTGAAGATCATTTTCAGTTCCATAACTTCGATTTGCAAAATGTCGAAATTATCTGTTTTTTTTTAATAATCTAACAACTAGATTCATTCATTATTCGATTTCGATCCAATTCTAGTCTAAATTAAACTAATTGAAAATTTTGTTGGAAACATGTCATTATGTGGTGACTGCAAACCCTCAAATTCAAAGTCACGTGCCACTAACGTGACATGTTTCAGTAGATTTTTAAATTTCTAATCAAAATCAAGCAATTAATCTTATTGTGGGACATTTTAAGGAAACAACCTAAATTACAGGACTTAACCTCACTTTTTGTGTAGCAAAGGTCAAGCTAGGAAGTTTTTTTCTTTTATTTCCATCATGTGCTTTGTAAAGTATAGATTACATTTTTGAACAGTGTTTTGCTAACCTTTTCAAAGCATTGTTGTTTGCATCATTTTATTATATTTTTTGGAGTTTTTTTCTATATACAATTAATTATATGATCGTCGATATTTAATTTGATAATAGGATGTTTTCCAAAAGAGATTCTTGAGCTAATGAATGAGCCCGGACTGACAAGAATGCAAGTGGCAAGTCATCTTCAGGTTCGTCTTTCGACAATAATTAATTATTGACATAATATTGTACATATATATACATCGACATTATATATATTCTAAAATGCCTAAATTCCTCTCTTTGTTAGAAATGTCGTAACGACAATTGGCGGTCTCCTGATATGAGAGGGGTCACCTTGGGTTCATTGTCTTCCGACGGTGATGGGGCCCACCACAGGTCGAGGCGATTTGGATCCATGCCTCGTCTGGGAAAGACTCCTTCGTACCAAGTCGAGGTTTTCCAGACCACAGACGGGGCCGTCGAGCAAGGATCTCAAACGCCAAACGAGTCTGATCAAATGGAGATTAATGCTGGTGGTAGTGTTGATCAGAACATGGCTGAGAGTGGACCATCCATGGCTAATATTTCTCCTTTACATCAGCTTTGTGGAGCAATAATCCCTCACTCAAACAATGTGGCACTAGGCATGATCAGCTCTTCAAACCCTAGTCCTGAAGATTACTTTTCTTTTCAAGAAATGGATTGCCTCATTCAGAATTTCTCTAATGTGCCTCAAGGATCTGAAACCATGAACCATCCTCACTCCAGCTCAGATGGCTACAATTTTGAGCAATTCCATGGCCATGATCAGGTATATCAAAACCCTACCCAAAAAAAAAAAAAAAAAACCTACTTAATTAGGCAAAAATGATTGATTCTATGGACAGAATTTCAAATTAGCTGGCAATTTGATTCTTGATAGAATTTCTTACAAGACCATAACTTTGATTGGTGGATTGACACCACTTTCCATGAGAAAATGCGTCCATCCTTATTTATCATTAGAAGGACCTATTCGTAATGATTTGACCTATGGACGAATATGCAAGCATACGTTTCATGCTTGTTTGAGTAATAGCAACGATATTTCCCAATCAATTCTCATGATTTAAAGATTTTGTCAGGAAGCCCTAAAAAGGACAGTTTGTTATTCATATTTTGTACTTGATCGTTTTATCTGTAAATAATCTAAAAAATTGTTTCGACTCTACGGATTCAATGGTCGAATTAGCTACTTAGCTAGGTTCTTGATAAATTTCTAACAAGACCATATCTTTGATTTCTAAACCATTACTCAAAAGATTTTCTGATAAACCCTAAAAACAGTTTTGTCAAAATTGGATGTTATATATAATTTTCCATTGACAAATTAGCATTTGGATTGTGATTTTGCAGAACTCAAGGGGGGCAGAAATTAGCATGGAGAACATGAGGAACCAGTGGACTAGTACTCCTGAGACTCCAAACTTTGGGAGTACTGATGATTCCGAGACGAGGGGCCATTGAAGATGATCAGTTCATCAGCAACAACTTGAAAGTTCCTGCATATAATTACAATATTATTCTAATAATAAATAAACAAAAAAACCAGTTTGATTTTCCTTTTTTTTTCCCTTTATTTAAATAATCATATAAGCAGCATTACTATGTTATTTAGGGCTTTTTTTGGTACTTTTTACTGTTGCTCAAACTTGGAATAAATATGGCCTTTTATCTAAATAAAGCATGACTTGCAATATATCTTCTTTTCCAAATTTTTCTTTGTTTATGTGAGTATTGAAAATTGCCTGGAAATTTCAGATTCAAATTTCAAATTTGTTCTTTTCAAATTCTATACATATATATATTTAATCCAATTTCTGAAGTTATATGATTAGCACTATCACTATATTTCGAGTGATAGATGTTTAGTTGAACAAATTTTCTAAAAATTATTAAAACCCGTCCCACCATGGCCAAACCCATTAAAGCCCTTCTAGAAAACTAAAAATTTAACCCTACATTTTGATGGGGCGGGATGGGCCTGACCCGAAACAGCTAACCTATTTCAAGTTTTCAACAGCTATATATATTATATATATACATTATATACCTTGCTTAATTTCAAACCCCTTAATCACCTTTACTACACTTTGTTTTTCTTTTCATCCCTTTTACACAACATGCTTCAATAATTAATTCATGTTCTTTTCTTCATCCCACTTTTTCCACCTTTTTGGACGGCTTGTTATCACTTTTCTTCATCAAATTTCAATCTTTCCACACACATTCCTTCCTCATCTCATCTTTCTTCCTCCTATAAAATCTCTCTCTCTCTCTCTCTCTCTCTCTCTCTCTCTCTCTCTCTCTCTCTCTCTTCAATGGAGGCTACTGCTTCTTCTCATTATTCTCATATACATTCTTCACCAAGGGCAGTAGCAATGGTGCTAGCCCTCGTAACGGCGATCGTGCTTTCGCCACTCTACGTTGATCACAGGAAAAGTGAGAGCCGCCTTGAGGCACGGTGGAGCTCCGGTGGCTTAGTGCTGCCTGCGGTGGTGGCAGGGCTGATAGTTGCCATTAAAACCACCACTTCTTCATCCAAAAATGCTGTGCACAAAAAAGTTGATGGTTTTCAATCATATTCATCAGACCATAATAATGATGCTGGTTTTTTGTTCAGAATTGGGAGTTCATCTTTGGGCCTAGCTGGGCTTTTGGTATTGCTTCTGTTTGTCATTTCATGGCAAGCTTCTCTGCAGCAATTCTTCTGGAGATAGTTGGGCCGGTCCGTCTTAATACCCATTTAGCTGATGTTGTATGAGTCCAACCCAACAAGCTCTCCAAAAAGCCTAATGTTATGAAATATAGAGAAGGCCATGGCCCAAGAACAATTCAGACCATCTACCTCACTTTTCATTGCATCTCAATAGGCCCGAGAGGCCTATCGGATTTGTAATTGTGCTTATTGAAGTAATCTATAAGAAGTTTTAATATTTGAATTGAGCCTTATTCATATATATATATATATATATACACACACAGCATTATATTTGGAGAATTTCAGAGTTTTTGTTTACAATTTTTAATCTCAATTGCATATAATAAAGATGGGTTTTATGGGTCATTTTGGAAAAAAATTACATGGAGAAGTTTTTTTAGCCACCAAAATTCTTATGAAGTAAATATACTAATTATTATATGCTATATTTATTGCATCACTCATTAACAAGTGATGTATATTTTAGTTAATGAAATACTAGATGAAACACTATAAATATAATAAAAAATTCGAACCATTTCAGATGTACAAATAAATCTGCTAAATTTATATGTCACTTACTTAATTGCATACATTGAATAAAGCCCTAATTATTTTGCTTATTGCTTTAAGTAGATTTAATTATAGGAAAATAATGGGCTCTCTTTTTTTTGTATGGCCTAATTGAATTCATGATGGGCCAGATATCTGGACTGTTTTTCAATACACATATAAATAGGCCGACAGAGAGGCCCATCTGACAATCGAAAATTCCGCGGCACGCATCGCGTCGCTCTCTCTTATAAACTTCTCACCGGCTTGCGGTGGTGTACGGTGTGGCCACAGCATTATCCGACCGTCGGAGTTCAGGAGGCAGCTGAGATTGCAGATTTCCGGTGAAGAAGAAGATTACCAGAGCTTTCTACTCACAGTTTTGAACTTGTGAGTCTAATCTCTGATAAGTGATAATTCATGGTTTTACGCGTTGAATTGGTTAGTTGCGGAGGAAAAGGCTGCCATTAACCTTTTTATTTGCATTTGTTGTTTAATGTTGAATATTGAGAAGTGGATGAAGAATTGAATTTCAGTTTTAGGTCATCGGAATTTCGAAGAAATTGAAAACTATCTTTTTGTGGTGAATTTTGAGTGTTAATTCTTCCTTGGAACAGATGGAAACCTAAGATATTACGCGATAGGTGATGAAGAATTTTTTTCTGTTTGATCATTTTGTTGTTTCTTTCATTATGTTGAAACTAAAATCGATTTTCAGTTCTCAAATTGGAATTTTTACGTATTCGATCTTGAGCATGAGCTAAATACTAAACTTTTCTTTATGGAGCTGTTTAATAGTGTTCTATGGAAGTTCTGATGAATTTTGTATCAGTATCTATTGCATCAGCATAAATTTGTTCTCATTCTATTTTGTGTTTTAGTCTCGTGTTTCATAGCGACGGTGCATGTCATACTATACATGTGGAATGCACGAATGAAAATGCAACACAATATGGAACACGGTTGGAAATAGTTGATTCACACTGATCATTATTTGCTTCTCTGGAGACGTTTTGAATGGTTTTAGAATTAGGTGGAATCATATAATCTAAAGTTTGAATATGGAGCTCAGGTTTTGGAACTTTTACCCTGATCTTTATTTTCTTCTTTTTAGGGGATTTTCATTGTGTTCTTTGGTAATATAGCTTTGACTATAATGCTCTCATAACAATTGTACTGACCCCCTCATTCGATCTTTAATACAATTATATAGGATTAATATAAGAACTGAATTTGGTGGCAGCTAGTTGCAGCAAGTGAGAAATGGCAGATGGAGGAGAGGAGGATATGCCAAGGGATGGGAAAATTGTGAAGGAGTTGTTAAGATCAATGAATGTTGACAATTATGAACCGCGAGTAATTCTCCAATTCTTAGAACTTTGGTATCGGTATGTTGCTGATGTGTTGACAGATGCACAATCGTATTCAGAACATGCTGAGAAGTCTGCAATCGATTCTGATGACGTTAAGCTTGCAATTCAGTCTAAGGTCAATTTCAGTTTCTCACAGCCTCCACCACGTGAGGTAATCGTGCTATTTATTCTTCAATCTGCTAATTGTTATATTTCTTGATGGCAATCTTAAATTATCTTTATTATTTTTTATCATTATGATTGTATATTAGGCTGCTTTATCTACTGTAGAACAACCTTCTGTACTATCTTAATTCTCTGAATGTGGATTATCTTGAATTGAAGTAATTGATTGGTCAGATTAAGTTGCCCCTGAACATGCAAGGTGAGATGAGTAGAAAGAATTTCTTTGATTTGCTGATTCCACATGACATGTAAAATATGTTTTCAATTCTTTTCTCCAATGATGTATGCTCTCCCAGTTTTCTCTCCATATAATAGGGCATAACATATCAATCCAAATTTGAGAAGGTCCTTAATAGTCGATGAGCTATTTAGAAGTCCGTCTGTGATTCATGCAAACATGTTCTCATTGAACCTCTCATCGTCAGCTGCTTTTGGAGTTGGCTAGGACCAGAAACAAGGTCCCATTGCCAAAATCAGCATCGGGGCTTGGAATTCCTCTGCCCCCCGAGCAGGATACGTTGATCAGCCCAAATTTTCAACTTGATATACCAAAGATACAAAGCAGCCAACTAGCTGAAGAAACAGAGGACGATGAAGAAGCTGCTGTTGCCAATCCCAATCAGAGTACTTCTCAGAATCAGGGGGATTCCTCAGCGCGTATCTTTTCCTCTCGGAGCTAAAGATTCAAGATAAACTTGTTTGCCAGCATAATCAGATCTCAGTTCTCATCAGTGATCTTTATGCTAGCATCTGCAGGTTTTCCCAATTTGTTGCTGTGTAAAATTCTCCTCATTATTGATGTACAATAGCTTTCCTGTTTTTGAGTAATTTTTTTTAAAAATTTTAACATATTTCTGAATAGGCTGTAATCGTGCAGGGTTTAGCCGAATTTTTGAAAGTTCATGTTTGTCAGTATTTATTCATGATTGACGTGCCTACTCAAGCCTAAGCAAGTTTAGTAAAATATAAATTAAATTATTAGAAAATTAAATTGTACATTTACCAAAATCTGCAATTTCTTTCTAACAATAAGGTTTGTACATTTCTATCATGAATAAATTGTGAAACCATAATTTAAATGACAAATTTTATATTTTATGAACTCGCTTACGAACATACCAACAAAGTATGTTATCACACAAGACAAAAGCATGGTAAATTCATCAAGTGCAAGTGTTCATCCGTTGACAAAACCTATTAAAATCGACAACAAAAAACTGAAACTGAATAATTCCCTTCATAATATGAGGATGAAACTAACTGTTGTTACAACTTACAATGTTTTTTATGTACATGACTACCTATTTTTTATACTATTATTAAAAGTAATATTAGCAAAGAATGAATTCAAGAAGGGTCATCAGCTTCTCAAGCTAGCCATGGGATTGGCAGGCCCGGGGCTTGATATAGTAAGACCCTTATCGTACATCCGCTGGATTTCTTCCCTATACTCCGTCAGTGACTTATCTGGTATGGCCGGAGTTAATTCAACTACATCGCCCATTTTCAGCTTGCATGTAGGATCGCTGACAGGCTGGTGGTTTAGCCGAGGCCTTAGTTCCTCCTTCACGGGAAATCCATAAGACGTCCATCTATAGCTGCCTCGACCAGCTGTTTCCAACAGATCCATTAGGGATGAGTTCACTGGTAACTCCTGCACAGACATCTGCAAGTTCCATATATGATGTTAAACATTACTCAGCTTCACAAATTCAATGAACTAAAAGTTTGAGAAGATAATTTTACAGGATTGCAAATTCAGTGGAACCCATGTTTGGCATTTCAAAACGGATCATTTATGCGAATGCAGAAAGGCCAAATCGAAACATAGATCAATAGTATAGAGACCTAAAGGTGCGTTTTGTTATGTGAAAACTTTATCCTTCAAAAGAAGAAACATAGCATCCACACCCAAAAATAATTATTATATTATGATACATGCTAGTTAATTCAGATTCTAGAGCATATGAAATCTGATGCAAGAGTCATCGAGAACAAACCTTTTCATTCTCAATCATGATAATGAAGACAGGTCCATCAGAGCCGCAATGAGGTTGGCAAGAAAAGGTGCAATCTTTAGAATGGGTAGGGAATGTGCAAGGTTTCATTGACTCAAGAAAACCAATTGACGACTGGTCTTTACTGATTGCCTCACACTGCCAGGTCATCACCCAACGTGCCCATTCAACCATCTGAAGGACAAAGGATGAGTGTTTACTATCTCCTTCTTTGTATCTCCAATGAGCGGCTAACCCGTACTCAGCTTGCAGATGCATCTCTTTCGTTCGAATCTGAACTTCAAGGGGAACCATACCCTCACCAGTGACTACTGTATGTAAAGATTGGTACCTGCAAAGTGTTTCCTATTAGTTAAGTACATACATAATAGAGCAATTTCCAATAAAATGGTTGTTCCAATTTGGCTTAGCATACCTATTAAACTTGGGATGAACAATGTAGTCTTTGAACCTCCCAGGTATTTCATGCCATAACTGCTGGACAACTCTTAGAGCTTTATAACAGTCTTCTTCAGTTTCAACAATAAGTCTTATCCCATGAATATCATGAATATCATCCATATTCAGCTTCTTCCTACAAAGGAAAAAATCTCAACAGATCAGTTCTGCAATCAAACGACATAGTAAATTTTGAAACATCATAGATAGTGGCCAAAGCACATTCTTATTGTAACCTCTGATTGCTAGGCGGGTATGTTAAAAAATAAAAACAATGATCATTTGAATACATATAAACAGAAACTTGATCCTAAAATAAATGTGTGTGCTGCATTCTGCGTACCAACATATGCTTGTATAAGATATGAGAGAAAAGAAAGAGAAATGGGGCATACTTCAACATTTTGGAATAGATGCTGTATAAGCTCTTATGCCTGCCTGAAGCACATTGGTAAGTAACTCCTCCAGCCTTCAGTGCTTCCTCAAGCTTCTCCAATGAAGAAGCAATCAGAGCCTCATCAAATGAAGTCAAAAGCTTAGAGGATAGTTCTTGATGATGGTCGGGATAAAGATACTTGAAACAGAGATTTTCTAGCTGCTCTTTCCAAGTGGAGATACCTAATCTATTGGCCAGAGGGGCAAATATCTCCAAGGTTTCCTTAGCAAACCTTTGTTGTTTGATCAAAGGCAATGAGTCCAAAGTCAACATATTATGCAACCGATCAGCAAGCTTTATGAGAACAGCCCTCGCATCTGCCATCGCAAGGAACATGGTATGCAGCCGATCGGCCTCAACAGTTTTACTGGCGGTGTTGTTCTCCCGTGCAAGCTTGCTCAATTGGCTCAGCTTAGACACCTGCAGAATCATAATGGTTAATATAACTCCAGAATGCATCCAACTTTAGTTGGAAGAAAATTCAATACTAACAGATTCTTCCTGATTCTTTTGGAAGTTTGACAAGTACAAACATAGAAGTGCAGTCAAAATCACAAAACTGAACATCAAAAGTCAAACTGAATTTCCAACATCTGTATATCAGTTCACAATCATTAAATCAACAGCTCTCATATCCCCCTTTCATTACCTTGATCAGCACATCAAAGCAACCACATATCATATAATTGACCTAACAAGTCAAAGATTCTGGGAAAACCGTAAAGAGATTATATAATAAAATTATCTTACCCCCTCGACCAGATCAGCAACTCCCACCCCAAAAGACCTCGAAATATCATCATACGTGACAAAAGAATCATCGACAGTGTCGTGCAAAAGCCCCGCAGCAACAACTGTGGAATTGGCGCCGATGTTTGACAGCAGAATGGCGGTTTCCAAGCAATGCTGCAAATAAGGATGCCCACTGGCCCGTTTCTGCACAGAATAAAAGCATCAGAAATATTCCATTCAAAAGTCAAAAGATTCCATTGTTTCAAAAGAGTTGCTAAATACCTGTCCTCTATGTGCCTTCTCAGCTTCGCAAAAAGCCTTCACAACAAAATCATCTTTGAAAATGGAATGCCTCAATTGCGCATCAGATAGCAGATCTTTCGCATAAGATGGCAAGTCCAACCCCATAAAATTATCGTCCATGTTAAATGGAAGCTCATCTGTAGGCAAAACATTTGAGGATGAAGAAAAATCGAAATCTTTAACATCCAAAGCCACATCATAAGCGACGCATGAGCTCAAAGCATGCCTCACGAATCCATTAAACATTCCCCCACTTGCTGACCTAATTGAGCTGTAATCAGCACTAATTCTCATGGGCGGGCTTCTTGAGCCCGTCCCAATCGAACTATTCAGACCTTGAAGCACCGACACCGGGCTCTGGTGAGCCTGATCTCGTTTCATAGACGAGCTTAACGAAGAGTATCGGAACGAAGACCCCAATTCGTCGGTTCTATCATGCCATAATGAACCCAGTTCCTCGGCTGCGGAAGAATAACTCGCCGATTTGATCGGCGGCGAGGAAAACAAGCACGATAGGCCACCAATTAACGGTTTCTGCGACGGAGATGCGGAGGCCGACGACGTTGACCGGACGTTAACATCCAGGTCGTACGATGCGTGGGAGCTGATCTGGTGAGGAGCAGAGCATACACTACTGGGTGGACTCGAGTAAAGCGCTATGGTCGAAACAGCCATCGATTGATAATTTCTAGCTCCTCAAACAAATCTGCTCACCCAAAGCCCGTAATCGGCACAATTACAGTAGAGTCAGACCCTAATTTCCTGCTTTAATATGTACACACAATAACAAAACAAAATCTTGGGAAATTTTAGAGGAATTTGAGGGTAAACACTGAGAGCCTGTACACGAATATATACACAGATCAAAGACTGGAAATTTAGGTGAGAATTAAAATGGAAAAGGTCAAGAAAATGAAATATTGACAAGAAATTGAAGCAATTTTAGAGAGAGAAATTTTTAGGGTTTCTTCTGTATTCTTCCACTCTGATTTTTTTCCTGGTTTATATGAAATTGTTTTTTTTTTGTTCATGGCCAATGAATATGTAATTAAAAGACGACAATGCCCCTATAAGATACCTGAAATAACGAAATTCTGGATTTTGCGGTTGCAAAATAATGTCATGAATTTGAACTAAATTCATGCTACATTCAATGCATGAGTTGTAAACTAATTACTTGAAACGTAATTCTCGTTTAAAGTTATTCTACATGAATTAAGATAATAAACTATTATATATATATAATTATAATGTTCAATAATAAGGTATAATATATTAAATAAATGTTTAATACACAAAAAAATATTGGTAAAGTTGAAAAAATGTATTGATTCTTCTTAATAATTAAAAAACTACAGATAAAATTAAAACAAATTTGATTTTCTAAAGTCAAAGTTATTTTGAAACAAATGGTGTATTGTTGATTCGTGTAAATGTTATATCTAATGAAATATATTGAAATAAATGCAGAATGTATGATTGTATATGTATGTATAAATTGTTTGTGTATATAGAATAAAAAATATATATCTTATAATATGCTAGAGATTATATATATAGAATAGTTGCATTGATATTATATATAATTATTTTGTTCATATATTTTATCCAAAAAGTATCTTCAACATCCAATGTATAGTGGTATATCTAAAGTATCATGTGGAGTATAGTATTTATATTGGAATAAGGAGAGAGAGGACGATTGGTATATGCATAGATCATAGAGCATATATCTCTATATTAAAAAATAATAATAACTATGGGAGATTTGGTTTACATATTGCATATCTTTCAATATTAAATGTTTGTTTGATATTTGAATAAAAAGATTATGATGGCTAAGTTCTTAAATCAATTTATTTGTTGTCCTATGGCCCACATGGTAATTTTTTAATTAGCGTGGGACAATATTTTAGCACGATCATTGTAGGAAAACCAATTTGATTGAGATTTGTGAATAATTATTGCGAGTAAAGAAAATTATTTATCTTTGGATAAGAATGGAATGTCTCTACTTGTCCAGACATGGTGGATTTTATTTTTATTCTTGGAACATCACAATATATACTAGTAGTGCTATTCATTTCAAAATAATTACTTTTATAAATAGAATTTGTTTCAATTTGATTGTTGTTTTTATTATAAAAATATTCGATTTTTTTTTTAAATTTTAGATTAATTTTATTTTTGCAGGATCTTTGATTTATTGTAAATGGTCAAGATTATTGTTGGAAACTTATTTTATAATATATCAGAAAAAAATATTGTGATCATGTTATATAGATAATCATAATTAAATTAGTGTCTATATGAAACAATTTTAAACAATAAATAAATTTAAAAATATGGAGTAGATTATACCCAAAAGGGATCTTTAACTCTACTCTATAATATAATGCAATTTACTTTTGCCAACCATTAATTAGAAGCTTCCTCCAATGGACCAATTGCATTTAATTGTTTAATAAGATATAGTTTATAAGTGGATATTATTGAGGGTTGGTTGAGTGAAGGATTCATCTACCGTCCTAAAGTCCTTCTTTATACATTAATTGCACAAATTAATTAACAAAAGTGTACCTAATATATTAATATATATATAGTAATTTGCTCAATTATTTCTTGCATATTCTAATGCACTGACATTGTCAAATAATTAGATTTGCACCTTACAATTTGCAATCAATTGAATATGTATAAAATAACGTCCAAGTGCCTAGTTGATGTTACTTACAATGTTTGCGAATTTAAATATTTTAGTTGATTTGATTCTCATAATGAGATATTCTTTTTTGTTTCTCGTGAGTAAATTAATTGAAATCCAAACCACGTGTCCAAGGTCATCGATGTGTACTTATTATGATCTACCAATAACATTTAATTGCATATTTATTATTAAATGTTTGAGTTTCTCCCTTTGTATCGAAAATCGTTTTCATTTAATCATACAATAGTTTGATAGTTTGAGATTGAATTATAGAATTTTAATGTCCTTTCATAAATACATCCACAAAATTTTCATAACTCACCGAACAAATATTGAAGGTTAATTACTGAAAATTCACATTTTTTAATTTATATCTTTAAATTTTATTATTATCCAACATACTATTTTCATATATAATTATATTCAAGAATGTATTCTTCCATTTCGACGATGTCGTTTTTTTCAACATCAACATTTATGATAATAAGCATAATCATATTCGAAAATTGTTCATTTATCAAAATTATAAAAAGTATAAAATATTTATCAATATTTCAAAAAAATATGATTAAAATTGTATATATGTAATTTTCATGATTCTTCCAACAATTAATTCACTATTAAATCGTCGTGGGTAGTAAAATAACATCTCTCGTTGCAAAGCGAGAGAAAAAAATATTGTAATGTGATTAAAAAAAAAAAACCATTATAGTAAATGTTGCACATTTAAGTTAATTAATTAATTAATACATAAAAGTTGAGGATTGGTGTGGGGCCCATTGATTTATATTTTTGGTTTCAATGTTTGTGAAGTGGGAATCTTGCCTTCATGTCGACAATCCACTCAATGAATCTTTACAAGAAAATATCCCAATTTTCACTTGAATTGATCCCACAATTTGGATTATAGGGGCCACATGAAATGAATTTCTTTAGCAAAGAAATAATTGAGAATTCTGTTTACTTTACAGACTATTGTACAAAATTTGCAATAAGGGGCCAAGGGATAACTGAACTAAATTGTAAAAATAAATTATTTGAAGTTGGCTTAATTGTAAAAGCATGTTAAATTAGGTGACATAATTAACGAGCTAAATTTAAGTGTGATAGCATTCGATTGTTACCTTTCGAGTAGGTATTACTTATTCGAAGTCTCACAAGTTAATTCATAAAATATAAATTTAATAGTTTGACATTAAATATTTATGATGCTTACATCTTTATTTATTTAAAAAAAATATAAAAAAGCCTTTTTTTTTTTTGGAAAAAATTATGGGTTTTAGTAGTTTTCTCAAATATGTAATTCATTGAAATAAATTAATAAATTATTGAATCTGTAATTACATTTATCAGTCTTGTTTAAACTCAAGTAAACCATGTGAAATTGTATGTCTTGTAAATTTATTATTTAATATTTATTAAACTCATTGATCTGCCGGAATGTATTTTTATTTGTGGAAATTTTGTTTAGAAATGGATATATTGAAAAATTTCAAAGGGAATATACATGAAGTGAGGCAGGTCTGAATATAAATGATTGTTTTAATTTAATAATTAGATTGAAAGAATATCATTAATTTTTATTGTAATTAAAAAATATTGAAAATTAAAATATAATTTATTTTTCAAAGTAATAATTATTTGAAAGGAGAGGAGTAACTTTTATTGCAATCATTTTGTTCAAGAAAAACATTTTAAGCAAGTTGATCGTGCAAAAATGTAAAGTAACAGGGGGGTGCTTTAGTCATTTCGCAAGTGGGCAAATTCAATGAATCTCCGCCACCTTCATCGTGGATCGTTCAAATAAATTCCCATAAATTTCTAGAAATCCACAATAGTGACAGCTTTTTATTTGGGTATATATATATATTTATTTATTGTGAAATATAAGATTTTTTCCAGAGAAAAATGGTTTTTTTTTTTTTTTTAAATATCAAAGGCTATGAATTAGGTGTAGGAAGGGAGGTGGTGGGAGACGAGATTATTACATTGAACGACAGGTGGTCAACACCGACGGCGTACACTTGTTTCTTGGCCACACCCACACCATTTTTTTTTCTTTTTCTTTAATGAAAATATATTTAAAATTAATATAGTACATAAGTCAACCAACTCGATGTTTGACTCGAATCTTATATTATACATTAATTAATTAATGATGTCATTTAATTATGATAATTTATTTTAAAAATAAAAAATGTAATATCAAGCATAATAGAATATCTCATATGAAAGTCAACTGATTTAAGCTCAATCATCTAATAAATTGTTATAGAGTAGTTTAATGGATACTATATTTCCTTGAAATTTCAAATAATCTTTAAGAAATACGTGATATAAAAATAGGAGTCAATTGTCAATTGCCGCAAAAATCACGAGTATTTCAAAAATTATAATTGTAACTAATTTTTTTGACTATTAGTAAATATAATATGATTTTTAATGTCTTGTGCATTCATAACAAACTGACATATTTTAGACATACATTCCTTACAAAAAGAAGGGATTTTAAGTTTTTATTAAGTAATGACCAAATGTTTGGAGATATATGTTTGTTGGGTTTAATGCACTGAAAAAGTGATTTTTGTGATAAAGGTATACTCGAATTTTGTCTATTGGTTATAAATATACAGAACATTGAAATTCATGTTATATTTGCTAATAATCAAAATATTATTTGAAATTGTAATGTTTTGAAAATTTGTGTTTTTTTTATAATTAATTTTTATGACAAGCTCAATTAATCGAATGCATTATATTAACGCTAAGTTGTATACAACAAATAAAAAATTCAAGCCATAAAAATCACTTGTTTTTAAGACGAGCTCAATTAATCGAATGCATTATATTAACGCTAAGCTGTATACAGTAAATTAAAGATTCAAGCCATAAAAATCATTTGATCTCCATGAATAATTTCCCTTTTCTATAACACAACATAAATGTGAATTGAGCACATTACAGTTTATTATCCGACTCTTATAACATAACTCACCTTTGATGGATATCATAATTCATAAGCAAGCCAATCTTCTATCATATGAACTGTAAATTATAATAATTCATCAATGAAAATCGCACTTTTCTTAATGTTCTTTAGTGACGTAAATTATAATGATCATTTTATAGAAGTTGTATACATTGGAAATTTGGAACTGGTTTTAAGTCATCACTGCCTCCGTTTCAATAATACTTTTTGAATACTGCTCATGTCTTAATTTTATACTAGCCTTTAATTTAATATTATACTCATTCCCTCCTAAAATAAAAGTTATTTTACATTTTTTCACATAAATTAGGAAAAGTGACAAAATTCTGATCTATCCTTATTTAAATATAATTATTATGTCTTTTTTTTTTCCCTCTTAACAACCCTCTTCAATACATTTAATTTGGTAGAAGTAAATACAAATATTTTTGATAGCTTATATGTATTTCATGTTTTGAAATCTTATAATAACACTTGTTTTAAGACATTCTTTTTTTTTTTGCTAAAAAAGCATTTGTTTTGGATATAAATATGTGATTGCTAAAAAAAACATTTGTTTTGGATATAAATATGTAATTGCTAAAAAAAATACATTTATTTTGGATATAGATATGTATACTTAATGTTTGAAAAATAAATCATTTTATTTCATAATTATACATATGAAGTGTTTTCATAATTTAGCAACCAGGAAACAAAACTCAACCTTAAGATTCAGATCCCAAGAATCTTGGAGCTGTGACAGTTGTACATGTAAGATGTGGTTATGTACAAATGAAGATGTTAGCCAACAATTTCAATCAAAGCCCACAAACTATGTCGTTTTGTGTGATACTCAACGGTTGCCATACAATACGACCTACTTTTTGTAGCTTTGTTAGGTGTTCGTTTTTAGTTTGTATACGGACATAACATTTCAAAGGCAAGTCAAATACAATTTGAGGGTTTTGTTTTAATTTCAAATCCATTTAAATTTGTCAAGTTTGGCCAACTTAGGAAGTGACTTTCATGCATTGATTTCATTGCATTGAAAGGGAGATTTTTGAGCACGATGTAATTTTGGTCTTTCGAAATTGTTGATTGCTGAATTCGTGAAAACTACTTCCTCTATTACGTAATAAATTGTTTAAAATGTTTCACAAAGATTGATAAAGATTCAATGTATATATGTATATAATTATTATTATATATTATCCAACATTTAATAGACATAATTAATGATTCCTAATTAATATCTTATTTGTTTCAAAATATATGTTGTTTATAGTTGTTTAACATAAATTAAAGAAAACATTTATTACTAGACATAGCTACCGTATAATACTAAATAAAAGTTTAGTACATAAATCAAGATAGAGATTAAGTTGGAAAAAATATCATTAAATATTTTTAGTAATAAAAAGTGTAAATTAAAACATCTTCGGCTTACTAATGCGACCATTAATCTGAAATGGAGAGGGTCTTATTATTCTTAATTAAGTTGAAATATTAAACCAGTATATATTTCATACTATTTTAACTTGTGTTATCTATTATATCTCAAGTTTTAGTTTATGATTAAAAGTTGATGGTGATTTCCCTTTGGATTTTCAAGTATAAAATGGTGTATCATTTGGTCTCATTTTATTATCGCCTTACAAATAGTCACTCGCTTTACAAATTAAAATTAATTTGAATTTATATGTTTCTTTTAAATTACAAAATAGCCATGCGCTTTACAAATTAAAATTAATTTGAATTTATATGTTTCTTTTGAATCACGAAGAAAATTAGTTTTATTCTTCCAATTTTACCCATAACTTATCTTTTATTAGGTCATTTCATTTATTGTAATACTCGAAGTTTTTGTTGGAAACTCAATCCTTTAATATTTTAAAAGGGGTATTGGAGTCATTAAACTCATATAATCATACCTATTAACTTAAAAAGAAAAAATTGAAATGAATAGAGTATTGTATACAACATCCATAGTTGTATTTTAGGTTCAGAAGCCGTTGTGGAGTTTGTTTGTATTTTTCGCCAACTATAAATTAATGCATTTCGTGTGTATGAATATATGCATCTGAAAAAGAGGATAAATTATTATCATAAAATAATATAATCCAACATCCCAAATTATATATTATGATGATTTTGGAAATGCCGAGTGCTTTCATTATTAATTAAGAGCACTAATTATTTTTATTCAATATCATCATAAATTTTTTATACATGAGTGTATTAAACATTAGGATTGTATTCTCCTAAAATTTAAATTTTAAAATATCTATTTGGAGAAAAAATGAATTTTTCTGGCCTTCCTCCAATAGTCAAATGGCCCACTAATGAAAATATATAAATTAATCAGAGTCGATTTGGGCCTATTGTGGGTAATAAACTTTGGCCCAACCTAATATCTGAGGCTTATTTATGGGTCTTCTGATAAATAGTCCAAACTATGACCTCATATTAAAATGTTCAAAACCCAATCCCTCACTAACTCTAAATATCTCTTTTAAATCTTCTCTCAACAAAGTACCTAAGTAATAACCGATCATCAACATATTTTTTAAACATTTTTCACAATAAAATAATAATACATATATTCTTCAACACTTCCCAAATAATCATCTCTTGGGTTAAAAAAGAAAAAAAAAACTATAATCATATCTTATAAAATTCAAAAACAAACATATGATCTGTACTTCAACCATAACATATTCAAACATATGATCTTAAAGGTATACAAGAAAATAACATCAATCAATAAAATTTAAAGGAAATATTTAAGTAAATTTAAAGTTGGGAATATCCAAACATTTATTACAATAAATCGTCACTAATTATTACATAAATTTATGTTGACAAGCTGAAAGTTTTGTATATATTATCGTAATTATTTATGTTGATTACTAATTTTTCTATCTACATTTATTTATATATACCTGTTCGTGTTTCATATATTAATACAAATACAAAAACAGAAAATTGAAAATAACAACAAGGATTAAAACAAAAGATTCCAATGATATCACTTACAATAATACTAGATTGTTTTAACTTAGATTAAATCTAGAGAATTACAAAATCTTTTATCTTTTAATGTTTTGAGAAAATTGATTATGGAAACATGAGAAAATTAAGGAAAGTAGTCATATAGTAGGAAACGATTCTATTCCCAATCTTTTTGTGGAGACTAATTAGCAACTATTTAATATATATATTTTTTCCAATATATATTTTTTTTTTTTTTTGGGTTTGGAAATAAAGACCTCGTCTTTAAACATTCTTTCATTGCTCCTACTACCCTACAAAGCCATCGGCCATTGCCACCCAATTCTCTCTCTAACTCCTCATCCTCTCTCTCTAACTATTCTGCACATATATATTGATTAGAATACACACCGTTTAATCTGGAGTTCTAAACCCTAATTCCAGAATCCGATTAGGAAAGCAGCC
Source organism: Scutellaria barbata (assembly GCA_028654395.1). Taxonomy (NCBI): domain Eukaryota; kingdom Viridiplantae; phylum Streptophyta; class Magnoliopsida; order Lamiales; family Lamiaceae; genus Scutellaria; species Scutellaria barbata. Next base: position 932,778 of record CM053645.1, on the reverse strand, counting down.
AGCAAAAGCACATCATTGTTGAATCCTACACAAAACCCAAGCTATTTAATCTTTAATTAAAGGTACGGAGGTTTTGTTCATTCGATAACGAAGTGAGGAAGGAATTTTGTTGATGAGGTTGGGGATTAGAACTTGGTAAAGTGGACAGGCGTTTGATTGTTTTGCTTTTTTGGGTTTTTCTCTCTCTCTTAGGGTTTAAGGTTTTCAGGGTGTGATGGATGATCTCGAACGGGCTATATGTATTATCTTTGATGAATCTGGCTCAGTTGATCAGATGCTGAAAGGACAAGCTGCTGGATTTATAGAACAAATAAAAGAGAGACCATCGATATGTAGCATTTGTGTAGAAAAGTTGTGTTTTTCGAAGCTAGTTCAGGTTCAGTTTTGGTGTTTGCAGTGCCTCCATGAGAATCTTCGAATTAAATACTCATCAATGAGTTCGGAAGAGAAGACTTTTATAAGGAAATCAGTGTTCTCTATCGCATGTTGTGAGCCTGTTCATGCTAATGATGATAATTCGTCGAGAATAGTGGAGTGTCCACCATTTGTAAAGAATAAGCTTGCTCAGGTTATTGTGACTTTGATTTATTTTGAGTATCCGGTAATCTGGCCTTCGGTTTTTGTTGATTTCTTGCCAAAATTAAGTAAAGGGGCTGCTGTTATTGATATGTTTTGTCGGATTCTGAATGTGCTGGATGATGAATTAATTAGCATGGACTATCCACGTAGTGGGGCTGATGTGGCTGTGTCGGGGAGGATTAAGGATGCTATGAGGGAGCAGTGTGTTCCTCAAATTGTTGGATTATGGTATGACATTGTTTCGACGTATAAGAATTCAGACCCTGAGCTGTGTTCTAGTGTTCTAGATTGTGTGAGGAGGTATGTTTCGTGGATTGACATTGGCTTGATCGCCAATGATGCATTTATTCGGTTGTTATTTGAACTGATGTTGGTGGATGAGTTACTAGATCAGCTACGAGCTTCTGCAGCTGGTGTTGTTCTTTCCGTGGTTTCTAAAAGGATGGATTCCAAATCAAAGCTTAGTCTTCTGCAGCGCCTTCAGATAAGAAGGGTTTTTAGCTTAGTGGCAGGTGATAGTGACTCGGAGTTGCTTTCCAGTGTGGCCACTCTGCTGACTGGGTATGTGACTGAAGCTTTGGACTGTTCCAAGCATTTGAACTCAGAGGATGGTAAAGAAGTTTCACTAGAACTCCTAAATGAGGTTCTCCCATCAGTTTTTTATATCATTAAGAATGGTGATGCTGATTTAGCATTCAGCATTGTGCAGTTTCTTTCAGTTTATGTTAGCACAATGAAGAGCTGTTCTGCATTGACGGACACACAACTGCTTCATGTTGGCCAAATATTGGAAGTGATCCGGTCACAGATTCAGTTCAATCCTATGTACCGCAATAATCTGGACGTGTTGGACAAGATTGGGCAGGAAGAAGAAGATAGGATGGTGGAGTTTCGGAAGGATTTATTTGTACTTCTCCGTAATGTAGCCCGTGTTGCACCAGATCTGACTCATGCATTTATTAAAAACTCATTGGCAAGCGCTATTTCATCCTCAGAAGATAGAAATGTTGAAGAGGTTGAAGCTTCTCTTTCCTTATTTTATGCCCTTGGGGAATCATTAAGTGAAGATACAATGAGGACAGGTAATGGTCTACTTGGAGAATTGGTCCCAATGCTTTTATCAACAAGATTTCCTTGCCACTCCAACAGACTTGTTGCACTTGTGTATTTGGATACAATAACAAGATACGTGAAGTTTGTATCAGAGAATACACAATATATTCCAATAGTATTGGGTGCCTTTCTTGATGAGAGAGGTATACACCATCCAAATGTCAACGTGAGCAGAAGGGCAAGTTATCTTTTCATGAGGGTTGTGAAATTGCTTAAATCAAAGCTTGTGCCTTACATTGAGACAATCTTGCAGGTAGCAATTGCCTTCTTAATTTTTCGTATTATTGTTCATGATCATATACTTAAAAAAAGATTTACTTGCTTCATTTTACTAATTTTCTCTTTGATCTTATTCGTACATGAATTATCAGAGTCTACAAGATACAGTTGCCCAATTTACTAGAATGGGCAGTGCCTCGAAAGGTCATTCAGGGTTTGAAGATGGAAGTCACATTTTTGAGGTTGCTTTTATATGTATACATTTTTGTTTCAATTATAGTTGATGCTTCCATCTGACGTTTGCAAATAAAAAATACTGCATCACTGCAACTCCTACTTTTATTCTTCAGGCAATTGGCTTGTTGATTGGGATGGAAGATGTGCCCCTTGAGAAGCAATCTGAGTATCTTTCTGCACTACTAACTCCACTATGTCAGCAGGTCAAGTGTTGTGTCGTGTAGCAATATTTGCATCTTTAGATTACCAAGGGACTTATCTTGAGACTGCGGGAAATCAGTTTACTTATTTTGGCTTATGGTAGAGAAACTATATGAACTCGGAAATTTATATTATTTTGCAGGTTGAGATGGCCCTCTTAAATGCCAAACATCATAATCCCGAAGAGTCTCTTCCACAGATTGAAAGTATCCAGCAAGTAGTTATGGCCATTAATGCTCTTAGCAAGGTGCTTATTAAGATCTCTAGTTTCCTATGTGGTTGTGAATTGTAGTTGGTTTCGTTTCCTTTTTTTCTTTTGTAATCATGGTCATGTGGCCCCCTCCCCCCTCCCTCTTTTGTATCGGTACACCTAGATTAGGGCAGAGGATCACAAAAAAAAAAAAAAAACAGAAGGATGTCATTTTTTTTTTGTCATAGTCATTTCTTTATGATTTTTAGCATACAATGTATGTTGTGTTTTTTTAGGTAGCTTGCTGCGTTTCTTTCAGTTTGAGTCTGCAAATTTGTGATCATATTGACATTTTCGCATACATATTGACTATGTAAAATGCTTTTGTGTGATCAGGGCTTCAGCGAGCGTCTGGTAACTACTACCCGCCCTGGAATTGGTCTCATGTTCAAAAAGGTTGTTTGAAGTCAACTTTATTAAGTTATGAAGTGTTTGTTCTTCTGTTGACCTATGTTTAGTTATTAAGTTCAGTTGAATTTTGAATTTATTGGAAAAATAGCATGGAGTTTCTATGCTTAATTTGGGTTTTAATCATCCATTAGCTTGCTTTCTTTGCTCACTATACCATTACTTCCGTCCTCACCCCCCCTCTCACACACACTTGCACACCTACTCTTGAAGACTTCTCTACTTCCTGCATATTCCCCTATATATTAGTTTCTACGACAACATGCTTCTCTAGAAATAGGTGATTGTAAAAGGTGTTTCTGCATTTTTTGTTCATATGAAACAGATATATGAAGTTTATGGAGCCATTTTTCGTATATGCGTAGTAGTTGTGATGCTTGCATCATCTCTTTTCATTCTAATGACTTGATTTAATTCTTATAGACTCTGGACATTCTCCTGCAAATACTTCTTGTCTTCCCAAATATAGGACCCCTGCGGTGTAAGGTATGCATTTTACTGATGTTTCAATATGATTGATAAGTTTCAAATTCAGTCCAATAACACTTTGTTTCTCTAGGTCATATCTTTTATTCATCGTATGGTGGACACTTTAGGACCATCGATATTTCCTTATCTTCCGAATGTACTGGGCCAGTTGCTAACCGAGAGTGAGGTATAAATATTTGCATCTTGGTCAAAATTTCCCATTCTTTATACTGAACTTTGTATGTTCTTTTAGTGGTGTGTAAAAGGTTTTCTGAAATTATTAGCTAATAACAGTGTACCCTTTTTGCATTTATTGTTTTAAATTTTTTGTTGGGTTCATTTCTTATTGAATCTGTTTGTGAGTATTTTTTTAATTATTTTTTTATTTTTATTTTTTGGGGTTGTTTATACTGCATTTGCAGCTAGCACAAATTGCAGATAAAATATCCTTTTAGGATAGAAATGCAATGCGTGGGTGCTTGATCATATTTGACTTTTCTCTTACTCATATGAAAACTATAATTATTAACAGGGTATCAACTAATGTTTTCCTTTAATTTTCTTTTTGAGTACTTTAGGTGTGAGGTTAGGGCTTATGAATGAACCTTTTTGATCTTATTACATTCCATGATCTGTGATAATGTCATAAGTGCGAGTCATTTCCATATTCATGTTTTGTATCTCTCTATTCTTGACCTCGAAAGTTGAGGTTATGATTTTTGTAATGCTGTTTTGCAGCCCAAGGAATTGGTTGGTTTTCTTGTATTGCTAAACCAGCTTATCTGCAAATTTGGTGCTGAGGTCAGGGATATATTGGAAGTAGTATACCCTGTTATTGCTAGTAGGGCATTCAATATTCTCCCAAGGAGTGAAATTCAGTCAGGCCCTGGCAGCTGTGCTGAGGTATGCAAACATGTTTCTGTTTTTTTGAAGGTATCGTGTGGGATCATTGTTCGTACCTGGACTCTGCAGAAGCTGTTAACATAAATGAGAATGCTGCATCATTTATATAGTGAAATACGTGGTGAAATATATATTGTTTTGCATTACCCCCTTCTGTGCAACATCATTCATCTTGTCCTCTAAATGTATAGATAACCTACTTAGATGTCACCATTACATAGGTGGTTTTGACTATTTTATAAATTTATTGAGCACAATGTCCATACTATGTTAAACATGTTTATTAGCCAAGGGTAAATTTTTTTTTTTTTGACGTGAATATGATTGTTCAGCTGATAATCAGCCCTGGTGAATCTGATTATGGATTTTTGTTTCAGGAAATCCGTGAATTGCAAGAGCTTCAGAAAACATTCTTTATGTTTCTGAATGTTATTGCCACACATGAACTCTCGTCTGTGTTCCTATTACCTAAAAGTAGTGGATACCTGGATTTGATGATGCAATTGCTGTTGAACAACTGTTGTAATCATACAGATATCCTTATAAGAAAGGTGCATGCCTTAAATTTGCATGCTCTGAAAATGCTTAAATGCTTTTAGATCTGTTATTGATAATGTATTCTAATATGGATCTGATATCTTTACTGTTACATTCATTCAGGCATGTGTTCAGATATTCATCAGGCTAATCAAAGATTGGTGCACTGGTCCTTACGACACAGAAAAGGTATGTAGCTCTATCTCTTTCAATTTAAGTCAAGCTTGTTGTAAGGTGCTACATTGCATGGCCAATTTCTTCATAATACTGAAAAGAACTTGACTTTGCAGGTACCTGGTTTCCGGAGTTTCATAATGGAAACATTTGCTGTGAATTGTTGTTTGTATAGTGTGCTAGAGAAATCCTTTGAGTTTCGCGATGCAAATACTGTAAGTTCATGTTGCTCAAATAAGAACAATGTTTTTTATGTGTTTGCAATTTGCTTGTTTTTGCTGTATGCTGGTGCGTTGCTGGATCATCAGTGATGTCATAGAACAGAATGTATGATTAGATTTGAATTTGAAATAAGTGACTGTACTATAAATTACATTATCTAAAATGTTTTGCATGATTGCTTTCCCATTATAGAATGAATTGTTAATCTGAATTCTGTTAGGATCTGTCTGTTGGTTGAAGATTGTGCTTTATATCCTTACTATTCTATCGTATAATTAGTATGGGTATATGAGGATCATGTGTTCTCTGCTTGTGATCTCCTCTGCTGTGAATAAGTACTATATCTGTCTGTTGTTTGACTCCCTTTAATGTTTGTCAAATATTCATTCATCACGAGTGATGTAATGTTCTAAACTAAGGATAAGTTAATGAATTTCATGTGCCCTCTGCCAGGAAGTACTGTTCTCGTTTTGGATCTTGGGATATCTCAATTTCAGCTATAAATAATTGAAGTTGCTTATTCAATATGATATGCATAATAAGGCAGTCTTTGTAAATTCAAACTGCTTTTGAAGAGTATTGTCTCATACCGAAGAGTTTTCCTCAAGTATTTGTGAAGAAAATCTAGTAATTTTCTACTCATGGTTTGGACAGCTCAATTTGGTTTTTGGGCTAAATTATTAATGCATTATCATTCTATAAGCCATTGTTCTGTTAAAATGGTTCTTGATGTTCCCTTTTTTTTTTTTTCCTTTCTTTTATTTGGTTTTACCATCCTTGTGCCTCAATACATTACCTTGTGGCATTCTTTTGCAGGTGGTCTTGTTTGGTGAAATCGTAACGGCCCAAAAGGTCATGTATGAGAAATTTGGCAATGATTTTCTTCATAATTTTGTATCAAAATGCTTTCCAAATATTCGTTGCCCTCAAGACTTGGCAGAGGAGTATTGCCAAAAGCTGCAGGTATTATTATACACGTTTCACCTATTTCCTCCGAATTAGTCTTGGTGGAATATTATTGAATTGTTCTACAATCAACTTTATCTGATTTGGGTTGAAATTCTCTTACCGATTATAGGCTTACTTAAATTTATACAGAAAAGAAAGAAAGATAAAGCACACCAATGTAAATGCTAGATAATTGTTGACTTGAAAAAAAAAAAAAAGGGTAATCAAATCCAAACGTGCTTAGCCATGCCCCATACAAAAATTAGAAACTCACCCATAAGGCCAGCGAAACTTTGAATGCTGCTGTTCAAAATAAGCTTTAACCATCTGGATTTAGTCTGTTCTGAATTATACCTATGTTTGTAGACACGAGCAGCAGCATCATGATGTGATACGTTCGTTTTATTTTTTTTCAGGGTAATGACTTTAAGGCTCTAAAATCCTTCTATCAGTCTCTCATAGAAAGGTTGAGACCATTACAAAATGGTAGCTTGGTTTTCAGATAACGAAAAATCCCTGCTTGCTCTGTACGATGCTAAAGGTCCAACTCTTTAGCCATTGCTGCTTGATATATTGTCCATCCAAAGGTTCATCTCAGTCACTTTCCACATGAAATTATGATGCCCAAAAATTTAACATTCGAAGAGGTCTTATATTTCTCGAACTGATTTATGGCTAAATTGCAGGTTTCCTTCCATGTAAATATTAATTTTGTCTGCCAAATCGTAAACAATGAGGTAACTGCTAATCGTGTTGTCAATGGATTTGGTTCGTAATATGTTATCCATGTTCGAGTGGCTGATTTTTTTTTTTTTTTTTCTCTTTTTCTTGGCGTAGCAGGTGTAAATTTGCTGAAAATTCAATGGTCCCATGTTTCCAATTCCATTTTTGGTGTTCGTTAATTTATAAAAGCATTAGTAATGGCCGATAAGAATCCATCCTTTTGTCTTCTCGCCTTTCCCCCCTGGGGTTGATGGGGAAAATCGAGCTTTTTTGTATTCGTTAATGGATCTTAAAACGTTTTGTCGAATGCAATTTTGTCATGCACTCCTATATTTCATTCATTATTTCTTATTTAGCATTCCTATTTCTTTCGTTTCAATTGCCTTTTAGTGTCTTCTTTTGTGTGAATCAGTTTCTTGGAAGCTAGACCATGCGGAATGATTTAAGCTTTACACTTTTTTTTGTTGTCTCATCATATATTGTTATTATTATTATTATTTTTTCACAATATTTATATGGGAAAATTCAGATATTTAATTTTCTGGTTTGTAGATGATTCGAGCTTTGATAATATTTGAGTAGGTTTAGCAGTAGGCTTGACCTACTTTGATAATAGTTTGACATGAATGTTATAATTTTTATACTTTTATTATATTACTCAAAATTAAATACAAAACTACCCAACGAAATTTATATCATTATGCATTTTACTATGTAAAATATATAATTCAATGAGTAATTTAATAATAAATTGATGAAAAGTAGAAAATTGATGAAAACTCTACTCTATAATAAACAAGGATGATTGAAGCTACCGATGATTCGAATTGATTTGATAATAATAATCTATTATTCCTCATTGCCGTGTCGGCTTTTCTATTCGTGAAACACGTTCGAAATTGCAAAAATAATATGATTGTCTAAAAAGAGAAATTATTCTTTATTTTTATGTATAAAATATAATTTGTAAATTGGTTTAAATTATGATTGTACGGAGTGGGGCCCACTTGTGACTGAGAATATGTGTTCTCGTACTCAAGTAAACGCAGACGGCTTTCTAAAGTCTCAAGTCTTCTTATTTCTTTTTTGAATTTTTCGTTTATGTTTAGACTTTACATTTTAATCATAATAGCTTTCTGATTTTCTGAGATATTATTTCAGACGATATTTTACTCTTTTCCAACGTAACTAAACAAATTCATTTTGCCATAAAAAAAAAAAAGCCATTTTATTCCTGTAATTTTTTTTAGGGTTTTAATTTAATTTTAACAATAGTCATCACATTCTACAACTTTATAAACTTGTGATATCACTTAAATTACAATGCTCCTGATTTATTTCTTTCATTCTTAAACAATAAAGTATATATTTAGCAAAACCACGTTACGTAACTAATAACACACTAACAGTTTCATATAAATTTTTATGTTAAATTAAAATTGTCTCTTATGACATCGTTCCACAGAACTAATTTTCGAATTAACCCATAATCTATAATGACTTTGTAAAAATGAATTTGATTTATGAATAATTGAATTTATTTTACAAAATGATATAACTTGTTATATAATCCTAAAAACTATCTCTAAAGTTTAGTTTGACTCGTTGAACTGTTAATGATCAAAACTTATAGGTAATAAAATATCTATGTATCTTTATTATTTTGAAAATTCTCCATATTAAAATATTTCCAAGAGACTTGTTAATTTATGTAATAGGGATAGTTTATATAATAAGTAGGAATTAAAAATTAACTTTTAATATTTAAGTTGTATTTATATAGCTTTGATCCATTATAATTTAGTTACTATGAATTATTGTCATCAAATTATTGAATCAGAATGACGTCATAAAAGTTTGAGCAAGTCAATGGAATAAAAAGAGAGTATAATGATATTTAAATAAAATTGTTTCAAAATTGGAGAATGACAGCGTGTGATGATGACGCGTGCTGACCTGGCCCCATAAAAAAACACACATATCCATCTGTTTTGTCTCACTTTTTGTCAAGGATGCCTTTAACACTAAATTAAATTATTCAAACCTTTTCTTTTAAAAACTTATGTATGAATGAGACAATCATACTAATATAATATAATTTGTGAGATGAAATCTTATCGAATATAATTTAAATTTATTTTTCATATATTAATCTGTATTTTACGTATTATGACATGTGAGTTGATTAATTTTACAGAATTAAATTGGTGAAACGATTTTAGATGAGTTTTATTCTTTAAATAAAACCTTCAATTTTAGACTTTTATTGATAATATTTAGGGTTAGTATAATTTCCCAACCTTTATTATTTTTCGCTTTGAAACTTAAATTAATTTTTGTTTTCAATCAGAATTTTTTTTTTCTCTTTTTAATTTTGCAACCTCAAATAGTAAATTCAGGCCTAAAACGCATGCATGATTTGTACATACACAGCTGAGGATATTTTTTGTCATTTTCTCTGAGAAAATTTGGTGTTGGAACTATTTTTCAATGGTAAAAAAAATACATAAATCATGTTTTGGATTGTGACTTTGTAGGAATCAGGAAACAATTAAGGTTAATGTTGATTATATGATTTTGGAGTGATTCAGATAATCAAAGATAAAATGATAAAAATATCATAAAATTACGCATGTACAAATCACATGTATATTTTTTTGCCAAAATTTACTTTCGAGATTGCAAAATTGAAAAAAAATGTATAATATTAGTTGTGATCGAAAAAGAAGTTGGTTTAGACTTCAAAGTGGAAAAATGTGAATGTACATGTTGAAAAAATATTATTTATCCTAATATTTATTATTACTAGAAAATTGATATAGGTATAATTACATTTTCTTCTATTATAAACAAGAATATATCTAATAATTAGTCGCCATATTTCCAAAAGTTTTTAGTTGACCATTAAAACTCTCAAAAAAAGATATGATTACCATCTGCACCAAATTTCTCAAAATTACAACAAACATCAATTTTTCATTTTAAATAATTTTATTTTATTTTCCATATGATGACTTTGGTCCCATATAACTTGAATTTCTGTAGTGCAATGGGAAACATCTCGAGCCAGTTGCCAAAATACAATCTACTTGAGATTTTCCACTATAAGTTTGTTAGTTACCTACCAGTATTTTTAAAATTAGAAATCTAATTAAATTAAAGACCAATATTAGTCAAAAAAATTCACCTAAGTTGTAATAATTATTGGAATAAATCTCAGCTGTATTGAACATTTTGCGTCTAGCAAACTAATTGCGCTTCATATTTGTTTTCAAATGAAATATAAATATTGGAAAATGGAAACAACCTCTCTCTCTCTCTCTCTAACCACAATAATCGAATTTAGTTGTATAATGCCATTTGGCGATTAAAAATATTCAGTATTCAAAGATTAATCGATGAGAGTTGATTTAAAGTCGATTTGACTTAAAAACTCGAAAAAAAAAATTAATTTGATTTTGGAAAAATCTTTAAAAAATTAAAAGAGACTACAAAAATCAGACAAATTACGAAAGACATTTTGTCGATAAGCCTTGGGTATATCGTCAATTTTTTGTAATGAGACAATAATATATTTGTTATTAAAAGATGTCATTGTATAAATGGTTTTATGCTATTCCTACCAATTGTGTATCATAGGTCAATTTAAGGAAACAAAATATTGTTGTTGGATTACTGAGGAGATCAATAATTAGGGATTAGAATCCTCTATTTTAAGTTGGTGTTTCATCTTATATTTCATAACTTTTAATTCATGTTATGTGTAAATTGATGATGTCATCTTTACACTGGGTGGACATATGACATGAATTAAAAGTTATGAAACACCAACTTGGAATAGAAGATTCTAATCCCAATATTAGTACCATGGAATTAATTATTAATGAAACACATTTGACCCTAAAAAAGAAAAAGAAAAAAGACATTTGTAACAAAGTGAATGCATATATTTGACATTGTTATTAAAAAATATAAAACTTAAAAATAGTTTGGTGGCTAAAAGAGTAGATTAGTATTAGTAACGCAAAATTAATTATTAGTGAAACACATTTGACCTTAAAAAAGAAAAAAGAAAAAAAGGCATTTGTGAAAAGTGAATGCATATATTTGACATTGTAATTAAAAAAATATAAAACTTAAAAATAGTTGGGTAGCTAGAATTGGACTTGACTCATTGTGGATTAATATTTCTATTCTTCCCATTACTAGAATTTTGTGTACAATAATATTACAACTCATTTTGACGGGTATGTTTGTTCTAATTAAGTCTATAAAATTACCAAATAATTTTTTTTTTTCTCAAAAATATTATTTTATTCAAGTCAAGTTCCTTTTACTTCAAATACAGGATTTTGGACTATGTATTTGTGTTACAACTTATGAATATCCAAAAACTTGCAATTTGCAAAACAAAAATAATTATAACATTTATAAATTTTGCTGGGTTTTCTTAAGAAATTTACTTAATTACAGTGTGACTGAAATTTAAAATGAATTATATATATTATTTCTTCGAGATATTCTTTTGTTGTTTCATGAATCTGAAAATATTTCCTATTTTTCCTATTGAGAGGCTTTTACTGAGTAAAAAATTATCAGCTGGATTTACCATTCTGCAATATTGACTTAATACGATGTGTTAGTAAATGGTGACACAGCCATCTGCTTTACTAGGAATAATTTATTGATCAATAATGCAATTTTAGTATATTGAAAAGAGGACTGCAAAATTTATATAAAAGTAAATAAAAATTCCAAATGTTATATACTTTAATTAAAACTTATATTGTCAATATGTCATATGTTCAGAACATATAAATATTATGTAATTATTAAGACATTCCATAAGTTTTGCATTAGTTCCAAAACTAGGGATCACTTTAAAGGGCCCTTTTTAGGACTAAATGGATCATAATTAAAGGTTATTCAATTAGTAAAGGAAAAATGGCTTTTTTAATTCTCAAACTTTTATATTATTCTATTGTGTCTTTGCAGCAATTTCTCATATATCATGTTATTTCATCGAGCTGTTTAACTTTGATTTCAATGACATCGGATCCCTAAAAAGTCCAAAACAAAAAATCCAAGAGCCTTAAATATTTAAGTATTCATTGAAGAATAATAGAATTAATTTTAATTTTGATCGTGTTGGAAGATATTTTTATTTTTTGATGTTAAATATCTATTTAGCCTTTTATATTTTAATTTTTCAAAATTTAGTTTAAATGTGATCGGAATCTTTAAAATCGCTAACGTGGCGGTCAGAAACTATGATGGAACAGCAAATTCTGGTAGCTATGTCAGTGATTTGAAAATTCCACAAAAATTGGACTGAAATTGGGAAAAAAAAATTAGAGGATTAAAATTGGAAAACAAATACTTGATTGTTAAAAAATGAAAATTACAACCAAAATTAGATTATAATTGAGAAAAAATAAAATTTAGAGGATCAAAATTGGAAAACAAATACTTGATTGTCAACAAATATAAATTTCGACCTAAACAAATATTTGATTCTCAAACTTTTATATTATTCTATTGTGTCTTTGCAGCAATTTCTCATATATCATGTTATTTCATCGAGCTGTTTAACTTTGATTTCAATGACATCGGATCCCTAAAAAGTCCAAAACAAAAAATCCAAGAGCCTTAAATATTTAAGTATTCATTGAAGAATAATAGAATTAATTTTAATTTTGATCATGTTGGAAGATATTTTTATTTTTTGATGTTAAATATCTATTTAGCCTTTTATATTTTAATTTTTCAAAATTTAGTTTAAATGTGATCGGAATCTTTAAAATCGCTAACGTGGCGGTCAGAAACTATGATGTGACAGCAAATTCTGGTAGCTATGTCAGTGATTTGAAAATTCCACAAAAATTGGACTGAAATTGGGGAAAAAAAATTAGAGGATTAAAATTGGAAAACAAATACTTGATTGTTAAAAAATGAAAATTACAACCAAAATTAGATTGTAATTGAGAAAAAATGAAATTTAGAGGATCAAAATTGGAAAACAAATACTTGATTGTCAACAAATATAAATTTCGACCTAAACAAATATTTGATTGTCAACAAATAGAAATTTCGACCTAAATTAAATTGAAATTGGAAAAATTTAAATATAAAAGACCAAAATTGAAAAAAATGAATACTTGGTTATTAAAAATGTCTTATATATCGGATCAAAATTAAAATTAACCCAAAATAATATTTCCCAAAAAAAAAAGAAAAGAAATTACAGGCATATTTTATGTTACTACTATATCAGTTATTCACATGTGATTATGTTTAAATAAATTAGATCAAATATAATAATCCTACTTGCTAAAAACCCTCAAAACCAAATGTCTGAAACCACATGGAAACTCAGTTTGGGATTTTTGTGACCAAAAGCAGGAGCCTGACTTCAAACAGTGTAACACAAACATTCATACACCTTTTTTCCTCCAAAATATACCAAATTTCCAAGTCAAGGCAAGGAATGCAAGGACCATGTTGTTTCTTGAAAAAGACACATCTCTCCTTTATCCACACCATATATATTCCTTCATTCAAACCTCAAAAACCAACAAAAAATAAGCAAGAAAAAACATCTTCTTGTTCAATCCTGGGATTCTCCAAAAACATCTTATTGTTATGGCTATCATGTATGTGATGTTGAGATGGATATTTCCTTCATGTTTGAAAGCTTGTAACCATAACATGGATTCAAGAACTCAATTTTCTCATCAGAATTCAGCCTCTAGAATCTCCCTTTCGGATATAAGTGACCCCGGAAATTCGCCTCTTTGTGTTAGTGATCTCTCCAACTCTAAGTTTGCATCAAATCTTCACATCTTCACCCTGTCTGAGCTCAAAGTGATCACCAATGACTTCTCATCAAGCAACATTCTTGGTGAGGGTGGGTTCGGACCGGTCCACAAGGGGTTCGTTGATGACAAGTGCAGGCCTGGCCTGGAGGCCCAGCCCGTTGCCGTTAAGTTGCTTGATTTGGATGGTGATCAGGGCCCCAGGGAATGGCTGGTAAGTATTCATCATCTGCATTTAAACGAAGAAAAAAATTACAAATTAATGTTTTTCTAACAGTTTATGATGTTGTAATTTGCAGACAGAGGTGGTACTTCTTGGACAATTAAGGCATCCTCATTTGGTGAAGCTGATTGGATATTGCTGTGAGGATGAACAAAGGCTTCTTGTTTATGAGTACATAGCCAGGGGCAGTTTGGAGAATCAATTGTTTAGAAGTAAGAGTTTCATTTCATGTTTCTTGCAAGATAAATTTATTAGTACTAAAGAGAGGTGATTAATAATATTTATATATATATGATGATTGTTTCAGGATATAGCAGTTCATTGCCATGGCTAACAAGGATGAAGATTGCACTTGGTGCAGCAAAAGGCCTAGCTTTTCTTCATGGAGAAGAGAAACCAGTGATCTATCGCGATTTCAAGACTTCTAACATCCTACTCGACTCTGTAATTTCCTATGCAAACTTTGAATCTATTTATTTTCTGCAAAAACTTAGCTTCTTTATTTTAATGATATTTTTGTCATATGATTTTTTTTTTAGTCAATTATGTATAATGAGTAGAAACAAGAGACTTCATCTGCAACTTAATATATATCATTAGTTCAATGATCCAACATGGTTGATCTGTTTCTAACATTATTGATTTTTATTTTTACTAGGATTGTAATGCGAAGCTATCTGATTTTGGGCTAGCTAAAGATGGTCCTGAGGGAGACGACACACATGTTTCAACTCGTGTAATGGGTACACATGGTTATGCAGCTCCTGAATACATAATGACAGGTATAAACTAACTTTTGAAGGCTCTTCAAATAGAGTTCAAGTAGGAAATGAAGCAAGAAATTTATGAAATTATTCTTGGATATTTTCTTTCTTTTATAGGCCATTTGACAACAAAGAGTGACGTGTACAGCTTTGGAGTAGTACTACTAGAGTTATTTACAGGAAAACGGGCAATGGATAAGAAACGTCCTGCTAGAGAGCAAAACCTGGTCGAGTGGGCTAAGCCGTATTTGAAGGATCACCACAAGCTCGACAGACTAATGGATCAAAGACTCGAAGGCCAATACTCAACAGAAGGTGCTAAGAAAGTGGCTGCATTGGCTCTTCAATGCTTGAGCCACTACCCAAAATCGAGGCCTAGCATGAAGCGCGTGGTCAAGATCTTGGAGCCAGTTTTGGAGATGAAGGATATCCCATCTGGGCCCTTCGTTTACGTAGTGGCTAAAGAAGAAAAGATAAAGACAACATCAAGTGGAGATGAAGAAAATGATGAGACTAAGTTGAAGGGAAATGGAAATGGAAATAAAGATAAAGAAGTAAAGAAAGAGATGGGATGTAGTCATAGAAGAAAAGGCTATAGACATAAGCATCCAATTCGATCTCGAGCTGTCTATACAGATACTCATTTGTATACAACATTCAAGAATGAGATACATAGAAAGAATAGGCTTTGATCAAGTGTACATTTTGATGATTAGTTGTTTATTTGTTTTTCATTCTTCATCAAATGATGTGTGTTACTTTGCAGATATTTTCCTTCAAACATAACGTAGTAAACTGCATAGAACCTCAATATATATCAATACTTTTCTCATCCACTAACCAAGTTCATGGTTCTATTTTCGTTAAATCATATTATCAAGAACATGTTTTTTTTAAAACCTAAAAAAGTATGAATTTCATAACAAGACCTAATTTATATATTAGTTGTTAATTTTGGACCAAAATTTTAAAGTTTCTCAATAAGAGACTCAATTTAAAAAAAATTCTCAATTTAAAACTTGAAATTTAGATAGAATTCTCAATTTAAAACAAAATTTCATATTTTTATTTATTTATATAATAGATTTATTTATATTTTAATATGCATTTATATTTTGGATAAATTAAGACAAGTTAATGAGCTTTAAAGAACAATTTTCATTCTATATATCTTAATTTATATGAAAAAAAAAGTATAATTAATGCAATTCATAAAATATAATTTATATTAAACTGATTATTATTAAAATCGATTTTATATTCTTTTATTCGTAAAATTAAGAAAATAAAGGAGACTTAATTTTTTGAATTGCAATTATTATTATACATATATATACATAAATTAATACAAGTTGAATGAAGATCGTTTCAAAATTGTACGAACTTGTCTTAATTTATCTAAACCATAAATACATATTAAAATAAAAATAAAAATAAAATAAAAAATAAAATAAAAATAAAAATAAAAATAAAAATGAATGAAATTTTGTCTTAAATTGAGAATTCAATCTAATTTTCAAGCCTTAAATAGAGAAAAAATGTAAAATTGAGTTTAGTTGAAAAACTTTAAAATTTGGGTTTAGAAATTAAGAACTAATCTATAAATTTGATCTTGTAATGAAATTTATCCCCCAAAGATCCTAAAATTTGATAGTCAAAGTGGAAAAACATAGATAAAAAACTTGTTTGCGTATCAAATGGGTATAAAACATCTTTCCTTATTTATAATTGATATAAATTTTAGCCCTCTAAACAATAGAGTTAACATGAGTTTCTTGGGTGTAAGGGTAGGATTGTAACTAACAATTAGTAGACTTGTTTATCTAGTTTGTAATAGAAACATGTGATTTTAGAACTTGGAAATAATTTAACTTGACAAATTTGGAGGTATTAGGATTAGAAATAAGCAAAAAAAAGTAAGAGAAAGTAGAGTGACATCAACTTACAAAAGAATAGCCACATCAATTGATTCTGAGGTTGGGAATGTGGGAAATCTTATGCCACTCCTCTCCACTTCCTCTCTCGCATCTCCTTTCCAATTTTGGGCATTCTATGATATAGAGATTTTTAAGATTTGGCATTCCTTTGATACTTGCTGGAAGCGATACTAGCTTTGGGCATTCGGCAATCGCCAGCCTTGTGAGAGATGTTAAATCATCCAACCAGTTTGGGAGTGAATTCAGTTGAGGAAGGCCCCTTAAATATAGCTCTTTGAGTGAGGATAGGTGACGTAAGGCTCTGGGTAGGCACACCATCTTATCAACATCATAGAGCAGAACTTGTTCAAGGTGCTTTAGGTCTTTAATCTCCTCTGGCAGCTCTACAAGTTCAGGGCAGCTTTCTACGTCTAGCAACTCGAGAGCGGTGAGGTGTTTCAACCACCCTACTGGAATACATCTTAGTGTCACACTCTTTTCTA
Organism: Scutellaria barbata; assembly: GCA_028654395.1. NCBI lineage: Eukaryota > Viridiplantae > Streptophyta > Magnoliopsida > Lamiales > Lamiaceae > Scutellaria > Scutellaria barbata. The sequence goes on along the minus strand of CM053645.1, from coordinate 915,575 downwards.
TACTTAACCGTTCTAGAGATTTTAAGGCTTGCAGTCCTTCTTCTGGAAAAAATTCCTCTTCTGCGCCAACAACTGTGAGTGACTTGAGATTACTGAGATTTTGCAGCGTCTCTATTGGAATACTTTTCACATTCTCTCCAAATCCCATTCTAAGATGAGTAAGAGCTTCCAGCTTAGCAAACGAAGTTAGCATTAAGCCACCGCAATTCTCAATGTCCAACTCTTCAAGGGATGAAAGTTGTGGCAATGTTACTAAGGAGCAAGACTCAATCTTTAGCTTTCTGAGTTTTGAGAATACTTTTGTGCTCAATTGCTCCTTGGATACCCCTTTGAGATGGGGGAGAGAACACAACTCTAGTGTTTCCAGAGATGGAAACAGTAGTGCATCTTCATCTTCAATCATGTATTCCACCCCCACATTCTCTAACCACAAGGATTTCAGATGAGGCAACTTTCCAAGTTGTGGAAGATGCAGACAATATGGACAATCCCTTATTTCTATACGAACCACTTTCAAAGTTGAATCCGCCATCCAAAGTGGAAAGCACCTACCACTGAAGCCTCTTATTGTTAAAGATTGAAGATTGGGGTGAGGTTGAAGTGCTTCCAACACCTTTTCATCTATATCTTCCCTTGATTTCGAAGAATCAATGCTTTCCCATTTTAAGCTCAAATCACGAAGGTCTTTTTTCTCAACAAGGTTAGCTTTCTTTGCATCCATATAGCTTCCCACTCTCTCCAAATGTTTTATCTCGAGCCTACCACCCAGGTTCAAACATTGCAATTCTTCAAGTTGATTACCTCTTTCACTTCCCACTATGAACAGACTCAATTGTTTCAGAGAGGTTAATTCTCCAAGTTTTGAGGGCATCCCTCGCAATGATTCGCATCCTCCCATACAAAGATGACGGAGATTTTTTAAGTATCTCATATTCTTAGGTAATGCCACAAGCTTTGAGCAGAAATCCAACTTCAAAACTTTTAGATTCCAAAGACGGCATAATGAGTTGGGAAGGGTACAAATTTCAGATCTAGATAAATCTAAGAATCGCAAATGTTTGAGATTACCAACCATAGAAGGCAAATCTTTTATTGTTGTTGTACCACTTGCATCTAATACTCTCAAACGGCTAAACTTGGTTAATAGAGAAGATATATCCATATCATATTGAGTGCTTGTAGGAAATGCCACTAATTTTTTTTTTAAATTTACCTCACGAATCTTGTTATTGGATGTGCTGGTAACTTGTTTTTCCATTTGTAGTCCAGGAACTTTGTTCTCCATGATTGATTGTGCGAGATCATGAACAAGATCGTGCATCGTGATACAGTCAGTGTAGATCAAGTTATGTTGGAATAAGGATCTTAGATGTAACTGGTTGCATATTTGATTACCAACATCCTCCACTTCCAATGACCCCCTTGATGATATATATCCATGAGCCATCCAAAGATGGATCAATTTTTCTTTGCCAATCAAAGAGTCCTTTGGAAAGATTGCACAGTAAGCAAAGCACTGTCTCATTTCAAGAGGAAGGTGATGATAACTCAATCTCAAAGCTGGGAGTATCAAAGTTTCTTCTTCTGATAAATCCCATAATTCACTTTCTTTCACATACTTCCATTCATTCTCAGTCCTCTTGAATCGTAGAAGACCCCCAAGAGCCTTAGCAGCCAAAGGCACACCGGCACACTTGTGCACTATCTGTTTCCCAATAGCTTCCAGGTTTGGATATTCCTCATTATCTTCCTTAGCGAATGCACGTTCCTTCATCAGCATCCAACAATGCTCTTCTGATAGTCCCTTCAAGCGATGGGGTGGAAGTGTTGCCATAATATCAGCAACCATCTGGAGGCGTGTGGTGACGATGATACAAGTCCCATTGGAACCACATGCCAAAATATTTTTCAACACATCCCACTTCTCTTGGACGGTGTTCCATACATCATCCAACACCAACAAATACCTTTTCCCTCTCAACAACCCCCCGAGGTGGTGTTCTAAAGTATCCAACTGCTTTAAATCCGAAGCAGTTCCACTCTTGGTTGCAGATTCAATCATGCCCCTGACCAGAGTCTCTTGATCAAAATTGTCAGACACACAGAACCATAGTTTTTTCTCAAAATGCTCATCCACCCGTTTGTCATTGTAGATTGATTGAGCAAGAGTGGTCTTGCCAAGGCCTCCAACACCAATTATGGGCAAGACAGAGATTTGTTGATTATCTTTCACACCATTCACCAACATGTTCACGATCTCCTCTTGATCTTCCTCCCTACCATAAATTTGATGAGACTCATTCAGAATAGAACCCGTAGCACGCCCGTCAAGGACTTCTCTTGTGTTCTGTGTGACCGGCATCTTGGTCAAACCAAACTTTTCACGCTCAGCAGCTACGACATCCAGTTTTTTTGTAAGTTGTTTCATCCTACTTCCGATGTCGTGTCGGAAGCCAAAATCTTGCAGGCTGCAACAACTGAGTTTGCTATTAGTGAGATTCATGATAGAGACATGGGTGGCACATTCATCAAGTATGTCTTCAATCTCGAAAGTAAGGTCCTTGAGCTTGGACAGCCAATTTTGTAGCTCTTTGCTCCCCAGTTTCTTGTCCTCAGCATCTTGTAACACAGCTAGGATGGTGGTGAAGGTGCTGCTAAGCTTCTTCATCTCCTCGTCAACGCCCATAATCAATCCGATCTCATCTTGGATGAGGGAGACCAGATTTTCCATGAGAACTTGACACAAAGCAGATTCCGCCATAGAGAAACAAGTTTGAGAATTATGTTTTGATTGTAAAATTCGAAGTAGCAGATGAAGAATGATGGTTAAGCAAATGCAAATTTTAAAATGCGACGAAGACATCTAAGGGTCAAGTTTGAAATCTAAAAAAAAAAGCAACCCGATCTTCAACAATTTATGTTTAAGAAAATGAAATTTCAAGAAACTTCTTGTTCTTCACCAAAAGATATCGAAGTTCCTCAAAAAAATATCCAAGTTCCTAAAAAAGATTGTGAGTCTCCTTCTTCTCAATCACTTAATTCACCCCAATTTCAAGAAAACAAAATGGAATCAAGTGGTTCAAGGGAAAGTAGAATGACATTAGAAGATGAAGAATATTTATATGATGTCAAACTTTTTCCCCACGATCTAGGGAAAAAAGTTAATATAATGAATTACCCTCCAAAACAACAAAATGCAGTGAGAAGAGCATATATTCTTAAAGAACCATGTCAACCAAAAACTCATGACTTCCCTCAAAGAGAACTTGGAGGTATACGTCGATTTAGTGTCTCTTGGTTCAAAAAGTATGATTGGCTTGAATATAGTATTGAGAAAGATGCAACATTTTGTTTCGTTTGTTACTTGTTCAAGAATGAAGTATTTCTTAATGTGGGGGGAGATGCATTTGTTAATGGAGGATTTAGATCATGGAATAAATCGGATAGGTTTGAGAAGCATGTTGGCGGGGTTAAAAGTGCTCATAATCTTGCTTATGAAAAGTATGTGAATTTAAGAGACTTAAAAAAGAAATCTATTGCATATGCTTTTGATAATGCAAGTGATATAATTCGAAGTGAGTATAAACTCGTTTGACAGCTTCACTTAGTTGTTTGAGGTATCTTTTGCGCCAAGAGTTGGCATTTCGTGGACATGATGAAGGTGAAGAATCAATTAATACGGGAAATCTCCTTGAACTTTTGAAATGACTAGCAGAATATAATAAAGATGTTAAAGATGTTATTTTTACAAATGCTCTAGGGAATAATCAAATGACATCTCCCAAAATTTAAAAAGATCTCATTAATTGTTGTGCAAAAGAAACAACTAATCGTATTAAAGAAGAACTTGATGATGAATATTTTGCTATATTGTCCGATGAGTTAAGTGATGTGTCTCAAAAGGAACAATTAGCTCTTTGCTTGCGTTATGTTGTTGGTACAACAGGAGTGGTAGTGGAGCGTTTTTTTGAACTTATACATGTCGGTGATACAAGCACTTCAAAGTGCAATTACATCTTTGCTTATTTGATTTTCAAAGACCATAAAACAAAAGGGGAACAAACATAAAAGAGTAAACTACTTTTTTTGCCCCATAAATTAGGTGGACTGGCATTTTCGGACACTTTTGTTTCGGGCTGGCCGATTTGGACACTATTTTACAAAAAATGACAATTTATGCCCAATTTTAGCCCGAATTGCTTATTTGGGCTGAAATTGCACTTGATATGCACGTGTGGGCATATTTTCGAGCTCAGCTGGCCAGAATCGGACACGCTGGACCCTTTTTAATACGTGGCATTAAAAAAAAAAGATCTCCCAAGTAATAAAATCGATTTTACCGTTGAGACAATTGAGAACCCTAAATCCCCAATTGAGAAAATTGAAGAACCCTAACACCCATTTCCCAAAGTTGGTCGCTAATTAGCTACGGCCACGAGGCAATCTCTCATCCACCCCGGCGAATAGGCGAAATTCCCACAGGTAAAATCATGAACTTTTGGCATATTCCTCAGCGTTTATGTTTTCATCTCTTTAAGAATTCCAATTCGACCCCTTGAAAGAAAAAACTTCGATTTTGAGGATGATTTGTTGATGTAATCTGTTAAAAATTGACCACTATGTTTTACCCTAATTTGCCACAGCTTCCACATCCAAAATTTGTGAAGAACTGAAAAATGTCATATAAAATAGGAGATATGGTTTGCAATTGTGGAATTAGGGCTGTCATTCACACTTCTTGGAGTAATGAAATCCCAGGAAGAAGGTTCAATTCTTGCCTCCACTACAATGTAAGTAACTATGTAACTTTAAATGAAATGTGTCATGTTTAACTTAATTTATGAACTCAAATGTGTTGAATGAAATATCTTGTGAAGACATCATGTTTTGATTATTTTGCAGAAAGGAGGGTGCGGTTTTTTTGCGTGGGAGGACCCCCCAATGTGTGGTAGATCAAGAAGTTTGATACCTGGTTTGTTGAGGAGAATGAATGCAATGGAGAATGAAAACACAAGCTTGAAGAATGAAATTGACAACATGGTCGAGGAGATCAACAAACTGAAGTTGCGTAATAGAAAGCTACTGAAATTGTTGCTTTCAATTCTAGTAATATGTAGTTTTTGGGGTTGGGTGTGGTTTGGGGTGTTTTAAAAGTGTACCCTATATTTGCTTTGTTGTTGGAGGATGATGTAGAATAGTTTTTGTTGCCCTAATCATGTATGAAGATGGATGAATTGGTTTATGTTGAATATTAAGTGTTGTTTATTTTGCAATGCACAGTGGCTGAATTTCAGTTTATTTTGCAACTTTGCTCACATTGTGTTCAAATCATGTTTTATGTTGGATTCTGTCCTATTTTTGCAATTGAGAATCTGGAAATTAGAAGTTAATATACACATTTATGGAAATCAAAATCTGGAAATTGAGAAATGAACATTGCTTCAAAATAGGCTTTCAGTTGCTTACATTGCTTCAATTGATAATGGCTTTCAGTTGCTTACATGTACCAAAATAGGAGTTGCAGAATTATAATGTCATTATACACAATCCTACACAAAATGGGCAAAAAGACCATAATTTCGAAGCACAAAAACCAACTTGTAGCCTGAATTTCTAGATCATTTTTCCAAAAAAAACCCTGCACATCTATTTCTTTGTTGCTCTTTTCTGGATCAGCTCTGAAAGTGTGACAAACTTCTTGCCATCACTTGAAGGTCCTCTTGGTCTTCCACTTGGTTGTCCCCGTTGAAGTTGCTCGTACATTGAAGGACCTTTGACCTGAGATCCCTGTGTTGCAATGGCTTGGTGAACTTGGATTTGGGGCTGTTGCAGACTCAAGTCCTGCTTCAGAAGCCCCATTAAGCATAGATAAAATTGGTTACATAACTTCATTAGTTAACAATCATCCACAATCAGTTCAGGGAGCACTTACCTCATTTTGCAAGGAACCCCACTCAGAGCCCACATCCTACAACTGCAATCCCTAGTGTTCAGATCAACTGTGTATTGACTTCCATCACAACACTTAATTTGGTAATGACTTCTGGCCCCTTTGATAGGAATACAATCACTCACCCTTTCAGAAGTCTTCTGGATCATTTGTTCAATTCTTGGGCATAGAAATCCCTTCCACTTGTTTTCAGCTTTCTCTCTACTGTGGTTTAATCTTTTCATCACCCACTCCCTAATCCACTCAAGCATAGATAAAATAGGGAGTTCCCTTGCTTCAAGAATGCATTTATTGAAGACCTCACACACATTATTAAGGAGCATATCACACTTAGGGAATTCAGAAAAATGTGACTTACTCCACTCTACTGGGGACTTCTCACTCAGCCACCTCCAAGCACCCTCATTCAATCTTTTCAAAGCTATCATTGCCAGCTTGAACTCACCAACAGTGCTGGCACATGCAGCCTTCCAAAGTGCATTCTTCAATTCTGCACCCCTAAAGCCTGCAACCTGAAAATTCTGGTACAAGTGCCTCACACAGAATCTGTGAGAAGAACCTGGAAAAACTTTACCAAATGCTTGCACTAGTCCCTTCTGTTTATCACTAATAAATGTCATCTCATAATCCTTGCATATGGACAAGTGAATCTTCAAAATTCTCAAGAACCAATCCCATATCTCCCCATTCTCCTTACACACAACTGCCCAAGCTATGAGATATATGCTATTGTTAGGATCTACACCCACAACAGATAAGAACATTCCTTTATGTGGACCTTTTAAAAAACAGTCATCTACCCCTATTATAGGTCTACAACCCCTGTGAAACCCCTCATTCAATGCTCCTAGACACACATAAAATCTGCTAAATCTCTCACATCCATCATCATCCTCTTCAATCCCTAATATCACAGTTGAGGCAGGATTACTTCTCCTCAACTCCTCAGCATAGTCCCAAAGCTTCGCATATTCCTTGTCTGGATCCTCTCTCATCATTTTCACAGCCCTCCTCTTTGCTCTATAAGCACAATCCCTAGACACACTGCTTCCAATCTCTTCAATAATGTCTTGCCTAAAGCCCTGCACCCTCCTTTTTGGATCACTAATGAATTTCCTCCCAAATCTCTCACTCAACCACTTACTCTTAACATTTCTAACATTCTTAGTAGTAGGACAAGTGTGTACATCAGCCACCAATCTAACCCTAAATGACCTCTCATCTGGAACTTTCACTAAATTCACCCTCCACTTACATGTATCCACAACACATCTAGCATAGCATCTAGTGGGATCACTCTTAGTAATCTTCAAGGACCTATGTGGTTTAACTGCATATGAGTCAACTGCCCTCTTAAAATCCTCCATATTACTAAAAGTTAACCCCACAGTAAATATAAGATCATATACACAGTCATAATTAAAAAGAGGAAAATCAACATTACTTTCATCAACATCACTGTCTTTGTATTCATCAAAGGTGAACCCTGTATGAACTACATCTAAGTCACTGTCTGGATCCCCCCTTGGTTCAGTTTCCCCAGCATCTAGCCCTCCTAATTCAGGCCCACCAACATCCACCCCACAATGTTCATGTTTTGGACTTCCATCAGATTCATGCTCTACATTCATGCCATAATTAGACTCATTCATTACATTATCATCAGATTCAATATCTACATCATCATCATAGTCCAATTCATGCATAAACTCATCTACATGATCCATCAAAGATTTATCAACTCCTATGCCCTCAGGAAAGTCATTTCCTATCACCTCATCTACCCCATCACCAACAACCTTGTCAAGCTTTTCAGCATACACATGAAAAGACTTAACAGAAACATGTTTTAAAGCAATTTCATTAAATAATGCATCACTATGTAAAAGTCTAAAACCATTATTTTGAATGAAGTAGAACCTCCTATCCCATTCTCCTAACTCAACCTCAGTCCACCTTTGCAAATCCTCTAGGCACACATTTTCAACTTCTACATAATCATAGTTCATAAAGGTTCCACCCCTATATTCACATTTATTAGAAGTAATAAACTCACCTCCAAAGTGAATGACAAGAGTGACGAATTGATGTTTGTTGTCTGCCAATTTACAAAATATAACACAATAATTAATTAACTTTGAACATAATCTAAATTTCTCCATTAAACTAAGCACACAGTGGCCTAACTTATAGCATATAGGATCTGATAATTCATATAACTTGTAGCATATAGGATTTCATAATTCATATACTATTAGTATTTATATGGACCCATAATTTGGAATACAAAAAACATATAAAATAAAATCAGTATTATATAACCTGCAGAAAAATAAAGACCTTAATTTTGGTTTATGTGGACTACTGAGGACCACAAAACCTCACCCCCCACCAACCCTTCAACATAATAAAGAAATCTCACCCACACCAACCAACACAAAGCACAATAAAGACAACTATATCCTACCCCACATGTTTGGAAAAGCCCCCCTCATAATGTCCAGTATATATAACTAGTCAAAAAAAGAGAAACTCTAATAGTAGAGAGCTTCTTGTCGCGTTTCTTCACCATCTTCAGATCAAAGATGATGCGTACTTCAGACCACGGTGTTGTCTATTCTACAGGTTTGGGTTCGAAAAATTCGTGCTTTGCTGGTGGCGTGGTGGTTGTCCTAGCTAATTAGGGTTCGTTTCCTTTTGCGATTGGGAGTTGGATTTTGGAGATTTTGGGGATTTTGGGGATTAGGGTTCCTAAATCCCAATTCTTATTTGAGGCTCCGAAGTGTCATCCATGATGGATGCCACGTATTTAAAATTGGCCAGCACATCCGATTTTGGCCCGCCAGCCTTAATTAAGCCTACACGTGCAATTTCAGCCCAAATAAGCAATTCGGGTTGAAATTGGGCATAAATTGTCATTTTTTGTAAAATAGTGTCCAAATCGGCCAGCCCAAAACAAAAATGTCCGAAAATGCCAGACCACCTAGTTTACAGGGCAAAAAAAGTAGTTTACTCAACATAAAATAATAAAAAGCAGGATGCAAGGAAACATTGAAGAGTTCAATCACAGCATTTTGATGAAGTAAAATTTTGTCAATAACATATCCCTTTCTGATAGCATTGCTCAAAATAGGGATTTTTATTTTAACATGTTCAAAAGTTTTTACAAACAAAGTTGGGATCTTTCTACATGCCTTGGGTGATTTCATTTCTAGCTTGCGTTGCTCAATACGAGTTAAGGCCTAGCAAGCATAGCCTTATTTCTTCATTGGTATACACACAATCACAAACATACCTGTTTATATTTACAAAATCACGATAGATTCTACATCTGATTTATTTCTTGATCCTGCTTTGTGTTAAATTCATATTTTTGTTTGATATATCTTGTTCCAGACTTGCTTTGACTAATCAACTATTGAGATCTATAGGAGTGAAACTGTAAACTAATCTTAGCCAAATGCCAGATGCAGCAACAAACGTATTCATCAACTGAAGCAAAGACGAGAACGACATCAAGCCTGCCTCACAAGGAGCAAACACATATCTTCCAAAATCTATGACAATGAAGATAATATCAAATTGGAAAGGTGAAGACAATCGTTGAGCAGAACAAGAATAAAAATAGTTAAAACTCATAACAAGTCCCTAGTTATTATGAATTAAAATGATGATATTACGCAAGTAATTGTTCTGGCATTCTACTTCCTAACGCTTTTCCACTTATCATTTACATAAAAATAGTCCGTCAAAATGACTAGTATCAAGTCACAAGAAAAGGACCACATCTTAAGTTAAATGATATGAGCAATATAAAATCGCCAATTCTATAGGACATAAATAGTATAGTAGAAAGATTCCACAATTTGATCTATAAACTTTATTTGTAAAGTTGCAATATAGAATATGAAAGATAAAGATAAAAGCTGGAAATGTTGTTATAGTGAGATCAACTTACAAAAGCATAAACATCTTCTGATAAGAAATTCCTTTAATAATCGCTACGAAATGATGTTGAGGTTGGGAATATGGGAGATGTAGTGCCAGTCCTCTCCACTTCCTCTCTCAATTAACCTTTCCACTTCTGGGCATTCCCCGATAACGAGAGTTTGGAGATTTGGCAATCCTCGGATGCTAGCTGGAAGCAATAGAAACTTGTGGCAGTAGATAATGTGCAGAGTTGTGAGAGATTTTAAATCACCCAACCGGTCTGGGAGTGAATTCGGTTGAGGAATAAACTTTAGATGTAGAACTTTCAGTGAGTATAGATGACGTAAGGCTCTGGGTAGGTACACCATCTTAGCAACTTTTTCAAGCAGAACAAATTCAAGGCAGTTGAGGTCTTTAATCTCCTCTGGCACCTCTAACATTTCTGGGCAATTATTACACTTACAGACTTGAGGGCAGTGCCTCAACCTACTGGCAAACATGTCAGTGTCTCGCTACTTTTTATACATAACTTTGTTAGAGATTTTAAGGCTCGCAGTCCTTCTTCTGGCAGACACTCTTCTTCTGCTCTAAATCAGAGCCAATAGACTTTTAAATCAATGAGATAGAAGAGAAGAAATATATATATCAAATAAGTATATAAGTATTCATATCAACAAGTGTTTTCCAATTGGAAGTAACCTTTTGAAACAAGATCAGATAGAACTTATCTTGATTGCAGAATCTTGAAATTCAAGTTGTACATTAAACTCCAATCTTGACATTAGGTGAATCCAATGCTTCCCTAATCCAATCCAATTCTGAAAGTATCAAGAAATTAATTCTTTCAATAAACGCTTTTCAATAATTGATTGATTAGATCAAAATCTTAAATAAGAAAATATACTTTCCTAAAAGGTAAATCTAACAAAAAAGGAAAACATATTAAGAATTCTACACAAAATTCAAAAACAAGAAATAGAAAGCATAGAAGTACTAACGAGCAGGCTGTCCTTGAAGAATCCACCAACTGTCATTCGAATAATCTTCTTAGACTTCATATTGAGAGGTGTTTGAGAGAAAAAAAGGAAAATAAGATGAAAGGAGAAATAGGGCCAAAATACTGAGAAGAAGAAAATTAGAGGGGCGATGAGTAGGGTTTTCCCTATTGTAACACTGAATCAATCTCTCTAATCCAATTCGAGGCAGCGAGAGCATGTATTTATATATTCGAATGGATGGGGATATCATGCAAGCTATATTTGTTGCAACGGTAAACTATATTTAAGGTAACCCCATGTTTTTTTTCTTTTACTCACGTTTTTTTGGCAACAAGCAATCAAGATTTTTTCTAATTTTATTTATGGAATGTGATTTTCTATTAAACAGTCAAATTTATAGTTAACTAGATTGTGATTAGTACATAGTTGTAAAAAATGGGTCGGGCTGCTTGTAGCAATCGGGCCTCATTCTGTTTTTATCCACTATTTGTTAATCAATGGGAGTAGATATTTAGTTGGGCCCATATTGTACAAAATGTAACCCAAATTGGATTTACTATATTTAGTGTGCCTAATTTGATCCGTTGTTTCAATAGAACATATGGGCCCCCTTTCTGCCCAATTATCAAATTACTAGTACTAGAAAACTAACAGAAGTAAATTGAAAGTAAAATTCAATAAGGGTGGAAAATACCAATGTTTTTAAACAATTTACACAAAACATAACATAAACTCGAAAGAAATTATGGTATGTAAAAAATTTATAAATTGTGAGCCACATCCAGAGTTTCAACTTACAATAGAATGATTTGTTTTCTTTGGGGTAATTATGTTACATGGTGGTTGTATGTAGGGGTTGTGCATGGATCAACTAATCGTTCGAATCAAATTGAAATTGAATTTTTGGTTCAAACCGAACCAAAAATTCAATTTGATTTTTCGTTTTAAAATTTTGAGATTTTTAATTTTCGGTTTCAATTTTGATTAACTGAAATTTCAATTAAATTTCGGTTCGATTCGGTGGATTTTAACCGAATGAACACCCCTAATTGCATGTATGACCACGAGCCAGGGATTGTAGTTGCAACTGTCGACTATTGAGTCAACTCGGAGACTTGGGTGCGGCGACGACGAGAATTGGGAGGCTTAGCGCCGCCATTAAATTTGAGAGCTTTGATGGAAGTATTTTTCGTAGCATTGTTTGTACCATACTCTCAACTTGGTTCTTTAAGTTAGGCTTTGAGTTGGGCTTTATTTCTGGCCGGTTCATAAAGCTTGGAGGCCCAGTCCGTTGCTGTATAGTTTCAAACTAATGGCAAAAAAGCTTACAAATTTGCTCTGCAAACTTCAAACATATCCCACACAACTCTCTAATTTCCTGTGCGAACTTTGAATTTTTTTATTTTTATATTTTTGCCAAAAACTTGGGTTTTTTATTTTAAATGGTATTTTTGTCATCAGATCTCTCTAATTTGGGTAGAATACTTGTTTTTTTTTTCTTTTATCAATTATGGTTAATGATTAGTTGTTTATTTGTCTGTCATTCTTCATTAAATGATTGTGTTACTTTCTAGAAATTTTTCTTTCAAATATATAAAAGTAACATAGTAATCAAATGCATAGAAAATCAACACTTTTCTCATCCACTAATCTAAATTCATGGTACTATATTCATTAAAACATATTAATTATCAAAAGAGTGGGTCTAAAGACACCCCATAATTTTCTAAGGGCACCCCATTTTAGTGTAAATGTTCTAAAAAATTTACATTAAAATGGGGTGCCCTTAGAACATTATGGGGTGTCTTTAGTTCAACCCTTATCAAAAATGTTTTTTTTTTACATAGTAACATGTCCTTTTCCCACATTCCAAATTTCGAGATCTTGCAGCTCATTGCTTTGAGATCAATCAAATCTCAAAACTCATTGATTGATCTTGAAACTCTTAATGATGGCCAAAGTTTTTTTTTTTTTTTTTTAAAGAAAGATAAAAATATGTTTTCTTATGGGATAGGTATAAAACATATTTACCTGATCTTTAATTGGTATAAATCTCACCTTTTTAAAAAATACAGTCAACACAAAGTTTTTTGGCTACTGAGTGTGGGATTGCAACAAAAGATATCTAATTTGTAATTATGGAAACATGTGACTTCTTTAGTACTTAGAAAATGAAACTTTGTTTTTCTAATTCTTATCTTTAATTTAACTTGACAATTTTAACATATATAGAAAGGAAAAACTTTGGAAATTCGGTCTATGTTAGAATAAATATAATAAAATTTTTTCTTGTGATGTCACCATAATTTTTATTGTATTTTGTTTGTACTCGATTTCAATAATTTTGGATCTCAAAATTCAAAATTCCTATTTTATTTGCAATTTAGAAATATGATTTAAAATACCACTTCAATCCTATATAACCATTAGCAACACCACTTTTTTACAATAAACTCAAGATTTCAAAGGTAGAAACCCCTAGAAAATATAAGCATAAAGTAAGAAAGGGTCCTACACACATTTAAAGGCAAAATACAAGAGTTAGATAATTAGACCAACTAACATTGAATCTCAACCCATTTTGAATTAATAATTACTGAATCATTTAAATAAAATGTACTCGTCCATCTCAAGAACTTTATAATTAGGTTTTATTTATTTTTTGAAAGGAGGGATTTTATAATTTGTTATTGTCAGATTGAAGCCCCAAAAAACTCAAGGAAAACATTAATAACACAAGATATTCAATCAACCAAGATCAAGAATAGATCTTAGCACTTGCAGCAAAAGATCAAGTAACAAGAGCAATTGAAAAACACTCAGGGATTTACGTGGTTAAGCATAAACAAGCCTACATCCATGGAAAAATAAGGAAGGGATTTTATTGATCTAACTCTTGCATTTACAGATTACAATAGCTTTCAAGAAGCTGATTAACTCTCAACCTTTCTCTAAGAACTATTAAATGCTGAAAACTGGAAACTCACAAGTAAACTAAACTCTCTATAGAGTTACATATATATAACTTGTTACAAATGGAATGAAAGCAAACGATCAACTAACGAAACGGCAGTGCTAACTGGAAGTAGCCTACTTGGATCCTTCGAAACCGAACAAAAACTGATCAGCCTGCTTGAAACCTTCCCATGCTTCTATTAAAACCGTTATGTAATATGAGGGGTTTAACTGAAGCAAATTGATTAAGGTGGGAACCGGATTTGGAAGCCTGGAAACCGGAAGTTAGAGTCGTGAACCGAAGCTAAGGAATCAGTTGCTAAAACCGGACAAAATCAGTTATTTCAGTTAGGGCTTCTGTTTGGGGGTTAGGGCACGCGATCTTGAGGCGGGAAATTGATTGTGATTTCTTGATCGGTTACTGAAATTGAGTTAGGGCTTTTATGCCTTATATAGTGGGTTATCAATCTGCATAATCAATTGTAACAATTGTCAATTTCTGAGTCGAGTGTTAGCTGATAGGGTTCGTGAGCTATAATACAAAACCCTAAACTGCGTCTTGAGTTGTAACTTCGAAATTCTCTGAATTTGCTTAGTGGAATGAATTGGTTTTTGTTTGAGAGAGTGGATGTAGGTCATATATGACTGAACCACTATAATTCTTGTGTTAATTCTTCCATTTTTCGATTCAATTTGCTGCTGCCGCATTCTAGGGTTCATAGAGGTGTTGGAGTTCATTTTTCTTGCAATTGTTGATAATTGATTCGAGCTTTACAAATTGGCGCCGTCTGTGGGAAGACTGCCACGCCAACATGAGCAACATGAAGCTAGATGTGGAGAAATTCGACGGCAATGGAGATTTCACCCTTTGGAAGGCCAAGATGGAGGCTGTCTTGATACAAAATGGCTGGGAAGATGCTCTTCTGTCTGCTGGAGAAGTATCAGGTTCTTCATCAGAGACTGAGAAGGAAAGAATCGAACGAACAAAGATTGACAAGAAAGCAAGAAGCGCGATTATACTGTGTCTGGCTGGAAAGGCTCTACGTGAAGTATACCAAGAACCAACCGCAATCAGCATGTGAAAGAAACTCGAGGCAATCTATCAGACCAAGTCCTTAGCGAATAGGTTGTTCCTCAAACAAAAATTAATCTCATTCAAGATATTGGATGAAAGGAAGATCTTGGAAAAGGTAGATGAATTCAACAAGCTTCTTGATGACTTGGAAAGTGTTGGGGAAAAACAAAATGAAGAGGACAAGGCTCTTTTACTTCTGAATGCGTTGCCAAGATCGCTGCTCTCCTTCAAGGACGCACTTGTTTACGGGAGAGTAAATCCCCTGACATTGGAAGAAGTTCAGATGGCGATAAAGTCCAGATTTCTATCTGGAACCACTGAGGTAAAAACACAAAACACAGGAGAAAGTTTGCACCTCAAATTCAAAAGAAAGGGGAATTAGCCCAAAGGAAGTGGTCCAGGAAAAGGGGGAACCAATAACACCAAGTCGAATGCAGAAGGAGTTGAGACCAGGAAGTGTTTCCACTGCCATAAACCGGGACACTTGAAGAAGTATTGCCCAGAAAGAAAGCCCAAGATCAACCCTACATCACAACAAGCTGCAGTGGCTCAGGATGAATATGGTGCAGCTGATATGCTGTGTGTAAGCAATTTAGCCATGGAAGAAGCTTGGATTCTTGACTCCGGTTGCTCATTCCACATGTGTCCTATTAAAGAGTGGTTTGCAGACTTGAAACTGCAAGAGGGTGGTATGGTATTGCTTGGTAATGACAGCTCCTGCAAGGTAATGGGGATAGGTAATATCAACCTGAAACTTCATGATGGCAGCATTAAAACTCTACAACAAGTCAGGTATATCCCAGGTTTAAAGAGGAACTTGATATCCCTGGGCTGGTTAAATGCAAAGGGCTATGATTTCTGCACCAAGGAAGGTCAGATACTGGTTTCTAAGGGAATGGATCTTGTGCTGAGAGGAAAGAAACTGAATGGCCTATATGTTTTGGATGGTTCTACTCTAATTGGAGAAAGTGCTGCTGTAACCAAGGTACCTAACATAAACATCTGGCACAAGAGACTTGGACACATTGGTGAAGGAGGACTAAATGAACTGATCAAACAACAAGCTATACAAGGACTACAAGTACAGAAGCTAGACAAATGTGAATTCTGCATACTTGGGAAAGCAACGAGACAAGGCTTCAAATCAGGTATACACTCTTCCACTCAACCTCTTGATTATGTACATTCGGATGTGTGGGGACCAGCTAGAACTGAAACACATGGTGGGGCAAGATATTTTGTATCTTTCATTGATGATTTTTCTAGAAAAGTCTGGGTGTATACTATGAAGCACAAGTCAGAAACCTTTGCAAAATTTCAAGAGTGGTTAAGTTTGCAGGAAAACCAAACTGGAAAGACTCTCAAAGTACTTAGGACTGATAACGGGTTAGAGTTCCTCTCTGATGAGTTTCAACAATTTTGCAAAAGTAAGGGCATTTTGAGGCATAGGACTGTTGTGGCAACTCCACAACAAAATGGAGTTGCCGAGCGCATGAACAGAACCTTACTGGAACGTGTCAGGTGTCTGCTGTTAGATGCAGGTCTTCCCAAGTCCTTTTGGGGTGAGGCATTAGCAACAGCTGTGTTCTTGATCAATAGAAGTCCCACATCTGCTACAGGTCACAAAGTCCCTAATGAGAGTTGGTTTTGAAAACCAGTTAAGTATAATTTCCTCAAGGTGTTCGGATGCTTAGCATATGCCCATGTAAACCAAGATAAGTTAGATGCTAGAGCCATAAAGTGCATCTTCATTGGATATCCCTATGGAGTTAAAGGGTATAAGCTGTGGAGCTTAGAGAACGGCAATCACAGGTGCTTTATCAGCAGGAATGTTGTATTTGAGGAAGAAGTTATGGCATACAAAGCAAAGTATGGGAGAAATTCAGACCAACAACATCAAGACCTGGATAATAAATCTGAAGATACAAATGTTCAGGTGGAGTTGCAAGCTGATCAGGAACAGGCAGAATTGATGGAGCCTCAAGTGGATCAGATGGAAGATGAAGCACAACACCAAGGAAATGATAATGAGAGTTCAGATAACTCTCGGACTGATGATGATCAGGAAGCACAGCAACTGGACTTAAGAACTTATCAGCTGACAAGAGATAGAAACAGAAGAAACATAAAACCTCCAAACAGGTTTGGACATGCTGATACAGCATACTACACATTAAGTGTTGCACAAGACCTGGAATTTGATGATCCTGAGTCATTCAAGGAAGCTATGAGTTCACAAGACAGGGAAAGGTGGCTTGAAGCCATGAATGAAGAATTGCAATCCTTACAGAAAAATCAGACTTGGGAACTTGTAAATAAGCCATTGAATCAGAAAATTATAGGAAGTAAGTGGATTTTTAAGCGCAAGGTGGAGGTTTTTGGGTCAGAGAGGATAAGATTTAAGGCCAGGCTCGTAGCAAAAGGGTTCACACAAAGAGAAGGTATAGATTACAATGAGGTGTTCTCCCCGGTTGTTAAGCATGTTTCTATAAGGATTTTGTTGGCTTTGGTAGCTCAAGAAGACATGGAATTGCACCAGCTTGATGTTAAGACAGCATTCCTACATGGTAGTTTGGATGAAACTATATACATGCAACAACCTCAAGGATTCATCAAACCTGGAACTGAGAACAAAGTCTGTCTACTTAAAAGGTCCCTGTATGGACTTAAGCAAAGTCCCCGACAGTGGTACAAGAAATTTGACAGTGTTATGCTGAGCATTGGACTGGAAAAGTGCAGCTATAACAGCTGTGTTTA
Organism: Scutellaria barbata; assembly: GCA_028654395.1. Lineage (NCBI taxonomy): Eukaryota > Viridiplantae > Streptophyta > Magnoliopsida > Lamiales > Lamiaceae > Scutellaria > Scutellaria barbata. Next base: position 897,910 of record CM053645.1, on the reverse strand, counting down.
CATGGAAAGGGAAGGAAAGTCAGTGATTACATTACTTCTCCTTTATGTAGATGACATGTTGGTAGCAAGTAAAAGTCTGATCAGAATAAAAAGTCTCAAAGAAAAGTTGTCCACTCAATTTGAAATGAAAGACTTGGGATGTGCTAAAAGAATGTTGGGAATGGATATAATCAGAGATAGAGCCTGCAACAAGCTATTTCTTTGTCAAACAGATTATATAGTCAAGGTTATGAAAAGGTTCTTTATGCATCAATCTAGATCTGTAAGTACACCTCTTGGAGCTCAATTTAAACTCAGTGAAAGTCAGAAGCCGCAGACAAGAGAAGAGATGAAGTATATGGAAGGAGTGCCTTATGCTAATGCCATTGGTAGTGTAATGTATCTTATGGTTTGCAGCAGACCAGATATTGCTTTTTCAGTGAGTAAGGTGAGCAAGTATATGTCTAATCCTGGTAAAGTCCACTGGGAAGCAGTAAAGTGGTTGTTTAGGTACTTGCAAGGGACTTCAAATGTTGGACTAAGTTTCAGTAAACAGCAGGGACAAGTGAATGTTCTACAAGGCTATGTAGATAGTGATTTTGCTGGGAGCTTAGATACTAGAAAGTCGACTACAGGTTATGTTTTTACCTTGTATGGATCAGCCATTTGTTGGAAAGCTTTTCAGCAGAGTGTGGTAGCCCTTTCAACTACTGAAGCTGAGTTCTTAGCCATGACTGAGGCAATAAAGGAAGCGATATGGCTTAAAGGAATTCTCAAGGAGTTGAACGTCAAGCAAGGAAGAGTAACAATTTTCTGTGATAATCAAAGTGCATTGCACTTATCGAAACACCAGACATTCCATAGTAGGTGTAAGCACATTGATGTGAAGTTTCATTTTGTTAGAAACCTCATTGACAAAGGAGAGATTAAGGTAAGGAAAATCAGTACAGAAGACAATCCTTCAGACATGTTCACTAAAGTGTTGCCAGGTCCGAAGTTCGAGTACTGCAAAAGGCTGATCAACTTGATCAGTTGGGAAGAGAAGGAGTGAAACAAAGTGTGAATATCCTGAACAGAAGTCATGCAATTTCATCAGTGAAGGTGGAGATTTGTGAGGGGTTTAACTGAAGCAAATTGATTAAGGTGGGAACCGGATTTGGAAGCCTGGAAACCGGAAGTTAGAGTCGTGAACCGAAGCTAAGGAATCAGTTGCTAAAACCGGACAAAATCAGTTATTTCAGTTAGGGCTTCTGTTTGGGGGTTAGGGCACGCGATCTTGAGGCGGGAAATTGATTGTGATTTCTTGATCGGTTACTGAAATTGAGTTGGGGCTTTTATGCCTTATATAGTGGGTTATCAATCTGCATAATCAATTGTAACAATTGTCAATTTCTGAGTCGAGTGTTAGCTGATAGGGTTCGTGAGCTATAATACAAAACCCTAAACTGCGTCTTGAGTTGTAACTTCGAAATTCTCTGAATTTGCTGAGTAGAATGAATTGGTTCTTGTTTGGGAGAGTGGATGTAGGTCATATATGACTGAACCACTATAATTCTTGTGTTAATTCTTCCATTTTTCGATTCAATTTGCTGCTGCCGCATTCTAGGGTTCATAGAGGTGTTGGAGTTCATTTTTCTTGCAATTGTTGATAATTGATTCGAGCTTTACATGTAATCGCACTTTATCAACACGGTTTATAAGTGAGATGCGATTTCTTCTATTTCCAATAGCTGAGATAATAGATGCATTTGCAGAGAAGCACTTTCATAAGTCAACCGCGCTTTCCTTGTGTTTGGCTTCAGAAGAAAAAGAAAAGAAAAAAACGTATGGCAGAACAGCACCTTTTTTAAGTAAACTTGCGATTCTTCCTCATTCAACAGAAAAGGCTGAAAACATAGCTAACACTTACAGTTATAAAACTCTACATTTTTATAATGAATTACTGATTGATCCGATCTCTGTGCTTAAGGGTTAAATCTTATCTGCTCCTTTTTTTGATGTTAAAATGTCATACTATTGATATAATTGTTGCGTTTTTTGAGTGCGTTTAGTGAGTGTTTTTTCGATAAGTCGGGCTCAGCATCATGTGTTTCTGTTATTTGTTCTATTAGGTCAGTTGGCTGATTTATATATGTTCTTAAGTATCTAAAACTTTTTAACAGAACTCTAGTCCTAATCTGAAAATGTTGATCAAATAAATTTATGTATTGTTCAGGTGCTTTTCCTATGCCAATGTCTCCCTAATAAACCCTTATCTTTCTTCTGTGGATGAGTGTTTTAATATTCATGTACATATGTAATGCAAATACTTTATGTCTACTATATTTTGGATCTTAATTGGAAGAAGTTTTGTTGTTTTGGAGGAGTCTCAAAGTTTAATTTTTGAGGGCTTGAATGTAAGTTGCTTTCTACGTTCCAAGCCTCTTGTGCAACTCTCCAGAGAATTGAAATGTGGTAGAAAAGTAACGTTCTTATCGTTCATGGTAGAAAAACTAAATTGTTATTTATTCATGTTATGTTTCTGTATTTTATTATGCTTTGGATTTCTCGATCATGTACTAGGTGAAATGCATTGGATAGACCTATGCATGTCACATGGCCATTAATTTTATTTTTTTAAACTATGGTTAGTTATTTTAAGTATTAAGTATTCAAGATATATTAGCATGATCAATACTTGTTAGACTAAAAAACATCTTCTTGTTCAGTCTAAGGATTCTTCAAAAGCTGTAACAACCAGAAAATGACTATCATGAATGCGATGTTGAGATGGATATTTCCTTCATGTTTGAAAGCTTGTAACCATTACATGGATTCAAGAACTCAGTTTTCTCATCAGAATTCAGCCTCAAGAATCTACCTTTCGGATATAAGTGACCCCGGAATTCGCCGTATCAGGGAGTATATATATCCTTGTTTTGATTCACTTTACACACACGATTCATAAAATACACATACATATTACTCGAGAGAATTTAGAGCGATTTAACTGACTTGAGCGTCGGAGTCCCATCGCCGGGAACCCCTCCCAATATTTGTTTTGCAGGTTTTCGAATCCGAGGTTTCGAGTTTTCGGGTTTTGATTTCGAGAAGATGCACGTCAGACTGGAACCACATCACTTGTCATAATTAAAATTTCAAAAAATAAATTAAATTCTACATCATTAAACAAACAATTAACAAAATGGGAAAAAATTTCCACGTCATAAATCACTTGAAAAAATTGAAAAAAATATATAGAAATGTTAAACAAAAAGGCGACTTCCCTCTAAAAATTCCAAAATACAATCTAAGCCAAACCATAATCTAGTTAAAAATCCCTAATTTTCCCCATTTTTAGTTGGTTTTTTTCAAATGGTGTGGAATTCAATTTAATTTTTGAATTTTTTAATTACGATCTCATCAAGAAATTAACACGTGTCGCCACATCACCAGAAAACCCCTATTTAAGGATCACACGTGATATTTTCCACGAAATTTGAATTTTTAGACAAAAAATGAATTGAAATTGAATGAAATCTTAAATTGTTGAACTACATGGAAAATCATGATAATTATGATACTATTATAGAAAGAGTCTATATAGTTATAGTTATTAGCTGAAAAATGATTCAAACTCAAGATGATGCATAATCAACTATTCAGATTTATAGGAGTGAAATTGGAAACTAACATTAGTCAAATGCCAGATGATCAAGCAACAAATGCATCCATCAACTCATCAAGTGAAGCAAAGCATAAACATCAATTAATTAATTAAGATTTCATTACATTTCATTCCCTAAATTAATTAAGCTTAATTTGAACTTTTACATAAAATAAAATTACAAAACATGGGAAAAAAAGAACCATGAGCTAAATAATTTATATCATTAGCAAAAAAAACACATTCCATAAAAAACACACTCAATTACCATTGCCAAAAAAAAAAACGTGAGTAAAAGCAAAAAAACAGGGATTACCTTAATTATACTTTACCCAAAAAAAAAACGTGAGTAAAAGCAAAAAAACAGGGATTACCTTAATTATACTTTACCGTTGCATACTTAACCATCTATTTGAATTTATAAATATATGCTCGCTGAGAGATTCAGTGTTACAATAGAGAATTAGGGACTCATCGCCACTGTGATTTTCTTCTTCTCAGTATTTTTGACCTTATTTCTCTTTTCACCTTCTTTTCTCTTCTCTCTCTCAAACACCTCTTGATATGGAGTCTAAGAAGATTATTCGAATGGCGGTCGGTGGATTCTTCAAGGGCAGCCTACTCGTTAGTACTTCTATGCTTTCTATTTCTTCTTTTGAATTTTGTATAGAATTTCTAATATGTTTTACTTTTTTGTTAGATTTATCTTTTAGGAAAGTATATTTTCGTATTTAAGGTTTTGATCTAATCAATCAATTATTGAAAAAGGTTCATTGAAAGAATTAATTTCTTGATAAGGGAGGTATTGGATTCACCTAGTGTCAAGATTGTAGTTTAATGTACAACTTGAATTTCAAGATTCTGCAATCAAGATAAGTTTTATGTGACCTTGTTTCAAAGGGTTACTTGCAATTGGAAAACACTTGTTGATATGGATACTTATATACTTATTTGACATATATATTTCTTCCATTCTATCCCATTGATTTAAAAGTTTTTTGGCTCTGATTACATTATCGATATTGTTGAGGCTGGTTGCTATAATGATGTTCAGCATGTATAGCTAAACAACACAATGATGAATTGGGCTAAACACCAAAAGGAGAAATTGGGCTTTATCTTTTGATTTCCAAGATTACTGTGTTGCTGCAAGTGCTATGGGTAAAATGACATCATTGTGCTAAACTCCAAAAGGAGAAATTAAGTTTTATCTTTTGATTTTCAGGATTATTGTGTTGCTGCAAGTGCTATGGGTAAAATAAATGGGCCGAGTTGGTTGGGTAAAGTTGAGACTATCAATAGTGCCCTCTTGAGTTAGTCTCCTTTAATCCTAATCTATGGCCTAATCTAATTACCCCAAATGAATGGACAGGGGTTAGGTAAAGTTGAGACTCTCAATAGTGTTATCATGAGTTAGTCTCTTTTAATCCTAATCTATGGCCTAATCTAATTACCCCAATGACTTTTTGGTGGCCATATCCGTTGGATTCTAATGTCCCAAATGGCCCAATCGAATAACCCTTCGGGGCACTATTGCTTTGGGCCCAATTTGTTGAACCTCATGCCCTGATACAGGGATCCAACTTTTCTAGTCTAATGTAACTAAAGATTGGGCTGATTTTAACGGGCCCAATTAGTTGGTTGGAGTTTAATAAGTGGCTGTTCTAATACCTTAATCCTTCGGATTATTTGTAAGTACAAACTCATGTGTTGCTCATGTGTGCTAATTGTTGGGATATGTATCCAATTGTTGTTTTACCCCTTGTGACTATACTGGTGGTGGCCGTACATGCTAGACTCTTATGTACCTAATATGTATTCAATTGATGTGTTAATTTTTAGCTAGACTCTTATGTACCTAATATGTATTCAATTGATGTGTTAATTTTTAGCTAGACTCTTATGTACCTAATATGGTGGTGGTCATACATGCTAGACTCTTATGTACCTAATATGTATCCAGTTGATGTGCTAATTTTTAGCTGGACTCTTATGTACCTAATATGATGGTGGCCGTACATGCTAGACTCTTATGTACCTAATATGTATCCAACGGATGTGCTAATTTTTAGCTAGACTCTTTATGTACCTAATATGGTGGTGGCCGTAGATGCTAGACTCTTATGTACCTAATATGTATCCAACTGATGTACTAATTTTTAGCTAGACTCTTATGTACCTAATATGTATTCAACTGATGTGCTAATTTTTAATATCCCTTTGAGCTATTATTTAGGCATGAATAATGATTTCTATGCATGGCTTCTTTAATAGTAAACAAAATGTTGGCGGATTTATACTTTTCCTTTTCATGTTTTCACTAAAGTTTATACGTAAAATCATCAGCTTTTCTATGCCTATAAATGTTGTGTGAATATGTAATTATCATATGAAAGAAGGCTTTATTTATTACACTTTTTCCTAGTTAAAAATTTATATAGCTCCTGCTATCCCTCTTCTCTGTTTGTGTATGTTGATCTCCTACATATCTTGGTTTTATCTTTTAAATAAAATTTGCAATGCTCTTTTGCTTCTTTTTTGTTGTATTCTTTTACTAATGCATTTGATGTAGAAAATTCAGCAAACTAAACATTCACTGCTTCTTTTTCATTTCATTTCTAGCTTGCGTTACTCAATATGAGTTAAGGCCTAGCAAGCATAGCCTTATTTCTTCGTTGGTATACACACAATCACGCACACATACCCATTTATATATACTAAATCATGATAGATTCTACATCTGATTTATTTCTTTATCCTGCATTATGTGTTAAATTCACATTTTTGTTTGATCCTGTTCCGAACTTTGCTTTGAATAATCAACTATTGAGATCCATAGCAGTGAAACTAGAAACTAACCTTAGGCAAATGCCAGATGCAACAACAAATGTATTCATCAACTGAAGCAAAGACGAGAATGCCATCAAGCCCACCTCACAAGAAGCAAACTCATATCATCCAAAATCTATGACGATGAAGATTATATCGAATTAGAAAAGTAAAGACAATCATTCACCAGAACTAGAATAAAAATAGTTAAATATTCGTTACAAGTCCCTAGTTATTGCGCATTAAAATGATCAATGAAATTATGCAAGTAAATGTTCTGGCGTTCTAGTTCCTAATGCTTTTCCACTTATATTTACATAAAAATAATCTGTCAAACTGACTAGAATCAAGTCACAAGAAAAAGGACCACTTCTTATGTTAAATGATCACAACAATATAATTAAAATCACCAGTTTTATAGGAGATAGATGGTATAGCAGAAAGATTGCAGAACTTAATCTGTAAAGTTGCAATATAGAATACAGAAAGATAAAGGCTTGTCTAAGAACACGAGTAAGGTATATATATGAGAAGCTGTTGCAGTAATTAAGAAATAAATCATCCTCAAAAGCCAACAGAAGAGTATGATATACAAATAAACATAATTAAAATGCAGGAATGGTGATTTATTACATTGATTAAGCAACACATTTAAGGTGGCAGAATAGAAAAGCTGGAAATGTTATTATAGTGAGATCAACTTACAAAAGCATAAACATCTTCTGATGTGAAATTCCTCTGATAATCGCTACGGAATGATTCTGAGGTTGGGAATATGGGAGATGTAGTGCCAGTCCTCTCCACTTCCTCTCTCAATTCGCCTTTCCACTTCTGGGCATTCCCCGATTTCGAGAGTTCGGAGATTTGGCAATCCTCGGATGCTAGCTGGAAGCGATAGAAGCTTATGGCAGTAGTGAATGTGCAGAGTTGTGAGAGATGTTAAATCACCCAACCAGTCTGGGAGTGAATTCAGTTGAGGAAGAAACATTAGATGTAGAACTTTGACCGAGGACAGATGACGTAAGGCTCTGGGTAGGCACACCATCTTAGCAACTTTTTCAAGCAGAACAAATTCAAGGCAGTTGAGGTCTTTAATCTCCTCTGGCACCTCTATCAATTCTGGGCAGTCTTTTACACTTAGAGACTTGAGAGCATTGAGGTGTCGCAACCAACCTACTGGCAAACATGTCAGTGTCTCACTACTTTGTATACTTAACTTTGTCAGAGATTTTAAGGCTTGCAGGCCTTCTTCTGGCAGAGACTCCTCTTCGGCTCCAACAACTCCTAGTGACTCCAGATTAGTGAGTTTTTCCAGCATCGCCAATGGAAGGCATTTCATGTTCTCTCCAAATCCCACAGTAAGTGAAGTTAGAGCATCAAGCTTCGCGACCGAGGTTGGTATTAAGCCACCGCAATTCTGTATGTCCAACTCTTTGAGGGATGAGAGTTGTGGCAGTGTTATTGAAGAGCAAGAATCCATCTTTAGCTTTCTTAGATTTGGGAATACTTTTATGCTCACTTGCTCCTTCAATACCCCTTTCAGATTGGGGAGAGAACACAACTTAAGTGTTTTCAGAGATGGGAACAACGTATCTATTGCATTTTCATCTTCAATGATGTACTCCACCCCCATATTCTTTAACTTCAAGAATTCTAGATGAGGTAGCTTTCCTAGTTCTGGAAGATGCAAACAATGTGGACTATCCACAACATCAATCCTAACTATATTTTTCAGAACTGAATCTGTCATCCAAACTGGAAAGCACCTACCGTTGAAGCCTTGTATACTTAAAGTTTCAAGATTTGGGTGAGGTTGAAGAGCTTCCAACACCTTTTCATCTATATCTGAACTTGATTCTGAACTATACCTTTCCCATTTCAAGCATAAACTACGAAGGTCTTTTTTCTCAGCAAGGTTTGCTTTCTCTGCATCTTTATAGCTTGCCACTCTCTCTAGCTGCTTAATCTCAAGCCTACCGCCGAGGTTCAAACGTTGCAATTCTTCAAGTTGTTTACCTCTTTCATAACCCACTATAAATAGACTCAATGTTTTGAGACAAGTTAGTTCTCCAAGTTTTGAGGGCATCCTTCTCAACGATATGCATTGCTCCATACAAAGATGACGAAGATTTTTTAAGTATCTCATTTTACTAGGTAATGCCACAAGCATCTGACAGCAAGTCAGATCCAAAATTTGCAGATTCCAAAGAGTGCATAATGAGTTGGGCAGTGTACGAATTAGAGATCCAAATAAACTTAAGAGTCGCAAATGTTTGAGATTACCCACAGTAGAAGGCAAATTTCTTATTATTCTTCTACCACTTGCATCTAATGCTCTCAAATGGTTAAACTTGGTTAAGATGGAAGATATATCCATATTATTATGGAGAGTGCTTCTAGGAAATGCCACAAATTTTTCACTTAAATTTACCTGGCGAATCTTGGCATAAGATGTGCTTGTAACTTGTCCTTCAACTTGTACCCCAGGAACTTTATTCTCCATGATTGATTGTGCGAGATCATGAACAAGATCGTGCATTGTGATATAGTCAGTGGTGGAACCATGTTGGAATAAGGATCTTAGAAGTAACTCGTTGCATATTAGATTACCAACATCCTCCACTTCCAATACGCCCCTTGATGATATATATCCATGGCTCATCCAAAGACGGATCAATCCTTCTTTCCTAATTACAAAGTCTTTTGGAAAGACTGCAAAATAAGCAAAGCACTGTCTTAATTCAAGAGGAAGATGATGATAACTCAATCTCAAAGCTGGCAATAGTGAAGTTTCTTCTTGTGGTAAATTCCACAATTCACTTTCCTTCACATAAATCCATTCATTCTCGGTCCTCTTGAATCGTAGAAGACCACCAAGTGCCTTAGCAGCCATAGGCACACCAGCACACTTCTTCACAATCTGCTTCCCAATGGCTTCCAGGTTCGGATACTTCTCTTTCTCATCTTCAGTGAATGCACGTTCCCTCATGAGCATCCAACAATGCTCTTCCGATAGACCCTTCAGGCAATGGGGCGGAAGTGTTCCCATAATATCAGCAACCATCTTGAGGCGTGTGGTGACGATGATGGAAGTCCCGTTCGAACCACACGCCAATATATTTTTCAACACAAACCACTTCTCTTGGTCGGTGTTCCATACATCGTCTAACACCAACAAATATCTTTTCCCATTCAACAAATCCCATAGGCGACGTTGTAAGCTATCCAACTGCAGCAAACCCGACACGCTTCCACTCCCCATTGCAGATTCAATCATACCTCTGATCAAAGTCTCCTGATCAAAATTGTCAGAGACACAAATCCAAAGTTTTTTCTCAAAATGCTCAACCACCCGAGGATCATTGTAAAGTGACTGAGCAAGAGTGGTCTTGCCAAGGCCTCCAACACCAATGATGGGCATAACAGAGATTTGTTGATTCTCTATCACACCTTTCACCAATATATTCACGATCTCCTCTTGATCTTCCTGCCTGCCATAAATTTGATGAGGCTGATTCAGAAATGAACCTGTTGCACGCCCGCCATGGACGTCTCTTGGATTCTCTGTTGTGGGCATCTGGCTCAGACCAAACTTTTCACGCTCAGCAGCAACATCGTCCAGCTTTTTTGTAAGTTTTTTCATCCTAATTCCGATGTCGTGTCGGAACACAACATTTTGCAGGCTGCAACAACTCAGTTTGCTATTTCTGAGTTTCAGCTTAGAGACATGGGTGGCACATTCATCAAGTAGGTCCTCAATCTCGAAAGTATGATCTTTGAGCTTGCACAGCCAATCTTGTAGCTCTTTGCTTTCCAGTTTCTTGTCTTCAGCATCTTGTAACACAGCTTGGATGGTGGTGAAGCTGCTGCTAAGCTTCTTCATCTCCTCGTCGACGCCCATAATTAATCCGATCTCATCTTTGATGAGGGAGACCAGATTTTCAAGGACAACTTGACACAAAGCAGATTCAGCCATAGTGAAACAAATTTGAGAAATATGTTTTGATTGTAAAATTGTTTGAGGTAGCAGATGAAGAATGATGAATGTGATCATGTGGTGGGCGTGATGGTTAAGATGGGCATGTAATGTAGTGATGGCAAACAAGGGAAGTATCTAGTGCCTCCACTTGCAGAAACAAGATGAATAATCAAATGCAAGTTTTAAGTTTAACGACAAACAAGAATGGAGTTTAGAAAATGCGCCCATTGTATTTGCTCACCAAGTCTGACCAAGTTGTCTCTCACTTTTATTAATGAACCAATAACTAAATCTAATTCATCAATAAATAAATAAAAATAAAATAAGAAAGGCCAACTCAGAAAGGGGAAATCATAAATCCCTAATTCTAAACTGAAAGAAGAAAAAAAAGAAAAAAAAAAAACTAATTCTGTTAATATAATAGAGAATTGGATTTCATCTCCCTCAAATACTCTCAAAACCCTAATTATTTAAATTGATTACAAATTTATCAGTCCAATAAAAAGTACTCACTTGCTCGCCGTCTTCATTTTCTTTTTATTGGCAATTCGATCAAGTGGACGGTAGAAGGAAGAAGAGAGGAGGCCGCGCTGTGCAGCGCCGCCATGGCAATAGAAGAAGGCTCAATTAGACTTTTACTGTGGGGGGTTAATATGTAATTTCAAACCAAATTACTAAATTAGGGTTTTGAAAGAATTTGGGGAAGATGAAATCCAATTTTTTTTTTCTTTTCTATTTTTAACTCCAACTACCCTTTTAATTTAGAATTGGAAATTTGATTCGCCTTATTTAAATTATCGTTTTTAATTTTCATTTTCTAGTTTTTTTATTAAGTGGATTATATGAGTCACATTTTCAAAGATTTTACAGTAGAATACATAGTAATACTTTTTGAAATTGAGTGTATCAATTCTTTTGCTGCTTTTTCACTGAACATAATAATACCACATTACATTACATCTTAACTACACACTAATTATAAACAAATTCTCTATATTGAAATCATCGAGGGTTTTCTTGAATTGATTATGCTAATAACATAAATTAAAGTATTCCCATAATTAGAAATTTTGAAGAATAACTTATAACAATAATTTTAATCCTTTTTGTCTCAACTAAATTTTGTTTTAGATCATGCAACCTCAAATTAAACAAATTGCAAATGTAATTACATGAAAAATTATCGTTTATAATGTATTTTTTTTTTGTTTTTTTTTTTATAATTTATAATTTCTATTTAGATGTGTTGATCATCCACTACCCATTACTCCATTAGTTATTAGTAACCTCAAGAATTTTCCACCCGTATTGTATTTTACTTTCAGTTTATCTATGTTTATGTTAATCTTCTAGTGCTAGCAATTTGATAATTGAGCAGAAAGGCGGGCTCATATGTTCTATTGAAACAACAGATCAAATTAGCTCCACAAAATATAGTAAATCCAATTTGGGTTACATTTTGTATAATATGGGCTCAACTAAAACAAATAGTGTATAAAAACAGGAACATACTCGATTGTTACAAGCAGCTCGGCCCATTTCTTACAACTATGTAGAAATCACAATCCAGTTAACTATAAATTTGACAGTTTAACAAAAAATCTCATTTCATAAATAAAATTAGAAAAAATCTTGATGGCTTGTTGCATACATAAAATTACAAAAAAATCTTGATCGCTTGTTGCATACTCAATTATTGCAAAAAAATAACGTGAAAAAAAAAAATCAGGGGTTACCTTAAATAAATATATTTACCGTTGCAAGAAACATGCCTTATATGATGTCCCATTCATTCGAAATTATAATAGAGTCGCCGCCTCGGATTGGAGGGAGAGAGAGAGATTCAGTGTTACGATATGAAATTAGGGAAAACCCTACTCATCGCCACTGTGATTTTCTTCTCAGAATTCTTTGCTAAAGGTTTGAGGTTCTGGATAATAATAATCATATTCAGAAGTGTTTCTCTTTTTTTGATAAAGTTTGTAATTGTTTGGTTTTGTTGACTGATCAGGAGTCTCAGGAACTGAAGTTTACAAGGACCAATTCCTTCTTGGAGCAATTCTCCAAACATTTCTTACATGTAAGTCGATATCCATCAGCATTCCGTGAGTTGATTTCTGAACGGGAAACTCAACATTTATCTCTTAAGTTGTGGCCTTTATGAGATGTGGAGTTTCCTCTCTCATAAGAGTAATCACACATCACAAACTATAGGGTGATTGATTACCGTGCTAGAATATTGATCTATTTATTTACCTTTTCATATGATAATTAGGAGATTGAGATTTCAGAGACATAAGCCTGAACCAGCATAGTGGACCAATACCAACAGACGCACTTTCAAGAAATATTACAACTATGTAAGCAATCATTTTCTGACTTTGTTAAATTGCTTTTGACCTTAATCAATAGAAGTCTACTTTAAGAAAACTTTGATTTTCATCTCCGTAACCACTTTTTACTCTTCCTGCTGGTGTTTCAGGGCTTACTCTTTTGCAAAAATTGTGAGCAACCATCAGTTTTCTATCTATTATGTATGTCCTTAATGGAACTTGTATAACTTTTCATTTTGTTTACTTGATTTGATTTTTTAATTACTTTAAGCTTGCCAAAGAGATGCAAGCCTCGGCCGCTTGAGCACCCTTGTGCGCCTCTCACCCTAAATAAGCATAAATAATCAGTACATTTTATTAGTTGCTTGGATATTCATACCACTTTTCACATTCTGCAGTTTGACGATGATAGTTTGAAGTTAATATACGACATTCTATGCAAACAAGTTCATCATTTTGTTATGTAAAAACATCATATTCGTCCATTATAAGTTATTTTAAGATAATTTCTTTCTTGCAAGAGTGTCTTTGTATTCAGTTTTGGAGCGAACTGTTTCGTTGATGGTCCTATGATGGTCCTGTCAGGTGTCTTCTTTGTAACCTAGAGAGTTAATTCTGCCTTTTAGGACTATTGGTGCTTTCCAATTGCATGAAACACTTTGTAACATGGTAAGATATATAATTATGATTGGAAAGCACTTATTGAAATGGATATGTATATATACATGCTGTTAGGAGGCTGTGGTTATGCTCTTATAAAGACTTGGAATTGCTTCTGTGATGAGCAACATACGGAGGTGAATCAGCTGAAATATGTGTGCTATGACTCCTGAATTTTTAATCTTTCATGTCTTCTGGTACTCATTGATTTTTTTTCCTCCTATCTCATCGACGTAAAAATCTCTGGCTCTGATTACAATATCGATGTCATTGAGATTGTTTGAGTGAAGGGCCTCTCCCCAGTGTGGATGGTGTAGTAATGATGTCCATGGTGGTAATTATATTGACGAAGATGTTGAGACGGTAATTATGTTTATTTAGGTTTTGTTCATGTTCCACAATCATATTCAACTGCCTCTTGTCTTCTCTTAGTTTCACAGTTTTTAATGGGAATAAGATTTTTTAGTAGAACATGCAACACTTTACTTGATGATGATAATATTGATAGCTGCAAGTCTTGATTAGCGTGATACAAGTATGTCGATAGATATGTGATGATGGTTGACCTTTTATTCCTGTGATTGTTGCATATCAAGTGTCGTCCTATGTATGGTGTATCACGCATGAATTATTTTGATATTTTAAAATTTATATAATTTATTCCTTATGTTGCTTTTTTGTTATTTGGTGCATTGCAAAATTTAGTTCTTAATTTCCTGCTCAATATTTTTGTATACTGCAACCAACCATCCCATGTAATGCAAATACTTTTCGTCTGGCATATTTTTGATCTCAATTAGAACGAGGTTCTGTTGCACCGGAGGAGCAAAAAGTTAAATTTCTGATGGGCTTGAACGTATGTTACTTTCTATGTTCCAAGACTTCCTGCAACTACCCAGAGTAGATGGTACGTTCAGTTGTAATATTTAAATATTGACACTAGAGTTGTTTCTCTGAAATCTCGAATTTTCTCAATTCATTTATGATTTCAAATTTCTTTATGTCTGCAATATAAACACGGACATGCCTTTAATGACACTTCTTGCAGGGTTTATATCTCTACACTATGTGGGTTGAGGAGACACTAATAGAGGACAACTTATTCCTTGACATCCTTTTCCTTGTTCATTATGAGTCTTTTTGTTGTACATGTGACACTAAATGATGGAAAAGATTATGTGTGTTGTTTGAGGTGATCTTTCTTGCTGAAGTTGTACTTGAGATTATTTTTTGTGTTGGTTTTATCTTATTTATCTTAGTTTATTTCTATCATACAGGGTATTGTCATTGGGTCTTACATTCAGTAACTGGCAATAGCCCCTAAAGCTGTTGTTGCCAAAGTCCAGTTGCTATTCATAGAATATTTGAATGTAGAAAATCTTCTTCAAATGATCCATGATAATATTCCTTTCAGGTTTTGATACAATCTTTTTTTCTTCTTATTATTATTTCCTGTTCTATATTCAGTAAGGAAATTGTCCATTAAGTAATTCTTTTGTAATTGTATGACTTATCTAGCGGAACAAACTTTTTTTGTTCTTAATAATCTACTCATTTTGACTTATACCGTGCATTTGGCATATTCTGTGTTCAATTAGATTGTTGCATAGATTATAAGAAATGTCAGATGACATTTGGTGTAGTTGACAACTCCTGCAGCTAGATTACTTTTTATTATTTCTGATTCATTAATATGCTGCTTTTAGTTTTATTCTGTGTGTATTATTTCTATGTCATCATAGAAGAAAAGGCTATAGACATAAGCATCCAATTCGATCTCGAGCTGGTCTATACAGATTCTCATTTGTATACAATGTCCTTCTTTAAAGGAATTTATTTAGTTCTTGCAGAATCTCTATTCCATGAATCAATAAAGCAAACTCAAGAATGATACATAGGAAGAACAAGCTTTGATCAACTGTACATTTTGATGATTGGTTGTTTATTTGTTTGTCATTCTGCATCCAATTTGATGTGTGTTGTTTTGTAGAAGTTATTTCCTTCTAACATAAAAGACATTTTTTTCTTTTGTATAATATCTTCCTTATGCATAATCGGTATAAATTTTGACCCTCCAAAAAATACAGTCAATATGAAGTTTCTTGGCTCAAGGGGTGGGATTGTAACTAACAACTTATTTTTCACCTTTTTTTCCTTCTCTCTCTCAAACTCCTCTCGATGTGGAGTCTAAGAAGATTATTCGAAGGACAGTTGGTGGATTCTTTAAGGGCAGCCTGCTTGTTAGTATTTCTATTTCTTGTTTTGAATTATGTGTAGAATTCCTAATATGTTTTGCTTTTTTGGTAGATTTACCTTTTAGGAAAGTATGTTTTCGTATTTGAGGCTTTGATCTTGTTAATCAATTATTGAAAAGGGTTCATTGAAAGAAATAATTTCTTGATACTCTTCACAATTGAATTGTATTAGGGAAGCATTGGATTCACCTGGTGTCAAGATTGGAGTTTAATGTACAGCTTGAATTTCAAGATTCTGCAACGAAGATAAGTTCTATCTAACCTTGTTTCAAAGGATTACTAGCAATTGGAAAACACTTGTTGATATGGATACTTATAATCTTATATACTTATGTATTTCTTCCTTTGTATCTCATTGATTTAAAAGTCCTTGTGCTCTGATTACAATATTGATGTTGTTGAGGCTGGTGGTGTAATGATGTCCAGCATGTATGGCTAAACACCACAATGATGAATTGGACTAAACACCAAAATGAGGAATTGGCCTTTATCTTTTGATTTCCAGGATTATTGTGTTGCTGCAAGTGCTATGGGTAAAATGTATGGTCCGGGTTGGTTAGATAAAGTTCAGACTCTCAATAGTGCCCTCTTGAGTTAGTCTCCTTTTATCCTAATCTATGGTCTAATCTAATTACCCCAATGGCTTTTTGGTTGCCGTATTTGTTGGATTCTAATGTCGCAAATGGCCCAATCCAATAACCCTTCGGGCCACTATTGCTTTGGGCCCAATTTGTTGGACCTCATGTCCAAATCTGATAAAGAGATCCAAATTTTCTGGTCTAATGCAACTAAAGATTGGGCTGATTTTAACGGGTCCAATTAGTTGGCTGTGAGTTTATTTAGTGGCTGTCCTAATACCTTAATCCTTTGGATTATTTGTAAGGGCAGACCCATGTGTTGCTCATGTGTGCCACTAATTGTTGGCCTAGTTTTAATTGCCCAGTTGATGTTGTGACGTTTTAGTTGAGACATGTATCCAGTTGTTGTTTTACCCCTTGTGACTTTACTGGTGGTGGTTGTACATGCTGGACTGTTATGTACCTAGTATGTATCCAATTGTTGTGCTAATTTTCAATATTCCTTTGAGTTATTATTTATGTATGAATAATGTTTCTATGCGTGGCTTCTTTAATAGTAAAAAAAATGTCGGTGGATTTGTACTTTTTCTTTTCTTTTTTTCACTAAGGTTTATGTTTAAAATCATCAGCCTTCCTATGCTTATAAATGTTGTGTGAATATGTAATTATCATATGGAAGAAGGCTTTATTTATTACACTTTCCCCCAGTTAAAAACGTATATAACTCCTGCTATCCCTCTTCTCTCTGTATGTATGTTGATCTCCTATGTCTCTTGGTTTTATCTCTTAAATAAAATTTTCAATGCTCTATTGCTTCTTTCTTGTCGTATTCTTTTACTAATGCATTTGTGTAGAAAATTCAGGGAACTAAACATTCACTGCTTCATACTTTCTCTATTTGTTTCATCTCCAGTCAACTTGATAACAACTTTGATTGGAGTACAATACCGTCTTCATATGGCAACATGGTCTACGCTGTTGAAGTTGTAAATGAGAGTGAATGCAAATGACTTCATTTGATGCACAATATAGGGGTAACATTGCATTTTCTTTTGTTTGCTTAATTGGAGTTGGCTTCAAATAATCATATAGTAGCTTCTTGTACATAATGTTGGATTATTTGTAAGTAGCTTTGTTTTCTTTATTTCTTACATCTGGTGTTTGTTGTTTCTTTCAGAAATGATACAAATAGGTGCTGCAAGGTAATCTGTGTTGTTTATTGCACACTTTTCACATTCCTCCTTTACGTACAGCATCCCATATGGTGGCTTGCAGAATTCTGTAACAAATTTATCTATGTAATTGCTCAGTTTGGCCTCTATTATGGATATGTCCTTTTTTGTGGTTGCTATTTTGAGAAAATCCATTTGTTGATTCTTTTCCATCAGCCACTATGTAATGAAGATCTCCTATTGCCTGGTTTGAAGCTCCTAAGTCCTAACTTCAGCTGAGCAAAATCAGGCTAGTTGTGCTGCATTCTTTAGTTTTTCACTGTATAAGAACCACAAGGTATTCCATAGAAGTTTGTGTGGGATGAATAATTGAATTTTAGGAAATTTTGCTAGGTAGCAGAATAGGCTAGACAAGAATTGTGAATCTAATTTATCTTTGGATTAGACCAAATTCACAGCTTTAGTAGTCATTTGTTGTTTACAAATTCGGTGGATGATTCTTTTGTATATTTATGCATAGTGAATTAGTAGTTACTTTGTTGTTTCTGCTAGGTTTATAATTAGGCTCTTTGAATAAGGATGCTGTTTTGTTGATTTTCCTGTTAAGAGTAATATGGTAGAGATTATAAAATTCAAAGAAAATTTAAATGATAAAATAAAATAAAGTCCATGAATTATGCATGTCTTTGTGAAAGACAGCGTTGAGCTGTGCAATGCATTTTTCAAGTTTAATCCATTCTGGATCAATCAAAAACTGGTATGTTACATGCTGTGTAAATCTTCTATACACTGCAGTTTTCTGAATTGTTTGTACAACTAAACCGAAATTAGAGGTTGACCATGCTTTATTTATTCTTTGTATTTTTATTCATGTTTTTATCTGTATTTAATTCCTTATGTTCCCATTTTTAACCTATGCTCTTCCTTCTATCCCCTCATTCCTTGCTCCTTATACAACAGAGTCATTATATCTCCCATCTCTTTGACATATTGAATATTTGAGGGGCTTCAATTTGCATTATCCTCTGGGTTCGTGGATGTCCTAGTCAGTATGATAGCTGCTTTCTTGATGTGCACGTCTCTCTCCAAGTTTAATTTATCACCGTAAAGTTCATCTTCTTCATTTCCTGTGTTTTATTTTTCTGCATTACTGGATTTGCTTTTTCTTTCCCTGGAAAAAAATGAAACTTTTTATTCATTGATGGTGACATGTTCTTGTTAATTATGTAAGAATACAAGGATTCAGTTGACTGAATCATATTGTTAATTCAAGATGCAGTTGATGTTTAATAAATTTTTGGAGATTTCGAGCCCTGAATTGTGAATGGCTTCTTTAACACCACAAAAATGTTGGCGGGGCTTGTGCTTATCCTTTTCATAGTTTTATCTAAGGTTTTATGTGTAAAACAATCAGCCTCTTATGCCATAAAAATGTTTTGTGAATATGCCTAATTTCTAAGTGAGGCACACATACTCTGTCAAATACAATGGATGTGTGCTTTTCTGATTCACCTTATTTTTTTTTTTTTCCATTTTTATTTGTGTTTAATAATGCATTACTTTCTGAATAATTATGTTTAACGAGTGAAGTGAATTTACATATTGATGATTATTGGTTTTGATACCTGAGAGATTGGCTCAAGAAATGACAAATTTGTAATGGGTGACCGAGTTCTAGTTATCTGACATTATTCATAAAACACCTCTTATTTTGAGGTTATATTCTCTTGCTCCACTCATGGTATTAAAAACTTACTGCAACTTTTATTAGATAAAATTCAACTGTGTTTTATTTTTTTGTCAGGAATTGCCGCACCTTTCTGTTTTTCATCTAGTAGTGATGCTATCACCAATGACAAAAGCCATTACCTTCCATCACTGCTGTCATTTCATTGATATCATACTCCGGGGATGTTGTATGCTCTGTTTTCCTCCTCAATTATGCTCTTGATTAGTATTTTTCCGTTCGGGTTCTGATAGTTTTTAGTTTTTATATGGATGAAGTAAGGATCATACTTTCTCGTTATATCCTTTATAAAGTTTCAGATTGTTGCTTGAGTTTAACGTTACGTTTTGTTGTTTCCAGTTTTTTCCCATTTAATATGGCATTTTGACAGTTTTTAACTAGTCATATAGGTAGCATTTCTCTCTTTGGAATAAATGAGAGCATATGAAAATTTACTTTCATTATTGATGCACTATGTAGGTAACACTGTATTTGCTTATGTTTGCATAATTAGAGTTTGTGGCTTCAACTAATCTCACAGTAGCTTTGTGGCTTATGTTTGATTTCCTACACCTGGCTTTTGTTGTTTCTTTCAGAAGGTACAAAAAATGTCTATAGGATTTCATCATTGTCTATGGATTTGATGAGTGACAAGACACGTGTTTCTTGGTAATATGACAACCTCAATCATACACGTATGAAGGTGAGCTATGCATGCTATCTCCTTTTACTCTCTCCAGCACCAAGTCAAATGAACTTGTTAGCGTCTATTATAGTTTGTTAACTGAGAATCACTTGTGTCCACATAATGTTATATCTCTTTTGTTGAATCTTGCAGGATACAGCTGGTTCATTTGTTGTTTATGTTATGATCAAAGTAGGAAGTGGTTGACTCCATGTAATTTGTCTGAGTCACTACTTGAAAGATTGTTACATTGATGCAAAAGGTATGTATATGTAAATTCTGCTGTCCATCTATTTCCTCAGTTGCTTGAGTAATTGAAATTTAATAAGATAAATCACAATCTGAAATCGTCAAGAGCTTCTTGAGCTGATTATGCCAATAAGATAAATCAAAGTTCCCATAATTTCAAAATTTGAAGAAAATAAACAAAAAATACAGCTAATATGAAGTTCCTTGGCTCTAAGGGTGTTAGGGGCTGGTCTAGCATTTTGGGAGTCTTGTGCGAAGATAAAATTGGACCCTAATTATTTTTAAGAAATATTCAAATTACTTATGCGAACCATATTATATTTTAATTAAAAAAAAGGAAAAATTTAAAAACGAAGAGAGGTGTATTCGAACATAGTACCTGCTGCTAGGAGGAGCCTTATTCAAGGCCTAATAACCAATTGAGCATTTGATAGCACATTATGATAAATATACTATATAAAGAACCGGAGCCTTCACCTTTGGGGCACTTGTTGCACCACGAATCGGCCCTGAAGGGTGTGATTGTCTAATAACTTGGTTGATTCTTTAACAAAGGGTAACTAATTTGTAATGTGAATACGTTACTTTATTACTTGCAAATAGTTTAACTTTGTTTATCTCATTTTTGTCATTAATTTAACTTGACATAGCACATAGAGGAAAGAAAGACTTTAGAAATTGCGTGTCCACGTTAGAATAATTATAGTAAAAATATTCTTGTGATATCCCCTTAATTCATGGCATCATTTTGAAAAAGACTTGGAAAGCATCTCATGGAACTTCAGGAAATTGAGGTTAAATTTCAAAATTGTGTTCGAATGTGGCACTTACTTTGCAGGTTTTTTAAATAATTTTGTTTTAGGAAAGCTTTTTTAAATTAGTTAAATATTTAATTGTGATTTTGTTTTGAACATGACGGTGTTTTAATGAATTTTGTTTGTACCCGATTTTAATAGATTTGAGATCTCAAAATCAAAAATATTCCCATTTTATTTGTGTCTTAGAAATGTGATTTTGAACCACTTCAACTCTATATAATCACTATCACTTACACCTATAACTTAATAATCTATTCGCACAATACATATATACAATTATATATATCATCCAATCATTACATCTACCAATATTTTCCAAGATTGATTAACATATACATTTTAATAAATTTTATAAAATCTCAAAACAAGGGTATATTTATATTAAATCCAGGATTTTAAAAGGTAAGATTTTCCTAAAACTAATATAAACCCCACATAGAGAAAACACAACAGGCAATGGTCCTACACACATTTTAAGCTGACAAAATAGAAAAGTTGGAAATGTTATTATAAAATAGACTTATTGTTTATTAGAATTAAAGATAAACAAAAGGTAAGAAAGTAGAGTGGCATCAACTTAGAAAAGAATAGCCACTTCAATGGATGCTCAGGTAGGGCCAGTCCTCTCCACTTTCTCTCTCGTATCTCCTTTTCAATTCTGGGCATAACTGGATTGTGAGTCTTTGGAGATTGGGCATTCTTTGGATACTTGGTGGAAGCGATAGTAGCTTTGGGCAGTTGCTAATATCCAGATATTCGAGAGATGTTAAATCATCCAACCAGTCTGGAAGTGTACTCAGTTGAGGAAGGCTCCATAGAGCTAGCTCTTTGAGTGAGGACAGGTGACGTAAGACTTTGGGCAGACACACCATCTTACCATCATTAAAGAGCACAACACGTTGAAGGCAGTTGAGGTCTTTGATCTCCTCTGGTAGCTCTACTAATTCTGGGCAACTGTATACACTTAGACACTTGAGAGCGCTGAGGTGTTGCAACCACCCTACTGGCAAACATTTCAGTGTCTTACTCCATTCGATCTTTAAGTGTGTCAGAGACTTTAAGGCATGTAGTCCTTCTTCTGGCAGAGACTCCTCTTGCGCGCGAACAACTCTCAATGACTTGAGATTACTCAGCCTTTCCAGCATCTCCGTTGGAATACTTTTCGCCTTCTCTCCAAATACCACTGATAGAGAAGTAAGAGCATCCAGCTTAGGAAACGAAGTTAGCATTAAGCCACCACAATTCTCTATGTCCAACTCTTGAAGGGATGAGAGTTGTGGCAATATTACTGAAGAGCAAGATTCAATCTTTAGCTTTCTAAGATTTGGGAATACTTTTGTGCTCACTTGCTCCTTCAGCACCCCTTTGAGATGTGGGAGAGAACACAACTCAAGTCTCTCCAGAGATGGGAATATTGATATTGTATCTACAGTGTTTTCATTTTCAATGATATACTCCACCCTAACATTCTCTAACCTGAGGATTTTCAGATGAGTCAGTTTTTCCAGTTTTGGAAGATGCAAACAATGTTGGCAATCCACTATATCAATCCTAACCGCTTTTATCAGAACCGAACTAGTCATCCAAAGCGGAAAACACCTGCCATTGTAGCCTCTTATTGTTAATGTTTCAAGATTAGAGTGAGGTTGAAGTGCTTCCAACACCTTTTCATCTTCATCTACCCTTGATTCGAATGCACCGTTACTTTCCCACTCTAAGATCAAATGACGAATGTCTTTTTTCCCAGCAAGGTTTGCTTTCTTTGCATCCATATAGTTTCTCACCCTCTCCAAATGCTTAATCGCAAGTCTTCCACCAAGGTTCAAACATTGCAATTCTTCAAGTAGCTTACCTATATCATTGTCCACTATAAACAGACTCAATGTTTTGAGACAAGTTAATTCTCCAATTTTTGAGGGCATTCCTATCAATGATCTGCATGACTCCAAAAGAAGATGACGAAGATTTTTTAAGTATCTAATGTTCTTAGGTAATGACACAAGCAACAAGCAGTAATCCAGATTCAAAATTTGCAGATTTAAAAGGCTACATAATGAGTCGGGCAGAGTATGAACTTCAGATCCCGATAAATTTAAAAATCGCAGATGTTTTAGATTACCTACCATAGAAGGCAAATCTGTTATACCTCTATTGCTTGCATCTAATACTCTCAATTTCCTAAACTTGGTTAAGATGGAAGATATATCCATATCATGTTGAGTGCGTCTAGGAAACGCAACTAAATTTTCTCTCAAATTTACCTGGCGAATTTTGGTATTAGATGTGCTGCTAACTTGTCTCTCCACTTGTACCCCTGGAACTTTGTTCTCCATGATTGATTGTGCTAGATCATGAACCAGATTGTGCATTATGATGTAGTCAGTGTCGAATGGGTTATATTGCAATAGAGATCTTAGAAGTAACTCGTTACATATTTGATTACCAACATCCTCTACTTCCAATATTCCCCTTGACGATATATATCCATGACCCATCCAAAGAGAGATCAATTCTTCTTTCGTAATTTCGAAGTCCTTTGGAAAGACCGCAAAATAAGCAAAACATTGTCTTAATTCAAGAGGAAGATGATGATAACTCAATCTCAAGGATGGGAGTATCAAAGTATCTTGTGGTAAATTCCATAGTTCACTTTCTTTGACATAAATCCATTCCTTCTCCGTCCTCTTGAATCGTAGAAGACCCCCAAGTGCCTTTGCAGCCATTGGCACACCGGCACACTTGTTCACTATCTGTTTACCGATGTCTTCCAGGTCAGGATATTTGTCTCTTTCTTCTTCAGGGAATGCACGTTCCCTCACCAACATCCAGCAATGCTCTTCCGATATTCCCTCCAAGCAATGGGGTGGAAGTGTAGTCATTATATCAGCAACCATCTTGAGGCGTGTGGTGACGATGATGGAAGTCCCATTCGAGCCACATGCCAATATAGTTTTCAACAAAGACCATTTTTCTTCATGTTCATTCCAAACATCATCCAACACCAACAAATATTTTTTCCCTTCCAGCAACTCCCGGAGGTGGTGTTCTAAAGTATCCAACTGCTTTAAATCCGAAGCGCTCCCACTCTTGGTTGCAGATTCAATCATGGCTCTCACCAAGGTCTCCTGATCAAAATTGTCGGAAACACATACCCAAAGTCTTTTCTCAAAATGGTCAACCACACGTTGATCATTGTAAACTGATTGAGCAAGAGTGGTCTTGCCAAGGCCTCCAACACCAAGTATGGGCAACACAGAGATGTGTCGATTCTCCGCCACACCATTCACCAAGATGTCAACGATCTTCTCTTTATCTCCATCCCTACCATAAACTTGATGAGACACATTCAGAATTGAACTCATCACGCGCGTGGTATCGACTTCCCTTGATCTCTCTACAGTTGTTATCTCGCGTAGATGAAACTTTTCACGCTCAGCAGCAACCGCATCCAGCTTTTCTGCAATATTTTTGATCCTCCTTGCGATCTTGAATCGGAACAGTAGTTTCTTGGGGCTCAATTTTGTATTCTTGAGCTTGAGTTTGGAGACATGGGTGGCACACTCATCAAGTATGTCATCAATCTCATAAGCATGGTCTTTGAGCTTGCACAGCCAATTATCGATAGCCTTGTCCTTGAGTTTCTTGATTTCAGCATCTTCAAGAACAGCTTGGATGGTGGTGAAGGTGCTCAAAAGCTTCTTCATCTCCAAGTCAATGCCCATAATCAATCCGATCTCATCTTGAATTAGTGAGCTCAGATTTTTTAGTACAATTTGAAGGAAAGCTTCGGCCATTGTGAAATGCAAATGATGAATGATTGTGTGGAGGTGGAGATATTGATAAGAACATGCACGTGTTGGAAATAAAGCAATACCGCGTTGAAATATTTGAGTTATTAAGTTTTATAAATTTATTAATTATAATAATTAACGTGAGAGGTGTGTTTGGACTTTGGATGTACGGATTTTAAGGTAAGATTTGAAATTTATAATAGTAAAATTAATTGTGGTTTTTGGATTAATATAAATTTAATAATCATCATTCATTTTCAATTAATTTTTGAATTATATGATTGGACTTTAAATTCACTTTGATTAAAATAGATTTCAAGTCTTATATTTCAAAATTGTCTTCTAAGCACAACCTAATAATTATCTATTGAAGTATTATTTTCAAGATATAAGAGCATGATTGGTATGCTTTATAAGTAAAAATTATCATGGATATAAGATAAATTATTTTTTTCTGCCCCATGCTATAATGCATTTTTGTCTATAAGGTAATGATTTTTTTTATTAATTTTAGCACATATTATTATTATTTATTTTAATTTTTTTGATTGGGTGTTGAGACTGATCTCAACACATTGAAAACCCATCTCAGTACCCGTCTCAATACCCTTTAAGTCTAGTGAGTTTATTAACTTCCAATAGACTATTACCTTTTTTTTTTTTTTTTCAAAAAGATAATTTTATCAAATTTCATGATTTGTAGTAGAAAATGTACAAAATTCTTTAATAGTAGAAAGGCAATATAATATTTAATTTTGTTAAATGCGATATTATCTAATAAAATATTCAGTCGAATTATCTCGACTTTTGGACTAAGTGTCATTTCTTTATTATAAAATTCCAAAACTTTAATATATTGCAACTGAAGTGAATGTCCTTTTTTTTTTAAATATAAAAATATATTCCTTTATAATTTGTTTTAGCAAGATCTTGTACAATTTAAATACTTCTATGAACATGTATGATAATTTTGAATAAAAATATATACCTTACATTACCATACACATAAATATTTCATAAAATTAAAAGAAATAATTTTTATTTCATTTGTTAAGTTCTCGTCAATCATCTTTCATATATTTCATTAATAAACATATTTGCTTATGTTTGCATAATTGGAGTTTGTGGCTTCAAATAATCTCACAGTAGCTTTGTGGCTTATATTTGATTTCCTACATCTGGTCTATTGTTTTTTCTTTCAGAAGATGCATTTTGGTGAGTAAGGTTGTTATCTATACACCTTTTTTCCTCCAAAATATACTAAATTTCCAATTCAAGGCAAGGAATGCAAGGACCATGTTGTTTCTTGAAAAACACACATCTCTCCTTTATCCACACCATATATATTCCTTCATTCAAACCTCAAAACCCAACAAAAAATAAGCAAGAAAAAAACATCTTCTTGTTCTGGCTATCATGTATGTGATGTTGTGATGGATATTTCCTTCATGTTTGAAAGCTTGTAACCATAACGTGGATTCAAGAACTCAGTTTTCTCATCAGAATTCAGCCTCTAGAATCTCCCTTTCGGATATAAGTGACCTCGGAAATTCGCCTGTTTGTGTTAGTGATCTCTCCAACTCTAAGTTTGCATCCAATCTTCACATCTTCACCCTGTCTGAGCTCAAAGTGATCACCAATGACTTCTCATCAAGCAACATTCTTGGTGAGGGTGGGTTCGGGCCGGTCCACAAGGGGTTCGTTGACGACAAGTGCAGCCCGGGCCTGGAGGCCCAGCCCGTTGCCGTCAAGTTGCTTGATTTGGATGGTGATCAGGGCCCCAGGGAATGGCTGGTAAGCTCCCATCATCTGCATTCAAACAAAGAAAAAAAAAATCTTACAAATTAATGTTTTTTCTAACATTTGTGTAGTTGATTTTTAATCTGCAGACAGAGGTGGTGGTTCTTGGTCAATTAAGGCATCCTCATTTGGTGAAGCTGATTGGGTATTGCTGTGACGATGAACACAGGCTTCTTGTTTATGAGTACATAGCAAGGGGCAGTTTGGAGAATCAGTTGTTTAGAAGTACGAGTTTCATTTCATGGTTCTTGTAAGTTATATTAATTAGTACTAAAGAGATACGATCAATAATGTTTTTATGTATATGATGATTGTTTCAGGATATACAAGTTCATTGCCATGGCTAACAAGGATGAATTGCACTTGGGGCTGCAAAAGGCCTAGCTTTTCTTCATGGAGAAGAGAAACCAGTGATCTATCGCGATTTCAAGACTTCTAACATCCTACTCGACTCTGTAATTTCCTACGCAAACTTTGAATCTATTTATTTTCTGCAAAAACTTTGCTTCTTTATTTTAATGGTATTTTTGTCATACGATCTATTATGTTTTTTTTAATCAATTATGAATAATGAGTAGAAACAAGAGACTTCATCTGCAACTTAATATATATATATATAT
The DNA here is from genome assembly GCA_028654395.1 of Scutellaria barbata. Taxonomy (NCBI): domain Eukaryota; kingdom Viridiplantae; phylum Streptophyta; class Magnoliopsida; order Lamiales; family Lamiaceae; genus Scutellaria; species Scutellaria barbata. The sequence continues at coordinate 870,790 of CM053645.1, read as the reverse complement.
ATATATCATTAGTTCAATGATCCAACATAGTTAATCTGTTTCTAACATTATTGATTTTTATTTTTACTAGGATTGTAATGCGAAGCTATCTGATTTCGGGCTAGCTAAAGATGGTCCTGAGGGAGACGACACACATGTTTCAACTCGTGTAATGGGCACACATGGTTATGCAGCTCTTGAATACATAATGACAGGTAAAAACTAACTTTTGAAGACTCTTCAAATAGAGTTCAAGTAGGAAATGAAGCAAGAAATTTATGAAATTAATCTTGGATATTTTCTTTCTTTTATAGGCCATTTGACAACAAAGAGTGACGTTTACAGCTTTGGAGTAGTACTACTAGAGTTACTTACAGGAAAACGGGCAATGGATAAGAAACGTCCTGCTAGAGAGCAAAACCTGGTCGAGTGGGCTAAGCCGTATTTGAAGGATCACCACAAGCTCGATAGACTAATGGATCAAAGACTAGAAGGCCAATACTCAACAGTAGGTGCTAAGAAAGTGGCTGCATTGGCTCTTCAATGCTTGAGCCACTACCCAAAATCGAGGCCTCGCATGAAGCGCGTGGTCAAGATCTTGGAGCCAGTTTTGGAGATGAAGGATATCCCATCTGGGCCCTTCGTTTACGTAGTGGCTAAAGAAGAAAAGGTAAAGACAACATCAAGTGGAGATGAAGAAAATGATCAGACTAAGTTGAAGGGAAATGGAAATAAAGATAAAGAAGAAGTAAAGAAAGAGATGGGATGTAGTCATAGAAGAAAAGGCTATAGACATAAGCATCCAATTCGATCTCGAGCTGTCTATACAGATACTCATTTGTATACAACATTCAAGAATGAGATACATAGAAAGAATAGGCTTTGATCAAGTGTACATTTTGATGATTAGTTGTTTATTTGTTTTTCATTCTTCATCAAATGATGTGTGTTACTTTGCAGATATTTTCCTTCATACATAACGTAGTAAACTGCATAGAAACTCAATATATATCAATACTTTTCTCATACACTAACCTAAGTTCATGGTTCTATTGTCGTTAAATCGTATTATCAAGAATATGTTTTTTTTTTTAAAAACCTAAAAATGTATGAATTTCATAACAAGACTCAATTTATAAATTAATTCTCAATTTTAAACCCAAATTTTAAAGTTTCTCAATAAGGGACTTAATTTAACATTTTTTTCTCAATTTAAAACTTGAAATTTAGATTGAGTTCTCAATTTAAGACAAAATTTCATATTCTTTTTTATTTATATTATAGATTTATTTATATTTTGGATAAATTAAGAAAAGTTAGTGCGCTTTGAAGAACAATTTTCATCCGACTTATCTTAATTTATATGGAATAAAACAAAGAAAAAATTAATACAAATCGGATGAAAATCATTCCAAAATTATATGAACTTGTATTAATTTATCTAAACTATATATATATATATATATATATATATATAAATATAAATAAATTATAAATAAAAAGAAAATAAAATTTTGTCTTGAATGGGTATAAAACATCTTTCCTTATTTATAATTAATATAAATTTTAGCCCTCTAAAAAATAGAGTTAACATGAGTTTCTTGGGTCTAAGGGTAGAATTGTAACTAACAACTAAGTAGACTTGTTTATCTAGTTTGTAATGGAAACATCAAACATGTGAGTTTAGAACTTGGAAATAATTTAACTTGACAAATTTGGAAATGTTGTTTTAGGATTAGAGATAAGCAAAAAAGTAAGAGAAAGTAGAGTGACATCAACTTACAAAAGAATAGCCACATCAATAGATGTCGACGTTGGGAATATGGGAAATCTTATGCCAGTCCTCTCCACTTCCACTCCGACATCTCCTTTCCAGTTCTGGGCAATCATCGATTGTTAGAGATTTGAGATTGGGCATTCCTCGGATGCTTGGTGGAAGCGATACTAGCTTTGGGCACAATTGAATATACAGAGTTGTGAGAGATGTTAAATCATCCAACCAGTTTGGGAGTGAATTCAGTTGAGGAAGGCCACTTAAAAATAGATCATTGAGTGAGGATAGGTGACGTAAGGCTCTGGGTAGGCACACCATCTTAGGAACATTTTCAAGCAGAACTATTTCAAGGTGCTTCAGGTCTTTAATCTCCTCTGGCAGCTCTACAAGTTCAGGGCAGCTGATTACATATAGAGTCTTGAGAGTAGTGAGGTGTTGCAACCACCCTACTGGAATACATCTTAGTGTCTCACTCTTTTCTATAGTTAACCGTTCTAGAGATTTTAAGGCTTGCAGTCCTCCTTCTGGAAAGAATTCCTCTTCTGCGCCAACAACTGTGAGTGACTTGAGATTAGTGAGATTTTGCAGCATCTCCATTGGAATACTTTTCACATTCTCTCCAAATCCCACTGTAAGATCAGTAAGAGCATCCAGCTTACCAAACGAAGTTAGCATTAAGCCATCACAATTCCCTATGTCCAACACTTTAAGGGATGAGAGTTCTGGCAGTATTACTGAGGAGCAAGAATCAATCTCTAGGCTTTGGAGATTTGGGAATACCCCTTTGAGGTGGGGGAGAGAACACAACTCAAGTGTTTTCAGAGATGGGAACAACGTATCTACTGCATTTTCATCTTCAATCATGTATTCCACCCCCAGTTTCTCTAACCTCAAGAATTCCAGATGAGGTAGCTTTATCAGTTGCGGTAGATGCAAACAATGTGGGCAGTCCACTATATCCATACGAACTATATTTTTCAGGACTGAAACTGTCATCCAAACTGGAAAGCACCTACCATTGAAGCCTCGTATACTTAATGTTTGAAGATTGGAGTGTGGTTGAAGTGCTTCCAATACATTTTCATCTATGTCTGCCCTTGATTCGGTTGCACCGTTGCTTTCCCATTCTAAACTCAAATGACGAAGGTCTACTTTGTCAACAAGGTTTGCTTTCTTTGCATCCATGCAGCTTCCCACTCTCTCCAAATGCTTTATCTCAAGCTTTCCACCGAGGTTCAAACTTTGCAATTCCTCGAGTTGATTACCTTCCCCATGACCTACTATAAATAGACTCAATGTTTTGAGGCATGTCAATTCTCCAATTTTTGAGGGCATTCCTATCAATGATGAGCACGACTCCAATAGAAGATGACGAAGATTTTTTAAGTATCTAATCTTCTTAGGTAATGACACAAGGTTCGAGCAATAATCCAGATTCAAAATTTGCAGATTCCAAAGGCTGCATAATGAGTTGGGCAGACTACAAATTTCAGATCTAGATAAATTTAAAAATCGCAAATGTTTAAGATTACCCACTGTAGAAGACAAATCCTCTATTCGTGCATCTCTAGCATTTAGTACTCTCAAACGGCTAAACTTGGCTGGGATAGAAGATATACCCATATCACGTTTAGTGCTTAGAGGAAATGCAACTAAATTTTTTCTCAAATTTACCTCACGAATCTTGCTATAATTAGATGTGCTTGTATATTGTCCTTCAACTTGTACCCCAGGAACTTTATTCTCCATAATTGATTGCACAAGATCATGAACAAGATCGTGCATCATGATATAGCCTTCGTTGAATGGGTCATATTGTAATAGGGATCTTAAAAGTAACTTGTTACATATTTGGTCACCAACATCCTCCACTTCCAATGAACCCCTTGATGATATATATCCATGAGCCATCCAAAGATAGATCAAGTCTTCTTTCCTAATACTGTTGTCCTTTGGAAAGACTGCAAAATAAGCAAAGCACTGTCTCAATTCGAATGGAAGATGATGATAACTCAATCTCAAGGATGAGAGTATCCGAGTATCTTCTTCTAGTAAATTCCATAAGTCACTTTCTTTCACATAAGTCCATTCGTTCACTGTCCGCTTGAATCGTAGAAGACCCCCAAGCGCTTTAACTGCCATAGGCACACCCGCACACTTCCTCACTATCTGTTTTCCAATGGCTTCGAGGTTAGGATATTTCTCTCTCTCTTCTTCAGTGAATGCCCATTCCCTCATCAGCATCCAGCAATGCTCTTCTGATAGACCCTTCAAGCAATGGGGTGGTAGAGTTTTCATTAAATCAGCAACCATCTGGAGGCGTGTGGTGACGATGATGGAAGTCCCATTCGAACCACAATCCAATATATTTTTCAAGACAGACCACTTCTCTTGGTCTTCATTCCAAACATCGTCCAACACCAACAAATATCTTTTCCCATTCAACAACTTCCGCAGGCGGCGTTCTAAGGTGTCCAACAGCAATGAGTCCGCAGCACTTCCACTTGTCGTTGTAGATTCGATCATCCCCCTGACCAAAGTTTCTTGATCAAAATTGTCGGAAACACAGATCCAAAGTTTTTTCTCAAAATGCTTACTCACCCGTTTATCATTGTAAATTGATTGAGCAAGAGTGGTCTTGCCAAGGCCTCCAACACCAATTATGGGTAAGATAGAGATCTTTTGATTATCTTTCACACCATTCACCAAGATGTCAACGATCTCGTCTTTATCTTTCTTCCTACCATAAACTTGATGAGACTCGTTTAGAATAGAACTCGTCACACGTGTGGCATCGACTTCTCTTGATCTCTCTACAATTGTTATCTCGCGCAGATGAAACTTTGCACGCTCAGCAGCAACCACATCCAAATTTTCTGCCATATTTTTGATCCTCCTTGCGATCTTGAATCGGAACAGTAGTTTCTTGGGGCTGAATTTTGTATTCTTGAGCTTGAGTTTGGAGACATGGGTGGCACACTCATCAAGTATGTCATCAATCTCATAAGCAAGGTCTTTGAGCTTGCACAGCCAATTATCGACAGCCTTGTCCTTCACTTTCTTGATTTCAGCATCTTCAAGAACAGCTTGGATGGTGGTGAAGGTGCTCAAAAGCTTCTTCATCTCCAAGTCAACGCCCATAATCAATCCGATCTCATCTTTGATTAGTGAGGTCAGATTTTCCAGGACTATTTGAAGAAAAGCCTCTGCCATAGTGAAATGCTAGAAACAACTCTTCCCTAGAAATTCTTTTGATTGTAAAATTTGTGATAGCAAATGATGAATGATTGTGTGGAGGTGGAGATCTTGATAAGAAAATGCACGTGTTGGAAATAAAGCAATACCGCGTTGAAATAATTGAGTTATTAAGTTTTATAAATTTATTAATTATAATAATAACGTGAGAGGTGTGTTTGGACGTTGGATGTACGGATTTTAAGGTAAGATTTGAAATTAGGGTGAATAACTCCAAATACCCTAATTAATATAACATCTACCCTTTTATACCCCAAAACATATAACATTACACTTTTCTATTCATTTTGGGTTAAAGATCAAAATACCCTTTGACATTACATGTGCAATGCTATTTACACTCTAAATTTCTTAATTCCAAACCAATTGTGCTTAGCTTGTGGTTTAAAAATCGGATATAATTATCTTGGTATTTTGGATGGAAACCTTTCTCGTACCCCAAAAAACACTTGTATTTATACTTGTGATATGGTCTGAAAGGTCTAACAACGCCAAATACTGAGTAATTTTATCTAAAACCCAAAAATAATTCAAAGTTTTCCATGACTTATATTTATCGAGATCCGATGCATAAAGTGGTATTAGAGCCAAGTTTTATTGAAGAAATAAATTAAATTATGTTGAACAATATTATTTTCTTGTGCCTAACTGAGGAGAAAATCAAGAAAATGTATCCGAAAATCTTTCGAGATAACACAAGTGCAGGATATCAGTAATGACATCCAGCTCAGATTGGAACATAATTGTTCCAGACACATCTAAGGTCACGCAAGACCTTAGGGAAATCCAGAAGATCATCATTTTTCATGGTGGACAGATGGAGAAGATAGTCCGATCTCTATCCGAGATCCAAAAAGAAGTTTCAGATCTGAAACAAGAAATTGTAGATCTGAAGAGAAGACCATCCAAAGGAACTGGAAGATCAATGAACGAACGTATGAAAAATTCGTTCGGAGATATTCCAATCATTTCTAAAGGAAAGGTTACGGAAGTTTCGAAGCCTAAAAGCAACGACGAACTCCTACTTGATCTCATAAGACAAGTCGGATGGAAGTTTCAAGAGTAGATCTTGCAGAGTTAACTGAATCCCTTTCCAATCTTGGAATTGTGGATCTGATAAACCTAAGAATGAACGAGCCGATTCCGTCTATTCCGAAGAAGGAAGAGAAAAGCACAAGTACGCCAGTACCTGAAGCACCAGTACCTGAAGTACCGGTTCCTCCCGAACCCAGGTGGTGGCAGGACGGGGTTGAGTATGAAGAATACATAGCCCGACAAGCCAGAAGTCGACAGAGAAGGTTTAAAGGAGTATCCAAAAGCCCTTGGGCAAAAACGATGCTTGAACCAACCCATCCGTTTGGAGTGATGCTCACAACAGACATCATCGATTTCAGAAATATGGAAGTTTTGATCGATGAGTGGATGTCATCCATGAAAGTTGCTTCATCAACACTGGATGTTGATAACGATCATTTTTGCCAGATACTGGTAAATAGTTTGCAAGGTTCAGCCAAGAAGGCATGGGAGATGACTGAAGCCTCTTTCAAAAAAGAGATCCTATCCAACGAAAATGTTATAACAATTGTCGAAAGGATGGGTCATCTACTCAAAATATGTTTCCTCGGGGACGGATATTTTGAGGAAAGAAAAGACGAGAAGAAAAGAGAGTATACACAAGCTTTGTTTGCTCTCGAATTGAGAAATATATGTTATGCGGATGAATATATATATTGGTTCCGCAAATATTATTTCCAAGCAGATGTACCGTGGAATGTGACAACAGATTTATTCTTTGCAAAAATCTGCAGTCCATGGAGGGAAATGCTTATGCAAACCTACAAGGTACCTACAGGCCGAGTCGATTCAGTGGCCAGAAGGATGTCCTTTTTTAAGGACAGTATACGAGAATGGTGTCAACAGGCGACACTACAAAGGAACAAGAAGAAACTAAGAGGAATGGTGAAGAAGACCCCTCTTTGTTGCGACAACAATGATTTTCCGAATATCATCGGAGAACCACAACATGAAAGACACGGAAAGAGAAAGAAACACTTCAAGGGAAGGTTTCAATCTAAGTCCGGAGGATCATACAGGAGACCTTCCAAACAAGGAAGATCATGGTGGTCCAAATCAAAGGCTAGATCTTACAAATCTGGTCAAAAATCTGGTCCTTCCAGGTTTTTTTCACAGGGATCTAGATCCACAGGGAAGCCAGCAGGAGGAACAACCCGGAAAAGAACTTTCAAACGAGCTCACACTTGTGCAAATGAAAGCTTCAAGGATTGCAACTGTTGGACGTGCGGCGCGAGAGACCATATTTCGCCCGATTGCCCACAAAAGCAAAAAGATGTACGCCAATTCGAGTACACAGACGACATCCGAGATGCTGTCTTTTATGGTGATTTGGTGCCAGTTTACAAGTTCGAGGACATCTCTTCAGATGAAAGCATCTATGAAGAAGAGTTGGAATCTGATTCAGAAGGATCCGATGGATCATCTACAGAATCAGACGAGTAGCTCCGGCGAACCGGAAGATAGACTCCAGACATCGGACAGTCTATCAGAATTCTTTTCAAAAATGACCATCTCAAACAAGACGATGGAAAGAATCATGCAACAGGATTCAACTTTAGGTCCGTACGACGGATTTAAGATTGGAAGTCTTAATCGATTCTGTGACAAAATCGGAATAAGACAGCGCAAGCATCACATCATCTACCGGGTGAACTCAGGTGAGTTCTCTATTCCAATAGGGTTAACCGGTAATAACATTGAGATGCAACTTATTCCAAAAGAAGAAATTCTTGAGGAATTGAGTCGTATCAAAGAAGAAGTAGCGGTCACAATGAAATGGATTCATATTGGAACCATTGAAGTAGTGATTAAAGCTACCTTTAAAGAAGGAATTGATTCTGAGTTACATCTATCTGTGATGGATAAAAGAATCAATAATTTAAGCGAAAGTTGTCTTGGGACAATGGTAGGTAATTTATATGCTGGCAAACTTATGTTTGACATACATCCTAGGATTGCATATAACTTAGCAGACCAAGATTTTAGTAGAGTCTTAACCCTTCATCAAGATTTTAAAAGACCTGATCTTATGAAAGAAGGAAATAGACCATATTCTATCACGTATAGAATTGCATATGCCATTTCCAATACACATCATTCAGATATGTTTCTTAGGAAGGAGTATATAGAAATTCCTAGAATTTTCAAGGAATTCGCCAAAGTTATGACACCTGACCCAATCAAAATACCAAGGTTAGGAGGTGTCAATTTGCTAATCAGAGATCAACCTATTTTAAACAGTAGATCATTAAGGTTTGATTCTGAAATTAGTAATAGGTTGTCCTTTTCCGAGGGTAGGATTCTAAGCCTAAAAGGAAAAAAACCAGGAGAGGATTTGTATCCACAAAAGATTAGGGTAAGAAATGTAAAAATCAAATGCCCTAATAATGAATGGAAAGAAATCCATATTGTTTTTGATATATCTAAAACGGATAATTTATTTCCTTGTGAGGAGATATATCATTTACAACAACCAAGTATTAATAGATATGAAGACATGTTAGAAATAGCAGGCTATCATGTATCTGTTACAGGAAGTGCAGGCATAACTAAAGGAGTTATGACCCTAGGGTTAAGTTTCCTTGAGGAACATAAGCCCTGGAGAAGAGATGAGAAATTGATGGAGTTCGACCTTGATGGACATACAATCAGGGTAGAATAAAACCATTATGCCAGGAATCAAGTTAGATCAAGAGATCATTGATCTCACGATACAAAGAGACCAGGCGATAACTTTGTTAAGATCTTTGCGAGAGCAAAATCTACCAGAACAAAGAAGTATCCAAGACGTCATAAGGATACAAGAGGCTGCGTTAAAAATAAGTCAAATAAACGCACGAATAGACATGCTAGAACGCTGGAGGAGAATGATTTATCCCAACAATCCAGACAGGTTCTAAAATATGCCAGGAAGGTGTATTGATGAAGAGATCCAGGATCTCAGAAAAGAGAAAGATAAGTTGACGGAACGCATTAGAGAAATGCGGGATAATGGACAGACTCATCAAGTAAGGTTTCAAGAGTTGATCCGTGAGCATAATGTTAGAAGCTCAAGGATAAAATTGTTAGAATCTTGGAAAAGAGGAATATATCCAAACGATTCTGAATGACAAGTATTTTCTCTATATATATATATATCTGTAGGGATATTATATGACCAATATAAGACGGAATATTTTGCAGCTTATATTGACTCAGGTTCAGGCATTTGCACAGCAAAACCAGGAGTTTTTCCCAGCGAAGCAGTGGAAAAATTACCTCTTATTGCAGGAAGAGACTTCTCACAGAAGATCCTTATACTCAATAAGGGTATTCGAGAAACACGAATAATGATCGGAGGCGCATTCGATACCCCTTGGTATAAAGTAAGAATGCCACCAATCTATATTCATGATACAGGTGCTGATATTTTGCTTGGTAACAATTTTATCCAAACTTTTGCAAAATATGAGCAGGATAATCACAAGAACCTGTTAACCTTTACTACTAACTGTGGTAGTATGATACAGGTTTTGCGGCGAGAAAAGGCTTTTAATAGGATCATGCCTATTAATTTTCACAGCAAACGTGGTGATAATAAAGCCAAGTTAACTCATCCAAAAATGCAGGATAAGAGGAAATTTGGTGAAACTCTTTTGTCATATAGACAAGAAGGAATGGAGGAGGCACATGAAGAAGCTATTCAGTTTCTAAAGAATGCCTTACAAGAAGGACCACCCCAAATTGACATTGATGAGGAAAGTCTACTTTCTCTCGAAAATGTTAAGAGGCTAATTCAGAGGAACTACAATGAAAATCCTTTAGCCTGGTGGGACAAAAACCAGATCGAAGCAACGTTGAAGGTAAAAGAACAACATAGATACGAGTTGGTTCGATACAAGCCGATCTAGATGAATCTTGAAGATCGAAAGGATATGCAAAAGATTATCAAAGAGCATATCGATCTCAAGCTGATCGAAGCAGGTATTTCTCCTTATAGTAGCCCAGGGTTTTTGGTAAGAAACCATGGCGAAATAAAGAGAGGAAAGACAAGGTTAGTAATTAACTATCAAGGTATTAATAAGATTACTGAATTTGATGGTTATTACATACCAGGTAGAGAACACTTAATTGATTGTATTAAAGGATCAAAAGTGTTTTCAAAGTTTGATTGCAAGTCTGGATTTTATCAGATTAAGTTAGAAAAAGAGTCTAAGAAATTAACTGATTTTTCTACACCACAAGGTCAGTATATCTGGAACGTAATGCCTATGGGTCTTGCGAATGCACCTCAGATATACCAACGAAAGATGGATAATCTATTTAAAGATTATTTTGAGTTTATGTTTGTTTACATAGACGATATCTTAATTGCCTCTAAAAATATGAAAGATCATTTAAAGCATCTTGAAATATTTTCAGAAGCATGTCATAAAGAAGGATTAGTGCTCTCTGAAAAGAAAGCAATAATCGCGGTTAATAGAATCGAGTTTCTCGGTGTTATTATTGACCATGCAGGAATGGAACTACAAGAATATATTATGGAGAAAATCTGCAATTTTCCAGATGTTCTTAGAGACAAGAAGCACCTTCAAAGCTTCTTAGGAGTGATTAATTTTGCAAGTTCATTCATTAAGGACTTGGCAAAATATCGAAAATCCATACCTTCTCTTTCATTCTAAGTTTTCGAGAAATCTTCTCTCTAGTCTGTAATAGTATAGCTTTCAAGCTTTCCTGTTTATGGGGGGTTTCCCCTTCACGAGTCTTAGCCATGATCGGCTAATTCAAGTTTCTCCTCCAATGGCGGAGAGTAGTAATATTGTAAAATAGTTTAGTTTATTTTCTTCAATAAACAAGGTTTTTGCTTTCCGACATTCTGTCCAAAAATTTTATAATTTTGAGTGAAAAATTATCCAGTAGTGCGTCTCCCCGTGACCTCCTTAAAGGCAGGTGGCCGTTGAAAAGGAGTGTGATCAGGGTTCCCAAGAAAATCGGTTTCAGAACCATAGACTGCGGGCGAGTGGTTGGATCTTTGATCCATAAAACCTGAACCGAGGTCCAAGGGAACTTAAGAGACAAAGACGAGGTATGATTTAAAACTCAGTTTTATTTTATTTACGGAAGCATGTTGGGCCTGATATTGATCAGAGGGCTAATCCGGATCTAATAAGTATAAGGATTGGAAAAAGAAAATTGCTAATGACATAAATGGCATTTTGGAGATTTATAAAAGTCAACAAGGGTGAGATAGTATTTTTCTTTAAAAAAGGGGTATAAAACATACATGTTTATATTGATTGTGGTAGGAAAGAGATATTTTATATGGAATATGGTATAAAAGGGGATTGGTTATATATATTGGGGTAGGATGGGATATCAACCCTTTGAAATTATAATATTACAATCAATTGTGGTTTTTGGATTAATATAAATTTAATATTCATCATTCACTTTCAATTAATTTTTGAGTTATATGATTGGACTTTAAATTCATTTTGATTTAAATAGATTTCAAAGTCTTATATTTCAAAATTGTCATCTATGCACAACCTAATAATTATAGTATTATTTTCAAGATATAAGAGCATGATTGGTATGTTTTATAAGTTAAAATTATCATGGATATAAGATTAATTATTTTTTTCTACCCCATGCTAATGTATTTCTATCTATAAGGTAATGAATTTTTTTTATTAATTCTAGCACATATTATTATTTATTTTAGTTTTTTTGATTGGGTGTTGAGACTGATCTCACAACACACTGAAAACCTATTTCAGTACCCATCTTAACACCCTATAAGTCTAGTGAGCTTATTAACTTCCAATAGACTATTACTTTTTTCTTTTTTTTTAAAAAGGATAATTTTATCAAATAGTAGAAAATGCACAAAATTCTTTAATAGTAGAAAGGCAATATAATATTTAATTGGGAAAATTTGTAAAAATGACATGTAAGTTTGCTCTTATTAGGAAAATAACCTCTAATTTTGGGCATTTTTGAAACTACCCTGTTACTTAAAAAAAGTTGGTAAAAATGACCAATGACCGGTTGAAGCAGGTAATGGTCCGGTTACCTGCTTACGTGGTCGTTCTACGCGCATGTGGACTCCGTTGACTCTTATGTGGCAAAGTTAAGAAGGAAAAATAGATTTGGGACATATTAATGGAGGTAAAAACCTAATTGGTAAATTCCCCAATTGAAAAATGGATTGGGATCCAGCATTTTGGAGATCAATTTCCTGGATTCCGATGACAGCCACGGCGGGCACTTGAAATCACCCATGTAAATTTTCTGGATTCCTAAAAAGGCAAGTACCCAGCCAACAACACATAGAGAATAACGCCACATGACCAAATATCCGTCTTCGCACCGTCATATCCCTTTTTTCCGATCACCTCCGGGGCGACATACGCCGGCATGCTACAAGTCGTGTGCAGCATTCCGTCCTCCCTCAAATGTTCGGTAAACGCACTCAGCCCGAAATCCGTCACTTTAAGATTCATTTCTTCATCTAGCAGCAGATTCTCCGGCTTCAGATCTCGATGGTAGACGCCGCGGCTGTGGCAGAAATCAATGGCGGAGATCAATTGCTGAAAGTAACTCTGAGCGGCTTCCTCACGCAGCCGGCCCCTCGTGATTTTTTCAGACAGCTCGCCGCCGCGGACGAATTCCATGGCGAAGTAGATCTTGGTCTTGCTGGCCATAACCTCGTGAAGCTCGACGATATTTGGGTGGTGCATCATCTTCATAACGGAGATCTCACGCTTCACCTGCTCCATCATTCCAACACGAATCACCTTCTCCTTCAACACGGATTTGGTTCTAGGGTTTAAATGAGAAAGAGTTTATTAATTTGGGGATTTTCAGATTTTGTTTTTGCCACATAAGAGTCGTTGCAGGCCACATGTGCGTAGAACGGCCACGTAAGCAGGTAACCGGACCATTACCTGCTTCAACCGGTCATTGGTCATTTTTACCAACTTTTTTTAAGTTACAGGATAGTTTCAAAAATGCCCAAAATTAGAGGTTATTTTCCTAATAAAAACAAATTTACAGGTCATTTTTACAAATTTTCCCTATTTAATTTTGTGATATTACGTGCTATAATATCTAATAAAATATTCAGTCGAATTATCTCGACTTTTGGACTAAATGTCATTTCTTTATTATTAAATTCCAAAACTTTAATATATTGCAACTGAAGTGAATGTTTTTTAAATATAAAAATATATTCCTTTATAATTTGTTTTAGTAAGATCTTGTACAATTTAAATACTTCTATGAACATGTATGATAATTTTGAATAAAAAAATAAACCTTACATGACCATACACATAAATATTTCATAAAATTAAAAGAAATAATTTTTATTTCATTTGTTAAGTTCTCGTCAATCATCTTTCATATATTTACTAAGCTTCAATCACTACATCAAATTCAATGTTGTACTCCACAAAATTAGAAACATATTGCTGTACTGACACAACAATAGGAGTTCCAACTACCCAATGAGCAAAAGTTTTGGGATAATTGATGAGATTAAGAGTTGAAGTACCTTCTTGGCTCTTAAAATATTCTGAATAATTTCCCATTAAGAAGACATAACTTAGTTTAAACTAACACTCATATAATGCTCAATGCAATGAACTATACAGAATCACCCTCATTTCACACAAATTTAGTGAATATTAGACATAAATGCAGTGAACTACATGATAAAGCATAATCATAATCATTACTTGGGACATGATCCAAGCCCAAACCATCAACAATAACCCACTATCTCTAACTACCTCACTTCATCTTATCAGAATTTGGGAAAAACAAAAGGTAAGAAAGAATAGTAACATCAACTTACAAAAGCATAAACATGTGTTGCGTGAGTTGAAATGTAGATTACAACCAGTCATTTGATGTTGAGGTTGGGAATATGGGAGATGTTGTGCCAGTCCTCTTCAATTCCTCTCTGGCTTCGCCTTACCAGTTCCAGGCATCGTCTGATCGCGAGACTTTTGAGATTTGACATTCCTTGGATACTAGCCGGAAGCTTTTGGCAGTTGTAAATAGTCACGAATTGGAGAGATGTTAAATCGTCCAACCAGTTTGGTAGTGAATTCAGTCGAGGATATAGTCAGATCTTTGAGTGAGGATAGGTGACTAAGGCTTTGCAGAGACTATAAGTGCAGTTAAAATTCAGAGCAGCTATAAGTGCAGCATTGAAATTGAAAGAAGCATAAGAACCTGTTCACATCGTGCAATGAGGCAGAGACTTTATCCATCTGCCTTTCAAGTTTTGTTAAGAGACAGTTGTGCTGGAACTGCTGGGGATTGACTTCCATGAAACATCAGATACGTCCAGGGCTACTCACCCATTTGAGATATCTACAACGAATGAGCCTTAAGTTCAATAGCTTGTTGCTCTGGAATTTCTTGAACCTCTTCTTCTCCTTCTAGTCTTCCTTGAATGAGTTCTTATAGTATCGTCCTCATCACAGACATCACACAACCAGTCAGCATGATACTTCTCTTCATAAGGAACGACCTTTCCATCAAAATATGGTTCCCCTGAAGAGAAACAGTTCTTGGTTTTAGTCATAAGATTCATGAGATGAACTCAAGATATCAGTTGCTAAATGGAAAATACTCGAGATGCAAAGATGGCAGGAAATATAAGATGCCATAATAACAAGAAGCAGCTAGTAAAATTATTGAATTTCGAAGTTTCATTTGTAACTGCCTTTTGGTCTCTAGATTCTGTAAGTCTATATACTTGGTACCATTTTTCTATACGAAATGAATACTGCGTGTTTCTAGCAGTGGTAGTTTAATGATTTATTTGATTTCCAAAGACCATAAAATAAAAGGAGCTCGAACAGAAAACTACAACAAGCATGATGCAAGAAAACAATGAAAAGTTCAATCATAGCACTGTAATGAAGTAACAATACCTCCATAGCCACTTTCTTCACCACCCAAGTAAGAGTCCGCTAAAACCCATTTTACACCAGGAAGAGCTGCAAAGCACAAGACTACATTAAGTTATACTAAAAGTTATCATAATCAAAAACCAAAATGCTAAAAACTTGGCAAAGTTAATTGTGATCAAGGAAGGTACATTTGATCGTATGAATCACGTTTTCAGAGACTTTACAGCTGAATGCATAGTAATACTTTGTCGAAATCGAGTATATCGATTCTCTAGCTGCTTTCTCACTGCACAGAATATCACACACATTACATCTCAACTACACACCAATTGCAACAAAATTATCTATATTGAAATCATCAAGAGCTTTCTAGAGCTGATTATGGTAAACAATAAATTCAGTCCTTTTCGCATCGATTAAAGCTCGTTTCAGATTATGTTGCCACAAACTTAAACGATTCCTAACGTAATTCCAATCATTACACAGTTAATCTCACATTTTTACACTCGCACAGAAATTTATAGGAGAAAACAGCAACAAATTATGCTATTTGAAAAAATTAAAATTACGAAGGAAACTTATACCTTCCAAGAGCCACAGCCAGAGTTTCAACGTACTGTTCAATGATTTCTTCTCTTTGAGGGTAATTATCCGGTGGTTTCATGACCACGAGCCAGTGTTTGTAGTCGCAGCCGTCGACTATTGAGTCAACTCGCGGCAACTCGGAGACTCGTGTTTGGGGTGGGGCGTCGGAGCTCACTTCCCTATAGGAGAAGAAACTCCGACCGGTCCACCGAAAAGCTGAATCGCGGCGGCGGCGGAGAATTGGGAGGCTGAGCGCCGCCGTGAAACTGGAGAGCGTTGATGGGAGTACCTTTCGCAGCATTGTTTGTACCTTGCTCGGGACTTGGTTAAGTTGGTTCTTTAAGTTGGGCTTTGTAATAATATATGGAATTTTATGCGATCCGTTTATGGCCCAAATTAAAAGCCCTCAAATGTTGAATGTATGAGTTGGGCCCCAGTGTAATACCTGTTTAACCCATCAAGAAAATACTATAAAAATAGTCTTTTTAAGTTTTAAAATTACTAAATGGGTTTAATGTGCTAATTGTTAAACGAGGTGAATACCAACATTTGTCCCACTCTAACTTGGGAGAGATTTGATATGAAGAAGGCAAGTTGAAATAAATGAATTGCAAGCATAGTGGGAAAAATATTTGGAAAATGACATTTATTTTATCAAAACTAGCAAGAATTTATAAGTTGCAAAATTTTCATTTTATTCATAATTCATCATTAATAGCATTACAATACAAAATACATCTTTTTTTTAAAAATTTCAAACTACACCATTATTAGCATTTCATTACAATCTCAGAAGGAATAGAGTTCAAGTGGAAGTCTTGGCTCAACCACAACGACAAGTGGGATTTTTCTTGGAGTGGAAAGCCCGAAAATCTCTTCCATGTTCAGTTCTTCGGGCTTCATATTATTTGGCAGCTTCCAATCGAACCCATGCAAGAGGTTGGCCAAACTGGATTGGATCACCTTCAAGCCCAATGAATAGCCCGGACACATTCTCCGGCCCGACCCGACCCGAATGGCAATAGCTCAAAATCTTGACCCTTGACATCAATATATTTTCCAATAAATCTCTCAGGTTGAAATTCAGTGGGATTTTCCCATAGAGATGGATCCCTTTGAATTGTCCATGTATTGACGAGCACTTGGGTCCCCTTCTTAATATCGTATCCAGCTATCTACAAATAAAATTGTCCTTTAATGTCAAATTTCACAATATAACGACTTGATGTTTATAACATATATAACATCCAAATTTATAATTTGACACAATAAATAACTAAGCAATACCTTGCAATCTTCTCGTGAAAGTCGTGGTACTAACATGGGCGCCACAGGGTGTAGCCTCATAGTTTCCTTGACAATTGCCCCTATGAAGGGAAGGTTAGATATGTCTTCTTCACTCACCCACTTATTTTGCCCTATAACCCGATCGAGCTCTTCCGTCGCTTTCTTGAATATCTCTGGCTTCTTCAGAAGCTCGGAGATTGCCCACTCTACCGTCACTGCAGAGCTCTCTGTCCCACCGGCTAGTAGATCCTAAAAAATTATAAGAATCAATTATTTTAGCCAAAATAGTTTGTTTCCGACAAAACTACCCCTCCTCCTCTTTCTCCCTACCTCATTTCCTTAGGAGCTGGACCTCATTCCATTAAGGGTAAAAATGTCAATTTCGGCTAAATTTAAAGTTTTGTCCTTTTTTTTGACTATTTAAAAATTTACCTTATCTTATCAAGCTACTTTTGTAATTGTTTTGTTTATGTGATTTACATATACATACAATATTTTGAGTCACGGACACTTGTACTGTTATCAAAATTACGTGTGTTTGACTATTGTGAAAAGAAAACACACCTGGGTAAAGGCTTTGACTCCATGTCTCTCAAGCTTCACATCCAAAGATGGATCCTCAGCCAACTCCAACAACACATCCACCATATCACTACTAACATAATTCTCAGTCTTCTTCCTCCTCTTATCATGCTCATCAAGAACATGCTCCTCTGGCAGCTCTACAAGTTCAGGGCAGTTGTCTACAATTAGAGTCTTGAGAGTAGTGAGGTGTTGCAACCACCCTACTGGAATACATCTTAGTGTCGCACTCTTTTTTATACTTAAACCATTCTAGAGATTTTAAGGCTTGCAGTCCTTCTTCTGGAAAAAATTCCTCTTCTGCGCCAACAACTGTGAGTGACTTGAGATTAGTGAGATTTTGCAGCGTCTCCATTGGAATACTTTTCACATTCTCTCCAAATCCCACTGTAAGATCAGCAAGAGCTTCCAGCTTAGCAAAGAAGTTAGCATTAAGCCACCGCAATTCTGAATGTCCAACTCTTCAAGGGATGAAAGGTGTGGCAATGTTACTAAGGAGCAAGACTCAATCTTTAGCATTCTGAGTTTTGAGAATACTTTTGTGCTCAATTGCTCCTTAGATACCCCTTTGAGATGCGGGAGAGAATACAACTCAAGTGTTTTCAGAGATGGAAACAGTTGTGCATTTTCATCTTCAATCATGTATTCCACCCCCACATTCTCTAACCTCAAGAATTCCAGATAAGGCAACTTTCCAAGTTGTGGAAGATGCAAACAATATGGACAATCTTTTATTTCTATACGAACTACCTCTTTCAAAGTTGAATCCGCCATCCAAAGTGGAAAGCACCTACCACTGAAGCCTCTTATTGTTAAATATTGAAGATTGGGGTGAGGTTGAAGTGCTTCCAACACCTTTTCATCTATATCTTTTCTTGATTCTGAAGCATCATTGCTTTCACATTTTTAGCTCAAATAACAAAGGTCTTTTTTCTCAACAAGGTTAGCTTTCTTTGCATCCAAATAGCTTCCCACTCTCTCCAAATGCTTTATCTTAAGCAAACCACCTAGGTTCAAACATTGCAATTCTTCAAGTTGATTACCTCTTTCACTTCCCACTATGAACAGACTCAATTGTTTCAGAGAGGTTAATTCTCCAAGTTTTGAGGGCATCCCTCGCAATGATTTGCATCCTTTCATACAAAGATGATGGAGATTTTTTAAGTATCTCATATTCTTAGGTAATGCCACAAGCTTTGAGCAGAAATCCAAATTCAAAACTTTTAGATTCCAAAGACGGCATAATGAGTTGGGAAGGGTACAAATTTCAGATCTAGATAAATCTAAGAATCGCAAATGTTTGAGATTACCAACCATAGAAGGCAAATCTTTTATTGTTGTTGTACCACTTGCATCTAATACTCTCAAACGGCTAAACTTGGTTAATATAGAAGATATATCCATATCATATTGAGTGCTTGTAGGAAATGCCACTAATTTTTTTTTTTAAATTTACCTCACGAATCTTGTTATTGGATGTGCTGGTAACTTGTTTTTCCATTTGTAGTCCAGGAACTTTGTTCTCCATGATTGATTGTGCGAGATAATGAACAAGATCGTGCATCATGATACAGTGTGGTATATCTGGGACATGTTGGAATAAGGATCTTAGAAGTAACTGGTTGCATATTTGATTACCAACATCCTCCACTTCCAATGACCCCCTTGATGATATATATCCATGAGCCATCCAATGATGGATCAATTTTTCTTTGTCAATCAAAGAGTCTTTTGGAAAGACTGCATAGTAAGCAAAGCACTGTCTCAATTCAAGAGGAAGGTGATGATAACTCAATCTCAAAGCTGGGAGTATCAAAGTTTCTTCTTCTGATAAATCCCATAATTCACTTTCTTCCACATACTTCCATTCATTCTCAGTCCTCTTGAATCGTAGAAGACCCCCAAGAGCCTTAGCAGCCAATGGCACACCGGCACACTTGTGCACTATCTGTTTCCCAATAGCTTCCAGGTTTGGATATTCCTCATTATCTTCCTTAGCGAATGCACGTTCCTTCATCAGCATCCAACAATGCTCTTCTGATAGTCCCTGCAAGCAATGGGGTGGAAGTGTTGCCATAATATCAGCAACCATCTGGAGGCGTGTGGTGACGACGATACAAGCCCCTTTGGAACCACATGCCAAAATATTTTTTAACACATCCCACTTTTCTTGGACGGTGTTCCATACATCATCCAACACCAACAAATACCTTTTCCCTCTCAACAACCCCCGAGGTGGTGTTCTAAAGTATCCAACTGCTTTAAATCCGAAGCAGTTCCACTCTTGGCATGATTCAAACTCAAGATGACGCATAATCAACTATTCAGATTTATTGGAGTGAAATTGGAAACTAACATTAGTCAAATGCCAGATGATCAAGCAACAAATGTATCCATCAACTCATCAAGTGAAGCAAAGACGAGAATGGCAGCAAGCCCACCTCACAATGAGCAATTTATCATCCAAAATTCCTGACATGAATATTATATCAAATTAGAAAAAAAATTAAAAAGACAATCCATTGAGCAAAACTTGAATAAAAATAGTTAAAACTCATAATAACTTGAAAACATGCAATCGAGTTCAAATGGGATTACGAAGTCCCTAGTTATTGCGGAATAAAATGATCAATGAGATTATGCAAGTAAATGTTCTGGCATTCTACTTCCTAAGAATAGTCTGTCAAATGACTAGAATCAAGTCACAAGAAAAAGGACCACATCTTAAGTTAAATGATTACAGCAATATAATTAAAATCGCCAGTTTTATTGGAGATAAATAGTATAGCAGAAAGATTCCAGAATTTGATCTATAAACGTAAACTGTAAAGTTGCAATATAGAATATAGAACACAAGGTATAAGAAAATGTAGCAGTAATTATGAAATAAATCATCCTCAAAAGTCAACACAAGAGTATGATATACAAATAAACAAAATTAAAATGCAGGAATTGTGATTTACTGCATTGATTAAGCAACACATTTAGGGTGGCAGAATAGAGAAGCTGAAAATGTTACCATGGTGAGATCAACTAACAAAAGCATAAACATCTTCTGATATGAAATTCCTCTACGGAATGATGTTGAGGTTGGGAATATGGGAGATGTAGTGCCAGTCCTCTCCACTTCCTCTCTCAATTCGCCTTTCCACTTCTGGGCATTCCCCGATAACGAGAGTTTGGAGATTTGGCAATCCTCGGATGCTAGCTGGAAGCGATAGAAGCTTGTGGCAGTAGATAATGTGCAGAGTTATGAGAGATTTTATATCACCCAACCAGTCTGGGAAGTGAATTCGGTTGCGGAATAAACTTTATACGTAAACTTTCAGTGAGGATAGATGACGTACAACATTTTCAAGCATAACAAATTCAAGGCAGTTGAGGTCTTTAATCTCCTCTAACCTACTGAGAGCAGTGAGGTGTCGCAACCAACCTACTGGCAAACATGTCAGTATCTTGCTACTTTGTATACATAACTTCGTTAGAGATTTTAAGGCTCGCAGTCCTTCTGGCAGAGACTCCTCTTGTGCTCTAACGACTCCTAGTGACTCCAGATTAGTGAGTTTTTCCATCATTGCCTATGGAAGACATTTCATGTTCTCTCCAAATCACACCGTAAGAGAAGTTAGAGCATCAAGCTTCGCGAATGAGGTCGGCATTAAGCCACCACAATTCTGTATGTCCATCTCTATGAGGGATGAGAGTTGTGGCAGTATAATTGAATTTAGTTCTCCAAGTTTTGAGGGCATCCCTCTCAATGATATGCATTGCTCCATACAAAGATGATATAGATTTTTTAAGTATCTCATTTTCCTAGGTAATGCCACAAGCATCTGACAGTAATCCAGATTCAAAATTTGCAGATTCCAAAGTGTGCATAATGAGTTGGGCAACGTACGAATTAGTGATCCAAATAAATTTAAGAATCGCAAATGTTTGAGATTACCCACGGTAGAAGGCAAATTTAATATTATATTTCTACCACTTGCATCTAATACTCTCAAATGGTAAAACTTCGTTGAGATGGAAGATATATCCATATTATGTTGAATGCTTCTAGGTAATGCCACAAAATTTTGACTCAAATTTACATGGCGAATCTTGGTATTAGATTTGCTTGTAACTTGTCCTTCAACTTGTACCCCAGGAACTTTATTCTCCATGATTGATTGTGCGAGATTGTGAACAAGATCGTGCATCGTGATATAGTCAGCGGTGAATGAGCCATGTTGGAATAAGGATCTTAGAAGTAGCTCTGAGACAGTGAAATTAAGAAATTCGTACGGTCAAAACACAGGACTATCGAGAATTCTCCATCCACTAAACATGTCATGAATCCACAAGATCTCACTTCAGTTTGATAACCGAACAGTCTCATTGACATAAGGTGGAAAATTCTTTAGGTACATTCTAAGACGAGGTCCCTTTTGCCATGCCACTGAATGAATATCAAGCTGAGACGTATTCATTTCAAGATCAGTGCTGATGTACTACTTTGAAATGATCAATATATGAAAATCAGAGAATCCTGGACTCTTTAACAGATATCCAACATACACTGGAGCGGTACAAAAGCACTGTATAGTAGGAGTTGGAGGGACGTACTAGTAATTTGGTGGGCATCCTTGAAGAGGACAACCATTGAACGTTTTAGTATTGAAGGTAATACTGAAATCATCGTCATGAGGCCCACGGAATTGAATTAAATTGCTACTTGAGCATAGAGGATTTCCTTCAAGCCTAAAGAGGAAAGAAGAACCAATGAGGGAAACCTCCTTTGACCAACAAAAATAATAATTGATAAAAGATGTTTAACATGACAAACCCAATGGTGATATTGGGTGGAGGGGTGATGAGGATCCCGGCAATATTTGAAAAAATATTGTTCCCAAAATCCCTGCAATTTCATCTAGTATAAACAATCTTAACAAATAAGGCAGTCTATTCCAATTAAAAAATTACCAAGGTGAGTAGAAATGCAGGATCGTTTTTTTTTTTTTTCAATTAAGAATATTTCATGATAGTGGAAAAACAGACTAGTTTTTAATTTCTAGTATGAGGGCTTACAAAATCATTCTTTCTGTTGAGTTTAATGTCCCATTGTGCCAGATACTGAAGGGAATAGAACCATTTAGTGAATTGACTGCAATAGAAATTGATAAGATTGAATTTACTTGGATCAACTTGCTTTTTGGAAGTATAAATCAAGTCTCAAGATTCAGCTCAAGAACAAACTACCTCTCAACCATTTTAACACTGTAATCTTTACTTTCTTCTCCTCTATTGTAATCTTTCCACACTTGTTTTGTTTCATAAGAATCTATACTGTAGATTTAAAATCAAGTAATCCAAATGAAAAGTTATACAAGTTCCATTGAGGACACAAAAGAGATAAAAAAAATTGATGGTTGCTCACAATATTTGCAAAAGAGGAAGCCTTGAAAAGCTGGAAGGAATAGTAAAGAGTGGTTACAGAGATGAAAATCAAAGTTTTCTTGAAGTAGACTACTACTGATTAAAGTCAAAAGCAATTTAACAAATTCAGAAAATGATTGCTTACATAGTTGTAATATTTCTTGAAAGTGCGCCTGTTGGTACTGGTCCACTAAGCTGGTTCAGGCAAGTCTCTGAAATCCTGAGCTCCTAATTATCATATGAAAAAGGTAAATAGATAGATTAATATTCTAGCACAGTAATCAATCACCCCATAGTTTGACATTGTAATGTGTGGTTACTCTCAAGAGAGAGGACATTCCAGACTCATAAAGGCCACAACTTAGAAATAAATGTTGAGTTTCCAGTTCAGAAATCAGCTCATGGAATGCTGATGGATATTGACTTACATGTAAGAAATGTTTGAACAATTGCTCCAAGGAATTGATCCTTGTAAACTGCAGTTCTTGAGACTCCTGATCAGTCAACAAAACCAAACATTTACCAACTTTATCCCAAAAAGAGAAACACTTCGGAATATGATTATTGTTATCCAGAACATCAAACCTTTAGCAAAGAAAAAAACTAAAAAGATGTTACATTTGCTTACAACTTCAACAGCGTAGACCATGTTGCCATATGAAGACGGTATAGTATTCCCATCAAAGTTGTTATCGAGTTGACTGAAAATGAAACAAATACAAAGAGTAAGAAGCAGTGAATGTTTAGTTTGTTGAATTTTCTACATCACATGCATTAGTAAAAGAATACAACAAAAAAAGAAGCAAGCAATGAAAAGTTTATATAAAAGATAAAACCAAGATATATAGGAGATCAACATACACACAGAGAGAAAAAGGATAGCCAGGAGCTATGTAAGTTTTTAACTAGAAGAAAGTGTAATAAATAAAGCCTTCTTCCATATGATAATAACATGTTCACACAACATTTATAAGCACAGAAAGACTAATGATTTTACGCATAAACCTTAGTGAAAACATGAAAAGGAAAAGTACAAATCCGCCAACATTTTTTTTACTATTAAAGAAGCCATGCATATAAATCATTATTCATACATAACAATAACTCGAAGGGATATTAAAAAATTAGCACACTAGTTAACTACGTTAGGTACATAAGAGTCCAGCATGTACGGCCACCATCAATAAAGTCACAAGGGGTAAAACAACAACTGGATACATATCCCAACTAAAAGGTCACAACTGGGCAATTAAAATTAGGACAACAATTAGTGGCACGCATGAGCAACACATGGGCATGCCCTTACAAATAATCCAAAGGATTAAGGTATTAGGACAACCACTTATTAAACTCCAAGCCAACTAATTGGGCCCGTTAAAATCAGCCCAATCTTTAGTTGCATTAGATCAGAAAAGTTGGATCTCTTTATTAGATTTGGACATGAGGTCCAACAAATTGGGCCCAAAGCAATAGTGCCCCGGAGGGTTATTGGATTGGGCCATTTGGGACATTAGAATCCAATGGATACGGCCACCAAAAAGCCATTGGGGTAATTAGATTAGGCCATAGATTAGGATTAAGGAGAATAACTCAAGAGGGCACTATTGAGAGTCTCAGCTTTATTTAACCAACCCGGTCCATTCATTTTACCCATAGCATTTGCAGCAACACAATAATCCTCGAAATCAAAAGATTAAACCCAATTCCTCATTTTGGTGTTTAGCCCAATTCATCATTGTGGTGTTTAGCCATACATGCTGGACATCATTACACCAGTCTCAACAACATTGATAATGTTATCAGAGCCAAAAGACTTTTAAATCAATGAGATAGAAGGGAAGTAATATATATATCAAATAAGTATATAAGTATCCGTATCAACAAGTGTTTTCCAATTGCAAGTAACCTTTGAAACAAGGTCAGTTAGAACCTATCTTGATTACATAATCTTGAAATTCAAGTTGTACATTAAACTCCAATCTTGACACTAGGTGAATCCAATGCTTCCCTAATCCAATTCAATTGTGAAGAGTGTCAAGAAATTGATTATTTCAATGAACCCTTTTCAATAATTGATCGATAAGATCAAATCCTTAAATACGAAAATATACTTTTCTAAAAGCTAAATCTAACAAAAAAGTAAAACATATTAGGAATTCTACACAAAATTCAAAACAAGAAATAGAAAGCATAGAAGTACTAACGAGCGGGCTGTCGTTGAAGAATCCACCAACTGCCATTCAAATAATCTTTTTAGGCTTCATATCGAGAGTTGTTTGAGAGAGAAAATGGAAAAGAAGGTGAAAAAAAATAGGGTCAAAAATACTGAAAAAAAGAAAATCAGAGTGGGGGTGAGTAGGGTTTTCCCTATTGTAACACTGAATCAATCTCTTTAATCCAATTCGAGGCAGCAAGAGCATGTATGTATATATTCGTATGGATGGGGATATCATACAAGCTATATTTGTTGCAACGGTAAACTATATTTAAGGGAACCCGTGTTTTTTTTCTTTTACTCACGTTTTTTTTGGCAACTGTTATTGAGTACGCAACAAACAATCAAGATTTTTTCTAATTTTATATATGGAATGTGATTTTTTGTTAAACGGTCAAATTTATAGTTAACTAGATTGTCATTACTATATAGGTAAAAAATGGGCCGGGCTGCTTCTAGCAATCGGGCCTCTTCCTGTTTTTATCCACTATTTGTTAATCAACCGTGAGTGAATTTTTAATTGGGCTCATATTGTACAAAATGTAATTCAAATTGGATTTATTATATTTAGTATGTCTAATTTGATCCGTTGTTTCAATAGAACATATGGGCCCCTTTCTGCCAAATTATCAAATTACTAGTACTAGAAAACTATCAGAAGTAAATTGAAAGTAAAATACAATAAGGGTGAAAAATACCAATGTTTTTAAACAATTTACACAAAACATAACTTAAACTCGAAAGAAATTATGGTATGTAAAAAAATTATAAATTGTGAAGGTATTTTTAACCTTTCAAGAGTCACATTTAGAGTTTCAACTTACAGTTGAATGATTTGTTTTCTTTGGGATAATTATGTTATGTGTTGGTTGCATGTAGGGGTTGTGCATGGATCAACTAACCGTTCGAATTGAATTGAAATTGAATTTTTAGTTCAAACCGAACTAAAAATTAGATTTGGTTTTCATTTTAAAATTTTGAGATTTTCAATTTTTGATTAATTGAAATTTCAATTAAATTTTGGTTCAATTCGGTGAGTTTTAACCGAATGAACACCCCTAATTACATGTATGACCATGAGCCAGGGATTGTAGTCGCAACCGTCGACTATTGAGTCAACTCGGAGACTCGGGTTTGCGGTGACGACGAAGAATTGGGAGGCTGAGCGCCGCCATTAAATTTGAGAGCTTTGATGGAAGTATTTTTCGTAGCATTGTTTGTACCTTACTCTGAACTTGGTTCTTTAAGTTAGGCTTTATTATCCGTTTACAACCCAAATTAAAAGCTCTTAAACGTTGAATATGTGAGTTGGGCTTTATTTCTGGCCGATTCATAAAGTAAAAAGGTGGTGGCCTAGGTAGTTTGTCTATGTCACTAGTTTAAAGATTGTTACATTTTCGCAAAAGGTATATAGTATATACTGTTGTCCATTTATAACCTGAACTGCTTAAGTAAATAAAATTAAATAATCCAGATCAATTTCTATGTGAGATGAATTAAATTTTCGGTAATTGGGCTAGGATGTAGAATAGACTCAAAAAGGAATTGTGAATCAATTTGTCTTTGGATTAGACCAGCTTTCATGAGAATAACCCCACCCAAATAAAGTGCAATAATAAAAAAAAAGAAAGAAAGAAGGCTGCAGATATCAAACTTGACAACTCCATATTTTTCTCATATTAATTCCCATTCTGCTCGCAATCAAAGTAGAATTTGTATTTGCTTAGGTCAAATTGATTCTACACATCGATCAGTTATGTGTGGTAATATATCGCCTGCCACCATCTTAATTTTGTTGGTAAGTTAACGTTGTAGGAGTAACTTCTTACTTCATATTTTGTGTTATCTTCTGCAGTTGTGTTAGTTACCGGCTTTCTCAGAATTGTTAGAACTAAGTATGCAAACTGTGGTTACAGATGCATGTTAGTTTTCTATTCTACTTAGTATATTTTGTGACGAGACTTTTTCGTACTTGTTATTGATTATTGGAAATGCCTTGAAATCCATGGATTTTAGGAACCAATTTAGAAGAATGTATTATTATTTCTTGATAATGATGCCACATTCATTTTTACCTCATGATGTCATCCATGTTATCTCGATTAACAGTGACTCAGTTCAACCTTGGCTGTTACAAGACTTGTGCCGTCTTCACTTGATCATGTTTTTCTGTTTCATAGTTCCCTTTGACTACATATTCTTTGGCTATTTATTTTTTCTATCTCTTCCTTGCATCTTATAATCAATTACTGATTGATCTGATCTCTGTGCTTAAGGGTTAAATCTTATCTGCTCCTTTTTTTTAGATGTTAAAATGTCATACTCTTGATATAATTGATGTGTTTTTTGAGTGCGTTTAGTGAGTTTTTTTCGATAAGTCGGGCTCAGCATCATGTGTTTCTGTTATTTGTTCTATTAGGTCAGTTGGCTGATTTATATATGTTCTTAAGTATCTAAAACTTTTTAACAGAACTCAAGTCCTAATCTGAAAATGTTGATCAAATAGATTTATGTATTGTTCAGGTGTATTGTTATAGATTTATGAGTTTTTTAATATTCATGTACATATGTAATGTAAATACTTTATGTCTACTATATTTTGGATCTTAGTTCGAAGAAGTTTTGTTGTTTTGGAGGAGTCTCAAAGTTTAATTCTTGATGGCACATTCATCAAGTAGGTCCTCAATCTCCAAAGTATGATCTTTGAGCTTGCAGAGCCAATCTTGTAGCTCTTTGCTTTCCAGTTCCTCAGTCTCCAAAGTATCTAGTGCTTCCACTTGCAGAAACAAGATGAATAATCAAATGCAAGTTTTAAGTTTAACGACAAACAAGAATGGAGTTTAGAAAATGCGCCCATTGTATTTGCTCACCAAGTCTGACCAAGTTGTCTCTCACTTTTATTAATGAACCAATAACTAAATCTAATTCATCAATAAATAAATACAAATAAAATAAGAAAGGCCAACTCAGAAAGGGGAAATCATAAATCCCTAATTCTGAACTGAAAAAAGAAAAAAAAAAAAACTAATTCTGTTAATAAAATAGAGAATTGGATTTCATCTCCCCCAAATACTCTCAGAACCCTAATTATTTAAATTGATTACAAATTTATCAGTCCAATAAAAAGTACTCACTTGCTCGCCGTCTTCATTTCTTTTTTATTGGCAATTCGATCAAGTGGACGGTAGAAGGAAGAAGAGAGGAGGCCGCGCTGTGCAGGGCCGCCATGGCAATAGAAGGAGGCTCAATTAGACTTTTACTGAGGGGTTAATATGTAATTTCAAACCAAATTACTAAATTAGGGTTTTGAAGGAATTTGGGGAAGATGAAATCCAATTCTTTTTTTTTTTCTTTTCTATTTTTAACTCCAACTACCCTTTTAATTTAGAATTAGAAATTTGATTCGCCTTATTTAAATTAGCGTTTTTAATTTTCATTTTCTAGTTTTTTTATTAAGTTGATTATATGAGTCACATTTTCAAAGAATACATAGTAATACTTTTTGAAATTAATAATACTTTTTGAAATTGAGTGTATCAATTCTTTTGCTGTTTTTTCATTGAACATAATAATACCACATTACATTACATCTTAACTACGCACTAATTATAAACAAATTCTCTATATTGAAATCATCGATGTTTTTCTTGAATTGTTTATGCTAATAACATAAATTAAAGTATTCCCATAATTAGAAATTTTGAAGAATAACTTAAAACAATAATTTTAATCCTTTTCGTCTCAACTAAATTTTGTTTTAGATCATGCAACCTCAAATTAAACAAATTGCAAATGTAATTACATAAAAAATTATCGTTTATAATGTATTTTTTTTTTTATAATTTATAATTTCTATTTACATGTGTTGATCATCCACTACCCATTACTCCATTAGTTATTAGTAACCTCAAGAATTTTCCACCCTTGTTGTATTTTACTTTCAATTTATTTATGTTAGTTTTCTAATGCTAGCAATTTGATAATTGATCAGAAAGGCGGGCTCATATGTTCTATTGAAACAACATATCAAATTACCTCCACAAAATATAGTAAATCCAATTTGAGTTACATTTTGTATAATATGGGCTCAACTAAAACTCCACTCCCGATTGATTAACAAATAGTGGATAAAAACAGGAACATACCCGATTGTTACAAGCAGTCCGGCCCATTTCTTACAACTATGTAGTAATCACAATCTAGTTAACTATAAATTTAACAGTTTAACAAAAAATCCCATTCCATAAATAAAATTAGAAAAAATCTTGATGGCTTGTTGCATACATAAAATTAGAAAAAAATCTTGATTGCTTGTTGCATACTCAATTATTGCAAAAAAATAACGTGAAAAAAAAAAAT
Source organism: Scutellaria barbata (assembly GCA_028654395.1). Taxonomy (NCBI): domain Eukaryota; kingdom Viridiplantae; phylum Streptophyta; class Magnoliopsida; order Lamiales; family Lamiaceae; genus Scutellaria; species Scutellaria barbata. Next base: position 841,356 of record CM053645.1, on the reverse strand, counting down.
CAGGGGTTAATTATTTAATCACTTTTTATGCATTTTCAAAATTTCTAATTACAAAAATAGGATAACTGTGATATTTCGATATGAAATGAATGTATTATGATGATCTATTAATGGATCATAATAGTATCAAGAAGGTCGAAATATAAGTGCTGTCAAATATTGAAAACATAACTATAATGTCTATATTTAAGCATATTTTTATTCTAAATTCTAAAATGCAAAAAATTCTTCGTTCTTAATCAATTATAATTTCTATGGGTAAAATTAGTTTTTTTATGGCTTCTATTTGATGTTAATATTTCATATATATATAAACATATCTGTTTAAAAAAAATAATCCAATGGGGCACGGCCGTGCCGTGTAGCACGACCGTGCCCTACTTGACAGAACCGGGGAAAAAGTTAAAAAAAAAAAAAAAAAAAAAAAAGGAAAAAACCGGGAAACCGGCGGTTTGAACCGCCGGTTTCGGTTAACCGCCGGTTTTCAAACCGGAACCGGAACCGGACCCCCCACGGTTCGGTTCCGATTTGCCCCCTCCGGTTTCAAAAATCGCCGGTTCCGAACCGACAAACCGGAACCAGAACCGGTGAGGCATGTCCGTGTGTTTGGACTTTGGAAGCACGGATTTTTTAAGGTAGGATTTGAAATTTATAATACTAAAATCAATAGTGGTTTTTGGATTAATATAAATTTAATATTCATCATACTTTTTCAATTAATTTTTGAGTTATATGATTGGACTTTAAATTCACTTTGATTAAAATAGATTTCAAGTCTTATATTTCAAAATTGTCATCTAAGCACAACCTAATAATTATCTATTGAAGTATTATTTTCAAGATATAAGAGCATGATTGGTATGCTTTATAAGTAAAAATTATCATGGATATGAGATAAATTATTTTTTTCTACCCCATACTATAATGTATTTTTGTCTAAAAGGTAATGAATTTTTTTATTAATTTTAGCACATATTATTATTTATTTTAGGTTTTTTTTATTGGGTGCTGAGACTAATCTCAACACATTGAAAACCCATCTCAGTATCCGTCTCAACACCCTTTAAGTCTAGCTTATTAACTTCCAATGGACTATTACCTTCTTTTTTTTTTTTTTTCAAAAAGATAATTTTATCAAATTTCATGATTTGTAGTAGAAAATGCACAAAATTTTTTAATAGTAGAAAGACAATATAATATTTAATTTTGTTAAGTGCGATAATATCTAGTAAAATATTCAGTCGAATTATCTCGACTTTTGGACTACGTGTCATTTCTTTATTATAAAATTCCAAAACTTTAATCTATTGCAACTGAAGTGAATGTCTTTTTTTTTTAAATATAAAAATATATTCCTTTATAATTTGTTTTAGTAAGATCTTGTACAATTTAAATACTTCTATGAACATGTATGATAATTTTGAATAAAAATATAAACCTTACATTACCATACACATAAATATTTCATAAAATTAAAAGAAATAATTTTTATTTCATTTGTTAAGTTCTCGTCAATCATCTTTCATATCTTTCATATATTTCATTGGGTAAATTACAATTTTGGTACTCAAACTATACCTCAATTTCAATTTAATACCCCGATTTTAGCGAGTTTCAATTTTGAACCTAACCTTTTAAAAATATGTCAATTTCAGTACCTTCCGTCAGGGTTCCATCCAAGTTGGACGGAACTTAACTAACTAGTTCGAAATTGGAGGCAAAATTCTTTTATTTCCCCCCCAAATTCATTATGCAGCCCTAATCGCCCCAAATTGACTCTACATCTCTAATTTCTCCAAATCCACTAGCCCTAATCACCCTAAATTGACTCTGCATCCCTAATTTCTCCAAATCCACTAACCCTAATGGCCCCAAATTGATTCGCGCATTTCATTGTTTTCAAGAAATTTCCATTTCCTTCTTCAATAACACAACCATGAGAAGGAATTGTTCTCCATCTCCAATCTCCAGCTCCTCTGCAAATTGATTCTGCAACCCTAATTTCTCCAAATCCACTAACCCTAATCGCTCTTCAATCCAACTCCACGTCTACGGGAATAAGAGTTCATGGCAAGACGACAGGATGACACATTTGTTCCCCAATATGGTAAGTATATCTTTAAGTATTTCAGCTCAGCTAGCTATGTATAGAACATATTCATGCTTAGGTAATAATTTTTCGGGTTGTGTTATGTCTGCAGCTGATGATAATGAGTCCACATTGTTTACTTTGAAAATCTTTCATGGTGGTGTAATGGTGAATAAACCTGTTAGGTATTATGAAGGGGGTAGAGTAGATTACTTCGACTATGTTGATGGGGAAATGTTTGGGCTGATAGAGTTAAAAGAATTTGCTACTCAATTAGGATATGATTCACAAAATTTGTTGTTTTGGCATCAATTTGGGCAAAGTTTAGGAAGGGCTGGGAGGGTTATTGAAACTGATGCTGCAGCCTGTCAAATTACCAAGTATATCCCTAAGGATAGAGTGGTATTAATATATTTACAGCATATTGATATACCTACAGATGTTAGTGAGATTTCTATGGACCCTATAATTGATTTTACTTTCTTAGATGATATACCTACATCTGCAAACAATAATGATGCATGTGAAACCCCAAATGACTCAAATGATGAAGATGCATTAGTTGATAGTGATTATGATATGGAAGAGGATGATAGGTTGTATGAAAATATGTTGATCATGAAGTTGAATTTTGTGGTCTTTCAAGTAGTGATAGAAAGATGAAAAACAAAGTGGCCACAGAGTGAGTTGCCACCACCTTTGCCTCCAAAATATGAGAAAAAGTCTGGTAGACCAAAGAAGATGAGGAGAAGAGGACCTAATGAGCCACCTGCATCATCTAGTAACACAACCAAACTGAAGAAGGGAGGAAGATCAGTGAATTGCAGAAAATGTGGAACTTCAGGCCACAATTCCAGGACTTGCACCACTCAGGCATATGAAGAAAATGAGACTATGAAGACCAATGAAGTAGCAACTGGAGACCAGCTGAATGCAGAGACTGTTGAAGTACCAGTTGGAGCATCTCAACCATTTTCTGAGTGTGAAAGTAGCCAACCTCCACTGCAAGCCAACCCTCCAACAGCTAACCAACCTCCACAAAAAGCAAGAAAAATGCCTGTAAGGCCTTATGTTGTTATTTATATTTAGTCAATTAACTTGATCACTAAAATTTATCTTTTCATCATATCAGGTTAAAAGGAGTGTCTCATGTACTGCATCTTCAGATGTGAATCCATTGACCCAGACTGGTGTATCACCAATTGGAGCTTCTCAACCAATGAGTCCAAGTGTGTCTGACACCAACAATCCTAATGTATGTATTATTTAATATGTTCTGAAAATTCTAATATAGTTGACATACTTGAAATAATCACACTTTATGTCTAAATGAATTCTTAGATGAAGAATACAACAGAATTGAATAAGAGGCAAAAGAATGACAGTCAAGTTCACATTAGTGGTAGTGGCAATGTGAGTCTCTCTAACTCTCTCATTGATTGTTATGTGTTTGGTTTCTGAGATTTATCTTAACATAGTTGGTGTAATTTTTTACTATGTAGATTTTCAAATCATCAGGAGTAAGTAGTCCAGTCATTGTGAAGGGAGGGGTGAACTACATTACCATGTCCAATCTAAGATCATATATTGGGAAGTCAAACAAAGAAGGCTCATCAAAAGGGAAAACAAGTGCAAGTAGCAGTGGGAAAGATTCTGAGATTGCCAAGGAAAAATCTAGTAAGGGAGGTGAATGAGAGATTTGTGTATTGCCACACTCTATTGGGATTTATTTGGAAAAAACATCAATTCAGTTTGTTTGTATTGCTTTTGGGACAAAATGCAACTTTGGTTTGTGTTGATTTTGTTTTTGTTGATTTGGTTTAACAGATTTGCTGTGAACATATTAATGAAATGCAACTTTGGTTTGTGATGATTTGGTTTTTGTTCATTTGGTTTCTGAGATTTGCAGTCTACATATTTGTGTAATGTGCATGTTTATGAAATGATATTTAACAAGGGTAAATTACAATTTTTGTACCCAAACTATACCCCAATTTCAATTTAGTACCCCGATTTTAGCGAGTTTCAATTTTGAACCTAACCTTTTAAAAATATGTCAATTTCAGTACCTTCCGTTAGGGTTCCGTCCAACTTGGACGGAACTTAACTAACCAGTTCGAAATTGGAGGCAAAATTCTTTTATTTCCCCCCCAAATTCATTATGCAGCCCTAATCGCCCCAAATTGACTCTGCATCCCTAATTTCTCCAAATCCACTAGCCCTAATCGCCCCAAACTGATTCGCGCATTTCATTGTGTTCAAGAAATTTCCATTTCCTTCTTCAATACCACAACCATGAGAAGGAATTGCTCTCCATCTCCAAGCTCCAGCTCCTCTGTTTTCGAAAATCATCAAACTGAATTGGTGTATTGTGGATGTAGGATAGAGCTTCCATTGAAGAACTCGTGGACTCCTAATAACCCTGGAAGACGCTATTGGGCATGCCCGTACTATGGGGTAAGTTTTCGAATTGATTTATAAAACCTCGATTTTGATTAAAAAAATGCAAGTAAGCTGCATGTTGTTTTATGTTTATGTAGACACAAATATTGTGGATTTTTCAAGTGGCTTGATCCTGAGATGTGTCAAAGGTCCAAGGAACTCATCCCTCGATTCCTCAAAAAATTTGATAGACTGGAAAATGAAATTGATGCATGCAAGGTTAAAGAGAAGCAATTGGAAGCAGAGTTGAGAAAATCAAGAAGCAAGGAAAAATCTGCAAGTTTGGAGTATATTGCACTGAAGAAGAAGTTTAATTTTTTGTGGTTTTGTTTCTCTATTGTCACTGCACTTATGTTGTGTCTTTTTGTAGTTTTGATGTGTAAAGTTGTCAAAGAAGACAAAAACAACCAGTTTGAGTATTTGCCATTGATTTAATATTGTGTAACCACCTATTTTATGTAATGTAATTTGATATTCTTGCATTATCAAAATCTTATTCTTGTGTTATTTATGTTGTTAAATATCATTTTATAAACATGCACATTACACAAATATGTAGACTGCAAATCTCAGAAACCAAATGAACAAAAACCAAATCATCACAAACCAAAGTTGCATTTCATTAATATGTTCACAGCAAATCTGTTAAACCAAATCAACAAAAACCAAATCAACACAAACCAAAGTTGCATTTTGTCCTAAAAGCAATACAAACAAACTGAATTGATGTTTTTTCCAAATAAATCCCAATAGAGTGTGGCAATACACAAATCTCTCATTCACCTCCCTTGCTAGATTTTTCCTTGGCAATCTCAGAATCTTTCCCACTGCTACTTGCACTTGTTTTCCCTTTTGATGAGCCTTCTTTGTTTGACTTCCCAATATATGATCTTAGATTGGACATGGTAATGTAGTTCACCCCTCCCTTCACAATGACTGGACTACTTACTCCTGATGATTTGAAAATCTACATAGTAAAAAATTACACCAACTATGTTAAGATAAATCTCAGAAACCAAACACATAACAATCAATGAGAGAGATAGAGAGACTCACATTGCCACTACCACTAATGTGAACTTGACTGTCATTCTTTTGTCTCTTATTCAATTCTGTTGTATTCTTCATCTAAGAATTCATTTAGACATAAAGTGTGATTATTTCAAGTATGTCAACTATATTAGAATTTTCAGAACATATGAAATAATACACACATTAGGATTGTTGGTGTCAGACACACTTGGACTCATTGGTTGAGAAGCTCCAATTGGTGATACACCAGTCTGGGTCAATGGATTCACATCTGAAGATGCAGTACATGGGACACTCCTTTTAACCTGATATGATGAAAAGATAAATTTTAGTGATCAAGTTAATTGACTAAATATAAATAACAACATAAGGCGTTACAGGCATTTTTCTTGCTTTTTGTGGAGGTTGGTTAGCTGTTGGAGGGTTGGCTTGCAGTGGAGGTTGGCTACTTTCACACTCAAAAAATGGTTGAGATGCTCCAACTGGTACTTCAACAGCCTTTGCATTCAGCTGGTCTCCAGTTGCTACTTCATTGGTCTCCATAGTCTCATTCTCTTCATATGCCTGAGTGGTGCAAGTCCTGGAATTGTGGCCTGAAGTTCCACATTTTCTGCAATTCACTGATCTTCCTCCCTTCTTCAGTTTGGTTGTGTTACTAGATGATGCAGGTGGCTCATTAGGTCCTCTTCTCCTCATCTTCTTTGGTCTACCAGGCTTCTTCTCATATTTTGGAGGCAAAGGTGGTGGCAACTCACTCTGTGGCCACAATTCTGGACCATTGATGCCCATGATAGGGTGTGCATATGCTCTCAAGTAAGTATCAACACTGTAATGTGGGTGTATATAAGACTCTGGATCATCATTTCTACACCAAATTGCAGAAATACTATGTTTACATGGGATGCCAGTTAAATCCCATCTTCTACAACTACAAGGCCTACCCTCAAGTCTGGTTTTCTACCCTCTGTTCTAGGGTTAAACTTAGGATATTTAGGCATATCTTCTTCATCAGACCCTTGAATGCTTTCAAGCTCATCACTGCTATCTACAATTTCCACATTGTTCCTTTCAATCATAGCAGGTATCTCATCACTCACATATTTGTTTTTCATCTTTCTATCACTACTTGAAAGACCACAAAATTCAACTTCATGATCAACATATTTTTCATACAACCTATCATCCTCTTCCATATCATAATCACTATCAACTAATGCATCTTCATCATCTGAGTCATTTGGGGTTTCACATGCATTATTATTGTTTGCAGATGTAGGTATATCATCTATGAAAGTAAAATCAATTACAGGGTCCATAGAAGCCTCACCAACATCTATAGGTATATCAATATGCTGTAAATATATTAATACCACTCTATCCTTAGGGATATACTTGGTAATTTGATAGGCTGCAGCATCAGTTTCAATAACCCTCCCAGCCCTCCCTAAACTTTGCCCAAATTGATGTCAAAACAACAAATTTTGTGAATCATATCCTAATTGAGTAGCAAATTCTTTTAACTCTATCAGCCCAAACATTTCCCCATCAACATAGTCGAAGTAATCTACTCTACCCCCTTCATAATACCTAACAGGTTTATTCACCATTACACCACCATGAAAGATTTTCAAAGTAAACAATGTGGACTCATTATCATCAGCTGCAGACATAACACAACCCGAAAAATTATTACCTAAGTATGAATATGTTCTATACATAGTTAGCTGAGCTGAAGTACTTAAAGATATACTTACCATATTGGGGAACAAATGTGTCATCCTGTCGTCTTGCCATGAACTCTTATTCCCGTAGACGTGGAGTTGGATTGAAGAGCGATTAGGGTTAGTGGATTTGGGTTGCAGAATCAATTTGCAGAGGAGCTGGAGATTGGAGATGGAGAACAATTCCTTCTCATGGTTGTGTTATTGAAGAAGGAAATGGAAATTTCTTGAAAACAATGAAATGCGCGAATCAATTTGGGGCGATTAGGGTTAGTGGATTTGAAGAAATTAGGGATGCAGAGTCAGTTTGGGGCGATTAGAGCTAGTGGATTTGGAGAAATTAGGGATGCAGAGTCAATTTGGGGCGATTAGGGCTGCAGAATGAATTTGGGGGGAAATAAAAGAATTTTGCCTCCAATTTCGAACTGGTTAGTTAAGTTCCGTCCAAGTTGGACGGAATCCTGACGGAAGGTACTGAAATTGACATATTTTTAAAAGGTTAGGTTCAAAATTGAAACTCGTTAAAATCGGGGTACTAAATTGAAATTTGGGTATAGTTTGGGTACCAAAATTGTAATTTACCCTATTTAACAACATAAATAACACAAGAATAAGATTTTGATAATGCAAAAATATCAAATTGCATTACATAAAATAGGTGGTTACACAATATTAAATCAATGACAAATACTCAAACTGGTTGTTTTTGTCTTCTTTGACAACTTTACACATCAAAACTGCAAAAAGACACAACATAAGTGCAGTGACAATAGAGAAACAAAACCACAAAAAATTAAACTTCTTCTTCAGTGCAATATACTCCAAACTTGCAGATTTTTCCTTACTTCTTGATTTTCTCAACTCTGCTTCCAATTGCTTCTCTTTAACCTTGCATGCATCAATTTCATTTTCCAGTCTATCAAATTTTTTGAGGAATCGAGGGATGAGTTCCTTGGATCTTTGACACATCTCAGGATCAAGCTACTTGAAAAATCCACAATATTTGTGTGTCTACATAAACATAAAACAACATGCAGCTTACTTACATTTTTTTAATCAAAATCGAGGTTTTATAAATCAATTCAAAAACTTACCCCATAGTACGGGCATGCCCAATAGCGTCTTCCAGGGTTATTAGGAGTCCACGAGTTCTTCAATGGAAGCTCTATCCTACATCCACAATACACCAATTCAGTTTGATAATTTTCGAAAACAGAGGAGCTGGAGCTGGAGCATGGAGATGGAGAGCAATTCCTTCTCATGGTTGTGGTATTGAAGAAGGAAATGGAAATTTCTTGAACACAATGAAATGCGCGAATCAGTTTGGGACGATTAGGGTTAGTGGATTTGGAGAAATTAGGGATGCAGAGTCAATTTGGGGCGATTAGGGCTGCAGAATGAATTTGGGGGGGGAAATAAAAGAATTTTGCCTCCAATTTCGGTCTGGTTAGTTAAGTTCCATCCAACTTGGACGGAACCCTGATGGAAAGTACTAAAATTGACATATTTTTAAAAGGTTAGGTTCAAAATTGAAACTCGCTAAAATTGGGGTACTAAATTGAAATTGGGGTATAATTTGGGTACCAAAATTATAATTTACCCTATTTCATTAATATATTTGCATAATTGGAGTTTGTGGCTTCATGCAATGGTGAAAGTATTAATATTAATTCCCATTCTGCTCGCAATCAGAATCAGAATATAAATTAGATCAAGTATAATAATCCAACGCGCTAAAAACCCTCAAAACCAAATGTCTGAAACCACATGAAAACTTAGTTTGGGATTTTTGTCACCAAAAGCAGGAGCCTGACTTCAAACAGTGTAAAACATTCATACACCTTTTTTCCTCCAAAATGTACTAAATTTCCAATTCAAGGCAAGGAATGCAAGGACCATGTTGTTTCTTGAAAAACACACCTCTCCTTTATCCACATCATATATATTCCTTCATTCAAACCTCAAAACCCAACAAAAAATAAGCAAGAAAAAAACATCTTCTTGTTCAATCCTGGGATTCTCCAAAAACATCTTATTGTTCTGGCTATCATGTATGTGATGTTGAGATGGATATTTCCTTCATGTTTGAAAGCTTGTAACCATTACATGGATTCAAGAACTCAGTTTTCTCATCAGAATTCAGCCTCAAGAATCTACCTTTCGGATATAAGTGACCCCAGAAATTCGCCTCTTTGTGTTGGTGATCTCTCCAACTCTAAGTTTGCATCAAATCTTCACATCTTCACCCTGTCTGAACTCAAAGTGATCACCAATAACTTCTCATCAAGCAACATTCTTGGTCAGGGTGGGTTCGGGCCGGTCCACAAGGGGTTCGTTGATGACAAGTGCAGGCCGGGCCTGGAAGCCCAGCCCGTTGCCGTCAAGTTGCTTGATTTGGATGGTGATCAGGGCCCCAGGGAATGGCTGGTAAGCTCCCATCATCTGCATTCAAACAAAGAAAAAAAAAATCTTACAAATTAATGTTTTTTCTAACATTTGTGTAGTTGATTTTTAATCTGCAGACAGAGGTGGTGGTTCTTGGTCAATTAAGGCATCCTCATTTGGTGAGGCTGATTGGGTATTGCTGTGAAGATGAACACAGGCTTCTTGTTTATGAGTACATAGCAAGGGGCAGTTTGGAGAATCAGTTGTTTAGAAGTATGAGTTTCATTTCATGGTTCTTGTAAGTTATATTAATTAGTACTAAAGAGATACGATCAATAATGTTTTTATGTATATGATGATTGTTTCAGGATATACAAGTTCATTGCCATGGCTAACAAGGATGAATTGCACTTGGGGCTGCAAAAGGCCTAGCTTTTCTTCATGGAGAAGAGAAACCAGTGATCTATCGCGATTTCAAGACTTTTAACATCCTACTCGACTCTGTAATTTCCTACGCAAACTTTGAATCTATTTATTTTCTGCAAAAACTTAGCTTCTTTATTTTTAGAGTAATGTTTGTGTGCACCAGTTGCATGGGTCATGATCCATGCAACTGGGCACGCGGGTCGGGTCGGGTCCGGTTTAACCCGGATCCGCGCCCTTTTTTATTTTTTTTATTTTTATAATTTATGTCATAACCTTTATGTTGTAATAATATAACCTTTATGTTGTAATAGTGTAACCTTTATGTACAGATTTCATAACTTTTTCACTGAATGACTTATACTTTTTTCACTATAAAAATTCATGCAATATAACCCAAAACCTTTATGTTGTAATAATATAACCTTTATGTTGTAATAGTATAACCTTTATGTACAGATTTCATAACCTTTTCAATAAATAACTTATAGTTTTTTCACTATAAAACTTAAATATAGCCGAAACCTTTATGTTGTAATGATATAACCTTTATACTGTAATACTATAACATTTATATACAAATTTCATAACCTTTTCAGTAAATAACTTATACTTTTTTCACTACTCAGCACTGCAAAAGGTTATGTGCATATAACTAAAAGGTTACGTTCGCTAAACTAAAAGGTTAAGTTCGCTAAACTAAAAGGTTATGCCAATATACAGCAGAATTAGAATTTGAATTAGGGTTTGTGCTAGGGTTTGGGCGCGTGGGGGCGCGTGAAAGTCACTTTTGGGCGGGTTGACCCGGGTGCACGGATCTAGGATCCGTGCACCTGATGTATAGAAACAATTGTGTTATTTTAATGGTATTTTTGTCATACGATCTATTATGTTTTTTTTAATCAATTATGAATAATGAGTAGAAACAAGAGACTTCATCTGCAACTTAATATATATATATATATATATCATTAGTTCAATGATCCAACATAGTTAATCTGTTTCTAACATTATTGATTTTTATTTTTACTAGGATTGTAATGCGAAGCTATCTGATTTCGGGCTAGCTAAAGATGGTCCTGAGGGAGACGACACACATGTTTCAACTCGTGTAATGGGCACACATGGTTATGCAGCTCTTGAATACATAATGACAGGTAAAAACTAACTTTTGAAGACTCTTCAAATAGAGTTCAAGTAGGAAATGAAGCAAGAAATTTATGAAATTAATCTTGGATATTTTCTTTCTTTTATAGGCCATTTGACAACAAAGAGTGACGTTTACAGCTTTGGAGTAGTACTACTAGAGTTACTTACAGGAAAACGGGCAATGGATAAGAAACGTCCTGCTAGAGAGCAAAACCTGGTCGAGTGGGGTAAGCCGTATTTGAAGGATCACCACAAGCTCGATAGACTAATGGATCAAAGACTAGAAGGCCAATACTCAACAGAAGGTGCTAAGAAAGTGGCTGCATTGGCTCTTCAATGCTTGAGCCACTACCCAAAATCGAGGCCTCGCATGAAGCGCGTGGTCAAGATCTTGGAGCCAGTTTTGGAGATGAAGGATATCCCATCTGGGCCCTTCGTTTACGTAGTGGCTAAAGAAGAAAAGGTAAAGACAACATCAAGTGGAGATGAAGAAAATGATCAGACTAAGTTGAAGGGAAATGGAAATGAAGATAAAGAAGAAGTAAAGAAAGAGATGGGATGTAGTCATAGAAGAAAAGGCTATAGACATAAGCATCCAATTCGATCTCGAGCTATCTATACAGATACTCATTTGTATACAACATTCAAGAATGAGATACATAGAAAGAATAGGCTTTGATCAAGTGTACATTTTGATGATTAGTTGTTTATTTGTTTTTCATTCTTCATCAAATGATGTGTGTTACTTTGCAGATATTTTCCTTCAAACATATTGTAGTAAACTGCATAGAAACTCAATATATATCAATACTTTTCTCATACACTAACCTAAGTTCATGGTTCTATTGTCGTTAAATCGTATTATCAAAAACATGTTTTTTTTAATACCTAAAAAAGATGAATTCCATAATAAGACTTAATTTATAGATTAATTCTCAATTTTGAACACAGATTTTAAAGTTTGACTCAATTTAATATTTTTTTCTCAATTTAAAACTTGAAATTTAGATTGAGTTCTCAATTTAAGACAAAATTTCATATTCTTTTTTATTTATATTATAGATTTATTTATATTTTGGATAAATTAAGACAAGTTAGTGCGCTTTGAAGAACAATTTTCATCCGACTTATCTTAATTTATATGAAAAAAACAAAGAAAAAATTATAATTAATTCAATTGATAAAATATAATTTATATTAAATTGATTAATATTAAAATCGATTTTCTATTCTTTTATTCATAAAATTAAGAAAATAAAGGAATCTTAATTTTTTGAATTGCAATTATTATTATTATTATTATATATATAAATTAATACAAGTCGGATGAAAATCATTTCAAAATTGTATGAACTTATCTTAATTTATCTAAACTATAAATATATATTAAAATATAAATAAATTATAAATAAAACAAATAAAATTTTGTCTTGAATGGGTATAAAACATCTTTCCTTATTTATAATTGATATAAATTTTAGCCCTCTAAAAAATATAGTTAACATGAGTTTCTTGGGTGTAAGGGTAGGATTGTAACTAACAACTTAGTAGACTTGTTTATCTAGTTTGTAATGGAAACATGTGACTTTAGAACTTGGAAATAATTTAACTTGACAAATTTGGAAATGTTGGTTTAGGATTAGAGATAAGCAAAAAAGTAAGAGAAAGTAGAGTGACATCAACTTACAAAAGAATAGCCACATCAATAGATGTCGAGTTTGCGAATATGGGAAATCTTATGCCAGTCCTCTCCACTTCCTCTCTCGCATCTCCTTTCCAGTTCTGGGCATCTACTGATATATAGAGTTTTGAGATTGGGCATTCCTCGGATACTTGGTGGAAGCGATACTAGCTTTGAGCATCTGACAATCACCAGCCTTGTGAGAGATGTTAAATCATCCAACCAGTTTGGGAGTGAATTCAGTTGAGGAAGGCCACTTAAATGTAGCTCTTTGAGTGAGGATAGGTGACGTAAGGCTCTGGGTAGGCACACCATCTTAGCAACATCATAGAGCATAACTTCTTCAAGGTGCTTCAGGTCTTTAATCTCCTCTGGCAGCTCTACAAGTTCAGGGCACTTCTTTACAATTAGAGTCTTGAGAGTAGTGAGGTGTTGCAACCACCCTACTGGAATACATCTTAGTGTCACACTCTTGTGTATACTTAACCGTTCTAGAGATTTTAAGGCTTGCAGTCCTTCTTCTGGAAAAAATTCCTCTTCGGCGCCAACAACTCTGAGTGACTTGAGATTAGTGAGATTTTGCAGCGTCTCCATTGGAATACTTTTCACATTCTCTCTAAATCCCACTGTAAGATCAGTAAGAGCATCCAGCTTAGCAAACGAAGTTAGCATTAAGCCATCACAATTCTGTATCCCTAGGCTTTGGAGATTTGGGAATACTTGTGTGCTCACTTGCTCCTTCAATACCCCTTTGAGGTGGGGGAGAGAACACAACTCAAGTGTTTTCAGAGATGGGAACAACGTATCTACTGCATTTTCATCTTCAATCATGTATTCCACCCCCAGTTTCTCTAACCTCAAGAATTCCAGATGAGGTAGCTTTATCAGTTGCGGTAGATGCAAACAATGTGGGCAGTCCACTATATCCATATAAACTATATTTTTCAGGACTGAAACTGTCATCCAAACTGGAAAGCACCTACCATTGAAGCCTCGTATACTTAATGTTCGAAGATTGGAGTGTGGTTGAAGTGCTTCCAATACATTTTCATCTATGTCTGCCCTTGATTCGGTTGCACCGTTGCTTTCCCATTCTAAACTCAATTGACAAAGGTCTACTTTGTCAACAAGGTTTGCTTTCTTTGCATCCATGCAGCTTCCCACTCTCTCCAAATGCTTTATCTCAAGCTTTCCACCGAGGTTCAAACTTTGCAATTCCTCGAGTTGATTACCTTCCTCATGACCTACTATAAATAGACTCAATGTTTTGAGGCAAGTCAATTCTCCAATTTTTGAGGGCATTCCTATCAATGATATGCACCGCTCCAATAGAAGATGACGAAGATTTTTTAAGTATCTAATGTTCTTAGGTAATGACACAAGCTTCGAGCAATAATCCAGATTCAAAATTTGCAGATTCCAAAGTCTGCATAATGATTTGGGCAGAGTACAAATTTCAGATCCAGATAAATTTAAAAATCGCAAATGTTTAAGATTACCCACTGTAGAAGACAAATCCTTTATTCGTGCATAACTAGCATTTAGTACTCTCAAACGGCTAAACTTGGTTGAGATAGAAGATATATCCATATCATATTGAGTGCTTCGAGGAAATGCAACTATTTTTTCTCTCAAATTTACCTGACGAATCTTGCTATAATTAGATGTGCTTGCATATTGTCCTTCAACTTGTACCCCAGGAACTTTATTCTCCATAATTGACTGCGCAAGATCATGAACAAGATCGTGCATGATGATACTGAAGCCTCCGTTGAATGAGTCATATTGTAATAGGGATCTTAAAAGTAACTTGTTATATATTTGGTCACCAACATCCTCCACTTGCAATGACCCCCTTGATGATATATATCCATGAGCCATCCAAAGATAGATCAAGTCTTTTTTAATAAATCTGGAGTCCTTTGGAAAGACTGCAAAATAAGCAAAGCACTGTCTCAATTCGAATGGAAGATGATGATAACTCAAACTCAAAGATGGAAGTATCCGAGTATCTTCTTCTGGTAAATTCCATAAGTCACTTTCTTTCACATAAGTCCATTCGTTCACTGTCCTCTTGAATCGTAGAAGACCCCCAAGCGCTTTAACTGCCATAGGCACACCCGCACACTTCCTCACTATTTGTTTTCCAATAGCTTCGAGGTTAGGATATTTCTCTCTCTCTTCTTCAGTGAATGCACGTTCCCTCATCAGCATCCAGCAATGCTCTTCTGATAGACCCTTCAAGCAATGGGGTGGAAGAGTTCCCATTAAATCAGCAACCATTTGGAGGCGTGTGGTGACGATGATGGAAGTCCCATTCGAACCACAATCCAATATATTTTTCAAGACAGACCACTTCTCTTGGTCTTCATTCCAAACATCGTCCAACACCAACAAATATCTTTTCCCATTCAACAAGTTCCGCAGGCGGCGTTCTAAGGTGTTCAACAGCAATGAGTCCGCAGCATTTCCACTTGTCGTTGTAGATTCGATCATCCCCCTGACCAAAGTTTCTTGATCAAAATTGTCGGAAACACAGATCCAAAGTTTTTCCTCAAAATGCTCATTCACCCGTTTATCATTGTAAATTGATTGAGCAAGAGTGGTCTTGCCAAGGCTCCAACACCAATTATGGGTAAGATAGAAATCTTTTGATTATCTTTCACACCATTCACCAAGATGTCCACGATCTCCTCTTGATCTTTCTCCCTACCATAAACTTGATGGGACTCGTTTAGAATGGAACTCGTCACACGTGTGGCATCGACTTCTCTTGATCTCTCTACAGTTGTTATCTCGCGCAGATGAAACTTTGCACGCTCAGTAGCAACCACATCCAGCTTTTCTGCCATATTTTTGATCCTCCTTGCAATCTTGTATCGGAACAGTAGGTTCTTGGGGCTCAGTTTTCTATTCTTGACCTTGAGTTTGCCGACATGGGTGGCACACTCATCAAGTATGTCATCAATCTCATAAGAAAGGTCTTTGAGGCTGCACAGCCAATTTTGGATCGCCTTGTCTTTCAATTTCTTGTCTTCAGCATCTTGTAACACAGCTTGGATGGTGGTGAAGGTTCTGCTAAGCTTCTTCATCTCCTCGTCAACGCCAATAAGCAATCCGATCCCATGTTCCAGGAGGGAACCCAGCTTTTCTATGAGAATTTTACACAGAGCAGATTCCGCCATATAGAAACAAATTTGAGAAATATGTTTCGATTTGAAAATTATTTGAGGTTCGTAGCAATAAAGAAAGATGAATGACGGTTCATCAAATGCAAGTTCTAAAAAAGATGGGCATCTAATGTCAACACTCCATCCATTTTAATAATTCTACTTGCCCACCATTAACTCCTGAGATTTTGAAAAGCCTCAATGCAATATTAAATATATAGAAAATTATATATCTATTAACTATATAAAAATGTGCATGTTTCTTACAAAATATGGATTGTCAAATATATTCTTATAAAAAATTATTATTTAAAGTTATGATAATAATATAAAATTTTCATATTTAAATGATTTTATATTAGAATTCTAATTCAAAATTCTATAAAATCCTATTATAATTAGAACTCTAATATAAAAATGCTATATATAAGATATTTGTATTATTTCTTTTTTTTAATTGAATTGATTTTCATGTATCTAAAACTAGCTATAAATATGTATTCACTTGATAGAATTGACTTGGTAAATGTGCGTGTATATGAATTCATTAGGAGAAATATATTAATATGTATTCACTTGATAGAATTGATTTGGTAAATGTCCATGTATGAATTCATTAGGAGAAATATATCAATGTATGAACTGAATTTAGTAATGATTATAATTTATATTATTGGTTTTGGTAAAGATATTTGAATTAAAGTTCAATTTTGAAGAAATTGGTGAAGTGTGGGTTGAAATAATGTGACGAAGTCACCAATCTTGTGAGAAACTCAACGAACTCAGCATCTTCAAGGGGTCAGGTTTGAAATCTAAAAAAAATTCTGATTAATTTTCTGTTAAAGAAGACATAGCTTAGTTTAAACTAAAACTCCTATAATAGTCCATGCAACAATTTCTAAAGAAATTCATTTCTAACAATTAATCTTTATAACAATCTCTTTCATTTTATTTTTTTATAAATATGCTGCTTTCTCAGTAGCGTACACCGCTTTTCTTCAAGTTAATTTAGAAAAATAGTCATATTAAAATGAATAGATTAAAATTGGTGATAGGAATGTTTCAACTGCTGCCACATAAAAAATACTCATACAAATTGAAGAAAAATCTAGGAAAGAGAGCTCCTACTTGTCAAATTGAGTATTACATTGATTGTGTATAATTTGTAATTGTTTGTGAATCTACTTGGGGGTAAAACCAAGGAAGAATTGTCCTATTTTAGGAGCAATGCATTGGTATCATACCCACTCAGTACTACCCAATATGTGTGATATATGATATATTTTGAAAAGATTAATGTTCAATTTTTTACCCTAAAATATCGTATTCTCTGGAATATTGTCAAGCTAATGGAAATTCTTGGAAGCTAGAAACAATAATGTCACATGTTCTGAAGTAGGAAGCCGTCCTCATCACAGACATCACTCAACCAGTCAACATGATACTTTTCTTCATAAGGAACGACAATTCCATCAATATATGGTTCCCCTGAAGACAAGTAGTTCTTGGTTTAGACTATTAGTCATAAGATTCGTGAGATGAAATCAACATATTGGGTGATTTAAAAAGCACGATTTTCGAAATGCTACAATGGATGGGAAATCTAAATGCCATGATAACAAGAAGCAGCCATGATAACATGATAATATTTGATACCACTTTTCTACACCAAACGAATACTGCACATTTCTAGAAGTAGTCTTAAGGGGGGAGGGGAGGGGGGGAATTTAAACAACTCAAATCTAAATGACTTAATAATGACTACAGAACTTGCCAGATTCATTCTTGGTATCAATTTTCAAGGCTAATCAAAATATCCATACTTGGTTGATGATTTATCTGATTTTCAAAGACCGTAAAACAAAAGGGGAACAAACATAAAATAATAAAAAGCAAGATGCAAGAAAACAATTAAAAGTTCAGTCATAGCATTGTGATGAAGTAAAAATTGTCTACAACATTTCCCTTTCTGATACCATTGCTCAAAGTAAATTCAAAAGAAACAAAAAAAAAAAAAAGAAAGTTGGGATCTTTTTTAACATGTTCAGAGGTTTTACAAACAAAGTTGGGATCTTTTTACATGCCTTTGTGTGATTTCATTTCTAGCTTGTGTTGCTCAATAAGAGTTGAGGCCTAGCAAGCATAGCCTAATTTCTTCGTAGATATACGCACAATCACACACACATCCCTGTTTATACGTACAAAATAATGATAGATTGTACATGTGATGCATTTCTTGATCCTGCTTCATGTGTTAAATCCACATTTTTGTTTGATCATGTCCCAGACTATGCTTTCAATAATCAACTATTGAGATCCATAGGAGTGAAATTGGAAACTGACCTTAGCCAAATGCCAGATGCAGCAACAAATGTATTCATCAACTGAAGCAAAGACGAGAATGGTATCAAGCCTGCCTCACAAAGAGCAAACTCATATCATCCAAAATCTATGGCGATGAAGATTATATCGAATTAGAAAAGTAAAGACAATCATTGAGCAGAACTAGAATAAAAATAGTTAAAACTCGTAACAAGTCCGAATTAAAATGATCAATGAAATTATGCAAGTAAATGTTCTGGCATTCTAGTTTCCAATGCTTTTCCACTTATATTTACATAAAAATAATCTGTCAAAATGACTAGAATCAAGTCACAAGAAAAAGGACCACTTCTTATGTTAAATGATTACAACAATATAACTAAAATCACCAGTTTTATAGGAGATAAATGGTATAGCAGAAAGATTCCAGAACTTGATCTATAAACTTAATCTGTAAAGTTGCAATATAGAATACAGAAAGATAAAGGCTTGTCTAAGAACACGAGTAAGGTATATATATGAGAAGCCGTTGCAGTAAATAAGAAATAAATCATCCTCCAAAGCCAACAGAAGAGTATGATATACAAATAAACATAATTAAAATGCAGGAATGGTGATTTACTACATTGATTAAGCAACACAATTAAGGTGGCAGAATAGAAAAGCTGGAAATGTTATTATAGTGAGATCAACTTACAAAAGCATAAACATCTTCTGATGTGAAATGATTCTGAGGTCGGGAATATGGGAGATGTAGTGCCAATCCTCTCCACTTCCTCTCTCAATTCGCCTTTCCACTTCTGGGCATTCCCCAATTCGGAGAGTTTGGAGATTTGGCAATCCTCGGATGCTAGCTGGAAGCGATGGAAGCTTATGGCAGTAGAGAATGTGCAGAGATGTGAGAGATGTTAAATCACCCAACCAGTCTGGGAGTGAATTCAGTTGAGGAAGACACCTTAAATGTAGAACTTTGAGTGAGGACAGATGACGTAAGGCTCTGGGTAGGCACACCATCTTAGCAACATTTTCAAGCAGAACAAATTCAAGGCGGTTGAGGTCTTTAATCTCCTCGGGCACCTCTATCAATTCTGGGCAGTCTTTTACACAGTCTTGAGAGCATTGAAGTGTCGCAACCAACCTACTGGCAAACATGTCAGTGTCACACTACTTTGTATACTTAACTTTGTCAGAGATTTTAAGGCTTGCAGTCCTTCTTCTGGCAAAGACTCCTCTTCGGCTCCAACAACTCCTAGTGACTCCAGATTAGTGAGTTTTTCCAGCATCACCAATGGAAGGCATTTCATGTTCTCACCAAATCCCACAGTAAGTGAAGTTAGAGCATCAAGCTTCGCGACCGAGGTTGGCATTAAGCCACCGCAATTCTGTATGTCCAACTCTTTGAGGGATGAGAGTTGTGGCAGTGTTATTGAAGAGCAAGAATCCATCTTTAGCTTTCTTAGATTTGGGAATACTTTTATGCTCACTTGCTCCTTCAATACCCCTTTCAGATTGGGGAGAGAACACAACTTAAGTGTTTTCAGAGATGGGAACAACGTATCTATTACATTTTCATCTTCAATGATGTACTCCACCCCCATATTCTTTAACTTCAAGAATTCTAGATGAGGTAGCTTTCCTAGTTCTGGAAGATGGAAACAATGTGGACTATCCACTATATCAATCCTAACTATTTTTTTCAGAACCGAATCTGTCATCCAAACTGGAAAGCACCTACCGTTGAAGCCTTGTATACTTAAAGTTTCAAGATTTGGGTGAGGTTGAAGAGCTTCCAACACCTTTTCATCTATATCTGAACTTGATTCTGAACTATACCTTTCCCATTTCAAGCATAACCTACGAAGGTCTTTTTTCTCAGCAAGGTTTGCTTTCTTTGCATCTTTATAGATTGCCACTCTCTCTAGCTACTTAATCTCAAGCCTACCGCCGAGGTTCAAACGTTGCAATTCTTCAAGTTGTTTACCTCTCTCATAACCCACTATAAATAGACTCAATGTTTTGATACAAGTTAGTTCTCCAAGTTTTGAGGGCATCCTTCTCAACGATATGCATTGCTCCATACAAAGATGACGAAGATTTTTTAAGTATCTCATTTTACTAGGTAATGCCACAAGCATCGAACAGTGATCCAGATCCAAAATTTGCAGATTCCAAAGAGTGCATAATGAGTTGGGCAGTGTACGAATTAGAGATCCAGATAAATGTAAGAGTCGCAAATGTTTGAGATTACCCACAGTAGAAGGCAAATTTATTATTATTCTTCTACCACGTGCATCTAATGCTCTCAAATGGTTAAAATTGGTTAAGATGGAAGATATATCCATATTATTATGGAGAGTGCTTCTAGGAAATGCCACAAATTTTTGACTCAAATTTACCTGGCGAATCTTGGTATAAGATGTGCTTGTAACTTGTCCTTCAACTTGTACCCCAGGAACTTTATTCGCCATGATTGATTGTGCGAGATCATGAACAAGATCGTGCATTGTGATATAGTCAGTGGTGAACGGGCCATGTTGGAATAAGGATCTTAGAAGTAACTCGTTGCATATTTGATTACCAACATGCTCCACTTCCAATACGCCCCTTGATGATATATATCCATGGCTCATCCAAAGACGGATCAATAAATAAATAAAAATAAAATAAGAAAGGCCAACTCAGAAAGGGGAAATCATAATTCCCTAATTCTAAACTGAAAAAAAGAAAAAAAATTAATTCTGTTAATAAAATAGAGAATTGGATTTCATCTCCCCCAAATACTCTCAGAACCCTAATTATTTAAATTGATTACAAATTTATCAATCTAATGAAAAGTATTCAGTTGCTCGCCGTCTTCATTTTCCTTTTATTGGCAGTTCAATCAAGTGGACGGTAGAAGGAAGAAGAGAGGAGGCCGCGCTGTGCAGGGCCGCCATGGCAATAGAAGAAGGCTCAATTTGACTTTTACTGTGGGGGTTTAATATGTAATTTCAAACCAATTTACAAAATTAGGGTTTTGAAAGAATTTGGGGAAGATAAAATCCAATTTTTTTTTTTATTCTTTTCTATTTTTAACTCCAATACCCTTTTAATTTAGAATTAGAAATTTGATTCGCCATATTTAAATTAGTGTTTTTAATTTTCATTTCTAGTTTTTTTTTTGAGTGAATTATATTATTAAAATTTTCAGTTTTGAATTAAATTCAAAAACTCAATCAATGAGTAAAATCTACCCCGTGTTATGTTATTAAGTATTGTTGGAAGTTGGAACCCACAAATTCAATTTACGTCCCACACACATGACTTTTTTATGATGAAAAATGATCAAAATCATGTAATTATTTAACTTATAATACTAAATTAAATAAAGGTATAGTTGTAAGAATAATTGTGAAAATTGTTAAAGTTGTAGCACCAAGAAAGATTTTATCCAATTGAATTCGGAGTGCAATCTTGTTCTTCTCTTCCTTGTTAATTAGAGTTTTTTTCTTATTGAAGACAAACAAGAACTTATATTTGTATTTGTGTGGCTCCTTTTTATAAACCTGTAAGTGGTTATGCTAATAAGCTTTCCTTTCAATAAGTATTAAGTAGAAGACATCAAAAATGAATTTGAGCGTGCACATGGTCATCAGATTGAGATTGCTTTTATCAAATTTGGTTATATTTGCATTTGCTTTCTCTAAGAAAAAAATAGTCTTATTTCTTTTTATATTTTCTGTATGAACGATGGATGCATTCATAATAATATTTCATTATTGAAGAAGAAGGCAAAGCAAAACGACTAATAATGACTCCCTATAATTTGCAAGATTCGTTATTTACAATTTTGTATTAGTTTTCAAGTCCAATCACAAAGTATTCATACTTATATAGTGATTTTTTTTTTTTCAAAAACCATAAAATAAAAGAAGTTCGAACAAAAAACAATAAAAATCAGAAAGCAAGGAAACTATGAAAAGTTCAATCATAACATTGTAATAAAGTAACAATGCCTCCACAAATAATTTCTCCACCATCCCAAGTAAAAGTCTGGTAAAACCCATTTTTCATGAGAAAGAGCTGCAAAACATAATACTTCGTTAATTTATACTAAAAGTCATCACAATCAAAAACCAAATTGCTAAAATCCTAGTAAAGTTAAGGTGCTTAAGGAAGCTATATTTGATTATATGAGTCGCATTTTCAAAGACTTTACAATAGAATACATAGTATTACTTTTTAGAAATTGAGTGTATCAATTCTTTTGCTATTTTTTTACGAAACATAATAATACCACATTACATTACATCTTAACTACACACTAATTATAACCAAATTCTCTATATTGAAATCATCAAGAGCTTTCTTGAACTGATTATGCTAATAACATAAATCAAAGTATTCCCATAATTAAATTTTTTGAAGAATATACAACATAAAACAATAATTTCAATCATTTTCATCTCGACTAAAGTTTGTTTTAGATCATGTCGCCTCAAATTTAAACAAATTGCAAATGAAATTACATGAAAAATTATCGTCCGTCTATTACGCTCATTCGCTATTATAGGATTCTCTATCATAGAATGTATTTTTTTTTAATATTATAATTTTTATTTTCATGTGTTGATCATCCACTACCCATTAGTCATTAGTACCCTCAAGAATTTTCCACCCTTATTGTATTTTACTTTCAATTTATTTATGTTAGTTTTTTAGTGTTAGTAATTTGATAATTGGGCAGAAAGACGAGATTATATGTTCTATTGAAATAATGAATCAAATTAGGCCCACAAAATATAGTAAAAACTCAATATGAGTTACATTTTATACAATATGGGCCCAACTAAAACTCCACTCCCGATTGATTAACAAATAGTGAATAAAAAACAGAAAAATGCCCGATTGTTACAAGCAGCCCGACCCATTTCTTACAACTATGTAGTAATCACAATCCAGTTAACTACAAATTTGATCGTTTAACAAAAAATCTCATTCCATAAATAAAATAAAATTAGAAAAAATCTCGATCGCTTGTTTGATACTCAATTATTGCAAAAAATAACGTGACCAAAAAAAAAAAATAGGGGTTACCTTAAACAAATACACTTTACCGTTGCAAGAAACATACCTTATATGAGATGTCCCATCCATTCGAAATTATAATACAGTCGCTGCCTCAAATTAGAGAGAGAGATTCAGTGTTACGATATGAATTAGGGAAAACCCTACTCATCGCCACTGTGATTTTCTTCTCAGAATTCTTTGCTAATGGTTTGAGGTTCTGGATAATAATAATCATATTCCGAAGTGTTTCTCTTTTTTTGATAAAGTTTGTAATTGTTTGGTTTTGTTGAGTGATCAGGAGTCTCAGGAACTGAAGTTTACAAGGACCAATTCCTTCTTGGAGCAATTCTCCAAACATTTCTTACATGTAAGTCAATTTCCATCAGCATTCCGTGAGTTGATTTCTAAACTGGAAACTCAACATTTATCTCTAAGTTGTGGCCTTTATGAGATGTGGAATTTCCTCTCTCATAAGAGTAATCACACATCACAAAGTATGGGGAGATTGATTACCGTGCTAGAATATTGATCTATTTATTTTCCTTTTCATATGATAATTAGGAGATTGAGATTTCAGAGACATAAGCCTGAACCAGCATAGTGGACCAATACCAACAGGCGCACTTTCAAGAAATATTACAACTATGTAAGCAATCATTTTCTGACTTTGTTAAATTGCTTTTGACCTTAATCAATAGAAGTCTACTTTAACAAAACTTCGATTTTCAACTCCGTAACCACTTTTTACTATTCCTGCCGGTGTTTCAG
Source organism: Scutellaria barbata (assembly GCA_028654395.1). Taxonomy (NCBI): domain Eukaryota; kingdom Viridiplantae; phylum Streptophyta; class Magnoliopsida; order Lamiales; family Lamiaceae; genus Scutellaria; species Scutellaria barbata. The sequence continues at coordinate 817,125 of CM053645.1, read as the reverse complement.
GGCTTACTCTTTTGCAAAAATTGTGAGCAACCATCAGTTTTCTATCTATTCTGTGTGTCCTTAATGGAACTTGTATAACTTTTCATTTTGTTTACTTGATTTGATTTTTTAATTACTTTAAGCTTGTCCAAGAGATGCATGCCTCGGGCGCTTGGGCACCCCTGTGCGCCTCTCACCTTAAATAAGCATAAATAATCAGTACATTTTATTAGTTGCTTGGATATTCATACCACTTTTCACATTCTGCAGTTTGAAGATGATAGTTTGAAGTTAATATATGACATTCTATGCAAACAAGGGTCTGTCTGTTCATCATTTTGGTATGTAAAAACATCATATTCGTCCATTATAAGTTATTTTAAGATAATTTCTTTCTTGCAGGAGTGTCTTTGTATTCAGTTTTGGAGCGAACTGTTTCGTTGATGGTCCTATGATGGTCCTGTCAGGTGTCTTCTTTGTAACATAGAGAGTTAATTCTGCCTTTTAGGACTATTGGTGCTTTCCAATTGCAAGAAACACTTTGTAACATGGTAAGATATATAATTATGATTGGAAAGCACTTATTGAAATGGATACTTGTATATATATATGCTGTTAGGAGGCTATGGTTATTCTTTTATAAAGACTTGGAATTGCTTCCGTGATGAGCAGCATACGGAGTTGAATCAGCTGAAATATGTGTGCTATGACTCCTGAATTTTTAATCTTTCATGTCTTCTGGTACTCATTGATTTTTTTTCCTCCTATCTCATTGACGTAAAAATCTATGGCTCTGATTACAATATCGATGTCATTGAGACTGTTTGAGTCAAGGGCCTCTCCCCAGTGTGGATGGTGTAGTAATGATGTCCATGGTGGTAATTATATTGACGAAGATGTTGAGACAGTAATTATATTTATTTAGGTTTTGTTCATGTTCCACAGTCATATTCAACTGTCTCTTGTCTTCTCTTAGTTTCACAGTTTTTAATGGGAATAAGAATTTTTAGTAGAACATGCAACACTTTACTTGATGATGATAATATTGATAGCTGCAAGTCTTGATTAGTGTGATACAAGTATGTCGATAGATATGCGATGATGGTTGACCTTTTATTCCTGTGATTGTTGCATATCAAGTGTCGTCCCATGTATGGTGTATCATGTATGAATTATTTTGATTTTTTAAAATTTATATAATTTATTCCTTATGTTGCTTTTTTGTTATTTGGTGCATTGCAAAATTTAGTTCTTAATTTCCTGCTCAATATTTTTGTATACTGCAACCAACCATCCCATGTAATGCAAATACTTTTCGTCTGGTATATTTTTTATCTCAATTAGAACGAGGTTTTGTTGCACTGGAGGAGCACAAAGTTAAATTTCTGATGGGCTTGAATGTAAGTTACTTTCTATGTTCCAAGACTTCCTGCAACTACCCAGAGTAGATGGTAAGTTCAGTTGTAATATTTAAATATCGATACTAGAGTTGTTTCTCTGAAATCTCGAATTTTCTCAATTCATTTATGATTTCAAATTTCTTTTATGTCTGCAATATAAACACGGACATGCCTTTAATGACACTTGTTGCAGGGTTTATATCTCTACACTATGTGGGTTGAGGAGACACTAATAGAGGACAACTTAATCCTTGACATCCTTTTCCTTGTTCATTATGAGTCTTTTTGTTGTACATGTGACACTAAATGTTGGAATAAGATTATGTGTGTTGTTTGAGGTGATCTTTCTTGCTGAAGTTGTACTTGAGATTATTTTTTGTGTTGGTTTTATCTTATTTATCTTATTTCTATCATACAGGGTATTGTCATTGGGTCTTATATTCAGTAACTGGCAATAGCCCCTAAAGCTGTTGTTGCCAAAGTCCAGTTGCTATTCATAGAATATTTGAACGTAGAAAATCTTCTTCAAATGATCCATGATAATATTCCTTCCAGTTTTTGATGCAATCTTTTTTTCTTCTTTTTATTATTTCCTGTTCTATATTCAGTGAGGAAATTGTCCATTAAGTAATTCTTTTGTAATTGTATGACTTATCTAGCAGAACAGACTTTTTTTGTTCTTAATAATGTACTCATTTTGGCCGATACCGTGCGTTTGGCATATTCTGTGTTCAATTAGATTGTTGCATAGATTATAAGAAATGTCAGATGACATTTGGTGTAGTTGACAACTCCTGCAGCTAGATTACTTTTTATTATTTCTGATTCATTAATATGCTGCTTTTAGTTTTTTTCTGTGTGTATTATTTCTATGTCGTCATAGAAGAAAAGGCTATAGACATAAGCATCCAATTCGATCTCGAGCTGGTCTATACAGATTCTCATTTGTATACAATGTCCTTCTTTGAAGGAATTTAGTTAGTTCTTGCAGAATCTTTATTCCATGAATCAATAAAGCAAACTCAATAATGATACATAGGACGAACAAGCTTTGATCAACTGTACATTTTGATGATTGGTTGTTTATTTGTTTGTCATTCTTCATCCAATTTGATGTGTGTTGTTTTGTAGAAGTTATTTCCTTCTAACATAAAAGACATTTTTTCTTTTGTATACTATCTTCCTTATGCATAATCGGTATAAATTTTGACCCTCCAAAAAATACAGTCAATATGAAGTTTCTTGGCTCAAGGGGTGGGATTGTAACTAACAACTTATTTTTCACCTTTTTTTCCTTCTCTCTCTCAAACACCTCTCGATATGGAGTCTAAGAAGATTATTCGAATGACAGTTGGTGGATTCTTCAAGGGCAGCCTGCTCGTTAGTATTTCTATTTCTTGTTTTGAATTTTATGTAGAATTCCTAATATGTTTTGCTTTTTTTTGGTAGATTTACCTTTTAGGAAAGTATGTTTTCGTATTTAAGGTTTTGATCCTGTTAATCAATTATTGAAAAGGGTTCATTGAAAGAAATAATTTCTTGATACTCTTCAAAATTGAATTGTATTAGGTAAGCATTGGATTCACCTGGTGTCAAGATTGAAGTTTAATGTACAACTTGAATTTCAAGATTTTGCAACGAAGATAAGTTCTATCTAACCTTGTTTCAAAGGATTACTTGCAATTGGAAAACACTTGTTGATATGGATACTTATAATCTTATATACTATATTTCTTCCTTTTTATCTCATTGATTTAAAAGTCTTTTTGCTCTGATTACAATATTGATGTTATTGAGGCTGGTGGTGTAATGATGTCCAGCATGTATGGCTAAACACCACAATGATGAATTGGACTAAACACCAAAATGAGGAATTGGCCTTTATCTTTTGATTTCCAGGATTATTGTGTTGCTGCAAGTGCTATGGGTAAAATGTATGGGCCGGGTTGGTTCGATAAAGTTCAGACTCTCAATAGTGCCCCCTTGAGTTAGTCTCCTTTTATCCTAATCTATGGTCTAATCTAATTACCCCAATGGCTTTTTGGTGGCCGTATTTGTTGGATTCTAATATCGCAAATGGCCCAATCCAATAACCCTTCGGGGCACTATTGCTTTGGGCCCAATTTGTTGGACCTCATGTCCAAATCTGATAAAGAGATCCAAATTTTCTGGTCTAATGTAACTAAAGATTGGGTTGATTTTAAAGGGTCCAATTAGTTGGCTGTGAGTTTATTTAGTGGCTGTCCTAATACCTTAATCCTTTGGATTATTTGTAAGGGCAGACCCATGTGTTGCTCATGTGTGCCACTAATTGTTGGCCTAGTTTTAATTGCCCAGTTGATGTTGTCACCTTTTAGTTGTGATATGTATCCAGTTGTTGTTTTACCCCTTGTGACTTTACTGGTGGTGGCTGTACATGCTGAACTGTTATATACCTAATATGTATCCAATTGTTGTGCTAATTTTTATATTCCTTTTGAGTTATTATTTATCTATGAATAATGTTTCTATGCATGGCTTCTTTAATAGTAAAAAAAATGTTGGTGGATTTGAACTTTTTCTTTTCTTTTTTTCACTAAGGTTTATGTTTAAAATCATCAGCCTTCCTATGCTTATAAATGTTGTGTGAATATGTAATTATCATATGGAAGAAGGCTTTATATTTTACACTTTCCCCCAGTTAAAAACGTATATAACTCCTGCCATCCCTCTTCTCTCTGTATGTATGTTGATCTCCTATGTCTCTTGGTTTTATCTCTTAAATAAAATTTTCAATACTCTATTGCTTCTTTCTTATCGTATTCTTTTACTAATGCATTTGATGTAGAAAATTCAGGGAACTAAACATTCACTGCTTCATACTTTCTCTATTTGTTTCATCTCCAGTCAACTTGATAACAACTTTGATGGGAGTACAATACCGTCTTCATATGGCAACATGGTCTACGCTGTTGAAGTTGTAAATGAGAGTGAATGCAAATGACTTCATTTGATGCACAATATAGGGGTAACATTGTATTTTCTTTTGTTTGCTTAATTGGAGTTGGCTTCAAATAATCATATAGTAGCTTCTTGTACATAATGTTGGATTATTTGTAAGTAGCTTTGTTTTCTTTATTTCTTACATCTGGTGTTTGTTGTTTCTTTCAGAAATGATACAAATAGGTGCTGCAAGGTAATTTGTGTTGTTTATTGCACACTTTTCACATTCCTCCTTTACGTACAGCATCCTATATGGTGGCTTGCAGAATTCTGTAACAAATTTTATCTATGTAATTGCTCAGTTTGGCCTCTATTATGGATATGTCCTTTTTGTGGGTTGCTATTTTGAGAAAATCCATTTGTTGATTCTTTTCCATCAGCCACTCTGTAATGAAGATCTCCTATTGCCTGGTTTGAAGCTCCTAAGCCCTAACTTCAGCTGAGCAAAATCAGGCTAGTTGTGCTGCATTTTTTAGTTTTTCACTGTATAAAAGAACCACAAGGTATTCCATAGAAGTTTGTGTGAGATGAATAATTGAATTTTAGGAAATTTTGCTAGGTAGCAGAATAGGCTAGACAAGAATTGTGAATCTAATTTATCTTTGGATTAGACCAAATTCACAGCTTTAGTAGTCATTTGTTGTTTACAAATTCGGTGGATGATTCTTTTGTATATTTATGCATAGTGAATTAGTAGTTACTTTGTTGTTTCTGCTAGGTTTATAATTAGGCTCTTTGAATAAGGATGCTGTTTTGTTTGATTTTCCTGTTAAGAGTAATATGGTAGAGATTATAAAATTCAAAGAAAATTTAAATGTATTAAGTTTAATTAGATTAACCTGATAAAATAAAATAAAAAGTCAATGAATTATGCATGTCTTTGTGAAAGACAGCATTGAGCTGTGCAATGCATTTTTCAAGTTTAATCCATTCTTGATCAATCAAAAACTGGTATGTTACATGCTGTGTGAATCTTCTATACACTGCAGTTTTCTGAATCGTTTGTACAACTAAACCGAAATTAGAGGTTGACCATGCTTTATTTATTCTTTGTATTTTTATACATGTTTTTATCGGTATTTAATTCCTTATATTCCCATTTTTAACCTATGCTCTTCCTCCTATCCCCTCATTCCTTGTTCCTTATACAACAGAGTCATTATATCTCCCATCTCTTTGACATATTGAATATTTGAGGGGCTTCAATTTGCATTATCCTCTGGGTTCGTGGATGTCCTAGTCAGTATGATAGCTGCTTTCTTGAGGTGTGCATCTCTCTCCAAGTTTAATTTATCACCGTAAAGTTCATCTTCTTCATTTCCTGTGTTTTATTTTTCTGCATTACTGGATTTGCTTTTTCTTTCCCTGGAAAAAAATGAAACTTTTTATTCATTGATGGTGACACGTTCTTGTTAATTATGTAAGAATACGAGGATTCAGTTGACTGAATCATATTGTTAATTCACGATGCAGTTGATGTTTAATAAAGTTTTGGAGATTTCGAGCCCTGAATTGTGAATGGCTTCTTTAACACCACAAAAATGTTGGCGGGGCTTGTGCTTATCCTTTTCATAGTTTTATCTAAGCTTTATGTGTGAAACAATCAGCCTCTTATGCTAAAAAAATGTTTTGTGAATATGCCTAATTTCTAAGTGACGCACACATACTCTGTCAAATACAATGGATGTGTGCTTTTCCGATTCACCTTATTTTTTTTTTCCATTTTTATTTGTGTTTACTAATGCATTACTTTCTGAATAATTATGTTTAACGAGTGAAGTGAATTTACATATTGATGATTATTGGTTTTGATACTTGAGAGATTGGCTCAAGAAATGACAAATTCCGCTGAGTCACTACGTGAAAGATTTTTACATTGATGCTTGATACTTGAAGTGGTTGACTCCTGGTAGTTTTGTCTGAGTCACTACGTGAAAGATTTTTACATTGATGCAAAAGGTATGTATATATAAATTCCGCTGTCCATCTATTTCCTCAGTTGCTTGAGTAATTGAAATTGAATAAGATAAATCACAATCTGAAATCGTCAAGAGCTTCTTGAGCTGATAATGCCAATAAGACGGCACTTATCGCACCCCGAACCGGCCTTGAAGGGTGTGATTGTCATACAGCTTAGTTGACTCTTTAAAAGGGTAACTGATTTGTAATGTGAATACGTGACTTTAGTACTTGCAAATAATTTAACTTTGTTTCTCTCATTTTTGTCATTAATTTAACTTGACATAGCACATGGAGGAAAGAAAGACTTTGGAAATTGCGTGTCCATGTTAGAATAAATATAGTAAAAATTGTTGAAAGAAAAACAATAGAATTGTAATGTATATTCTTATTAATTCAAAATACAATGTAAAAGAGATCCTTTTATAATACAAGGAATATAACCTAAAGAAAGAAAGAAGAAGAAGATTCTTAATTAGAGGATCCTAACAAATATAGACTACCTAAAGAAGGAAAGAACCAATTACAATAATTCTACAAAAATATTCTTGTGATATCCCCTTAATTTATAGCATCATTTTGAAAAGGACTTGGAAAGCATCTCATGGAACTTTTGGAAATTGAAGTTAACTTTCAAAATTGTGTTCGAATGTGGCACTTACTTTGCAAGTTTTTTAAATAAAATTTTTTTAGGAAAACTTTTTTAAATTAGTTAAATATTTAATTGTGATTTTGATTTGAACATGAAGGTGTTTTAATGAACTTTGTTTGTACCCGATTTTAATAGATTTGAGATCTCAAAATCAAAAAATTCCCATTTTATTTGCGTCTGAGAATGTTTGCATAATTGGAGTTTGTGGCTTCAAATAATCTCACAGTAGCTTTGTGGCTTATATTTGATTTCCTACATCTGGTCTATTGTTTTTTCTTTCAGAAGATGCATTTTGGTGAGTAAGGTTGTTATCTATGTTGTTTATTCCTGATTTTTCACAATCAGTTTGGCCTCTATTACGGGTACGTCCGACCTTTTTGTAAGTTGCTAGTTTGAGAAACCCCTATTTCCTGCATTCTTTCCCATCAGCTTTTCTGGAATGAATATCTCGTTATTCATGCAATGGTGAAAGTATTAATATTAATTCCCATTCTGCTCGCAATCAGAATCAGAATATAAATTAGATCAAGTATAATAATCCAACGCGCTAAAAACCCTCAAAACCAAATGTCTGAAACCACATGAAAACTTAGTTTGGGATTTTTGTCACCAAAAGCAGGAGCCTGACTTCAAACAGTGTAACACAATCATTCATACACCTTTTTTCCTCCAAAATATACTAAATTTCCAATTCAAGGCAAGGAATGCAAGGACCATGTTGTTTCTTGAAAAACACACATCTCTCCTTTATCCACACCATATATATTCCTTCATTCAAACCTCAAAACCCAACAAAAAATAAGCAAGAAAAAAACATCTTATTGTTCTGGCTATCATGTATGTGATGTTGAGATGGATATTTCCTTCATGTTTGAAAGCTTGTAACCATTACATGGATTCAAGAACTCAGTTTTCTCATCAGAATTCAGCCTCAAGAATCTACCTTTCGGATATAAGTGACCCCAGAAATTCGCCTCTTTGTGTTGGTGATCTCTCCAACTCTATGTTTGCATCAAATCTTCACATCTTCACCCTGTCTGAGCTCAAAGTGATCACCAATGACTTCTCATGAAGCAACATTCTTGGTGAGGGTGGGTTCGGGCCGGTCCACAAGGGGTTCGTTGATGACAAGTGCAGGCCGGGCCTGGAGGCCCAGCCCGTTGCCGTCAAGTTGCTTGATTTGGATGGTGATCAGGGCCCCAGGGAATGGCTGGTAAGCTCCCATCATCTGCATTCAAACAAAGAAAAAAAAAAATCTTACAAATTAATGTTTTTTCTATCATTTGTGTTGTTGATTTTTAATCTGCAGACAGAGGTGGTTCTTCTTGGTCAATTAAAGCTCCCATATATCAGTACTGTTCTCATCCACTAACCTAAGTTCATGGTTCTATTGTCGTTAAATCATATTATCAAAAACATGTATTTTTTAATATCTAAAAAGGATGAATTTCATAATAAGACTTAATTTATAAATTAATTCTCAATTTTGAACCCGGATTTTAAAGTTTCCCAATAAGGGACTCAATTTAACATTTTTTTCTCAATTTAAGACTTGAAATTTAGATTGAGTTCTCAATTCAATACAAAATTTTATATTCTTTTTTATTTATATTATAGATTTATTTATGTTTTGGATAAATTAAGACAAGTTGGTGGGCTTTAAAGAATAATTTTCATCCGACTTATCTTAATTTTTATGAAAAATACAAAGAAAAAATTATAATTAATTCAATTGATAAAATATAATTTATATTAAATTGATTAATATTAAAATCGATTTTCTATTCTTTTATTCATAAAATTAAGAAAATAAAGGAATTTTAATTTTTTGAATTGCAATTATTATATATATATATAAATTAATACAAGTCGGATGAAAATCATTTTAAAATTGTATGAACTTGTCTTAATTTATCTAAACTATAAATACATATTAAAATATAAATAAATTATAAATAAAAAGAAAATAAAATTTTGTCTTGAATGGGTATAAAACATCTTTCCTTATTTATAATTGATATAAATTTTAGCCCTCTACAAAATAGAGTTAACATGAGTTTCTTGGGTCTAAGGGTTGGATTGTAACTAACAACTTAGTAGACTTGTTTATCTAGTTTGTAATGGAAACATGTGACTTTAGAACTTGGAAATAATTTAACTTGACAAATTTGGAAATGTTGTTATAGAATAGAGGTGTTAGGATTAGAGATATGCAAAAAAAGTAAGAGAAAGTAGAGTGACATCAACTTACAAAAGAATAGCCGCATCATCGATGTCGAAACTGGGAATGTGGGAAATCTTATGCCACTCCTCTCCACTTCCTCTCTGACATCTCCTTTCCAGTTCTGGGCATTCCCTGATATATAGAGTTTTGAGATTGGGCATTCCTCGGATGCTTGGTGGAAGCGATACTAGCTTTGAGCATCTGACAATCCATAGAGTTGTGAGAGATGTTAAATCATCCAACCAGTTTGGGAGTGAATTCAGTTGAGGAAGGCCACATAAATATAGCCATTTGAGTGAGGATAGGTGACGTAAGGCTCTGGGTAGGCACACCATCTTAGCAACATAATAGAGCTGAACTATTTCAAGGTGCTTCAGGTCTTTAATCTCCTCTGGCAGCTCTACAAGTTCAGGGCATCCCATTACATCTAGATGCTTGAGAGTAGTGAGGTGTTGCAACCACCCTACTGGAATACATCTTAGTGTCTCACTCTTTTCTATAGTTAACCGTCCTAGAGATTTTAAGGCTTGCAGTCCTCCTTCTGGAAAGAATTCCTCTTCTGCGCCAACAACTGTGAGTGACCAGAGATTAGTGAGATTTTGCAGCATCTCCGTTGGAATACTTTTCACATTCTCTCCAAATCCCACTGTAAGACGAGTAAGAGCTTCCAGCTTAGCAAACGAAGTTAGCATTAAGCCACCGCAATTCTGAATGTCCAACTCTCGAAGGGATGAAAGTTGTGGCAATGTTACTGAGGAGCAAGACTTAATCATTAGCCTTCGGAGTTTGGGGAATACTTTTGTGCTCAATTGCTCCTTGGATACCCCTTTGAGGTGGGGGAGAGAACACAACTCAAGTGTTTTCAGAGATGGGAACAACGTATCTACTGCATTTTCATCTTCAATCATGTATTCCACCCCCAGTTTCTCTAACCTCAAGAATTCCAGATGAGGTAGCTTTATCAGTTGCGGTAGATGCAAACAATGTGGGCAGTCCACTATATCCATACGAACTATATTTTTCAGGACTGAAACTGTCATCCAAACAGGAAAGCACCTACCATTGAAGCCTCGTATACTTAATGTTTGAAGATTGGAGTGTGGTTGAAGTGCTTCCAATACATTTTCATCTATGTCTGCCCTTGATTCGGTTGCACCGTTGCTTTCCCATTCTAAACTCAAATGACGAAGGTCTACTTTGTCAACAAGGTTTGCTTTCTTTGCATCCATGCAGCTTCCCACTCTCTCCAAATGCTTTATCTTAAGCTTTCCACCGAGGTTCAAACTTTGCAATTCCTCGAGTTGATTACCTTCCCCATGACCTACTATAAATAGACTCAATGTTTTGAGGCATGTCAATTCTCCAATTTTTGAGGGCATTCCTATCAATGATGAGCACGACTCCAATAGAAGATGACGAAGATTTTTTAAGTATCTAATCTTCTTAGGTAATGACACAAGGTTCGAGCAATAATCCAGATTCAAAATTTGCAGATTCCAAAGGCTGCATAATGAGTTGGGCAGAGTACAAATTTCAGAACCAGATAAATTTAAAAATCGCAAATGTTTAAGATTACCCACTGTAGAAGACAACTCCTTTATTCGTGCAAAACATCCATTTAATACTCTCAAACGGCTAAACTTGGTTGAGATAGAAGATATATCCATATCATGTTGAGTGCTTCGAGGAAATGCAACTAATTTTTTTCTCAAATTTACCTCACGAATCTTGCTATAATTAGATGTGCTTGTATATTGTCCTTCAACTTGTACCCCAGGAACTTTATTCTCCATAATTGATTGCGCAAGATCATGAACAAGATCGTGCATCATGATATAGCCTCTGTCGAATGGGTCATATTGTAATAGGGATCTTAAAAGTAACTTGTTACATATTTGGTCACCAACATCCTCCACTTCCAATGAACCCCTTGATGATATATATCCATGAGCCATCCAAAGATAGATCAAGTCTTCTTTCCTAATTTTGTGGTCCTTTGGAAAGACTGCAAAATAAGCAAAGCACTGTCTCAATTCGAATGGAAGATGATGATAACTCAATCTCAAGGATGGGAGTATCCGAGTATCTTCTTCTGGTAAATTCCATAAGTCACTTTCTTTCACATAAGTCCATTCCTTCACTGTCCTCTTGAATCGTAGAAGACCCCCAAGCGCTTTAACTGCCATAGGCACACCCGCACACTTCCTCACTATCTGTTTTCCAATGGCTTCGAGGTTAGGATATTTCTCTTTCTCTTCTTCAGTGAATGCCCATTCCCTCATCAGCATCCAGCAATGCTCTTCTGATAGACCCTCCAAGCAATGGGGTGGAAGAGTTCCCATTAAATCAGCAACCATCTGGAGGCGTGTGGTGACGATGATGGAAGTCCCATTCGAACCACAATCCAATATATTTTTCAAGACAGACCACTTCTCTTGGTCTTCATTCCAAACATCGTCCAACACCAACAAATATCTTTTCCCATTCAACAACTTCCGCAGGCGGCGTTCTAAGGTGTCCAACAGCAATGAGTCCGCAGCACTTCCACTTGTCGTTATAGATTCGATCATCCCCTGACCAAAGTTTCTTGATCAAAATTGTCGGAAACACAGATCCAAAGTTTTTCCTCAAAATGCTCATTCACCCGTTTATCATTGTAAATTGACTGAGCAAGAGTGGTCTTGCCAAGGCCTCCAACACCAATTATGGGTAAGATAGAGATCTTTTGATTATCTTTCACACCATTCACCAAGATATCCACGATCTTCTTTTGATCTTTCTTCCTACCATAAACTTGATGAGACTCGTTTAGAATAGAACTCGTCACACGTCTGGCATCGACTTCTCTTGATCTCTCTACAATTGTTATCTCGCGCAGATGAAACTTTGCACGCTCAGCAGCAACCACATCCAAATTTTCTGCCATATTTTTGATCCTCCTTGCGATCTTGAATCGGAACAGTAGTTTCTTGGGGCTCAATTTTGGATTCTTGAGCTTGAGTTTGGAGACATGGGTGGCACACTCATCAAGTATGTCATCAATCTCATAAGCAAGGTCTTTGAGCTTGCACAGCCAATTATCGACAGCCTTGTCCTTCACTTTCTTGATTTCGGCATCTTCAAGAACAGCTTGGATGGTGGTGAAGGTGCTCAAAAGCTTCTTCATCTCCAAGTCAACGCCCATAATCAATCCGATCTCATCTTTGATTAGTGAGGTCAGATTTTCCAGGACTATTTGAAGAAAAGCCTCTGCCATAGTGAAATGCTAGAAACAACTCTTCCCTAGAAATTCTTTTGATTGTAAAATTTGTGATAGCAAATGATGAATGATTGTGTGGAGGTGGAGATCTTGATAAGAAAATGCACGTGTTGGAAATAAAGCAATACCGCGTTGAAATAATTGAGTTATTAAGTTTTATAAATTTATTACTTATAATAATAACGTGAGAGGTGTGTTTGGACGTTGGATGTACGGATTTTAAGGTAAGATTTGAAATTATAATATTACAATCAATTGTGGTTTTTGGATTAATATAAATTTAATATTCATCATTCACTTTCAATTAATTTTTGAGTTATATGATTGGACTTTAAATTCATTTTGATTTAAATAGATTTCAAAGTCTTATATTTCAAAATTGTCATCTAAGCACAACCTAATAATTATAGTATTATTTTCAAGATATAAGAGTATGATTGGTATGCTTTATAAGTTAAAATTATCATGGATATAAGATTAATTATTTTTTTCTACCCCATGCTAATGTATTACTGTCTATAAGGTAATGAATTTTTTTTATTAATTCTAGCACATATTATTATTTATTTTAGTTTTTTTGATTGGGTGTTGAGACTGATCTCACAACACACTGAAAACCCATTTCAGTACCCATCTTAACACCCTATAAGTCTAGTGAGCTTATTAACTTCCAATAGACTATTACTTTTTTCTTTTTTTTTAAAAAGGATAATTTTATCAAATAGTAGAAAATGCACAAAATTCTTTAATAGTAGAAAGGCAATATAATATTTAATTTTGTGATATTACGTGCTATAATATCTAATAAAATATTCAGTCGAATTATCTCGACTTTTGGACTAAATGTCATTTCTTTATTATTAAATTCCAAAACTTTAATATATTGCAACTGAAGTGAATGTTTTTTAAATATAAAAATATATTCCTTTATAATTTGTTTTAGTAAGATCTTGTACAATTTAAATACTTCTATGAACATGTATGATAATTTTGAATAAAAAAATAAACCTTACATTACCATACACATAAATATTTCATAAAATTAAAAGAAATAATTTTTATTTCATTTGTTAAGTTCTCGTCAATCATCTTTCATATATTTACTAAGCTTCAATCACTACATCAAATTCAATGTTGTACTCCACAAAATTAGAAACATATTGCTGTACTGACACAACAATAGGAGTTCCAACTACCCAATGAGCAAAAGTTTTGGGATAATTGATGAGATTAAGAGTTGAAGTACCTTCTTGGCTCTTAAAATATTCTGAATAATTTCCCATTAAGAAGACATAACTTAGTTTAAACTAACACTCATATAATGCTCAATGCAATGAACTATACAGAATCACCCTCATTTCACACAAATTTAGTGAATATTAGACATAAATGCAGTGAACTACATGATAAAGCATAATCATAATCATTACTTGGGACATGATCCAAGCCCAAACCATCAACAATAACCCACTATCTCTAACTACCTCACTTCATCTTATCAGAATTTGGGAAAAACAAAAGGTAAGAAAGAATAGTAACATCAACTTACAAAAGCATAAACATGTGTTGCGTGAGTTGAAATGTAGATTACAACCAGTCATTTGATGTTGAGGTTGGGAATATGGGAGATGTTGTGCCAGTCCTCTTCAATTCCTCTCTGGCTTCGCCTTACCAGTTCCAGGCATCGTCTGATCGCGAGACTTTTGAGATTTGACATTCCTTGGATACTAGCCGGAAGCTTTTGGCAGTTGTAAATAGTCACGAATTGGAGAGATGTTAAATCATCCAACCAGTTTGGTAGTGAATTCAGTTGAGGATATAGTCAGATCTTTGAGTGAGGATAGGTGACTAAGGCTTTGCAGAGACTATAAGTGCAGTTAAAATTCAGAGCAGCTATAAGTGCAGCATTGAAATTGAAAGAAGCATAAGAACCTGTTCACATCGTGCAATGAGGCAGAGACTTTATCCATCTGCCTTTCAAGTTTTGTTAAGAGACAGTTGTGCTGGAACTGCTGGGGATTGACTTCCATGAAACATCAGATACGTCCAGGGCTAACTCACCCATTTGAGATATCTATAATGAAAGAGCCTTAAGTTCAATAGCTTGTTGCTCTGGAATTTCTTAAACCTCTTCTTCTCCTTCTAGTCTTCCTTGAATGAGTTCTTCTAGTATCGTCCTCATCACAGACATCACACAACCAGTCAGCATGATACTTCTCTTCATAAGGAACGACCTTTCCATCAATATATGGTTCCCCTGAAGAGAAACAGTTCTTGGTTTTAGTCATAAGATTCATGAGATGAACTCAAGATATCAGTTGCTAAATGGAAAATACTCGAGATGCAAAGATGGCAGGAAATATAAGATGCCATAATAACAAGAAGCAGCTAGTAAAATTATTGAATTTCGAAGTTTCATTTGTAACTGCCTTTTGGTCTCTAGATTCTGTAAGTCTATATACTTGGTACCATTTTTCTATACGAAATGAATACTGCGTGTTTCTAGCAGTGGTAGTTTAATGATTTATTTGATTTCCAAAGACCATAAAATAAAAGGAGCTCGAACAGAAAACTACAACAAGCATGATGCAAGAAAACAATGAAAAGTTCAATCATAGCACTGTAATGAAGTAACAATACCTCCATAGCCACTTTCTTCACCACCCAAGTAAGAGTCCGCTAAAACCCATTTTACACCAGGAAGAGCTGCAAAGCACAAGACTACATTAAGTTATACTAAAAGTTATCATAATCAAAAACCAAAATGCTAAAAACTTGGCAAAGTTAATTGTGATCAAGGAAGGTACATTTGATCGTATGAATCACGTTTTCAGAGACTTTACAGCTGAATGCATAGTAATACTTTGTCGAAATCGAGTATATCGATTCTCTAGCTGCTTTCTCACTGCACAGAATATCACACACATTACATCTCAACTACACACCAATTGCAACAAAATTATCTATATTGAAATCATCAAGAGCTTTCTAGAGCTGATTATGGTAAACAATAAATTCAGTCCTTTTCGCATCGATTAAAGCTCGTTTCAGATTATGTTGCCACAAACTTAAACGATTCCTAACGTAATTCCAATCATTACACAGTTAATCTCACATTTTTACACTCGCACAGAAATTTATAGGAGAAAACAGCAACAAATTATGCTATTTGAAAAAATTAAAATTACGAAGGAAACTTATACCTTCCAAGAGCCACAGCCAGAGTTTCAACGTACTGTTCAATGATTTCTTCTCTTTGAGGGTAATTATCCGGTGGTTTCATGACCACGAGCCAGTGTTTGTAGTCGCAGCCGTCGACTATTGAGTCAACTCGCGGCAACTCGGAGACTCGTGTTTGGGGTGGGGCGTCCGAGCTCACTTCCCTATAGGAGAAGAAACTCCGACCGGTCCACCGAAAAGCTGAATCGCGGCGGCGGCGGAGAATTGGGAGGCTGAGCGCCGCCGTGAAACTGGAGAGCGTTGATGGGAGTACCTTTCGCAGCATTGTTTGTACCTTGCTCGGGACTTGGTTAAGTTGGTTCTTTAAGTTGGGCTTTGTAATAATATATGGAATTTTATGCGATCCGTTTATGGCCCAAATTAAAAGCCCTCAAATGTTGAATGTATGAGTTGGGCCCCAGTGTAATACCTGTTTAACCCATCAAGAAAATACTATAAAAATAGTCTTTTTAAGTTTTAAAATTACTAAATGGGTTTAATGTGCTAATTGTTAAACGAGGTGAATACCAACATTTGTCCCACTCTAACTTGGGAGAGATTTGATATGAAGAAGGCAAGTTGAAATAAATGAATTGCAAGCATAGTGGGAAAAATATTTGGAAAATGACATTTATTTTATCAAAACTAGCAAGAATTTATAAGTTGCAAAATTTTCATTTTATTCATAATTCATCATTAATAGCATTACAATACAAAATACATCTTTTTTTTAAAAATTTCAAACTACACCATTATTAGCATTTCATTACAATCTCAGAAGGAATAGAGTTCAAGTGGAAGTCTTGGCTCAACCACAACGACAAGTGGGATTTTTCTTGGAGTGGAAAGCCCGAAAATCTCTTCCATGTTCAGTTCTTCGGGCTTCATATTATTTGGCAGCTTCCAATCGAACCCATGCAAGAGGTTGGCCAAACTGGATTGGATCACCTTCAAGCCCAATGAATAGCCCGGACACATTCTCCGGCCCGACCCGAATGGCAATAGCTCAAAATCTTGACCCTTCACATCAATATCTTTTCCAATAAATCTCTCAGGTTGAAATTCAGTGGGATTTTCCCATAGAGATGGATCCCTTTGAATTGTCCATGTATTGACGAGCACTTGGGTCCCCTTCTTAATATCGTATCCAGCTATCTACAAATAAAATTGTCCTTTAATGTCAAATTTCACAATATAACGACTTGATGTTTATAACATATATAACATCCAAATTTATAATTTGACACAATAAATAACTAAGCAATACCTTGCAATCTTCTCGTGAAAGTCGTGGTACTAACATGGGCGCCACAGGGTGTAGCCTCATAGTTTCCTTGACAATTGCTCCTATGAAGGGAAGGTTAGATATATCTTCTTCACTTACCCACTTATTTTGCCCTATAACCCGATCGAGCTCTTCCGTCGCTTTCTTGAATATCTCCGAGCTTCTGAAGAAGCTCGGAGATTGCCCACTCTACCGTCACTGCAGAGCTCTCTGTCCCACCGGCTAGTAGATCCTAAAAAATTATAAGAATCAATTATTTTAGCCAAAATAGTTTGTTTCCGACAAAACTACCCGTCCTCCTCTTTCTCCCTACCTCATTTCCTTAGGAGCTGGACCTCATTCCATTAAGGGTAAAAATGTCAATTTCGGCTAAATTTAAAGTTTTGTCCTTTTTTTTGACTATTTAAAAATTTACCTTATCTTATCAAGCTACTTTTGTAATTGTTTTGTTTATGTAATTTACATATACATACAATATTTTGAGTCACAGACACTTGTACTGTTATCAAAATTACGTGTGTTTGACTATTGTGAAAAGAAAACACACCTGGGTAAAGGCTTTGACTCCATGTCTCTCAAGCCTCACATCCAAAGATGGATCCTCAGCCAACTCCAACAACACATCCACCATATCACTACTAACATAATTCTCAGTCTTCTTCCTCCTCTTATCATGCTCATCAAGAACATGCTCCTCTGGCAGCTCTACAAGTTCAGGGCAGTTGTCTACAATTAGAGTCTTGAGAGTAGTGAGGTGTTGCAACCACCCTACTGGAATACATCTTAGTGTCGCACTCTTTTTTATACTCAAACCATTCTAGAGATTTTAAGGCTTGCAGTCCTTCTTCTGGAAAAAATTCCTCTTCTGCGCCAACAACTGTGAGTGACTTGAGATTAGTGAGATTTTGCAGCGTCTCCATTGGAATACTTTTCACATTCTCTCCAAATCCCACTGTAAGATCAGCAAGAGCTTCCAGCTTAGCAAAGAAGTTAGCATTAAGCCACCGCAATTCTGAATGTCCAACTCTTCAAGGGATGAAAGGTGTGGCAATGTTACTAAGGAGCAAGACTCAATCTTTAGCATTCTGAGTTTTGAGAATACTTTTGTGCTCAATTGCTCCTTAGATACCCCTTTGAGATGCGGGAGAGAATACAACTCAAGTGTTTTCAGAGATGGAAACAGTTGTGCATTTTCATCTTCAATCATGTATTCCACCCCCACATTCTCTAACCTCAAGAATTCCAGATAAGGCAACTTTCCAAGTTGTGGAAGATGCAAACAATATGGACAATCCTTTATTTCTATACGAACTACCTCTTTCAAAGTTGAATCCGCCATCCAAAGTGGAAAGCACCTACCACTGAAGCCTCTTATTGTTAAATATTGAAGATTGGGGTGAGGTTGAAGTGCTTCCAACACCTTTTCATCTATATCTTTTCTTGATTCTGTAGCATCATTGCTTTCGCATTTTAAGCTCAAATAACAAAGGTCTTTTTTCTCAACAAGGTTAGCTTTCTTTGCATCCAAATAGCTTCCCACTCTCTCCAAATGCTTTATCTTAAGCAAACCACCTAGGTTCAAACATTGCAATTCTTCAAGTTGATTACCTCTTTCACTTCCCACTATGAACAGACTCAATTGTTTCAGAGAGGTTAATTCTCCAAGTTTTGAGGGCATCCCTCGCAATGATTTGCATCCTTTCATACAAAGATGATGGAGATTTTTTAAGTATCTCATATTCTTAGGTAATGCCACAAGCTTTGAGCAGAAATCCAAATTCAAAACTTTTAGATTCCAAAGACGGCATAATGAGTTGGGAAGGGTACAAATTTCAGATCTAGATAAATCTAAGAATCGCAAATGTTTGAGATTACCAACCATAGAAGGCAAATCTTTTATTGTTGTTGTACCACTTGCATCTAATACTCTCAAACGGCTAAACTTGGTTAATATAGAAGATATATCCATATCATATTGAGTGCTTGTAGGAAATGCCACTAATTTTTTTTTTTAAATTTACCTCACGAATCTTGTTATTGGATGTGCTGGTAACTTGTTTTTCCATTTGTAGTCCAGGAACTTTCTTCTCCATGATTGATTGTGCGAGATAATGAACAAGATCGTGCATCATGATACAGTGTGGTATATCTGGGACATGTTGGAATAAGGATCTTAGAAGTAACTGGTTGCATATTTGATTACCAACATCCTCCACTTCCAATGACCCCCTTGATGATATATATCCATGAGCCATCCAATGATGGATCAATTTTTCTTTGTCAATCAAAGGGTCTTTTGGAAAGACTGCATAGTAAGCAAAGCACTGTCTCAATTCAAGAGGAAGGTGATGATAACTCAATCTCAAAGCTGGGAGTATCAAAGTTTCTTCTTCTGATAAATCCCATAATTCACTTTCTTCCACATACTTCCATTCATTCTCAGTCCTCTTGAATCGTAGAAGACCCCCAAGAGCCTTAGCAGCCAATGGCACACCGGCACACTTGTGCACTATCTGTTTCCCAATAGCTTCCAGGTTTGGATATTCCTCATTATCTTCCTTAGCGAATGCACATTCCTTCATCAGCATCCAACAATGCTCTTCTGATAGTCCCTGCAAGCAATGGGGTGGAAGTGTTGCCATAATATCAGCAACCATCTGGAGGCGTGTGGTGACGACGATACAAGCCCCTTTGGAACCACATGCCAAAATATTTTTTAACACATCCCACTTTTCTTGGACGGTGTTCCATACATCATCCAACACCAACAAATACCTTTTCCCTCTCAACAACCCCCGAGGTGGTGTTCTAAAGTATCCAACTGCTTTAAATCCGAAGCAGTTCCACTCTTGGCATGATTCAAACTCAAGATGACGCATAATCAACTATTCAGATTTATTGGAGTGAAATTGGAAACTAACATTAGTCAAATGCCAGATGATCAAGCAACAAATGTATCCATCAACTCATCAAGTGAAGCAAAGACGAGAATGGCAGCAAGCCCACCTCACAATGAGCAATTTATCATCCAAAATTCCTGACATGAATATTATATCAAATTAGAAAAAAAATTAAAAAGACAATCCATTGAGCAAAACTTGAATAAAAATAGTTAAAACTCATAATAACTTGAAAACATGCAATCGAGTTCAAATGGGATTACGAAGTCCCTAGTTATTGCGGAATAAAATGATCAATGAGATTATGCAAGTAAATGTTCTGGCATTCTACTTCCTAAGAATAGTCTGTCAAATGACTAGAATCAAGTCACAAGAAAAAGGACCACATCTTAAGTTAAATGATTACAGCAATATAATTAAAATCGCCAGTTTTATTGGAGATAAATAGTATAGCAGAAAGATTCCAGAATTTGATCTATAAACGTAAACTGTAAAGTTGCAATATAGAATATAGAACACAAGGTATAAGAAAATGTAGCAGTAATTATGAAATAAATCATCCTCAAAAGTCAACACAAGAGTATGATATACAAATAAACAAAATTAAAATGCAGGAATTGTGATTTACTGCATTGATTAAGCAACACATTTAGGGTGGCAGAATAGAGAAGCTGAAAATGTTACCATGGTGAGATCAACTAACAAAAGCATAAACATCTTCTGATATGAAATTCCTCTACGGAATGATGTTGAGGTTGGGAATATGGGAGATGTAGTGCCAGTCCTCTCCACTTCCTCTCTCAATTCGCCTTTCCACTTCTGGGCATTCCCCGATAACGAGAGTTTGGAGATTTGGCAATCCTCGGATGCTAGCTGGAAGCGATAGAAGCTTGTGGCAGTAGATAATGTGCAGAGTTATGAGAGATTTTATATCACCCAACCAGTCTGGGAAGTGAATTCGGTTGCGGAATAAACTTTATACGTAAACTTTCAGTGAGGATAGATGACGTACAACATTTTCAAGCATAACAAATTCAAGGCAGTTGAGGTCTTTAATCTCCTCTAACCTACTGAGAGCAGTGAGGTGTCGCAACCAACCTACTGGCAAACATGTCAGTATCTTGCTACTTTGTATACATAACTTCGTTAGAGATTTTAAGGCTCGCAGTCCTTCTGGCAGAGACTCCTCTTGTGCTCTAACGACTCCTAGTGACTCCAGATTAGTGAGTTTTTCCATCATTGCCTATGGAAGACATTTCATGTTCTCTCCAAATCACACCGTAAGAGAAGTTAGAGCATCAAGCTTCGCGAATGAGGTCGGCATTAAGCCACCACAATTCTGTATGTCCATCTCTATGAGGGATGAGAGTTGTGGCAGTATAATTGAATTTAGTTCTCCAAGTTTTGAGGGCATCCCTCTCAATGATATGCATTGCTCCATACAAAGATGATATAGATTTTTTAAGTATCTCATTTTCCTAGGTAATGCCA
The DNA here is from genome assembly GCA_028654395.1 of Scutellaria barbata. Lineage (NCBI taxonomy): Eukaryota > Viridiplantae > Streptophyta > Magnoliopsida > Lamiales > Lamiaceae > Scutellaria > Scutellaria barbata. Next base: position 795,775 of record CM053645.1, on the reverse strand, counting down.
CAAGCATCTGACAGTAATCCAGATTCAAAATTTGCAGATTCCAAAGTGTGCATAATGAGTTGGGCAACGTACGAATTAGTGATCCAAATAAATTTAAGAATCGCAAATGTTTGAGATTACCCACGGTAGAAGGCAAATTTAATATTATATTTCTACCACTTGCATCTAATACTCTCAAATGGTAAAACTTCGTTGAGATGGAAGATATATCCATATTATGTTGAATGCTTCTAGGTAATGCCACAAAATTTTGACTCAAATTTACATGGCGAATCTTGGTATTAGATTTGCTTGTAACTTGTCCTTCAACTTGTACCCCAGGAACTTTATTCTCCATGATTGATTGTGCGAGATTGTGAACAAGATCGTGCATCGTGATATAGTCAGCGGTGAATGAGCCATGTTGGAATAAGGATCTTAGAAGTAGCTCTGAGACAGTGAAATTAAGAAATTCGTACGGTCAAAACACAGGACTATCGAGAATTCTCCATCCACTAAACATGTCATGAATCCACAAGATCTCACTTCAGTTTGATAACCGAACAGTCTCATTGACATAAGGTGGAAAATTCTTTAGGTACATTCTAAGACGAGGTCCCTTTTGCCATGCCACTGAATGAATATCAAGCTGAGACGTATTCATTTCAAGATCAGTGCTGATGTACTACTTTGAAATGATCAATATATGAAAATCAGAGAATCCTGGACTCTTTAACAGATATCCAACATACACTGGAGCGGTACAAAAGCACTGTATAGTAGGAGTTGGAGGGACGTACTAGTAATTTGGTGGGCATCCTTGAAGAGGACAACCATTGAACGTTTTAGTATTGAAGGTAATACTGAAATCATCGTCATGAGGCCCACGGAATTGAATTAAATTGCTACTTGAGCATAGAGGATTTCCTTCAAGCCTAAAGAGGAAAGAAGAACCAATGAGGGAAACCTCCTTTGACCAACAAAAATAATAATTGATAAAAGATGTTTAACATGACAAACCCAATGGTGATATTGGGTGGAGGGGTGATGAGGATCCCGGCAATATTTGAAAAAATATTGTTCCCAAAATCCCTGCAATTTCATCTAGTATAAACAATCTTAACAAATAAGGCAGTCTATTCCAATTAAAAAATTACCAAGGTGAGTAGAAATGCAGGATCGTTTTTTTTTTTTTTCAATTAAGAATATTTCATGATAGTGGAAAAACAGACTAGTTTTTAATTTCTAGTATGAGGGCTTACAAAATCATTCTTTCTGTTGAGTTTAATGTCCCATTGTGCCAGATACTGAAGGGAATAGAACCATTTAGTGAATTGACTGCAATAGAAATTGATAAGATTGAATTTACTTGGATCAACTTGCTTTTTGGAAGTATAAATCAAGTCTCAAGATTCAGCTCAAGAACAAACTACCTCTCAACCATTTTAACACTGTAATCTTTACTTTCTTCTCCTCTATTGTAATCTTTCCACACTTGTTTTGTTTCATAAGAATCTATACTGTAGATTTAAAATCAAGTAATCCAAATGAAAAGTTATACAAGTTCCATTGAGGACACAAAAGAGATAAAAAAAATTGATGGTTGCTCACAATATTTGCAAAAGAGGAAGCCTTGAAAAGCTGGAAGGAATAGTAAAGAGTGGTTACAGAGATGAAAATCAAAGTTTTCTTGAAGTAGACTACTACTGATTAAAGTCAAAAGCAATTTAACAAATTCAGAAAATGATTGCTTACATAGTTGTAATATTTCTTGAAAGTGCGCCTGTTGGTACTGGTCCACTAAGCTGGTTCAGGCAAGTCTCTGAAATCCTGAGCTCCTAATTATCATATGAAAAAGGTAAATAGATAGATTAATATTCTAGCACAGTAATCAATCACCCCATAGTTTGACATTGTAATGTGTGGTTACTCTCAAGAGAGAGGACATTCCAGACTCATAAAGGCCTCAACTTAGAAATAAATGTTGAGTTTCCAGTTCAGAAATCAGCTCATGGAATGCTGATGGATATTGACTTACATGTAAGAAATGTTTGAACAATTGCTCCAAGGAATTGATCCTTGTAAACTGCAGTTCTTGAGACTCCTGATCAGTCAACAAAACCAAACATTTACCAACTTTATCCCAAAAAGAGAAACACTTCGGAATATGATTATTGTTATCCAGAACATCAAACCTTTAGCAAAGCAAAAAACTAAAAAGATGTTACATTTGCTTACAACTTCAACAGCGTAGACCATGTTGCCATATGAAGACGGTATAGTACTCCCATCAAAGTTGTTATCGAGTTGACTGAAAATGAAACAAATACAAAGAGTAAGAAGCAGTGAATGTTTAGTTTGTTGAATTTTCTACATCACATGCATTAGTAAAAGAATACAACAAAAAAAGAAGCAAGCAATGAAAAGTTTATATAAAAGATAAAACCAAGATATATAGGAGATCAACATACACACAGAGAGAAAAAGGATAGCCAGGAGCTATGTAAGTTTTTAACTAGAAGAAAGTGTAATAAATAAAGCCTTCTTCCATATGATAATAACATGTTCACACAACATTTATAAGCACAGAAAGACTAATGATTTTACGCATAAACCTTAGTGAAAACATGAAAAGGAAAAGTACAAATCCGCCAACATTTTTTTTACTATTAAAGAAGCCATGCATATAAATCATTATTCATACATAACAATAACTCAAAGGGATATTAAAAAATTAGCACACTAGTTAACTACATTAGGTACATAAGAGTCCAGCATGTACGGCCACCATCAATAAAGTCACAAGGGGTAAAACAACAACTGGATACATATCCCAACTAAAAGATCACAACTGGGCAATTAAAATTAGGACAACAATTAGTGGCACGCATGAGCAACACATGGGCATGCCCTTACAAATAATCCAAAGGATTAAGGTATTAGGACAACCACTTATTAAACTCCAAGCCAACTAATTGGGCCCGTTAAAATCAGCCCAATCTTTAGTTGCATTAGATCAGAAAAGTTGGATCTCTTTATTAGATTTGGACATGAGGTCCAACAAATTGGGCCCAAAGCAATAGTGCCCCGGAGGGTTATTGGATTGGGCCATTTGGGACATTAGAATCCAACGGATACGGCCACCAAAAAGCCATTGGGGTAATTAGATTAGGCCATAGATTAGGATTAAAGGAGAATAACTCAAGAGGGCACTATTGAGAGTCTCAGCTTTATTTAACCAACCCGGTCCATTCATTTTACCCATAGCATTTGCAGCAACACAATAATCCTCGAAATCAAAAGATTAAACCCAATTCCTCATTTTGGTGTTTAGCCCAATTCATCATTGTGGTGTTTAGCCATACATGCTGGACATCATTACACCAGTCTCAACAACATTGATAATGTTATCAGAGCCAAAAGACTTTTAAATCAATGAGATAGAAGGGAAGTAATATATATATCAAATAAGTATATAAGTATCCGTATCAACAAGTGTTTTCCAATTGCAAGTAACCTTTGAAACAAGGTCAGTTAGAACCTATCTTGATTACATAATCTTGAAATTCAAGTTGTACATTAAACTCCAATCTTGACACTAGGTGAATCCAATGCTTCCCTAATCCAATTCAATTGTGAAGAGTGTCAAGAAATTGATTATTTCAATGAACCCTTTTCAATAATTGATCGATAAGATCAAAACCTTAAATACGAAAATATACTTTTCTAAAAGCTAAATCTAACAAAAAAGTAAAACATATTAGGAATTCTACACAAAATTCAAAACAAGAAATAGAAAGCATAGAAGTACTAACGAGCGGGCTGTCGTTGAAGAATCCACCAACTGCCATTCAAATAATCTTTTTAGGCTTCATATCGAGTGTTGTTTGAGAGAGAAAATGGAAAAGAAGGTGAAAAAAAATAGGGTCAAAAATACTGAAAAAACGAAAATCAGAGTGGGGGTGAGTAGGGTTTTCCCTATTGTAACACTGAATCAATCTCTTTAATCCAATTCGAGGCAGCAAGAGCATGTATGTATATATTCGTATGGATGGGGATATCATACAAGCTATATTTGTTGCAACGGTAAACTATATTTAAGGGAACCCGTGTTTTTTTCCTTTTACTCACGTTTTTTTTGGCAACTGTTATTGAGTACGCAACAAACAATCAAGATTTTTTCTAATTTTATATATGGAATGTGATTTTCTGTTAAACGGTCAAATTTATAATTAACTAGATTGTCATTACTATATAGGTAAAAAATGGGCCAAATTAAAAGCTCTTAAACGTTGAATATGTGAGTTGGGTTTTATTTCTGGCCGATTCATAAAGTAAAAAGTGGTGGCCTAGGTAGTTTGTCTATGTCACTAGTTTAAAGATTGTTACATTTTCGCAAAAGGTATATAGTATATACTGTTGTCCATTTATAAGCTGAACTGCTTAAGTAAATAAAATTAAATAATCCAGATCAATTTCTATGTGAGATGAATTAAATTTTCGGTAATTGGGCTAGGATGTAGAATAGACTCAAAAAGGAATTGTGAATCAATTTGTCTTTGGATTAGACCAGCTTTCATGAGAATAACCCCACCCAAATAAAGTGCAATAATAAAAAGAAAGAAAGAAAGAAGGCTGCAGATATCAAACTTGACAACTCCATATTTTTCTCATATTAATTCCCATTCTGCTCGCAATCAAAGTAGAATTTGTATTTGCTTAGGTCAAATTGATTCTACACATCGATCAGTTATGTGTGGTAATATATCGCCTGCCACCATCTTAATTTTGTTGATAAGTTAACGTTGTAGGAGTAACTCCTTACTTCATATTTTGTGTTATCTTCTGCAGTTGTGTTAGTTACCGGCTTTCTCAGAATTGTTAGAACTAAGTATGCAGATCGTGGTTACAGATGCATGTTAGTTTTCTATTCTACTTAGTATATTTTGTGACGAGACTTTTTCGTACTTGTTATTGATTATTGGAAATGCCTTGAAATCCTTGGATTTTAGGAACCAATTTAGAATAATGTATTATTATTATTATTTCTTGATAATGATGCCACATTCATTTTTACCTCATGATGTCATCCATGTTAACTCGATTAACAGTGACTCAGTTCAAGGCTGTTACAAGACTTGTGCCGTCTTCACTTGATCATGTTTTTCTGTTTCATAGTTCCCTTTGACTACATATTCTTTGGCTATTTATTTTTCCTATCTCTTCCTTGCATCTTATAATCAATTGCTGATTGATCTGATCTCTGTGGTTAAGGGTTAAATCTTATCTGCTCCTTTTTTTTAGATGTTAAAATGTCATACTCTTGATATAATTGATGTGTTTTTTGAGTGCGTTTAGTGAGTTTTTTTCGATAAGTCGGGCTCAGCATCATGTGTTTCTGTTATTTGTTCTATTAGGTCAGTTGGCTGATTTATATATGTTCTTAAGTATCTAAAACTTTTTAATAGAACTCAAGTCCTAATCTGAAAATTGTTATCAAATAGATTTATGTATTGTTCAGGTGTATTGTTATAGATTTATGAGTTTTTTAATATTCATGTACATATGTAATGTAAATACTTTATGTCTACTATATTTTGGATCTTAATTCGAAGAAGTTTTGTTGTTTTGGAGGAGTCTCAAAGTTTAATTCTTGATGGCACATTCATCAAGTAGGTCCTCAATCTCGAAAGTATGATCTTTGAGCTTGCAGAGCCAATCTTGTAGCTCTTTGCTTTCCAGTTTCTTGTCTTCAGCATCTTGTAACACAGCTTGGATGGTGGTGAAGCTGCTGCTAAGCTTCTTCATCTCCTCGTCGACGCCCATAATTAATCCGATCTCATCTTTGATGAGGGAGACCAAATTTTCAAGGACAACTTGACACAAAGCAGATTCAGCCATAGTGAAACAAATTTGAGAAATATGTTTTGATTGTAAAATTATTTGAGGTAGCAGATGAAGAATGATGAATGTGATTATGTGGTGGGCGTGATGGTTAAGATAAGATGGGCATGTAATGTAGTGATGGCAAACAAGGGAAGTATCTAGTTGTAACACCCCAAATTTCTAATTATATCTATTCTTATTAATAATAAATTTTTATTAATTATCATGATTTACTAGTATCTTATAGAGAAATTAATTAGGTGTTATTTGAAATATTACGTCTGATGTGATTGAGATTTCAATTGTTGTCGATAATATCGACAAGTCTAGATAAGTTAAACATTGATATATAAATATTTAATATCGACTAGTAATAAATTTCTAGAATTTTTAAAGTGATAACATGGAGATATGGAAGTAGATATATAAGTAAATTAGTTGAGATATTTTAGGGATTCTCTATTTTGTTAAAAGTCCTAAAAGAAATGGGAATTTAAAACCCTAGATGTAAAAGTAGGCGTTAAAAATTGGAAATAAATACGCGAATCAAAGAACCAGAAATATAAAATTTGGAGAAAGCAGAAATATAAAATTTGGAGAAAGCAGAAGAAAGAGAAAACGAAAGAGAGAATCAAAGAACCAGAAATATAAAATTTGGAAAAAGCAGAAGAAAGAGAAAATGAAAGAGAAAACGAAAGCGTCCATCGATGAATAACCAGAGCATATATCCTGTCAAGGTATCCATTATATATATAGCTTGGATTCTTTTTACATCCATAATTTCTAGTATGGAATAATTGTTTAGTTTAGTAATTTCACGTAATGTATGATTTTGTAAAATGAATTGAGAAAAATAAATAAATAAATCAATTGAATTGTCAGTGGAAAAATCCTTCTATAGTGTTTCTGATCACATGAATTGTAAACAATCATCTAAATTGACCAACCCATTTAGGCTAATTTTTGCAGTTTATTGCTTAGTCATTTGGTGGAAGAGTTTCTAATTATTTGGTTAAGTTAGTTTGTAATTATTCTTCTCGATATTTGATATAGAATAAATTATTTATGAGTTACAATTAAACTACATGTATCAAAATTATAATAATAATAATAAGTAGCAGTATCAGTCTTCATGTTAAGATAGTAGTTATTTATTCATTAGTTATTGATTTGCAGAATTCAAACACCAATGATAACAAGGATAGATGTGTATATATATATATATATCGACAGTAGAAATGCATGTATGTTTTGCATGGTTAATTCCTTTATTTAGCTTTAAGCTCAATCCATGTACATAGTAATTAATATGAGACGCTTGTCTAATTCACTTAGTTTAATTAAGGAACGCTTGTCTAATTTACTTAGTTTAATTAAGGATTTGACGTCAGTATGTATAATAAAATTGAGGTTTTATAATTAAATGGATTAATTAATTAGTTATAGAAATTTCCATTTGATTTCTGTCGCAGGCGTTATACTAATTAAAATTAGAATTTCTTAAGGAAGTGGAAATATTAAGGAATTGATAGTGAATTAACAAGATAAAAACCTTTCTGTGATTAATGATTTGATTTAGGAATCTCAATATTAAAAGATTATAGTTTTAGTGTGTATTATGTGAGAAGGAGATAATGTCTCAATTGAGGACTGCATTACAAATAAATAAATGTCGATACATCGACAAAAGAAGAAAACCAAATAACCACCTAAAGATATATACAAAGAAATACTAGGATACGTTATTATTTTCCTTAACATATTATATTGATAGATTCTAAGTTATCAATTAATTATTTTTAGATTTGGGTTGAGAAAGCTTAGAGGTTTGTGAGGATTGTGAGATACGAAAGTTTTGAGAATTCCAGGTAAGTACATCTCTCACCTGCAGTATGAGTAGTTTTGTTTTCTTTGTTTAATGTTTGATGCAAAATTTGCTTGAATGTTTATTTATGTCTTTCTATGAGTAGTTTTGTTTTATTTTATGAGTAGTTTTGTTTTATTTGTTTAATGTTTGATGCAAAATTTGCTTGAATGTTTATTTATGTCTTTCTATGAGTCTGCTTTGATGATTTGCTAAGTTATGTGTTTCGTGAGTTTCACTTATGTTTTCTATGAATATGAAGAGATGATTTGCTAAGTGATGTGCTTTCATGTATTTTGGTCAATTACAAGATGTAAGTTAATCTTGTTTTATGTAGGGTGAGAAAAGTATATTTTTGAGAAAGTATATATATAGTTTTATTTTATATTTTAGACTGGTACCGGGCACCGAGATCGCCCACTAGAAGAGTTTAAGGGCTCCAAGACCGCCCTATGAGTTTAAGGGCTCCGAGACCGCCCTATGAGTATTGAGTTGCTCCGTTTGAATTCGGTGGCTAGCTACCCCGGGTTCTTCGGAGTTGCGCGCATTAGTACCATGTCTGGGCCCACAGTATATTATTTTCCAGTATAAGTATATATATAAGGTCTTATTAGCTAATGACTTGCATTTCTTTCAAAAGTTATAAAGAAAAAGGTTTTGTGAGATTAGATGATGTACTTGCTAAGCTGTTGCTTATAGTATTTACCTCATACTGCAGATAAAGGTAAAGGTAAGATGTGATGCAAGGGGTAGCAGCGCTGAAGCGTGATTGGTGGTGACGGCCTCGGAATTGGTTAAAGAAATGTTATTTTAGTATTCATACTAAGAAGAGTTTATTTCTAATTTCCTTAAGGAGAACTTTTTTTTTAAACGATTTAACTCCTTTTCAAATGCTTTAAACCGTTTTAAAACTCTAGCATGTTTCTTACAAAGTTTAATTTCGTTGCTTTAATAAAAAAATCTTACGGGAATTTTTATAAGTTTAGAAAGTTATGTTGATTTAGTAGAAGTAACTACCCTAAGAAGAGGGGGTGTTACACTAGTGCCTCCACTTCTGGAAACAAGATGAATAATCAAATGCAAGTTTTAAGTTTAACGACAAACAAGAATGGAGTTTAGAAAATGCGCCCATTGTATTTGCTCACCAAGTCTGACCAAGTTGTCTCTCACTTTTATTAATGAACCAATAACTAAATCTAATTCATCAATAAATAAATAAAAATAAAATAAGAAAGGCCAACTCAGAAAGGGGAAATCATAAATCCCTAATTCTAAACTGAAAAAAGAAAAAAAAGAAAAAAAAAAACTAATTCTGTTAATATAATAGAGAATTGGATTTCATCTCCCCCCAATACTCTCAGAACCCTAATTATTTAAATTGATTACAAATTTATCAGTCCAATAAAAAATACTCACTTGCTCGCCGTCTTCATTTTCTTTTTATTGGCAATTCAATCAAGTGGACGGTAGAAGGAAGAAGAGAGGAGGCCGCGCTGTGCAGCGCTGCCATGGCAATAGAAGAAGGCTCAATTTGACTTTTACTATGGGGGGTTAATATGTAATTTCAAACCAATTTACTAAATTAGGGTTTTGAAAGAATTTGGGGAAGATGAAATCCAATTTTTTTTTTTTTTCTTTTCTATTTTTAACTCCAACTACCCTTTTAATTTAGAATTAGAAATTTGATTCGCCTTATTTAAATTAGCGTTTTTAATTTTCATTTTCTGGTTTTTTTATTAAGTGGATTATATGAGTCACATTTTCAAAGATTTTACAGTAGAATACATAGTAATACTTTTTGAAATTGAGTGTATCAATTCTTTTACTACTTTTTCATTGAACATGATACCACATTACATTACATCTTAACTACGCATTAATTATAAACAAATTCTCTATATTGAAATCATCGAGGGTTTTCTTGAATTGATTATGCTAATAACATAAATTAAAGTATTCCCGTAATTAGAAATTTTGAAGAATAACTTAAAACAATAATTTTAATCATTTTCGTCTCCACTAAAGTTTGTTTTAGATCATGCAACCTCAAATTAAACATATTGTAAATGTAATTACATGAAAAATTATCGTTTATAATGTATTTTTTTTGTTTTTATTTTTTATAATTTATAATTTCTATTTGCATGTGTTGATCATCCACTACCCATTACTCCATTAGTCATTAGGAACCTCAAGAATTTTCCACCCTTATTGTATTTTACTTTCAATTTATTTATGTTAGTTTTCTAGTGCTAGCAATTTGATAATTGGGCAGAAAGACGGGCTCATATGTTCTATTGAAACAACGGATCAAATTAAACCCACAAAATATAGTAAATCCAATTTGGGTTACATTTTATATAATATGGGCTCAACTAAAACGCCACTCCCGATTCATTAACAAATAGTGAATAAAAACAGGAACATACCCAATTGTTACAAGCAGCCTAGCCCGGCCCATTTCTTACAACTATGTAGTATTCACAAATCACAATCTAGTTAACTATAAATTTGATAGTTTAACAAAAAATCCCATTCCATAAATAAAATTAGAAAAAATTTGATGGCTTGTTGCATAAATAAAATTAGAAAAAATCTTGATCGCTTGTTGCATACTCAATTATTGCAAAAAAATAACGTGAAAAAAAAATAAAAAATCAGGGATTACCTTAAATAAATATACTTTACCGTTGCAAGAAACATACCTTATATGATGTCCCATTCATTCGAAAGTATAAATAATAGTCGCCGCCGCCTCAGATTGGAGAGAGAGAGAGAGATTCAGTGTTACGATATGAAATTAGGGAAAACCCTACTCATCGCCACTGTGATTTTCTTCTCAGAATTCTTTGCTAAAGGTTTGAGGTTCTGGATAATAATAATCATATTCAGAAGCTCAACATTTATCTCTGAGTTGTGGACTTTATGAGATGTGGAATTTCCTCTCTCATAAGAGTAACCACACATCACAAACTATGGGGTGATTGATTGATTACCGTGCTAGAATATTGATCTATTTATTTATCTTTTCATATGATAATTAGGAGCTTGAGATTTCAGAGACATAAGCCTGAACCAGCATAGTGGACCAATACCAACAGGCGCACTTTCAAGAAATATTACAACCATGTAAGCAGTCATTTTCTGACTGTTAAATTGCTTTTGACCTTAATCAATAGACGTCTAATAAAAGAAAACTTTGATTTTCATCTCCGTAACCACTTTTTACTATTCCTGCTGGTGTTTCAGGGCTTACTCTTTTGCAAAAACTGTGAGCAACCATCTGTTTTCTATCTATTATGTGTGTCCTTAATGGAACTTGTATAACTTTTCATTTTGTTTTCTTAATTTAATTTTTTAATTACTTTAAGCTTGTCCAAGAAGAGATGCATGCCTCGGGCGCTTGGGCACCCCTGTGCGCCTCTCACCCTAAATAAGCATAAATAATCAGTACATTTTATTAGTTGCTTGGATATTCATACCACTTTTCACATTCTGCAGTTTGACGATGATAGTTTGAAGTTAATATACGACATTCTATGCAAACAAGTTCATCATTTTGTTATGTAAAAACATCATATTCGTCCATTATAAGTTATTTTAAGGTAATTTCTTTCTTGCAAGAGTGTCTTTGTATTCAGTTTTGGAGCGAACTGTTTCGTTGATGGTCCTATGATGGTCCTGTCAGGTGTCTTCTTTGTAACCTAGAGAGTTAATTCTGCCTTTTAGGACTATTGGTGCTTTCCAATTGCATGAAACACTTTGTAACATGGTAAGATATATAATTATGATTGGAAAGCACTTATTGAAATGGATATGTATATATACATGCTGTTAGGAGGCTGTGGTTATGCTCATATAAAGACTTGGAATTGCTTCTGTGATGAGCAACATACGGAGGTGAATCAGCTGAAATATGTGTGCTATGACTCCTGAATTTTTAATCTTTCATGTCTTCTGGTACTCATTGATTTTTTTTCCTCCTATCTCATCGACGTAAAAATCTCTGGCTCTGATTACAATATCGATGTCATTGAGACTGTTTGAATGAAGGGCCTCTCCCCAGTGTGGACGGTGTAGTAATGATGTCCATGGTGGTAATTATATTGACGAAGATGTTGAGATGGTAATCATGTTCCACAGTCATATTCAACTGTCTCTTGTCTTCTCTTAGTTTCACAGTTTTTAATGGGAATAAGAATTTTTAGTAGAACATGCAACACTTTACTTGATGATGATAATATTGATAGCTGCAAGTCTTGATTAGTGTGATACAAGTATGTCGATAGATATGTGATGATGGTTGACCTTTTATTCCTGTGATTGTTGCATATCAAGTGTCGTCCCATGTATGGTGTATCATGTATGAATTATTTTGATTTTTTTAAATTTATATAATTTATTCCTTATGTTGCTTTTTTTGTTATTTGGTGCATTGCAAAATTTAGTTCTTAATTTTCTGCTCAATATTTTTCTATATTGCAACCAACCATCCCATGTAATGCAAATACTTTTCGTCTGGTATATTTTTGATCTCAATTAGAACGAGGTTCTGTTGCACCGGAGGAGCACAAAGTTAAATTTCTGATGGGCTTGAACGTAAGTTACTTTCTATGTTCCAAGACTTCCTGCAACTACCCAGAGTGGATGGTAAGTTCAGTTGTAATATTTAAATATCGATACTAGAGTTGTTTCTCTGAAATCTCGAATTTTCTCAATTCATTTATGATTTCAAATTTCTTTTATGTCTGCAATATAAACACGGACATGCCTTTAATGACACTTCTTGCAGGGTTTATATCTCTACACTATGTGGGTTGAGGAGACACTAATAGAGGACAACTTAATCCTTGACATCCTTTTCCTTGTTCATTATGAGTCTTTTTGTTGTACATGTGACACTAAATGTTGGAAAAGATTATGTGTGTTGTTTGAGGTGATCTTTCTTGCTGAAGTTGTACTTGAGATTATTTTTTGTGTTGGTTTTATCTTATTTATCTTATTTCTATCATACAGGGTATTGTCATTGGGTCTTATATTCAGTAACTGGCAATAGCCCCTAAAGCTGTTGTTGACAAAGTCCAGTTGCTATTCATAGAATGTTTGAACGTAGAAAATCTTCTTCAAATGATCCATGATAATATTCCTTCCAGTTTTTGATGCAATCTTTTTTTCTTCTTATTATTATTTCCTGTTCTATATTCAGTAAGGAAATTGTCCATTAAGTAATTCTTTTGTAATTGTATGACTTATCTAGCGGAACAGACTTTTTTTGTTCTTAATAATGTACTCATTTTGGCTGATACCATGCGTTTGGCATATTCTGTGTTCAATTAGATTGTTGCATAGATTATAAGAAATGTCAGATGACATTTGGTGTAGTTGACAACTCCTGCAGCTAGATTACTTTTTATTATTTCTGATTCATTAATATGCTGCTTTTAGTTTTTTTCTGTGCGTATTATTTCTATGTCGTCATAGAAGAAAAGTCTATAGACATAAGCATCCAATTCGATCTCGAGCTGGTCTATACAGATTCTCATTTGTATATAATGTCCTTCTTTAAAGGAATTTAGTTAGTTCTTGCAGAATCTCTATTCCATGAATCAATAAAGCAAACTCAATAATGATACATAGGACGAACAAGCTTTGATCAACTGTACATTTTGATGATTGGTTGTTTATTTGTTTGTCATTCTTCATCCAATTTGATGTGTGTTGTTTTGTAGAAGTTATTTCCTTCTAACATAAAAGACATTTTTTCTTTTGTATACTATCTTCCTTATGCATAATCGGTATAAATTTTGACCTTCCAAAAAATACAGTCAATATGAAGTTTCTCGGCTCAAGGGGTGGGATTGTAACTAACAACTTATTTTTCACCTTTTTTTCCTTCTCTCTCTCAAACACCTCTCGATATGGAGTCTAAGAAGATTATTCGAATGACAGTTGGTGGATTCTTCAAGGGCAGCCTGCTCGTTAGTATTTCTATTTCTTGTTTTGAATTTTATGTAGAATTCCTAATATGTTTTGCTTTTTTTTGGTAGATTTACCTTTTAGGAAAGTATGTTTTCGTATTTAAGGTTTTGATCCTGTTAATCAATTATTGAAAAGGGTTCATTGAAAGAATAATTTCTTGATACTCTTCAAAATTGAATTGTATTAGGGAAGCATTGGATTCACCTGGTGTCAAGATTGAAGTTTAATGTACAACTTGAATTTCAAGATTTTGCAACGAAGATAAGTTCTATCTAACCTTGTTTCAAAGGATTACTTGCAATTGGAAAACACTTGTTGATATGGATACTTATAATCTTATATACTTATATATTTCTTCCTTTTTATCTCATTGATTTAAAAGTCCTTTTGCTCTGATTACACTATTGATGTTGTTGAGGCTGGTGGTGTAATGATGTCCAGCATGTATGGCAACACCACAATGATGAATTGGACTAAACACCAAAATGAGGAATTGGCCTTTATCTTTTGATTTTCAGGATTATTGTGTTGCTGCAAGTGCTATGGGTAAAATGTAGGGGCCGGGTTGGTTCGATAAAGTTCAGACTCTCAATAGTGCCCTCTTGAGTTAGTCTCCTTTTATCCTAATCTATGGTCTAATCTAATTACCCCAATGGCTTTTTGGTGGCCGTATTTGTTGGATTCTAATGTCGCAAATGGCCCAATCCAATAACCCTTCGGGGCACTATTGCTTTGGGCCCAATTTATTGGACCTCATGTCCAAATCTGATAAAGAGATCCAAATTTTCTGGTCTAATGTAACTAAAGATTGGGCTGATTTTAAAGGGTCCAATTAGTTGGCTGTGAGTTTATTTAGTGGCTATCCTAATACCTTAATCCTTTGGATTATTTGTAAGGGCAGACCCATGTGTTGCTCATGTGTGCCACTAATTGTTGGCCTAGTTTTAATTGCCCAGTTGATGTTGTCACCTTTTAGTTGAGATATGTATCCAGTTGTTGTTTTACCCCTTGTGACTTTACTGGTGGTGGCTGTACATGCTGGACTGTTATGTACCTAATATGTATCCAATTGTTGTGCTAATTTTTAATATTCCTTTGAGTTAATATTTATCTATGAATAATGTTTCTATGCGTGGCTTCTTTAATAGTAAAAAAAATGTTGGTGGATTTGAACTTTTTCTTTTCTTTTTTTCACTAAGGTTTATGTTTAAAATCATCAGCCTTCCTATGCTTATAAATGTTGTGTGAATATGTAATTATCATATGGAAGAAGGCTTTATATTTTACACTTTCCCCCTGTTAAAAACGTATATAACTCCTGCTATCCCTCTTCTCTCTGTATGTATGTTGATCTCCTATGTCTCTTGGTTTTATCTCTTAAATAAAATTTTCAATGCTCTATTGCTTCTTTCTTGTCGTATTCTTTTACTAATGCATTTGATGTAGAAAATTCAGGGAACTAAACATTCACTGCTTCATACTTTCTCTATTTGTTTCATCTCCAGTCAACTTGATAACAACTTTGATGGGAGTACAATACCGTCTTCATATGGCAACATGGTCTACGCTGTTGAAGTTGTAAATGAGAGTGAATGCAAATGACTTCATTTGATGCACAATATAGGGGTAACATTGTATTTTCTTTTGTTTGCTTAATTGGAGTTGGCTTCAAATAATCATATAGTAGCTTCTTGTATATAATGTTGGATTATTTGTAAGTAGCTTTGTTTTCTTTATTTCTTACATCTGGTGTTTGTTGTTTCTTTCAGAAATGATACAAATAGGTGCTGCAAGGTAATCTGTGTTGTATATTGCACACTTTTCACATTCCTCCTTTACGTACAGTATCCTATATGGTGGCTTGCAGAATTCTGTAACAAATTTTATCTATGTAATTGCTCAGTTTGACCTCTATTATGGATATGTCCTTTTTGTGGGTTGCTATTTTGAGAAAATCCATTTGTTGATTCTTTTCCATCAGCCACTATGTAATGAAGATCTCCTATTGCCTGGTTTGAAGCTCCTAAGTCCTAACTTCAGCTGAGCAAAATCAGGCTAGTTGTGCTGCATTTTTTAGTTTTTCACTGTATAAAAGAACCACAAGGTATTCCATAGAAGTTTGTGTGAGATGAATAATTGAATTTTAGGAAATTTTGCTAGGTAGCAGAATAGGCTAGACAAGAATTGTGAATCTAATTTATCTTTGGATTAGACCAAATTCACAGCTTTAGTAGTCATTTGTTGTTTACAAATTCGGTGGATGATTCTTTTGTATATTTATGCATAGTGAATTAGTAGTTACTTTGTTGTTTCTGCTAGGTTTATAATTAGGCTCTTTGAATAAGGATGCTGTTTTGTTTGATTTTCCTGTTAAGAGTAATATGGTAGAGATTATAAAATTCAAAGAAAATTTAAATGTATTAAGTTTAATTAGATTAACCTGATAAAATAAAATAAAAAGTCAATGAATTATGCATGTCTTTGTGAAAGACAGCATTGAGCTGTGCAATGCATTTTTCAAGTTTAATCCATTCTTGATCAATCAAAAACTGGTATGTTACATGCTGTGTGAATCTTCTATACACTGCAGTTTTCTGAATCGTTTGTACAACTAAACCGAAATTAGAGGTTGACCATGCTTTATTTATTCTTTGTATTTTTATACATGTTTTTATCGGTATTTAATTCCTTATATTCCCATTTTTAACCTATGCTCTTCCTCCTATCCCCTCATTCCTTGTTCCTTATACAACAGAGTCATTATATCTCCCATCTCTTTGACATATTGAATATTTGAGGGGCTTCAATTTGCATTATCCTCTGGGTTCGTGGATGTCCTAGTCAGTATGATAGCTGCTTTCTTGAGGTGTGCATCTCTCTCCAAGTTTAATTTATCACCGTAAAGTTCATCTTCTTCATTTCCTGTGTTTTATTTTTCTGCATTACTGGATTTGCTTTTTCTTTCCCTGGAAAAAAATGAAACTTTTTATTCATTGATGGTGACACGTTCTTGTTAATTATGTAAGAATACGAGGATTCAGTTGACTGAATCATATTGTTAATTCAAGATGCAGTTGATGTTTAATAAATTTTTGGAGATTTCGAGCCCTGAATTGTGAATGGCTTCTTTAACACCACAAAAATGTTGGCGGGGCTTGTGCTTATCCTTTTCATAGTTTTATCTAAGGTTTATGTGTGAAACAATCAGCCTCTTATGCTAAAAAAATGTTTTGTGAATATGCCTAATTTCTAAGTGACGCACACATACTCTGTCAAATACAATGGATGTGTGCTTTTCCGATTCACCTTATTTTTTTTTTTCCATTTTTATTTGTGTTTACTAATGCATTACTTTCTGAATAATTATGTTTAACGAGTGAAGTGAATTTACATATTGATGATTATTGGTTTTGATACTTGAGAGATTGGCTCAAGAAATGACAAATTCCACTGAGTCACTACGTGAAAGATTTTTACATTGATGCTTGATACTTGAAGTGGTTGACTCCTGGTAGTTTTGTGAGTCACTACGTGAAAGATTTTTACATTGATGCAAAAGGTATGTATATATAAATTCCGCTGTCCATCTATTTCCTCAGTTGCTTGAGTAATTGAAATTTAATAAGATAAATCACAATCTGAAATCATCAAGAGCTTCTTGAGCTGATTATGCCAATAAGATAAATCAAACTTCCCATAATTTCTAAATTTGATGAATATAAACAAAAAATATCCAAATTAATTATGTGAATCATATTATATTTTAATTAAAAAAAAGGAAAAATTTAAAAGCGACAACAGGAGTATTCAAACATTGTACCTGCTGTTAGGAGGAGCCTTATTCAAGCCTAATAACCAATTGGGCATTGGTAACTTCGTTCAATGAGCACATTACGAACGGAAGCCTTAACATTCGGGCCTTGTACGACGGCACTTATCGCACCCCGAACCGGCCTTGAAGGGTGTGATTGTCATACAACTTAGTTGACTCTTTAAAAGGGTAACTAATTTGTAATGTGAATACGTGACTTTAGTACTTGCAAATAATTTAACTTTGTTTCTCTCATTTTTGTCATTAATTTAACTTGACATAGCACATGGAGGAAAGAAAGACTTTGGAAATTGCGTGTCCATGTTAGAATAAATATAGTAAAAATTGTTGAAAGAAAAACAATAGAATTGTAATGTATATTCTTATTAATTCAAAATACAATGTACAAAAGATCCTTTTATAATACAAGGAATATAACCTAAAGAAAGAGAGAAGAAGATTCGTAATTAGAGAATCCTGACAAATATAGACTACCTAAAGAAGGAAAGAACCTATTACAATAATTCTACAAAAATATTCTTGTGATATCCCCTTAATTTATAGCATCATTTTGAAAAAGACTTGGAAAGCATCTCATGGAACTTTTGGAAATTGAAGTTAACTTTCAAAATTGTGTTCGAATGTGGCACTTACTTTGCAAGTTTTTTAAATAAAAATTTTTTAGGAAAACTTTTTTAAATTAGTTAAATATTTAATTGTGATTTTGATTTGAACATGAAGGTGTTTTAATGAACTTTGTTTGTACCCGATTTTAATAGATTTGAGATCTCAAAATCAAAAAATTCCCATTTTATTTGCGTCTGAGAATGTTTGCATAATTGGAGTTTGTGGCTTCAAATAATCTCACAGTAGCTTTGTGGCTTATATTTGATTTCCTACATCTGGTCTATTGTTTTTTCTTTCAGAAGATGCATTTTGGTGAGTAAGGTTGTTATCTATGTTGTTTATTCCTGATTTTTCACAATCAGTTTGGCCTCTATTACGGGTACGTCCGACCTTTTTGTAAGTTGCTAGTTTGAGACCCTATTTCCTGCATTCTTTCCCATCAGCTTTTTGTAAGTTGCTAGTTTGAGAAAACCCTATTTCCTGCATTCTTTCCCATCAGCTTTTCTGGAATGAATATCTCGTTATTCATGCAATGGTGAAAGTATTAATATTAATTCCCATTCTGCTCGCAATCAGAATCAGAATATAAATTAGATCAAGTATAATAATCCAACGCGCTAAAAACCCTCAAAACCAAATGTCTGAAACCACATGAAAACTTAGTTTGGGATTTTTGTCACCAAAAGCAGGAGCCTGACTTCAAACAGTGTAACACAATCATTCATACACCTTTTTTCCTCCAAAATATACTAAATTTCCAATTCAAGGCAAGGAATGCAAGGACCATGTTGTTTCTTGAAAAACACACATCTCTCCTTTATCCACACCATATATATTCCTTCATTCAAACCTCAAAACCCAACAAAAAATAAGCAAGAAAAAAACATCTTATTGTTCTGGCTATCATGTATGTGATGTTGAGATGGATATTTCCTTCATGTTTGAAAGCTTGTAACCATTACATGGATTCAAGAACTCAGTTTTCTCATCAGAATTCAGCCTCAAGAATCTACCTTTCGGATATAAGTGACCCCGGAAATTCGCCTCTTTGTGTTGGTGATCTCTCCAACTCTATGTTTGCATCAAATCTTCACATCTTCACCCTGTCTGAGCTCAAAGTGATCACCAATGACTTCTCATGAAGCAACATTCTTGGTGAGGGTGGGTTCGGGCCGGTCCACAAGGGGTTCGTTGATGACAAGTGCAGGCCGGGCCTGGAGGCCCAGCCCGTTGCCGTCAAGTTGCTTGATTTGGATGGTGATCAGGGCCCCAGGGAATGGCTGGTAAGCTCCCATCATCTGCATTCAAACAAAGAAAAAAAAAAATCTTACAAATTAATGTTTTTTCTATCATTTGTGTTGTTGATTTTTAATCTGCAGACAGAGGTGGTTCTTCTTGGTCAATTAAAGCTCCCATATATCAGTACTGTTCTCATCCACTAACCTAAGTTCATGGTTCTATTGTCGTTAAATCATATTATCAAAAACATGTATTTTTTAATATCTAAAAAGGATGAATTTCATAATAAGACTTAATTTATAAATTAATTCTCAATTTTGAACCCGGATTTTAAAGTTTCCCAATAAGGGACTCAATTTAACATTTTTTTCTCAATTTAAGACTTGAAATTTAGATTGAGTTCTCAATTCAATACAAAATTTTATATTCTTTTTTATTTATATTATAGATTTATTTATGTTTTGGATAAATTAAGACAAGTTGGTGGGCTTTAAAGAATAAT
The DNA here is from genome assembly GCA_028654395.1 of Scutellaria barbata. Taxonomy (NCBI): domain Eukaryota; kingdom Viridiplantae; phylum Streptophyta; class Magnoliopsida; order Lamiales; family Lamiaceae; genus Scutellaria; species Scutellaria barbata. Next base: position 775,888 of record CM053645.1, on the reverse strand, counting down.
TTTCATCCGACTTATCTTAATTTTTATGAAAAATACAAAGAAAAAATTATAATTAATTCAATTGATAAAATATAATTTATATTAAATTGATTAATATTAAAATCGATTTTCTATTCTTTTATTCATAAAATTAAGAAAATAAAGGAATTTTAATTTTTTGAATTGCAATTATTATATATATATATATAAATTAATACAAGTCGGATGAAAATCATTTTAAAATTGTATGAACTTGTCTTAATTTATCTAAACTATAAATACATATTAAAATATAAATAAATTATAAATAAAAAGAAAATAAAATTTTGTCTTGAATGGGTATAAAACATCTTTCCTTATTTATAATTGATATAAATTTTAGCCCTCTAAAAAATAGAGTTAACATGAGTTTCTTGGGTCTAAGGGTTGGATTGTAACTAACAACTTAGTAGACTTGTTTATCTAGTTTGTAATGGAAACATGTGACTTTAGAACTTGGAAATAATTTAACTTGACAAATTTGGAAATGTTGTTATAGAATAGAGGTGTTAGGATTAGAGATATGCAAAAAAAGTAAGAGAAAGTAGAGTGACATCAACTTACAAAAGAATAGCCACATCAATTGATGTTGACATTGGGAATGTGGGAAATCTTATGCCACTCCTCTCCACTTCCTCTCTTGCATCTCCTTTCCAGTTCTGGGCATTCTCTGATTGCTAGAGTTTCGAGATTGGGCATTCCTCGGATGCTTGGTGGAAGCGATACTAGCTTTGAGCATCTGACAATCCATAGAGTTGTGAGAGATGTTAAATCATCCAACCAGTTTGGGAGTGAATTCAGTTGAGGAAGGCCACATAAATATAGCCATTTGAGTGAGGATAGGTGACGTAAGGCTCTGGGTAGGCACACCATCTTAGCAACATAATAGAGCTGAACTATTACAAGGTGCTTCAGGTCTTTAATCTCCTCTGGCAGCTCTACAAGTTCAGGGCATCCCATTACATCTAGATGCTTGAGAGTAGTGAGGTGTTGCAACCACCCTACTGGAATACATCTTAGTGTCTCACTCTTTTCTATAGTTAACCGTCCTAGAGATTTTAAGGCTTGCAGTCCTCCTTCTGGAAAGAATTCCTCTTCTGCGCCAACAACTGTGAGTGACCAGAGATTAGTGAGATTTTGCAGCATCTCCGTTGGAATACTTTTCACATTCTCTCCAAATCCCACTGTAAGACGAGTAAGAGCTTCCAGCTTAGCAAACGAAGTTAGCATTAAGCCACCGCAATTCTGAATGTCCAACTCTCGAAGGGATGAAAGTTGTGGCAATGTTACTGAGGAGCAAGACTTAATCATTAGCCTTCGGAGTTTGGGGAATACTTTTGTGCTCAATTGCTCCTTGGATACCCCTTTGAGGTGGGGGAGAGAACACAACTCAAGTGTTTTCAGAGATGGGAACAACGTATCTACTGCATTTTCATCTTCAATCATGTATTCCACCCCCAGTTTCTCTAACCTCAAGAATTCCAGATGAGGTAGCTTTATCAGTTGCGGTAGATGCAAACAATGTGGGCAGTCCACTATATCCATACGAACTATATTTTTCAGGACTGAAACTGTCATCCAAACAGGAAAGCACCTACCATTGAAGCCTCGTATACTTAATGTTTGAAGATTGGAGTGTGGTTGAAGTGCTTCCAATACATTTTCATCTATGTCTGCCCTTGATTCGGTTGCACCGTTGCTTTCCCATTCTAAACTCAAATGACGAAGGTCTACTTTGTCAACAAGGTTTGCTTTCTTTGCATCCATGCAGCTTCCCACTCTCTCCAAATGCTTTATCTTAAGCTTTCCACCGAGGTTCAAACTTTGCAATTCCTCGAGTTGATTACCTTCCCCATGACCTACTATAAATAGACTCAATGTTTTGAGGCATGTCAATTCTCCAATTTTTGAGGGCATTCCTATCAATGATGAGCACGACTCCAATAGAAGATGACGAAGATTTTTTAAGTATCTAATCTTCTTAGGTAATGACACAAGGTTCGAGCAATAATCCAGATTCAAAATTTGCAGATTCCAAAGGCTGCATAATGAGTTGGGCAGAGTACAAATTTCAGAACCAGATAAATTTAAAAATCGCAAATGTTTAAGATTACCCACTGTAGAAGACAACTCCTTTATTCGTGCAAAACATCCATTTAATACTCTCAAACGGCTAAACTTGGTTGAGATAGAAGATATATCCATATCATGTTGAGTGCTTCGAGGAAATGCAACTAATTTTTTTCTCAAATTTACCTCACGAATCTTGCTATAATTAGATGTGCTTGTATATTGTCCTTCAACTTGTACCCCAGGAACTTTATTCTCCATAATTGATTGCGCAAGATCATGAACAAGATCGTGCATCATGATATAGCCTCTGTCGAATGGGTCATATTGTAATAGGGATCTTAAAAGTAACTTGTTACATATTTGGTCACCAACATCCTCCACTTCCAATGAACCCCTTGATGATATATATCCATGAGCCATCCAAAGATAGATCAAGTCTTCTTTCCTAATACTGTTGTCCTTTGGAAAGACTGCAAAATAAGCAAAGCACTGTCTCAATTCGAATGGAAGATGATGATAACTCAATCTCAAGGATGGGAGTATCCGAGTATCTTCTTCTGGTAAATTCCATAAGTCACTTTCTTTCACATAAGTCCATTCCTTCACTGTCCTCTTGAATCGTAGAAGACCCCCAAGCGCTTTAACTGCCATAGGCACACCCGCACACTTCCTCACTATCTGTTTTCCAATGGCTTCGAGGTTAGGATATTTCTCTTTCTCTTCTTCACTGAATGCCCATTCCCTCATCAGCATCCAGCAATGCTCTTCTGATAGACCCTTCAAGCAATGGGGTGGTAGAGTTTTCATTAAATCAGCAACCATCTGGAGGCGTGTGGTGACGATGATGGAAGTCCCATTCGAACCACAATCCAATATATTTTTCAAGACAGACCACTTCTCTTGGTCTTCATTCCAAACATCGTCCAACACCAACAAATATCTTTTCCCATTCAACAACTTCCGCAGGCGGCGTTCTAAGGTGTCCAACAGCAATGAGTCCGCAGCACTTCCACTTGTAGTTATAGATTCGATCATCCCCCTGACCAAAGTTTCTTGATCAAAATTGTCGGAAACACAGATCCAAAGTTTTTCCTCAAAATGCTCATTCACCCGTTTATCATTGTAAATTGACTGAGCAAGAGTGGTCTTGCCAAGGCCTCCAACACCAATTATGGGTAAGATAGAGATCTTTTGATTATCTTTCACACCATTCACTAAGATGTCAACGATCTTCTCTTTATCTCCATCCCTACCATAAACTTGATGAGACTCGTTTAGAATAGAACTCGTCACACGTGTGGCATCGACTTCTCTTGATCTCTCTACAATTGTTATCTCGCGCAGATGAAACTTTGCACGCTCAGCAGCAACCACATCCAGATTTTCTGCCATATTTTTTATCCTCCTTCCGATCTTGAATCGGAACAGTAGTTTCTGTAGTTTCTTGGGGCTCAATTTTGTATTCTTGAGTTTCAGCTTGGAGACATGGGTGGCACACTCATCAAGTATGTCATCAATCTCATAAGCAAGGTCTTTGAGCTTGCACAGCCAATTATCGATAGCCTTGTCCTTCACTTTCTTGATTTCAGCATCTTCAAGAACAGCTTGGATGGTGGTGAAGGTGCTCAAAAGCTTCTTCATCTCCAAGTCAACGCCCATAATCAATCCGATCTCATCTTTGATTAGTGAGGTCAGATTTTCCAGGACTATTTGAAGAAAAGCCTCTGCCATAGTGAAATGCTAGAAACAACTCTTCCCTAGAAATTCTTTTGATTGTAAAATTTGTGATAGCAAATGATGAATGATTGTGTGGAGGTGGAGATATTGATAAGAAAATGCAAGTGTTGGAAATAAAGCAATACCGCGTTGAAATAATTGAGTTATTAAGTTTTATAAATTTATTAATTATAATAATAACGTGAGAGGTGTGTTTGGACTTTGGATGCACGAATTTTAAGGTAGGATTTGAAATTTATAAGAGCATCCACGTTGGTTAGTTCTTAGCATACCATTTTAGTGTGGAGTCCACATGCCATCATACTAATTAAAAATATCTATTTTTTTAAAACACACATCTACATCAATTTAATACAAATTTCAATCAATTTAACACAAATGCAATCATTACATGTGGGTTCCATAATTCATTAATTGAAATTTTTTATTTTTATTTATATCAATTTAAAGTAATTATTTATTACTTGTATGTTGGATTAATTAATTATGATATTAATAATTTTCAATTCACATTAAAATATAATTAATAATATTTAAATATTATTTTAAAAAATTAATTATCTAAAAAAAGACATAGATATAGCTAGCAATTAATTGAAAATAAGCAATTGACATTACAATACATTGAACATACAATTAATATAAATGAACAATTAAATTTTACAAGTTTTCAAATCGTGTCCAAATGTGTTCAACTAAATCCGCTCGAAGTTGGTGATGAATTTGATTATCACGGAGCTCGGAATTCATTCGAAGAAAATTTCGAAATTCTTGGGGTGATCCTTGGACAGGTTGTGCAGGCTCATCACGTTCGTCGTTATACCAATTCGTGACTAAATCTCCCTCATCCTCAACAATCATGTTGTGCAAAATAATACATGTTAACATTATATGTCTTAACCTTTTCTTATACCAAAAACGAGCTGGTCCTCTGACAATTGTCCGTCGTAATTGGAGTACTCCAAATGCTCGTTCGACATCCTTTCTTGCTGATTCTTGTTTTTTTTAACCAATCGTCTTTTCTAATCCTCTGGACAAGGGAAAGCTTTTACAAACGTCGCCCACTCCGGATAGATTCCATCTGTTAGATAGTATCCTGTTTTATATAGTGAACCATTCACAACAAAGTTTGTCCTCGGTGCATATCCATGTAAGACATTATTGAATAAATCAGATTCATACAATACATTTATATCATTTCGTGAGCCCGCCACTCCAAAAAATGCATGTCATATCCACAAATTTTGAGATGCGACCGCTTCGAGCACGATTGTGGGTGATCCATGCCCCCGTGTGAACTGACCTTTCCAAGCCACCGGACAATTTTTCCATTCTCAATGCATGCAATCAAGACTTCCCAACATGCCCGGAAAGCCGTGTTGCTCCTCGTGCAATTGGACAAGTCGTTGAATGTCATAAACATTCGGTTTTCCATTCTTATTCTATTATTTATATCAATTCAAATTAATTCTTTATTTGTTGTATTAATTTTAGTGTAAATTGTATAGAGAATTTTTTAATTATTACATTAAAAAAATTCAACTCACATTAAAATGTATAAATAATACAAAAATGATACATTGTTTGTATAGGAAAGAAAAGAAAATAATTTATTTGTATAGAAAAAGTAAAGAAAATAAATATATTGAGATGAGATGAGAAAAAAAAAAAGCAAAAGACATTAATTGATGATGTGTCATTACATCAATTATTGGCCAATTATTAAAGTAGGGGACAAAAATGCATTAATCAAACTTAACACACACACTAACTACACAAAAACACACACTTAAAAACACACCTACATTAATTAATACACCTTTTATTTTAATTAATAACACCTTAAAATGAATTGATGTACATGCTCTAATACTAAAATCAATAGTGGTTTTTGGATTAATATAAATTTAATATTCATCATATTTTTTCATTTAATTTTTGAGATATATGATTGGACTTTAAATTCACTTTGATTTAAATAGATTCCAAGTCTTATATTTCAAAATTGTCATCTAAGCACCACCTAATAATTATCTATTGAAGTATTATTTTCAAGATATAAGCATGCTTTGTAAGTAAAAATTATCATGGATATGAGATTAATTTTTTTTTTTCCATCCCATGCTATAAAGTATTTCTGTCTACAAGATAATTATTTTTTTTTATTAATTTTAACACATATTATTATTTATTTTAGTTTTTTTTTACTGGGTGCTAACTGCTAAGACAGATCTCGACACATTGAAAATCCATCTCGGTACCCATCTCAACACCCTATATAAGTCTAGTGAACTTATTAACTTCCAATAGACTTTTTTTTTTTTCAAAAGAATAATTTTATCAAATTTCATGATTTGTAGTAGAAAATGCACAAAATTCTTTAATAGTAGAAAGGCAATATAATATTTAATTTTGTGATATTAAGTGCGATAATATCTAATAAAATATTCAGTCGAATTATCTCGACTTTTGGACTAAATGTCATTTCTTTATTATTAAATTCCAAAACTTTAATATATTGCAACTGAAGTGAATGTCTTTTTTTCTTAAGTATAAAAATATATCCCTTTATAATTTGTTTTAGTAAGATCTTGTACAATTTAAATACTTCTATGAACATGTATGATAATTTTGAATAAAAAAATAAACCTTACATTACCATACACATAAATATTTCATAAAATTAAAAGAAATAATTTTTATTTCATTTGTTAAGTTCTCGTCAATCATCTTTCATATATTTACTAAGCTTCAATCACTACATCAAATTCAATGTTGTACTCCACAAAATTAGAAACATATGGTTGTACTGGCACAACAGCAGGAGTTCAACTACCCAATGAGCAAAAATTTTGGGACATGATCCAAGCCCAAACCATCAACAATAACCCACTATCTCTAACTACCTCACTTCATCTTATCAGAATTTGGGAAAAACAAAAGGTAAGAAAGAATAGTAACATCAACTTACAAAAGCATAAACATGTGTTGCGTGAGTTGAAATGTAGATTACAACCAGTCATTTGATGTTGAGGTTGGGAATATGGGAGATGTTATGCCAGTCCTCTTCAATTCCTCTCTGGCTTCGTCTTACCAGTTCTGGGCATCGTCTGATCGCAAGACTTTTGAGATTTGACATTCCTTGGATACTAGCCGGAAGCTTTTGGCAGTTGTAAATAGTCACGGCTTGGAGAGATGTTAAATCGTCCAACCAGTTTGGTAGTGAATTCAGTCGAGGATATAGTCAAATCTTTGAGTGAGGAAAGGTGACTAAGGCTTTGCAGAGGCTATAAGTGCAGTTAAAATTCAGAGCAGCTATAAGTGCAGCATTGAAATTGAAAGAAGCATAAGAACCTGTTCACATCGTGCAATGAGGCAGAGACTTTATCCATCTGCCTTTCGAGTTTTGATTAGACACAGTTGTGCTGGAACTGGTGGGGATTGACTTCCATGAAACATCAGGTACGTCCAGGGCTAACTCACCCATTTGAGATATCTATAATGAAAGAGCCTTAAGTTCAATAGCTTGTTGCTCTGGAATTTCTTAAACCTCTTCTTCTCCTTCTAGTCTTCCTTGAATGAGTTCTTCTAGTATCGTCCTCATCACAGACATCACACAACCAGTCAGCATGATACTTCTCTTCATAAGGAACGACCTTTCCATCAATATATGGTTCCCCTGAAGAGAAACAGTTCTTGGTTTTAGTCATAAGATTCATGAGATGAACTCAAGATATCAGTTGCTAAATGGAAAATACTCAAGATGCAAAGATGGCAGGACATATGAGATGCCATAATAACAAGAAGCAACTAGTAAAATTATTGAATTTCGAAGTTTCATTTGTAACTGCCTTTTGGTCTCTAGATTCTGTTAGTCTATATACTTGGTACCATTTTTCTATACGAAATGAATACTGCGCGTTTCTAGCAGTGGTAGTTTAATGATTTATTTGATTTCCAAAGACCATAAAATAAAAGGAGCTCAAACAGAAAACTACAACAAGCATGATGCAAGAAAACAATGAAAAGTTCAATCATAGCATTATAATGAAGTAACAATACCTCCATAGCCACTTTCTTCACCACCCAAGTAAGAGTCCGGTAAGACCCATTTTACACCTGGAAGAGCTGCAAAGCACAAGACTACATTAAGTTATACTAAAAGTTATCACAATCAAAAACCAAAATGCTAAAAACTTGGCAAAGTTAATTGTGATCAAGGAAGGTACATTTGATTGTATGAATCACGTTTTCAGAGACTTTACAGCTGAATGCATAGTAATACTTTGTTGAAACCGAGTATATCGATTCTCTAGCTGCTTTCTCACTGCACAGAATATCACACACATTACATCTCAACTACACACCAATTGCAACAAAATTATCTATATTGAAATCATCAAGAGCTTTCTAGAGCTGATTATGCTAAACAATAAATCAGTCCTTTTCGCATCGATTAAAGCTCGTTTCAGTTTATATTGCCACAAACTCAAACGATTCCTAACGTAATTCCAATCATTACACAGTTAATCTCACATTTTTACACTCGCACAGAAATTTATAGGAGAAAACAGCAACAAAGTATGCTATTTGAAAAAATTAAAATTACGAAGGAAACTTATACCTTCCAAGAGCCACAGCCAGAGTTTCAACGTACTGTTCAATGATTTCTTCTCTTTGAGGGCAATTATCCGGTGGTTTCATGACCACGAGCCAGTGTTTGTAGTCGCAGCCGTCGACTATTGAGTCAACTCGCGGCAACTCGGAGACTCGTGTTTGGGGTGGCGCGTCGGAGCTCACTTCCCTATCGGAGAAGAAACTCCGAACGGTCCACCGAAAAGCTGAATCGCGGCGACGGTGGAGAATTGGGAGGCTGAGCGCCGCCGTGAAAGTGGAGAGCGTTGATGGGAGTACCTTTCGCAGCATTGTTTGTACCTTGCTCGGGACTTGGTTAAATTGGTTCTTTAAGTTGGGCTTAGTAATAATATATGGGATTTTAAGTGATCCGTTTATGGCCCAAATTAAAAGGCCTTAAATGGTGAATGGATGAGTTGGGCCCCAGTGTAATACCTATTTAACCCATCAAGAAAATACTATAAAAATAGTCTTTTTAAGTTTTAAAATTACTAAATGGGTTTAATGTGCTAATTGTTAAACGAGTTGAATACCAACATTTGTCCCACTCTAACGTAGGAGAGATTTGATATGAAGAAGGCAAGTTGAAATAAATGAAAATTGCAAGCATAGTGGGAAAAATATTTGGAAAATGACATTTATTTTATCAAAACTAGCAAGTATTTATAAGTTGCAAAATTTTCATTTTATTCATAATTCATCATTAATAGCATTACAATCCAAAATACATCTTTTTTTAAAAATTTCAAACTACACCATCATTAGCATTTCATTACAATATCAGAAGGAATAGAGTTCAAGTGGAAGTCTTGGCTCAACCACAACGACAAGTGGGATTTTTCTTGGAGTGGAAAGCCCGAAAATCTCTTCCATGTTCAGTTCTTCGGGCTTCATATTGTTTGGCAGTTTCCAATCGAACCCATGCAAGAGGTTGGCCAAACTGGATTGGATCACCTTCAAGCCCAATGAATAGCCCGGACACATTCTCCGGCCCGACCCGAATGGCAATAGCTCAAAATCTTGACCCTTGACATCAATATCTTTTCCAATAAATCTCTCAGGTTGAAATTCAGTGGGATTTTCCCATAGAGATGGATCCCTTTGAATTGTCCATGTATTGACGAGCACTTGGGTCCCCTTCTTAATATCGTATCCAGCTATCTACAAATAAAATTGTCCTTTAATGTCAAATTTCACAATATGAAGAATTGATGTTTATAACATATATAACATCCAAATATATAATAAATAACTAAGCAATACCTTGCAATCTTCTCGTGAAAGTCGTGGTACTAACATGGGCGCCACAGGGTGTAGCCTCATAGTTTCCTTGACAATTGCCCCTATGAAGGGAAGTTTAGATATGTCTTCTTCACTCACCCACTTATTTTGCCCTATAACCCGATCGAGCTCTTCCGTCGCTTTCTTGAATATCTCCGGCTTCTTCAGAAGCTCGGAGATTGCCCACTCTACCGTCACTGCAGAGCTCTCTGTCCCACCGGCCAGTAGATCCTAAAAAATTATAAGAATCAATTATTTTAGCCAAAATAGTTTGTTTCCGACAAAACTACCCCTCCTCCTCCTTCTCCCTACCTCATTTCCTTAGGAGCTGGACCTCATTTCATTATGGGTAAAAATGTCAATTTGGGCTAAATTTAAATTTTTGTCCTTTTTTTTTTTTAACTATTTAAAAATTTACCTTATCATATCAAGCTACTTTTGTAATTGTTTTGTTTATGTAATTTACATATACATACAATATTTTGAGTCACAGACACTTGTACTGTTATCAAAATTACGTGTGTTTGACTATTGTGAAAAGAAAACACACCTGGGTAAAGGCTTTGACTCCATGTCTCTCAAGCTTCACATCCAAAGATGGATCCTCAGCCAACTCCAACAACACATCCACCATATCACTACTAACATAACTCTCAGTCTTCTTCCTACTCTTGTCATGCTCATCAAGAACATGCTCCAAAAACCTGTCGAACTTCTTGCTCACGATCTTCATCCTCTTAATATACCCCTGCAAATCCAAGAAATTTATGCATGGAATCAGATCACCGATGTTCAGAACCCCATTCAGCAAGAACAGCTCGTCCAGCATCTTCTTGAACTCCTCCGGCCCGATCACGGCCCGATCATCTCCATCCAGATACCTCTTCCCCAGAACCATTCTGCTGATCACGTTCAAGCTCAACGTGGTCAAGAAATCCTTGATCAGAATCGGCTTCCCCGAGGACCCGATCATCTCTCCGAGCATCGAGTTCAGCTCCTCGGCCCGAATGTACTCGTAGGACCCGAGCCTCTTCGCGCTGAAGAGCTCCATCAGGAACATCTTTCGGCCCTGCCTCCAGTACGGGCCGTAGGGGGACCAGGTGATGTCGGAATAGTTGTAGGTGGTGTATTTTCCGGCGGAGGTTTTGGGCCGCGAAGCGAAGGTGAGGTCCATCGTTTTGAGGATGGTCTTCGCCACCTCAGCGGAGGAGCCCACCAATACTGGGCTCAGCCCGAGCTGGAGATGCATGATCGGGCCGTACTTCTGAGAGAGGCGGTGGAGGGATTGGTGGGGAAGGGGCCCGATCAGGTTGAGGTTTCCAATCACGGGCCATGGCTTCGGGCCGGGCGGCAGGTTCAGCTTATCCCGCCGGAAAATCTTTGTTAGGAAGTATAGTGAGAGAAAGGTTACTGAAATGACTGCTAAAACAGAGCACATTTGGTTTTCCATTGCTGTGTTTGGTTAGAATGATGAGAGAGAGAGTTGAATTAGTGGTGGGATTTTGATTTAAGTTTTGAGTTGTATTTATAGGTGAAAATGAGATTTTAATAATTGAGTGAATAATTGATAAATAAATGAATATGGTTGACTTGTTATGGTCTTTTTCTTTGTTGCTTTATTTTTTTGTGGGATATTCTGAGAAATCTTGTGGATCTTTCTTTGAAACTAGGAAGCAACATTTTGGTGTGATAAAAGTTGCAAATAATCTCACTTTCTGTATCCAATGCAATTTGATGGGTCTCTCATGTTACAATTTAATAATAGTGTGTAAAACCAAGGATGAAAATATCGATATCGCATGTCGTATCGCAACTTTGATTTTACGGATATATCGATGGATAAATCGATATCGCATATCGATATCGCAAAAAAATTGAAAAAACAACGGAAATTATATTAAAATTTTGGAAATTTAATATGAAATTTTAGGGATTATTTTTACACATCATTACACAATTATTCCACTCAAAATCACATTAAAATAATATATTTAAAACTAACATATAGATAATAAGCATTATAAATAATGTATTTCGAATGAAAATTGACAATATATTACATAATACAAGACAAAATTACTAAAATTACATCACACAATACATTAGTACCAAAAGGATGACCTATGAGGTTCAAACATAGTAGATGGAATGTCATCTTGATCCAAACAGTATTGATATTAACTCATCACATTAGAGTACTTATTAGGGAAAATGTTCAAATAAGCCACTAATATTTACTCTCAAGTTCATATATCTCACTAAAGTATGTTTAGGTACAAAAACACCATTAATATTTATTCTCAGGTTCATAAATCTCATTGAAGTATTTTAAGGTACAAAAACACAACTAATGTTTACCTCTAAATACATATAATCCACTTAAAATTTATTTATAATATAATACACCAATAATGTTGTAAAATTAAAATATATATTTACACATTTTAATTTTTATTTCTTATTTAGACCTCATGTTTTTTTTACATATTTTAGAACAAAAATCTATTCATGAAAACATAATATAATAGCTTATTATATATATGTGTGAATATAAATATTATTAATAATTATTATTATTATTTACACTTTTTAATTTTGAAGACTAAAACTATTAAACAACTAGATTTATTTGAAATAATAATTTCACTATGATATTATTTTTTAATTTAAATACAAATTAACCTCTATATTTTATGAAATGTCATGTGAAAGAAAATATCATAGTTAATTTTTTTTTATTTCAAATCAACCTAATTGTTTATTTAGTCTTTAAAAGTAAAAAAAACATATATATAAATAATAATAATATAATAATAATTAATGGTAATAATAATAATAATAATAATAATAATAATATATTTATATATATAATAAGATATTATATTAATATTTTCATGACTAGTTTTTTGTTATAAAATATGTAAAATATATGATGTCTAAATAAGAAATAAAAATTAAAATGTGTAAATAAATATTTTAATTTTACAATATTATTGGTGTATTATATTATAAATAAATCTGAAGTGAGTTATATGTATTTAGAGGTAAACATTAGTGGTGTTTTTGTACCTTAAAATAATTTAGTGGGATTTTTGAACTTGATAAACATGTCATTCATAAGTTGTTTTATCTCATCCAACTGCTTCATCATGAATTGGATAGTGTATACTAATCCAATCATATTGTTGATATTCATTTTAACCTTCATAGGATATTTGAGGATGTGGGTGATCAAAAACATCTCGAGTAGTCCAACCAAATTGTGAATTTTTATAAATATCAAGAACATATGAATTTTGAGACATATCACTATGATTATTGCTATTCAAATTAAGAAAATAATGACAAAATCAACTTTTTTTCATCAAAAATGCGATTTTTGATGTTGTTGCGATATTTCGCGATATATCCGCGATATATCGCGATTTCCGTCCAGTTTTGTTCTACACCGAACCGATATCAATAGCGATATCGATACTCTGCGATATATCCGCGATATATCCGCGATACCCGGAAAAAAAAACATTACCCCCCAATATCCATATCGCAATATCCGTATCCGCGATTTATCCGCGATATATCTGTGATATATCGCGATATTTTCATCCCTGTGTAAAACATACATGAAATGTCTTTATTGTATAATATATTAATTGTAGGAAATATTATATTATTGGGTCATTCTATAGTACATCAATGGTATTGATACACCAGTGGTCTTAACCATTAAACTTCCATCATTACCCTTCATTTTTAATTTACCTTTTTTACATTATTTCAAAAGTTACTACAGTAAATTATACAAATTCTCCCAAATAGTCTAATTTCACATGGCAATATAGTCTATATTACCTTCTCCAACAATTATATTTATCCACCAATACCAACTAGCACAATTAAATCTTCTTGTATTATGGAGAGTATGATGACGAATCATTTGAGACTCATATTCGATATGTTTTATTTTGTATAAATGTAATCTTCTACTTAACAAAATTATCATGAATATAACACTCAATGTCATTGCAACCATAATTTTGTATACATAATTAACTTTAAGAAAATATATATTTTTTATTTAAATACTAATATTAAATATTAAAATATATATGTTTCAGTTTAATTTAATTTCATATTTAATATCAGTATTTAAATTAATCATGTTATTTAATTTAATTAAATAATATATTACAAATATTAATTTTAACCGAAACAAATATCAATTATCTTAATCATACCACTAATTTTCAAGATACCGATATTTTTATCGAAACAGATATTTTTATCCTTCATCATTAGTGATTTATCCTTCATCATAATTCATAACTGACAACACTTCTTCTCGTGCTTGAGAAAAATCTTTTCATATTGAGGTTTTTGACTTTATGTTCTTTTATGTTATAAATTAATGACATTTTTTATTTTTCAAAAAATTTTAAAAGCTTTTTCTGATTTCGGGGAAGAAAAAACCATGATAGTCGATGATGATTATCAAATCTTGATTTCTAAACCTTTTTTTATTTTGTTAATTGTAGACGAGGTTTTTGATTTTATGTTCTTTTATGTTATAAATTAATGACATTTTTTATTTTTCAAATAATTTTAAAAGCTTTTTCTGATTTCGGCGAAGAACAAACCATGATAGTCGATGATGATTATCAAATCTTGATTTCTAAACCAGTAGACAAATCTTTTAATTCGGTTCATAAGGTGAGTGATCTCAACCAACCATTATTTTCCCATACTTATTTTAAATTATTTTTCAATAAACATACTTTTATTTTTATTTTTTTAGGAAAAGACATACTTGTACTTAATTAAACAAATATATATTATGAGTCAATAGTTTGATAAATGAATTATATTATAATTCATGTTCATGTTCTTTGATTTATTTTCACTCTATAAGTATATACAACACACGGTTACTTAACTAAATAAATTATAAAAAGAATCCTAACCTTACTAAATTACTTTGCGATATAAATAAATAGCAATATAATAAGATAAAAGGATCACCCTTCTAAACACATGGTTACTAACTAAATAAATTATAAAAAGAATCCTAACCTTACTAAATTATTTGCGACATAAATAAATAGCAATATAATAAGATAAAAGGATCACCCTACTAAATTAATTTGCAACATTAAAAAGAAATCTAAAACATAATATCAACCATACTAAACAATATAGAGTTTCGTGTATATAAATTAAATGAAATGTTCATGAAAGATCTAAAAGCATAATATCAACCATACTAAACAATATAGAGTTCGGTGTATATAAAGTTCCGTGTATATAAATTAAATGAAATGTTCATGAAAGATTAATGCAGCTATCTAAAAAAATTAGTTAATACATTTAATAATATTCACCAATACATATATAAATAAATAAAACCTGTCACTATTGTTTGATATTTTGATATATTACACTAAATATAGAAATATCAAATTATAGCCTTTTTAATTAAATTATCAAATTTAGATTATAACATATATATTTGAATACATAATGTGACTTTTTATTGAGTTAGATCAATAATATAATTTATAGTATTTATTAAGTTTGTTTTCACTCAATTAAACATAAATAACCATAGTATTTTATAAATTAATTTCAGATTCATTTAATAATAAACAAACCAAACTCAAAACTTGATTCACCCCAACAAATTGTTGAAAGTTAAAACCCTACATAAAATTGTATATAACCAAAATTTAGAGTAAAGGTATGCATTATCGTTTAGAGTACAGTATCCAAAAAAAAAATGGAAACATTATTTGTTTAGAAACCAAACGAAATAGAGGTATATCTCAAAGCCAAAATCACCCCTAATTAAATTTTCTTTGATTAGGCATTTTGGACATTATTTTTTCTCTCAAAGCTGAGTGTTGGACCTCCGTATACATGCCTGAAAACCGTCTATCAAAACAATTATAGAAGAGAGGGAAAATGATTTCTGGACGATACAGTCCTATATGTAAATATATGTAAATCAGAGCAAATCAGATCGATACTTTAGAAGATTTTAGATTGTCGATATTATCGATATCAATCATATCAATTGAAATATTTATATATATATCAATATTCAACTTATATATGTTTAAGTGTAAATGCCTCTTATTACCCCTTTTGATAGTACAAGGAACTTTTGTACCCTTCTTTATCAAAATAACTTTTTTACCCATTTTATGTGCAAAAAGTCCAAGTTGCCCTCAACTTCACTTACAATGTATTTTATGTCTTTGTATTCAAAATTTAAATACAGGTGAAGATATGTTTATTTGGAGAAAAATATTTTGAAGATCTGAAAAATTCAAAGAAAACCTCATATCTGTGAAAAGCATCTACCCCATATCTAAGGAAAATTATCTAAGATTTGCGCTTCAACCAAAATCCATTTGAGATTTTTTTGCGCTTCAGCCTTCAACCAAAATCCTTGCGCTTCAACCTTCAACCAAAATCCATCTGTGATTTTTTTTTTATATTTATGTATAAAGATATGTGGGTATAATTATGATTTAATAAATATATAAATACTATCGATTTAGATTTCAACATGATCTCGTCCATAAGATTTTTAGGTTTTTTATACACGACGTATACATGATTCATAACTTAGATTATAATTATTGTGTATACATTGTAAGATACATATCGTGTACATATCATAATTATCGTGTACACGATAATTATAATATGATGTGTACACGATATATCATGTACATATATCATAATATTAAACAGATAATCGTGTACACACCGTATCGTGTACATGATACTGTATCGTGTACACGACACGATATTGTATCGTGTATGTATCAAAATATATCAGAATATTAAATAACATTATATCGTGTATGTATCAAAATATATCAGAATATTAAATAACACACGATTTCGACGATTTTCTCCTACTCGTGCACGTACATACACGATTATGATGATAATTATTCACAAAATCAAAAAATCCAAGAAATTTCACAATTATTCACGCAACATTCAAATCATCAAATTCAAAATAACTTCATAACTCAAAATTTGTAAAATCAAAAAAAAAAAAATTATAACTCAAACTCTTGTCTCTCTCTTCGAACAGTTTGCTGCCCCACCTTCAAATTCAGACATCTACCACGCTTTTGTCCTCTCTAACGAAAATCGTCGTCGTATCTACCACGCTTTTGTCCTCTCTAACGAAAATCGTCGTCGTTTTTCTCATCTTTATGCAACCTCATCTTCATCTGAAATCCGATAACGAAAATCGTCGTCGTTTTTCTCATCTTTATGCAACCTCATCTTCATCTGAATATGCAACCTCATCTTCATCTGAAATCCGACCATCGCAGCACAAAATATCTCCAAATTCACCAATAAAATCTGAGTTCTGTCCTAGGATTTTCATCCGCCATGGATGTTGAAGTGGTGGGGTTCTAATCGTGTAGGGAGTCCATGATTGAAGTGGAGTGGTGGTTTCAATGGAGTTTCGGTGGAGTGTGTTGGGGGGAGAAATGAATTTCAACTTTTCAAAAATTTAGATTATGTATTTTGAAATATTAAATGTTGTATTCAAATAGTGTGTTTGAATTTCATTTAGTAATTAAAATTTAAATATAGTTAAAAGGGTAGTATTGGAATGTATTTGGTAAAATACGCAAAAAAATGGGTAAAAAAGTAATTTTGATAAAAAAGGGATAAAAAAATTCATTGCCTTATGAAATGGGGTAATTTTGGACGTGGCCCTATGTTTAACTTGTCGATATTATCCACATCAATTGATTTATTTATGTATATCACAACTAATATAATCGATATCGATAAGACTTGTTGATATTATCGACATCAATCAACCGATAAAAAAATGAGAAATTTTATTAAAATATCGATAAATATCTGTATCATTTCGATATCAGTGGCTCAATGGTATAAAAAAATGAGAAATTTTATTAAAATATTGATAAAATATCGATAAATATCTGTATCAATTTCGATATCAGTGGCTCAATGGTATAAATAACAAGAAAATATGTGAAATATCGACAAATATTGGTAAAACAGGAAAATATGTGAAATATCGATAAATATTGGTAAAACAGGAAAATATGTGAAATATTGGAAAAATATCGAGAAATATGGTAAAATATCGATAAATATTGGTAAAGATTACAATATCAATAGTTTTATGGTACAAATTATAGGAAAATCAATGAAATATTAAAAAATTATCAATAAATATCGGGGATGTCAGAAAAATATTAATAAGTATAATGTATCGATATTTCCACCGATATCGATATTTCCACAATATTTTCGTAAAATTGAGATACCGATATTTTCATCGAAATCGATATTTTTATCCTTGTTGAACATATATAAGAAGTAGAGCTGTCGAAACGGGTTGGTGGGGCGGGCCGGCCCACAACCCACCTTAACCCATCTTTTGGCGGGACGATGTTGGGCGGACTTTTTATTGAGCTGGCTTTTAAATACCAACCCAACCCAACCCAACCTAACCCACCGGTGGGTCGTGGGTTGGGCGGACCAATCCACTTTTTTTTTTCTTCTAACCACCAATCCACTATACATAAATACATTCTAATAGCTAATAAAAAATGCAAAGTGTTTGTAAATTAAAATGTAACATTCATCACATAACTATATATTGGATACTACAAGATATTCTCCTTGTTCTTCATCAATATTCTTCATGATATTGGACACTACAAGATTTTTACTAAGTTTTTCTATTATTTTTAGTATTTTTAATTAATTAAAAAAAATATTAAAAAAAATGGGACAGCCCGCCCCAACTCACCCCAGCCCACGGCTCAAATGGGTCAGCCCGTTTGACCCGATTTTTTTACGGGTTTCGAAATATTCGACCCAACTCACATTTTATATATGATGGAGCGGACTGGCCCAACGGACCTAACCCATTTTATAACGTTACGTCTTCATATTTAGTAAGATATAAAGTGTGAATAGTTTAAGCTTAATAGTCTTCCAACTATTCATACATATAACAAACATGCTTGACAAGTTCAATTGTTTAAAAATATTATAACTTTGAATATTAAATGACTACGACACAAAATCTAAATTATATACGACTCAATTCATTTATTATGTATCTTGGCATGAAAAAGAAAATTATTTCAATTTGATTGGTGTTTTGAGCATAGCTAGGAAATTGAATTGAACATATGTAGCATTCACATGTGAACGTTTTTCACTAATAAGTGTGTATTTTACTTTTGATGTCTACATGGCCATAATTATTTAGAAAAAATGTGTACTTTATGAAATTGGTAGAATTGAATATGATCAATTCTCGTATATTTTATAATAATTGATAATGTTGTTTGCAAGAAAATAATTAATCTCTTGTGAAATCATCCTATATACGATTGGTTGAAGTTTATGTTTTACAAATATAAATACATGTTTTTATTCTTATGTAAAATATGATTTGTGTATATATGTATTTTACAGTTAAAAATAGGGGCAAGTCCAAAACTACCTCTTTTTATAATGCAAGGAACTTTTCTACCCCTTGTTTATAAAAATAACTTTTTTACCCATTTTTAAGGTATTTTGTTAAATACATTTCAATACTATCCTTTAACTATATTTAAATTTTAATATTTCAAAATACATAAAATTCTATAACCCAAAATTTTGAAAATTGAAAATTCATTCCCCCAACCCAAACTCCATCGAAACTCAATCTCCACCACTTCAACATTAATGGTCGAATCTGAGATGAGAATGCGGTTATAGAGAGATGAGAGAAACAGAGATGAGAGAAACAGAGATGAGAATGGGTTAGGAAGATTGGAGAAATGACGGTGATTCTTGTCGGATATGGTAGATGTCAGATTTGCGCCTATGGTGGAAGCACGACGCCACTCGCACTCGAAGATGATATCATTGGGATAAGTTAAGAAGGTTAGAGAAGATGAATGAGAGTTGATTTGAGTTGATTTGCATAATTTGAACTTGGAGGTGGAACATCGAACTGTTCGAAGAGAGAGACAAGAGTTTTGGTTACAATTTTTTATTATTTATTTTATTTTTGATTTTGATGATTTGAATGTTCAGTGAATAATTGTGAAATTTCTTGAATTTTTTGATTTTGGATATAATTACCATTATAATCAAGTATGTACATACACGAGTAGGAGAAAATCGTCAAAATTATGTGACATTTAATATTCTGATATGTGTACACGATATGTATCTTATTGTACACGATAAATCATGTCTGTTAAATATTCTGATATACGTGTACACGATAATATCGTGTACACGTTGTAAGATATCTATCGTGTACACGATATATACGTGTACACGATATGTATCTTAGTACGTGTATATGATTATAATATGTATATGATATACGTGTACACGATATTCGTGTATAAAATATGTATCCTAATACGTGTACACGATTATAATATGTATACGATATATGTGTACACGATACTCGTGTACAAGATATGTATTTTAATATGTGTACACGATTATAATATATATACGATATATGTGTACACGATATGTATTTTACAACATGTACTCAATAATTATAATCCATGTTATAATCGTGTACACGTTATGAATCTTGGATTATAATTATCGAGTACACGTTATGAATCGTGTACACGATACGTATATTGTGTACACGAGATAATCGTGTACTTCATAAATATGAATCGTGTACACGATACGTACATTGTGTACACGAGATAATCGTGTACTTCATAAATATGAATCGTGTACACGATACGTACATTGTGTACACGAGATAATCGTGTACTTAATCGTGTACTTCATAAAATATACTCGTGTACAAAAAAATAAAAATCTCAGATGAGTCTGATTGAAGCGCAATACACAGATAAACATATCGTATAAACAAATTTCAGATGATTTTCCCAAATTTTCCAAAAAAAATAAAAATTTCATATCGTATAAACAAATCTCAGATGATTTTCCCAAATTTTCCCAAAAAAATAAAAATTTCAGATGGATTTGGTGGAAACGCAATACACAGATAAACATATTGTATAAACAAATCTCAGATGATTTTTCTAGATTTTCCCAAAAAAAAATAAAAATCTCAAATGGGTTTGGTTAAAGCGCAATACACAGATAAACATATATATCGTATAAACAAATCCCAAATTATAATCGTGTACATGTTGAAGCGCATCAGATCTTCAAAATCTTTTTTGCCAAATAAACATATCTTCTACGGATAAACAAATTTCAGATGATTTTCTCAAATACAGGGTTTTGGTTGGAGTGTGGTGTTCAGATTTTCAAAATCTTTTTTCCCAAATAAACATGTCTTCACCGGATAAACAAATTTTTGAAATTTTTTTCCTAAATAAACAGATCTTTAAAAAAAATTACATGTTGTATTTGAAGAGTGATTGTTAGAAACTTGTCTATCAAAGACATTTGTAGAAAAAATGGATATAAAATATAATATAGTGTATTTAGATTTAAATTTTTAATACAAAGACATAAAATACATTGTAAGTGAAGTTGAGGGCAACTTGGACTTTTTGCACATAAAATGGGTAAAAAAATTATTTTGATAAAGAAGGGATACAAAAGTTCCTTGTACACTTGAAAAAGGGTAATGAGAGGCATTTACACTTAAAAATGAGTTTTATGTCATAATAATTTGTGTTTACATATGTCTTTCTCCTTCTCATGTTACTTAGAAATGTAATTTATTCTTTTACAAATAGTGAATTAATTAATATATAAGGTTAAAAGAATTCCACTAAGAAACTACTCAGAAATGATCCTGAATTTCGTGAATAACATGATTATATTTTTGCAAAAGCATTTACTTTTTTTGCAAAAGCATTTACTTTGTGGAGTCAATGGAAAGAAAGTAGTGAAGGCTTTGACTCTTGACTCCTCGTTATTCAGAATTGTAACCATATTATCTGTGTACTTTCTTAGACATTTCATTTATTAAAATAATACACCATCCATCTGAAAAGTATTAATATAAATAATATTTATATATACACACACCATCCATCCTTTATATTAACTAATCGATTTCCTACCATGTATATAATTAATGAGTATGATAATATCTAATATACCTTTTTAATGTTCAATTTAGTTTATACTTTCAAGACAAAAGAGATTTTAGTATGGTGGTCATTTTTATATATTTATGATTGTATTATATTTTCTTAATTTTTGTGAAATATTTTTTAACAACATATAAATTGGAATGGATGAGATATCTATAGAATATAATTACTTTCTTAAATAATGTCAAAATTAAAGGCCACTCTGCTAATAACATGAAAAAAAATCTATAATTTGTTTATCTGCTCATTTTTGTATTATTTCGTTCTAACAATATATATATTGTAAATAAATACAATAAAATTGTCCTCTAAAATAATATATTTTCCATTTCACACGCTTTGTTATCAAAAAATACACATCACCCATTGTACATATTAGTTAGGTATGAAAGGAAAACATTAACTGGTGTTGTACCTACTGGTCTGATGGCTGTCTCTACTTTCACTATAATGAATTTCTATAAAATATGTTTTTATACATTTTATTCAAATTATTAATCATTAACTTCGCATCGGTAAAATTAAAAGAGATAAAATACCAATCATTATAATAGTATACATATTTTTCTATATAATATACATTAGGTTTTACTTTAATAATAAATTATTGAAACTTTCAAAAAATGGTTGTACATAGTGGTAGTTTTACAACTAAAATTATCAAAACTAAAAGAGTACTCTTGTATTAAATATTATATCTTATTTTCTTATAATAAAATCATGTCATATCTTCAAAAGAGTACTTCATCAAAGATAGCTTTCTTATTTAAATTGTATCCCAAGAATGATGCCCATCTAGGGGGGACATCTTTCATTGTCTTGATATTAATTTTTTTTGTAAGGAAAAGTCCACTTTATCATCCTCACACCTCAAAGTGTTAATATCGTGTATGATTTGATGTGTCACCAACTCACCACTAAGGTTTTTCATGCTATATTTAGCTATAGTTTATTAATATTAATGAATGTGTAATAATGTAATTATTTGAAAAAAAAGTTCAAAAAGATTTGGATGTCAAATTTCTTTAAATTAAGATATATTATTTCCCATTGCTTATTTTTTTTCTAAATATTTATGATGCCAAGGTTTCTTTTTTCTTGGATAATCTTCTTGAAAAGGGGTTTTTTTTGTTAAGTGGACTTTGTCCAAATCCTCCTTTGATTTTGTATGTTTTATTTAATGAATATTATGCCATCACATATTATACATATAAATATAGATATAATTGTTTTTAAATATTATATACAAAAGATAAGATTAATTTGGCCCATTCATAAGAAAGCTACAACAAGACTTGCATATCATTAACTTCGATGTACTTGACCAATTACAAAGCTCATTTCTAAAGCACTACTATATCATACATTTAATCCTAGCTTCTACTAATGAGCATTACAACAATAATCTTAAGTACAAATATACATTCATTTAAATCTGATTAATTAGCTGCAATTAGCAGCACCAATCAAATTTTGCTAGCTTTAATCCTCAACTTATATGGATACACTATTAGGTATACCCCTACATGTTACTCCTGGTTCTGAACTAGGTGCAAGAAGCTCATATGGTAGCACCCCTGCACCACACCTGTTCCTTAGCTCGGGATCCGCGTTCCGTCTCTCGATTTCCTTTTCGATCCTCCGTACTTCGGCTGAGAACTCATAGAATGCCTCAACGACCTTGGCATCGCCTGACCAAATTGATTGGTGTTGCCTCTCGCCTATGTATTCCTCATCGGGAGAGTGAGTCGACAATGTGTCCACCACTGCCATGAATTTTGTAGCTTGTAACAAACTCGGGAGTGCACAAAAGAAGTACTTTTGTGGGTCCGACATGAACACCGCGTACTCCGGGTCGTTCTCATCCGGGATCAGGCGCCGCATGAGTGGGGGCCGGTTCGGGACATACCCACCGTAGGGGTATTGGCCGAAATTCAAGGCCGCATGTTGAGCGGATGCGAGCCATATTAGGGTGGTGAGAATTGAACATAGGTCCTCTGGAGTGGCCAATGTGGGCCACCACTCAGCGTGACGAAGGTCGGCGTGGCCCACATTGATGGACTCGGCATACCAAGCCTGCAACTCCCTGTCGTTGCAGACTTGAGCCGAGTCTTTGTAGTAATGAGTCACATAATTGCGGACCCAATTCTCAGTTGCGGCCCATATCATCAGCCCGTCTGATGCGTACGGATAGTCCTCGACCATTAGTTTCAATCCATGTGGTTGTGTTGGATCAGGTACAGCCATTCCTCTGAAATTAAATCAAACGACAACAAATTATTCACTTGCATGATCTAACTATATTACTTTCAAAGCTTGAATAAGTTTTAGCAATAGATATATACCTTCTAATGAGATCAGCTGGGAGGCTTTCTTGATCGAAGCGCCAGCAATTCTTGTAGGCAGCTGCACTGATATCCATGCAGTAACGACCCGGGGTGAAGCAAGACTCGATCACACCATCAACACTAATCAAGCTCTGTCGAGCCAAGGCATTGATCTCTAATGTGTATCTCATGTGTGGATCCAAAAGCTTAAAAATAGGGTGCATTGCACTCATCTGCCTATGAGCTGCTAATATGAATGGCTCCATGGTAGCATGTGTACGAAGCCTAAAACGACACAAAAGTTTGAAGATATTAGACTTCTAGTCAAGCCACAGCTGGAAAAACAGAGTTTTATGCCTATGAGCCACAATTGAACATACCAATGGTTGACAAGTTGATGAACACCAGCATCGTTGGAGCAAACGTGGGCTTTCGCCAATTGCCACTTCCAATATGTGGTGGCGTCGACTGGTGGGGTCACCACTCGCTTTGACCTTGGAGTGGTCGATGGGAGGCTGAGCTCTATGGCTATGGGTTTGAGGGTCCCGGCATCGGTCAAGAAGAATACAGTACGCGTTGCATATGACTTCCGGCCATCAAGGGCATTCATCCGGTCAAGAAACGGCAAGAAAATGTCGTGGTAGTCGATTATGTAAAGCTTGTTGGCATCCAAAGCCTGTCAAAGTCACATAGCCAATCAGATTCATGACCAATAAACAAGAATCATGATCTAATGGTTCTAATCACAAAGTACTAGATAACTACCTGTTGTATAGTCATGCCATTGAGTTGGCTGGCAATGTGCTCTTCTTTCAGAGCCGATTCTTGTGGACCGTGGATTTCAGTGTTGAGCTTACTCACCGGAGGAAAAGCTTGAAGCCTCTCGATGTTGACTGGATTGACCCCTGCTATGGCTTGGCGACCAAATTCGTCATCTCTTAACCATGCATGTTTGTCCTCTGCAAGTCACATTCACATAGTACATTAACAATTTGTAATAAGCCCACATTCACATTACGTCTTAAAGTAATAAATCAGATGCTAATGGATTGACAAGAATATTTGAGCAACTCACTTGATACAATCCTTGGAAGGTCATACTTGAGAAGACCACCTTGTTGAAGTTTGCTAACAGCCTTTGGGAAAGGGATCTTGTTCATGATTTCGTCGTGGAGGCCGAGTTTAAGGAGAAGGCCTTCACTATAGAGGCTATCAATATCTGAGAACCCCTTGAAGTCTTTGTTGTTAGCGGAGATGCTAGCCATTAGTGATGGTATGAGGTTATGAAGCACTGCCTTGAGCCTCCCGGTTGAGAAGGCATTCATTTTTGACTCCTCAAATTGCTCGTCTCTAGGCACATACATCGGCAATGGTTTCTCCACTCGGCTCTCAAAGTTCAAATCTGGTGCAAAGGTTCACAAATCAGACACAGAGTCTAATGAACAAACATGGTAATAAGATTCACAAAGGAGGTAGTGTAGACTGACCAGTGTCGGTTGGAGGGCGGCCTGTTCGACAACGCCTAGGGTACGGAATCTTGTCGCCACCGAGCCTTGGTCGAGCATAATCAATCCCCTTGTCTGGATTGCCAAGATCATTGTAGACATCATAGTCATACACTCTATCAGACAGTTTTCTTTCACCTTGTCCATCACCTCTCAACTCTCTGAGCTCTTTCTCTCTAAGAGCTTTAAGCCCCTCTGGTGTTTCATTAGGCAAATATGGCTGTTGAAAAGTAAACAATTTCTTTAATGAATAGTTGCAACCCATGCAAGCAAAGGGCTTTAATAAAAGAACACAAAATCAAGAATGGATGCAATTCTTGCTCAAAATAAGCTGCAAATTTGCTTCAAAGTTCAAACCATATTAAAATAACATTGACCCCTAAAAACACATCAGAAAAAATCTTAAAAATTCTTTAAAAAAAATTACCTGATTAGAAAAGAAAATTCTTTTTCCAGGATGATCTTTCTTGGATTGAACCCAAGAATTACAGGGAAAATGCACAGGGCCACATGCAAATCCTTCAATAGTAATACTCTCCAAAAAGAATTCTTGTTGATGTTTATTAGTCACTGTAATTGCGCCTGGAATTCCAAAGTTTGAATCCACCATAAATTCTGCTGTGTAATTAACTCTCTCTGTTTTCAGATTGGATTTCTTGGACCAATCTTTCAGCACAGCTTCATTGCTTTTCTTTGCTGCCTTTGTTTCTAATTAATCACCACACAATACAACACAAGTCAAGATTTTGATTTTAATAACATTTTCAAGAAACACCAAAAAAGTTGACTATCTTTAGGGAAAAAAACAACCAAAGCTTACTTGGATCAATATCAGAGCTGATGAGTTCCAAAACAACATTTCTCCCAATTTTGTCTGAAAAAGCATCCAAATGTTTGATTAAGGATTCTTTCAAATCCTCCTTATTTTTGTTCCTAACGGTCACCACTGCCCTAACCTTGAACTTGACAGCCTTTTCAGGCACTACTTTCACCAAATCCAAATCCTCACTAATTGCTGCATAAGGGGTTGTACTCTTGACACCCTTTCTGATCACCACTTGTACCCTCTTTCCCTCCAAGGGCAAAAAAGACCTCTTCACAACCAGCCTTGTTGAAGCAGCAAGAAATGAAGATTTCTCCATTATTGAACAGCCCATTATTTCTCTTGCTACTGCCATTCTTCCCCTCCCAAAATCTTGAATTTTTTTTCACCTTTTCTTGAAGACCCTTTTCTTGAAGGTTGAAGAACTGAGACCAGAATAATGTATAGTTATATGTATGTATATGTGTGTGTAGTGTGTACTATATATATAGAGGGGGGGGGGGGGGGGGGGGGTGGGAGAGGGAGGGAGAGAGTGATTAAATGAATGATGAAAGGAAAGAACATAAGATCTCACCGTCCACACGTTTTTAGTTTTCTTCTTTTATGACCACATGCAACAAAACAGTTTCTTTTGCTGGGATTCGTGTTTTTTAAATGTTGAATTCCATTTTTACATAGAATTTTCAATTTTCATGCATTAGAAATCTGAAAGGCTGCTGAGTCAAACGTACGAGTTTGGAGCTTCCTGGATCCAACGCGGCCCATATAGAAATTATGCGCTCTCAGTTTTACCCTTGGTGGACCACTTGTCCTTGTGTTTTTGCCTAAATGGCAATCATGTCCTTGTGGATTATAAAGTTTGCTTTTCAAGTTCCTAATTTTTATCACTCAAGAGATATGTTTTTGGTTTTTTTAATTTAATTTAATTTGTTTTTATACCTCAAGCGTTCGAACATGTTTTTGGGATTATTGTTTTTTATTTTGTTTTAGTTTTCTAGTTGCATTGATAGATTCTTTAGTTTATATTAAATATTGTATAAACCTCATCAAATTAATTATTTCTCACACACAAAAAAATAAAATGAAAAGCGATTCATAAAAATCTTTCGAATGTTCTAATTCTGGTTTAAATTCGTAGTTTTATTTTATCAAGGTGTTATATATACCAGAATTATCCCATTACATATATGTTTATTCAATTTATATTGATAGTACATTTTTTTAAGTAGTTGTTATTTTATGCAACATACATATATTGATACAACTCTATAAATAGTGTGTTTATGAAATGTGATATGGTATCATATTAAAAATAGAAAATTTTCAATTGAAGTTGAATGTCTTAAAAAAAATACTAAAATTTGACACCACTCACAAGTGGTTTTGATAAATTCATCAATTTATTTATTATTGTTCCAATTATTCTTACTCCACTTTAGTAAAGGTATGTAGAATCCAATAATTTGGCAATCGCACAATCTAGTTTATGCGTTTAAAAGTGTTTGATTTCTGATTTTGTAAACAATAACATCAATTATATCATACATTTTTGAAGAAAATTCCGACATATACGTAAGGCACACTAACTAACTACAAATTAGTTGAGCATTAATTATGATAATCAATTAGTGCATTAGACTGAACTAATCGATGCATATTGTTAATATATTGCACATTATCAATCTCCAATAACTATTAAAAAAAATTATATGTATATAAAAGAAACAACCTACATTTTAATAGCAAATTCAAAATGAATCAATTAGTCATATATACTCAAATAAGATCGTTTTAAGATCAGGGGACAATAATAATAAAAGGTTATGGGAATGTAAAAAAAATCAAAAACATGATTCTTTAATAACACGTCAAATAATTGTCTTAAACTCATTTTTTTCTTAACATAACCCTCAATAGGTCTGACCTACCTATTAAATACAAATTCATTAACAACATATAAATATATTCTGTAAGGTATAAAATGATATCAAATATGAATATATGAAAATGTTATTGTATATTTAAAATTACACCAAAAAAATAGTTTATAAAAGGGGATGCATTTGCGAAATCAGAAAAAGGTAAGGGCACGGAAGTAATTTCACCTCTAATTACCAAAAAATAATTAGGGAAAATGAAAAGTCGTGGTGGAATGAGAAAAGGAAAAAAACGTGGAAGCTGTTTGACAATTAGCGGCAGTTTGGCAGCTTATATACAAAAAGCGTCTTTTATTTCATTGGATCGAAATAAAGTCGCTTATCCAAACTGCGATTGCGTGATCCTCATTTTCATTTTTTACCTAATTTAGGTCAAATTGAACCTTTTTTGAAACATTTGAATTTAAATGAAATTGAACTTTTCTTTTTCTTTTCGTGGTTAAATAAGTCTACTAAAATATAGTCTTACTACCTAACCATGTCATTAGTTTTACTTTTTATAATTACTTGGTAAATATAAGAAATTAAAGAAATATATCAAATGTAATAGAAGTTTCGGACTATATATAAATATACGTATTTGCATATTAAGAAAAATAATAATTAAATTGTGCCAGATATTTTCATAACATTATCAAATTTTTCTATAACTAATTTTATAAAAGAAGATCATAGTATGACATTAATACACATTTTTATAAATTATAATTTGTTAATTGTCAGAAAAATTACAATCTCTATTTAAATTATCATTTTAACCAAAATTTTCACTATTGGTCAAAATAACACAATATACATGTAATATATATTTTTTGACCTTGATTGGTATTGAAAAAAAAAAATTACTGATGTGTCTAGCTACCTGGACATATCAACTGTCAAATATGGAATTTTCAGTAAGTTCCAACTTCAAGAACTTCAAGAAATTTTAAAATTGAATGAGTTTTTTTTTTTTTTTCAAAATTGATTAAGCTATACCATATATATAAGGTTATATATTTTTTATTAATTATTAAAAATTTGGTTAAAACGATAATTGGAGTAAAAGTTGTGATTTTACCAGCAATTAACACATTTAAAATCAAACTTTTTTCACACTTTTGTGTAATAATTAATTATAAAACCTATCTGAACATGAGAGATTCTAATGACTTTGAGTTGAATTTTAATCCACTCTGCAGGCATTTATAATTTAAAAGATATATATTGAAATAGGTTTTGTGTCACAATTATGACATTCTTTGGTCACAATTATGACATTCTTTGGTCATTATAAGAACCTAAATTAAAATAAGTGCTGGTTTTATTGAAACCTTGGAACATTTGTATAGTCAAAAACCATGAAAAACTTGTCAAACTCAAGCCCCTGTTTTGAAGTTTGAATCTTGACCTCTCTATTTTGTTTTTCTTTTCCTCATTAATTAGAATATTTAAAAATAAAATAATAATCAGAATTTATATTCATGGTCATTATTGTCTAACTTTAATCGAGCAGTTGAAATTTAGAAAAATCCAGAATTCTTTTTTTAATATTCTTTCCATGTGTAAAAGTAGGCCAGTAGACATCCATAGTCTTCGTTTTTCTCTAAAAGATTATCTTAAGCATGTTCAAGTTCAACTTTGAACCTAGGGCATCGGGTTTTGGAGACCCATGTAATTAGAATTTGACTTCGAAAAAAGAAGCCAATCAAAAAAAGAAATGTTAATTTAATTTAATTAATCAATGGTCCAATTGATCACCACACCTGTAAATTAAAAATTAAAAATGATAGGTTGTGAACACGTTTTGTCAACTCAAAACGGTTATTTATTTAATATCGAGGGAAATACGATTTTTTAAAAAGTTTTTTTCTTTTTCATAATCTAAATCCCACTGAAATGAATTTCTTATGATTGATTTGATCATAGTTTGTATAATTTACTTTACTTTATTTTATTCTGAATTTTTTTTTATACTTTTTAGTAATATGTGGAAAGAGTAAAATGTACTTAAACAATTACATGAGTCACAAAATTAAATTTGACCAAAGTTGGAATTCTTAACAATCTTAATAGATGACAATCAAATTAGTTTAAAAACTCTTAAGACTAAATCAGAGAAATCAGAATAATAAACTGCCAAAAAATTATGATAAAATCCTCCAACGATTGAGACTGATATATTTAAAAATAAGTATTTAGTTATTCGGTGTCATAACACGTAGTATATTAGCCTTTGGTAATGTGTTATTTGAATTGAAAAAACACAAATTGGGTTAAAGCCAATTGAGGTTTGAGCTCAATAATAAACGATTTGATTTAGTGAAATATAAAGGCTTTTAAGGGTATAATTTGATTAAACCATTTTAGTAATATTTAAAAGAAAAAACTTTTATAAATAGTCATAACAAATTCCAAAGTCAAGATTGAACTCAAGCCTAATAGCTAACATTGTATACGGCTTCAATTAAAATCCCTATATTTGTTACTTCATCTAATATTTGTGTTTTCCTTTTTAAATTTATGTTTTAAATTGAAGATTTTATTTTTATTTTTTTTTTCTAAACGAAAGTTGTAATTCTTTCCTTTCAAAATAAATGTCACTCAGCATAATAAAAATTGTTTTAATTTATCCATTTTTTTGTATTATGAAAAAGAGTTGATCTTTTTTTCGAATTAGCTCTTGTCTCATATTTTATATTTTATATTAGACATTATATCATAAATTCATAGTATTGTTGGAAATATTTATCTTTTAAATACTTTGAAAATAGGGGTATACTCTTATATCATATCATGATTGGAGTTATTAAATATTTAGGTAGTTTATATGAACAATTTCAAACAATTGAAATGGAGAGAGCTTTTATTGTGATGAAAAATAAAAAATGAGAAAATGGTTAGCAGAAAAAAGTAAAGTCGGCAAAGGCAAAAAAAGTGTAACTAAAGTGGTCTTAAAATTCAACCTTAATTTCGTTTTCATTTAATTTTGACCAAACAATTCCCAAACCTTAACTACTGCGGCGTGATGACACCTGTCACATACCGTCCATAAAATCACCACATTAAAATAATAAAAATAATAATAATAACAACAACAATAATTGAAATAAAAATCTCAAATCTAACTGAAAATTTATCATAAATAGCAGTACAAATATAACTGCTCTTTTCCATTCCCATTTACCAACAATTTGACCAAAGGTTTGGAAGTCAAATTATTCTCTTTGTCAAACATACCTTATTTTTATTCGCATTTAGACTAATTAATTAGGGAACTTGTCAAACTATAATATATATATATATATATATATATATATATATATATATATATATTAATACGGTTAATAGCAAACTACGCACAAAATTCCATCGAATTGATACCAACTTTCAATTAGCAAAATGAATAATGAATTTATACTATTTTACTAAGTTAGAATTGTTTACGTACAAATGAATCGAATCCAAGTACAATTAAATTGAAAAAAATATCAATGAAATAAAGAATATGTCCCATAAAATATGAAATATGAGCTCGGAAGTCCGCTCAATCGATTGGGTTTAGTTGATTCTGGTCAGTCAAATAAGCTTTTAATTGCATGATACTGGAAAATAGACATGTTTTACTTTGATTAGATTTGATTATATCTTGATTTGTTTCTTTTTTTTCTAGATATTTTGGACTCTAAATAATTTTTATGAGATGAATTTTTTCTTAGTGTACTTGAACTCTGTTAAGGGATTGTGTATGTGGATTCGAGCTCTAGTTGACTCGATCGATCTTGGTTAGCCTTGAACGACTTGCCCATCACATTTGAGTCCTAGTCGGCTTAATTTCTGACCGGCCTCAATGATTTGAGCCATATTTGTGTTTTAAGTAGACAATTTTATTGAAAATTTTGAATTATGACAATAAGTCGATTGTGGAATTGTTAATTATTTGAATGTATCAACAAAATTATATTAGAGGGGGTTTGTTTTTATTTTTAAAATTCCATTTTTTTTTTTTTTGAATTTCTATCTTATTTAGAAGGTAAAACGAAAAAAATGTCCGACATTGGTTACTGCACTACGGATGAATCAAGATTAAAAACTCTCTTTCCTTTTTCATTAAACTTAAAAAAAAAAAAAAAAGATTAAAAACTTGGAGCGGATGTAAAAGGCCCATTGGAATAAATAGATCTAAGATGACTTTTGTGCAAAGCCCATTCCAAATAAATGATGGGTTCATACTTCATAGAAAACCCAAACATGAAAAATGGGCCTCTTCAATAACATATTATTAATGGGCTATGAGTTTTGGGCTAAGTAGATTCTGCTTTTTCTTGCCACCTCACCAGTTTATCCCAATGTATTTGACTTTTTTATTTATAAACATATTGAAACCAGATATATTCATGAGATGTCCTTGATTTAGGGATGACAATCCCAAATCCAGTTGGGAAAACTATGTCATATCTATTGGATAATGCTTAAGTCACATAATATATAAATTATAATATACGGAATACAACTCTCTTTTGTTATATTGCGTATATTCTCTACAGTGTCCAACAATTATCTCTTTTTTTACCCTTAAAAAAAAATGATGATTACATTTTTAACTTTTAATATGCAACATATTTCTCCTTCCATTTCAAAATAAAAATTGTTTAAAAACAAAAATTATTTTAAAATAAGTGTTATTAATCATTATAGAATTTCAAATCATATTTAATTATAATCTCTCATAAATACCCTCATTTACTTCTATCAAATGAAAAATACTTTCACAATAATTAAAGTTTAAATAGAAGTAGATCAGAATTTTCATCACTTTTCTTTATTTATATTAAAAACCTAAAATTCGGTGTCACGAAGTATATCTTACACATTCAATTAGAATTTAAGGGTCTTTGGATAAGATCAAAATACCTATTTAATATTTGGGTTGGATGTAAGTTGATTTTGTAAATGCAAACAATTAATTATTCAAAACAATTTGTCACAGTATAATAACTCAAATCACTATCACTTTTTTCAATGAGTTTTTAGGATAGGACAGGCTTGTTTATGTATGTGTGTAATATGATATATTTATTTATATTAGCACATCTTTCTATATATATATATTTGGAATGGGCTGGTTAGTTATGTCACAGACATCTGACAATGACATATTTAGATAAATGAAACTGCAAATGAATTGATATTTAAAAGTAGAACCATACAAAAGTGACGAAAGCACTGATGATATATAGCAATGTTTGTTTTAACAATTCTGCATGATTATTTCATCTATTTTTGGTTTGTTAATTTTCCTACAATTAATTAATTATTTGTTCATGCATATCCATAATTGCAGAAAGTTCAAGAGATTAAAATATTAAGTTATTCGTATAACTGTGAAAGACAACTTCTCTTACTATTCACTAAACTAAAAAAATAATGAACTAATACTTTTATTTTATTAGTTATAAATTTACTTTGTATTATTGTTAAAAAAAAAAAATTGTGTATAGGTGAAGAATTAGTGAGTTAGAAAATAATTTATTCTCCATGAAAAAGGTAATATTTATATTATTAAGTAGTTTTTCTGAATTTAGTTTCTCTTTTTTAATTTGATAAAATTAAAACTAATTAGTGTGAATTTAATAGTGTGACCTCATGTGCATAATAGCTGTTATCACATAATTTTATTTTATTTTCTTGTAACTTGCAACTCGTACAAGATCAAGCAAAATTTGACTTTTTTGATTATTGCATCAATGATGAGATTCTTTGTGAGCATCAATATAATTAATTATTGCTTCTAATATAATTGAATTTTCATTTTCATGTTCTGACTTACAAATTTTTGTTGACGTTATAACACGATATCAATAAGATCTAATTCACATCACAAATCAAACAATTAAATGGTACGATAAGATACGAAGAAAATATATAAATCTTTAAATTTATTTAAAATTTATTTTATTTTTATAACAATATAATTAAAATGAACAAAGCGGTACGAAGACGAGCCAACAACTTGAACACCAACTTTAACCTGTTTTTTTTTTTTTTTTCCTTATATAATTTCTCAATTAATATAAGAATATTAACAACAAGATTCTCATCTCAGAAAAAAAAAAATATGTGTAAGTCTATTTCATTGGGATAATAGTATCCAAGAAAAATAAAACACAAAAATGTTGAGTATTGTTTAGATTCATTCTTGAATATATCTAAAAACTAGCATATATTAGAGATATATTTCTATCAATGAATATAAACTTAAAACAATCTTATTGCAACATTTACATATGAATTGAAGAATATTTTAAAGAACTTTTAGTAATTATATATATATATATATATATATATATATATATATATATATAGTTTATAGGGTACATTATATCAATTTCACGATCAATAAGATAATCAGCACATAAAACACAAAAAATTATATGAAAGAGATTAGTCATGCATTTTTTTTATTTACACAAGATACTAATAAAACATAACATGAAAAAAAAACACAAAAAAATGGGAAAAAAAAATTAAATTACCCTAAATGAAAAAGATGGGAAGAAGATTATTCTCTCTCTCTCATCAGTAATGGTGATAATTTGAAGGATATGTATTGAAGGAAAGGCCCATAACAGGCACAGCAAAAGAAGTCTCCAAAATGAGCCTCTGATGAAATGACTGAACTGCCCCTCCCCCATCAAGCATGTCCTTCACAAGTGAGTCATAATGTTTCTTGAGCTTTTTGAGAATGCTCATATACTTTAATCTGAGCCACTTGAGCTTAGCCTTTTTGCAGAGCCTCAAGAGGAAGAACCCTCGGCGGCGCTTCGGCCCGCCGAGGCGGACGATGGGCAGCCTCTGCCGCCCTCGGCGGAGGCTCAACCGGAAGGAGGTGGTGGAGTGGTGGTGGAGCTTTTTGTTGTTTAACGGCTCAGTTTCTGAAGACATTTTCTTGAAATGAAGGTTGACTATAATTGTAGTGGTATGAGACAACTTATATATGTGTGGAGATAATTATGGGTATTTAATTTATATTATTATCATTATTTGTGTAGTATTTACTTTTTTATCTCAAAATAAACTTCTTTTTTTTAAAAAAAATTGCAGATTAAGAAATGTGATAGACTGATTTACTCCTGTTTAAGTATAGTTTTTGTGGTAGTTTTTTTTTTCTTAACAATCCTTTTTAATTTGATAGAAATAAATGAAAGTATTTTTAATAGATTATAGATATAAAAAAATATTAACCAGATAAATATGTTTTAAAATCTCATAATAATATTTATTAATTTTTTTTTAAACAAACATTTATTTTGATAGGAACAAAATATTTATTATAAAAAATAAGATTATAAATTATGTGAATTCAATGAGGGTGGGAAATTGTGTACATAGGGTCTGGGGACCAATTAGGGTGGTTGGAAATTGAATAGTATTGTTGTTAAGGGATAGAGGACCACAATGTAAAGGTGCTTTGTTTATAGGATTTTTATTTATTTTTCTGAATTTTTTTTTTTTGTGTTCAATCACAAGTTTGATATAATTAAATTGAGTACAATATATAGGATGGGCACATAAAAAAAGTATAACTTGTAATAATTTGTATAATGTAATGTATTTATTGCAATTATTAGTCAAAAGACTCAAAACAACACAAGATAATGTAAAAGACTAATATGGCTTTAGAGTGAACAAAAATTTGTCATTTTTGTTTCCATATTACTTTATAATTAATACACAAGATGTATAATTAAATAAAATACTATTTAATACCAAATGCATCCTTTCATTTATTAAGGGACAAGCAAAAGAGTAGTGTTATGTGTACGCATGTGTGGATGATTATACACTTAAATTTTGATAAAGTAAGAATCTTATTTAAATTGATTACACACTTATATTAAGTTAGGATGGTTATGTGTATTGTGTAGTAGAGATTTATAAATTGTAAACGATTAGTGTTGTTTTGACAATTGGAGGGGAGATTGAAGGAGTTATAACCAAGTCAAATCTAAGCTTTTTTTCTTTTCTCTTTTTAACACAAACTCTTATATAAATAATATAATTATATATTATAATATATATATATATATATATATATATATATATTCCAATTTTGGTGATAGCAATAGCGTAGATAATAATACTCACAAAAATACATTGAAGAAATAAGGGTAGTTGTGAATTTAATGAGGGTTGGGAAGTTGCACTATAGGGGTTGGTTGGTTGAATTGAATAGCCTAGTTAGGCCTAGAAGTACAATATTATGTAAAAAAAAATTTGAAAAAATATTAATCGATTAAATTCATTATGTAAAAAAAAATTGAAAAAATATTAATCAATTAAATTTGATATGAGATTATCTCATGGATATAAATCAACTATGATGAGATGTGTCAACTCTGAATTCATTCATATATCCGCTCTTTCCTTTCTCATGTCAAATTTGCTTTTATGTGATTTCTATGGCTAATTTCATTTTTTGTTTCACTATAATCTATATTTTTCTTGTTTTTCTAATTACATTCTATAGTCCACGTCATTTTTCCTTTTATATAATAAAATCGAATATTATGAACTTATTAGTTTCTTTCAAAAAGGAAAAGATAAGAGTTTTGAAGGGATAAGTGATGAAGATTGGCAAAGGAATGTCTTCAAACTGGTTTTTTCTTTCCAACATCAATAAATAGAAGGCAAAAACTTATATGCACCAGGGACACGGATCTTAGATCCGTGCCCCAATCCGAATCGGCGCGTGGGTCGCTTTTAAGCGTATCCACGCGCCCCCACGCGCGGCCACACCATAGCTGGTGTGCGCCGCACACCACCTGAATTTTATACTTTAAGGTATCACTCATTTACTCTTAAGGTATCACACATTTTTTTTTAAGGTATCACATTGTTACCTTTCAGGTTTTAATATAAAAACAGCGTTGCTTTCTTCTTTTTTCTCTTTTTTTTTTCTTCTCCCTCCTTCTTCTTCTTAATCTCTTTTCTTATCAATTTGTTATTCTTCTTATTGATTTTGTACATTATTCTTCTTCTCTATCTTCTTGATCTTATTCTT
This sequence comes from Scutellaria barbata, assembly GCA_028654395.1. Classification (NCBI taxonomy): domain Eukaryota; kingdom Viridiplantae; phylum Streptophyta; class Magnoliopsida; order Lamiales; family Lamiaceae; genus Scutellaria; species Scutellaria barbata. The sequence goes on along the minus strand of CM053645.1, from coordinate 738,381 downwards.
CTTCTCTATATTCTTGTTCTTATTCTTCATCAAATCTTCATAAAGTCATTTATGAAGTTTTTTCTCTTTCCTCTTCTCTTTTACTCATTTTCATAGATTTAGATAATTGATTTCAAATCACAATTTATTACAATAAATTTAAAATATTGAAAATCAATTATTTCAAACAATATGAAATCATGATTTGTTGATTTTGAGGATTTTTTTTTGAAATTTTAAGATTTTTCAATGAAGATATTAGTTGTATGTTCTTAAAGTATTACACATATTCATTTCAGGTATTACATAAATATTTTACATGTATTACATATGTTCTTTCAAGTATTAAAAAATACCTTACATGTATTAAACATGTTCCTTTCAAGTATTACACTTACCTTATAAGTATTACACCTGTAATTTTATAATACCTGAAGAATATATATATAGTACTTATAGATCATATCAGTAATACTTGAAAGGTATCACTGATCATATATCAATGTTTTGAGATAATTTTGATTTATAATATCATGAACAATCAGAATTTTTATAATACCTCTAGAACATATATGTAATACCTATAGAATCAACCAGAATTTTAAATACAAGATTTTCATCATCTTCTTCTACAAAATTTATTCAAAAATCATATTACTCAATTAATAACCAACTATGGTGTTTGTTGCATCAATTATCTCGTATATTGCTATGAATCGGATCAAGATAAAAAGAGTTTCAAGTTATAAGAAAATAAAAACCCTAGATTTTTGTATACATTAGGAAGAAAAAAACTTGTTGGAGTATTAGAAAAATAAAAATCCTAAATTTGTAGCAATCATGTGAAGAAATTAAGAAGGAAGAAAGAAAAAAAGAAAAAAAAGAAGGAATAGCACCACATGAAGAGGTAAGAAAAAAAAAAAGGAAAGAAGGAGTATTTGTGTAGGAGAGAGAAAAAAAGAAATAAATTAAAAAAAAAACAAAAAAAAAAAGAATGAAGTGGGTGTAGCATAAGAGAGAGAGAGAAAAAAAATTAAAAAAAAAAACAAAAAAGGGAGTGGAGCGGGTTGGGGACACGGATCTAGGATCCGTGCCCCAGGGGCACACAAGTGTCTCTCTAAATAGAAAGGTTGAGTCGTGTGGTATTGAAATCTGACATTTTTCTTGATTTATTAATTTTAATTTTTTAATGGAATTTATTTTTGGATTGTTCACTTTTGGCCAATTAGTTGGTAAGAATTTATAATATTTTAAGTTCCATTTTGTTGTTAATTGAAATTATATAATATAAATTTAATGACATTTAACTTGTGGTAATTAATCTGTCTATTAGCCGGCCTTTATTTATTTTTTATCTAATTTTTTTTATTTTACTTTATGAATTGACTAGCAATTTCGGTTGAGCTCAGACGGCTTTTACGTGGTCATTTTGTTTTGTCTAATTGCAAGAGAAAATATAGTTCATTTCTTTTTAATTGCACTTTAAATCTAACTTATTAAATATTGTGAAAAAGATTAAAAAATTTTGCACAATTCTAGGTGATGCATTATGTAAAATGGAGTTTATATGGATCAATAAAAGTGGGTCAACTCATCCAATATGATCAAATCGATTTCACATATGATTATATAAAGCTCCGTCTCATATAAACGGTTTCATATAAGTATTTGCATCAATATTGTTACTTTTATAACAATCTTGATAATGTAAGCATTTTATTGAACATTAATTCTATATTTTGGGATTAATATATGACTAATTTTATAAGGAAAAAATGCAAATAACGATGGCACTTAATATATATGGGTAAATAGGAAAAAGAAAAAAAAAGTGTTGATTTAAAAGAAGTTAGAATTTCTATGAACTTATATTTATTATTATTATTATTATTATTATTATTATTATTATTATTATTTTGTATTTGACCTTGACTGATCATAATCGAGTAAATAAGCTTTAATTGTGCCTCGTAAATTCATTCTCAAATATATTGAATGTTTTTCACATAAACATCTTATTTTGAATTACCAAACGTACTTGAGTTTGGGGTATATATATATAACTTGATATAATAATAAAATAAATTTTAAATCAGTTCCCATTGTCGGCAATTATAAAAATTTCGTATGACTAAGCATGCAAATAAATAATAAATTATGAGGTGGTGGTTCCAACTAATCTCAAAGTAGATACATCTTACAAGTAATTAATTTATATTTTAATATGTTAAACACAAAAAAAAATTATTCAAAATCTTTCTTATGAATATAATTTCGTACATATGTATCATAATTCGAACATCATTTTTATAAGTAAATCTTTATTTAGAGATTAATCCATTAACTCGTCTCACGATTAATTAAACTTAATTTAGTAAAATGATCTTGTAAGATTCCTACAATGTATGTATCAAAATTAGTTGAAATAATCTAAGATTGTCTAGTGTCGAATAGATAGGGTTAATTGCATGGGTTTTGTTCATATTTCGTTTGAATATTGTTCCCAATTTTCTTCAAGTCTATCTACAATATTATATTAATAATATAAGCTCTTGTCCTTATTGTACCTTTTCTTTCACTTTTCCTCTAAGAAAAGTTGGGTAGATAGAGACATATCAGAATATAAATACTAAATAGACGAAATAAATACTAAAAAATTTAACCATATGGTTTTAAGAGTTTGATAAATTTTAAATACATATTTTGTTTATAGAAACAAACTATACGTGCTTTCATTAATTTAAACAAAATTAAATTTTTGCCTGACAATGTTGAGTTTGAGATAATAAAAGTATAATACCCATTAATGTGGAACTCATATTAATTACCAACCAAACCTAAAAATCACACGTGAAATTACATAAGCTAGATTTGGTCATTCACTTATCCACCAAGACAAATGAAGCAGTTTATACACTAGTCCATTATTCCCATACTTGAAGTTTTCTAATTGCTCTAATTAAATTGCAGAACAATATAACACATACCCAATTATAGTATTGTCACAAAAATGAAGGATATTTTTAGGGGACACACATATGCAGAATTGATCGATCACATCAAAGATCAAACCACACTAAATTCTTTATTTCTTTCTTAGTAGAATTAATATCTACATACATATTCATTTATAAATCATATTAAGTATTTTCGGCCCGAATAAATGTTTGGGTCCAAAGACCCAATTTAAATTGGGCCTGAAAACAACAATACCTTGAATTGGGCCTTAGCTTGTTAAAATAAAAAAAAACGTCGCCTGAGAGATTCGAACTCTCGCGGGGAAACCCCATGTACTTAGCAGGCACACGCCTTAACCACTCGGCCAAAGCGACTAGTTGTTGATTCCGATTACTGATTTAATATTTATATTCATCAATAATAAATTCTTCATCTATTAACCATTTTCCAAAAAAAAAAACACAAGAAGAAAAGAAATCGGTTAGGCCAAGAATATGGAAGGGTAGCCAGCACGAACAAATTTTACCAGTCAAATTAGAAAATTCGGATCGCAACACTGTTAAGCTCATGATATATTGTTGATTTCCAGCTTTGTTTAGTTCCTGAAATGTTTCAATCTTACTATTGTTTGATTGGGAGCAAAAAATAGTTTTTCAATTAGGGCAATTGTAATAACTAATAATTAATTTGTCTTGTTTTAATATATATGAAAAATAAATTTTAGAATTATCTAAAAAAGAAGATATGATACGCATTCTCAATATGTAAATCATTCATTAAAAAGTTAAAAGCAGCTAAGTGCTAACATTTTGATGATCATTGCGATAAAAATACTATATCCAATGATACTTCCATCTCTAATCAACAAAGTTACAACTCAAGGATCAATCTCGACAATCGATATAACTTACACATTAGCTTCCTTTTGTTCATACCTTATTCTACACACAAGAGTATACAAACAAGTAAAAAAAGCCTTCACCATTCACTTCCAAGCCGAACTGTCTCTTAATCAAGAACGTGTCTCTCCGGTTAAAGATCCGATCAACTTCACATTGCCACTGCTGAATTCTGCCGCCAAAGCACCGCAATTGGACTCCTCACACGGTGGCTACCGCCATCACTCCATTCAATCGACCCGAATGAAGACTTGGCACTGCCCACAATCTCAAACCCGGAACTCTTGACAGTGCTCGTGAATGTGATCTCATACGACAACTTCTTGTCCTTCTCACTAAACACCAGCTTACTCGGTGACACACTCACCTCCACACCTGGCGGAGCTGCCACTTTCACCTCATACACTGCATCAGCCTCCTCCCCGACGTTTTTCACTGTTCTTTTGTACTTCACCACACTTTCACCACCGTAGAAAACAACGGAAAATGAAGGGTAGTTCAAATTTCCAGGTGTTTTGAATACTAATGCATTACAATCCACAGAAGAAGCATCTCCAGTGAAGATAGAAATCTTTCTTGCATCATATCCAATAGTGCACAAGAATGCCACATAGTCAATTGATTCCAAGTCATAAACCAAGCCCGGATCCAGTGCTCGATTCGGGTCCACATGGCCCGACCCGTGAATGTATGAGTTAGACTCCTTACCGGTGGCAAGGTCTGTAAGGTTCCGACCAGAATTGTCCAAATTGTAAGCGGTGGTCATCAAAGCCGACTTGATGGCCGCCGGTGACCACAGTGGATGAGCCTTTCTCATCAACGCGGCTAAGCCGCTGACGTGTGGGCAGGACATTGATGTGCCGGAGATGATGTTGAATTCGACCCTCCTTGTATCGGAATCCAAATCGGTTGGACCAATGTATCCAGTCCAACCGGCGAGGATGTTGACTCCGGGAGCAATGACGTCCGGTTTGAGAATCTCTGCGGTGCGGTAGCTCGGGCCACGGCTCGAGAAGGAGGCCACCCGCGGAGCGGATGGTGAAGAGCTAATAATGGTTCCCTTGAATACAATTGTGGCCGTTGGATTTGGATAGGAGCGTGCATAAGCTCGGATTTTGTCACCGGCGGTTTGTCCTACCATGGTTGCGGGGATGAAGTGGGCGTCGGCAAGCAGTTCTTCGCCTGAATCGGCTAAATTCGCCATTATCATGCCAGCGCCGCCTGCAGTGTGAACGGCGCTTCCTTTCTCCACTCTCGCATTGCCTCCGCGATCACAGATCACAATTTTTCCGGCAACTTTGGCAGGATCAAGACTGCCGGAGTAGCAGTATCGACTTCCACAATCCGCGGCGTAAACCAAAGGAAGCAATTGCTCTTGGAGCGTGTCTCCGGAGTACAATGAAACGCCGCCGTATACGTTGCCGTCGCCGAGAATCACATCGGCCGGAAACTCGCGATCGAGTGTTGAAGCTCCAACGGTCAAAATCCATGGAGCAATATTGACCGCAGTGTACGAATCAGGTCCTGAATTCCCCGCAGAACACGACACCACGATCCCGTGCTTCGCCGCGCTGAAAGCTCCGATTGCAATCGAATCAGAGTCGTACGACGGCGCGTAGCCATTAGCACCAACAGAAAGAGAAATTACATTCACACCATCATCAATAGCGTGCTCCATTGCAGCTAATATATCGGAATCGTAACATCCAAAAGTCCAGCAAATCTTATAAACTGCGATCCTCGCTTTGGTAGCCATGCCTCTAGCTTCTCCCTTTGCATATCCAAACAAACTCGCGTTCGCCACTCTCGATCCAGCGGCAGTCGACGCGGTGTGTGTTCCATGGCCTTCAGTATCCCTCGGAGACTTCACCTCATTCGATTCTTCCAAAGTCTTACCTCGCGAAGCTTCATACCCTAAATAAAACGCTTTCGCACCGATGATTTTCTTATTACACAGAGTCGCCGGAAAATCAGGCGCGTCCACACAACTCCCCTTCCAGTGTGAAGGCACCGGGTCGAGACCTTCATCTGAGAAGCTCGGCCTCTCCGGCCAGATTCCAGTGTCAAGTACTCCGACGATGACGTCATCGGCGTAATCCGAATTCGGCCACAAACCGAACGAATCAGCAAGGCCCAAAAAGTTGGGAGTCTGAGTGGTGTGGATATGGCGAACCGCGTCAGGGATCACGGAGATAACGCCGGGGAGTCTGCGCAGAGCAGCAGCCTGAGCGGCGGAGATACGGACGGAAAATCCACGCACCGCCTTGTCGTAGGTGTAGAGAATCTTCGCCGGGCGGTGGTGCGGCGGAAGGGATCGGACGATGCTTTGGTACCAGTGGTGATGGGTGGAGAAGGCAAGGGGCTTCTGAGATTTGGAAACGTGGACGATGAAGGTCTCCTGGGCATCGGAGGAGAAGGCGGAAGGGAGGAGGAAGAAGAGAGAGAAAATACAGCAGAGAGAGTATAAGGGAGTGTTTGGAGGAGGCCTCATCTTTTCCGGTGATGAAATGAATATTCGCTTTTTGAGGACCAAAAGCAAGGGCCTATAAAATGGGACTGATCACTAATCGCTGATTGGTGGATCAGTATTGGGCCACGTTTCTCTATATCATTTCTTGGTAGAGATCATTTGGAGATACTGCGATTTTTTTTTTCTTTTTTATTTATATATTTCCTCTAATAATTACTAAAATGTAAAATAACTTGGAAATGTGATTCTTTAATTTTCTTTTTACTTATGTCAATATATGTCACAAAAATATTGTTGTTTTTAGACATTATTATTATTTTGTAAAAAAATAATTATTCGAAGAAAGTATTATACCCCAACTAACTATAATAGAAAATTAGAAACGCCTAATTTTAAATTTATAATATTTAAATTTAAGGGATCCGCATTTAAATTTAAAATACTTTTCAAATTATAAATACATATTTATCTCTACAAATCCTTATTACTTCAACTAACACATTATCCCATAGTGCACGGATTTGTGCGTTTAATAATTTAATATTTAATACACGATATTGTAACATTAGACAACATTGCACAACATACCAATTGTAATAAAAAAAAATTAGCTTAATAATGTATTGCAGAGCAAAAATGTCATAATTTCTTGTTGTCTTCGTAGAGACTTGAAAGTGAGTGATAATACATATGCTGACTAGTTCTGTTGAAGTTGATTGAAACTGATAATATTAATTATTTTTGTATTCGTATATTTCAACTTACTAATATTTTCTCCTGTGCATTGCATGGATTATAATATTTATACTTGATTTTAAAAATTATAATATTAATGAATTCAAAATTTTATATTTGCTAAGTTAGAAAAAAAAATCAATATAATATAAAACAAATAATGTCTACAATAATAATTAAAATATAATAATTATAAAACTTAAAAAACTTCTTTATATACAAGATACATAGTTAATATTAATATATAAATATAAAACTAAGAAACAATAATAATAAATGATTGGACCATAATTTTTTAACTTCATTATATTTCAAGGATTTGTATTTTTGTAAAACTTTTTTAAGATTTCATTTGTTTATATGTAGATATTTAAAATAATTTTTCTGATTATTTATTATGAAAATTTTAATATTATTATTTTAATTCTTTTATAATTTTGATAATTAAACCTTACAATTTAATTATATGAAATGATTATATTTAAAAAAGAGTTATTCAAATTATTATGGTCTTTTTCACTAAAATTTTGTTTAATTAAGAGGATTTGAGATTTTATCAATTATAATTAAAGCCCAATTATTCAAGACATGCTTAATCAACTCTTTTATTAAATATATACATAAATAAACCAAATTATTCAAGGTAAATCCAATTTTCATGAATACATAAATATATAATTTTTTTAATATTTTATTATGATAGTGACAAATTTAAAAAACAATATGATATTTTTACAATTTTCTCCAATTGTCCTTCTTTTATATTAATATAGATTGATTATAAAAAAATATAAGAATTTCTTATCATAAAACAAAGTCGTTTACGCAATATTTTAAAAATAATTTTTGCCAAGTCACCACGACTTTAATTATATTGCTGTCTCGCCTAGATAACTTAAACCCCGTTTTTATAATAAAAATTATTGATTACTGGGACCACCAACTCAACTTATTATTTGTTGATAATAGTGAATTTTTTAATTATTATATCTAGAGTCATGTTCGACGGGTACGGGTGAGGATGGGGTGGAAGGGTAGATAGAAAGGATGGGTAGATAGAAATCATGCACTTCATTTATTTAATTAAATTAAATAACTGAGTTATCAAATTATTCAAACTTCAAAAGTGAAAACAGAGAGATAAAGGGTCGAAAAATGTATTATCAGGTCGAACAAAGGCCAGACTATAAACTAAAACAAAAGAGAAAAACATTAGCAAACACATCTTTGATGTCAAATGTTTGGACAGGTGTAAGATACATGAAATAGAAAAGGGTCCAAAAATGTATTATCAGCTTCAACATTAATAAAGTGCTTCAAGCTGGAATACACATAGACATGCACAAAAGGTATTTCAGGGAGTCCATATTAAATTAGATTTATAACAAAACAGAATTTTGAAACTTCAGTCAGAAATCAAGTTGGAAATTAGAACTGCATTTAAGTCAGCCATGACTGAAATCAAGTTGGAAATTAGAACTGCATTTAAGTCAGCCAAGCGATACCCCTGCTATATAAATCGCAGAATGTACAGATTGTTTCACATATAATACATAGCATAAGATAGATCAACAGAAGCTACCATATACCAGTGGCAACTGGTTCTTAGTTCTCAGTGTATGAACACAATTTCGCCCTCAGCAGTTCCCTCAGATAAAGAAATCTGCATACTGAACTTCTACTTGATGTAAATGACATCAACTAATCACAGCCAATCAAAGAAAATCTATAGCAGTAACCACCCTAATGGAGAGAAATATCATATAATTAGCGATGAGGCCTACTCCAAGCATCTTGTTAGGACGCATATCATTCCGGGGTAAAACGATAAGTGCCCAAATGAGCCCTAACAAGAGAAATCCCAAAGTGTAATACAGGCTTGCTTCTTGTGGCATAGCTAATGAACCAGGTTCCGCGTACAAGACACCTAGCAGCATTGAGATGCCTAATCCAATAAGTGTATTAAACATCGGACCTGCATAGCATCCAGACATGGCAATCTGCACGCCTTCCCCACCGTTCATGGATAATGCAACATTTGAAACCAAATCACCGATTGAGTTGCCCCAAGCCAATACAGTCACCCCAAGGATGGAAGGATTCACACCTAGAACCATACCAAATCCAACAAGCAGAGCAACAAGCTCATTTGCTATCATGTAAAACCAAACAATACTCATAAAAAACCCTCCTAATACCCAAGGAAGTAAGAATTTCTGAGGTGGATGTTCTGATCTTGTGTTTCTAAATGCAAAAACACCAAGTGTGCAACCAACTGAAACACCAACAACATATGCAATAATTCTACTTTGAGAACTCACATTCTCTTGTGTGCTCCATAGGCATGCAAGAAGAACTGGCGCAAATAAAGCACTGCCTACAGCATAAACCTTTGACCAGTTTTCCTTCTCCACTAATGGAATTGTGAGTCGCCTCGGAATGGTTAAAGGCAACTCCATGAGTGCACATAGCTTCGAACATGAGAATGACTGTTGGTCTGTTTCTGTGTCTTCATCGGTCCATCCCCACAAATTTTTGTCACCTTCAGGAATCTTCATCACTTGGTTTGAGTATATTGCCACATTTGAGGCCCACATCCATTGAGGTAAGGACGAATGAAAATGGGCTCTGTCATCAGTAGTTTCAAGCTCAAGGAATGAGCTCAACATAGGTTCATCCTCTTGACTCCCTGAAAATACACTTCCCCTGACTGGAAGCAGAGGGGTAACTACATCCAATTTTAGCCTCTGCACTTGTTCCCTCAAAATCTCATTGGCAGCAACAGCAAAGGCATACACAATATAAATCGATACAAAAGCAATGGCAGCCCCAACAGTCACTTTACCAACAAACAAGATCAACAAAAGGGCCGCAAGTGTAAACATAAAAAATATAATATCCCTAATAAAGCACTTTTTATCAATCTGAACACCCTGATCAGCTACACAAAGAGAAACAGTACCAACAACAATGCAAGTAACAAACACTGCTCCTCCCAGCACACTATTAAGTCCCACCTCCCCAGCTCCAGTCCCAACGAAAGCCGCAATACTAGCAAATACATCAGGGGCACCATTTCCAAGCGGAAGCAGAGCAACCCCAGCAACAGTGGGAGACAGCTTCAACAAACTAGAAAGCTTTTCCAGCGAGCAACAGAAATAATCAGCTGCAGTATTGCCCAAAAGATAGAACAATGCAGCAAGCCAAACACCCAACATCAAAAACGTCCAAGAGCTCCCATTACAATCACAATAGTAGAACGTCATGTAAGCTATAAACCCACCCGATTCACACTGAGGATGTGCTTTCAAGAACTCACAACTACTATTGTAACCCTTATGATCAAGCAATCCCCCACAAATTTGAGGATTCTTTAAATCCATATAATTAGGATCAGTCCCATTTACATTAACAGAAGAATCTACACTTAACTCAATCATTCCTCTCCGAACCCTAGAAAACACCCCTCTCGAGCTCAATTTAGGGATTGACACGCTGGAAAATCGTCCTAAACTTCGACTCGTCGCAATATCCCCATGATTGTAAAACATGACAATCAAAATTAGGGTACATAACCCATTAAAAAACCCTCGAAAGCGAGGACTTCTTTTGCCGAATAATAAATGCAGGCGCCTCATTTCCCCCGTTTAATTAAATATAAAAAACAGCTACCATTAAATGGTATTTTTACAAGAATACATACAACTATAGAGTATCAATTCCTGAGCAGCTCAGAAACCCTAGTTCAGAAAAACAAAAAAAGGGTAAAACTATAATTCAACTAACCTGCGAGTTGCAATAATGTATTGGACGATTAAGAAAAAAAAAAATTCTGAGAACTAGGGTTCATAAATTGACTTGTGAGAGAACGATCAAAAAGATAATTTTGATCGGGAATTTTGCGCGCGTGGCTGATTTTTTGTGTTTTCCGAGAAGCTTCTCTCGGAAAAAGACTTATTTTCAATTGCCGGAATATAAACAGGTTATTCAATTATTTGTACTTTGCTTTTTCACTTTTCAGTAAATTGCGTTCTGCCCCTTGAAGAATGCTAAATTATGAAAAATGTCTCAATTTCTAGTTTTCATCTCTAAAATAGGCTTCTACTGTCTATTTGATTCATTTTTGGTAATTAACTTAGATAAGCAGAAAACATTAAAAACTAGATAGAATTAAGGTTTCATTAGAGAGTAAAACATGAGTTTTCAAACGTACCAAAATAAATCATAAATTTAACCTTACTTTACCATTCGAACCATCATTAATTTTCCACCTTAAATTTGTGGATTTATCAAACTAATTATTTCTCGTTGATTGACACATTATCGATTATTCTAAATAAGAATAAAAGCCACTGAAAGGTGATAAAAAACATCATTTTATAAAAAGACAAAAAGTATTTTTATTTTTTTTTACTTTGATTTTAAATGTTGCATAAATGATAGAATAAGAACATCATTTTCTTCATCTTTATTAATTTTTATTTTTACTTCATTTGACGACAACATAGAAGCCACAAAAAATGTTTCATCAGTATACAACCCTAAATATTATATATTTAGATGCATGATAAGGACTGCTAAAACTTCATATATTTATTCAAATGGATGAGAATGCCAACGTGGCTATAACCTAATATGACAATCAAGTTTATTTATATACTTAAAATTAGAAGATGACTTGTAATTTTGTGTACCATATCAGAAAATGAGTATCGAATCTCACTCTTAAACAACTAATTTAGGTTCTATGTTAGTTGAAGGATTATTAATATATTTTTCCAATCATTTGGTTTTATAACAAATCAGATTCTGTATTGTTTCAAATATGCAAGTTTAGTGGTTTTCTTGACTACATTGCTTGGTTCCTTGGATAATTACATCGATAATACGAGAAATATATAAAGTGTTGTTTTTGTATCATAGGAAGATAATAATACCATCAATTGCAAGAGAATTTATTTATAAAAATGGGAGCAATTAGGTTAGTAAATGCACTTCTCACTTAATTCATATTTGTAATTTTATGCTTCTATGTTTGAGAGAAAGGCAAAGAACGTAACGGAAGGGACCAAAATGGTAAAAATATCGAGTTAATATTTACAGTCAAATTTTAAAATGTATTTCCATGTGATAATATATAATATAATGAGCCTATTTATTAAATTTATTGTGTTGATGGGCTCCACTAGTTGGGCCCAAGAAACTTAGAGGCGCAGTTCATGCTATTATTAAAGGCCTGGCCCAATTATAATACTGTAGATATCATTCTCTTATTCGAGCGTACACACTTCGTTCTTTTACAATCAACCAAACAAAAAATATACTCCTTAATGTCTTTTTAAGACAAGTTATATTTTCCTTTATTTGGTTTGATCCACTTTCTTTATTAAAAATATTTATTTTCTTAAGGTTTAATTACATACCAAATCATCATTTTAATATTTTTTCAAGCAAAAACTTATGTAAATTGAGTTTTTTTATAATTTTATATGAGACTGATATTGATCATATTGAATGTATTGATCCGTTTTATTAATTAATATAAATTTTGTTTTACCTAGAGTCTTACGTTGTAAGACTTGCTATTTTTTTAATTACAACATGATAATTTTATTCTAGTACCACAAATCACTATCTTCCAATTTGTTACAATTTAATAGATAGGTGGATCATCCAATCTAGACTCTAATTTTTAATTTAGGGATTCAAAATTCACGTTTTCTGAAACTTGATATTTTAAGGATTTTCATTTCTAATATATTAAATCAACTTTCAAAAAATTTAAGTGAGAAAACTATGGCATCTTCGGTGACATCTAGGTGTTTTTCATAATTAATAACATCATTTTACGTTGGCGTGTAGAAATGTTTTATTTTATGGATAAATCAGATCCACATTTCGATGACTATAATATTTATCAAAATTTGGGACTATACATCAGTAATTGAAATCTGAAATACTTGACCATGCATTGAATTGTTATAAATTTGAAGATGGTGATCTCTGATGTTATGATCGAAAAATCATGTTATAATTACGAAAAAAAATCGACGAGGATAAATTATCATTTAACTAACCATTTCCTTAACACAATTATTTTTATACACCAAGTGCACGGATTTAGGATCCGTGTAACTGGGTTAACCGATCCGAAAGTGTCTTTCACGCTCCCCACGCATCCAAACCCAAACTCAAACTCTAGTTCTGCTGTATATTGACATAATCTTTTAGTTTAGCGAACTTAACTTTTTAGTTCTATCCTTATAACCTTTTAGTTATATGCGCATAACCTTTTGCAGTGCTGAATAGTGAAAAAAGTATAAGTTATTCATTGAAAAGGTTATGAAATTTGTACATAAAGGTTATAATATTACAACAAAAATGTTATATCATTACAACATAAAGGTTATATCATTACAATATAAATGTTTCGGCTATATTGAATTTTTAAGTTATTTATTGAAAAAATTATGAAATCTGTACATAAAAGTTATACTATTACAACATAAAGGTTATATGATTACAATATAAAGGTTTTGGCTATATTACATGAATTTTTATAGTGAAAAAAGTATAAGTCATGCATTGAAAATGTTATGAAATCTGTACATAAAAGTTATACTATTACAATATAAATGTTATATTATTACAACATAAAAGTTATGATATAAATATAAAAAAAAGGACGCGGATCCGGGTTAAACCGGACCCAACCCGACCCGCTTGCCCAATTGCATGGATCATGATCCATGCATTTGGTGTACACAAACATTACTCTTTCCTTAATAGATTTATTTAATATTCCTGAAATTAACTATTTCTATTTACCATTTTTATCTTCTCAAATTTCCATTAACAATATCAAATAATTACATATTAATGTATTCATTATAATTAATATGGCAAAGCAAGAAATAGACTAATAGTGGACTTAATTCTGTCATGATGCAGACACATAACAATTTATAACACTGAACTGAATTATATGGATATAAATATGTTGAGAAAACGGTCCAATCTAGCTCATTTCTCTATATTTGAGGCCAAAATACCCTCCAACTAATATTTTTGCCCTCAATATCTTAATCCTTATATTAATGTCCCAATTTATCCATTTTTTTAACAAAAAAGAACATGATGCGACTGCCTATTGAATGTGTCAGATTGATCAGTAATAAATTATTTATTTCATATATGTTTTTAATATTTTTTCACTAATTAAATCAATACATACACTTTTTATTAGTAATAATTTTTCAAATTTGCCGTTTATATATTACTATGGTGCAAACGGCAATTATAAGTCTTATTATATCTTATTAGCTCTCATTATATATTATATATTAGTATGGTGATTACAAATTAAATAATTATTTATGTCTTATTATATTATATTTAATTATAAGTGGGAACGGTAATTTTATGCCTTAATATCTTATATTTAATTATTATATTATAGTTACTTATTTAAAATTGCCGTGTAGTTTTTTTTTTTTTTTTTACTTATTTTGCTAATTACATGATTTCAAATTGCCGTCTACACTTATATAATATAATACATTATATTAAAATCAAAAACCATAATAAGACTTATAAAATATTGGCACTAATATATATTGACCGAACGACAATTTTTGAAAAAAAATAAGGGGGACACGACAATTATTGTATAATTGTCGTGTCCCCCTTATTTTTTTTTCAAAAATTGCCGTTCATGGTGTATATGAATAATATGTTGAATGTGGAATAAATTGTTGCAAAATGATGTTTATATAGTACACGGCACTTTTGGAAAAAAATAGGGGCTATTTTTTTTTTTTTGCAAATAATTGCCGTTTAGGGTTTATATGTTAAATTACGTTGGAGATGAAATTGATATGTTGAATAATATGTTGAATGTGGAATAAAATGTTGCAAAAATCATAATATATAGTTGAACGATAATTTTTCAAAAAAAAAATAGGGGGACACGGCAATTATTGTATGTATAATTGCCGTGTCCCCCTTATTTTTTTTCAAAAATTGCCGTTCTGTCAATATATATTAGTGCTAATATTTTATAAGTCTTATTATGATTTTTGATTTCAATATAATGTATTATATTATATAAGTGTAGACGGCAATTTGAAATCATGTAATTAGCAAAATAAGTAAAAAAAAAAAAAGAACTACACGGCAATTTTAAATAAGTAACTATAATATAATAATTAAATAAGATAATAAGACATAAAATTGTCGTTCCCACTTGTAATTAAATATAATATAATAAGATATAAATAATTATTTAATTTGTAATCACCATACTAATATATAATATATAATAAGAGCTAATAAGGCATAATAAGACTTATAATTTCCGTTTGCACTATAGTAATATATAAACGGCAATTTTGAAAAATTATTACTAATAAAAAGTGTATGTATTGATATAATTAATGAAAAAATATTAAAAACATATACGAAATAAATAATTTATTATTGATCATTCTGACACATTCAGTCGGCAATCGCATCATGTTTTTTTTTGTCAAAAAAAAAATATATTGAAATATTAATATAAGAATTAGGGTATTGAGGGAAAAAAAATTGATTGAGAGTATTTTGACCTCAAATATAAAAAAAATTGGCTAGATTGGGCTGTTTTGTCCAAAGGTAAATTAAATACAAGAAATCAATCGAAGAGTCGTGTGAAAATTTGGGGTCTAATCCAAAAGGCAATAAAAGCTGAAAATACTTCCATTTTTTCTTACTTCATAGTTTGTTTCGATCCGACCCACGTAGAGTTTCGAGCTCACACGCCTCTTTCTTCATTCATCATCACCATTTATACCGTACCTTTCCATCTCTCTGTAAGTCTCCATCAATTTCTGCACTATGTCTGAATTGAGTACTACTTCTCCTGCTTATGGTACACTCAACTCTAGGCCCCCATTAGAGCTTTTTCTGTTTGTGATCGTTGCGTCTGGATTGGGAACTGTTTATTTTGGTCTAACTTTTCTGGGCTTTCTGAATTTGCAGAGATGAGTTTCGCGAAGAGGGAGTATGAGTTCCTTAAGGAGATCGGGCTCGGGCCGCGGAATTTGGGCTGCTATGTTAATGGGGTTTGGCAAGGCAATGGGCCCGTTGTTACTTCTGTCAATCCTGCTGATAATAAGGTTCATTTATTTGATTTTTTTTTACTGAGAAGTTTTAGACTTGTTTGAGGTTTTATGGGCTTGCTTTGGTTTTAATGTGAATGATCTTAGATTCAAGCATCATGCTGCATTTGGGATTTTTTTGAGTAAAAATGAAATTTGGGAGAAATATATCAGTGCATGATCTGGGAACTTATATTAATTTGTTGGTTCTTGATCAAGAAAGATGAAATTTCAGATTCTTTTTTTTTCTCTCTCTCTGTGAGTTTTTTTTTTTTTTTTGTGGTGCACGATGAGAATCTGCTTAGTTGGAATCAAGTTTATGGAGATATATCTCGAACTCGAATTTAATCACTGGAGTTCAGAATTGCTTTAATTCTCGATTGTTTAGTGACTTCTCTTTGTATGTTTTTTTTTTTGGTTAGTATTTTTGAAGAGTATATAATATATGGGACAATGCAGTTAGGCTTTGAGGTTGTGATGTCTGAGGAGTGAAATGATTGTGAATGCTGTGTTATTTCTTTCTTGGTTTAGCCAATTGCTGAAGTTTCTGAAGCATCAATTCAAGACTATGAGGAAGGCATGCAAGCGTGCGCAAATGCTGCAAAGATATGGATGCAGGTTTCATTTAATCGTTTCTTTGAACTAAATGTATTGAACAAAAGTATTGTTTGGCTTATCACTGATTTTCCGCTAAAAGTTGGTTATGGGATAACTGTGTATGATGTTTCAGATTCCGGCACCAAAGAGAGGTGAAATCGTGAGGCAGATTGGTGATGCGCTGAGAACTAAACTCCATCAACTTGGTCGGCTTGTTTCTCTTGAAATGGGAAAAATACTTGCAGAAGGAATTGGGGAAGTTCAGGTATTTTCCTATGAATTTTTTGTTATGAATAATTTTATTTCTTATTAATTTGAATTGAGATGAGCTCAATACTGAAGATATTAAATACTGATTTTTGCTTTTGTAGTTCTAAGTGTTGCAGAATACAGAAGCATTAAGTTTATGATAAAATCTGAATATTAGAATATTGTCGGTTTCTGCCAAACTTGTAATGAGACAAACAATATCATTGCCAATGATAAGGCACTTACTTAATGTGGTGGTTGATATATGAGAGTCTCTAGCAGAGATCTCTGAATGCCATATGTTGAAAAAGAAAAGGTTAACAAGTATAGGAATGCCATTTTTTCTAGATCTTGTCGTTTTTTAACCTTTTATTTTACGCCACCACCGCAAATCAATCTTGTTTCCTTTCTTCCACTCAGAAGAAAATGGTGTAAAGAGTCGAGACAAGAAATGAAAATCAGATGTATGCGTATTGTAAAGCATTTGTCGCTCTTTGAATTTGCTGATGCCTAAAAATTCCTAAAAGTAAACTGTCGGTCGGAAGACACTTTCATACAAGAGTTCCAATGTTATGGGAAAAAGGATGTTCTCTTTAATACGAATAGGCAGCAGATTTTATTGACTCATTATGACATTCAAGTTGAGATCGTCTCATAATTATATTTGTCGACACTCTTATTTGCCTCTATCGTTAGTTATGCACACTTTTTTATACTTTAGCTCATAAAGTATCCAAAAATTAAACCTATATTATGTATTTCATCTTGTACATATTGGTTTCTGTTGGACCATTACTGCATTGGAGGAACACTTTGGAAGACATGAAAACAAAATATGTAAGTTTAAAATATTAAAAAATAAGTACTGGTTTTTTTTTTTTTAGGATCTAAAATTTTTTATCACATCTTTTAGTAATCTATAAATTGGAAATATAGTACACCTGTAGATGAACTAAAATACCATATGCATTTCTGAGATTTATTTCCTTTCAATCCTGTTTTCTATTCAACTGTATATCTCATCTCTTTTATTGGGTGTGTGTTATTCAGGAAATAATTGATATGTGTGACTTTGCTGTGGGATTAAGTCGTCAGCTGAATGGATCAGTTATACCTTCTGAAAGTAAGACTCATAAAATTGTGATCCTCATGTTTTTTACTAAAACCGATGCTAGTTTTGGCATACTCTACTCTAGATATCTCTTTTGTTTTTTTGGTGTTCATGCTTAAAGGCACATTTATTTACATTTATTAATTATGGGTACCGTTTTAACAGGACCAAATCACATGATGTTGGAGGTAAGCCGAGGCATTGCTTTGATTTCTGATTATAAGTTTATGGTTATTGTAATACAACAAATTTCTGATATTCATCTGTGCTGTCACCGAACAGATGTGGAACCCTTTAGGGATTGTTGGTGTGATTACGGCTTTCAACTTCCCTTGCGCTGTTCTTGGTGAGTATGTAGAGCAAGACGCGTACACTTTTTGAATGTTGAGTTTGGGATAATTGAGCAAGTTTTTTCAAGATATATATGGTTAAATTCTGATGTTTTCTTTTGGTTTGTGATTGTAGGATGGAATGCTTGCATTGCTCTAGTTTGTGGAAATTCTGTCGTGTGGTGAGTCCTTTGCTCTACTTAGTACCTATGTTATGATTTATTTATGTAAATCCTGATATAACTGATATTGTTTCCTCTTTATCCCCGCGTAAGTGATCTTTTTTGCCTAAGGTCGCAATTATGAATCTTCGATAATTGTATTTTTCAGGAAAGGTGCTCCAACCACACCTCTGATCACCATTGCTATGACAAAGATAATCGCTGGAGTACTGGAGAAAAACAATTTACCAGGTGCAATTTTCACAGCTTTTTGTGGAGGTGCTGAAGTTGGTCAAGCTATAGCAAAAGATCCACGCATTCCTCTCGTTTCATTTACTGGGAGTTCAAAGGTACTCCTTCAATAGTTCGTTCATGCTCCATAATTACAGTTCGATAGTACTTTTTCTTAATATATTTAATGGTTATTGGCTCCAGGCGGGTCTAATGGTCCAGCAAACGGTGAATCAAAGATACGGAAAATGCCTGCTTGAACTAAGTGGAAACAATGCTATAATAGTAATGGATGATGCCGACATTGAACTTGCTGTTCGCTCCGTTTTATTTGCTGCTGTTGGTACCGCTGGACAACGATGCACCACTTGCCGTAGATTGGTACTATACATACTCTCCAGTTTGGTCTTCACGTGATAGTGGAAATTCAAAACATAAATTTAACATCGGTTTCTTTTCCTTCTTCTCCTGAAAATATAGCTTCTTCATGAGAGTATTTATCAGAAATTACTTGATCGGTTATGCGATGTGTACAAACAAGTCAAAGTTGGAAACCCGTTAGAGAAGGGTACCTTACTCGGGCCACTTCATACTCGTGCTTCAAGGGAAAATTTTGTGAAGGGAATCGAGATAATCAAGTCTCAGGTTGGACACTTTTATCTGCCATTTGTTGACATATTCCATTAAACTACTCCGGCTAAGATTTGTTAATTCGTTCAGGGAGGAAGAATCGTTGCTGGTGGCAGTATTATAGAATCGGAAGGAAATTTCGTGCAGCCCACCATAGTCGAAATTTCTGCAAGTGCTGAGGTTGTAAAGGAAGAGCTGTTTGCTCCAGTTCTCTATGTGATAAAGTTTCAGGTAAGAATAGTTCTCGATTCCTACTCATTTCAAAGATCTCGACTTCAGATTTTGATTGGCCGATTTTCTGCAGACACTGAAAGAAGCGATCGAAATACACAATTCTGTACCTCAAGGTCTAAGCAGCTCCATCTTCACCCACAAACCTGAAATCATATTCAAATGGATTGGGTGAGTAATTAAACCTGCTTTATGTTGTTTTCTACACATTATCTCACACACAAATTCCATACAGGTCTCAAGGAAGTGATTGTGGCATTGTGAACGTAAACATCCCAACAAACGGGGCTGAGATTGGTGGTGCTTTTGGTGGCGAGAAAGCCACCGGAGGCGGGCGTGAAGCCGGAAGTGATTCTTGGAAACAATACATGAGACGCTCGACTTGGTAAACTCAATCAATCATCTCTTCTTCAATGATGCTTTTATTTCTCAAATAGCTGCAAATTGAAGCTCTTAAGGTGTTTACGTTCCGTTTCTGATCTTTTGCACGTTTCCATGTTTATACGCAGCACTATCAACTACGGAAACGAGCTGCCTCTAGCTCAAGGAATCAATTTCGGGTAGTGAGTATCAAAAACTACCTCAACTTGGGTTCTATTTCTGAATCAAAAGCTATTGCAACATTTCTAACAACCATATAGGGTTTATGGAATATTGCTAAATCACATGTACTATAACACTGTATCATATCCGGGTGGAAATAAAATTCGAGATGAAATACTAAAAATAGCTCAAGTTGGCACATGTTGTTATGTGATGGATTAATATTGTTTATTAAGTTATTTTGGCTGTCATTATCTTCAATATTTGATTATGTGTTCACTGGGTATAAATAAATCAAAGTGTGCTTTTCCAATCCACTAAACTCCAAGTCATATCCCCCCTTCTTTCTTCAAAAAGTTGTTTACCAAATTTATAGCAATAATTTATGTTACTTTTACCATTTTAAGAGACCTCCATGATTGGTGTTCTTTTTTTCTTTTTAATTGACCTTTTCTTAGAAATCGACACCACTTTTTTTCGTCGTTTTGTGCTCTTCAAAGAGTTGAGATTATTAGCCCATTCGTCAATTGAGATTTTCCATTTTTTTAATCCCATTTCCACTTCATATTTTATTTTTTTAATTATTTCTTTAGTCTCATTAGGCCATTACCAGCATATGTTTTCTGACCGAAATAATGGAGAAATTCCTATATCTTGAATAGTCATTTTTCTTTCAAAATAATTTGTCTAAAGAAAAGTTAGAACTAATCGTCAATGAAAAACTATGTGTCCTAGTAATTTGCATGTGATTAGTTATAACAAGTTTAAATGATTAACTTGCTAAATAGATGAAGGGGTGGAAGTGAAACTCTACCCTTATAATTTTTTTTTTTTTTATAATCTTTTAAACGAAGAAAATATATTAACACACATTATATGTATTGGTAAAATGAAATTGGTGATGCAGAGTGATACCATCCAAGAGTGTGGGTGTGGATCATATTAAGATACTTTATGAGAGAGAGAGAGGACAAAGAATTGCATTATTAAGATAAGTGGTTAGCAATTGGTACATTGTGATTGAGGTTTGGTGTAAGAAAATAGATGATTTCATTAATCTTGTTAGTGGGCCCCATCTGTTTCTCTATTATAGAGACGACCCTTCTAGTTGCCGGTCCTCTCCATCCTCCACCACCCATTTGGTCATTCTTCTAGATCCTTCTACGGTGGAGCAGCGGCGGCGATGGCTCCCGGCAACCCTTGGGCCACCTCCTCACTATTACTTTGATCATAATCCAATCTTTATTCAATATTTGGTCATTTTGATTAGATTAAAGATTACTTTATTATAGAATTGCCCCAACTTTTTGTAATAAATCCAACCTCATTAATGTTTTTTTTTCGTAATATAACATTATAATTAAGCTCTCTTGCTCATTATTCAACATCAAGTTGCTTAATGATATGGCATATAAAACTACAAAATTTACAAATCATATAAATATTTAGAAACCCTAAGCCATTAAGCCAAGGTGGTGGGAAGATACAAAATGGCTAGATATGGTTCATGTCACACTCGAAATATGTTGGGCAAAACACTTATGCTCTTATGAATTTGTTTATTAATGTGGGATCAATAATATATTTAGCTTAATGTTATAAGATTGAGACAAGATAAATAAGAAATAACTAAATATTGTGATCTTACACATATTCTACGAATATTGAACACAATTTGCTGACAACAACAGATAAATATCAGATCACGTACAACCATAATATTAAGTATCTATTGAATATTACTTTACACATCAATGTGTAGGGTAATATATTTTTATATATTAATATTATCATGCAAGTTATATACTTATCATGGAATCAACAACAGTTGGACTAGGAGACATAAAGGTGAGGACAATTGTATACTGCTAGCCATGACATGATTCTCAAGAACAGAATCCTAACCATATTATATATTCTCTAAGCAACTTCAAATTTGGTTCCAAAGAAATATAGCAACAAATATCATTAAGTAAAAGATCGAAACGTGATAATTATGAGATCATCGTAACAAAGACTCTCGGGTATGTTTGTTTACGTGACTTAATAATTGATATTGAGTTCACTTTAGATACGTACACTCAACAATTTGGTGTTACCCAGATTTCAAGCAAAAGGGCTAAACCTAAGCACATGTGCAAATCCATCCTAAAACAGAGAAAATCCCTTGTCTTTTTGTATTAAGTATGCAGATGATTAAGATAAACTACTTAGTTTTTAGCAGTATTTTAATATCATATTCATCAATAACATAATTATTCTATAATTACATTTGCTAATATTTTCAAAATTAAGCACTACAATACTGCATTATCAATTTATCATCCCTTTCAATCTTCATCTTTTCTATCTTTGTTTCGACTCAAGCTATGAATTTACCATATTGCCCTCATCCCTTTATTCACATCCTTCATCCATCTCACAGTACACAGAGGCATCAACCAGGGTCAAACTCGGCATACAGCTCTCCGACCGAGTCAAAACGGCGGCGTTCAAGCTGAGTTCGCCTCTCTTGCTTGTGGGACTACTCGGCATTGATCTCAGCGATTTCGGGCTCTCCAAACTTTTTCTCAGAACCTGCCTCATGGCCCGAATTAGATGCACTGTGGGGTCCGGTGGAGGCCTGGAGGCCCGAACCATGTTGCAGAAGCTGAAATGCCGGGCTATCGCTTCATCCGGGCTTATTAGCTTTTGACAACGCACGATCTCGTCTTTCACGGCCTCTGCACAAAGCCCGCAGATCCATTTGCCACCATACCTGATTTCGATTCAACAATTTCAACTCAATTAGACACAATTATCAACAGATCTTCAAATTCTCGAATTGAATTTCTCCGATCGTTACCTTTCGCGAATTGTTTTGATGTAAGAAAGCGTGCATTCCTCTGTGAGCCCGCAGCACTCGCATTTCGCGAAATCCACCTCGATTTGGCCCGAAATTGTACTCACGGGCCCGTTAACTCCATCCGCCGCTGGAGCCGCCATCACCATTGTTTCGTTAATTACACTAGTCGACATCTCTGAAACACCAAATCACGATCAGAATCAAGCCTTCAAACTTAATCATTAAAAAAAAAAACAGAACTAAAAAATAAATAAATTACCAGCTGAAGGAGATCGAGATTGACGCATACAAATTATATGATGTTTGAATAAAAACAGGATGAATTTTCTGAAAAAATCGGGCCTTGTTGTTATCTATCGTTCTTTCTCCCACTCGCCTTCTTCTTCAACCTTAGCTTCTATAGGGACGAAGAATGTAAACATGAAAGACATTTCAGGCAAACTCGATCAAACAAAGAAAAAAAAAGGAAAAAAATTCCTTCGTCTCGATGATATGCTGCCAATTGAAGAGGAATTCAAAACGATTCAATAAAGCTGGGTCGGATTTCGGGCCGTCGTCCACGAAAATTGTTGCTCGTCTTTTTGGGTTTAGAGAGAGGAAAAATTGGAGAGAGAAAGCGATGATTGATGGGTGTGTGTGGAGATGGAGAGAGAATTGATCTGTTTCGCGCCTTTTATTGTGGAAATTGTGGGTGCAATCATTGGCGGTCTTTTAAGGGCGGGGTGGGGTGACACGTCATCACAGAATAGTGAGTAAATTGTGACCTTATCTCAGTGGATTTTGCCAGCACCGCGTTATCTGTGTTTGGAGAGCTGTCCAGTTCTTGTCCTGTCCACAAATGGGCATTTGCCACGTGTACCTGTGGAATTTTATTTTTTGAAAATAGAAATGAAAACTTTATTGTGATTACTATTTATTAATAGAATAATTAGCATTAATTTCGTAATTAGACTTTTTTTAGGTTTCTTGGGCTGACCACCCGTGGGTTTCAATTGATGATGAGTCATCAAATCAAATAAATTAATTACCCGGTATTCTTGATTTATGTGGTCTTTATAAATGATGGGGAAAAATGTTTTTAATCCTCCATGTTTACCTATTAGATTTTTAATCATTTATATTTGAAATATATATATATATATATATATATATATTATCTTTTTACCTGCTTTTTTTCTTTTAATTATAATTTAATTTTTAACACCGATTTTTTTGCTTTTTTTTTCTTTTAATTATAGTTTAATTTTAACAACAAATTTATTATTTTCTTCATCTAAAAGGTCTAAATTAATATTGATTATAAACAAAAAATATTTTTCATCACAAACACACAAAAATCGTGATAATAAAAAAAAAATTCTATTTTCTATGTCATACAAGTTTATATTGATCATACAAGTTTCCTACTTGTATAGTGATGAAACTTATTATCAATATTAATTTAGATTTTTTAGATGAAGAAAATAATAATTTTTTTGTTAAAATTAAATTATAATTCAAAAAAATTGATGTTGAAATTAAATTATAATTCAAAAAATTGGTGTTAAAATTAAATTATAATTAAAAGAAAAAAATAAGTTACCAGATAAAAAGATCAAAAATGTGAAATATAGAGGACTAAAAATCTAATGAGGCAAACATAAAGAACTATAAAACATTTTTTTTTCTCTAAATAATATATTTGGTAAAAGAAATTATGTTGTATTGGTGGCATATTTGTGTATTGTTATACATACAAATATCATATATCATATATACTGAATTATGTTTCTTAATAATCGGCGTGTATGTTTTAACAACATCATGGTTTTTACATAGCAAAATAATAAAATGAAAGCGTGATCAAAGGGGAAATAGTCTGATAGGTGGGAAAATCGTTATCAAAACTATACATTATTTGTATTAATAAAATAAAATATAAGATTGAAAGAATTGAGGTGAATATTTCTCTATGAAAAATTCTTATATATTACTTCCTCAAATTCAAAATAATTGTTGTTTTAGAAAACAAATTTATTTTCAATTTATATATCATTCTCTTATTATCAAAAGGAGTTAATACTTTAATATTTTTTCAATATTGTCTCTTTCTTGTTTTTTTGACTAAACTTTTAGTTAGTGTTACAAGTTGGTTATGCTTAGTAAATGTTGGATAACTTAGTTATTTTTTATACGTGATTATATATATTAAATGCCAGCTATTTTGAAATAGATATATTATTGTTACTATTACTGGATTTTTAAAAATTGGTGGACCAATTTATCGAAGAATAATCTAGGGAGATTCCTTATAATCAAATGACTTCGATAGGCCAATCGCTAATAGTTGAAGTAAGGCAATTGAATTGGGTTGTCTTAAATTAATAAATATTTTTATTATACTATTATTTGAACAGATGAAAAGGATATTGAAAGATTCACAATAATATTTTTATCCCTTTGTAAATGGATATTCCAAATTTCCATATGTTTTCTCCATAAAAAATTAATTATGTCGGTAGCATACTATTATTTGTGATTTATGTCTTACTTTTTCAACAAAACATCATTTCAATTATATTTAAACACACGCATTAGAACCCACATGGGGTTTGAATATGTTTTTCCTTTTTCTATCGTTTTTTATCTTTTAAATTATTATTATTTTGGACGGAGAATAAATATTTCCTCAATTTAAATGATTAAAAAAAAAAAAGGGAGGGGTACCTAGGGAGTATTAATTGATGAAGAAGATGGGCTAAATAAGATAAGAATTCGTGTAATAGTTAATAAATATATTGCATTATTTGGAAAGGGAAACATCCCCACTACCCTATTCCTAATTCCTATGAAAATGAAAAAAAAAATGAGACTATATTTTTATGACATAACCTAATGTTTGGGATGTGTGTTTTATCCAAGCCACGTTTCATTTTTTGTATTTTAATTATTTATGTAATAAATGCTGCATTTATTTTATACCATCCCTAAATGTTGAAAAACAGACAAAGTTCCTCACATGGCTGTCTCAATTTATATTGCTCTTGCACGTTTCATTTGGTTTCATTGGCCGATCTTCTTTTTGTTTTTATTTTAAATAGTAATATAATAATGGTTAAATATTTATTAAAATTATATATTTCCTTGTAATCAAGAAATATGTCCCTTTGAATATATTAGGACGTGAATTTCATGCACTGCACATTCATTATATATTATCGAACGTACTTAACATTTCATATAAAATTAGATTTATAAAACCATTTTAAAGAATCATATCCAAAGAAACCAAAAAAAAAAAGGAGAAAATGAATGCATAGCATAATGACAAATGGTTGGATCTAAAATCCCAAAGCAAAGGTTTGCCATAAAAAAATGGGACAAGGTATTGGTAATGTTGTTCTGATCCAAAAAATGTCTATTTTTTGTCTTCCAAATAAATGAAAAACAACACTACACTGTGTTAAATCTAAAGTACATATATCCAGGCCATTTCCTATTTAATTAGGGCATATTTAATTTTAAAGGGACATTAAATTGCGTGTCACATTTGCCCATTTCCTACTTCATCTATCATCTTATTTATGAGGAAAAGAAATCCCATTATACATGTAGGTCTCAATTTCTAAATATGATATGATCCTACTATTTTTTTATATTAATTGTTTTCCACCTAATATTGTAATTCTTGGTGATTATTAAAGGTCATTATTGATGTGAAAATGTAATTCCGTGTAATGTCGATATCTCAAATGATTCTCATCTAATAATTTTATAGTAAAAGATCATTGTTGAATTACAGTTTCATTTCAAAACATATCACTTACATTCAAATTCTTTAAACGTGATTCCTTTTCCATGTGACCTTCTTATAAGAGAGTGATGTGACCTTCTTATAAGAGAGTGATTCTTGAAGTTGTAAACAACTGATTGCAAAATCAACTATGTGATTAAGACCTATGTCCACAGGATATTAAACTATAAAAAAATTGGTAATATAATATTGCCCCACATGTTCAACAGATTGCGTGCATGAAGAAAGATATGCATTAATAATCATCATTAGGAAAAATAATAATTAAATAAAATTTGTTGAATTATTAGATTTTCAAAATCTCAATCATCAAGCAATGTGTATGTGTTTCAATCATTCAAGAAGCATTTGTATGCATTATTAATTAAAAGCCAACCAATATCAGTGATTGATTGAGCGAATAATTTATGCTAGAAAATATATGAAAATTATTCATAAAGTTTGATCTATACACCCCTCCAAAAAAATCTAGGTATCGAAATTATAAGTAATTTAAGTTTTATTTTATATTGAAAATAGTGTATATTGAGAAAAAAAAAAAAAAAGGTATTTGAAAAATTAATATACATCTTAAGATTA
This sequence comes from Scutellaria barbata, assembly GCA_028654395.1. Taxonomy (NCBI): domain Eukaryota; kingdom Viridiplantae; phylum Streptophyta; class Magnoliopsida; order Lamiales; family Lamiaceae; genus Scutellaria; species Scutellaria barbata. Next base: position 710,904 of record CM053645.1, on the reverse strand, counting down.
TATATTGTGGCTAGGTGGAGATCTTAATCCTACTTGAAAAATGTCCAAAACAGGCAAGTAAGCTCAAGAATTTGATTCTTGTAAGTAAAAACAAAAAAATTAAATTTGGGTTTCTTAGTTAATTATTATTATTACATTTAACTATACTATAATCTTATCATCTTGTTGGTTAATTTTTAGGCCCAAGTTAAATAGCCCATTAAGAATCTGAATCATGAGGCCCAAGTTCGAAAAAGCCCACGAATAACATTATAAACATTCCATATCCTTATTATACATTATACATTTACACTAGAATTGTAACGCAAAGCTATCAACTTTAGAAGACTCTTCAAAAAAGAGTTCATTAGGACATGAAACAATAATTTATGAAAATCTTGGATATTTTCTTTCTTTTACAGGCAATTGTACGTGTGACGTGTGGAATTTAAAGATGAAAATGGAATTTAAACATATACACTGAGTTTATTGACAAAAATAATAATTACAAGACAAAACAGAGAACTGCAAATACTTTTACATTTTAGTAAAAAATCAAAAGTTCAAGAAACTCTAACTTTTGAAATGTGTGAAATCATGCTCCATTTCTCTCCAGTTTCCCTGTTGTACTGTTCCTGCAGAAGTGTACAATTGTCGATACGCAGTTTCCTAAGCATCGACGTTTGGAGGAGAAGAGACGGCAGTGCCTTCAGCTTGCTGCAACGCGAGATTTTCAAGCACCGGAGACGAGGCATGATCTTCAAATCTTCATCATTGCTATTCAACTCCCACTCTTCCCAACTTTCCATGTTTGAAATCTTGAGTGTTTTCAGACTTGGGAATGCTTTTATGTTGTTATCATCTTCAACATGGACTCCCAAGAATTCGAGGTCAAGAAAGTTTACACTTTTCATGCTCTCCAAGTGGAGTGTCACAAGGGATGGTAATTTCCCTAAAGGAGGCAAGTTTGTGCAGTTTTGGCAATCTTGAAGAGACAGTTTGCTTAAGTTGGTCAGTTTCATGATCCAATGGGGGAATTTAGTACCTCCATATGAACTGATCTGCAAAGATTGCAAGTTTCCGTGCACTTCAAGAGCTTCAATGACCTCATCTTGTTGTCTACTTTGGGTTGAAGGGCTGAAATCCATTTCCAAACAGGAGAGGTGAGTTTTTTTCGACAGCTCAGCTTTTCTCGCCTCGTCTGCATCTACTGCATATCCTAGCCCTTCAATCTTGAGATACCCTCGAAGGTTGTTAAGATTCTTTAACTCTTCTAGTCCGCACGTTGCTTCTCCTCTGTCATTGACTCGAATGATGATGAATTTGTTGAGTCTTTGAAGTGATCTTAAGTTGCCAATCCCTTTTGGCAGTGTCTTTAGGCTATCAGTATGATCAATCTCGAGATGTCTTAAGTTGACTAACCTGGAGATTTTCGAGGGTAATTTCCGGAGATGGTCACAGGCACAAAGCTTCAAAGTTTGCAAATTGTACAAATCACATAGTGTCTCTGGTAACTCACAAATGGGGTTATGAGATAGGTTGAGGTGCTTCAACTTGTTCAGATTACCTATTTCTTTCGGAACTTCACCTATCCTGTTTCGACTCAAATCCAGCGCCCTGAGGCTCTCTAAACGACGTATCATATCAGGGTCGATTTTGTCAAGTTGGCTTATAATAGGTGGAGAATCATAGAAAGATTGAACCCAAAAGGTGAACAGCTTTTCCACGTTTGGAACGTTGGGAAATAGAGTGTCGTCTGCTCGTACTATGGTTAGGTGACGAGCCCTCATGAGGGGTGATTCCATTCTCCGTTGGAAATCATTATTCAACTCGATCACAGAGCACTCATTCTTGGAAAGATAACGAGCAAAATCATGGACCATATCATGCATCTTAACACTTACAATCCTATCCCCATTGTTCTTATCTTTCACAAAATCTTGAAAGAAAGACCTCATTGCAAGGGTATTCAAGTAATCTTCCCCAATCACTTCCATCTCTGCATTTTCAGTGGAAGTAAGGTACCCTAGTGCCATCCAAAGCTGGATCAAGTTATCCGCCTTGATAACATGATCCTTCGGAAAGAAAGCACAAAACGAGAAGCATCGTTTCATGGCAGAGGGCAGATCACAGTAGCTCAACATCAATGGAGGAAAAAGCACTTCAGCTTCTTCCAATCCCCAGAACTCACTGCTCAAAACATCCTGCCAATCTTTCAACGAGTTCTTGAACCTCATCAGGCTCCCAATCGTCTTGATAGCAAGAGGCAACCCTTTGCACTTCCCCGCTATCATCCTCCCGACACTCTCCCACTCCTCTGTCTTCCGCTCACAAAATGCCATCTTCTTGAATAAAGACCAAGAATCACCTTCAGACAAACTCCCCAACACAAGCTGGTGGGTACTCCCCATAGCTTTCCCCATAGCTTTCGAGACCCTCTCACTTCTAGTGGTCACTAGAATCTTACTACCAGAAGCACCAGCTTTGAGAGAGCTGAAAAGCTGCTCCCATTTCCGGAAATCCTCTGTCCAAACATCATCTAAAACGAGCAAGAACTTCTCCCCTTCCACATAGTTCCTAATCTTTCTCACAACAGTTTCAAGCTCAAACAAATACGGAGCATGACCCTCAATGTCTTCCAGTATAGCTTTCGCGACACGAACCTCATCAAATGGGTCCGAAACACACACCCAAATCCTCCTATCGAAATGCTTCACATCACTAGAGTTATAAACCAACTGTGCTAGAGTGGTCTTACCAATGCCTCCTAATCCCACAATAGAAACCACATTTACACCATTTTCTTGATTCTTATCAGATACCAATTTGCTTATCAAAGTTTTCATGTCCGAATCCCGGCCCTCGATATCCGAGACATCAACAAAAGAAGCAGACTTAGGCCTATCAACACAGTCACTATCCAAATTCTCATTGAACTTATACCTATCTTTCTCAGCAGCAATATTCACAAGCCTTTCATTGATTCTCTTGATCTTAAGAGATATATCACGGCGATGAAGAACTGTATTAAAACCTAAACAAGGTAAATTGAAGAGAGAGAATACCTTGCTCTTGCTTGTAGGGCTTCCATGGCGGTCAATCTCCGCCTTCCGCAATGCTGTAATCCACTCCGACAGAACATCCTCGGTGTCGTAGGAAACATCCTTAAGGTTCTCGAGCCAGATTTTGACTGCATCTTCCTTCACCTGTCGCTTCTCGGCATCGTCGAGCACAGCTTTGATTAGTTTGAATTCACTCTCGAGTTTTCTGAATTCTTTCTCCACTCCGCACACTAGTCTCACTTCTTGCCGAATCTGTTGCTCCATGATTGCAGCAACCTGAGTGAGGATCACTGTGATAATTGCATCAGACATGATTGAAAACGGCGTCGTATAATGGGGAAAACAAGGATTCTGAACAAGATTGTGCGAAGGGTAATTGATTGGTTGATGAATCAAGAATACTAGCAACAGCAATATATATTTATATTTTTGCAGGAAAAATATTGGAAATTGGTTGGGAAATTCCTGTGGTGGGTGCTGAAGCTACACGAAAATAGAGGAAGACTAAAAGACTTTTTTTTCCTGGAACGCGTTAAGCAGGAAAGATCATGGAAAGTTTTCACCCACTTTCCTTGTTATTTCAGAAAAAAAAGCTCAAAGACTTAAACTTCAAGAGGAGTTGTTTGTTGTATTGTGCCTGCAGATGCAAAATGTGAGCATGGAAATTAGTTTTTTTTTTTTTTTTAATTTTATGATTGATTCAGAGTATATATATATATATTTGTTGACCGTAATGCAAGGTCGTTCCACTTTTAACGACGATTCAAAGAACTGAAAAGCGTTCCACATATGGACCAAGATTACAGGTTGTCAGGGATAAAAATATCGGTATCGATGAAAATATTGATATCTCAATTTTATGGAAATATCGGGAAAATATCGGTAAATATCGATAAATATCAAAAAAATATATAGGCCATTATTATATCGGTTACATGAAAAAAATGAAATATTGAAAATATATCGAAGATATTTCCGGATATTTTCATCGTTGCAGGTTGTCAACTCGGCTCATTATCGACCATGACATTAATCCTAAACCCTAGCATCCAATGACTTAAATCTCCTACAGCATCCACAATCATTCATTTTAGAGTATTTTTAATTAAAATAAAAGAAGTATTAATTAATATACATGTGTTATAAAATATGTATTTTTGTGTAATTATAAATGTATTAAGATATAAGAATGACATTTTTATGCCCTTTTTAATTATTAGCTAATGATTGACATTCTCTCTTCTCTTCAATTAATGCATTTTACTTTTTTTTTTCTCATCTCATCTCAATATATTTATTTTCTTTACTTTTTCTATACAAACAAATTATTTTCTTTTCTTTCCTATACAAACAATTTATCATTTTTGTATTATTTATACATTTTATTATAAGTTGAATTTTTCTAATGTAATAATTAAAAAATTCTCTATACAATTTGCACTAAAATTAATACAACAAGTAAAGAATTAATATGAATTGATATAAATAATAGAATAGGAATGGTAGATAATAACCACCATTCCTTTGAATTTGGTAGAAATTGAAATGGTGGTTCAAACTACAAAAGGTAATTCAATTATAATTAATCTAAAAAAAATACAAAGATTTGGAGTAAATGTTAATTTATTATTAATTATATTTTAATATGAATTGAAAATTATTAATGTCATAATTAATTAATCCAACGTACAATTTTGACACGATTAAAAAAATACAGATAATAAATAATTACTTTAAATTAATATAAATAAAAATAAAGAATAAAAATTAGTGAATCATGAGATCCATATATAATAATTGTATTTATGTTAAATTGATATAAACATATATTTTTTTAAAATAAATATTTTTAATTAATGTAGGATCCATATTAAATAATATGCTAATAATCCACTAATGTAGATGCTACTCCAAACTAGTGTTATTGCTCTTTTTGTGAGAAGTCCGATCAATTAAGTTTGACAAATCTTTGGGACAGAAGGAACCAATAGGAAATCAATCATTACCACCATAAAAATAATCTTATTGAATGCTTTTATGGCATTTACAACCATTGACAAAATTTTGAGTAATATCTACATCATCATTTGATTAACTATAACTTTTATTTTTTTACTTTTTCAATTGTGTTACTGGTTCTACATTATTTGGATAACTACAATCAAATTATATTTTTTCCAAATATTCTTATATTTAATTTGAAAATTTTTATCATCTAAAATAACTTTATATTTACAATTCCGTGAATAAAATAAATATTATTTTTTTAAAATTTAGATTTTTAAATATATTGTAAAAAAAATCTTATAAATGTTTTTCGACATATTTGAACTAATTATTAAAAAATCAACTTTGTCATAGTTGTTGTCTCAAAATTGGAAATAAAAGATTTTAAAAAAAATAAAAATGAATATCGAAGAACAATTAGTATTAAAATACAAGGCAATTTTGAAAAATTAGGAAAAGGGGAAGAAAAAAAAAAGGATTAAAAGCGAGTACATGGGCTACAATACGCATTTGTAAATGCACGCTCCAATCACAGCTATACGACTTTGAATCTTTTTTTTTTTTTTTTTAGTTCACAACCCTTAACCAAAGGCAATTCTCAATTTATAACTCATTCTCTTTAATTCTCTACAATGCATATGTAGTTATAATTACCTAACCATAACCCCAATAAATCTCCATTATAAGTGTTCTTAGAAGGGGTTTGAATGAATTTATTGAGCCTATGTCTTAAATGTGATTGATGGTGGCATTTAAATTCTTATGTTTAAAAAATAGGCAAGAGGACAGAGTCAACTGAAGAAACATCATAGAAATTTCACATCCCTGCTCTTGTTTGTTACAGAGAAAAACAGCTCGATGACTTTAATATCAAACTGGGGTCTTTCAATAATCTTATTTCTTGCATTGTGGCTACAAATACAAAGTATAGAAAAATAAAATAAAAAATTCGAATACAATCTATTGTACACATTTCTTAGTAAACTCAATCTGCTAAAACAAAATTATATCAAAAAATTAAGACATTTTTACACCTAAACGTCGTCATCTGCAAACAACTGCTCTAGAACTAAAGCCTCAAGATCTTCAGGTGAGTGCCTGGCGTTCCTTTCAAGTATGGGCTTTGTTTCAGGATTAGTCCTAAAGTTTTCTAGAAAGTTCTTGTAAGCCGGGACCAAAATCGCGGACATGGAAACACGAACTTGATCTCTGAGTTGCAAATCCACGACTCTCCAAAGCGAATGAACAACCCGAATCTCTTCAAACATAGCGTTGAACTCACTTAGTCTCTTCTTGATCGCTTTCTTAGAAGGCCTCGATTTGAAACACCCATTAATGTAGAGACCCTTTTCTTGAAAACAGCCCAAGAACTTATTGCAAGTTGATGTTTGATAATTTGTCCTTGCAGAATGCAGATAGCTGTTTAACTTAGCCAGATATTGATCACCAATCATCTGTTTCAACTCGTTTGATCCTTCAATCTTCCTCAAAATGTAACAAACGTTGTTCATCATGAAAACCTGAGCTAAAGAGGGCTCTTCATATCTTGTACACTTCCTCTCAAGATTCTTAAGTAGAACCTCGAAGATCAAGATCAAATGAAGCTCAAGAAAAGTACGGTTATGCCTATAATTGCCCCACAAATCACCAAAATCCAACGATGGAGATGACTTGATCAACCTCGTTAGCAACTCCTTGTTACTTACGATCACGTTGATCTGTTCCATTACATGCTCTGTAGAGCGATGAACACCTCCTCGTTCATCATAAGCACCAGAAATCTCCTTAACAATAGCATCCTGCAAATCGTACATCAGTCTCCCAACATCATCCTCAATGCTTGACAATGTTACTGCAATACTATCTCGAATCCCTTTCCCATTTTCTGATTCGAAAAGAGAGTTAGCACTCGGTAACACCCAAGAAAACGCATCGTATACGCCCAAGACACTTCCCATTTTATCATAAGGTTGTTTACTCAAACTAATAGCCTCTGCAAATCCAAACAAACCAACAGCAAAATCCTTAACAGTTCCCACAAAACACTCATCTTTCACAACACCATTTCCAAGATTCTGAAATATTTCATTACACAGTCTCTTCTCTCTCTCAAACAATATTCTAACACAAATCTTGGAAACCTGGATCCATAGCTCCATTTTCACTTTCAACTCATCAGGCATATATCTTCTTGCATTGTTTTTACTATACCCACCGATCAACTCATCGAAACGAAGCCGTTTCAGCTGAGATTGAAGACTAGACTTTCTAACACTCTTGTAAGCCTTAACACATTCCCCAATTTTGCCACTAGCATTCATTCTTTCAGCTATATTTCTCAGATAAGTAATCACATCGTTACTTGGAGGTTCGGAGATAGTGTATTCCTCGTACCTGAATGCATAGGCTGTGCTGTCGGATATGGAGCTGCACGTGGTCGAAATCGGGCCGGCTTGGTGATCGGCTTGTCGGCTCAGAACCGCGTCGAACTCGGCTCGCAGCCGGTCCATGGCTGTGGATATCAGCTTGCCGTTGGAGCCGGATTTTTGGAGTTGGTCGACGGCTTGCATGTACTGGCTTATTTCGCGGCGGCCGGAGTCGAAGATCAGCTCGCGAGACGGCTTTGATCGCCACTGGGAGATGGTTTCAATGGCGGATTGTTGGGATAGTGACGACCCCATTACAGTTTGGAATGTTGACACGATAGATTTCAGCATCAAATTCCAAAAAACGGAATCTTGTTTCAGTTCCTGAAAATCTTGAAGGCTTTTCTTGAGAAGGATTGCTCACTTGATGAATATTCAAACAGGTGTTCGACGAAATGTCCACAAAAAATAAAAATAAAAAACAAAATTCCTATTCTTTCTTTTTTTTTTTTTTTTTAATAATTTGTTTTGTTGGTCATATCAATCATACAAGGTGATTTAAATAAATCTAATAATCTGTCTTTTTTTTTTTTTTTTTGGATTAAACGCGTTTCAAAAATATATATATATTGGAGAACCACACGAAATGAACACGCCTTAGAAGAGAATGCTTCCATTGATCAGCTGACTTGGAAGACTTTATTGGAAGAAAAGGTCAAAAAAAAAAAAAAAAAAAACAACAACATGGGCATTATGTAAGAATCCAACTTGTCATTTTGATAATTTATTTTAGAACAGTGTTTGTAGAAACTAGATAATTGAATCATGAGTGTGTGTGGGACAGGTCTGGCCCGATTTGGCCTGAATTCGCATTTAGATTTTTTATTTTTTTAATATCATAATATTTTTGTTATATGAATATAATTTTTATGTTATATAGTAGGGATGAATCTTTATATTATAATAATTTAATTTTTTATGTTATATTAATATAATTTTTATGTATTTAAAGAATAATATAAAAGTTATATTATTATAATTTAAAGGTTTAAAAGGTATTATAAGTTTGAAATACACCTTAAAAGTCAAACTAGTAAAAACATAAAGGTTATGTGTATAATTAAAAGGTTAGGTTCACCAAACTAATAGGTTAGAAGAACATAATTGTGAAATTAGGGTTTGAGCACAGATTTAAGGCACGTGTGTATGTGAAATACACTCGTGGATCGAGTCAACCCAAATGTACGAATCTTGGATTCGTACACCTGATTTATAAGAACATTTGTGTTAATTTTAATGGACAAATTCAGTTATTAATTAATAATTAAAATATCAAATTTACAAACCATATAATCACAAAAATTTATATGTTATGCGACTGCTTATAAATGTAAAACACATACTTATAACCGTAAAATGCATATTTATATAACACATACTTTATTAAAAAATAAAAATACATACTTATACCTATATTATGCATATTTATACCTATATAATGCATTTTTCAATTTCATCGTAGGATAAGATTGTCTCAAAAAAAACCAATTGTTTGCCAAATACATTTATATAGTTACTTCAACATTAGTTTAGAATATGCTATCTTTGAATAAGAAACCCCTAACATCTATAAAATATAGAATGAAATGTATATGTAGTAAAAGACCCTCAAAATTCTTGATCTTCTAAGCAAAAGTTATGAGCTGGACATATTTGACCAGTGTATACACCATCTCTCTTATTAAAAGGCCAAGTATTTATTAAACTATATCCCTTTCTTTTTTAAATTTATTTTATTGGTGATGGAATGGAGCTATGTTGACTCAACCGATAAGGTTTCTCATTGGAATATAAGTTAGTTTGGAAAGTCTTTGACAGAATTTAATGGAAATGTCTTGTAAGATCAAATATTTATAATTGCTTATAAGTGGTTTTATTTCAAGTTAAGAATTTTTTTACTTCTACAAAATGTTTTATGGAGGCCTTAAAGTACCTAATGAGAAAATAAGTAAATGGTTAAATTAAATGAGTTTATACTTCAAAAGATTTTTAACATACTTAAGATATGTGAACTAGTAGGATATTTTAAAGTGCTTAAGTAGTTAAAAATTAATATATTTAATAATATACTTTGAAATGTAATGATTTTAACGTTGATAGAATTACATACACATTTGAATTCCATTATTATCAATTTTTTATCACCTTCTCCATGTTTGGAAGAACGTCTTTTTTTTTTTTTTTTTTTACTTTTAAAATTACAGATTTTATTTGATCAAAAATAAAATAAAAATTAGTTCATTAAAAAAAAAATTGGAAGAAACTTTTTTCGAATGTTTAATTTTATTTTGAGGGGTGAAATTCTAGGACTACAAAATCAAAGTTGCTACATTGGGTATATTTGGGCTAAAGTCTTACATTTATTCTGGCTCGATTAATTGGGCCCTATTTGTTGAGTTGAAAAAAGTCTACTTTAGGGCTTAAATTGGGCTTAGGACTAAAGAACATAACTCCCTTATACGCCCAAGACCACACGAAATTGAATTGATTGTAGAAAGAGATTTCTACCTGATAATGTCCCCACTATTATTAGACATTAGAATTGATAAAACTAAATAATTTTTCTTAAAAAAAAAAAAGAAATTATATGCAAGTCATTTTTCTTAATTAACAGAAAGAGGACGAGCTTATTACTCAATTTCTTATTATCTAAATATAAACTAGACAAAAACTCCATTTTTTTCAAAATAAATATTGTTTTAGTTACACATAAAAAGTAATCGAAAATAAATATGTTATTATAGGATTTCAAGGAAGATTTGCTCATATTCTACTAAAACTACTCTCATGTACTACTCTCAAATTAAATAAGATACAAAATAATTATTGAAAATTTATCTTTAATAATTATACTTAAATACAAGTAAAATAGTTTTTATATCAACTTTATTAATCGATGTGCAAAATATTAAAACAATTTTTATTTTAGAATAGAGGAAATAATATATATCTCAAACCCATGAAAGATCATATAAATTCATTTACAGTTTTTCGTTAAAATATAATGAGTTTAAATTTAAATAATTCCCAAAATAACAACAAGCTACCAAAATTTTCCAACAAATTATTGCAAACATATTGACTTTACATAGAATTGGACCATTCTAATATCTTCCTTTATGTCTCACCTAAAATGTGAATGGATGGAAGGAAGGTTCATCTTATTCCAAAAAAAAAAAAAAAAAGGAATATTTGATTGGATTTAGTTGTCACATTTTATATTTTGTCATTAAATAAATGAATTGCAGCAACATTTTGTCAGATATCATCAATAGATGTTATTTAAGTATAGACATATCAAATATAACCCAAAAAATCTGGGAAAATTCCTAATATTGCCAGCACAATTAATTTTTGATGGACTATGCCCAATGTGGATCAACTATTATAATGTACCAAAATTAATAATTAAGTAGATTATTAAATTAATTTGTCAAAAGATATATACAAATTTTCAAACAAGTGTTGCCTACCTCACATGCATTCACCCAAACAATCCCTTTTGGGCTATTTTCAATTCAATTAGCGAACATGATTTAATGGGCCCCTTGATATTTTTTAAATCAAAAAAATCAATGAGGGCCACATGTTGTTCCACGTATCATTTATTTTCTTGATAGTTCATTATCATTGGCCACTTTTCATGAGAAGTGGACACTAGTGCTTAATTTATTTATTGACCAATTTGTTGTCAGTTTGTGGTTATATAATATAATATATGTAATTTTTCAACAATAATTTAGATAAATCAAGTAAGGTCCATGATGCACTTAGAATGGGCTAATTTTTCCACAAGAAATAGAAAAAGAGTTGTTCTATCTAATCTCATTTTTTTCCTCATCTTCTCACTATACAAATGGGGAACCCAGAAAGTGGCTTTTTTTTTCTTTTGTTTGAAGTTGTGTTTCCTATTTTAGGAATTGGGCATATTTTAAAAGGTTAGAAGTATCTTTTTTCCATAATAAGTGAGAGTTTTGTGTCGTGTGATTGGAAAATTCTATTTGTATAGATACGTAGATTTAGATTTGGAAAAAAAAAATCATTTATAAGAACTTCTCTTTGGATAATTAGTGATTTATATGAGATCAAGTTTTTCGAAATATATTCTCACAAGATGTTTGACTGGGACCATCATTTCATTTGGAAAATAAAAAATATCATGCTCTTTCAAAATGATTTCCATGTGCCAAAAAAATAATATGAAAGTGTATCTACTACTTAATCAACAATTTATGGCTTATATATATACATGTATATTGCCATAATCTCTCTCCCCCTCTATATCTCATTCGATGAAAATAATCAAAAATTAGTATTCAACTTAAATATCGATGTATATAATGTAATTTTGCAACAGATGAAACCACATTTTTACTATATTTTTAAGTTTAAAATACTAATTTTATGTAGATGGTTATAGTTGGATCTATCGATCTTGATTAATCAAGCCAATCAATAACTTATCTTTTGATAATGAATTACTTTATAGAAAATACATATTTATACGTGTACATTTTTTGAAATCATAATTTAAAACAAAAAAAATCCAAAATAATTTAAAAAAATAATAGCAACATGTTCACATAATAAAGTACCCATAGCACGATAGGGACCAACTTGTAAGGCCAGCAGAAGATATCCCCAATTCATTAATTACGGCATTGATTGAGTAGTCACACCATAAATAAATATATTTATTTATTTATTTATTCATGGACCATCTAATAATTTAACTATATTTGCTCCGAATTGGTCTAATCATAGCGAAATTAATAGTTTCAAGAAAAATCCAAAATAGCAAAATATCACAAAGTTATAATTTTTTTTGGCTGTTATAAGGTCTTTTATGAAATATTTTAATCCTTTTATTTATTCTAAAACTTAAATTGCTTAAAGAAATTGAAAATATAAACCAATCACTCCTTATTTAAAATGTTTATATTTAAGTGTCTTTGTCATGTTACAAGCAGATGTAAACAACAATGAGATTGACATTGAAAGTATATTTGATGTTAATAATTCAAATTTTTCAAATTCAGAATTCTTTAGCATACTTTAGAACTATTTAATTTTCGAGTCAATGATATTATTTATTTGTTTATTTATTTCAATCATACTCCAAGTTTCCAATATCAATATCAATATAGGCAATGTGGTGGTTGGACATCACAGCTATTTAGAATTGGCCAGCAACCTCCTATTTTAATGATTTTCAGTTATTTGTTGGAAACAATGTAAGAAATTGGGTCACCCGCTGTCTGATAACCAACAGATCTTCTATTTTATTTTGATGTTTCATCTCGTATTTTATTTTTTTTAATTTACTAAATTTTTAATTCATTATTATATGATATGAGATGGTTATTTTGAAATATCAAATAAAATCTTAATTAAAAATTAAAAATCTTACTTTCTATAATAAAACGAAATTATATTCATGAAATTGTCTCTGTAATATAATAACTATATGTTAAAAAAAAAGATTAATCATCTCAAAACTAGAGATCTATAAGTGGTCATTGATCTCAAAATTCGAGATTTTAAATTGATTTTGAACTTTGAGATCAATTAGATCTCGAAGTCCAATAATCTCAAAACTCTTAAAATGTTAGAAGTGAAAGTTATGGATAATAATCTAATTCTTTAATGAAGTCAATTTTAATTATATCATGAATGGTATAAATCTCACCATCACTGATAATATCAACAACAAATTAAAATAACTTAGTAGAATTTGATATTAATGATAATTTATTTAAATTTATGGCAGACAAAATCACTATTAAATACTCAAGAGTAGCCCCCAATAATTAAGCAAAGTACTTATGCTTAACTTAAATTATCTGTCAAGTTAAATAGCCTAAATTCCATTCTATTAACATCAGTCAACCTAAACATGTCATCCTTATCTTTATAATAATGCAGCTTTGCACAAGAGACAAGCCTCCAATATAATATTGTCTTCAGACATACTTTGTAAACACTTTGGAGTTTACTTTCTCTAAGGTTTTGCTAATTGCATTTTGGCCCCCCACGTTTGCAACTCTTTTATGATTGCTTTTGAAAAAATGTTTCCATTTTACACATAATTATGTCTTACAATGGACATCTATGTTTTTTTTTTTTTCCTTTAGGACAAAAGCAATGGTATCTTTTCAACCATAATTAGAATGGTAAATTGATTTTTTACCATAACATATATTATATCTGTATTTTTTTCATAAATAAAAAAATGACAATTTATCCTTATTGATATGACATAAATAAAGTTTTACATTATATCAGTCAACAATCACACATACGAATGTACGGATTATTTAGACCTGTCTTTTAAATTGTGATAAGGAAATAAAAGCATCATATGTAAAACTTAATTTTATTTGATTTTATGGTAAAAAAAATGAATATTATAAGTGGGACAAAATGTATAGATCACCTATTGAATATAGCCATGTAGGTGCAATGTTGTCAAAGTAAAGGGCCAAAGAGAAAAATGTCACTATAAGTTGTGCTATGATTATGATTAAATCCTCCTTGACTATTGTAATTTTCATTTTTTTAATAAAATAAATTAATAGTACACTGCAGAGCACACTGGGGATGGACACATGTTGGGTTTATATGGATTTTGGCAGAAAATATTGGGATCCAGATAAAATTTTGTTGATGAAACTCTGCATCTTTTATTTTGTGTAGTTATTTAATTAATGCACATTGTCTATTCATTCATTATATCATAACTGTACTAATTAATTGAATTTATGGTAAAACACAGTTATATAAATATTTGAGTTGCAATTCAACTTACTTGTTTTATAATTCGAATCACAAAGTAGGATAAAATTCCCAGTGACATTTTAACCGCTCTATTTTATGTTAAATCAGTTTATCACTACAACTTTAAATTTGAAAATGACATAACTTTGATTTAAAATAGCCTACACCAATTCAAAAGTCAAAATATGGTATATTCTTTTTATTAATACCTTTTTATAACATGATATTACCAAATATATGTGTAATGAACATTATCAAATTAAATATGATGGGATTTGGGGTTTTTTTTTTTTTTTTAAACTGGTGAAATTAGTCAATTCTTGTACTAAAAACATAACTTTAGCTTACATTGTAAGCATAGATGTATCGTTTCTAATTGATCTGACAATAAAAAACTATTTTTTTTCTCATCTTTTATAATTGTATTTTTAACTGTAAATTTTGACTATAATCCATGAGAGGCTGCACATAGTCATCATGTCAAGTTGCTATCTCATGCTATTAGAGATGACACATAATCATGAGAAAATACTATGGGTTAAAAAACACTTTTGAGTGCATTTGGGTAAAGATGTTAAAAATAATCCATTTTAAAATAAATGTTGTTTTGAATTTTTGTCATGAATTAAAGAATATAAAATTTAAATAAATATACACTTTACTAATCCAGAAATTTATAATGCAAATTTGGAAAGTGAATCAAATTAATTTTATAAAAAGTATCACATAAAATCCCTAAATTTTAGTTTAGAAATATTAATAAGGATAATTTGAGAATAAAATTGAATAAAAATCTAAAATGAAACTTAATATGAAATAAAATTAAATTACAAAATGATAATTATTTTAAAAGGGAGGGAGTATTTTTTTTAACAAATGAACTAAAAATATCAGTTTACGTTACAAGAAAAAAATAACACTCTTTATTGTTTCCTTTTTTAAGGTTTCAAAAGTAGGGAGGCATAATTCCTAATTCTGGTTTCAAAAGTAGGGGGGCTAATATGCAAATACCCCAACTCCAAGGGCACATACAGCAAAAACACCATAATTAAACCAGAGCAATTAAATAATCCATCTCTACGTAAAAAGCTCAGGTTCATTCATCTTCCAAACATTTCATCCAAAAAATCGAGAGTTGTTCGGCGTCGATTCTTCCCAGTCTTCGCCGATACTTCCCTCCGATCAAATTCCGGCATTCTCTTTCTTCATCCTCACATCATCGATCGGAAATGGCGGCGGAATTTTCCACGGCGGTTGAACTCGGCCTCACGCTATCCAAACGAGTCTACTACGGGAAGAACGAACCGGCCGTCGTGGCCGCGCCGCCGCGTCCTGCGTCGATGACGGCGGAGACGGAGAGTTTTCTCCCGACGGCGCCGATGGTGTACGCGGAGATTAACGAGCCGGAGATAGTGGATAATCCGGATGTTCCGAGCTACCAGCCGTACGTTCACGGCAGGTGTGATCCGCCGGTGTTGATTCCGCTGCACATGCATGGTGTGTCGATGGAGGTTGATTGCTATTTGGATACAGCGTTTGTAACCGTTAGCGGCGCGTGGAGAGTACACTGTGTCTCCGCGAATAAGAGCTGTTTCTGCCGCATTGCTGTGCCGATGGGCGAACAGGTAGCTTTTCGAATGCATATTTTACTCGTTTTGTTGTCACCTAACAAATAAAATACATCAATTGCATTATTTAATATCTATAAACATAAACATCAAAGAAGCGCCTAATGAGCGCATTTTATGTGTTATTTTATGAGTGTATCGAATCAAAATTATATATATATATATATGATCGCAAATATATACTTTGCATATGGGTTAAAGTTTTTCACCCATTTTCAGAAGACATTATATTTTTCATCTTACAACTAGTAATAATAAATAACTTTTTTTATCCATTTCAAGGTAAAATCACAATTCACTTTTCTAATAAGTCCTTATAAAAAATAACTTTATTTTATCAATTTTTTAACAAAGTCACTATTCATTAAGAGTAATTTCTACATTTAACCCTACACAATGAGTAGAAATGTTGTTTATTATAATAATTGGTAGAAAAGTAAATTCCCCTATAAAAGTAAATAGTTTGAGGCATATATATATATATTGTGTATATTTTTGACATTTAGTGTTTTTTACTGGATCCGGCCTTTATAGTATCCATTTTGCCATATCTGAGGAATACAATGTTGATTAGGGAAAGACATTTACTGTAATATTGCTTAAAAGAGGACAATACCAGCAGACTATAACTGAAAAATGCACAATACTTTTTGCTATAACTTTGATTGTTTTCACTTTTCATTGAGAATTATTTGGCTAACAGGGTTCAGTTCTAGGTGTAGAAGTTGAAAATCCTTCGAAGTCATTCAGAACAGAATTGATTTCACTGGAAGATGCTGCTGATGCAGCCAAAGTAGCTACCAGTAAAGATGGATTCCTGATAAAAGGCCAAATATACACTGTAAAAATTCCTCAGGTAACTCCCAATTTAAAGAGAGATTATGAAAAATACTACTTAAACACAATATTGTGCAAAATGGTCCTTTTCTTACATTTTCAATTACTTTACCTGACCTTTTCTTGCATTTTTATTTATATTTATTTTTAAATTCCAGGTTGCTGGAGGAACAGTTCTAAGAATCACAGTGAGATGGTCCCAGAAATTGTTGTATGAAGATGGGCAGTTTTGCCTCAATTTGCCTTTCAGTTTTCCTTCATATGTCAATCCAGTGGTGATGAAGAACTCAAATAAAAATGAAAAGATTTCGGTGAATGTATATTCTGGTGCTGGAACTCTAGTCTTTTTTCAAAGTACTTATCATCCTTTGAAGGTATTCATATTTGATTATCTCTAGTGAAAGCAAAAAATCTTCAAACCATCTTCTTGATATTTCCTTCTATAATAGAGAACAAGAGAGGATGCCACAAAAACAGGATTTTCTTCCGAGAGAGAAGTTCCATTTTGGTCCGTGGATGATTTCAGCTTTTCATACAATGTAAGGCTTCCACTTCCGAATATGCATTCAGTACTTATTGCCACGCTCAATCATGTTCAAATAACTATCTCGTTGTCGTTGATAAATGCTTTCTGATGGTCTGTTCAGGTTTCTTCAAGTGAAATTGTGGGAGGGCTATTGTTGCAGTCTCCATCTCTTCATGATAATGATCAGAGGAAGATGTTTTGCTTTTATCTGTACTCTGGGGATAGGATGAGTAATAAGGTCAGCTAGCATGTCTTTTTGGGCTGTAAATCTGTCCCTCTTATCTCCCCTGTTATAAGTATTTGTTTGGTTGTTCTGGTAGGTATTCCGAAAAGAAGTAGTGTTTTTAGTCGACATTAGTGGAAGCATGCAAGGAAGTCCACTTGAGAATGTTAAGACTTCAGTCTTAGCTGCTCTCTCAAAGCTTAATCCAGTAGACGCCTTCAATGTCATAGCTTTCAATGGAAGCTCTTTATTATTTTCTTCATCTTTGGTAAAAGCAACTAAGGAGATGATTGAAAAAGCTTCTGAATGGATTCAGATGAATTTTGTAGCTGAGGGTGACACAAACATCTCAGCTCCTCTAAACCAGGTACTTCAGAAGGATCTAATATAGTGATCCTTGAAATTCTTGTCAAACTAATTTCTGGATCTTTATTTCCAAAATTTGTTTTACAGAGATTTACAGAATTTTGTTGTTTATATTTTCATTAAGAGGCTGTTTGAGCCAATGATAGCTTTGTTGTGTTTGGTTAGCATCCAAGAAAAGTAAAGCTACTTTCAATGGATGAATTATTTTTATCTTTACCTTGGCTAAATTGGTCATTTTCTATAATTTGCTTATGTTAGGCGGTCGACATGTTCTCAAGAGCTGGTGAAGCACTTCCCATAATTTTTCTCATTACTGATGGAGCTGTTGAAGATGAAAAAGACATTTGTGAAGCAATGAGAAGTAAACTCATGAAGGGAGGCTTGGCTACACGAATTTGCACATTTGGGATAGGTGAGGTGTTATTATCCTCTATTTATCTCCTTCTTTCTGTTTGACGTTCATTTCATTTGACATTATGGTGATATATTTTTCTAGATAAGTAATAACATTACATCTGCCTTACGTTATTAGGTTCTTACTGCAACCATTACTTCTTGCAAATGCTTGCACAGATTGGAAGGGGTTACTATGATGCAGCTTTTGATATAGGTTAGTCCCTGTGTTCCATAGCTCTGCACAATGATTCATTTATCTTGTCCGTGAATAAAATACCTTGTCCTGTTTGGTTTAAGCACATGCGTATAAAATTTGTTTGGATTTTTGTCCTCTCTTGAAATTCATGTACTGCAACATTTCCTTTAATTTCTGTAAGTAGTCAGCTGCGGCTAGTTAAGAAATTAACTCATAATTTCCAAAGGATAGTTTATTCAGGGGTCTTAATGGAGGAGCAAATGCATAAGCATTCTAGTTATTTGCTTGTGTTAATTGGTAGAGTCACTTTCTCCATATGTTCAAAGAAATCTTACCTGTTAACTTTGTATAGTCATGAATGTTTGTTATGTAATCAGATAATGTTTTATGTGCCATTTGTCTCTAATTTGCATGCCAATGCTCACATCGCCCAGGATCAATCAACTCAAGGATGGAAAGACTGTTCAGTAATGCATCATCAGTCATACTTGCAGATATAAACATTGACGCTTTGAAAAATCTCGATTCTCTTGAGGTATGTTAAACTTCAATGTAGTCCTGTATTATAATGAGATGACAACAAACATTAGTGTTTGTTATCCTTTCGTGGATCACACTATTGGTTTATGCCGTTCTCTTGATCACGTGCCTTATAGTGCTCGTTTGTCATTTTTAATCTGTCTTCTTCACTGCAGATTTATCCAGCTCACATTCCAGACCTATCATCTGGATGTCCATTGCTTATATCAGGAAGATATAGTGGAAGCTTTCCTGAGAGCGTTAAAGTTGGTGGCACCTTGAAAGATTTGGGCAATTTCGAGATAAGTGTGAAAGTTCAAAATGCAAGAGATATCCCCATTGACAGTGTAATGTTCTCAACTTCTTAACAATAAGTTGCATTTCAAGAATTTCAGAAATTTGACAAATGCATTTTTCAACGGCAGGTGTTTGCAACGAGGCAGATTAGTTGTCTTACTGCCAATGCATGGTTTTCAAGAAGCAAACAATTAGAGGAAAAGGTCCGCTTACTTACACGATATACTAATGCGTTTTATATATGTCTCACTTTTGTAATTTGAACGACTTGAATCGTTCTCTACTTGTAGGCCACAAAACTGAGCCTTCTTACAGGGGTGCCTTCGGAGTATACCAGTATGATTGCCATCGAGATTGACAGAGGAAAGAAAGCTTCCGAAATACAGACATTAGCAGAGGTACATATGTTTATATTTGGCACTTCACGTCCTATTATATTCGCTGTACTTATACGAACCCACCTTCAGAAATTATCCATGGTTGAAGAGAAGAAAATCACATTCCTACGTAGTCTTGGGATTGGCTTTGGTGACATGGTGGCCACAGCTGAAAACCGGCCTCCTGAACATGCCGAACCAAAGCTATACGAAACATCAGAAGTGATATTCAAAGCTGCCACTGATTTTTGTGGGAGGATGTTGGATTGCTGCTGCTGTATGTGTTTCATTCAGTGTTGTAGCCGAGTCAACGACCAATGCGCCATTGCTTTCACTCAGCTCTGTACGGTTCTTGCATGTTTCGAGTGCATCAATGTATGTTGTGAGATCTGTTCTGGTGATTAGATGTTGTAATATACATGCAAAATCGAAAATGTAATGTGAAAAACTAGAGGTTGATTTAGTTACAAGATGTAGAATACAATGCTAGATTGGATGAAGCACAATGCTTGTTGTATTTCATTAGATTTAACATCAATTGAATCAAGCCAAAGATAAACTTTAAAAATAGTTACATATAATGTAACCTTGATCTATTTAATGGCTTAGAAAATTAATTAAATTCAATAAATAAATAATGAACAATATAGAAAGGGATAAACAATAGCATGCAGAACTACAACCAGATCTTATATAATTACAATAGTCATTTATACAAAATAAGATCATTAACATATATTAATATAGTCATTAAGTGTATTGATACTATCAAAATTGAGTACGACACACTAAATCTTCAGATCATTATTAATATTGATTATTGAATAATTCAACCTATTTATTAAGAAAAATAAATTACTAAACCTTGGATAAAATCTCATCAACGTGGCTCAAAACGAAAAAAAAGAAAAGGCAAATCTTATCAACAAAAAAAAAGAAAATTACAAAAAAGGCCCAAATGAGGTAATGAAAACCCAAATGAGGTAATGAAATGGACTCAAGATAAGTTTGCTCTTACGGCCCAATAGTAGGCCCATTTTAAATCCAACAGCCCATTCCAGAAAAATTCGGGCTAATGTCAGTCCACACAGTCGTCTATAACTGGAGACATTCTCTCTCTCTGTCTCTTCGGAATGCGGGAGAGAGAGTGTTTCCCGCTCTCCCAGTTATTCAGGAAAAAACATTTTTTATCTGTGTCGAAACACGTACTACTGTGTGTGATTTTGCTCTTCCAAATGGCTCTTCGTTTCGCGATTTTCTTCGGGAAGAATTGCCTTTTTGTCTGCCTTATGGTTTTTAGCTTCGGGTGAGCTAAAATTTGTTGGATCAAAGTGTTATTGTGGTAAAAGTTAATAGTAGAACTAATATCTTGTTGCTGAGAGCTGATGTTTTTTTTTTTGGAATGAAATTGTGAATTTGATTGCTTTGACCGGTAGTCAGGTTGGGCCTGATTATACATAGCTTGTGAAGGGGGAGCCATTGAGGGCTTGGGATATATATTTTGTTTTGGTTATTTTAGATTTTGATGTTACTGTTCTTGCTTGTTGTATTGATTAATATTGATTTACTGACTGGTGGAATTATTTAGCTAAGCTTGAATCAAGATTGAATCCAGGAAAATAGGGAAGCAAATATTATAAGCATGAAAATCTTTGAAGATCAGTTGTCCTTTCATTTTCCTTTCAAACGACTTAGCCGTTATTTTTGTAAAATGTAAAATTCCTTACACGGAATTTAAGATCCATGTGGATTGCTGCTTAACTGTTGATTACTTCACCTTTGGATTTTGGTCAAAAATGGGATTATTGGGTGCTGTGAAATACTGTAGTATCGATCATTCTACAACACTCTATGATGGATATCACATGTAAATTTGACCAGCATGCTATACTGATGAAACGTATGGTGCTTGGCCCATGGCTGAACATATACATGGTAGTATTTGATTAAATAAAAAGATATATTGATGGAAATTCCCTTGTCTGGATATTTTTTTAGCCTTTGGCCTTTCTTAGTGCAAATGATTTTTGCTGGGTTATTTTCCTATGAAGTTTTAATTCTTGGACCACAGAATGTCAGCTAGTGTAGATATGACAAAAGAGAAGACCCTGGCAATTATAAAACCAGATGGAGTTGAAGCTAACTATGTTGACATTATAAAGAAAACCATTTTGGATTCTGGCTTCAGCATCACCCAGGAGATGAAGCGTAAGTTAGACGAGGAAACGGTGAAAAGTTTTTATGCAGAGCATGCTTCGAAGAGATTTTTCTCAAGCCTTGTTCAGTATATGACAAGGTATTTTAACTTTGCTCTACTTCATCCTGAGATAAAACATTCTTAAAGATTCCTTTAGAAATCCTAAATACATGAATACTGCATCTCAGATTGGCTGGTTTGGTAGATAAACTGTAAACGGTCAGACCCCAGTACTTATAATTCATATAGTTAAATTTATTGTTTTCATTGATTATTGTATGTGTGGAAAGGTCTAACTCTTGAGCTATGAGTGAATTATCCAATCAATATTCTCCTCTCTGTCCGTCTTTCATAAGGTTCATATCAAATCTTTCTTGTTCTCGTGAGAGAGACTCATTCAGTGTCAATTTTAGTTTTCATTGATTATTGTATGTGTGGAAAGGTCTAACTCTTGAGCTATGAGTGAATTCTCCAATCAATATTCTCCTCTCTGTCTGTCTTTCATAAGGTTCATATTAAATCTTTCTTGTTCTCGTGGGAGAGACTCATTCAGTTTCAATTTTAACCAGTGGGTCTGTGCTGATAATGGTTTTGGAAAAGGAAAATGCTATAGCTGATTGGCGAGCTTTGATTGGACCTACAGATGCAAATAAAGCTAAGGTTACACATCCAAAAAGGTTAGTTTGTGTAGTCGTAAATATGCTCTATTTCGTCACATCCTATTTCCATCTTCTTTTTTCTGTTTAAAATAATTGTTTCCATTTCAACCCAGTGTTCGAGCTTTGTGTGGAGTCAGCTTAGAAAGAAACTGTGTTCACGGTTCAGATTCACCACAATCTGCTGCCAGAGAGATATCTTTTTTCTTTGAGAAGTCATCCTCAGGTGCATTAATGTTGTGGTTTCACTTATAATCTTTTTTTGTTGAAGATAAAAGCGCAATATCTTATATGTACTTACCTACCTGTAATATCTCAGTGATTGTTAGCATCTGTGATCTGTTGTTATTTGGTACATATTTGCATTATCATCATATTGAAGCATGTTTTACAATCTGCATTGTGTTTAATATCATATGTTCTGCATAATATGGTACTTACAACAATCTAGTTGGTTGCTATGTAATATGAAATATGATGCAAACTATGCATCATAAATTGAAACTTTTTTATAGGTGACCTTAGGTCATTATAACTGCTAATTTAATTTTCGAAAAAATAGAAGAATGAAACATAGGAAATTGATTAAAATCACTTTAAGATAAAATAATACTAAAAAAAAGACCATCATTGATATTTTGTTATTGCATGAATGAAACAAATAAATATTTTATATTGACTCTCTGCTTGATTATTATCTTCTAAATTTTATTATAATAAGATAATTATTTTGAAATCTTTTATCTTCCCAAAAATTGAAAATGAAAAAAATGTTGAGTTGATAGGCATAGTGTTAAAGTTGGTAAAAGTTCGAACTCTTTTATACTTTAAATAGTTAACTGATATTTAACATACAAACAGCTAAATATTGATTTATAAATGTTTTCCAATTTAAAATATCCTAAGAAAGAGCATCTCTTGGGAAAAAGTCATTCATTAGCTTCTTAATCTTTAATGGGGTGACAGTGTAAAAAAGTTAATGTCAGGGTTCTTGGGAATGAAATATTATGGAAATGCAATTTTCTGTCCAGAAACATCATAATAGATAGAGAACTTTATTTTAAGGTGCTTTTGTAATTCTTTTAGTTTTGATTAGTCAAATGTGGAAAAAAAAAAAAAAAAGGCAGGATATTCTAGAGTCCTTGCACCAGTGGCTTCAATTAGTTACAAAGTCCCATGTGTTTTCCAATATGAGTCATATGATTTCTAACACAGAACAAATGAAAATAATTAAAGAAAAAGTAGAAGTTAATTACCTTATCCTCAAGTATTGATACACTCAAATTTTGATTTTGGATGGCTTCAGGGTTAATTTCAAAGCATGATGAGTTATGAAGTTGCAAGTGCTGAGAAGTAAATCATGCTCTGATCTGCATACTGTGGGCACCTTTTCTTCTTGAAAGTCACCAATTATCGACCATTATGGTGCATCCTTTGGGTAAAAGGCTTAGACAGCATGAGCATCCTTTTAGGGTGCCTTATGCCAGGCTTTCAACCATACATTTCATTTTTCTTATTATTGCTCCACCTTGTACTTATTGGTAAAAAAATTTAAAAAACGTATGTAATATATTTACATGCAAGAATTGTGGAAATGTATGTATTTTCTATAACCAAATTTGAATACAATGGGTTTACACGATTCAAGTGGATGTCTGAAAGTTTTCTCTCCCTACATTAAGTTTTTGTGCGGATGCTGTAATTGTAACTATTACCAATATATATGCTTTTCAGTACTCACAAATGACTCAATATATATGATTGTTTGTTGTCAGATCAATGTTATCTCATCACTGCTAACACGAGTTTTAGTCAAGCAAGGGAAAAAATTGCATTATTTTTCATTTTTTGACTAGATAAGTGAAGAACATGTGCCTGAATATGTGCGCTGGTAAACAAAAGAATACATTCCTCGTTTTTTTTTTCAAAAGTATTTTGTGATTGTGTTTCTAATTATGCTCTCAATATGAGATTGCAGACTGGTGCATGGAGTTTATCCACCAGCAAACTGTTGGTACGCGTTCGATTACATGCTATTTAACTTAGTTTTCCTGACATGTATGTTCTCAGGAGTTTCTACACATCATTCTTTGTTCTATGAATCACTCACTCTATGTTAAAATCTTTGTTGGTTAGTTCTTGTCCACACTTATGGTTTATATGAAGGTTCAAATGTGAGCTGGCATCTATTTTTTTATTAGTACTATTGGCTCCATCGTACGAGTAACATGCAATTTTGTGGTTAAAATGAGATTTCACTATTGTGGTCATAGGGATTGTTGCCTCCTACATGTGATATTTTGTTGAAGGGAAAAGTTCTAAAGATTAAGATGAACTCTTTAGTTTTGCTGTTTGAGAACTGTCTATAAGAAATATTTAACCTTAACCATCTGAATCTTTTAGCTGAGACTATAGAAAAGAAGCATATTAATCGAGGTTCTTTAGACTCGGCCAAGGCTCTGATTCAAACATTCTTCATTCATCTATCGTTTTTGGTCTAGATACGGTCTAGAATCTAGATACATGAGACATGTATATGCACATACTGAACTCATGAACTGTTTATGCATGCTATGAAGTACATTGATCCTAAAGAACTTAAGTCAAGTTGATCTTGTAGTACATTATGTGCTCAATTTATCTTGGATGAAGTACATTGATCCTAAAAAAATTAGGTCAAGTTGATCTTGTAGTGCATTATGTGCTCAGATTATCTATATTCAAGATCCAATGAGATCTGAGAGATAGTCAACTAGTGGTAACTTTATGGAGGATAGTAGTCCACATAGTTTACAACCCTTTGTTTATTTGTTCTGAAAGTGTAGAAATTTCTATATTTGGAAGGTTTTCGACTTTCGATTACGTAAGTTATGGTATGGGACTTGGATTTCTCAAACCCCAGACATCTGCTAGTTGTATGCTTATCTCACATGCTATCTTCTTCTTCTCTTCTCTTTTCTTTTCTTTATTTATTGGTTGGAATGAATATTTTTCTTGATTGGAGTGATTTATTTCTTGAGCTATCTTTTTATTTTTAACTTTTGCCTCTTTACATGCATCTCGAGGGATGTCTGGAAATTCTATACTGAAACTCAAGAAAGCTTGAAAGAGAGATGGTGACATCGTGCATGACGCTTTCTATTATTTCTTTTTCTTTCTTTCCATTTTAATATGTGCATTTTACAGAATTTATTGACTTGTCATCATACTATGAAGAAATTGTTTTATGATGAGTGGTTGGAAAGTACAGCATGTGCCATATTTATTATAAATCAACATACAGTCACTTGTATATACCTATGTTTATGTGTAAATTGATAGTTGCTCTTGTATTTCAGTAAGTGCAATCATCATAAGAAAATCTTTTTTATTGTTTTAATAAGAAAATTGTATTTATATTTCAGTTATACTACCCATTATGGTCATGTTAATGTGTTCTATTGTTAATTTGTTGTAAATTCAATACAATTATTAATTTTAAATCGCAACATTTACAAGAATAAGAGCTTTATATATTAGCGATAATATGTTGAAATATCTCCACTGTTTATTGACCCTTTAGCATTCTTCGACATATGGAATAGAAATAATGAGATAGGTTGAATACAGTTATATGGTAAGAAAGTTGAAAATGGCCCAATGAGATTCAAAAATTACACTTGAGATGTAGAAGCAAGACAAGGATACCTAGGAAATCTGAAAGAAATACAGAGGGAAATTAGTGTATGTTAATAATGTGTTGCAAAAATTGAGGACACATGTCATTTCTAGAAATGGAGTTAAGGGGTTGAAAGTCAATCCTACCTAATTTAGAGGTGTTAGAGACACTTGTCATTATTTAATAAGCTATCTATATGATTTAAATAATGTCATAGTTTCCATATAGAGGTTGCACTGTCCACACCCCCCCCCCCCCCCATCTTTTTTCAAATACACACCAATTTTTTGTTAATTTAATTACAAAAATACAAAGATACAAATTTTCAATTTTACCTTGTTAGTAAAGAAAAAAAAAAGACCTCCCCTCTCCCTCTCCCGTCATCTTTTTAGCCCAATCAAATAACAATATAATGGAATGATTAATTAAATATATTAAAATTGTGTGAAAAGATAGATAAAAATCGATCAAATCAAACAATTCTTTTCGATCTTAATAAGTCAAACACATGGAGATGTGTTTGATCAACTGGCGTCGCACATGTGTTCGACGTGATTTTTTAAAACTTTTTATTTTTACACAATTTTCTTTGATTTTTACATATTTAATTACATATTTAATTATCTTATGAGATGCTCTCATTAAATTATCATTCCTTTCGCAAAAAAAAAAAAATGTAAAACAAGAAAATGAAAGAGAAAAAGAGAGATAGGAGGAAGAAATAGGGAACACGAGGTTTTTTTTTTTTTTTTTTAATGTATACGGGTAAAATTGGGATTTTTGATTTTATTTTTAATTAAAATATATTAAAAATGAGGTGTGTTTAGAAAAGTTAGGCATGTGGATAGCCCAACGATCTTTATATATATATATATATATTTATATTACCTATATAAAAGTGTGAATATTTCTTACAAAATATAAATTATCAAATATATCTCTATCAAAAATTATTATTTAAGATTATAATAATATTTAGAATTTTCATATTTAAATAATTTTATATTAGAATCCTAGTTAATTTAAAGTTTTATAGATTCTCATTATACTTAAAACTCTAATATAAAGTGTTATATATAAAGTATTTGTATTATTTCCTTCCTTAATTTGAATTGATCTCCACGTGTAACGCAACATGATTTAAAACTCGTGTATATATATATAATATTTTCAACATTCAATTCAAATCTAATATGGACATCAACTTTACATTGAAAACAAATTATATTTTGAAAAAGATGATTTCTAACACATTCAATGTGAAATAACTAGCAACAATCTTTTGTTATAAATTCTAGTATATCGCATATAATAATAATCATTGTATGTTCACTTTATTACACATGATTTCACATACAAGTAGTGCACAAATTGGCGCCAATTGTGCAAATTCTTTGCACCTAACCATGGAACAAATAGGAATAACCCCAATACTATGGTCGCCTTTCATTTTTTATTTTATTTTTAGTTCAAAAGATGTGATTTTCAACAAATTCTTTTATGAGTTAATTTCACTTCTTCTATTTGGCTTCATCAAGTTTATAATTTATCACTCGTATAGTTAACTGGGTATTCATATGAATCCCACCTATTTTGGTCTGATAGTAATAAATCAAATTAAATCTAAATTATAGATTTTCACTTTTAAAATTAGATAGGTCTAAATTCAACTTGAGCCCACGTTAGTACGAGTCTTTATATTATTCACTCTCTTTCTCTAAATCCTAATTTAAAGAATTTAAACACTTATTTAGAAAATTAGGAGAACTTCTTTGTTTTTTTTAATCGGTTGACATTCTAAATCTAATTATTAATAGGGTTGTAGTTATGTACAAAGTTAAGAATGTGAAAACAATGGTCTAGTAAGTTTGATTATCATACTTAGGTATTTATCTGAATCTAAATGAGAAAACCAAATCTTGTTTGTTCTTTAAATTTTTTACGATACAAATATAAGTTTTGAACCATTTCAATGCATATTTGATCTATTGCCATCCCTAAATGAGACCATTAATGGTTTCATTCTTTTTTATTTTCTCCTATCTTAGAATGTGTATTGAGTTATTCTTCACTATATGTTCCTTTATTATGAAGAAATTGATTAACTGGTTGTAGACAATAATTCTTTTTTTCCTATTATTTATTCTTTCTACGTTAACCCCAGATATTTTGAAGAATTGGTGATAATTATGATATAAACCTCGTGTCAAAATGGTGGCCTTATGTTATAATCTCCCATGTCTTCATTTTTCGAGATTAACCCTAATCTCTCATTACCTCAAGATTAACACTTAATTAATCACTTGGAATGGATTAGTGCCACGAGTGTGGCATTACTTACAAATATTATAATTATAATAATAGGAAAAATTATACATATAAAAGGGGAGAATGTTCTGTTGCATGGGGTCATACCCATTGGTATATTTGTTTACACACTGAGATTTGATACTAGGTTGAGTTAAGAAAAGTTTAAAGAGGGTATTTTTGTAAATATATTGGAACTTGGACCAATAGAAAAACCTCCTCCATCTTGGCCATAGTTTTCAAACCATATATACTAACTTTATTTATTACTCCCAAAACTCAAATCTCATTGGCTTCAAGGATCTGCTTCTTACACCACCACCACCCCCCCACCCCACACCCCACCCCACCCCACCCCACCACCCTTCAAGAATCTCCTCTCTTGAGAAATTGTGAAGAGTTCTTGGCAAAGATGAAGGTGAGAGAAAGAGAGAAATGTGGGACTTTTTTTTTTTTTTGCTAAAAATCTTGGCCTTTTCATCTCATCATATCTTTTTTATGTGCAGTTTTTCAATTGGATGCAGAATAAGTTCAATGGAGGACAAAGTGACAAGAGACCTAATACAATTGTTACTACAAGTAAGTCCTTTTTTTTTTTAGTGCTATATATACTATGTGAAATGTGATCAAGAATGTGTTATAACACAAGATTGGATTCTCCAGATTGCACAAAGACGGAAGAATTCAACGATTGGCCACACGGGCTGCTAACAATCGGAACGTTTGGCAACGCGGATCCGAATGAAACCAAACAAGAAATCAATGAATCAGTTGAGCAAAATCCAGGCCCTGAAACAGATCAATGTTCTTCACCAGATTTCTCAGAGTTCTCATCAGAAGAAGTAGTGAAGCTACAAAAGGAGCTAACGAAGCTTCTATCGCGTAAACCACCAGCTTTAAAAGCAGATCAAGAACAGCCCTCCATTGCTGATCTCCCATTGGACAGATTCCTAAACTGCCCTTCAAGCCTGGAGGTTGACAGAACCACTTCCAGCAGATTCAGCACTTACTCAGACGACAAGGACGAAGAAGAGATTGACAGGACAATCAGAATCATCCTAGGCAGATGCAAAGATGTCTGTGAGAAGAAGAAGAAGAACAAATCAATTGGGAAGAAGTCTTTAACCTTCCTTGTCAAGAAAATGTTTGCTTGCACAAGTGGCTTTGCTCCCACTCCCAGTTTACGTGACACGTTTCAAGAATCAAGAATGGAGAAGGTAATTTGATAAAAAGATCCATTCTCTTCATAAAAAAAGATCTTTTTCAAAATCTAACACTTGTTTAATCATATGCAGCTTTTGAGGACAATGTTGACAAATAAGATATACTCTCAGAAATCATCAAGAAAGTACTTATCTGATAACAAGCCTACATATAAAGCAGAAAATGAAGAAGGGTCTAAATGGGACAAAACAGATTCTGAATGTAAGTTTAATTCTATTCCAATCTTTCATATATATCTAAATAGTACAAAGATTATGGTATATATTTTAGACTAACAATTATGTAACACTTCTTTGTGTGCAGATATTGTTCTAGAGATTTAGATACTGGTGATGAAGATGGCCAAAGATGAAACAAATTTAATGAAGTGACCATTTTATATTACAAGTGATCATGAACACATGCATGTTGTTCTTGTTGATGGAAAGGGATTAAACTTTCTGTCTCTCTTTTTTCATGGTTGTGTTCATCATTATTCATGATGGATGCATCACATGTTATTGTAATATTGATCTCATTGGTTTTTCTGTACGTTCGTGCAGTTCAGATCCTCTATTTGTGTCATTAGATTATACTGTACAAGTACAGTACGATATCAGTACTATACACACGATACCATAAGTAAATAAATTATAAAACTAGGGATTTCTTGTGAGTTTTGAGGCAATGGGAGACAATTTTGTCTTCAGTTGTAAGGTATTGCCGTTGCATGTATTTCCTAAAGTCCTTTGACATATTCTAGCTTTTTTTTTGTTTTTGGATTTAATCACAATTCACACAATCACCCTCACAGTTTGGTCTATTTACATAAATATCATCCAATTAAAAATACAAAATTAGAATAATAACTATAAAAATATCTATCTTCGTTTTGAAACATGAAATACTACTGTATTATCAATGTTGAAATAAGTGTTGTTATTTTAATTTCTTTTTGGTGAATATTAACATTATATGTGAATAAACTTTTGTAAAAACCCTTTTTTTGTTTAGGATTTTAGTGGTCGATGGAGGATAGCTGTTTTGATAGTGACTGCAATTTGTTCCAAACTTCCAACATATTGATTGCAATTTGTAGGTAATGTGTATGTTTGAACTTTGATAAGGGTAATTAAATAATATTTATCATATTTTAATTATATATTTTATTTTCAAAAAACTGTATATGTATATTAATAATTGATAATATCATATTATTTGCGTAAAAATAAATAATTTACAAGTAAATATAGAATACGAGATTTAAATATCATATTAAAAAAGGCGCATACAGGACAAAAATAATAGTGAAAAAATCCAACTGAGAAAAAAAATCAAACTTTCCAGAAAATGAATAAAACTGAGAACAATATTGCTGAAACTTGAAAGTAAATACTCCAAAGGACTGTCCACAGGGGTCAAGATAAAATACCTGAAACTTGAAGTCTCAATTCCAAAAAAAAGAAAAATATTCCAAAAATTGTTGAAAAAACCCTGCAAAAATAATTACTGCATGTATAGGAGAAAACGAAGCGCCATTGAACCCATTTTCACCGTACAAAATTAGTGATATGTGCCTCCTCCCCCTCTGAAATTTGGGGATAGGCACATAGAATTAGGGTTTCTACAGATCAGATCTTCAGTAAAAGTCAACGTAATACCACCTCGCTTTCAATTCTTTCCAGGTTTCTAGAATTAGGGTTTAGCAGATTGATTTAAGTATTTTTTTTAAATAAAATTTGTCTTTTGGGTGTTTCGAAGGGGCAATCTCAGTTCTCAATGCGATTTGTTTCATCGGAATTCTTCGAGTTTTCGGTGGGTTTTTTGTATACCGAAAAAGTTGAAGTCTTGTTTTGAGTTCATCGATGTCGTGGGCTGGCCCTGAAGATGTTTACCTTTCGACTTCTCTTGCTAGTTATCTTGACAGTAAGTTTCTTGCTTTTTTAGTTTTTGGTGGCTTTTGTTAATTAAAAGTTGAGAGTGTTGGATATTATTTGATTTTTTTATGACGTTAATTGTTTTTTAATTTATTATTATTTTGGGTTATTGAGGTGTGGTATTGGTTCTTGAAGTTGTTGGTGATACTTTGCGATGTGGGTCTCTGTCGAAATCTGAATTTTGAGTTAGAATTTGAATTTCTCAAGTGTTTCTTGAGCTTCTTGTATTGGTGCTAGTGATTTTTTGATATAGCTGTTTTCGTATGGTCTTTATTGAGTGATTTTGGTGGATCTGCGATACAATTTATATGGAGTTATTTGAAATTATTCACCCGACACTCCTCTCCTCTGAAATCCTTCAATCCAAATGCAATCTAAAATGCAACCTAAGAATTTCTAAGTGCACTTCCCAATTCATTATCTTGTGGGGTATATGGGAACATGTGCTTATCAGTTTTGAATATTTCCATTATGTATTTGAGTTTCTTCCAGGATCTTGTCTGTTCGATATTATTATTTTCCTGATAATGCTTCTATCTCAACATCATATCTCGGACTGTAGAATTCAGATTAGCATCAGTTTTAATCACTTTTTTCTACATTATTACTTATATCTTGATTAATTTCAATGAGTTGAAATTGTCATTTGATTGTTAGGTGAGAGGCAGAGAGTTTCTTTTTCTTTTTACCGTCTTCTTTACATGAATCTTATGGTTAAAAAAAAATCTTGAACAGTTTCTCAACTCCTCTTACCTCTTAAATTGAAATCTTTTCTTTTCACAGAGAAACTTCTTGTGTTACTTCGAGATGGGCGAAAGTTATTAGGGATTCTTCGTTCCTTTGATCAGTTTGGTACGTTCTATGAATCTACCTGCATGTGTTCTTAATAATCGGTCTAACAAAGATTAACATCTTATATGTAGCTAATGCTGTTCTAGAAGGTGCATGCGAACGTGTTATTGTTGGCGACCTTTATTGTGACATCCCATTGGGTCTATATATAATCCGTGGGGAAAATGTTGTCTTAATCGGGGAGCTGGTATGTGGTCTAACATTTCTCAAAAATTACTTCCATAATTTCCCAATTCTCTCTCTGGCTTACCTTTGATGTTATCTGGTTGGTTAGGAATTGGCTAAAGAGGAGCTTCCACCTCACATGACTCGTGTTTCAATACCAGAGATAAAAAGGGTAAGCTCTATCTTTGATCTTTATATAGCTTTTTTTGTTATTTGGGTGATTTTCTCGTCACCATCTGAACTATATGTGTTTTTTCACTTTACAAACTCTTTTTGCACACTTTACCTACTGAACCAATCAATTTGCTACACTTTGCTGTCCAAAACTACCAGGCCAAAGTGTAACCAAAAGATTAAAGTTTTACATTTTTAAAGTGCAAATTGTGCACAGTTGTCAAAGTGTAATTTACGCTAATTATTATCCCAAAGTCAAGTCTCTTAGTACAGATTATACTTCGTCTTCTACAGGCACAGAAAGCAGAAAGGGAAGCTTCAGAGCTGAAGGGTACCATGAAAAAGAGGATGGATTTTCTCGATATGGATTGAATTACGTTCTCTGGAAATCAGTTCTTCATTTTGCTTTGTGGTCAGACCATGCTATCTGCAAATATTATCGCAGATGTGGCCTGCTGGAAATGTTACTTGGGCTGGTCAATCATTTTGCTTTCATGTTGCTTTTCTCCAAGATTCGAAAATCTAGTCTTGCAAGTCAGGAAAAACAAGAACTAGTTTTTCTTTTTTCTCTTTTTAATAGAACAATATATGGCATCTTCATCTCATCGTTGCAAAAAAATTGGTGGAGATGGTATGCAAACTGGGGTTAGATTTAGAAAGCTGACTTCTTCCGTGGTATTTTGGTTTGGAGGATTTCAAGACGGACGTCTTATTTGCTGATTCTATTATGTATAGACATGGATGGGAATGTTGCATCTAATCTTTTGATTTTTCTACTGCAATAAAAACCTCTTCTTCTGCTTGAATACTGCACTGGCACTATGATGTTTTCTGCATCTGTTGTAATAGCATTTCATTGATGTTTCATTTGGATTGTTTGAGGAAATGATTTGGGTACAAATTTAGATTCGACTCAATATATGGCAATTTTCAAACCGACCAAAGGGATTTCAATGATATTTTCAATGATTTTGAAAAGTCATCAAGTCTCCAAGAGCAGAGAGACATTGAAAGGTCCATGTTGAGTGTTAGTAATTTTATATCCTCATTTTCTTCTTAAGAAATAAAGTGTTTCTTTCAGGTTTTATTTTTCATGTAATGTATTTTTATTTTCCTTAAATCCTCCTAATGTATCACAGTATTTTAAACTAATTTTATATCCTAGCCAGTAACTATACTAGAACACAAAAACGTCAGCTGAATGTTACAATTTAATACATTGTAACATATATTTTTTGGTATGATTTTCTGTATAATTTGAATGTAAAGATAAGAACTGAGAATAAGAAAATTAAATAGGATAGAGAGAGAACAAGAGGGAGGATAGTACTATTTTTCTGATGATTCATTTCACTTCACAAAAAGTCATTTTGTAACAACTAGTGGGGACCGCACCTAACTACAGCAAATACATAAACAGCAGTGGCTAAAATAGAAATACCACCAACTTTAGGGAAATTTAAATAAGCTGAAAATAAAGCCACGTGTACTAACGAGATTTAATCTATCAAAAAAGTCTCCACCATCAGATCTTTGCCACACCTGATCCCTTTTTTCAGACACAACTTGTACTTGTTCACTTTCCTCCTTCTCAAACACTATTTCCTCACATTCCATCTTCTCGAAACCCACTGCAACTACTCCGCTGGTCTGCACAACTCCTCCGGCTACGTTTTTTGATTCCTTTCGCAACTGCAGATCTTCCAACATTGGTATTCCCGTGACACTGAATCAAAATAGGGTGTAGTGCAATTTTTCTCCAATGCACTTTGACATTATCTATTTTTTCTAATTTCAATCAAATTAGTAAAGAAATTTCTAAAAAATCATCCCAGAAAAATTGGCATATAAAAAACGAAACATGATATTATAAATTGCCCAATTTGACTTTTATCTTGGAAAAAACAGATACAAATATCTTACTCATAAATATTCAAGAAAATGATACATAGAATTGAACTTATACAAATTTCTTACTCATAAATATTCAAGAAAATGATACAATTGTACAAAGAATTGAACTTCATCCCAATCATATAGTTGGTTGAATATCATTATCAATTGACTTTAAAATACAAGAATCAATTTCCCACGTCTTGACAAGTCATTGCTAGTAGGCCCCCATCAGTTCAATCAATGCTACACTCACACCTCATAGGTATAATCTAATTCATCCATTCACACAGGTACTTTTAAATAGACAAAAGATATTTCACCAATTCACCCCTTTTAATTTACCAGTGTAGCGATCAAGAATGAAAATATCCAAAAATCTATTTGGAAATATCTCCAATATTTTTTTCATATTTCCATTTTTGCATGTAAGTAATATAAAAATGGTCTGATAAAAAAAAATTATTAAAATATCGATAAAATTTCCATATCAATTGCTCCATGATATAAATTATAGGAAAATAAGTGAAACATCGAAGAAATATCAGTAAAAATTACAATATCGGTGGTTTTATGGTGTAAATTATAGAAAAATCGATGAAATATTAAAAAATAT
This sequence comes from Scutellaria barbata, assembly GCA_028654395.1. Taxonomy (NCBI): domain Eukaryota; kingdom Viridiplantae; phylum Streptophyta; class Magnoliopsida; order Lamiales; family Lamiaceae; genus Scutellaria; species Scutellaria barbata. Next base: position 675,630 of record CM053645.1, on the reverse strand, counting down.
CGATAAATATAAAAAAATATCAATAAAATGATATATCGATATTTCCACCAGTGTCAATATTTTCATTATATTTTTGTAAAATTGAGATATCAATATTTCTAATGAAACCAAAATTTTTATCCTTGATAGCAAGGTAGGATCTATAAATAAAATTTGCAATATACCTTGAAAATAAAATAGAGGAAAGAAGTTGATCAACTCAAATTAATTGCAACAATATAGAAAGTGCAGATAATTTATAAAGGTGTCAGAAAATTCCCAAGATATTTAAAGATGAAAAGACTTGAAATGAACAATCATAGTCAACTGCACACTTCTTAAAATAGTCAGCAAACCATAAGGGCGTCTTGGTAATTTTACTGCTTATCTGCAGACTAAGATTAGTCTTTAGTCTTGAACAAAGAAAAGTACTCTGGCCTTCAATCTGGTCAATTTAGGTGTATTATACCACCATAAATGAGCAACACACAGTTACAAAAAGTCTACAAGTGTTGTTCAATACATTTACCAACTCAAGTAAACTAAGACGTTTCAAGGAGCTTATAAGCTCAACAAAATTATAACGAGCCCAAAAAGTTTTAACCGCAGCATCATCATTGAGTCTAGACTGTCGAATACTTAATCACTGAACATACTCATTTAGAGGCAAAACAGATGTTTTCTACATCACATTTACACACCAGGCAATGGATGACGAAACTAAATTGAGTAGAGTCAAACTAGAAAATTCCTGTTAGACTATCCAAAAAACAAGCTCTAAAAATTCTAAATGACTTAACTAGAAAAATAGAATTGTAGACTTATATAATGCACCCAACACCATACTTGATAAACATCTCGTCTAAAAATTAATATAACGTTACCCATAATCTGATATTCTTAATTACATCAAGTAAATATACTAAAACGAGTCAGAACCGGTAAGGCAATAACTGAAATACCAAAAATGCAGCATTCAATTGTTGATGTAAACAAGGCAGATCCATACTCGTTTTCTTAGATGAGATATTTCAAGCACAACACCATCAGTTGAAAATAATCAATACTTAACTAAATTATTTATCTAAATTGTATTTCATCAGATCAAATATGCAAACACAACTGATTTGAAGTCAGTAGAAAATCATAAATACTCACCTATCATCAATCCTTATCTAGATTCTTTCTTTGCTGACCATAATAATTTCATGTGAAGATTCATAAAGTACAACAAACAACAACAATTCCCATATAAACAAATGAAACGAAATCTAAAAGCTGAGAAAGTACAAACAACACATGCTTACAGAACAGAAGCATTTGAGAAGAGGTAATGGCTGCTATGAAAAGTTAGCAATGGCATCTTGCTGTCGCTTGACCGCATCCGACATCTGTAGAATGCAATTTGACAGTCTTTTCAAAGACACTGCAGGCATAATCCCGATCAACTGGAACCTCATCCCAGAACACTCCATAAAAAATACAAAGAATGGTGTCCTACAATCTACGTGGCAAAACTCAATTCCACTTGGGTCACTGAGATCTCCTCCTCAGATGCTGTGACACTGTGTATCCCTCAAAGAAGTCCAAGACTGCATTTTCAAGGTCCTCAACTGAGTACTTGATGTAATTCTCAGGGTGTCTACCACTTTCAATATGACTTCTGAACCTTCCAAGAAATGATCTATATGCTGGGATGAGCTTCTCTGATATGGAAATCCTTAGCTCTTCACGGAGCTGAGTATCAGGTATCAACCACGTTGCCTGAGTTCTATGCACCTCCTCAAACATAGCATTGAAAGCCTTAAACCTCTCTCTCAAAGCACTTTTTGACACACCAGATGAAAAGCTTCCACTTACATGCAAACCCTCATCCCTCAAGCAATGCAATACTCTCACCCATGTCGCCCGCTGGTAATTAGTTGCAGAGAACCGAAACTTCCCAGTCAACTTTCTCAAATAATCATCCCCAATCATCTCCCTCAACTCTGGTGACCCCTTGATCTTTTGCACAATGTAATGAACATTATTCATCATAAACAAATGAGCCAAGGAAGCATCCTTGTAGTGCTTAGACTTACCATCCAAATTGAACTGCAAGATCGCAATAATCCAAATCAGATGAAGAGCCAATGTGGAAGCTTGACCTTCAAACTCCGATAAATCCATATCTGGAACATTCGGATCGCTTGAATATCTAGGCCCAGTTGATGGCTTAGACACAATCAGCTCAATCAAAGTCTGCTTATAGTCCGAAATCAAACTGATATAATTCATCACATATCTAGTCAAGGGATGAATTGTCCCTCCAGGAACTGGAACTCTGGAAGGCTCACGAAGCACGGCGCTCTCGAATTCTGACAATATCCCTCTTGCTGCCTCGGCTAACCTAGACAATATCTCAACAGCCTGTGTTCTAATTGACTCACTTGACTTCGACTCGAAAACAGACTCAATATCAGGCAATAAATCAGACAAAGCATCATGTAAATCCAATATCTTAAACAATTTCTCAGGCGATCGCTTGCTAATACTAATGGCTTCTGCAAAATTAAACAACTGAATAGCAGCGCCCTTTATAGTTTCCATAAAACAAGCATCATCAGCAGAATTTCCCAAACCTTCGAATACCTGCTCGCACAGCCTCCTTTCGCTGGCGAAGAGCACCCGAACGCATATCCTAGCGGCGCGTATCCATCGCCGGATCTTCGTCTCCAGGGTCTCCCACTCCAACCTCTGAATATCACCAATGCTCAATTTCTCAACATTCAGCCTCTTCAGGCTCGCGTCCACGGCAGACTTCCGTACACTCGCATACACCTGAATACACTCACGCAAGTACTCGGAAGCAATCATCCGCTCGGCGATGCACCGGAGGTCGTAGACGGCGTCGCTGGGGATAAGATCTACTTCGCGTATGCTGCTACTCGACTTGTAACAGCTGCTGGTGCTGCTGCTGTTGCTCTCCTGGTGCTCGAACTGCTTCTCGAAGCTGCTCTCCCCGATCTCCTCCTTCAATTCGAATTCCTGAGACAACTCGGAGTGAGTTGACTCTGTGAGTGACTCAGCCTCGATAGGCGAAGTGTGCGTGAGGAGGATGTTACGGAACTCGTCCTCGAGCCGAGCCATGGCGATCTGAAGTGTAGATGAGGATGAGCCCGATATCGTGGTGGATGACATCGATCTCTGGAGCTCGTCGACGGCTTCAAGATAGCGGTCGATTTCGAGACGATCGCCGCTGAATATCATCTTGTCGCGTGCTTCCTCGGAGGCGGTGGAGTCCCAGCGTAGGATCACCATCTTGGCGGCGGACTCCGGCGGTTCCATTGAGGGGTAAATAGTGGAAATATAACTTTTTTTTCTTTGAGAGGAGAAAATGAAGAGTTGAATGATGATGATGATGATGATTGATGGTTGTGAAAGAAAAAAAAAATTGAATATGGAGTGCGGGCTCTGGCCCGAAACTTCGGGCTTCAAATCGGGCTTCCCCTTCTCTCTTTTTAACTGTAGAACTGGCGCGGTAAATATTTGCTTCTTTTCTTTTTTTCCAAAAAAGAAAAAAACAGTGATAAAGCAAAAAAGTAAATAAATCATAAACTTTCACAAATTTGTGATTTTGATATGATTTTTTAGATTTAATTAAAAAAATCTAGCTAATTTTTATATTTTAAATGTAGTCGAAAGCATTTACAATGTCAGACCTGCTCACCTACCGCCCATAACTCATATGTCAAAAATCCAAAATATCTATTAATTTTATTTTTCATATAATTATTACAGTTATAGGTGGGTATATTAAGAATTATCATTCGGGGCATTTGAGCAATATATATATTTTTTTTACAAGATTTAAAAAGTTGTGAGAACTACAAATTTACGATTTTTTTTTTGGCAATTAAATCTTATAATTATTTGGATTTTTTTCATTTTATTTTATTTTATTTGATGATGTTTATTTTTTGAGAAAAATATCTTTACTGGATTAATAATTCAATTAAATATAATTGGATTTTTATATTAATATTTATTATTTTAATGTAAATCATCATCAACTCGACTATATCAGTACCTCACTTCAAATTTATAGTTTCTGCCAACTATTTTATATTCCATTTTACCCTGAATTTACACTAAATGCAAATTTAATTCTTATTTTGTGTGTGTACTGAGTATCTAGAATTTACTTAACAAAAAAGTTTTTAGAATTTGTCGTTCACTACTATAAAAATTATTAAACAGAAAGTATAACGTAATTTTTTTTTATAATATATAAGATATGTTAATAATGAATTTCACCCTTACTAAGAAAGATGTTATAACATTCTTCGGTTTTTCGAAAAAAAAAGGTATATTAAACACTCCATAATGTAAAAAATGGTGTAATAATTAAGGCAACTGACTCTAATCATAATGTAATTTTCGATTTCAATCATCTTAATATTTACTCTATAGAAAATCTTGATTTTCAGAGTTGCTACATAAAATAAAGTTAATTAATCAAGAAATGAATTTAATGAAGTCAACTTAACAAGCAAGAGTCCGACACTCACACGTGCGAATATCCTCGCACGTACACTAAATGATTTGCATTAAATAATTATAGTAATAATTAAAAGGGAAAGAATCTATTTTCTGCCATTTTTTATTTCATAACTATAAAAAGGCTGTAATATGGGTAATATAAAAATAATTAAAACAATAATAATAAAAGTCTGAAACAAGATTTTGCAAATTGGGTGCATTAATTGCTGACTATACAAGTACTTGAAAAGGGAGGTGAATTTCGGGTAAAGTAAATAGCTAATATTAAATATTTCACTTTCTTATTTTCGTCAATTAACATATGAACTATTATATGTTTGTAACATAAATATAATAAATAAGTATTTTAAAGTTTAATGATCAAGTACATTATTCATTATACATCTTCAATACCGAAAAAAAATAGTGTAATGGCAATTTAGTACTAGTAAAGTAAATCAAGTAAATAATTTATTTTATTTAGTTAAAATATGGATTTCCAATAATAAGAAATAAAAAATATGGATTTCCATTTTCTACCCAATCAGATGTGGGTGTTTGCCAGATTATTTAAAATATAATCTTTCAAAGCATCCTTTTTCACTCCTCTTTGTTTTTTATGAGTCAATATTCATCGTCTTAAAAAATTAAATTCATGAAATAATTTTATGTGAGTTATATTTTAAAAATGTTGAAGTTTTTTTTTTTTTTTCCCTTCTCTTTTTTAACTATATTTCTCAATTATCCAGCTGCAACGAGGTGTGACATATTGAAATAATTTTGATGTATACTCCAATGAGTTGGAAATAAATTTGGACGTCTCTATAAGTTGAGTGTTGGATTTGCCATCAATATTATTTTTTTGAATTTATATAAAGAATTTCATTATGTGGTTTGAAAAAAATTACGTGCCTACCTAATAATGTGACATGTAAAATTAGAATTTAAATCACTAGGAAACGACATTGTTTAATCTGCAAAAAATTTATAAATAAGTATCTATAAATTTTATCGGCTCAAACCTAATTTGTGTAAATTTTAGAGATTTGTGATATTGATTTAATTGAATTTAAGAATGCTATTTATGTATTACATCTGGTGTATTATATTACACATATTGATCAATAATATTATCCATTTATTAAACTAAATATAGATTTCATTGTAAAAACAAAATAAAGGTCAAAGTTTGCTTTGTATCTTGAGTTGCACAGCTAGCACAACTGGCATGATAGCTTTTCATCTTGAAAGATGTATTTTCTTGATTGTTGAGAAGATGTGATGAACTAAAGAAGTGCATCAGTTAATTAACTTAATTAACCTCAATTATTTCAAATATTTAGTTCACACTGATTCACATTGATTAGGGCTCTTGAGAAATAAAGAAAAAACAATTTAATTTATAATATAGAGGATTGAGTTCATCTATGTGATGAATGAGGAGAAATTTCAATCCCAAAGAAAGCAATTATGAAAAAATATTTGGACACTTAAAAGCTGATTTTTTCTGCTATTGAAAATCTCACAATATATACATCCCCTAAAAGAACAACCTTTTTCAATCTAAAAGTCAGAAATATTGTACATTTCTAATCAACTAACCTCGATTTCGAATTCGAGAACTACTCAAGACATTTCGAACGTAAAACTCTTACGTCCCGATTGTCCGCCCACACTCTCTTGCCTCGTTGCAGAACGAGCCATGACTGGGGCTTGCAACACGTCCACTTGATCGGCATATCCATCTCTAAGAGATGGCAAAACGTGAAACGTTCTCGTTTCACCATCACCATCACCACCTTCACGAACCACGACTCCTTCTATCCTCCCAACAGCTTGTCCAAGCCCTAAACGCTTGCCCGGTTCGTCCTCCGTGCAAGCCGCCCCAATGTGGAGAAATTGCTGCATTTCTTGCACCTTATTCGTCGTGTTTGCTATATCCGGATCGAGCAATTCAATCTCTCTGCCTGCACCTATGGCTGATCTTACCCACATGACCAAATCTGTCCCACCTTGTCCATGGTGGAGATATTGGCAAGGGAATTTTCTTGTAAGAATCTCAAGAATCATAATGCCTAGAAAGTACACATCACATTTTGGTGTGATTTGCTTTCCAAGAATAGCTTCTGGGGTTCTATATGCGATTAGGGATTGCTCGGCCTGTCCTTGGTTGAGCAACGAATAGAATCCATAATCTACGAGCAAAGGCTCATAATCTTCGGATAAAAGCACGTTGCTCGATTTTAGGTCGCCATGGGGTAACTCAATTGAAGAAAGCTCTCTATGAAGAAAGTCTAATCCTCTTGCAATACCTTGTATTATCTTCAATCTCATAGCCCAATTCACCTCATTAGGCGACATCCTGCGATCACCTAAACAAGTTTAATGAGTTAGATTAATCAAGCCAGACTCAAATTGCCGACTCTAATTCTGATGCAGAAAAATAAAATAGCAATTGAAAGATTAACATGATTGCAAGAATTTCTTGATTCATACCATGTAATAACAAGAGTAAACTCTCTTTGGGCTGAAATTCTTGCACTAAAAGCTTCTCCTCTTTTCTATAATAGTAAGCCAAAGGTGTCAACACATTCTTGTGCTTCAAACTTCCAAGCCTTCTCATTTCTAAATCAAACTTATCTTTACCTAATTTGTTCATCTCTTTCACTCTCTTCACCACCACAGTCAATCCACTATCCATGGTGGCCTTAAACGACGATCCCAACACCCCGTTTCCGAGCACTTCAGCCCCGGCTCTCATCAAATCAACCATTCCAAACAACCCCTTTTCATCATTGACGATTTCAAGATCTCCAGTTTTTCTTGACCCCTTTCGGCTGTAACCTACCCGACTATTACTACCCGACCCTAAACTTTTTTGATTAGAACTAACATCATTCTTTCTCGAAGCACTAGAAATTCTTGAATCATCAATGACATTTTGCTTCACTAATTCGTTATAATTAGTCTCCTCCTCTTTTCTTCTTCGTCTCATCCCGTATATTATAGTTACAATCACTGAAAGCAACACTGCAAGGGCCACTATAAACCAAAACACAACCACTAGTGCAGTGCTATTATCTTTATCCAAGGCCTTCTTTGCTATCATGAATGGATCACAGGCCCGGCCTGATTTCCCACCACAAAGCTCGGGATTGCCCTGAAATAAATTGGCGCTAAATCTTGATAGGCCCGAAGGGATTTGGCCCTCCAAATTGTTATTCGAAAAGTTCACCGAAACCAAACTTCGTTGCTCAAGTGGAGGAATTGGGCCCGAAAACTGATTGTTCTCGAGATGCAACTCAATCAACTGGGACAACAAGGCCAACGAAGATGGAACTCGGCCCGTAAAGTTGTTCCCGGATAACCAAACCTTCTTCAACCCCACCATCTTCGAAAAGTAATCCGATGGGATTTCACCAGAAAAGTGATTACCCGAAATGTACAATCCTTTCAAAGGTCCCATCCTATGAAAATCAGGGATTGGCCCGGAAAAGGCATTCAACATGAAAGCAACACTTCTGAGGCCCGAAAGAGAGGTCAATGCATCAACATTTATCTTCCCAGATAGGCCTAATTTCCCAAGACGAAGCCCAGAAACGAGCCCGTTTTGGCACTGCACACCAACCCATTTTCCCTTTTCACCACAGGGCTCTGTCCCGGGCCTCCAAGAATCAAGAGAAGCTGCATTTGTGAATGATTCTTTGAGCTTTAAAAGAGCCTCAGACTCTGTATTCGAACTTGTGGCCCGGAAAAGGATCGGAAAAATGTGAAAGAAGATGATCAATAGGCCATGAACATGAATTATGGCCATGAATTTGAAGATTATAAGTAAAAGACAAGAATGTTATGAATGTTCATGTTTTTTTGATATATATTTTTTTTCATGTGGTCAAACTGGGATTATAATTTGTGTAAATTTTCATGTTGGATATTTTGATGGTGTGGAGAGTGGAAATAGTGAGTGAGAGATAATGGATTTTGTGATTTTTTTGACTATTTTAACTGTGGAAAACCGTTATTGCCGTGGTGAAGGTTTTCTTTCTTGTACTAAATTTAGAAGATGCAACTGTAATAACTACTTTCTCATATGACTTTTGAGTTTTTTTTTTTTAATTGGTTTTTATATTATTGTTTTCTTTTTACAATTTCTCTTTCATTCTTTAATAACACTTTTTTTTTACCTTAAAATTTTTGAACCCTTTTCTCCCAAGTCACAAGGAAAATAGTCAAGTTGATACTTATTTCTTAGATTCTTACTGGTCCATCTATAAACCAAAATCATTAAAGGAGAAAAAAAATATTTTTTGATATAGCTGCAAACACTAATAAATAGTATTGGACCAAGATATATAAGACGATTAATTGGAAAAAACACACATTTTTTTTTCCAAATTGTAATATAATCTCAACTTTTTGAATTTAGGGGGAAAAAAATCATATTTTCCAAAATTACAATTTAATCTGACTTCTTAAAATGAAAAGAAAAATCAAGGTTTTAACAAGTTATTGCAATTCAAATATCATTTAATTTCTTTGGAGATCACAACTTTAAAATTTATTTAAAAATTAGTGCTTTAACATACTATACCAATTCGACGTCAATTTGTTGTTTTCAAATATCATTTAATTTCTTTGGAGATCACAACTTTAAAATTTATTTAAAAATTAGTGCTTTAACATACTATACCAATTCGACCTCAATTTGTTGTTTTACTTGACACGTAAAACCACATCATTGAAGAATACAACTAAGCTTCGAATTACAATAATTTGTTAAAGTTGTGGTATTTTTCTTCTAATTTTTAAAAATTGGAATTAAATTGTATTTTTGGAAAAGTAATTATTTTTTTGATAAATTCAAAAAGTTGGATTACATTACAATTTTGAAAAGGGTGGCAATTTTATTTTACAATTAAGCCTATTATATAAAATCTATGATTAGTTAAAGGCAAGGATGAAAATTTCATTTTCGATGCAAATATCGTTATCTTAATTTTTTGGAAATATCATGGAAATATCGGTATTAGTGAAAATATCGATACATCATATTTATCGATATTTTTTCAATATTTATCGATATTTCCTCAATATTCCACGGTATTTACCGATATATCCTTATATTTCATTGATTTTCTTATAATTTATATCATAAAATTTCTTATTTTTTTATCGATCATATAAAAAAATGAAAATATTATAAATATATCGTTGCAGACCGTTTTGATATCAACTATATAAAAAAAATGAAAATATCAAAAATATTTCCAAATATTTCCATCCTTTTAACAGGTTAAAGTGTTTCTCCAATGCCATATTGATCGGGCTTTGAGGAATTAATATTTAATACACTAGATCAACGTCTAAATTAACATCCTATTCCACTTGGTCATAGCCCCACCACCACACCCCTTTTTCTTTTTTTCTTTTTTTTGTTGGTGTCGTCATTATATGATAAGACAGTTTACGTGCAAGGTAAAAAAAAAAACTATTATATATATATATATATATATATATTCAATAAATATTTTCAAATTAAATGATCGTTAGTTATCACCAAAAAAAAATCTAAATATGTGTTATGGCATTAAAAAAATATTATATGAAAGAAGAGAATCAAATATTAAACGGAATTTCGATTTGATGGCAATGCATCGATTTTTTCAGTATCATACAATTTGATTAAATTACCAAATTATAATGCACAAACGGTGAAAGCTTTCGGCAAATTGGATAATGATATGAGAAATTTTAAATTTAGATTTATACTGAATATAAAATCCGAATTAACATAATATATACACATATATGTCTTTTATGAGATCGTTTCACAAAATCTAATTTTATGACTTAGGTCAACCCATAATTTATAATTCATAAAATAGAGATTATCGACTTGTAAAAATAGATTTTGATTATAAATATATATTTTATATTATAAAATTATATTCATAAACTGATCATATATAAATTTTTGTTAAAATTATAGACACACTTGTAAAGGAAAAAATAAGGACCAAGGAAATGGCATAGAGAATTCTACTTAAAGTGATATTTCATTCCAATTCATTAAAAATATCAAAATAAATCGCTCATCAAGTGTTTTTATTTATTTATTATTATTAATTTTATTTATCATAAGTGTTCTGTGGTGTACAAGTGATGAACCCACAATAAAATCAAGACAAGTTTGTCCTTGGACACATTTTTGTTCAAGCATGGTCATATGATAAAGCCAATATATCTACATAATATATGTGGGCACAAAATTAAATGGACGAATAAAAAGATTTCATTTAATATCTCACTACACAATTAATTTCTAGATATATATCAGATGGTACTGTTCCTATGTTGACAACTAAACTTGTACTTTCCTCACAAACTTAATTCCCAAGATGTAATTTGATATGCCACAATTTATTACAAAATTTTATATTAAATTTCATCGTCATATAAATAATTTCGTAAAATTAACCCTATTATTCACAATTCTAACTCATTTTTACATGTTAGTGCAACTTTAAAAACAGTTGAAAGTTTTTATATCTACGAATGAGTCGATAATAAATAAATAAATAAAAACAACCAATTTAATGTGCATGGGTTTTGTTTTCTTGGTAGCCCTAAAAATAAAATGAGTTTTGTCAAGCATGTAGAGTATAGGTACTTTGACGAATTAAATAGTTTATATAAATATAGAAATATTTTATTTAGTAATGATACGTACCATCGTCAATTTTCTTCCCATATGGAAAATGTATCCACAGTATCTGTTGTACATGTACTATCTGTGGACAGGTCAATTTGGATATATCCTAATTATTTTTAATTGTTAAAGAATATATTTTTTGTCCCAAATATGCATTTTTTAATATCAAATATGAATTAAAAAAAAAATTCTGACTCACGTGTCCATATTAAATATATATTGCTATCAACTAAACAAATTAAAAGAATGGTATATAAAGATTTATTTAAAAATTAGTTATATTTTATACTTATTTGCAAGCCATTATAAAAAATAATCTTGGATCCATCTTGAATATTGATATTACATACTAGAGAAGTCTATTTTCTCGTTTTAGTTGGTTTTACTATTCAGTTATACCCATTATATAGTTACTTATTTTAGTATAATTTCATGGTTTATCTTCAAATGAATGTCTAGTACAATATAAAAATATGCTAACAGTTCACTGAAATAAAAATTATGGTAACAGTTTATGTATTAATTAAGCCCAGAAATAATAGGGTAGTAAGTAGTAACTATCACTAAATGAGAGCCAACCAACAGGCAATGAATTGACAGTTGGGTACCAACAGTTTCTCAGGGTATGAATTTTTCACATGTTAAATCTTTTCTTTTGTCTGTTTCTTCTCGAGATCATGCACGATTTTAAAATGAGTCGAGTCGAGTGAAGTTAAGCTGAATGTATTATTTTTAAATTTATTTAAAAAGGTATCAAGTTTTAAAGATTATATCTGAATTTTGTATGATAGTGAATCGAGTCGAGTGAGATATTTTTGATAATTTTTAATTTTTGAGGGTTATATGTTCTTAGAGCAAGTATGAGAGATAGGGTATTTGTTTGGAAAATTTTGAAAGTATAGGGGTTGTTTCACAATTTTGCAGTTTGATCCTTTTAGATGACTTGATTCGCACTGAAGAATAATTAAAATAATTAAATCCGCACACTCCTAATGTACAAATTTTTAGTGGGGTTTGTAGAATATTTTCCCATAATGATTGAAAATTAAGTTTAACAAAACATTAAAATTCTTGATCTAGATAAAATAACTGAAACATATTAAAGACAATAAAATAAATTAGTATCAGAAAGAAAGAACAAACCAATTTTTTTTTCTCTTTCTTGTTAGTTGTATCATTTTATTATGTTATATCACTACCCACATTATTTTCAAACTAAGTGTATGTTACTTTCTAAGATTAAGTTATAAGCTTAAATAATTGTTTGCAACAAGTTTAAATCAATTTTTCTTTTAATAAAATCATCATATTACACTATAAGGAATACGTAAAAACACATTTAAAGTTATATTTGATCAGACCAAAATGGTAAATAAGAAAAAATAACTTGAAAATAATCACATTTATTTGCACCCTAAATCAAACTTTGAAATGAAAGCTCACCTGACCCCCAATTAAAATTGAATTTCCATACTTACAATCATGATCTTACAAAAGATTTTTTTTTTAAATATAAATAACAAAATAAAGACTATTAAAAAAAGAAAAATTGACATGCATGATCTGATTCCAAAAAGCAAATCATTAATAAAAACATGTGCTTCTTTCAAGTTCTATAAAATTCCAACTCGTGTTTTTTTATATGAAAAACTTCTATTCATGGGCCCCACCATTTTCTTGAACTCATGTGCAGACACCACCCCCAACCCCCACCCATTCCTCTGTCTTCATCTCCTTCAGCAACTATACCACGTGCTTAATTCATCCATTATATTTCTCAACCAAGAAAATAAAATAAAAAAATAAATCCATTAAAGACATTTCATTTCTATACCTAAATCCTAATGCACAATAACGTGATAAGCCTTCCAACAGTTGCTTGTCTCCCCCTGCCTAACCTTTTTTCCATTTCACTCTCTGTTTTTTCCTACTTTAAATATGATTCCTCGGTTTTTTCTTCAAGAAACTCAAACCACAGATTTCATTCTGCAAAACTCCAGCTGAAATTAGAATATTTTCAGAAAACACGAAAAGGGTTTTCTTCTTTTTTCCATTTCTTTTCTTTTCTTCTGTGTGTCATTTTCACAAACATGTGGAGTTCAAGACACTCTTCTGATGTCCAGAGGCAAGGGAAGGCGCCTGAGGCATCGAATTTTGCCCATACTTGCAACCGTTTGAGTCAGTATATGAAGGAGAAAGGTAGTCTCAGAGATTTGAATCTTGAAATCGGTGGAAAAGTTGAGAGTGTTGAAGCACTTGGTATGATTTCTGTTTGCTTGCCAACTGTTTGTGGAAAGTCCTCTGTGATAGATAGATCTGTAGGATTTTGAGATTGATGAAACTGTTGAAACTGATTATGTTGCTTAACTTTTTCTTGTTTTTACTGTTTCAGTAAAGCCCGGATCTTTTCTTGTTGCATCGCCATCTACAAGTAAGAATTTACAAACAAATTCTGGAAAATCAGCTCAACCCTCATCAGAAAAACAGTGTTCTGTTTTAACTGTGGAAGATGCCTCTTACAAAGCTAGCACAAGGTTCTCCTTTTCTAGAGTTTTCAACTGTTATACTGTTTCCCTTTTACAGCATTTTGACCTTTCATTGTTGTTATAGCCTCATAGGCTACACATAATTAATCACATTGAAAATCTTGAAGCCAGTTGAAATATAAATATATAGACTTTTTTACTCTGTATGATAAAACTAGGACGTAGAAACAATTGTTACTTCCGTCCTAAAATAAGTGTGGGTCAAAGAATTCAAGAGATAATTAGGCTTAATCTTCCAAAAAACGACATGAAGGTATTACCTTTAATGATCTGGGATTGATCTTTGTCTTCTTTCCTAACTAGTTTCAGCAAGGAGGCAACTACAAGGGAGTCAAAAACAGCACAATTAACTATTTTTTATTCGGGGAGAGTGTTGATTTTTGATGATTTTCCGGCGGATAAGGTTAAGGAACTGGTGTCTGTTGCTAAGAAGGGCAGCTCTCAAATGTCTTATGGCATTACGTTGAACACCATTCAAGAAAAACTGAACACAGTAGCCTCGACTTCTAGTGCACGTGAGGGGCTTCCACCACGGCCACATGCTGCCGGTGGCAAGCAGCATGTTGGCATTTCGTCCAAGGACAAAATGAGTGCTGCCAATAGTGGATCTGGTGCTTCCACCTCGGAAGTACCAGACCCACTTTCACCTCAATCCGAGGCCAATGAATCCGGTAAATTAATACTTTGTTAAATTAAGAAAAAAGAATATGCTATACACTTCATGTATAATATATTTCACTTTAATAATATCTATTGTTCATTGTACTAATTGATTGTGTTTTTTTTTTTTTTTTTGGGTTTAGATTTGCCAATTGCAAGACGGTCATCACTTCATAGGTTTCTTGAGAAGAGGAGAGATAGGTATGCAATTTTTCAATTTCTTTCTTTCTTTTAGGATAAATATAAAAGTTATTATTTTTAAATCCGACTTTTTTACCAAAAATTACCCCTTTAATATTTGCAAGTCATTTCAAAACATAATATTCATAGCTATACATTTATTATCTGATAAAATAAAATACGAGTTTGATTTATGTTTTATTTTATATCTATTTTGTCACAGGGCTGCAGTTAGGGGACCATACCACCGTCCAGAACCTTCTTCCCCTTCCTCTAAGGATGATCAACAGCTTGATCTCAATTTACTCCCTCAAAAAGATTAGGATTTCAGTATTACTCAATTGTATAAATTTATTTTATTATAATTGCTCATTGATAGGACAAATTGTAGCAATATTAAATTTTATAATTTGTTTTAAGTTATATTCAAGTGTGTAATTTTCCAATTCAAGTTGATGATTGATTTTTGGTTTGTGTCTGAAGTTTTATGAGGCTAGGCAATTGCAAACAAGATCATTTGTTTCATATATATTTAATCTGATATTTTAAAATAACTATCACAATGTTTTATAATATAAATCATTTGTTTCACATTTACTTAGAATTAATGTATGTTTAAGTTTGATCTTATATATTTAATAAATCTATATTTACTCAACTCAAATTTGATAAATCATGAAAAAAATAAAAATAAAAACAGATTATAATTTTACCACTTTTTATATAACTAATTATATTTCTATTGGGCCAAATTTATGGGCCTAGCAAAAAAGGCCCAAGAAATTTACAGCACGACCGGGTAAAAACTCGTCTATATATTAGCACTTCTTAACAGTGCTAATTAAATCACCCCCCGTTTCAGTGAGACCTCTCTTTCATTTTTCTCTGTCATTTCCTTATTTATTTATTTTATTTATTTTTCTTTCTTCTTCTAATCGAGGATACCTCTCTCTCTCTCTCTCTCTCTCTCTCTCTCTCTCTCTCCCCACACAAACCCTAACACTCAAAAAACTGTCCGATCGTTTCGTCCCTGAGAATCATCGGTTAAATTCGATCGAAAATGCTGAATCAGAGATTAAAGCAGCAGCAGCATCAGGCGTTGATGCAGCAAGCTCTCCTTCAACAACAGTCGCTCTACCACCCTGGTCTATTAGCGGCTCCGCAGGTTCATTTTTGTTCTGATTGTATTTTATTTGTTCGGAGTGAGTGGGTAAATTGATTATTAGTTTTCGTGATCATTTCTTTTGTCTCTTTTCAGTCTTGTGGGTAATTTATGATTGTTGTAGGAAAAATGGAAAGTCCTTGAGGGAAATGTTATATGTCCAGGTTAATTTTTTAGTTTACATCCCTGTCAATATTGAGCATTTTCTAAAAGGCCCGTCTTAAATCAAATATATTCTTTTTAGTACCTCTGCATTTCAAGTCTGTAACTTGATGGTAGGCCATGAGGAAGTGCTAGCTTATGAATCCTTACACATGGAACTTGTTATTGTGCAAAATAAAGAGAAGAAAATTGCTTACATGTAAAGAACAAAATTTCCTGATTTTGAAGGGATAGGGTTCTGTGTGCAATTATGTTCATCCTGCATCCTGAGCATGGACTGAGAGTTGATGGTGGATGAATTAAGCTGATGACAACCAGTTAGGCATGAGCATATGGAAATTATTAAACTGAGAAAAAAGATTTACGTGGTGCATGAGGTGAGGGTTGTGCTATTCTTTGCTGTAGGTCTAAAGTTCTTTGATAGGCTTATGTTCTAGAACCGTATTTAAATGGTGTAATTTTTTTGTTTCAAGGGGTTACACAAATTATTGGTTGTGAGATGGAAAAGTTGATGTTGCCATAAGAAAATAGTATTTGGTGTCTAGTTCCGTGCTCTTATTTCCAGTGTGGTTGACAGTAAGTGATATTTGGTATATGGCATAATGTGTTTTGTTGCATATGGTACTGGTTTAAATGTTTCTATGAATGTTGGCTGCCTAAGTTTGTTAACAGCAGAACTTGTTCACTTTACATTTTTTTTTCACATTTCTTAGGTTCTTTTCTCTTTCTTTTGCCAGTAATCGCATTCAACACCTGTACCTGGTGAATTTGTTTTTATTTCTTTCCTGTCTGGCAGTTGTTACCCTTAAGGTGGATAGTCTATATGGGCAGATAGCCAGATACATTAGGAAGTTTTTTCTTTATTTTTTATTTCTTTTTTTTTTTTTCGCCTTTCCATTTTGCAGATCGAACCAATTCCAAGTGGGAATCTGCCTCCTGGGTTTGATCCAAGTACATGCCGCAGTGTGTGAGTGTTGTTCATACAATAATTTTTTTGTTTCTTCCTTTTCTTCCTTTTTCTTTTTCTTTTATTTAAACCCTCTTCTTGACATGCTTTTCTGTAGTTTGCACATTTTTGAAACGTTTCAAGTCTCATTTCTTTGTGTTGTTATTGTGTATAAGTCTGTGCATTTTTTATTTTGCTTCACGTCTTTTTCTTAGGCTTTATATTATTAAAGATGTGTAATATGTTGGTAATTTTATTGATCATGTCCAACTCTCCTGCTGTTTTGTTATTTGTGAAGTTTGTTGTTCTTCCCAGCTTATATGTGTGATATAATCCTATAATATCTGGAGGTTCTTATATTTTATCTGTTTCCATTTTTTCCTTTTTCTTTTTAAACTTTTAGGTCTTTTATTATTGAGCAAATGCAGGTATGTGGGGAATATTCATGCTCAGGTGACTGAACTACTTCTCCAAGAAGTGTTTGGTAGTACTGGTCTTGTAGAGTCCTGCAAACTTATTAGAAAAGAAAAGGTGCTATGCCTCTCAAATTTACTCTTTCCCATGAATATTTATCCATTTACAGATTTGGATTCTGTCTAAGGAGATAGTGTTGACGTTTATTGTCTTTTTGCTTTGTGCAGTCATCCTATGGCTTTATACACTATTTTGATCGTAGATCAGCTGCACTTGCAATACTGTCCCTCAATGGAAGGCAGCTGTAAGTAGGAATAATGATAATTTGATCTGGCATTGTTGTTTAACTTTGAATAATAATGTATTATATGATGTTCAGGTTTGGGCAGCCTATCAAAGTTAACTGGGCATATGCCAGTGGTCAGAGGGAGGACACATCAAGTGAGTGCATTGTAACATTTTCGTACATGTGATTTTTGTGTCTGAATTCTATCTCATGAATGTTTCTACCTCTTATTTAGGCCACTACAATGTTTTTGTTGGTGATCTCAGCCCAGAGGTTACAGATGCCATGCTGTTTGCGTGCTTTTCTGTTTATTCTAGTTGTTCGTAAGTCACTGCCTCTCTCTGTCTTTCCTCCTCCCCAGGCACTCGGCCCTCTTGGTCATTAGTTCTCAAATATAAATGAGAAGCTCGACCAGAAGTTTCTTTTTCCCTCGTGTATGTCCGAATATAGTAGGTGTTCATTGTTTCTTGTTGGTCATAGTGATGCAAGGGTGATGTGGGATCAGAAGACTGGTCGGTCCAGGGGGTTTGGATTTGTGTCTTTCCGGAACCAACAGGTGTGTTTGTGCAATTGTTATTTGAATAATCTGAATCAAACAACATTTTCTTTAACTTAACAGAATTGTTCAAATGTCTTTTTACAGGACGCGCAAATTGCAATTAATGATTTAACTGGTGAGAACATTTGGGATAAATTTCTTGCAAAAAAATTTCTGTATGCATCTCCGAACAAATCGTCTTTGTACCTGTTCTGTCTACTGTAAGTTGACATGGAATGATAATTTACATAATGCTTTTCACTTCTAGGGAAATGGCTTGGTAGCAGGCAGATACGCTGCAACTGGGCAACAAAAGGTGCTGGAACCAGTGATGACAAGCAGAATTCAGACTCCAAAAGTGTTGTAGAACTTACAAATGTTCCTTCAGGTCAGTGAGTATGGCAATATGAGTGGAGTAACATTAACAAATGATGGAAATAAAACAAAAACATTATGGTAATACAAATATATTATCATTGCACCATTAACTCGAGGGTGAAAAGGTGCTTATAAGCTATTATATGTTCAATGTTATAAGATGTAAAAAATAAACAGTTTTTCTATTTCAAACTCTTCAAGCATATCACTGTCAAGCATTTGCATAAATTACTTACCATTATTAGGTGAAGACGACTATAAATTTTAAACAAAGTTGCTATATTAATTTTAATTAAATTTGCATTATTTTACCTAAGGGTGGGGCTATACACACCCCATTTAAAAAAAATTATAACTACAAAAATGCATTTAGTGTGGTGTGTTTAGTATATTTGGGGTGGGTATAGCCTCACCCTTTACCTAATTGCTGAAGATTGTTAAACTTTTTGTGGAAAACTATCAAACTTTATACTCATAAATATCAATTAGTTTCTTATATTTCCGATAAGACATGGGTGGACTCATCAAAAAATAAATAAAAATTGTACGGCATTGCCTCTGTTTACTCTTTCACGTCAAAGTACTAACCAAGATTTTAGTTTTCATTTTCATGCCTAACATTGGAAAGGCACGTTATCTCTGGGATCTGCTTGGTCACTGATGCTTAAACTTGCCTTCTATTTTCAGAAGATGTTAAAGAGGCAGCAAGTAGTGATGCTCCGGAGAATAATCCTCAATACACCACTGTATATGTTGGCAATCTTGCTCCAGAGGTAAGCCCACGTTTTCTTTTAGCTTTATGTTCCAGAGTACAGAATAAATGTCTCTTGAGTTCTTGGTGTTATAGTATTTTTCCTGTAGCTTCATTTCTCTGTGTATTGAAAATTAAATCTGATAAGGTATTCATTCTAAGGCCAGTAATAAGAATGTAAAAGAAAATTTCTTTGACCGTGTTCCTCTGTATTAATAGACAATGTCCTTCGAAATTTGAATATTTTCTGTAAATTATTTCCGTTCTGTTCCTTAGGTAACCCAGGTTGACCTCCATCGCCATTTCCATGCACTCGGTGCTGGATCAATTGAGGAGGTTAGGGTCCAGCATGATAAATGTTTTGGCTTCATTCGCTACAGTACTCATGCAGATGCTGCAATAGCAATTTCATTGGGAAATGCTCAGTCATTCCTCTATGGAAAGCAAATCAAGGTTTGTTTCGATTCCTTGTAACTGGTAATGTTAAAATTCCAATATTTTAATATGGACTACAAATCTTGGATAAAGCTTTCTCAAATGAGGCAATTGTATCAATATCAGTGTTCATGGGGAAACAAGCCAACTCCATCAGGAACGAGCTCCAACCCACTTCCGCCACCTGTCCCTGCATCCTTACCGGGCCTTTCAGCTGCCGACCACCTTCTAGCATACGAGCGCCAATTTGCAATGAGTAAGATGGGTGGGGTCCCCCTAATACATCATCCACAGGGGCAACACGCTCTGAAAGCATCCATGGGAATGGGTGCTGGTGCAAGCCAGGGCATTTACGATGGTGGTTTTCAGAACGCTGCTGCAGCCCAGCATCATCTCATGTACTACCAGTAATTTTTATGATATGATTTATGGATTTGGAAGCTTAACTTAGCCGTCCCCTTGAAGCCCCCATTTGAGTCTTTTGTCGTTGTAGGATATTTTGTGAAATTTCGGGTCATGGGATGGCAACGTGACTCGTGGTTTGCCCCGTATACAACCTAGGCTATGTATGCTTCTTTTCATGTTGATTGATTAATGAGTGGCTTCTTTATTTTATTTTGTGTTCCTATACACGAGCAATGTAGTGTTATGATGAAATATAAATCAAGTTACAGCTTTACTTATTTGATATGTTGTTTAAGAAGCCTCATCTTTGAGTTTGTATGAGCTTTTGCATTTTTACACTAACACAGGTTATTTTTGGGTCCTCTATCTTCAATTTATGGTTTTATGACTTCATACTTAAAGAATCGCCCTTGAATTTCTTCTGGGACTTGTGTTTTTTGTTAAGTATTTGTGTTTTTATGGCCTTGCATCATTTTGCTATGCTAACATTATCATGGTAATGCATATTATATTTTATATAATATTAAGAAATAATTAAAAGAGTTATGTTATACTAGTACGTATTAGATATTTATTTGGATGCTTTATTCCTAAAAATACTTAATATTAAAAAAATAGAGTTTAATATTGTATAATCAATTCCACGTAATGAGATGAAAATTTAGCCTCTCATTGTAGTTTTTAACTATTGATAATATACAAAAATCATTTTGTTTTTGAGCATATAATTTTTTAATAATAATAACAACATTGGTATACACGTTTTTATTTTGTGAAATCAAATATGAAAATTTTGGAATAAGTCTATCCTAACTCATCGTAATAATGGATGTTACTATTTATTTATTTATTAATATCAATTTACAATCCACAATAAGATTTTGATGAATTTGGTTTATAAATAATCTAATTCTTTTATTAACTTCTAAACCGTTTTAGACAATCCATACTTCCAAACACTGCTTAATCCTTCCTACTTAATATTAAAGCAGCTCTCTCTCTCTCTCTCTCTCTCCCTCCTCTCTCTCTCACACACACACACACACACGCGGGCGAGAAGAAAAGAAACCAATTTCTCTGAGATTTCTTTTCAAACATGTACTCTATGCAAAATTTGTGAATTTCCAAGGTCGAAAGATCGGAATTTTAGTTTGTTGAGATCCTCAGAGCTATGGGAATTTCGTTCAAGGTTTCCAGAAACGGTCGGAGGTTATACCCGAAACCTCAACCGGCCGACTCAGCCGCCGCTTTTCCTGTTGACGAGGAAGAATCAAACGGTTCCGGTATTTCTGCCTCGAAGAAGAAAAGTGATAACAATTCATTGTCGACTCGTAACCTGGTGGTACTTACTAGTTTTCCATCTATTTTTTTTTTTATTAAAATTTGGAAATTTGCTTGATTGCAAATACATATAGCAATTTTAGGGTTACAATTTTTGATATAGATCATGAAATTGTTTAATTACTTTTTAAACGTTTGATAATTGGAGAATTATCTTTTGTGGGAATTGTTTTTGTCAATTTAATGCGGTGTCCGCCGGAGTTAAAGATTTAAGAACGGGATTTAGATCAGCAGCTGCTTTTGTTCTTCTTATCTGTTTTTTTGAGGATCTATTTCGTCTATTGAGTGTGTCGTCATATGATTAGGAGCTTTTGAAAAATATCGTTCCGTATTGTGAGTTAGCAGAGGTCAATGACTATAAAAAGCCAATGCTGGAATGCTATCATGTTATTTTATTTCTGGAGAAGATGAATTATGTTTTACCCAATGAGAAAAACGTTGTTTGATTCTTTTTCGGCCCTTAGAATTTTTTTGTGGTTTTGAATTCTATATTTTCTCGTACAGGGAGAGGTTAGGGAGAACAATGGAATTGCTAAGCTCTCTGGTAAGTGGATTTCCTCTTCAATATCTACTGAGGAATTAAAACCCAATCGCCATCTTGAAACGTTTTGCTTCTTGAAAGGAACTATTTAACCTTCTGCGTTTTTCTCTTATTTCTCAGTTAATGAAGTCTCATTCACTCTAAGTCTTTTTCCTGATGGATATTCAATAGCAAAACCTGTGGAGGTTTGACATTTGTACTTTTAATTGATATATGATATTAGTTGAAGCTCTCATGTTGGAAAAAAGTGTTGCTTCACTATATTTACTATGAATTTTCAGATCGAATCTGGCAATCAGACTGCAATAGAAGTGCCGAAGTTTTTACATCCATATGATAGAGCATCTGAGACTCTGTTTTCGGTAGGTGTTACAATTTGTATCTCTATTCTATTTAAGCTCATACCATGTCTTATTCCTTATTTATAGCTGGTTTCTGGTGACCATGGGTTTGAATACTTTTATGGCTCACACTCATATCTATCATAATTTTCATGTGTAAATTAATCTCTCTATCTTACTTGTATATTGTTTTGGTAGGCAATTGAGTCAGGTCGATTACCAGGAGATATTCTTGATGACATACCGTGTAAATATGTCGATGGAACACTTGTCTGTGAGGTAAATTTTCACAGTTTAATGTTGAGTTGTTAATGACAATTATGAGAAGCCATGTTCATCTTAAATAAAATCACCTGGAAAGAATTCTCGATTTGAAAATGCTATTATGTGAAGTATATAAAATATGAGGACATTTATGTTCATCTATATATTGATGATTAGATGTTGTGGTTGAATAACTAGAAGATTTTCTATTTACTCAATTGTATATTGGAAAGGACATTGAAATTCTATTATAGCATCAGAATATTGATTGTTTTTAACAGTTCATATGGCTTGTTCTGTTTTTTATCCATTATTTGTACTCCAGGTATACTCTGTCAGTAGCTTTTAGCAGCTTTTTTATCCTTATTTCTATTTAAAGATAGTCTTGGAATCTTTACCTTTATCTCAATAATTTTGCCTTCCAAAGATAGTCTTCTTTCGCCATTCTTCCTTCACGTTCCTGGAACTTCTCTCATGTTTGACTGTTTTTATTCTTCCTGTCTGCCTTGTATCATATTTACATTTCAGAAGTTGATAAATGCTATAGGAAAAGTGAAATCAGGAATATGACATAATCTTATTTTTGTTATTTATTTATACTACAGGTGCGAGATTATCGGAAGTGCTTTTCTGAAGGGCTTAATGTGGCTTCTGGGAACAGCTCACCCATCATTAACAGAGTGTCTCTTAAAATGTCACTGGAAAACATAGTGAAGGATATTCCAGCTATTTCAAACAATAGTTGGACATATGGTGATCTGATGGTAAGTAATCCTCTGCTTTGAATCTGTGCATCAGAAGGTTAATTTTCTTACTTGATATCATTTCAATCTGGGTGAAGGAAGTTGAGTCAATGATTCTGAAGGCTATACAGCCACAACTTTGCCTAGATCCAACCCCACAACTGGACAGGCTCTCTGAAAACCCAGTTCCTAGCAAGGTTTGTCCACAAATCTTATATTTGCTTGTTAATGATTATAATTTCATGTTTTGACCTTTGGTGTACAATTATTTTCAGTTAAATTTAGATCTACGCAGCATGCGAAGGAAAAGACTGAGGCAGGTTTCAGAAGTTGCTGTCTCAAATAATATCAATGGGAAAAAAGTATGTCTTGATAGGCCTCCTGAAAGCTCAAGGTTGGGAGAGACAGTATCTTTAGGGCAGCAACCTGCCTATGAAAATTTGAACAGTCAAAATAATGTTGCAAGCACTATGCTGCCTATGAGGAACAACAGCTTTGGATCGGATGGCTCTCTTATGGCATCTCCTCTTGCATCTCACCAGTCAAAATATGGAGTTGGGAGCCCAAGAATGATGAAGGATCAACGGCCCGGAGCACCTTTGAATGCATCTGTAGCTTCTCCTGGTGGGCAGGACATGATTATTCCATTTAATGATAATGTTGCTGCTTCTATTCATGGTAAGAGAGAGAATCAAGATGGGCTATCGTCTCCACTGACCAACAAGAAGGCTAGGCTTACACAGACAGGTGCTGATGGGAATATACAGCATTTAGGTCCACAAATGGACTCTTTACATGGTTCCGAATTGCACTGGAAGAACACATTAATGCCGCAGCAGCAGTCAATGGGAAGAGGAATTCAGTATGCTAACAATGGCATGCAGAAGTTCTCTCAGCAAGTATATGAAGGAAATATAAATCAGGAAGGCGGGCAAATGCCATTTACTGTTGGCCAACAGGGAGTAAGATACAACTTGAAGGAAGAACCAGTTGAGACAGAGAGATTGGATAAACCAGAGGGCAGTCGTATGACCATGGGCGAATCAGAAGTAGCAAATGTTGATACCCAACAATCACGATTCCAGCAAAGGATGCCACATCAGATCATAAGATCAAGTTTCCCCCAGAATCCGTGGAACAATATTGGGCAGCCTATTGATAATAATTCTAGAAAGGAGGATGCATTTCAGAGGAGAAAATTGGTTCAGAGTCCTCATGTTTCTGCTGGAGGTTTACCTCAATCTCCATTGTCATCAAAATCTGGAGAGTTTTCTAGTGGTTCTATGGGACATCAAATTGGAGCTGTTGTGACTAGTGGACTTGTATCATCTCAAAAGGAGAAATCTGCAGTCACATCTGTTCCTTCTGTTGCTGTTGGTGCTAATTCATCTTTCACATCAAATGCTAATGATTCCATGCAGAGGCAAAGCCAGGCACAGGCAGCTGCAAAACGCAGATCTAATTCTCTTCCTAAAAACCCTGCAGTGAGTGGAATTGGCTCTCCAGCAAGTGTCGGCAATATGAGTGTACCAATAAATGCAAGCAGCCCTCCTGTTGGCGCTCAATCTTTGGGTGATCAAACCATGTTGGAGAGATTCTCAAAGATAGAAATGGTGGCTATGAGGTATTTCTGTCAATCAAATTGTTTGTGTATCTTCAGCATCTTGTTTTTTAGTTCCATCCACCATTTTTTTTTTAAAATTCATTAGTATCATATTTATGTTAGTTTATTGTACTTTGGTTGAATCTTGACCGCATGAAACTTGCATTACTTTATTTTCTTTCTTTGTGTACATGGGATTAAGGAGGTTTTGTACAACCATTAAATTCCCTTACATAATTCAGGCTAGGAACATATTTCTGATGGCTTCTGGTGATTTCTAACACTTGAGTTGTCTAGATAAGTTGAAAGCTATCAGAAAATATAGTTTTGTTTTAAGTTCTTCCTTCAATGTTACAAGCAATGCGATCTCGTTTTGTTTCTTATGCGTATTATCTTTTCATTTCAGATGTCAACTTAACTGCAAAAAGAATAAGGTAGATGAGTGTCCTATCAGGAAGCCTAGTACATATTCTGCTCAACAGGTGATGTCTCTTCTCTCCATTGATTCAAACAACGAGAATTTGAAAGATGAATCATGTAAATTGCCAATGTCAAAGTCTTTGGTTGGTGGCAACATGAATGTTTGCAAGACAAGGATCTTGAACTTCATTCAGACAGAGCGCATAATTCAAGGTGTGTTGACTTTCAAAATCTTAATCTAACACCACCAAGATAAATTTGGCTGATCCCCACAATTGATATTTGTCAGGTAATAGCTTCCAAATTGTTCCTAAGGCAAGATCTAGAATGATAATGTCTGAGAAACCAAATGATGGAGCTGTTGCAATTCATATTGGAGAAATAGAGGATGCTGAATACTTGGCCGCAGAGGATTATCTTCCAACATTGCCAAATACCGTGAGTTTGTACAGTTTTTGTGTCTGCTGTGAGCATGAGTTGGTTAATGAAAAAAATTGCTGTTTCGAATATCGAATTTCTGTTAATTAAGTTTGAGCTTTAAATTATCTTCTTTTAGTCAGTCCCTTTGAGGTATTTATAGCTAGCCCTTGAAATCGATGACCTCTTTCACTTTTGATTAGGTGACTCTATACCATCGGTGGCATGCTTTACATATCCAAAATCTGAAAACTATATGGTAACTAGTTTGTGGTTTTTTAACAAATGGATCCATTTTCCTCCATTATATTGCTAATTTGGCTTAGCAGGATGGAGTTTGTGGGAAAAAGTAATTTCTTTTTCTTTTTTTTTTTGGTTGAAGGGCTTTTATATAAAATGTCAAGAGCATACGGAATACTTCAATATAATAAATTTATGTCTTAAAAAGGGTTTCAGTACTAATTTCTCTACTCTGCTCCTTTTCTGTGCATTCCCCTTAATAACCGAAGAAGAAGATTCTATAGATGAAGCTACTTGTTTCTATAAATTGGCTACAAATATATTACTCCTTTGTCAATCTTTCTTACGTATGCAACTCAACTTCTGCAGCATATCGCCGACCTACTTGCAGCTCAGTACAGTTCACTGGTATGTTAACAATGCCTGTCTATGGATTTGTTTATTGTTAAATTGCATTTCAATGTCATTTAGCTAATCATATATCCTCGATCAGATGTCTCGTGATGGTTATCATGTGGAGGATCATATCCAACCAAAACCAGTTCGAATGAATCCCACCATGGTAAGTCCTCCTGGTGGTGCACCATCCGAGATGCAGCAGTTTCCTGAAGGTGTTTCTACGCAGCAATCTGGTGATATCAAACCTAGTAATAGTGGTAATGCAGCGATGAACTCATCACAGAATGTACAAGGCCAGAGGATGCTGCCTCCTGGAAGTACACAGGCGATCCAAATGTCTCAAGGACTCTTACCTGTGTCTTCGAGACCTCAGCAAACCGAACAACTGCCACCTATGCAACAGCAACCTCAACAGCAACACCCTCAGTTCCAAAGGTCGACTATGATGCTTCCCTCGAATTCAATGCAACATCTAAACAATATAGCTCAGAATGCAAATATGCAATTGGGATCCGTGACGAACAAACCTTCGGCTCTCCAACTTCAGCTGTTGCAGCAGCAGCAGCAACAACAACAACAACCGCAACTTCTTCAACATCAGCAGCAGCAGCAGCAGCAAGCTATGCAGAGAAAGATAATGCCTGGTCTTGGAACTGTTGGCATGGGTAATATGAGCAATAATATGGTGGGGCTCGGTGGATTGGGCGGTGTCATGGGAGTTGGTGGAGCTAGGGGGGTGGGTGGATCCGGTATTTCTGCTCCCATGGGGACTATCTCAAGCATAGGAAACATGAATCAGAACCCCATGAATCTGGGTTCTGCTTCAAATATCAGCAGTGCTATTCGATCTGCGATTTCACCGGCCCAAGCTGCTTTAATGAAGCTAAGAATGGCACAGAACAGATCAAACATACTTGGGAACCCTCAATCAAGCATTGGAGGCATGCCTGGAGCTAGACAGATGCATCCAGGATCCACAGGTCTTTCTATGCTCGGCCCTGCTCTGAGCCGAGCCAATATCAACATGCAACAACGTACAGCGATGGGTCAAATGGGCCCACCAAAGATGATGCAGGGGATGAATCTTTACATGAACCAGCAGCAGCAACAGCATCAACAGCAACAACAACAACAGCTTCAGCAGCAACAACAGCTTCAATTGCAGCAACAGCAGCAACAACAACAACTGCAGTTACAGCAGCAGCAACAACAGCTTCAACAACAGCAGCAAGTACAACAACAGCAGCAGCAGCAAGAAACGACATCACCTTTGCAAGCTGTTGTTTCACCTCCACAGGTGGGTTCGCCATCGAGTATGGGGATTCCCCACCAAATGAATCAAACACAGCAACAACAGCAGCTTCAACAGCAGGCCAGTCCCCAGCAAATGAGCCAGAGAACTCCTATGAGCCCACAACTTAGTTCCGGGGCTATTCACCCCATGACTGCTGCTAATCCAGAAGCCTGTCCAGCAAGCCCTCAGTTGAGTTCTCAGACTTTGGGCTCAGTCGGTAATATAGCAAATTCTCCTATGGAGCTGCAAGGTGTCAATAAAAGCAACTCTGTAAATAATGCATAGCGATCATCAGCTTCTTGATCTTCAATACTCCGTTCTCCACAAGTGCCGATAACTGCTTGATTCCATTGCTGAATAAGTCATATATGAAGAAGCCCTGTCCAGTGAGTGGTGGGAGTATATAGTTTCTTTCCTCTTCAGCATTAAGCTTGTAGGTGATACCAGTTGTAATAATTATGTTACATGGCCATGTGAAGCTGTAGAAATACCATGAATGTTCTTTGTGTTAAACTAAGATTTTTTTGTTATTCTAGTGTATTTATTAAATAGTAGAAGCCAAGACATGAAACAGTTTCACCTCATCAACTAGTTGCTAATATAATTTTGCTGAACATTTATATTTTCAATCAGTATTCATATCCATCACAAACATATCTTCAATTCTAATTCCCGTTGCAACAAAATACTAAACAGACATGAAAAATGCCCCCAAAATAGCATAACCCTACTATCAGAATATTACTCCAAAACGACGACGTTATGGAACAATTTCTTAGAAGTGTTATTAGTCCCACATCGAAAAACATGAATAGCAGAAGAGAAGAAGCATCAATAAAAGCAAAGGCAGTTGTTGGTTATAAAGCACGCAGCCGCGCGTTAAGCACAAAGCGAACTATTCTTTCGCCTTTTACTAAAGAATACCGTGTGCTTGTCGCAATTCAAGCGGCATACGCCTTTTTTTTGGAGGGGTTTTTTCCAAGGGGAATTACTCCTAACAATTCCAGTTTAAATATTCTTGTGGATGGACGATAATAATTTGTCTTTCACAGTAATAATTTCGTTTTATTGGTCTTCTTAATTATGAATTAAAAAAAATTAATGTTACTATCTATTGGGTCATTTTTTATTTTAGTTGTATGGAGATAAAAAAAGTGTGATATACAATTGTTTTAAATCCAGATGTTGAGGGTATTCTAGAAATAGTTTTTTTATAATTGTCAAGTGTCCCACAAAAATCGGAGGAATTTCTTATGGTAAGATGTTTATGGTTTTGTAAGTTGATTACTAATCAATGTGAGAGAGGACTGGCCCTACATACATCTCCCATATTCCTTACATGCTCATCAATTGGTAGCCATTATTAGAGAAATTTCTCATCACATATATTTGCTTTTATAAAGTTAATATCACTACTCAAAAGAGGCTAAGAGTTCCGTAATTTTCAACTGATTTACAAACCAAATGTGTAGAAGTTGGAAAAAAAAAATTCCCCAAATAACATATAACACAAGAAAAACAACATGCGATACATCAATCTGCAAAATTTGCACCAGGTAATCTATTAAAGAGCTGGAAAATAGTAATCCTTATCTGTAGTGAGTGAACCCTCTCTAATATGTTTAAACTTTAACGAATAGACGAATAGAAAAATAACGTGTATAAAACAGACGGCAATAGGTCAGAAAACTTCAGCCACGCCTCGCAACGTAGCCAAATGGAAACCAACCAGCTTTGCCTTTGCACTCACCTTCAGCCCAGCCGTTGTTTGAAACCTTGAAAGGCAGCAGAGAAAATTCGTATTGTTTTATCACAAGTCATGCATATTAAACATGGGAAACAGCTAGCTATTTGAAAGTACATGAAAATAGAGGGAAGAATAGGTCGATATAGAAAGTGCAATTTAAATTTTGATGTGGAAGAATAAACAAAAGCTATTGGCCCAAATAATACTTAACAAAGACTGGCAAACCTTTCTAATGACGATGTAGTCTCCAACTGACAAATTAAGCTCCACATCTGATTCAGCTTCAGATGAATACATGGCCTGTTGTATTAGCAAACATATAGGATGGATTAAACAACTATCATCAAGTGGCTTGAGTGATACTTTCACTGTCATACCACCTTAGCAAGCTACTTACCTCCCCAAGGAAGTACCCCATGCTATCGGTTGATCAATTCTGCACAGGGACACTATTTATTTCCTCATATGAAGGAGGTGCAGGCATGCTTGGAGTTGGAGCAGGAACTGCTTCAATTCTATGGTGCTCAGATAACATCTGTACAAATCATAAATTGATCAAACATATAAAACAGAATCATCGAGCATAACAAGACAACATAGGTTTGATAAGACAGATCCAAACATTGCACATCATCATCGAGTCAATCCTAGTTTTCACGTACTCCGCCTTGTTGCCGAGCGCGGCGGCGAAATCCCGTAATTGCCCCTCGGACATGAAGTTGAGAAGCTCGAGCCACGTGGGATACTTGGCCTCCATGTTCTTCTTGCGAAGCTTCGAGACCTCGTCCTCGATCTTCCTCCGCCGCTCGTGGAAGAAATCAAACAACCCGAATGTCTTGTTGCCGGAGTCCTTGTTCTTGGCCTTATAGATGTCCCATGATCCGACGGACCTCGTCGGGGTTGTGGGGCCAGATCGTGGGCTTTTCGGGGTGGGGCCCGTAAATGATCATACAAGCATTCACATCACAGAGAGTGGTGAACTCGTACATTTTGCGGATTAGGCCCTCCTTTCTTTTCTTGAAGGTTACGTTTCTTGATTTCTCCTTGCTTATCAGTTCCATGCTCAGCTTTGCTCTCCCCATTTATGTCTCTTTATTGTAGAATCTTTCAATATTCAAGCAGTACATTCAACTACAATGCTTCCCTAATCCAATCCAATTGTGTTAGAGTATCAAGAAACCAAGAAAAAGATAGGAATCTACACGAAATATAAACAAGAAATAGAAAGCATAGAAGTAGTAACGAGCAGGTATGTCTGATACCAGATGATGTAAGCCGAAGCACAAAATAAAACACGACCTTCGAAAATACCTTTGATTCAAAGAAAGAATATCAGAGATTTTCAGCAAAAGAAGAGAAAACTCTTTCAAATCTTTTATTCAATATTCATCTGCCAAAACAAGCCTTAGCGGCAAGATTATAAACGTGCAGGGGAAAGGAAATAATCCACAAATTGCAACTTAGTCCTTTGGAAAATAAACAGCCATAGGACTCTTAAACTAGACCAAAAGAAATAAAAGGAAACTATATTTAAGGTAACCCCATGTAATTTTACTTTTACTCACGTTTTTTTGGCAGCTGTAATTGAGTACGCAACAAGCAATCAAGATTTTTTCTAATTTTATTTATGGAATGAGATTTTTTGTTAAAAGGTCATAAGTATTTTAGGCATGTTTTTTTTCTTAGCCCATGCTTCTAATTATCCCATGTTTTATAATATTATTTCATAGAATGGATTTTTTTTTTTACGGTCAAAATTATTTAGTCCATATTTTGTAATTTTATTTGTTTAAGATGTTTGAGGCTTAGATAGTTAGATAGATAGAGTTATTTAACATTATTTAAAATAATACTACCCAGTTACGATTCTGCCCTTATAATTTGTGGAAAAATGATTGTTTTGGTGGTATAAAGATAAAATACTATGTAAGGCCATGCAGTTATGATATTTCCCGTCCTTATAACTTTTGTGGAAAATGGGTTATGGATGTCTAGGGTGAATGTAAAATATTTATATCCAACAATTTTTAACTTTAAGTAATATAGAATCAATTTAATTCGTAGAAAAATATCATTATTAATAATAATTAGGAAAACAGTGCTTTTTTTTCTTTGTTAGAATATCTAAATGATATATATAGTAGCATTACGGATAGAAAAGAGTGATTATGAGTGTAATTAAGTATATATACATAAAAAAAAAAGTTAGACTAAAAGGAGAATATAAGGTTAGTTTAACTGATTATTTGATTGAAGGTGATAGAGAAGATCCCACAAAATCGAAAGTTTGACTTAGCAATGATTTTGTATATCAAATCTTTGATTTATTTCCTTAATATAGTTTTGTAAATCTTTGTACATTTATAATCTTGTATTATTAAGCATGTAAAAGTTTTGAATTGAATGACTTTTATTTCTCATTGATTGCTGTTGTAAAAGTTTTGAATTGAATGGCTTTTAATTCTTACTTTTTGCTTCTCCCAAATTCTAATCACTGTATTCTATAATTGTATTTTGCCTGCTTAAAATGCCTTTCCTTAACATATAGAGAGTTGCTTTCCTTTCACGTGTTCATTTCTTGTACAGGATCAGGATAAGTATTATTGTTACTAAAAAAAATTTAACTGAAACTCTCAAGATACTGACAACCTGGTGATGTGCACCATTTATATTCAATCTGGGATTTTTGCTTTACTAAAAAAAAAGTGTATTTACATGCTTGGCTTTTGCATTTTTTGCGTTTCTGTTTGTACTCAAATTCATTTTTTGAGTCAATCGTACATAATGTAGAATTCAAAATTGCCAAAGTAAAGAAATTTAATCAATGATAGATGCATATATTCCATGAAATAAAGATCCAAGCACTAACCTACTTTATTTCCCACAAAAACAGTATCGACTTTCTCATTTTGAAATGCTTATCCATCCACATTCCACAATCAATCATTCGACATCTGCTACCTCACATTTTACAATCAAAGAGATCTCTGAAAAAAAAATTCTGTAATTTCACTATGGCCGAGGCTTTGCTTCAAGTTGTCCTGGATAATCTGAGCTCCCTCATCAAAGATGAGATCGGACTGGTTATGGGCGTAGACGACGAGATGAAGAAGTTTCTCAGCACCTTCACCACCATCCAAGCTGTTCTTGAAGATGCTGAAGTCAAGAAACTCAAGGACAAGGCCATGGAAAATTGGCTGTGCAAGCTCAAGGACCTTTTTTATGAGATTGATGACATACTTGATGAGTGTGCCACCCATGTCTCCATGCTCAAGGTCAGGAATAGCAAGCTGAGTCCCAAGAAATTTCTGTTTCGATTCAACATCGGAAGAAGAATGAGAAAAATTGCAGAAAAGCTCGATGTGGTTGCAGCTGAGCGGGCAAAGTTTCATCTGCGCGAGATGACAATTGTAGAGAGATCAAGAGAATTCGATGGCATGCGTGTGACAACTTCAATTCTGAATGAGTCTCATCAAGTTTATGGTAGGGACGAAGATAAAGAAAAGATCGTCGACATTTTAGTGAATGGTGTGAGGGAGAAGCAACAAATCTCTGTTTTACCCATAATTGGTGTTGGGGGCCTCGGCAAGACCACTCTTGCTCAATCTGTTTACAACGATCAACGGGTGGTTGACCATTTCGACAAAAGACTTTGGGTTTGTGTTTCCGACAATTTTGATCAGGAGACTTTGGTCAGAGCCATGATTGAATCAACAGCAGTGAATGGAAGTGCTTCGGATTTAATGCAGTTGGATACTTTACAACAACGCCTCCTGAAGTTGTTGAATGGGAAAAGATATTTGCTGGTGTTGGATGATGTTTGGAATGAACACCAAGAGAAGTGGTCTTTGTTGAAAAATATTTTGTCGTGTGGTTCGAATGGGACTTCCATCATCGTTACCACTCGCCTCGAGATGGTTGCTGATATAATGGGAACACTTCCACCCCATTGCTTGAAGGGACTATCGGAAGAGCATTGCTGGATGCTGTTGAGAGAACGTGCATTTGGGGAAGACGAGAGAGAGAAATATCCTATCCTCGAAGAAATTGGGAAGCAGATAGTGAAGAAGTGTGCAGGTGTGCCTATGGCAGCTAAGGCACTTGGGGGTCTTTTACGATTTAAGAGGACTGAGAAGGAATGGATTTATGTCAAGGAAAGTGAATTATGGAATTTAGCAAATGAAGAAACTTTCATACTGCCTGCTTTGAGATTGAGTTATCATCATCTTCCTCTTGAATTGAGGCAATGCTTTGCTTATTTTGCGGTCTTTCCAAAGGACTACTTCATTAAGAAAGATGATTTGATCTATCTTTGGATGGCGCATGGATATATATCATCAAGGGGAATATTGGAAGTGGAAGATGTTGGTAATCAAATGTGTAACCAATTAGTTCTTAGATCCCTGTTCCAATACGAAAAAATATACGACTTTGGGTATATCATGATGCATGATCTTGTTCATGATCTTGCAGAATCAATCATGGAGAACAAGGCTCCTGGGATGCAAATGGAAAGACAAGTTTCAAGCACATCTAATTACAGCAAGATACGCCAAGTAGATTTGAGAGGAAAATCAGTGGCATTTCCTAGAAGCACTCAACATGATATGGACATATCGTCCATCTTAACAAAGTTTAGCCGTTTGAGAGTATTAGATGCAGGTTATGCACGAGTAAAAGATTTTCCTTCTACCGTGGGTAATCTCATACATTTGCGATTTTTAAATTTATGCAGTTCTGAAATTCGTACACTGCCCAACTCATTATGTAATCTTTGGAATTTGCAACTGTTGAATTTGAATTACTGTCATAAGCTTGTGGCATTACCTAGGAACATGAGATACTTAAAACATCTTCGTCATCTTTTTATGGAGGAATGCGTATCATTGAGAGGGATGCCCTCAAAACTTGGAGAGCTAACTTGTTTGAAAACATTGAGTCTGTTTATAGTGGGTAGTGAAAGAGGTAATCTTCTTGAAGAATTGCAATGTTTGAACCTCGGTGGTAGGCTTGAGATAAAACATTTGGAGAGAGTGGGAAGTTATATGGATGCAAAGAAAGCAAACCTTGCTGAGAAAAAGGACCTTCGTGATTTGAGCTTGGAATGGGAAAGCAATGATGCATCGGAATCAAGGGCAGATAAAGATGAAAAGGTGTTGGAAGCACTTCGACCTCACCTCAATCTTGAAATTCTACGTATACGGGGGTTCGGTGGAAGGTGCTTTCCAGTTTGGATGGCGGTTTCAGTTTTGGAAAAAGTAGTTCGTATGTCCATAGAGAATTGTCCATATTGTTTGCATCTTCCAGAACTGGGGAAGTTACCTCATCTGGAATTCTTGAGGCTAGAGAATGTGGGGGTGGAGTACGTGATTGAAGACGAAAATGCAGTAGATATGTTGTTCCCATCTTTGAAAACACTCGATTTGTGTTGTCTCCCCAGTCTCAAAGGGGTATCCAAGGAGCAAGTTAGCCCAAAAGTATTGCCAAGTCTTAGAGAGCTAGAGATTGATGATTGCTTATTGTTGACTTCGTTAGGTAATCTCAATGCTCTTGCTCATCTGACAATACGATTTGGAGAGAAAATGAAAAGTATTCCGGTGAAGACATGGGAAAAACTCACTAATCTCGACTCACTAAGAGTTGTTGGAGCAGAAGAGGAGTCTCTGCCAGAAGAAGGACTGCAAGCCTTAAAATCTCTAACATGGTTATGTATAGAAAAGAGTGAGAGACTGAGATGTTTGCCCGTTGGGTGGTTGCGACACCTCACTGCTCTCAAGTCTCTACTGGTAGAAGATTGCCCAGAATTTGTAGAGCTGCCAGAGGAGATTAAAGATTTCAACCACCTTGACTATTTTGGCATCCAGAATGTTGCTAAGATGGTGTGCCTACCCAAAGCCTTATGTCACCTTTCCTCACTCACATATCTATATATTAACAACATTTCTCAACTGAACTCACTCCCAAATTGGTTGGAAGATTTAACATCTCTCCAGAATCTGGATATTAGTGAATGCCCAAAGCTTGTATCGCTTCCAGCTAGTATCCGAAGAATGTCCAATCTCCGACGTCTCAATATCATTAAGTGCCCAGAACTGGAAAGGCGATGCGAGAGAGGAAGTGGAGAGTACTGGCATTACATCTCCCATATTCCAAACCTCAGCATCTTTTGATGTGGCTATTCTTTTGAGGTTGATTGTGCAACGCTACCAGTAAGGATTATGTTATTCACAAAATATAGAATAATATAATTAACATCATTTTTCATTCTTAAATTTATAGGGATGACAACATTTTTTTCTTTGTTTTTTTCTCGAAAGGATGAGAACTAAACTGTCTTTTAGAATTAAAAAAGATAGTTTATCTTCATCATAATTTACTTAATTGACTTTAAAATCTTGATGTTGATGTTCTATGCATTAGATTACCATGTCACTACTCTATGTCTGGAGGAAAAATGCCTAGAAAGTAACACACATCATTTGATGAAGAATGACAGAGAAATAAACAACAAGAAATCAAAATGTACACTTAACTAAAGCTTGTTCTTCCTATGTATCTCATTCTTGGATGTTGTATACAAATGAGTATCTGTATACACAATCCTAGATTGAATTGGATTCTTATGTCTATGGCATTTTCTTCTATGACTACATCCTATCTCTTTCTCTACTTGTTCTTTAACTTTATTTCCATTTTCATTTCTCTTCATCTTAGTCTAATTTTCTTCATCTCCACTTGATGTTGTCTTGATCTTTTCTTCTTCAGGTGCAACATAAACGAAGGGTCCGGATGGGATATCCTTCAGCTCCAAAACCGGCTCCAAGATCTTGGCCACGCGCTTCATGCTAGGCCTTGATTTTGGGTAGTGACTTAAGCATTGAAGAGGCAATGCAGCCACTTTCTTAGCGCCTTCTGTTGAGTATTGTCCTTATCCATTAGTCTAGCGAGCTTGTGGTGATCCTTCAAATACGGCTTAGCCTACTTGACTAAGTTGATGGTCACTATTCTCTCTCAGCTTTTGCTTTTTCCAAATTGTAATTGGTGTATTCTGTAATAACATTTCCAACTTTCGTAGTTTTGTATTCTAATCACACTTGGACCTTGTTCATATCAAACTCTTCTATTAGCTTGAGGATAAATTCTTTCATAGATATAACAAGAGTAACTATTTCATATAAGGGTTACTTATGCTCTTAGACAAGCCTTTAGTCTCTCTCTATTCTATATTATGTCTTAACACCGAGTCTTAGAATCTTTATAATATATTATTTGTCTCCAAGTAAACTGTTGATTATATTTTGCCCATATCATTTAAGTTAAGATGTGATCCTTATAATGTGATTTGATATGACTAAGAAGGCAGGTTTCACTCCAATACATTTATAACTGTAATAGTCGTTTATAGACTATTATTATGTAAATGATTAGCAGTTAAGCATTAGGAAGTAGAATGAATATATAGTGGCAAAAAATGCAAGAGCATTTACTTCTGTAATCTCGTTGATCATTTTACATGGCCACTACTAGGAAACTTCCCAACCAACTAAAGATCAAAATTGCAAGTGATATAGGAGAAACTGAATTCTATCTCACTTATTTTCTGTTACTTCATGCAAATACTTGCATCTATCTCCAAAATAACACCTTCCTTGAAAAAAGTATTTGCATTTCTGCTGTTGAACTGGTGGGTTCCTAGCTGCATTTACGTTCTGTACATGACTTTGCTGTGAATAAGGATGTACCTGGTTTTCTCTAAATGTATGCTGTTGTACTGGAAACTTGACATGATTGGAGTTTGGAAAAAAGCTCAGGGGGTGCCCTCGGATGGGGCTTCTCGCACAGTGATAGTTCACATGCTGAGTTGAACTCTTCGAAGAATAAAAGTTAGGGAGTTGTGAGGCAGTGGGATGGCTTTTCGGAAAGCTGCAATTCATGCTCATGCTCATCAACCTTTGATCAAGTGGTACCACATCGGCATTTGATGTATCACTAGGCTTTCCATGCAAATTCACAGACTGGATTGGAATGTTCGATTCACAAGTTGTGGTGTAGCAGTGCATACGCTCTCTCTTTTCCTCTGCTTGCTTTCCTTTTACGTGTTCATTTCTTGTTGCCCTAGTATGCACACCGGAGAAATATTATTATTATAACCAAATAAAAATCAATTTTGAACTCTCAAGTTAGGTAACCTGATAATGTGCACCATTAATATTGAATGGGATTTGTTTCAATAGAAAAGGTTTAGATACCTGGTTTGCTTTTGCAATTTCAGCGTTTCCCTTTGTTGTACGCGTGCTTCCCTGTTTAAACGAGCAGTGCCACCTCTAGCATGCTTTTCTAACAGAATCTTCTGTCTTTCGCCTTCGTCCACCCATTTCTGAATCACAAAAGAAGGGTACTCAAAATAGTTACATGATCCTAAAGACACATGAACAGAAACATTTGACCAACGCTCACACACACACCTGTCTCATAGTTTTCAACCTGTAGAGGTTCCTGCCTTTGATGAGTAGGGGGTGAAGTGGAGGCAGTGGTTTCTCTCCTTTACTCCATAGCACTTCGATCTGCTCAGAGCAAGCAAAGAAATTATTTTATTTCAACACGTACCTGATCAATTTACCAACTAATTGCTACCAAATTTGTCAACCACTCAACTATAAAGTAAAGAGAGAGCCCAAGTCCTAGTAAATATCCTTACATAATAAGTTGTGAAGCATGTTTTAGAAAAGCTCAAGTGACCCATGGATATCTATCTCAGTATTGTATTTTAATTATGCAATAACTAGTCAAGCTTTTCTGACACGTTTTGAACTTCCATATCCCCTTGAATAGTTGATTAAAAAAGCCTTAGGTAGTTAGGTTACATGTGAACATGTTCGCCACTCTTCTCCATAAAATATAATGTATTCAAGTTCTAATCCATCAAATGAGAAGTACAAGCAAATCAAAATTGATTTGTTACTTACAGTAAATGTATGTTGCTGCTTGGCAGCCCCATAGCTCTCTTTCAAAATCCGCCCGGCAACGACTCTTGTCCCACAAGGACCACCTTTAGCACTACGAGATGCAATGTTGAACCTGATAGCCATCAAAAGTGAACACTTTACACAGACAGAGAATGAATCTTTTTTAGAAATTTTTTTTTTTTAATATCATTTTGAGGCAAATTGTACATCGTGGATGACCACAAAGAGTATTCTCCCAATGCAAAAATTTCCATTCAAGTTCATTAACTAATGATAATTGAGAAACTTAAGATAGCTGAGGCTTACTCTTCATACACATTCTGTTCAAAGATGACTACATCTCCTGTGCAAGCATCTCCTGCATGATTTTGAAGTTTAAAAAAATTCGCGAAAGACATAAAAGAATTATAGGAAGTAAATTAGAACCTTTGTCAGAATATTCTATTAGCACTATAAATTCAGCTATTCTAAGTGTCATAAAAACAATCACCAGTCTAACTTAGGCAATATACACAAAACTCATCCAAAATTCTCCTCTCAAAACACAAAATATTAGATTTCAAAACTCCCTCATTTCAGAAAACATGAAGATAACAAAGAATTACCTTTGCAATTCAACACAAAACTAGATGCTGGATACTTTTTCTCCCCACCACCACTGACAATACTGAAAATGTGATCATAGTCGTGAATGAAGAAGTTAAAAAGAAACCAGCTTCAATACTCAAACTAAAAGATGGAATAGAAGATTACTCGATATGCTCTTTAATTCGCTGAATTAGCGTCTCTTTATTACCACTTAATCTTAATCCATGTTTCCTTAGATAAATCTTGCAGTCCTCCACTCTCAATTTCTCCAACTGACCTCCTATTATCATCATAGAAACATCAATATTAAGAACACATTGTCCTGTTTGAAAATATATTAGGCAATTGGTGTATAGGCAAACCTTCAATAATTTTCTCAATAATTACATAACTTTTTTGGTCCTGCTCATCAAGCTCCCCTTCCTCTTGTTTCCCATCTGTTTCCCTAACGATCATATGGAAACAAAACAAAAATCCATTTAAAACTCGAAACAAATAATGCTCCAATTTCGATACAATAAAATTATAATGTTTACACAAAACTACACTTCATCACCAAACAATGAAATTTCCTCACATACGCATTTCATCAGTAAACAAGTAGGCATTAATCACCTCACAATTTTCATGAAAAAAGTTGGAGCCAATTATGTGAATAAACAACAAAAAATTTGGCAAATGAATTCAGACATCGACTTTGATCAAGAGAAATAGTTAATTACATGGCGTTGTCTCTCTTGACTTTACTCTTGATCGAGAGATTTGATAGTGGTAATCGGGTCTCCTCAACATCAAAATTCGGATCTTCTTGGGAATCATCGGAATACTCTGATTCAGTTTCCGATGCATCATAAAATCCTCTCTCAAGAAACGCCATGATCGAGATTGAAACCTTGAAATCGCGTAAGAAATGAAGAGAAGAAATATATTCTGCCAAGATTTTGGGTTTAACAAATTTCCTTGTTTAAATTCTCTGTATTTGAAAAAATGCTGCCGTTAGAGTTGGAAATTGAAGAGAACTCTGTTCCGGTTTTGAACATTGGGCCAAAATTTAACTTGTTGGGCTTATTAGTTCATATCGAGCCCACAAGATGGGTGTAGCAAAGTTATCCTTTTCTTAAAAAATTTCTATTTATATGAAAGTTGAAAATAAAAATAAAAAATGGTTCTTGCTATTATTTGTTGTTGTCCGTATTACTAATGAAATTTTTTATTGTTTCAAATATATCTATGACTGTTAAGGTAATTTGCCACAGAATTAATGTAGCAATTTATTTGCAGATAAATATTTGAGTGAAAATCTAGATGATGATAGAACAATTGATGTTTATATCATGCTAGGGGCCTTACAAATGGGATGGATTCAATCTTGAACACACAGATAAAGGCGTGATACGTTTTTCTTGCTCTGAAATAGCGAATGCAGGATGCAAATATTTCTCATTCATTGTGTTTACCCCTTACTACAAAGAATGCTCGAACAAGAACAGCTGCAAGAATAATACCAGAAACATGAAGCTAATCTAAAACCATCGATGCCTACAACCCAAATTAGCATTGGAGAACAAATATACTCAACTCTTGTAAAACTCAAGGGCCAACGGTTAGCATGGTTATCACAGGGATAAGCAATGAAGATGGTTCCACATATAAATCTACATAATTTGTTGATAATAGTGAAAATGCTAAGCTTTGAATAAGTAGTCAAAGTATAAAAGGATAAAAATGTGTATGATAACATGATGAACGGTATGTTTCCTGCGATGTTAAATCAATCCACCTCTTAATCAAAAATCTCTTTTTTTTTTTTTTTTTCCGTTACACTTAAATTTTTAGAATCCTCAGATGATAGTAAAGGTCTTTGCAACAAATCTTGCTAATCATCTTCAATGATGAAAAATAGTTGTGAACCAGGATAGCAAGGCAGAATTAGCTCACTGACTGCAAAATGATGAAACATCACCAGAACTTCTTCCTGACCCAGAAAAGAAGGAAAACAACTCCTAGGACAACAGCAACAGGGGCCCATTTCCGAATCAAAGCCTACAATGAAAGAGCAATGAATTTGTTACAAGCATATAATTTAGTGAATACAGGAGTAACAAATCACAGCTTTATCCCAAAAAAAAAAAAGCCAATATGTTAGTTAATTGAAAAGGTATGTAGTCATAGTAACAACTCGAAATTTGTTGTTAAGCATGTATAGCTCCGCAATTTTCACAATGTAAATAAGTTTTATGTCAGAACTACAAAAATGGCATTAAGTATGATGGATTTTTAAAGGGTTTGAAAAGGAGTTTTGCCAATTTAGTTTATGAGGCAGGCTAAATACAAGAAACTTCAGCAATGATGAATCCCTTAAAAGACCTATCGGTTGATTCAAATCTTTTGGCAACATAAAAAATATATATATATGTATATCAAACAAACCTGACGATTCAAATCTTTTGCCTTCTCTGCATATATGCGAGATTCGGATGTCAAGCGACTGGACATCTGACTGACCTCTGAAAAGTGAATCATAACATGAGTGATACACAAACAAATCCAGTTCCCGAAATCTAAAGAAAAAGGCACACTTTCTAAAGTAAAATATTGGCTCAATAATCATGCCCATGAATACAGAAACATTGCAAAGCAAGTTACAAATTACTCCAACACATTGTTCTATTACAAAAATTCTAACAAAGATCACAACAACGAGAAAAGTTTGATGAGGAAATGACTTACGGTCCAATTTTTCACCAACACCAAGAACTTCTTGTACATTACGAGTCATTATCTGGTGAACTTCATACAGTTCATCATTCAACTTCGCAATGTTTCGTTGAGTTCTTGTATCCTGGTACAATTTCTTTGTCTTCTGTATGAATGTATCTATAAAATAAAAGTGAAGCCTGTGAGTACTTCTTACAGTAAATATGAGAAGAAACAATACAATTTTTTCTTAATAATCATGCAAGAGAAAGCAAGGACATTTACTTACCAAATTTGATAAAAGCATATGGTCTTGCAGCAGTTTCAGTCTGATTCCCATATGTACGCTCAAATTCATTTTTTAGGTCTTCTAGATATTGAAAGGCAAGCTTCTTAGGATAAGCACGATCACACATAGTTAAATAGCACACGCGCCCTTCAATAATATAACTAGGTACCCAAGTTAAGGTTCAACTTTACAGTGAGGAGGGAAGAAAATAATGATACTGCTACAATTTGAAGTTCTATACACATTAATTTGCTAGATCTTAA
The DNA here is from genome assembly GCA_028654395.1 of Scutellaria barbata. Classification (NCBI taxonomy): domain Eukaryota; kingdom Viridiplantae; phylum Streptophyta; class Magnoliopsida; order Lamiales; family Lamiaceae; genus Scutellaria; species Scutellaria barbata. Next base: position 633,402 of record CM053645.1, on the reverse strand, counting down.
CTTAGAATACCCGAAAAGCATGCAATGCAGCTGAGTGAATCCATAGGCTACCATCATATAAAGACAAATTTGATGAAAGCAAAAGAGGGTCATCCTTTACAAGAAAGCTTTAACATTAATGAATGGCAGGATTGCCAAGAACCAAGAGTTCAATCAATTTAGCTACCCGATATATCAGCTGATGAGTAAAATAAAGGAAATATGCATTCTTGATAATTTACTTTAACCTGTGGAGCATCAGCATGCCTCTTGACTAGTCAGACAAAAAGCAGCTAAGGAATGATTCTCATGCACAAAAGGGTTAAATGCAATTCAAATGGCGCGGTTAGGAAATTACATGGATATAAATTTATAAATAAAGGACAATCTAGGTGTGTCTCTAACACAATATTTTGGCAAATCAGAGCCATTTAACTGGTCCCTCATGGAAGCAGACTACATGTAGACAACAAAGGGTCATTCTGGCTTAAAACAAGAAAAAGGATACTGGAATATATAAGGCCCTGTTTCGATCGACATTCTTGAGGGCTCATTCTGGCCCGTTGATAGGTTTTTAAACAAAGACTTAACTTGCTGCTTGTAAAAGTCAGAATCTGGCACATCACGTCCGTCATCCAGTCCCTCTGCTAGCGGAAGGCCATCAGTAACACGAGCAATCAAAGTCAATTTCACCATCTTACTTCACGAGCTCACTCCTGTAAGATGTTTTTGAAAGTTAATTAGTCATTGGAAAAGAGAATTGAACCTCGGATGTTTCCATAACTGAGTGGAAACTACCACTTGTCAAGAAGAACAGTGAGATGAGATTGCACAGAAACTAAAACTACATGGAGCTTTTAGTGTTAATACTCAAAAAAGAATGCATCGATATAAATGCATATCAGAATTTATAAAACTAAGCCAACTTGAAACTTGAAAGTGGGTCCTCAACGGAAAATAAACACACACACCAACAATAAACATACAAATAGTGAGATTCTGAAGTGTTGATTTATCTCCTAAGGGTATTCCACCACCACAAACAATCATCTGGTTTTTATTCTTTCTTCACCTTGTTCAACTCTGCCCACTGTGATGGCCAGTCACAAGACAGATAAAAGATGAGGGTTGGTGATATGTTGGTCCCAGCCACACACCTTATAAAAGCGCTGTCACTTAAAGCAATATATGGATTTAATGATAAGATGGGTAAAGATCTTGTTACGAGGAGAAATCCATATGGGTCGATCCCACAAGTAAATGTGTTTTGACAATGATGCTGTCATTTTGCTAGAACGCATTACACAAGCAGTATATGGAATCTAACAAGCTATGTCAAATAATAAGAAAACGACAAAGCTTATCTTTTAATTCATTTGGTTCAAACGGAAAACTGAAGGAAATGCTAATACAAATATACAAACACGAGGAATTTATAAATTTATTATTTAATTTTCAAAATACTCGATCACATTCCAAAAGCTCTTAATTCTAAAAAATTAACCAATCCCAACAGGAAGTACGAGAAACCCTACTTCCACTGATTTTACCTTCCCTTTCCACTCTACTCTTGTCGATCTTCATTCCAAATGGAGGTCAATCAATACACAAACACAAGCAAACACAAATGCTTAATCAACTCTTCAGCATTTTCTACAATAATTCATGTCGCAAAACGCATATCAATTACGCTCGAACTCACAATCGCTCACACAATAAAAATCCCTACGCTCAAATCCCTGAAAGCAAATTCCGCTCATTTGCAAAAGAAAGTTACGAACAATGAACTTAAAAAAGAAGAAAAAAAATGATCACAACACAAAATGAAATTCAGAAACATAAACGAACCAAAAAATATTAAAATAATCAGCTACCTATGATATGCGCCTGTGAGCTCCTCCGGCAAAGTGTCGGTAAATCCTTGATCTTCAATTAGGTTTAACAATCACCTAATTGATGCGTCTAGAAAAGATCCTCCGCTTCAAAATTGAACGATCTGAACGGAGATTATGATAGTCGTCAGAATTCACGAGATTCAAATAAGGAGAAATGGAAAATTGAGAAGGTGAAGAAGATGTAGAATTTTTTTGACTTAAATCACAGATGGCGAACTCTTTTATGGGGTTCACTAATTTTTCACGGCGTTAGAGAAAATGTATTTACTGTTTTCTTTTCTTTTTTTCACTTTTCCTTAAAATAGAAAATGTATTTTTAAAAGTTATGTTTTATATTTTCCTTTGCATAAATATTGAGTTGATATTTGTAAGTGAAAATTAAATACTCATCCTTGTATTTGTTTTAAAGTTAGGTGGTTGCACAATTGAAACGAATATAATAATTTATGAAAAATCAATATTACTCTATCCAGTGCTCACTATCACAAATATAATGTTCTTAAAATATAATGATCAAAGTTTTATAACTTGTAATACTCTGAACTTCAAGAACGATGAACTAGAATAAAATCAAATATTGTATATGTTTGAACATAAACTCATATTAAACTTTTTTATTTTACACAATATATTTTTGTGCGTTCATTTTACATGTTCAAATAATTGAATATATTTTTATGATCCGTCAAGTATGATATTGATGTTGTTGCTAATAGAGAGCATACACAAATATATTCATAAAATAGGGATTGAAATCTTCTATTACACTTCGTGTTACATTTATATTCTAAATCAATCACCATGCACCCGTGTATTTAATGACATCACTGATTAATTGATGGCATATATTAAATATCATGTAATACGAGATGTAACATCAAGTATAATAGAAGATCCAAACTCATAAAATAGTACTTATTATACTCAGCTAAGCTCATTTTGTAATATTGGTTGCAGAAGGTTCATTTCACAATATAATGCCAACTTGGATACAAAAAAGATCTAAATAGCACTGGTATATCCTAGAACACATATGAATAGAAATAACTTATGTCGGAGAACAATTACAAACTATTGGAGGATTTAAACATTCATATTAATTTCACTATTATTAGATAAATGATGACTTTACATTTCTCATCCACTATAAATGTTTTTTCCAAGTCGATACCTTACATAAAAATTTCGGATTCACTTTTATTATCTTTTAAAAATTAAATAGACTACAGCTTAATTCAATTAAAATTAAATATTTTATCAATACTAGTGATAACAAAATTAAAAAAAAAAAAAAAGAAACCTTGATTTTTCCAATTAATTTTCCAACGTTAGAATTAATAATTTGATTTAAAAAAAATACAGTTTTAGTCTTGTAGATACACCTCAAAAGAAAGAAATTTTCCAACGTCGGGATTAATAATTTGATTTAAAAAAAAAAAAAACAGTTTTAGTCTTGTAGATACACCTCAAAAGAAAGAAATAAAATAAATGATGGGTGAAACTATCCATACCCATCATTTTCTAAACACACTCAAATTTTTATTTTTTTAATTAAAAAACAATAATACAAATATTTCAGTTTTATTCTTAAATTAAATCTATACTTATAAAAGTAGGGTTTGGCTCTCTCAAAACTCGCCACCTAAGCTTTTAGGAGAAATTTGGAGCCGTCACCTCAGCACCTTAGAGAAATTTAGAGCTGTCATGTGTCCATTTTAAAAACCGTTACAATTTCTCTATTTTCACCTCATTTCTTCCTCTTCATATTCCTAAATAATATCTAAATATCTAAAAATTAATAATAAATAAATATTAAAAAGTAAAAAATCAACTCATAGAATATGCTATCACATACTTAATTATAATTTAAAAATTATTGACACATCTCAAACAAAATTTTAGAATTACTTGAATAAATTATATAATACATTAATTTTAATTTGGCTCCCAATATTTTCAATTTTTTGTTGCCTCATGCACTATATTTTATGATTACTTACAAAATATACTTTTATTTTTGTTAAATTTTTATCTTTTCAAAGTAATAAAAAAAATATGAGGACTAAAAATAATAAATATGGAGGCAAAATCAAAGAAATTGAAAATGTAAAAAGCAAATTTAAACTTTACCAATTTGAAAAGTAAACACTACGTTAACTTTTTTCGTAATGGAGGTGAATTTACCAATTTAAAAATAAATACGTAAATTTATTCGAAAAATCCAAATTTTGATCATTATCAACAACATATGTGAAAAAAAAATCAAACACAATAATTAAATCAACGAAACTCCACCAACAAATAACTAACTTTGACATTTTTAAGAAAACAAATGAAAATAAAACATATTAGAAATAATATTTTACAGAGTAAGAAAGAAGTATCATATATATATATATATATAAAATAACAAATATAAAAAATGATAAAATGTCAACTGTTGACAATTCTTCCCATCGATAACTATAATGATCGCATTCCCTCATTATATAGAAAGTAAAATTATTGTAACAAATATATGATTAAGAAGAAATAATTAAATGAGTTATAAGCCCGTGCAATGCACGGGTCCAAAACTAGTATAAATTAAAAGCAAAACCCTTCCTATTTCCCGTCCACTTCTCTAGTTTTTTTTTTCTTTTCTTTTCATCTTTCTAACTTCCATCTTGAATTTTTGAGAAATAAAACAACAATATAACAAAAACCATTTCACGAGTTAACTTAATATGTAATATCATTTGAAAATTGTGTAAAAATCTTATAAAAATATGGAAAAAAAAATAAAGCAAACCAAACAGTTTTGTTAGTTTTGTTCGGTCACCAAAAATCGAGCATAATCTTATAAAAAAACACAAAAAATCGAGTAAACTGAATAGTTTTGTTCAATCCTGTACGTTCGGCTATCAAGGATCGAACACATCGTGTCATATTCGACCTTTAATAATTGAACACACCCTTATATGTTCTGTCCACCAGAATCGAACATTGCGCTATCTTTTTTCATTTTTTTATAAGATCTTTATATGATTTTGACATTATAGTTAACCTGTGAAATAATTTTTGTCATATTGCTATTTTATTTCCAAAAAATTTAAGATGAAAAAAAAAACCGAGATGAGAGGCAGATAGGATCCCCTATCCCAATTATATGTCTTACCATTCCTATGCCACGGTCAAAGTGACGCCGTTTGGATGATAATTAATAAAACTTACGGTATTTTTTTCGAACAGGCAAATCCTTTTCTTTTAATTTTTTTGCCGTTTCCTTTCTCCTCTTGGTTCTATTTTCACCCTCCTCGCCAAACCCTCCGTCGCAACATGCAATCCTACATTGCCGTCTCACCCATACAGTATGCATACCCACTTGTTCTGAATAGTTTCTAAACATAAATTCCCACTAGTTTAAAAATCATTTCTTTCATACTTTGGATAGCTTCTGTATTTCTTCCAAAAGAAAAAAGGATTGAATCAAAAAATGAAAACACAACAAATTTAATTAAATCAAATTCCGTTTGATTTCAATTTCAATTAAAGAAGTATTCTTGCAAGAATATCAAAGCAATAACCAACTCAAAGTGCAGCAATAATTTTTGCAATTAATTGAAGAATTAGCAGCAGAAACCAACGCAAATTGCAGCCAATTCATCATCCTTCCAATCAACCATCTCATCGGCATCTTCCCTGTTGACGGATATCGAGCTTTCTTGTCGACGAGTTGTGATGTGCCAAATTGTTGGAGGATGTGCAGGGGCCGGCCCCAATGGGTAGGGTGAGAACGGCGATGAAGGATTGCAGGTTGCGACGGCAAAGGATTTGGATTTTTTTTTTTTTCGATATTTATTGTTTTTTTTTATGTTTCACTTATTTTTCTACTATGATGAATATTCCATCAATATTTTTCCTGTTTTTTTCACAAATTTTCTTATAGTTTATTGGATGTGCCGTGAAGATAAGAATCGTGAAAAAAAGTAAAAATCATGAAAAAAAGTAAAGGAAGTATATACATGAGAGTGATTGATTTTTACTTATTCCATCAATATTTTTCCTTTTTTTTTCACAAATTTTCTTATAGTTTATTGGATGTGCCGTGGAGATAAGAATCGTGAAAAAAAGTAAAAATCATGAAAAAAAGTAAAGGAAGTATATACATGAGAGTGATTGATTTTTATATATACATAAAAAAACAAGTATAAAGACATGAGAGTGATTGATTTTTATATATACATAAAAAGATATGGATGAAACCATTAACAAGTATTACCCAATACAAACAAAAAGATATAGTATATACATCAAAACGTCAATAGCATCCTCTAATCCAATATAGCTTACTTATTCATAAATGAAAAGTCAATAGCATCACCCAATACAAACAAAGAGATACAGTATATACACACACTATATAAGAGATACAGTATACACACACTATACATATCACGATTTTTTTTCTCATAAAATTGCAGTATAAAGACAAAGGTAAAGAGATAAAGGTGAAGAGATATTATCGGAGGAAACACTTCAGTCACTTCAAGAGTTTTCTAAAATATGATGGGTTTGGATGAGATTGTTGGTATTTATAGATACCATTAAAAAATCCTTCAAAATTCATCTAACACAACAATCCTGTAAAATTCTTATATTTTTTAATATCAATGAATTATTTTTAAATAGTAAAAAGTTTTGTATGAATACCAATGAATTTGAATGGACTCTAGGGTATGTTTGTTTAAGGCTTACCCCCACCGGATTTGGGATTTTAAAATCCCAAATCCGTGTTTGTTTAGAGGATTTTGTGAAGAATTATCAAATCCATTAAAAATTTATTCTACCTAAAAAAACACTATAATTAACCTTATACCTAAAACCTATTACACATCAACTAACAATATAATATTACACATACATATTTTTTCCAGCATTGATTTGACATCTACAGTAATAATCCTACATATAAAATCTCAAAACAAATACAGATTTTAACTATTCACCTTTATTACCAAATCCCAAGATTTCAAAATCCGGATTTCCCCCATCCTACATAAGCCTTAAACAAACATACCCTTAAGTTTTTAAGTGACATAAAATTCTGATTGAATACCAATGAATTTTTTTACAAAAAAAAGTATTTAAAATCGTGTAAAATGTTAAATCAATACATCCTCTTATTAATTATAATCAAAACGGCGTCGGTATGGCAAGAGGATCTCATCAGAGAGATAAGAACCGGAGAAGAGAAGGGAAGAATAAGGGTTTTGGTTTTTTTTTTTTTTTTTTTCAAAATTTAAGATTAAAATTGGAATATTTGTATTTTTGTATTTGTTTTTTTTTTTTCTTTTCAAAATTTAAGAATAAACTTGGAATATTTGTATTTTTATATTTTTTAATTAAAATAATAAAAACTTAAGGGCTAAGGCACACCTTTTCCAATTCCCCCAAACAGTGATTATATATCACTTTCCCGAATTCCCCAATTTCATCGCTTTTGCCCAATTATAATTCGATCTCTGCATAGAATCCCTAGAATTGAGCATTTTCCGTCGTTTTATCCGTGCAATGAACCGTGGCAGAGGCCTCAACCGCGGCGGAGTAGCTGGTGGTGGCAGAGGGCGATCGCGACGTACTGATATGTACGTCCCTCGTCGCGCGCCTGTAATATCTTCAACCTCAATACAATTTTTTATTTTATTTTCAGTTTTTCTTTTGTATGTCGGGCTTTTCTTTCGTTGCCTTGGAGTTCTATGATTCCTTTCACCTGAAAATTGATTTTTGAAGCAGTAACTTTACTGGTAATTATGCATGAAGGCTATAGTCTCTTGATTGTGAAATGTTAGAAGCAGTGGAAAAGGTATCTAGTTCAACAAACATGCTTTTTACACTTGAGAATTTGGTTTTTATCATAAATTGAGTGACTTTTGGTAGATTTATTGGATGGATGGATAATTGAAATTCTTCTATTACCTTAATTCTTGTACTTTTACACTGGGAAGTGGCTTGAGTAAATCTCATAATCTATGCAATCAAGCTAATGGAACCTATCCCTTAAAAATATAATATTGGTACAGCAATTACATTTTTTGTGCTCCCCAAAGTCTTGATGCTGTCGATGTTGCAAATTTGAAACTATTGTAGTTAACATCACTACATTTGCTTAAGGTAATTGCATTTTCAACCTTTATAAGAGGTATTAGAGGCCATCTTTATGTCATTTCATGTGCCTATCATATTCTTATTTATAAAGTTTTCCCTGGTTTTGGATGTTAGGTTGTATGACTAATTGAGGAGTTTCTACTAAAATATCCCAGTTCACATTTTCAGGTTGGAGCTGGAGTTCGTTCGAACAATGCTTCATCAGGAATTGAATCCTCGAGTGGTGGAAGGAGAAATTCAGAGATAGCATCTATTGATGGTGTAGCAAAGAAATCTGACGGTTTTTTGTCATCAGATTCTCCACATGGACCTAATGCGGAACCATTTGAAGTTGGCAACTTGTCACCATATGATGGAAATTCCAAACTAGTACATAATGTTGCTGATGCAGAAACTAAGCCTTTGAATGGGCCATTTGCTAGTCCCTGCCATGATGAAGATTTTCCTTTGTTATCAACCCCCTCTGAACTGAATGCAAGGTCCACAAAGATTATTCAGTCACAGGATCAGGCTGTAGAAAATTGCAACCCATCATATTTCAGCTGCACACTTCTTGTTGATGTGGTGCATAAGAAAAAGGAGCTTTCTCAGAGTATTAGTGGTCAATTCCATCTGGAAGTACAAAGTGGGACGACTGAATCTGAGGGAACTACTGGGAAAGATGAACATGAGAATTCTGATTTGCAGCTGAAAGGATTTGCTTTTGATATTTGTGAGGAGAGAAATAGGAATGTTCCGAAGCTGAAATCCTCTCTGTTAATTAAGAACAGAGCAATTAGGAATCAAAAAAAAAGTCAAATGCAAGGAGACAACATAAAGAGTTTTAGGCCTGGCATGATTCTTTTAAAGGGTTATATTTCTTTAGCTGATCAGGTGACATATCGTGTTTACCTCATCTTTATACTGATTGGCATGCCTTTATGTTTGCTTTAAGTTTTGAATATGAAATTGCTTATGTATAACTGATCATGAGTTTGACTGAGGTTGTGGTATTCCTGTTTAACTTAAAACTCTAGCATGCAATATTTGGACCTATTTTGTTAAACAATTTTTAAATGCTTGTGGCTGTGGAGAAGAGGTGATGGAGAAGAGGGGGTGGTGAGTGAGTCATGTGCTCCTCAACCTTCATCAAGCCAACCCTCCCCTCCCTTCTAATCGTCACCCCTGCAAAGAACGAAGAAAAGTAAACAATTAAATAAGTTAGAGAAATTTGAATTTAATCTTTGAAACTTCGTTGAGAATTGGATGGATTATCCATTTGCCTTCCAGAAAATATATATGAAAGATCACTATGGATTTTACATTAAGTAGGTTTTTTTGTAGCATTATTATTTTGTGTCTTTTTTCTCTAGCTCTCAGCCTTGTGTGTTTTTAGGTCAAATTGGTAAAGCAATGTCGGAATCTTGGTCGGGGGCCTGGAGGGTTTTACCAACCTGGTTACCGAGATGGAGCAAAGCTACACTTGAAGATGATGTGTCTTGGTAAAAATTGGGATCCTGAGACTTGCGAGTATGGTGAAATAAGGCCCATTGATCAAGCCAAACCTCCCCCTATTCCTAATGAGTTCCAGCAGTTGGTTAAAGAAGTAATTCAGGAGTGCCATGTTTATTTAGAATCAGTTTCTAAAGTGAGGAATGCAAGAATTTGTCTTCCTTCAATGTCTCCAAACATCTGCATCATCAACTTTTATACAAGGACGGGCAAGCTTGGTCTTCATCAGGTTTGTATCTTCACATTATTTAAAAAAAAAAAAAATACATCCCTCCTGTACCAAAATAAATAAATAAAATATATATATACACACATGTATGAATAGAAACATAACGACTGACTTTTGCCCATGAATATTTTCAATCAGTCTGTTGTGAACTGAAATCTCGACATCTTAGTTATCAGCTTATGTTCACTGAACTGTTCCTATATAGGATAAAGATGAAAGTCAAGAAAGTCTACGAAGAGGACTTCCAGTGGTTTCAATATCTCTTGGTGATTCTGCTGAATTTCTATATGGGGACCAGAGAGACATTGACAAAGCTGATAAAGTTGTACTGGAATCAGGAGATGTGTTGATTTTTGGTGGTGAATCCAGGCATATTTATCATGGAGTTAGTTCCATTACCCCTGACTCTGCTCCTAAGCCTCTTTTGGAGGAAACAAACCTTAAACCTGGCCGTCTGAATCTCACTTTTAGAGAATACTAACATCTACAAAGTGGTGCACTACTCCGCGACTTCGTCCTCTCCAGATTAATCTGCTATGTGTATTGTCTATCCATCATAAATACTGATGTTAGTTGTAATATGTAGATGTCAAGAAAGGTATTGGTTTGCTATCCTGTTTGAAGCTTCTTGTGTTCTCACGTGGAAATAGATGCTGAGAGCTATTACATTACTAGTTTACTGGATAAGTATTTTATTAATTTTATTATATCAGAGGAAAGTACAAAGCAAGAAATACTGCATAAAGCCATCAGAACATTGCTGCCGTGTTTCAGGTTCTATTACACTGGAAATTATTTCCATGATTGCAACAGAGCTTATATATTGGAAAGAAGAAAGCTAACAGCCCCTGGAACCAAAATAAGAAGCTTTCCCACTAAAGCATCGATAGAGGTTAGCACGATAACGGGGTATCTGAGAATACCAGTGGGAACATTAAAAACACAGGAGTTGGGTGGTAAGGTCACATTGAGATAGCATTTTCCCCCATCGAACAAAACAGTGTCCAATGTCGATATGAGAAAGTTATAAACTCCAGCAGTATTAGTGTGAGTTGATTGAATCAGTGCTGGCAGAGATGTGCCTCCAGCCCCACAAATGAGATCAACTTTTGCATTTGGGATCACGTTGTAGGTTCCGGCTGTGGCCACAGAAGTGTTGGTGCAAGTGACGACACCTCCGAGAATTCCACCAGTTAGGAGGGCGGCATTTGCAGTGGCGAAAAAGGCGAAGAAGGTGATGAGAAGTATTGATCGAAGGGCCATTTTCAAGATTTGGTGAGTGTTATAATGCTTGTTGGTTTTTAGTGATGGATTCTTGAGACTCACGAGCATGCAGATTTATAGGGGAATTTTGAAGCATATGCCCATATGTTTGTTATATTTAATTTTAAAATATATTATCTCATGAAACTACTTCTTGAAGTTTTATATATTGTTGAAAATTTTCATGCAACTGATTTAGTTACCCATAACCTTCCATATTTGACTATGTAGTTTTTTTTTTTTTTTTTTTTCGGTATTATTATACCAGCAATGATATGGCACTAAGTTTTTTATTTAACACATTGTGGCAAACTGGCAATGAAAGTGATGAAGTGTTGAATAAATTAAAGTAACTCATTACGAAGAATAAATCCTCGACACAATATGTGGTGTGGTTTTCGATTCTTCTCATATAATGTTACTTGAACATGAACATGCTCTATTACTAATCGATTTTCGACTTATTTTTATATAACCCACATCATTTTTAATAGAAATATGATTGTATCTAATTATAGTAGAAACTCCTTTGTTATAATGAAGTAGTAATGCAGAAAATCCTCCTATTTTGGCATTTAGTCTATTGCGTTTCAGAAAATAAGGGGAGAAGATGGTTATATATAGCACTGTTTCTTTCCCAAGAATTGCTTTTACAAATTTAATTCTTGAGTCAAGATTTTCAGAATAATTTTTATTGAGATACTTATACAAGATACTTTCTTGTGAGATTGTCTCATGGTTCAAGATCTATAAAATAGAACTTTATTTTAAAGATACAGATGTAGTGAGTTGTGCCGTTCCACAATTAATTGTAGAATTTTCATGTATTTGATATTTTATTATAATTTTGTAAGATTTTTATATTCTCTAAAATTAATTTATGAGAGGCCTAGTTCTTTTTTAGAGTGAGAAATTTTAGGTTTCAACCTCATTTTCAGTAGAAGCCTAAAAAGCTTATTATTGTGATTTTACTATAGTATATACTATCAAGAAAAATTTATGAGTTATTAATTTTTAAAATTTGATCATCGAAGTAGCTAGGGTTCTAAACTCATCTAGATCATAGAACATTTCTATCTTTTCTAAGATTTTTTTCTCGTTCTTGATAACTGAAAACTAGGTCTTTGATAAGTTAAAATATTATCGCATTCGCTCCGTCACACGTCCCAAAAAAAACAATATTTTGTTGATACCCAAATATGTGGAAGCTTAACCATACATAATGGGCTTGGTATTTGCTCTTCAAATTGATAGCACTAATAGGAGGGAGCTTATAGCTAGCATAGAGAAGTTCAAGATATATGATACATATAAACACAATGAGTAGCTATATCATTTTTCTAGCTCTTTTCACATATTTTTTCATTCTCACTAATTTTCAACAATATATAGATAGAAACTAAACAATTTGTTTGTAAGGTAATACACTTTAAACTCAATAACCAACAAAAATATGGGTTATAACTTCACAATCCCCCTAAATATTTCCATGCTCATGAGCTTAAAAAATCCATTAAAATAATTTCCCACTCATCAAAATAATCTTGAAAAATAGGTATTATTATGTAGATAAAAGAAGTTGTCAATACATAAATTTGGATGCTAACTAAACAATAATTAAAATGATCAAATTGATAACTTCCTTGTGATTGCCATTGCTAATGATGATTAGACACTGACACTATTAATGTCCAATCACATAAGCACCCAATTATTTATTTATTTATCTAAAAAAAATAAAATATGAGTTTCACCTAATTTAGTACATTTCTGGAAATAGATCAACTTTTTGCACTTTATGGTTATAACACCAGAGAAATTCTAATTAGATTTCCAGTGCAATAGTGGTGGGTGGCCAGCCTGTGAGCCTTTGTTGTCTGCTGGTACAGATCATTTTCTGTATTTTTATAAATTTTGGCAACCAAACTTTCAATAGCCACTTTATCATGGCACAAAAAAAACTACCATACATTTGTCCTAAAAACAATGTAGAGAAAATAAGTAGCAACAGCGAAGGCTTAGTCCCAATGAGGTCGACTATATAGATCATATATTTTGTCTGATAAACGATTTCGTGTATGATTCATATCACTATTGTCAAATTATTTCAGCCCTTTTCTTTATTGGGAATTTGGGATTGGCTGCTTATAGCTAGATGAAGCTACCTTTAGATTATCTACTCCACCCAACCAATTTGTGGGGATCCACTGATGATGGAGTGTATGTTATATAAATCTTATTTAAAACCTTGCTTAAATCAATCAAAAGTAGTTTCTTTTGACATTCTCCTATAAAAGTAGTATGTTTCTTGTAGGTTTAAGGTTGTGCTGTCTAAGCCTGGCTTAAGTTCATCATGACTTCAGTTCTTTTGAAAGAAAATGGCTCTCTAGATTGATGCATATTAGTTTAGTTTATCTCAAGTGATGAAATTTTGATGTTGTCTTTTTTATTTTTTTTATGAATCCAAATGCGACGAGAATATTGGATGGGGTATATGAAGATGGAGAAGCAGGGCACATGCCTAATCGCTTGTTATTTTTTTGTTTTTTTTGTTTTTCGAGAATCAGGCATGTGCTCTGGCCCTCCATTTTTGTTCCCCATCCTAATGAACATCATGCAATGGAGGAAAGAAGATCATGCAGGTAAGTATTTTTCTACAAACTATGGCTTTGAAATGTTTATATTCTGTTCAAATTGCTTCATATTCATTATAGGTAGTGCAAGCAGTCACTAATGAAGACGTGTTTAAGCCAAAAATTTGAACCTATTTCAAGCGAAGGCCATTGCTTCGGTTTCTGCTCGAACCAAGTTGGCATAAATGCCATCTAAATTGGCAGTCAATAGTGTCTCATGGTCTCCATATTCAGCCACGGCCCCGTCTCTAACAACAGCAATGAAATCGGCTTCTCTGATGGTCGAGAGACGGTGAGCCACGACGATGGTGGTGGCTCGTCTAGACGCTTTCTTAAGCGCATTTTGGATGTGTTTCTCTGATTCCAAGTCCAATGCACTACTTGCTTCATCCAATAGTAGCACTCTTGATTTCTTGACTATTGCTCGTGCTATTGCGATTCTCTGCTTTTGCCCTCCCGATAATTGGACCCCACTTTGTCCAACCTGTGACAAAACGAATGGATCAGATATGCTTATAAGTTGCTTGAAACATATATATATATGTATAGTTTTACCTCGGTCTCATATCCCTGAGGGAGACTGGATATGAACTTGTGAATATAGGCTTCTTTGGCGGCCTCCTCAATCTCCGACCACGAAGCATTAGGGTCTCCGAAGGCGATGTTTTCTCGTATGCTACCCGCAAAGAGTGATGGCTCTTGTCCAACCAATGCTATCTGTTTTCTCAACCAATTCAAATCAAGATCTCTCAAATCAACCCCTCCCATCAAAACTCTTCCTTTCAAAGGATCATAAAACCTTTGAACCATCCACACAACGGTCGATTTTCCTGACCCGCTCCCCCCAACCAATGCCACCATTTTCCCTGACCTAATCTTGAGATCGAAGTTTTTCAAGACTATCACATCCGGCCTAGTCGGATAAGCAAACCTAACTTTCTTGAACTCGATATCAACCCCCTTTGAGCTCTCAATTTTCTTCCTTCTCTTACCCTCGTTGCTTATATTAGGCCTCCGGTTAAGCACATCAAAAATGGCGGGAATGGCGGTTGCTGCCATTGAAGTATCCGGGGCGAGGCCCGCCAGCTGTCCAACGGAAAATGAGCTGAGCACGAGGATCAAGAAAATCTTGTACACAACTCCGAAGTTAGTATAGTTTTTCTTCACAAGATAAGCACCAAAATAGAGAACTAGAGTGTATGCTGCATACATAACACCTTGAGAGCATCCAAGAATTGATCCAAGTACTTGAGACCTTCTCACAGCAGTTCGTCTGGGCTCGTTCAGAGCCTGGTCGAATGACTGAACTATGTTCTCTTGGGTCCCAAACGTCGCCACAGTTCTTATACTCGACACCGCCCCACCTGCAATAGTACTTGCTCTTGCATAACAATCATTGTCCAATTTCGGACCAATGTTTATGATCAAGTTCAAGTAGCTTGCACCCAATGTCAATGGCGTAACAGCAAACGCCATTAAAGCTAATCTCCATTCAAGAACACCTGAGACGCCTAATCCAACTCCAGCTGAACTTAGCCCCATTAGAAGCACTGACATACGATCACCAAGAACTGATCGAAAGCTGACAGAATTGATTGAAAGCATAGACACGAGCACCCCAGTCGAATTCTCAGTTGAATCAAACCAACCAGGCTCTTGTCTTAACATAGCTCTAAACAACGAGTCTCTGACACGTTTCGTGAGCTTCGTCCCAGCCCAGCCACAGAAGCCCTGCTGAGCTGTCATGGAGATCACACACCCAAATCCTAGCCCAACCAGCAATAAACAGAGATTCCCAACATCCCTTTTCAATTGATCCATGTTCTTCAAAAAGTACACCCTCAAAGCTTCACCAAGAATCAATGGAAAAATCGAGAGAATCGCCCCTGCAACCATGCCAAAGAGAAGCCCAATGATCAGCAAAAACATCTCTGGTTTCTGCATCTTCCAAACATCTGCAAGCTTATAACCTCTCTTCTTTGGTTGATCCTCAATAACACTATCTTGTCTCATGTACTTGGAAACCGACACTTCATGCACATCCATTGTCGATTTCTCATGATCCAAGAAATCGACATTCTTGACCTGATCATTGGGGTTCATGACAGGCTGTGAGATCCCTTCTGAAGCCAGCTTGACAAGGTCAAAATAGGCACCTCCTTTTTCCAACAGCTGGTTATGGTTTCCAGTTTCGACTACTGATCCACGATCTATTACAACGATTGTGTGAGCATTTCTAACCGTGGCTAGTCTATGAGCAATGATAACAGTGGTCCTCCCAGTTGAAATCTTATCAATGGCCTTCTGAACTATGGCTTCAGATTCAGGGTCCAAGGCACTAGTAGCCTCATCCAAAAGAAGGATTTTCGGGTCTTTGATCATGGCTCGAGCCAGTGCTATACGTTGTTTCTGTCCACCCGAAAGCTGTGTTCCTCGATCTCCAACCTCAGTGTCATATCCTTGAGGCAAACCAGAGATGAAGCTGTGAGCATTTGCTGCCACACAAGCACTAATCGCTTCTTTCTTTGTCGCGTTTTCCTTTCCCATCATAACGTTTTCAAGAATCGTGGCTGGAAACAGAACCGGCTCTTGACCAACCATGCCTATCTGATTTCTCAACCATTTCACTTGCAATGTCCTTAAATCATAGCCATCCATGGAAATAAAACCTGAAATTTTCACACATGTTTTAGCTTACCATAAACATATTACACTACTATTACTATTACTAGTAACCAACCATATAGAGCAAATAAATTACCCTGGTTTGGATCATAGAACCTTTCTATAAGAGCAAAAACGGTCGACTTTCCACCCCCACTAGCTCCAACCAACGCTAGAGTCTTCGAAGCAGGGATCACTAAGCTGAGAGACTGAACAATCGGAATAGTGGGACGTGATGGATACGCAAAAGAAACACTTTTAAACTCGATTCTCCCACGTACACTTGATGGTGTCCTTCCTTCACTGCTATAAGGATCAATCTCTGGTATCCTATCAATCACTTCAAACACCCTGCTAGCTGCCACAGTTCCTTGTGAGAACTGTGCAAGATATGATAGAGCCAATGCCAATCCTCTGCACTCAAAGCAAGTCATCAAGAAAGTGTTTTTAAACAATATAGTTTAGTTGAGAAAAAGGGCGAATATTAATGTACCTTCCTCCTACATTGACACCAAAGAAACAGGCAATGGCATCACCACCTTGGAGTTGTCCTCTTGAGACTAAAATGGAGCCATACCAGAAAGCCAAAGCCCAGGTTGAGTATGTGACTAGGTAGATGACTCCCATTCCTACACCCTTTGCAAACCCGAGTTTGGCACCTAGTGGCACTGATCTGTTAAGAAGCTCAGAATATTTTCCAGCTAGAATTTCCTCTGCTGCAAATGATATCACTGTTCTGATTGAGCTTATGGCTTGTTCTGCTATGCCTCCTGCTTTTCTGTATGAGCCCTTTTGAAATCGAGAAGCAAATAGTTCAAAAAATAACATGTTTTCTACACGTATTAGATGTTAAATGACATAAATGCCCTTCAATAAGAGAAATTCAAGTTTTTTTTTCCAAAATAAATTGAGACAGATATTGAAGCTAATTGGTATCGAAAAGTTAAGTTTCGATGGTACTTACCTTAGACCTCTATGTATTGACCATCATGATCTATTTTAGAGTTTTTTTTTTTTTTTAATGATTTTAATGATGAGTAACCTTTATTTATTTATTTATTTATTCAGAATTTTTTCAACCATTTAGAGAATTGAGATGTTGGAGAGAGATGAGACAAAAAAATTCATTTTCTGAAAATTTTAAAGAGATATCAGTGGTGGTGGGTGAGATAATCAAAAGGGCAATTAAGTCATTTACAAAAGATTAGGATAAAAAACTTATTTTGTTATTAACAGATCTCGTATGTGGTAGATGAAAATTTTTGTTATGTAATGGAAAATTTTACCTCTTCTTTTGCAGTTAGGCCACCATATATACCCTTATAAGCAATCCCACAAAACATGGTCAAAGGGGTGACTGCCAAAACTGCTAAAGAAACCTTCCAAGATTGCAAGAAACCAACGATATAACCACAGATGAATGTGAATATATGATGAATGAAATGTGCCATCTGCATTACATATAAGTTAGTTAAGTTAGTTACTTTCAACTCAATGAAGCTAATGAAGCTATCTGATGATACTTTCAACTTCTCAACCTTTTCCGCCATCACTTCTTGGATTTGAGCAACATCACTAGAGATTCCATGCATGATATCACTAGTACTTATTTCTGTGTCGAAGAATCCTATGTCTTGTCTAAGAACAGCTCTTAAATACTCGGTTCTAATTCTGTGAGACGATCTTTCACCAACGATTCTCCAGCAAGTAATCTCTGCCATCAGATATTTAAATTATACAAACACGAGTTTTTATAATAAGAGGGTAAAAAGGGAAGAAATGAAGTGTTTCTTTACCTAAGTAAGCTCCCACCAAAACAATTGCTGCCAATGCAGTCATAAGTAAACATATCTGAAAATGATCAACATTTCACTATTATTTGAGTGTTCAAATAAGAGTTTCAAGATCAAATAGTAGCAACCAAAAAAAAAAAAAGACACAAGACTAGCCAAAACATAAAAATCCAATTTTTATAGTCAAACTATAAAATCGGTCGCAATCTTGACATAGCACCACATGCGCATGACCATGGGTACGAACTACATATAGACACACGGGGGCCGTGTGCATTTTAGTAAGGGTATTTTTGTTTTTTTGTTTTTTTTTTTAACATTGATTTCGTTATAAATTGACAAATTTAACTTTTTTATTATTTTATATACTATTTCTACTGATTATCACAGAAAAGGATCATCATACCTTGTCTACTTCCTTCATCATCTGGTCATGGTCTTCGCCTTTCGCGAGCTTATTGACAAACTTTCCGAAAAGAAAAGAGTACCAAGGAAGAGAGCCTCCATTGACCAAAGCTCCCAAGCATCCAAAGAATATGAGCATCAAATCCAGCTTTGTTGAATACCTAAACAAGCTCAATAGTCCAACCGATCTTGGCGCCATAGCTTCTTCTTCCTCCTCCTCCTCCTCCTCGTTCTCTTCCATGCGCGCATGATCGCCATAGACTTCACTACGGCTTTTATCAGCATATTCCAAATCATGAACAACACCTTGTTGCAGATGATCATCATTCACATTCACATTCCCATCCATATAAGCATGCGACACGGAAAACCATCTGGGATCTTGATCTTGCTTGCAATCACGATATGTTTCAATCAACCGAATCTGTCGATCCACATCTTTGTTACCATTTCCACCACCCTCTTCATTGTTGATAGAAAAGACTGGATTTTTACGATGCCTAACTCCTTCATAAAACGGCCTTCCATTTTGCAATGGCAAAAGATCATAACCCGAGTGAGAAAAATCATGATAAGGATTGGTGTGGGAAAGATAGTAATCATTTGCTGATCTTCTGAAGATCCTGCTAGGTTCATTAGTAGCAGTCCAAGGGCTAAATGCAGCTCCAAGATCGCTATTCTCTTGCCAGCCACGTGGCTCGATCTGCCATGAAAGCTCACCTTGCCATGACCTGTCATCATCGGTGGCAAAAGGGGTGGTCGGAGTGGGGTTTGTTCGCCGCCATGGCTCTCTGTAGTGAGAGAAAATATTGTAGGAGCTAGAGCGTGAGAAGGAATTAGAGATATACTGAGATCTTGTAGGTGTAGTGTGCCTTATTCTTCCACGATTGCTCGAGCCCTCGATCTCGAAATGATCAGCCATGGTAGGATATTTGGCAAGATAACGTAACTTTGTAAGAATAAGAAGAAGTGAAGAATATGATAACAGAATGAGTTAGCAACTTTGCAAGAGTATTCCAATCAAGAAAGTTGGAGAAATCGCCAGAGGTGAAAGAACAGCAATCATGCTTTGGATTTGGCTCACTTTTTTACAGCAAATGTTGTTTCATGGTTGTTACAGTTGGGAATTCAAAGTTCTAACAATGTGGAAGATTTGGATTAATCAAAATGGAATTAAAAAAGGTGAATATTGTTTGACAGGCCGGCTTTAGTACTTAAGAAAATATTTGAATATTAGGGCCTGCAAACATGGCTTTGTGTATTTGTTGAGCATTTATAGTTAAAAACAAGTCTTGAAAAAATTGTGGAATGAACTGTTCTGTTTGTTTCTTTCATTACCTTTATTATAAAATGAGTTGATTTGAAAAATCACAATATTTACTCAAATTGTTGTTTTAAGCAAAAACTTTAGTATTTGTCAAAAAATATAATCTAGTTTGTCTTTTAATCTCAGTCAATTTTTTAACCACATCCAGCATCTAGATACATTAGCTTTTTTTTTTTTTCTCAAAATTGATCGAGGTATATGTAAAAAAACAAACTAGGTTATGTTATTTTAACTAATGATGGAAAATTTGGTTAATTAAAATTACATTTTGAGTAAATGTTGTGATTTTTTTGACAATTAAATCATATATAATTAACTTTATTCATTTTTTTTAAATGCTACATCTTATTATGATACGTTGGATGTAAGTCTGTCGTTGATTTATATTGTGAAATTAAATGATTGTTTTAATTATACTCGATATATCATAATTAAGCATAACACGGAGATAATCTAGAACATTCAAATTATTAAAAATAGGGAAAATATCATTTTTAATCCTGTAAGTTTGATGTTTATACTGTGTCATTTTGTGTTTGCACTTCTTTTTCTAATGAAAGTTCAACTTTTATGTTAAAACTCTTTGGGTGTGTTTAATGTTTAAAACATAATATATCATATTAAATTTATGTTATAACTGTAAGAATATAAAACCACAATCGAATGATATTAACATTGAATAGAAAAATAAATGGCTGTATATCCTTGGAAATATTGAAAATCGTATAAAAGTGGATGAAGCCTATTTATTTATGAGCGAGTCTGTGCCTATTAATGGAACCAAATGGCATGATGCTGTCTCATTCGTATTTTATAATTAAGGAGCCTAATTTATCAAATGGGATCAACATTAATAAAACACTAGTCAAATAAATAATAAAAAGAATTGGCATTTTCTTGGAAGATTTGACCGTCATTGGATCACATTTTAATTTCAATTATAGCCACAAAAGAAACAGTCTGATCCCTATGTTATAAATCATATTTAATCAATTATTTCGATACCTTTTAATATACATTAAATGCATATTATTACTGTTATTTCGTATAAATCATGTACAATGATTTGTGAAAAGATATTTATTCAAAAAAGATAAGAAAGTAACATGAGTTTATGGGCAGGATCTTGGCTTCTGGGCAGGAAAAGTTTGATGCAATTTAGGTAACAAAGCATAGAATTTTGTGCAAGACAACATGATAAGATAAATTTATTCCAAATGATTGCAAGATTAATCATATTCATTGGATAATCCTAGGGATGAATTATTCAAAAGAGATAAAAATGATGGTTATGATAAAAGTGACGTGCTAAATGAGCAGATTCTGCCATGGCAGAATATGAAAAAAATTAAATACAAATGTTATTAATATTATTAAATAACTATTCTAACCCTAATACAATTTGGCTCCATAATAATGGAGATGACGCCTGTTTTCTACCCATTCCCGCTAAATACAATACATCTATTAAAATAATAGCTAAATTTAATTAACTTGCTCTTTATTTTAATTATTATTTGCATACTTTAATTAAGTTGTTATTTATTTAATTATTATTTACATCTTCAATTAAGTTGATCTTTATTTAATTATTATTTGCATATTTTTGAAAGTGTTGCTTCTCCAATAACTCCTAGAATAATTATGAAATTTTGATAAAAAAATTATAAAAATCTTTTAGAACAATTTTGAAATTCAGATATGGGTTAACAAAAAAATTATGGAAAAACTTTTAAAATAAGAATAATTATGAAATTTTGATAAGAAAAATTATAAAAATCTTTTAGAATAACAAAAAAATTATGGAAAAACTTTTAAAATAAGAATATATATGGATTAACAGAAATATTATAATATTTAATCGAAAGATCTGCTCCTAACACTTTTATTTTTTATTTTAATGAAAATCTCTATTTATTTCAAAAAAAACAAAAAGATTATAAAAAAAATTTATGGTTAACATAAATATTATAGAAAACTTTTAGAGTGGAGAAAAAATATGACTTAATATAGTTGAAATGAAAGGTTTATTTATAAGATAAAAAAATCAAATTGAATAGAAATATTAAACATAAATATAAAAATAAGTTTCTAAAAAGGAAATATACAGTGTAATGAAAATATGGACAAGTTCTAAAAAAATGTTAAATATTAATATATAAATTAATTTCATTAATATGGACCAATTCTAAAAAATTTAAATATTTATATGATTCATGTCATTAATATTCTAAAAAATATAAATATTGATATGATTAATGTCCTTAATATCGATAAGTTCTAAAAAAAATTAAATATTAATATATAGATATTTGAATAATATATATGATTTATGTCGTTAATATCGACAAGTTATAAAAAAGTTAAATATTGAGTCGTTAATATCGACAAGTTCTAAAAAAACAGTTATATACTAATATGATTGATGTCGTTAATATCGACAAGTTCTATAAAAGTTAAATATTAATATATAGATATTTCAATAATATATATGATTAATTTCGTTAATATCAATATATAGATATTTCAATAATATATATAAATATATATGATTGATGTTTGTAATATCGACAAGTTCAAAAAAATTTAAATACTGATATGATTAATATTATTAATATCGACATGTTCTAAAAAAGTTAAATATTGATATATATATATATATATATATAGATATTTCAATTGATATTATTGATGTCATAACTTCAACAAGTTCTATATGAATTGTTCATATTGAATTGATATGAATATTAAAAGGTATACATATAATAATTAAATAAATATTTTAACATTATTGATAATCTTACAAATATTTGTTTTATAAGGGAAAGATTCAAATTGATAAATATTTTAAAATTATTAATTAACTTACAGATATTTTTGAATTACAATATTCTTTTAGTAAAATATATAATAATTTAATATTTTTTTACCTTATAAATAAACTTTTTATTTCAACTATATTAACGTTTTTTTTTTCTTCATCTCTAAATTTTTCTAAATTTTTTTTATAATATTTCTATTAACTTAAAAAAAAAATTCTATAATCTTTCTGTTTTTTTAAAATAAATTGAGATTTCCATTAAAAATAAAAAATAAAAAATAAAAGCATTACAAGCAGAAATTCAAGCGAAAATCTTTATCTACCGTATCTATGTTTTTCTATAATCATCTTTATCTATCGTAATCTTTATCTACCTACCGTATAAATCTTTATCTACCGTATCTATAATCATCTTTATCTACCGTATCTATGTTTTTTTATAATCTTTTTGTTAACCCGTATCTATTCTTATTCTAAAAAAAATTCCATAATTTTTTTGTTAACCCATATCTGAATTTGTTCTAAAAGTTTTTTATAATTTTTCTTACACATTTTTTTTTTCATAATCTTTCTTATCAAAAATTCATAATTATTTTAGAATTTATTGAAGCAGATACTAATTAAATAAAGACCAACTTAATTGACAAAATATAAGTAATAATTAAATAAATATCAACTTAATTAAAATATGCCAATAATAATTAAAATAAAGATCAACTTAAACAACAGAACATTCTTCATTCATTCTTGGCTTCAAACATTCTCTTCATTAACTTTAACAAAACATTCTCCAACAAAACATTTCAAACATTCTCTTAATTAACTTTAACAAAACATTCTCCAACAAAACATTCATTAACTTTAACAAAACATTATCCTTAAACATTCTCTTAATTAACAGCAGTACATTCTTGAAACATTCTCTTAATTAGCAGCATCATCCTCAACACCAGCAGGAGTAGCATCATCCTCAACACCATTAACAACATTATTAGCAGCTATCGTACCAACACTGGCAGTGGCTATCGAGTCGGAAATGATGACAATGGGAATGCTCATTTTCTTATTAGCTTCAAGATACAAGTCGTATGCCTTCAGTAATGGCTCTTCTTGAAGAATCACCTGAGAGATGAAATCTTTGCCGAGTGTTGTGTTTTAGCAAGTGTCAGCTTAGACTAGGCCGTAGCCCCATCTCTTTCGTCCGAGCCTGGTCGGCTCGGATTAAGCCGTTGCCTTTTACTTTTTCTGCTCTTCATCGACCATAGACTCGTATCTAGCAGTCTGGCTAGTGTTACACAATTTAGAGTTTTGTTCTTTGAATGATAAGCCCCCTCCTTCTAGCGCCAAAATGTTGACGTCAGAATCTGTTTTTGATCGATTCCTAGTCAAACACCCAAATTGATATAAAACAGAACGGAATTGGAGGGTAAAAGGAATATGAAATGTGTGTATGCAGCTAACACTGTCCCCGGAGCCTACTCGGGCAATTTTAGTTCGGCTGATCCTGGACGGCAGAATGACCGAGCAAGACCTTATCTCATTAATTTAGAGAAATAAGCTCTCTAGTGCTGTTTTTACAGAATAAGGATTCCGATCTCTTTACAAGTACAAATTAGAGCTATTTATAGACAGAAAAAGATAGGTAGTGGGCATCGTGGGGGAGTGTGGAAGTTACATCCACTTCTTCCCTGTTTTTCGCCTATTTGTCCGGTACTATGCGGCGGTTTTATCACCCACGACCTCCTAACGGTTGGCTTGATGCTTGCCCGGTTACGTTAGCTCGGGATGACCCTCCTAGCTCGGCTACTGATTCACCTCGGTTGTCTTCGGAGTGGATGCTCTGGACGTCGCCCAAGGGGAACACCTGGCCGAGGTGTCTGGCCGGTTTCTGAGGTCCAAAATACGACTGTCATCGTCCATACATACGATTTGTGCAGCTCGGGTGTCATCGTCACCTAGTTCGGACACCATGGTCCAACAAAAATAATAATTAAAATAAAGACCAACTTAATGAAATTAAACTGTTGTTTTGGAAATATTGATTAACGAGATAAACCATTTTAATAAAATATTTTGAAATTAACATACTTAAAAATAAAATATAAAATAACACATTTTTCATTCTTTCCTTCAAACATTCTCTTTAACAATTAGAATCTTGTAATCAAAAGTTGTAAAATCATTTTAAGTTGCAAAATCAGAATCATTTTAATCAAATATTCATATCAATTCAATAGGTACGAATTCATATTTTTGTGTTCATATTGAACATTTATCAATATTCATATCAATTCAATATGAACAATTCATATAGTTATGACATCAATAATATCAGTTGAAATATCAATATATATATATATATATATATATCAATATTTAACTTTTTTAGAACTTGTTGATATTAATCATATTAATATTTAAATTTTTTAGAACTTGTAGATATTACAAACATCAATCATATCAATATTTAACTGTTTTAGAATATATCGATATTAACGAAATCAATCATATATATTATTGAAATATCTATATATTAATATTTAACTTTTGTAGAATTTGTCGATATTAACGACTCAATATTTAACTTTTTTATAACTTGTCGATATTAACGATATAAATCATATATATTATTGAAATATTTATATATTAATATTTAACTTTTTTAGAACTTATCGATATTAACGACATTAATCATATCAATATGTACATTTTTTAGAATATATTAACGACGTCAATCATATCAATATTTAAATTTTTAGAACTAGTCCATATTATTGAAATCAATCTATATATTAATATTTAACTTTTTTTTTTTAGAACTTGTCCATATTTTCATTTCACCATATATATTCTTTTTAATTAAGTTGATCTTTATTTTAATTTATTTTAATTAAGTTGGTATTTATTTAATTATTATTTACATCTTCAATTAAGTTAGTCTTTATTTAATTATTATTTGCATACCTTTCAAAGTGTTGCTCCTTAAATAACTTCTAGAATAATTATGAAATTTTGATAAGAAAAATTATGAAAAAAAATGTGTACAAAAAATTATAAAAAAACTTTTAAAACAATTTTAAAATTCTAACAATTTTAGGGTTAACATAAATAGACGAGAAAAATGAGATAATATAGTTGAAATGAAAATTTTATTTATAAGGTAAAAAAATCAAATTGAATAGATATATTAAAAATAAGTTTTTAAAAAGGAAATATATGGTGAAATGGTTTAAGCAAGCCCATAAAATTATTATTTATTTTAGTAAAAGAATACTGTAATTTAAAAATATTTGTAAGTTAATTAATAATTTTAAAATGTTTATCAATTCGAATCTTTATCTTATCAACAAATATTTGTAAATTAATCAATAATTTAAAAAAATATTTGTAAGTTAATTAATAATTTTAAAATATTTATCAATTCGAATTTTTTCCCTATCAAACAAATATTTATAAAATAATCAATAGTTTTAAAATATTGATGAAGTCTAGGGGTGGAGATCGGACGGATTGAATCGGAAATAGGGTGTTTCGAAAAAATTCCAAAAAATTTCGGAAATGAAAACCAATTCCAATTTTCATCCAAAAATTTTCGAAAATGTGAAATCCAATCCGATTTCGGAAATTTTGGAATTTTTCAGAAATTTTTTGAATTTTTTTCAGAAATCTTCGGAAATTTTTTCGAAATTTTCGAAAATTAAAAAATTCAGAAATTCAGAAATTTTCGAAATTAATTAGTTGGTCTATTAGCCTTTTCTAATATCCTAGTATTGAAAATAAATGAATTCATATACATGTTTCATATTTTAGCAAATTACCATAATATATAATATATATTATAAAATAATGTTAAACAACTACAGCATAAACTATAGTATATAGTATAAAATGAAACTATAGTATAAACTATACTATATACATATAATATATAATATACAGTATAAACTATAGGATATAGAATAAAATAAAACTATAGTATAAACTATACTATATACATATAGTATATAGTATACAATATAAACTATAGTATATAGAATAAAATAAAATTATAGTATAAACTATACTATATGTAATAAAGTATATAATATACAGTATATAGTATATAATATGTAGTACATAATATAATATAATTAAAAAACTACAGTATAAACTATAATATATAGTATATATTATAAAATAATACTAAACAACTACAGATACTACAGTATAAACTATAGATTATAGTATATAATATATTTATATACTATCATATAGTATAAAGTATATAAAATATATTATATAGTATTATTAAATTTTGAAAATAAATCGAAAATCGGATTGGAATTTCGGATCGGATCAGAAATCGAAATTTCCGAAAATTGAATTTCGCAAATATTTCGGATCGGATTTTGGAATTTCCAAAAAATTCAAAGCTAATTCCGATTTCCATCCGAAAATTTTCGAAAAAATCGGAATTTGTATTTTCGGATTTCGGATTAAAAATATTCGTTTCAAAATCGAAAAATTTTGGATCGAATTAGGCGGATATAGGAAATTTCCGTTCCAATCTCCACCCCTAATCAAGTCAAATCTTCCTCTTCATAATTCAAAAATATTTGTAAGTTAATCAATAATTTTAAAATATTTATCAACTCGAATCTTCACACATTAAACAAATATTTGTAAGATAATTAATAATTTAAAATATTTTTCAGGTCAAATCTTCTTCATCATCAAATAAATATTTGTACAATAATCAATAATTTTAAAATATTTATCAAGTTAAATTTTATATCTCCTCAAATAGACGTGTTAGTTTTTTTATGTAATTTATGATAATAAATTATGAATTAGTGGAGAAAATATTGTTTCATTAATGAGTGGAGAGAGAAATATTGTTTTGGTTTGAAATTTGAAAATTTGATTGTATATATTTTCATTAAGGATATAATTGTCATTTAACACACTATTTTAAATTTCAATAAATGTTTTATGCTTTTCTGCCTGGACAGAATCTGCCCACATAGAATTACCGATGATAAAAATAGTTAAACAAAATTGTGTTTAGATAAGTAAAAAATCTCAAATCATAGTTTGTGTTGGAATGTAAATTATAATAACAATTTTACAATATAATAATATAAATACAGTCATTTTTTTGCAAGCATAATGTAACATTTTACACAAATCCTAATTATTCATTGTCTTACATGTCAATTATAATTATTATATCCTACACAATTTCAAATCAATAAAAGAATTTCATTATTCATCAACATATCAAATTCCTAGTTAGGATTTTTCGAATTTACACGTCATATATACACTTTTCCACTGTATGCATATTTTAAATTGTCGAGTTGTGATATGTAAAATCTCATCTCTTTAAATCTTGTAATTTAAAATTAATAATTATATTGAATTTTTAACACATCAACAATAGATACATTAATATATGTCTGTGGTGGATATAGTAGTAGACTTAACACTCTAGTTATCTAGTTTAAATAATTCTGTTATCCTACTTACTATGGACACATTAAAATATATCAACAATTGATGTGTCAAAATCTAAAATACCTATTAATTTCACTTTTATATAATTAAAGAATACAATCATTAGACATTATGGATTAGGTGTTAAATATTACCGATGACATTTTATCATTTTCTTAGTTCAAATAGCCACTATGTAAATTACACTATGACAACTATTGGGTCTAGTTGAGATTGACCCAATGGGCCAACCACCAATATGGGCATAAGTTGCAAAGATAAGGGATAGGTTGCTAGGGTAGTCTTCATCTATACTTCTTTATAGGATCTTGTTTAGGCATTTTTACAATTCAAGGGCAAACTGGTAAATTCATTACACTATTTTAACCAATTGATTAGAAACATATTTTAATTATTCCACTTGGGTGAGCCAAAAAACATGATTACTGGCATGATTCTCGGATAAGCAACCTTAAGACAATATTTCCAAAATGATATGATGAGATTTCATATTAAACTTGGCTAGATATGTCACATGTATTAGAAAAGGTTAAAATTTTTATGCATTTCATTTGTTCCATGATTAACATCTATTAACACAAAAAATAGTATTCATTGGTTAGTTAATTATCTAACAATTAAATCATATTATTCTATGTGATTGGGATGTTCTTTCAATTATTAGAATTTAATATTTATATATATAAGAAAGTAGAAGAAGAAGAAGAAGAATAAAGAAAGAATTTAGCAACCTAGAAATTAAATTCATAGGGCTAGGGACCATGGGCTAATTGGTAATTTCAAAAGAGGATACTTACTTGGGCTAGCTGTTGAGCATGATCTCGCAGGCAAAACTAGACTTGAAGTACTTAATTCCATATCGGGCCGGGCCCATGGGTTATGATGAGTAATTCTCAAATATTTTTTTTAAAGAAAATTTGACCATTTATTTATTTAATAGTGTGGGAATTAATTAATTCGTGGTAAAGGCATATTTCAGTTCTCTTACTATGAGATTTTAATTTAAATATGATTTTCCATTTTTTTATATTTAAGAGACTTTGAATCTCATATTTAATTTTATTAATACATATTATAATAATGATATTATAACCAACATTTCATAATGGGGTCAACAAGCCAATCGGTTGAATTATGATCAACACACAAATTTAATGTATAGTCGTTAAGTACATTAATGTCTTTAATAAAATGTAAAGTTCCATATTAAAAATAGTACTCTTGCTACTAAAATAAATTAATATTGATAAATATCAGAAGTTGTTTAAAATCAATATAGATGTTTATAAAACTAGAAAATGCATTCAGAAAATATTAAAAATATCATAAATAAAATATAAATATTTCTTTCAGATATTCCTTTTTTTTTTCCAACTTGACCCAATTTTTCTGATTCAACCTCAACTATAAATTCTTTAGAGCATTTCTCAGTTCAATTGGTTGAACCGATTATGATGGTTTGATTTAAAAAATATTGATTATAATATATATGTATTGTCATACAAATCAGATTGATTATATAAGAAACTCAACTTGGATTCCTTTATTATAACTATTAATTAGTATTATATCTAAATTTTACATTTAAAAATGATTTAAATCATGCATGACAAAAAAAAAACAATAAGTCAAAAATACCACACTGCCACCGACCAGTGATTGATGGGCCATCTTTGAATTCATATCTAAGCTTTCATAGTTTCATTCAAGAAGAATAATTAAGAGGGCAAAAAAAAAAAAAAACAAAGAAATAAGGACACAAAATCAATCAATATAAATTAGATACACATAAAAATTGAATTTTCTCAGATCTGCAAATGATTCACATTGTGTACCCTATATATGGTCCTCTGTGGGGGGGGGGGGGGGCTACAAAAAAGCTTTGTTTTGGAAAATAAGAACAAGAGTATGAAGGCAAAGTTTTGGTTTGGTTTTTGTAGGGCATGCTATTTTATGTTCTATTTCGTATTTTATTTTATTATTTTATTTTTATATAATGTTATTGATGTATGTGTGATATATATTTGTAAAATAAAATATACATTTGAAATATAAGAAAAGTAAAAATAAAAGAAACTTGATTATGCATCATTAGCTTTATTGTACAATTTGCAAATTGATTTGGATAACGAGTTAAAATATCTACTAATATAAGAACTACATTCTATAATTTATCTCAACTAAATATTATAACACATTATTGTTCAACAACTAATTTTTTATTCCACCATCTGAAATTCATTCCAAAAATAATACAAAAAAATTATATAAAACATTTTACAATTTTTTTTAAATGGATCTCACAGCCCACAATCCAAATATAATTTCATAAGTCAAATTTTATTTTATAAATTATTAATTGTGAATTAACTCATTTTCCAATAAATTCTTTTTCATAATAACATTCGATGATTGCTTTTGTTTTTGTGTTTACTAAATCCCCTAGTGGCTCTACAGCACCATAATTTGTCCTGTCACTTTCACTTTTTCTATGTATAAATAGCCGTTGAATTTAGTTTTTTCATAGGAAATCAAGATAATGACATTCTCTTTTAATTTAAGGTGGTCCAAAAATTTCAATTTTAACCCAAAATAAAATTATATTAAATGTAAGGAAAAAAAAAAAACTTTTATGACAACTGTATCCCACACCACATGTACTAGAAATCTCAAATCAAATTATTTCTCATGTTCTTCGAATTATTAAAATATATATAATTAACTGAATTCAAATCTTCCCCAAATCCTGTCATGACATCATCCGAGTCTAATAATAATAGTTATAACAATACTCGCCTTGAAAAATAATATATAATTGGTTTTAAATAATTATAACATGATAATACTACAGCTATCGATCTAATAGTCTAATAAAAGGAAAACTAAATAGAAATAATCACCGTTGAAATTTGACCTTCTTATAATTTAGATTTATAAATCATAATTAGCGAATCTCGTTAAATGTAATTAACCAAATAAAGAAATTTTTAATGGGCTTTTTATAATTTACAAATTTAAAGGGCGCTAATTTATAAATATGTCGGATTTTTAGGAGAACTTTTTATAAATTATTGACCTTTTAACATCACAATTTTTTCTATTTCTTTTTCCTTTGGAATATTAGAGGCGATCTTTGTGAAATTGTTTAGAATGGCATTTTGTTTAAGATTACACAATATGATAATTTGGTTTTGATCAAATTGTCCATCCTGTACAACACTTAATATGCCCATCGTGTAATCATCTCATCCCCTTCTTTATGGAAAGTAAAATTAATAAATGCTCTAAATTTTTGACACATCAACCGTGAGTGAGCAGTACTGTATGATAATTAGGATTAATCCACTAAAATGAAAATTAATAAAATGTAATTATTAATTTAGTCTATCAAAGCGTTGAATGTGATCAACCACGCTGGTTAAATAATTATCAATTGTGAATTAATCATATCATCATCCATTTATAACTAATTAAATGTTAGACAAGTGAAGTTCGTGATATATATACATATAGAAAATACTCAAATGTTTACCGTGGGTAATTTTTAATATGTTCATAATGATCTTATTCTCTTGTTATATAAAAAATAAAATTAATTGATATTTTAAATTTTTGATACATCAACCATGAACACTAGATGAACAAGGCTATACATATATAATATGTACGGTTAGTAAATAAAGCATTACATTATATAATTTTTAAATTTATATATGTCAGACAATAAAATACAATTCGTATATATGTAAACACATATTAATATATCTATTGAAAATTCGTTAAAACCACCAGTGTATATTTAATTTGCCTTTTTTTGTTTTACTTGCACCTAACTCGAAACTTAATTGAAATCCATATAATTTGCAGCATTGACATTAGGTGTTAACTAAATCAAATTGACTGTTTTGAATTTTGATTGTCATTCAATGATGCATAATGCTATTATAGACCGAGACAACAAATTCATTTAGGAAGACTCAATTAAAGTCAAAAAACTATGATAAAATAAATATATCATCATAATCTCATATTAGCATTCAAAAGTTAACAACTAAACACAGCAATATTATAATAACATTTCATTTTTCTTTCTTTGAATTCTTTCTTGAGGAATATACCGTTCATATTTTGGAATTATTAATATATATATATATATATCATATATGGGAAAACTATTTTTTTTTCCCCTCTAAATTTATCCCATTAGATTTTTCATCATTTATCTTTCACCTTTTGATTTTTAATCATCTATATTTAAAAATATTCGTTTTTAGTCCTCTAACCTGCTGCAACAGCTAACTTCTTTTTTGTTTTTTTTTTTGTTTTTTAAATTAAAATATAATCTTAACACTATTTTAAAAAAAAAATTTAATCATACATTTTTATTCTTCATCCAACATGTCTAAATTAATATTAATAAATAAAAATTTTAATTTTAATTTCGAGTGTGGCTTACAATTTTGTTATTAATTATTAATATTAATAATATGGCATTTCGAACTAATAAATATGAACACATATAGTTTATTAATATTGATTTAGTATTTTATCAATTAATTTTAAATTTTTTTGGTATTAAAGATGAATTATAAGAGGATAAAAAGTTATAAATTTTAAAAATAAATGACTAAAAATCAAAAAATGAAAAATAAAGAAAAAAATCCAATAAGGTAATATAAAGGACCAAAAAACTAGTTTTTCGCATCACGTTTTTAGCTCTGAAACTTAAAAACTCATTTTTTTTCCTAGTAAATCATTATTAATTGAAATACATCTAAAATATTATGTACTACAAATCTACAATGCAATATAGAAGACGAGTGTAGAGGATTTTCTACCCATATTTTTAACCCACAAATACAAAAAAAAAAAATGTTTTTCAGTTATTTTCCTTTTTTTTTTTTTTTAAATATCCTTCATTTTGATTTCAAATATAATAAGTTAATAACATGTTTTCTGAAGTCGTTTTAGAGGTATTTTGATCTTTTAAATAAGAAGCGGGTAAAAAGATATTTTCTTATATTGGTGAATAATTTTTTTTTTTTTAAACATTAAAAAATGAGTGTAAACATATTTTCTCACGTGAATTGACATTTGTTGATATTTCTCTATCAAATAACAATGAGATTTTGTAGGTTAAATGAGATTATTTATCAATTAAATTTAAATCAGATAAACACAAAAAATCCTAAAACTAGGTGGACTTAACCAGAAAAGGAAAATTGAAATTCATTGGACTTAAATCTTACCAAGAAATGAAGTATACATGGGTATTTCTGAAATTTCACATAGACAACTGAGGAAAAAGGGCGAAAAAACATCCTTACATTTCCACCATTAGTGAGACTCTATCTCGTTTGTCTTTTAATCAGCACTCGGTTAAGATTTCAAACGTTACATTACCACAGACAGCTAAAGTGAAAACGCTAAAAACTAAAATGAGAGAGAGAGAGAGAGAGAGGGGAATTCATTATTTGTCTGAAAGCACAAACAATAACAGCATCGAAGCACCACTCCTTCCTCCGCTCTCCCACTTTCTCTCTCTATACGTACAATTTTGTATGTCTATATGTATATTTTGGAGAGAAGCTGAGGAAGAAGCAAGCATATACGTACACTGTACATACACATTCCATTTGTAGTAGAAGTAGCAAAGTTAGAACCATTCCGTTACTGTAAGGCTTTTTTTTTTTCTTTCTTTTTTTCTTTTTCCCCTCAGTGTTTTGTAGAATCCCTAAATCCGAGTTAATTATTGTTGCAGATTTTGCAGAAATTGGCATTGAATCCGACGATTGCGTTCGAGGATTGAAGATCTCCGCATTGACATTGTTGAGGTCAGCTATTGATTTTGCTCGATCGTCTCTCGTTTCTGTAGGAAGCAAGTTAATTTGGATGTACTAGAGTTTTTGTTTTTTTTGGTTATTTATATTTCGACATTGTATTTGATTGAGTTGAGCTGATACTGAGTTGCAATTATGCGAGCTGAAGATGATGTTTGGCTTTTGAGTTATGTTTTTTTTTTATGATCAGATCTGAATGAATATTGATTTGATGTTTATTTCTTGATTGGTTTGTAATGTTGATGTAGTTCAATTTTAAGTGCATTGTGCTTGTTTTAGAGATTGTATTGTTCATGTAGTTCATTACCAAGAACATTTTCCAGTGATGAGATCTTATTTATGGTTTCAATTTAATCTGCTTTTTTTATGATATTTTATGTGTGTTTCAATTTTGAATCCGAATTTATGCATTAAAGATTGTAATTGTAATACAAACATTGTAATCTAACTTCTAACAGAAAATGCAGGGCGCTGCAGGCGATCCATCATATGCATGGTTTAAAGGATTTTTTTATCTCTAAATTGATTGGTTTTGGGGGTTGGAAGTGTGTGTATATATATGAAAGAAGACTGAGAAAATTGTGTCGTCTCCTGGCATGGAAAAGATGAAGTCAGATGCCCTTCTAGATTGTGCTGTGTTTCAGCTTTCGCCTAAGCGTTCACGGTGAACATTTGTTTTCCTTTCTTTATGTTTGATATTCTTGTCTTCAGAGTTTCTTGGTTAGCTTTGCTATTTACACTGAGCTCCTTTTGGCCAGATGCGAATTGCTTGTTACCAGTGGTGGGAGCACAGAGAAACTCGCTTCAGGATTTGTTAAGCCATTTGTTACACATTTAAAAGTTGCAGAGGAACAAGTTGCCTCTTCTGCACAATCAATTAAACTTGAACTTGGACGATGTAAAAATGCAGAGGAGTGGTTCACCAAGGGAACACTTGACAGGTAGTGCCATTGTTCAATAGTTAACCACCTATACTAGTATACATCTGATATATAAATCTTTTTAACTTCTATTTCAGGTTTGTACGATTCGTAAGCACACCCGAAATATTGGAACTAGTCAATACCTTTGATGACGAGATGTCACAGTTGGAAGCAGCCCGAAGAATTTATTCACAGGTATTTATTTGTCATTATCTTATTGTTTTAACTGTTATGAAGCAACACTAAATTACTCCGCTCATATATTTCAGGGTTCAAGAGATCAACTTTCTGGTATGGGTTCCAATTACCTATTGTTGCCCTATTGTCTGTTTCTTTATCTTGGTTGCATGCAATATCTAGATGCGGTAACCATAGAAAAGAAGATGATACCTTGATATTTGTCATTTGATCTTGTATACCTTGAAGCATATACAGTAAATTTGTATGTCAAGTCTCGTTGACCTCTGTTGGTTGCTTGATACCTGTGGAAGAACCACGATTTTCCTGACAGCTGTAACTTATTAAACTTATAGCACTATATTACTGGATTACTGAATAATTCTGTGTTTGCAAGATTTTTAAGTTCAGTTAGCAATTGTAACTAAGTAGTCTATATCAAGTTCATTTGGCAAAGAGGGGGTTGGTGTGTTTACATATGAATCTCTAGTTTATTTTTCTGATAAATTACTATTAATACGTCCTTTTACTCCAAAATGCTTACCATATCTATCACTTGCTCCAGGTGGAAGTGAATCTGGGTTGACAGCTGCAGATGATGCCACAAAGTATTATTCCCCTCTCAGCTTATTTATAACCGATTATGTGAATTGTTGGTGGTGATATATCTAATTAGCATGTTTGATCATATTCTTATCTTTCCGTCAGAGCTTTCTGTGCTACAATTTGTTATTCGGTTACCAATGAGCCTCAGGATGTAACTGAGCTTTCATTATCAATATCAAAACTTTCAGGTATCTTTCATTATTTGTGATACTTATTCTTTCAGTTCTAATCTATACAGGAAGGAGCTTTTGAGGGCAATTGATGTGAGGCTTGTAGCTCTGCAGCAGGACTTAACAAGTGCTTGTGCTCGTGCTGCAGCTGCTGGTTTTACTGTTGACACTGTTTCAGAACTTCAAATGTTTGCTGATAGATTTGGTGCCCATCGCCTGAAGTAAATATTTCGACAATGTTCCTTGATTACTCTAGATTCTGTCCTTCCCCACTGCTGGTGGCCAGTTCTAACAGTGCAATTAAATATATTTTTCAAATCATTTGTTTACTGAAATTTTTTCTGCTTTGTTGCAGTGAAGCTTGTGGCAAGTTCAGATCACTGAGCGAGAGGCGGCCAAATGTCATCAACCAATGGAAATCTGGTCCGGAAGATCGGGCTATCCGTTCCTCATGTGGGTCGGACATGTCCATCGACGAAAACCCACCCTCCCCAACACCACATCTAGAACCCACCATGTGTCAGCAGCCCAATCCCCCATCGGTCACCTTCCCCTTACATCGCACTTTGAGCCAAGTATCCTGCATAGAAAGGGACGATAGAAGAGATGAGACCTCAGCGGCTGACAAAACCGGTTCAATTCGAGCCAGTCAGCCCGCAAGGCGTCTTAGTGTTCAGGATAGGATTAACTTGTTTGAGAACAAACAGAAGGAGATTTCTGGGGGGCCGGCTGTTGTAGTAAAGCCTGTCGAATTGCGAAGGCTGTCGTCTGATGTATCATCAATGGGGGCGGCTGCTGAAAAGGCAGTCTTGAGGAGGTGGAGTGGGGCTAGTGATATGAGCATGGACTTGATTGCTGAAAAGAAGGATAATGAAAGCCCCTTCTGTACTCCATCCTCGGCAGCAGTTTCCCAGGATAATAAAGTTGCTAATTTGAATGATGATACATCAAAAAACTCTTTGCTTGTTAAGCCAGAGTTGAAGGTTTTTCCTAGTTTGAGTAGGGGTTGCGATAGCAGATTGAAAGAGGGTTCTAATAATTCTGAACAGGTTTTGGAGTCTAGTGAGTCAAGCTTTAACCTGATTCCTGGTGAAAGTGATGGTTTGAAAGATCAAAGGCTTACTACCAAGACCCAGTCAGGGCCTTTTATTAGCAGCAAGGCAGACAATCAAGAACATTCAGAAGAGAAGTTAAAAAATGTGTCTGGTGGTAATAGTCAGAATGCTATTGTTTTTGGGGATCAGAGGAGGTTGAAGGATAATCAGAGTGGTGAAGATCTTAGTGGGACCCATTCACAGATTGCGGGGGTCAAGGATCGGGATTCTTCGCTGGCTCAAAATAGGCACAGTGGTAGTAGGGGTGGTGCGCAGGTTGACATCCTGAATCCAAAAGAAGATTCTGAAACACGGGATAAGTCTGTTACACAAACAAGTTTCAAGTCTACTTGGAAGACTGGGGGAGAGTCTGGGGTGTCTGACAGTGTTTCTGGTTCAAGAATTCGAGAGGCTTTTGCTACTCGCTATAAAGAGAGTAGAGGTGATTCTTCCTCTGCTCAGCAACAGTTAAGATATGCTGGGGAAACTGGAGTAGTTTTAGAAAAAGAATCACATGCCTCTGAAAATGGTTCTCTGTCAGGAGTTGAAGATTCTGGTCCTCGCAGGATGAGGCACAATCGACAAGGTTCAGCACCTGAACCGAGTAAGAATCCTAAAGCTCAACAAGATGGAAATGGTAGGAAAACATTTTCTGGAAGAGTTACAACAGATGCTCAAGAAGACTTTGATTCTTTTGTGACACCACCTCCAGAGAAATCTCAAAGGGTAAGACAATCAAAGGGTAATCAGGATCTCAATGATGAGTTAAAGATGAAAGCAAATGAGCTCGAAAAGCTCTTTGCCGAGCATCAACTGCGATTGCCACTGCCAGGAGATCAATCCAACTCCGCCCGTACAGGCAGATCTGAGTCCAACTCCGCCCAT
The DNA here is from genome assembly GCA_028654395.1 of Scutellaria barbata. Classification (NCBI taxonomy): domain Eukaryota; kingdom Viridiplantae; phylum Streptophyta; class Magnoliopsida; order Lamiales; family Lamiaceae; genus Scutellaria; species Scutellaria barbata. The sequence goes on along the minus strand of CM053645.1, from coordinate 595,564 downwards.
ACATCTAAATTAGAAGATGCACAACTTGAGTCCGTAAGAAGTGTAAAATACTCGAAACCCATACCAGATATCTCTCAACAATTGTTTGACAGTCATAAGTCAAATGAACCTGTTGGGAGTTCGAAGAACAAGACCAAGTTAAATGTTGTGTCATCCATGAAAACAATCGATAGTCAGAACTATGGCAATGCCTTGAACAGGAGTCTCTCTGAGCTTAGTATTTCAGAGGGTTCTCGGGGGAAACTCTACCACAAATATATCCAAAAAAGGGATGCAAAGCTGAAGGACGAGTGGAGTTCCAACAGAGTAGAGAAAGAAGCCCGATTGAAATCTATGCAGGATAGCCTTGAGAGAAATAGATCAGAGATGAAGGCCAAATTTTCATGGTCTGCTGACAGACAGGATCCAGTATCCAGTGCTCGCCTGCGTGCTGAGAGACCCAGATCTTATAATAGCAGGTCAATTCTGAATAAGGAGCAGGTAGATTTAAGTTATATTCGAATATGACTCTAACAAGTGCAACTGGTGTTTACTATATCTGTTTTCTTATTTTAGGATTTACTGAATTTAGTTTATATGGATTTTTGACCAACCATGTAAAAGTTTCGTTTTGGCAGCTACATTTAGATTTTGGGGATAGCGAGGTTGATGATGAAGCATCGGATTTTCTAGAGAAGAATTGTCCTGCTGAAGATAGGACTGTTGATGACATCTCTTTTGGTGATGGCATTTCTAAGGGTGCACAGGGGAAGAAGCTCTTACCTAATAACAAAAATTTATCAAGCACTCGCACATCAGCATCTACTGTTGTTCCAAGGTCTGCTCCCAGAACTTCCACCAATTCTGCAAAACGAAGAATGCAACCTGAAAATCCACTTGCACAATCTGTCCCCAACTTTTCTGAACTGAGAAAGGAAAATACTAAGCCTTCTTCTGGAGGCAGTAAAACAACTCGTTCACAAGTAAGGAACTATGCCCGTAGTAAAAGTACAACTGAGGAAGTGGCTATTGTCAAGGATGACAAGTCACGCCGGTTGCAGGCATTGAGGAAAAGCTCTGCAAATCCAAATGAGTTCAAGGACATGTCTACTCTGGATTCAGATGGTGTTGCTTTAACCCCGATAAAGTTTGATGAGGAAATTTTAAAAATTTCTGGGAGCAAGCCTTTCCTTAAAAAGGGTAGTCGTGCTGGCTTTGTTGCTCGAACAAATATTGCAAGGCAGAGGGTCTCTGTGGGATCCGAGCCTGTAAACAATATAAATGAAAATGATGACATTACCTCTGAACCTGATGAATACGAGAGTACTGTTAAAGATGATAGAGAAGAAGAATTCAAAACCTTCAATACTGAAGGACATAATCCTTTAGAAGATGGTGAACCAATAACAGGTCTGGACACAGAGAAATTTGCGAATTCTGGGTCTGAAAATGGTGATGGCACTCTCTTTTCTCGGGTGGACCAGGCTCTGGGTTCACAATTGACTAGAGAAATTCCCTCTAGCTTTCTCCCGGTCGACACTTTGCAAGATTCGCCAAGTGAAAGTCCCATGTCATGGAATTTGCGCACTCAACATCCCTTTTTGTATCCGCATGAGACGTCTGATATTGATGCTTCGGTGGATTCCCCAGTAGGTAGTCCTTCGTGGAATTCACATTCTTTCAATCAAATTGAGGCTGATGCTGCTCGAATGAGGAAGAAATGGGGATCAGCCCAGAAGCCTATGTTAGGAGCTCAGACATCCAATAATATATCCCGCAAGGATATGACCAGAGGATTTAAAAGGTTGCTGAAATTTGGAAGGAAAAGCCGTGGTTCTGAAACTTTGGTTGACTGGATCTCAGCTACCACATCTGAAGGAGATGATGATACAGAAGATGGACGAGATCTTACCAATCGGTTCTCAGAAGACCTCAGGAAGTCAAGAATGGGATTTACTCAAGCTCAACCTTCTGATGATGAATCAGGTGACTCATAGCTTCTCCTTTTATTTTGTATTGGTTTATATGCTTACCTACTAGTTATTTATTTGTGAAATTTTCATATATATATTTCTTGTGTTATATTTCACATCTCTACGTCATTTTCTTGTAGTTATCATGCAATGAGTTGTGTATTGTGATGGCTCAAGTATATCTCCTTTTCGGGGATGGAGGGAGTATATCATCTTTCTAGTGTGCCTGGAGCTGTTAGCATAATTATTTAGAACTGAACACTTGAAATTTTTCAATCTTAGATCCTTTCCCCCGCCCCCCCTCCCCGAACCCCTTCTACCGTTGTGTTCCCAATTATTTCGTAACAAAATTAATCACTTCTTTGAAAATCAAGGGAACTATATGACAAATTACATATAGTTGCGGCAGAGCTTTTTTCATTTTATGATGTTCTTTTACCTGGTTTTTTACTAATTAAATTATCAAACCACAGCTCTCATGTCACTGTCAGTCAGTTTGCATAATCTTCTCACTTTTTTAACACTTTTCGTTCAATATCCAGACAAAGGGTAAGCATTCATAGGTGTTTGGTTAATGTGTTTCTGGCCCTTTTTTTCCCACAGAACAATCTTCACAAAGTTCTATTCCAGCACCTCCAGCCAACTTTAAACTAAGAGAGGATCAAATTTCTGGAACCTCTATTAAAGGTGAAGTATACAATATCACGCTTTCTTCAATCCAAATCAGATGAACATGAACTAGAAAAGAATGTATATGATTAATCAACATTGTCTATTTAACCTTATTTTTTGAATTAAAGAGAAGTGTGCCCATGGTCAATGTCACTAACTAGGAGTTCGCCATCAGGAAATGCTTCTCACTTCTCTTGGCAGACTACAAATTACAAAACCTTAAATTTCTTACACTTGTACATCTAAAGCCTATAGAAGATGAGCTACTGCACTTATGAACTTAAATTTGTCTCGTTTTGCATATGTAATTCCGATCTCATGAGAAGGTCATTTGTGATGCAAACTAGCCTCTTCCTAATTATACCCTTGAACGACTACTTTCTGCTGTTTTAATCCATATACATCTTGGTTGAGGTGTTTGCTAGAAATGGTTGCCTTTTGGAAATAGTTTGTTATCACTATTTCAAGTATATAGCATCCATGAAGGGTCAGTTGTGGTTGTCTCAACATAGTACAATCTGTGTTCGACAGTTTTCATTGTGCTTATACTTCGCTCTCATTCTCTACAGCTCCAAGGTCATTTTTCTCTTTATCAACATTTCGAAGCAAGGGAAGCGAGTCAAAGCCCAGATAACCATTCCCCACAACTAGGTGAATTTGCTTGGATTCGCCTTCGCTGACCCTGCATAACTGATAATAATATCACGGCATTGCTGAGATTTGAATCACCTACTGTACAAATGCAGCAGTATATGCTCATCGGATTCATTCAGCCTTCTTTGAGATTTAGTTATATCCTAGTTCCAAAATTTTACTCGCTTTGTATATTGTAATGAGTGGATAGTTCCAATTGGTGGAATATCTGATTTTGGTAGTTAAGAAGCATTCTTTCTTGTCACTCTATGATATCATTTGTTGTTGGATTCTGTTAGTTTATCCAAGAGTTTGCAATAAGATGGTTTACCCTAGTGCAATATCTATCGTTTATTTATGCATATCTTGAACAACGCAGCAAAAAGGAGTAAAGGGCATAAACGTAAATAATGGTGAACGAACAATACTTAATCTCTGATGCCTGTTTTCTCCTCATCCATTTCTTTTAATCCCCTCCTGGAGAATTTGCTAAAAGCACCCCAAAGTAAGCAAAAAATAGAAACAACACCTCAAAGAAGCAAAGTGTCTTCACACACACCCTCCCATTCTTACTTGAAAAGGGTTGTGGAGAAACCCCATAATCTAAAAATGAAATGCTGATTTAGTAAAAATCATATTTTATTATTAAACAAAACCATTTTAGCCAGCCACCTGAAACTAAAAACACCAGAACCTCTTGCAGGAAACCTTTGCAATGTATGCCAAGAAATGATTAGTTTATTAACACGACAATCCATCTTTTTTCAAGAAAATCCCACCTTAATCTTTATTAATATTTTGTCCAGACATTTTTGAATGAGCATATCTGTATACTAACCAACCTCCCCAGCCCCATTAGTCAACCTGCACAAAGTAGATACATATATATATAATATATATATATACATACATAGAGAGAGAGAGAGAGAGAGGGTTGACCAGGCGTCTTGGGGGTGAGCTACCAGCTTCATCTTCACACGCTCAATGGGTGTTGAATTTTAAAATGAAATCATGCACTTTTTGTGCTTCATTGATTCCTCCAATTCCTTGACTTATATAAAATAAAAACTAGTTAGCCTTTCAACCGTGCAGCAATAAACACACTTATATTAATTTTCAAACTTAATCCCACTTACCTGAATAGCTCATCATGGGCAGAGTTCCATGCTGCGAAAAAGACAATGTCAAAAGAGGGCAGTGGACCCCAGAAGAAGACCAGAAGCTTTCATCCTACATTGCCCAACATGGAACCAGAAATTGGCGCCTCATTCCCAAACATGCTGGTCTATTACAATGCCTATCTACCTACTATTCTTTCTCTCTAAATACTCACACACACATCTGTGTATGTGTTCCTTTTCAGGTCTGCAGAGATGTGGGAAGAGCTGCAGATTGAGATGGACTAATTACCTTCGCCCCGATCTCAAGCACGGACAGTTCTCCGAGGCCGAAGAACAGACTATAGTAACTCTACACTCTGTTCTCGGCAATAGGTAACTAACATTTATTATACTCATTTCATAACTAAAATGTTTCTGCCCTTACCCATTTCATTAAGGGAAAAAATGTCAATTTTGGTGGACTGTCTTTATGGCTGTCCATCTCGTTCCTGTGCAATATTCTAAAACGACATTTCTGCAATTACATACAGATGGTGTGTGATTGCAGCGCAGTTGCCAGGGCGCACCGACAACGACGTCAAAAACCATTGGAACACCAAACTGAAGAAGAAGCTATTGGGAATGGGAATAGACCCAGTGACTCACAAGCCCTTCTCACATCTCATAACTGAGATCGCGACACTACCACCACCACAGGCACCCAACCTGGCTGAAGCAGCGCTGGGCTGCTTCAAAGACGAGATGCTTCATCTCCTCACAAAGAGGCGAATAAGCATCCAACTACAACAACAGCAGCAGCAGCAACAATTCAACATAGCCACCATAAAGAACGAGGACAACAAGGACGAGGAAACTATAGAGAAAATCAAGTATGGATTGTCCACAGCCTTGAAGGAGCCGCTGGCCTTCAATGCATGCTTCCCAGCCATTGGATCATCGGAATGTGGATTTCAGTATCAAGTGGTGACTCCATGGAGCCAGAGCTCGTGCATGGAGGCAGTGGATCATCAGAGTATGCATGAGAAGCTGGTACTCGATGATCATCATTTACATGGACAAGAAGACTCTAGTTCTGCTAGAAAAGACGCGACGAATGGATCCGACATGTTCGATTCCGATTGCTCCTTGTGGGATTTACAATCTGATGATCTGATGAATTCCATGATCCAGGACTAAGGTGGATCATGTTCATAGTTAATTTGCAGTAATTAGCTGAATTTGAATAAAAATCCTGAGAATAATCAGGGGACATTGTTGCAAAGATATGCATTGTAGTTTTGAACCATTTTTTGTGAAGATATAGAAATTCCCCATGAAGAATGACAAATTTATAGTTATAGTTCTCCAAAAAATATGCATAATTTCATCAAGAAGTGGTCAAAATAATCAATCTGTTTCAAGTATGATTCTCCAGTACTCACTTTTTCGTGTCTCCGTCTATATAGTACTTTCAAAACCACTAATTTTGATATGTAATTAAAATGCTAATTAAAGACAAGAAAAGTAGGACAAAATATCCCATTTAATAATTCTCAAATGAGTTTTCTTTCTACCATATATTGAAATCAAAGATTTTGTCAAAATTTTATAATTCATTTGACCAAAGTTGAAAACTCATAATGATCTTTCTCTCTCTTCAACTTTCCATAAAATTTTATATTTATGATTATTAATGTCATTTTCTTGGAATTATCATGCCATGAGTTTTGTGTATAGTGATGGTTAAATTCTGGTGAGCTTTCCTGATGCATGAGTAACTAATCACCCAAGTTGTTAACATATTAATTAATTAAAGCTTGAAATTTTTGAATCATGACTTTTTAAATTCAAGATTTGAGTTTTACAATTAAAATATGGTATAGTAGTCTTTTATATATAATCTATAATTCTTAGGTTAAAAATGACATACTCTTCAGGTCACGACCCATTTAACATTTAATATGTTTGTTGTTGTAGCTATATACTACTTTCGTGCCATAGAAAATACGAGCAATTGAAAGTAACAAATAAAATCTTCCATACACTGCTTCATTAGAAGGGTTTGAAGTACAAAAATCACATATTTACAAACTCCCAATCTAAAGGGCCAAAAGTATGAAATCATATATAAAAAATATATATAATTAATAAATTATAATTATCCAAAAAAAAATATAAAGAAAAAATTGTACAAGAGAAACATCACTTCTTCAAAAAGAATGGAAGGACGCAGAAGTCTTTGACTTTCTCAAAACTCCAAAGAAGCATTGTTTGTATCCTAACCAGATGACTTGTTTTTTCATTTTTTTTAAATTTCATTCTTCATCATCTGGATTAATATATGTACATAGAAATAACTAATTAAGTATCATATTTATTTACAAGAAAACTTTTTTATTTTTTGAACAAAATTCACTTCCTCTTGATGCACTCAACGATCCAAAGAATTTAGCATTACAATCCTGCGAATACAAGTTAGCATATGTTAACATGTCTTTTATATTTAATTATTACCATATTTGTTAAATAAATTTAGGGCAGTAGCAGAGTTCCATCTTATCATAATCAATCTTTAATAAAATATCAATTTAAATTTTATCATCTACTTACATATATCAACACGTATCAATGATCCATAATATTCTTAAATCGAATGAAAAAAAAGAATAGATAATGGATGTTTAAAAGTGAGACTTTTGTTACTAATTTTGGAGATTTGGGATATTGAGAATTGTGCGATGACCAATCTGTAAATATGATAAAAGTTAAGGGCATAAACGTAAATAATGTGGAGAACGAACCAATCATAACCATTCTTACTCTCTGGCTCCGAGTTGTGCAACGCTCCTGTTCCCGGTTTTCTCCTCATCCATTTCTTAAAATTTCCTCCCGGTGAATTTGCTAAAAGCACCCCAAAGTAGACAAAATTTACAAAAACACCCCAAAATTGTAAACATATTAACGCGACGTCCACACACAAAAAGGTTTTGAAAAAGAATATATATCATCACATTTTCAAAAATTACAATCTAATCCCAATTTTTTGAATTGAGCAAAACAATTATCATTTTTTTAAAAGTTGCAATTTAATCTTAATTTTTAAAAAAAATTAGCAAAAAATGCACTGACTTTTACGAATTATTACAATTCGAACACATATAATTATGTTTTCAAATCACAAATTTCTCATTTACACAAAATTACTCCCTTCATCCCGACTCCACTAGCCTACTTTAATCGAGCACGGAGGTTAAGAAAACATAGTTGACTCAATTAAATATATTTATTTTTTGCTTTTTTGCTTACTTTTTATTTTTTTCAATTAAATATGCTTACTTTTTACTTTTTTCACTTTAATAAAATTGAAAAATAAGGATATTTTGGTAAAAAAAAAAATTGTCATTTTTGGGCTGGCAAGTTCGGCTGGGACAAACATAAATGACAAGTAGACAAGTTGAGTTGGGACGGAGGGAGTAAAATTTTAACACATTATTACAATTTAACTTTAACATTCTACTTTACTTTGACACGTAAATACAAATCATCAGAGAATACAAATATAATTTCAAATTGTATTTCAAAATGCAACAATGAGGTAAAACGTGATTTATTTATTTTCTTGCTAAATCTAAAAAATGGTGATTAAATTGCAAGTTTCTTAAGAAAAGGGTGATTTTCTTTGCTAAAATCCAAAAAAAATTATGATTATATTGTAAATTAAAAACATATATCCATTTCTTACGTGAAAACGGCGAACTTGGAGTGGTGGATCCAGCAGGAGACGATGGCGACGACGGCGAGTCAACGGAGACACTAAGGTTGCGGTGGCCATCACGTCTCACGACGGTGATGCTTCTAGAAACCGGGATCAAGTGGTCGTCGTCGTGCGGCGGCGCCGCCACGTCCAGCGACGGCACGGCGGAGGTTCTGGTGGCTGAGAAAGAGTTGTATTTGCGCAGTTTTCCGAGGCCGGCGTCAGGCGCGGGTCCGGCGAGCGTGTCGTCCCAAAGCTTATGGAGGAATCCCATAATTAAAAGAAAAGGGAAAAACAAAATGCAGATTTTATTTAATCTATATATTTGTGTTGGAGTTTTCTTTTGTAACAACCGGAAAATAGGTGGTTAAATTATGTACAGCGACTGTTACAAAGGAGAGGAATAAACTAATTAATAAATTAATTTTGTTCTAATTATCTAAAAATGGTGGCGTGATGGGAAGAAGTAGGGGTTTTATAGAGAGAGAAGGAAATTATTTTGCATGGATTTTGGAGTATTTTGTGGATCGTAGCAAGGATTTGCTATAAACCATTGAATCTTGTATAGAATGAATATCCACTCAATTTTGTGTAGGAAATGGACCTCTTATAATCGTTTTCCTCAATTAGCTAACTAATCAAAGATCATCATTTCCAAAAATAAAAAAAAGAGTAAAAAAAAAAAAAGAAAAATCAAAGATTCCCATTTTTAATTATATATGTTTCAATTTTATGGTTTATTTCAAATTTTAAGGTGTATGGACGGTGCATATACGGAATAAAATGAAGAAGCCAAACTCATATTCCATTTTATTAATAGTATATATTTATAGTATTTTTGATATTTTAAAATAATAAATAAAACGGATCTATAGGTATGAAGTGGGCTGGCCCAAGGTCATCTAGACCCACTTTTGGAGTCATTCATAATAAGCCCAAGCTCATTTTGAAGGCCTCTGGGCCTGCTACATCTGGCCCATGTTTAGTGGGTTGGGTCAAAAAATTATAAAATTATATTAACTAGCCTTTATTTTCATGGGATTTCTTTAGTAGGCAAGTTTATTAAAAATGGGCTATGGGCTAGTCCTTTATATAAGTTTTTGTGTTATTTAATAAAGAAATCGATGTGTGCCAACTTTGAGCACCTATACAATACTAATAATATCCTAACCAAGTTGGAATTATTATATTTAACTAAAGGAATCCCAGTAAAATACTAAAAGGACCAAGAATAAATGAAAGTAATAAAGTGTCCAAGGTATTTTATCTATCTTTTGACATAAACGTGCATTATAATAAATTGTTAGGACTAAAATATATACACATAATGTATCATGGTCAGATAAAGTTGGAGCAAATAAAATTTATAAAGCTACAAGCACAAGTTGCACCAAGTGAGTGGGGGTTGGAACACACAATAAAAAATAAACAAGTTGGGGGTGCAAATAAGGATAACACAAAGTTTGGGGGGGCCACGAGCAATTAAATCAAAAAGCAAGGAGGGGCCCAAAATAAAGATGGCGTCAGCAGCTATAAAGCAGGAAAATGGTTTTTTTTTGCAGTTAGTCCCTATTATTTGTGGGCCAAAGTACAATCAAGTGATGCTGACCCCATTAGGGCCCTTTACCCACGTGCACATTCATTAAATACAAACCCACTTAACTATCTTCTTCTTTTTTAAAATAATTTTGTATGAAATGTGAAAATTTTGAAGATTGATTAAATTGGAGTCATACATAAATATATGTAGTGTATCTTCTTGTTCATAAGTGATGGTGTATTTTGTTGCTAGTTGATTTTGCGAAATTTAAATATATGAAAATGAGTGCTTTTTTGTTGTTGGTATTGTACAATTCACGTCCATTGGTCAAAAGACAAATTTTGTACATTAGAATGGACTTTTGGAATTTCTTTTTTTAATAGAAAATTATCAATAATTGACTTTTCAATTCATTTCTATCCATAAATGGAAAAGTGGGTTTTCATGGACATAATGCCATTCCAAGTAGGCTTGCTTTCAATGCTTCATTATTACTACCCAGTGGATTGAAAGTTACTTAAATAATATTTAATTTATATTTGATTTCAAGATATTTTACTCAATATAATATCTAAGAAAATCGTTATAAACATTAAAAAACATTTGATTTTTTAATAGGTTGCTACAATTTCAAGCATAATAGAGAACATGTCAAATTGGGAATGTAAAAGCTTTAGGAAACACATTAGCTAAACTAGAAGATCAAATAACAATGTCACAAGGGAGATCTAAACACACAATCAAAAGTTTAAATTGTGAAGAACCCTCGAGATCTTAGAGAACAATCCCTTAACAAAAGGGTGATTTACTAGAATCACGATTCATTTCTTCGTCAAACAACTGAAGTTCGAAATAGGCCAAGTTTTGGACCCAATCTTGATACCTTCTGGAGAAACATTCGATCACTTCCGGCCCTTCCTCGGGTTCTTTCTCTGACTACTCTCCCCACCCGGGCTTTTTCCCGGTGTTCCACCACCCGTCCCCAAGCAAAAGCTTTCACAATCGGAAGTTTCGCCTCTCATATTACCCGATGTCATAACACCGGGGCTCCTCCGGTTGGAGATGCTATGGGCCTCATTCTCAGAAGTTGGGTACGATGAAGAACACGTCAGAGAGGTAGCCGAACGAGAAGAACCACCAAAGGTCTCAATGTCGCTTTGGAACAATTCATCAAACAGTTCTTGCAGATCCTCGATCGTCTCGTTTGCGTTTTCCTGTCATACATACAGCTTCATTTGAACATGATGGACCAAAGAAATATGGGATCTTTACAACCATCAACTTGTTAACTATTCTATGTAGCTTATGTTCTTTAGGAAATAGTCTTGCTCTCTATCAAGCATCATTTTCCTCGAAAAAACAAAGTAAGATGAACTATCGTAACAGGAACTCACTTCAGGCTTAGTTTGGCTCATCATCGATAGCATTTCATTCAAGAATTCACCCATGCCCTGCATCAATTTCCATCATGAAAAATTAATCACTAACACATACACTTTGTATAATCACACGGCCCAAAAATTACGTAAATTCTCTAAATTATTGTGATTATTCTTCGTACAAGGAGACATAGGGACCACATTATCTTGAACTTAGTTTAACTAAAACTAAAATAATGTACATTCTAGCTGCTGATACATGAATCCATCCAAGAACAACTCATTAGTAAATTCTCAACTCCATGACTAACAATAGAGTTCACAGGGCCACAAACATTGCTTACAAACTTACATTGCTGTCTTCGTCGTCATTGCAGTCGTAGATTCCTACGTCATATAGAAACTTCTTGTTCGAATCCGAAAGAACTAACAACAACATCCCATGAATTCAATTGTGAATCAAGAATTCAAGATAATAACCAGAGTTGTGATCATGCTTATAATATGGGGGTATGAACAATAATTAAGTAGAACTCACCAACACATTTAACACAAAAGGGAACTCACCAAAGAAACCCAAAGTATGTGAATTAGAGCTCACATTTTCCTAGGAAAATAAAAGATCAAATCCACTAACTATCCTGATTTAATTCACATTCTAAAACAGAAGTTTCGTTTATCTAAAAATAAATCGCTTTTAACAGGATGCAAATAGCATGAAAATTCTCTGCTTTCCTAATAAAATTATTTTGAAAAAATGTGTACCTGAATAAGCTTGTTGAATGGCTTGAAACTTCTTCTTAGCCTCTTCAACATACTTAGAATTCCCAGAAGCAGAGAACCGATCCGGGTGCCATTGCTGATCACATGAAACAGAAGATGAAGAAAACAAGAAACAAAATACTGAAATTTTCATGAAAAATATGAACTTTTAAAATATTATTTAAGGCATGAATCTTTCTCCTTATAACATCAAGAACCAAAGTTTTGACATGGTTTTTTTTATAAGAGAGAAAGAAATATGCTGGCAAGATTTATAACCAGTGCAAGTTTCTTGTAGGCAACTCTCAGCTCACTTGGTGTGCATTCTTTCTGCAATCCCAAAACAGCATAAAAATCATTGCTTTTATTTTCTTCAGAGCCCATTTTCTCAAACCTACAAAATATATCAACTCAAATTTCAATCTTGCACGAATACACTATATAAGAATATGTTATACTACAATGGTCTATGAGATGATTACTACAAGACGTGGCCTTAGAGTACAATTCTCTCTCTCTCTCTCTCTCTCTCTCTCTCTCTCAAGAAGTCTCCAGAAACCAATATATGTATGCAGGGGTTTTATACTGGACAGTGGAAGAAAGTGACTGTTGGAATAATTCCAAGAAATGTTTAAATATAAAAGGAAAAGAATTTGTGGGCTGCTTTTTAAGATAAGGATTTGTGGATTAGAAGTTGAATGGCTGTGATTTGATCTTGAATGTAGATATTTTATGACAATGGCGTCAGTATCCAGAAACTTCTCCATTCACTGTTGAATCTCTCTGATTTTCTATGTTGCTCATCTTTTTTTGCTGCATGTGAGTTCTTTGATCGAGAGATTCTCTGGTAAAGAGTTAGTTTTCTCGGCTTTTGTTTACATCGTATAATAATATAAAATAATATTATCAATATATAATGTGTATTGACTATTGAGTTTTGATATATTGTAATAGGGAAATTCATCCACGATAACGAAGACAATACTATACCTTCTATATGTGATTTATCAAAAGAAAAAAAACATTATTTTATTCAAAATTTGTGGGATATTTTTGTTGAAATTTAATTTTGAATAGTCACAAATAGGTGAAAATTATAGTTATATTCGAACTTTAAAGAAGACTATAATTTTTTTGAATAGTTGGATTATTAGATTTTTTGAGTACTGTGTAACTGATAAAATAAAATAAAAACAAAAAGAAAACTGAGACTGGGTAACTTTCATAATAGTATTGCTCACACCACAATTTTGGCGCCATTATTGGCACATATAAGTCCTTACAAATATAATAATTAAATATTAAATATGAAAAGGATATGTGACTAGCTTCCAAAAAAATCTCTAGTGTTCGCCTACTTTTTTCCTTATCCAATCTTTCATTAGTTAAAATCATAATAATTATAACTCTTGTAAGTATGATTTATGAATTTAATTATGTGAGATAAATTAATATTAATATATAATTTAAAATCCATAAAATATAAATTACGATAAAAATTGATTGAATCTTGGGTGGTAGTGAATCTTCATTAATTTGGAACTTTGATATAATATAGTAATTTGTATTATAATTTTTGTATACATAATTATAAAAATGATATGATACTGGTTAATAATTTTCTGTCTGAAATGAAAGCACTGAATAATCTAGTAGTGAACAGTACTCTCATTTATTGGCCAATAATTCTCCTCCATTCCTTTTCATTTTAGGTCAAAAGTTCAACTCAACTTATTATTATTATTATTATTATTATTATTATTATTATTATTATTATTATTATTATTATTATTATTATTATTATTATTATTATTATTATTATTTTCCAATTTTTGCAATGATTATGAAGGATATTGGTGCTTTAATATGACTATATATCTCTCATCTTAAAAAAAAATTATTCCACGGAAATTTAATTATATTTAAGTAGTACACGTTGAATATATATATATATATATATAATAATTGAATAAACTCCAGACAATACAGATGAAATATAATACAAGATTCAATTTTAAATTCAAAAGAAGATCCAAGTTGCTATATGATAGCTAGACTATAGGGGATGTTTTAAAAGACATTAGCTAAAGTCCATTAAAATAATAACCACATTGCAACTTGCTGGTTTAAAAAAAGGACTTGGATCCCCTACCAGTGCAGAAAACCAGCAGGAATTGTTGGAGACCAGCAGGAATTGTTGGAGCTTTAATCAGGAATCTCAATATCAATCCAATTTGTGGATACTCGTTTTGTTCCGTAATTTTTAGGATGGATAAAATCCACCCCGTATTAGAAATGGGGTACCATATAAATCCTACCCCATTCCGCTTCGCCCCGTTCATAATTAATATATATATATATAATATTACATAAATTTCTATTATATTATATATTTAATAAAAAACATTATTTCCACCTTCTTGAAATTATATATAGAAAAAATTATAGGGACGGGAAGGAGCGTGAGACAACTAAGCAAGACACGTAGTGGGAACGGATTCATGGGTATGTGCATGGGGTGGGCTTGGGTAGTCTATACATTCTGCCTCGATCCCATTATCATTCCTATATTAAACACCATCATTTTCTTTCTTTTTGTTTTTTTATTGTTTTTTTTTATTTAAGAGATATATTTTCTCATTTATTTGTCATGCGTTTATTTATAATATAACATATCAATAATAAAATTTTCATACTTCCCAAGGTTTATATTATAATATGACATATCAATAATAAAATTAATATAGAAGATTAAAATAGTTTAAATTATAATAAGAGAATTATACCAACAATAAAATCAATATAGAAAATCATAAGTGTTGAAATTGTAATGAAAGAATTATGAAAAAATTACTTGATGTACATAACAAAAAAAGTAGAAAAATAATAATAAAAAAAACAAAAACAAAAAAGAAAAGGAAAAAAAATAAAAAACGACAGCGTTTAATCCCAACAAATAAAATCAGAAATTTTTTAATGGCATTTATGTACTGGGCGTTAAACACGGTCGCTTTTTTATTTTTTTGTCATTTTATTTCTTTTTATTGTTTTGATATTTGTGATGGTTGGGAGATTGTGGGGTAATCAAACCACTCACTTCAATAAAAGTAGGTGAAAATCAAGAAAGTAGTGAACATGATCCCCACTACTTATGCTTTCCTAGATTATAAATAGGACAATTTTCAACTTGTAAAGAGTTCGAACGTTTTTGTATTTAAGCACAAGAGAGCTTATTTCTCTTAATATATAATATACGATTCTGACCAATCACAATAAACCGATCAAGATCAGCCAATCTAAATTGCCCGAGTAAGTTTCGGACCAGTGTTTTTTGCACTTTTTATACACATTTTCAACCCGTTTTCATCCGATTTTCTCTGATTTAATCCAGATTCGATCATTTTGAGTGTTTGACTAGAAGTTAAACCATTAATCAGATTCTGACGTCAACAATATGTTTATTAAAATATACACTTAGGGAATTATGAAAAATTTACTTGATGCAATAAATAAAAAAATGATAAATGAATGAGAAAATATATTTGTTAAAAAAAAAACAGAAAGAAATGGAAAAAAGAAAAAGAAAAGAAAACGACGGCGTTTACGCCCCATCAATTCCTGTAACCCCAGTAGGGGATCCAAGTCCAAAAAATTGTCTAGGCAAATAACTATATTGGATTGGACAACCTTTTTTCACTATTTTAGGGACCTATCAAAAGTTGCATTTTATCTTAAGATAAGAATGAAGGCATTATGAATGTAAATTTAATGTGAACGTAAATCAAAAGTATATTAACAAAATAAAATATGAGAACGCAATCAATGTGTATCATTTCAAGAAAAGGAATCTTTCACCAAATTAGTGGTCTATTTTAAAACCCCTTTTCAACATATGTGAGCAACAAAAATCTATGATGTTTGGTCTCAACCTCGGTTGATTCTGGGTATCTGATGGTCCAACTGAGTGTGGTCCTAAATTAAGTTCTGGAGATTGCCCACGTGATGATCAGGCACAAAGTACTTCATATCACGTGCCCCAAACACAAAAAATTCAGTGGACTACCATTTCGGCATTGTTCTCTCAATCAAACAAGTTGAGAAAAGTCAATAAATGGAATCATGATAAGGAGAAATTTGTGGCAAGTGTCTCAAAATCTTATGGCACATTTGGGTCCACTTCAAGACTAACCATTCGAATTTAAATGAACTTCGTGTATATAGCTGGAACAGAGACCCATTGGTGGTCTAGACCTTTTCGATGCAAAATATGAAAAGATCACACAATTGTAATGTATGTCGATGCAGACTTGAAATCGTAGTTTTCTATAGCGAAGAGTCATAAATATGATATGACCACTATAGCAAAGTGTTCGCCGTGCTTATTACCAGTGATTCAGTTAACTCTGCAATCTCAAAGCTTTTATCCAGTCTATTTCCAGGCGAAAATCACCTGGACCAGACACGGCGTTTGGAAGCCCGCCTTCTGCATTCACCGATAGAGACATGCCAACAATACGAAGTGGGTTCATCTCGAGCTTTTCATCTATAACATTGCCTCTCCATGTTGGCAGATATCGAGCAAGGGGAATCTGTTGATAGAGAGCATAGTTCTTGAAATTTAGATTCACTTGACTATTTAAACTGACATCAATTGATGAATTTAAACGGGCTTTCTATGATAACTGTGGAAGCAAACGAGCTTAATAGCATGAACTTTGATTAGTTGAATTGTCGGTTTCAGTCACAATAGGGCTCTGTTGTATGAATATGAAATTTATAAACATCAACATGGCAACTGTTCTAAATCCTCTCTTATCCATCTTTTCATCAACATTAATCAACCCTGTTCTCAAAACTAGGTGCTCTTAAGTCTCAAAATATTCAGATATGCATAGATTTTATCTCGTAATTTTCTGGATTGAAACATTTTCCAAGACAGCATCATCCTTGTGTTCTATGTTCCAGTGTATGTATACGTATACTATGAGTGGAGGGAATGTCAGAGAGAGAGTGCTTGCCTTTGTAATATACCAGTTGTCCTTAGGCACATAAACAAACGCTTGCCATGAGTTATCTTCCTGTTGACCGGGAGAATTCACCCAATTCTCTGTATAAATCTGCATTGAAGTTATATTCACCCAATTAGCTTGCTCCTAAACCAAATGTTAATGCATATTTGTTTTAGGCGCTTGCAGCTGCACATGAGTAATTTAACTCATTTAAGCATCAAACATAAAATCTTCTTGATGTCTCTATGGTATTGTAAGAGGTCAAATTACTCACAGTGGAAATGTAGGATCTACCATCTCCTTTAATTTTGAGGGCTACTGTGTCATATCCATCCAAATCAATGAAGCCATCAAACTGCAAAACAAGGGGAAAATGAAGGTAATAACATAAAACATGAAATGGACTCAAGGGGGAGTCTAAGGCATACTTTTCAACTTTCTGGCACCACAACAATCTAATTTATTAAACGCATAAAAAAAAAACAAACAAAAAAGAAAGAAAACTGGTGGCTTTCAACTCATAAACTATAGTGTACGTGCTACTTGACCTCTATAAACTATGGCGTCAAATATCATTTACCTTCTTAGACCTCATTCCACAGAAGCCACTTCTACTTATATTCCATTTTGAACCTTCATCGACATCCAAAGAAAGGTTTCCAGAGAATACACCTTTGAGGTTTTAGGGGGGTCAAAAAGAATAACCAATTAGTTTAGCAATAATAAGTACTTCTCAAATCAAAGGACTGGGAATGCAGGTAATGATTTCTTTCTGATACTTAGGATTTTGAAAGGAAAAATCTATGTTTCGAGGAAGCTCCTAGCTCTGTATCTTCTGAACTATTTTGACAAATACAATACAGTATTCAAATGAGTGAAAGCAATCGCAAGGATGAGAAAATTACTAACCAGTACCACTTGATCCATCTGTTGAATCTTTTATCTCCAGCGATGCTGATGACAAACCTGAAAATGTTATCTTCCATCATTACAAGAGTTAATAGGTTTTCTTCATTTTATTTTCTCTATACAATGTTTGAAAGATTTTTTTTAACATACTGCTCAGTGTGAAAAGTAGCTCCCTATTGCACTCACAAAATAGCAGAATTTTCTTCAGAAGTATCGACACCAAATATAACACCAGA
Source organism: Scutellaria barbata (assembly GCA_028654395.1). NCBI lineage: Eukaryota > Viridiplantae > Streptophyta > Magnoliopsida > Lamiales > Lamiaceae > Scutellaria > Scutellaria barbata. The sequence continues at coordinate 577,618 of CM053645.1, read as the reverse complement.
TCGCATTTTAAAGTTCTTGAAAAACTGGTATCATCTTACCACAAATCAAGCTCATATTTCATGATTGCCTTTATCATGAGAAACCAACCAAAATAAGAAATTGTCTTTGTATTTGAATAGGAATATGGAGGTTTCTTGTAGCATACCTCCATATTCAGAATCTGAATACAAATGCCATCGCTTTAGCTCCCCTTTTGAGTCAAATTTGAAGATAAATCTTTCGCTTGGAAGAACAAAGTCTTCGGGGTTCCATGTGAGAACTGCAAGGTGAAGAGAAAATGATAACACGGTATCTTCATCTTAAAGTGTTTATCGACTAATAATGTAGGTAACAGAAAATAAAGAAAATTTGCTGAAGATCAAATAAATTAAGAGAAAGGAAACATTATCAATAGAGAACAATCTCTAAGATTCAAATCATTTCACAAGATTATGTAATACAAAATAAGATACAAAAAGAAAACCAAATCTAAGAAATTCTAATCAATTTAAAAAATCATCATAGCTATTTCTACAACTGATGTACCAAGGTTGGCTACATGGATATAATATACGTGTAAAGAGTTGTGGTGCAATAGTTGTTAGCTGTCAACACTCGCGTATGTTTTACGGAGCGAGGCTGTGGCCAGCACCAAGAATATAAAGATAAACAACTAGATTGCAGTCAAACCAACTCAGACAAATCTGGCACCTCTAAAAAAAATATTCCAGATGTGATGCAAGTTAAGTAATTAGACTAGCACTATAAGCCTAAAGGCAACCAAACTTGAAAATCACTACAAATGTAATTAAAGAAGACAGATTTATCAAAATGCCACCACAGAAGTAAAAGCACGTTTAATTGCATCAAATAGTCCTTATGGCCTAAGATACATGTAAGCCACTATAGTCCAGAAGAACATTAAAATACTTAAAACATCGAACATTCAAATATAGACATTGACAACATACATCTTTTTCCAATTCCTAGCCACTAAATAGCTGTGATAACTATACCTGTAACTTCTTTTGTCTATCCTATCCTTTCTCATTCCCAAAAACTAACTTTATCAATACTACGTTTTCTCCTTTTCTTATTTTTTTATTACATACAGAGGAGCTACATTCCTAGAATCGCAACCAAGAAAAGTAAAGGGTCACCAATTCAATTTTCAAATTTTGCTTCAAAAATAAAGAATTCAGCACTTTCGTAGTGAGAAAGCAATGACATGTCTCCACTGCTCGTTGAGATCGTGTATTTCTCTAAACTATCAAAGAAAAAGTACAATGGATAGAAGAAATACAAATAAATGCCCAACTCTAATCCTAAAAATGAGTTGAATGCTTGAATTAGGAACAAGCTCGTAAAGAACAATCTACTACGAAACACTAAATACACAGAAAAAGAAGAAGAAAATCCACACACTTTCTCACGGACGATTGAGCAAAAACTAAATGCAATTACAAAAAAAAAAAAAAAAAAAAGCACCTCTTTTAGTTGCATTAACAGAAGCTTGCCACAATGAACGAAACCTCGACATTCTCTTTAATATTTTAAGAAAATTCCTGTCATAACAAACAAAATTTACCAAGTTTTTGACGGAGATTCTGCATAAATACATGTATATCAATGTAATTTAGAAGGTTAAAAAGGAATCACCTGCAATCGAAGAAGAAGCCAAGGAGAAATCAATTCTTTTTGTTAATTTGGATTTTCGCGTCTTCAACTGGAGTGCTTGACTGTGGAAATGAAGAGAGAAACTGAGGAAGAAGCAATAACGACGTCGTTTGGGAGGAAGATCACGATGTAACTGGCGACAAAGTCGCCTTTCTCTGCAAAACCTGATCAGCAATTTTAAGTATTTTTAACCAAAATTCAAATTCTTTTTTTTAATAAATTAATATTTATTTTATGAACTAAAGGTTTTTTTTATATATGGGAGTTTTAGATCACATGCATTGTACGTGGAGATTAATTCAAATTAAGAACAAATACCTTATATATGACATTTTTATATTAGAATTTTAATTATAATGAGATTTTATAAGACTTTGAATTAGTTAGGATTCTAATTTAAATTAAGGAAAAAATAATATAAATATTTTATATATGACATTTTTATATTAAAATTTTAACTATAATGAGATTTTATAAGACTTTAAATTAGTTAAAATTCTAATTCAAATTAAGAAAAAAAATAATACAAATATCTTATATATGACACTTTTATATTAGAGTTTTAATTATAATGAGATTTTATAAGATTTTAAATTAATTATGATTCAAATATAAAATTATTTAAGTATAAAAACCCTAAATTACTATTATAACCTTAAATAATAATATTTGATAGAGATATATTCGGCAATCCATATTTTATAAGAAATATCTACACTTTTATATAGGTAATAGATATATATTTTATGAACTATGGGTTAAGATTTAAATAATTTTACAAATCCCACTTTATCAATAATCCAATATGGCAGGCGTAGGTTAATTTGATTTGGTTTTGTGCCTCACAATGAAATTAGAAAATAAAGTAGATTGCAATTGCAATTTTTGACAAATCCAATTAAATTGAAGGAAATGTCGTTAATGCCCCCCAAATGTCTGGGGAATGCCTGTCCTTTCTAGACTTTTCCTGAACAAAATGGAGTCCCCTCTCGAACTTTCCTATTTTAGCCTTTTTAATAACAGTGGCCTCCTTCGCCAATCTGCAAAATCAGTTCATCTCATTCCGGCATTTCATCGAACATCTCTCCACTTTCGCTGGTTCTTATTCGTGAGAAATTATCAATAGAATGAGCGCTGTAGTTGAAGCAATGAGCGAGCTGCTGAATTTCCCTGAAACAATCGAGAAGATGCTCTCTTCTGTGCGCTCAAACGACAGCAACCACCACCACCACCGCGGCGTCGGCGGCGCGACTTTTCCGGCGGACATTCTCGACACTCCGAAAGAGTTTAGATTCTACTTGGACGTTCCCGGGCTCTCCAAATCGGATATTCAGGTACGGCGCTGTTCGCAGTGTAGAGATGTGGAATTTAGCGATGGTAATTGAAGAAAATATCTGAAAATTTCCGGTGACTTGCAGGTGACGGTTGAAGATGAGAACACGTTGGTGATAAAGAGCAACGGGAAGAGGAAGAGAGAAGAAGCGGAGGAAGAAGGGTGCAAGTACATAAGGCTGGAGAGGCGGCCCCCTCAGAAGCTGACCAGGAAATTTAGGCTGCCGGAGGATTGTAATCTGTCAGCGATCACTGCCAAGTGTGAAAATGGGGTGTTGACGGTGGTGGTGGAGAAGCTTCCGCCGCCACCTAAGTCAAAAACCGTCGAGGTTGCAATATCTTGAAGTAGAGGAAAGAAGAACAGAAAGAGAAAGTAGCTTTTTGTGTATTGTGCTTAGAAATAGTGTGGTCTATCATGTGTATTCATATCCATGTATTTAATCTCTGCTGTGTTTCATTTTCAAATTATTAGTGCAGTATCAATTTATTTATTTTTTGTTTGTCATAAATTAAGTAATATTAAAACTAGACAGAAAAAGTACTCTTTAATCTAGAAAAAACCTAAGAAAGATGAAGTTGGGAACAGAAATATGAAAGATACAAAACTATTGCACAACATTGTAAACTTCACAAAATTTTCTGACCTTGTATCAAATGAGTTGTAAGAAGCCGTTGCTGTTGTTGTAATAAATGGTTTCTCTTCAAATTCTGATTTGCCTCAGTTAGGAAGATAATTTTCTCTTCTTACTATTTTTCGATTTGTGCCTCTTCTTTTCAGAGGACTCATTTGATGGAGGAGTCTCCTCCTCGATCAAATGTTGGTACTCATCGAGGCTAGCGAATGGAGAAACTCCAGTACTTTTATGAGATTTTCGCTTCTTTTTCACTTTGTCGAAACTGTTCTCAATGTCACTATCTTCTTCTTCCTCCTCTATAGCAGCATCGTTGTTCTCAAAGTCGCTCCCATCATCCGCTTGCCCTATAGCAATGTCCTGATCATCGTCATCACTGTTCTCTTCACTTGCTTCAGCGATTTCAGCTTCTTCAATGTCGACATCTGAAGGGAAGTCAATTTCCTCATCACTCGCGTCACCAATCAAGTCTTCGTCATCTCCATCAGAGACCTTGTCCAGGTCATCATAATTGTAAGCGGTGTCCGTTTCTAAGGAAGGGTCTATGGAATCTACCACATTATTGATCTCTTCGTTGTCACTTTCATCCTCATCACCATCAACTGCATACAGCTCCTCAGCAGCCTCGTCCTCGGGTGTTTTCTTCTTCTTTTTCTTCTTTGGTTTATTGGATGAGTTCATCTTGTGAGTATAGAATTTGTGGAAGACAACGTCCTCAGGGGGCACGTCAGCTTCGGCCAATGACAAGATTTCTGCTCCTATCAGCTGGCGGTTCATGTCCATCTGTGTGAAACAGGCAAAGGCATACTTTAATGGCTAATTTCAAAACTAAATATTAATAAAATGGTTTTGGTTGTCAACATCTGAATGTTATTAGAGGGGGGAGAGACAAACTAACCTTCTTCGCAGGTTCGATTTGGGAGGCACCATGCCATGTGCTTTGCTTTGGTTTCTTCTCCATGAACTTGTCCAGGAATGCACCAAGTGAAAGATCAATAAGAGGGTTACCATTATACACAATATTGACCCCAGAAAGAAGGGTTCCAGCCATTGCAGCAACAGACGGGTGCACATGAGATGCGAGTGCTGTTAGCTCCCACCAGCCTACCCGATCTGCATTACTGTTTCTCAAGAAAATCAGCAACCATAAAAATAAATACATAGATCACTAGAAAGGAAACGATAAAATATAACTTTGAAAGAAAAAAATATCAGCACTGTCGACAAATAACATTGTACGGACAAAAAACAGAGACATACTAAATCATATACTATACTCATAGATCAGTAGTGTTCATTCCACATATATAGTTCCCCGAAATTCCTGATACGTTTCAATTATATTGGGCATTTAATATTTTCCTGCAACGAATGTCTTTGAATTTCAAATACTAAACCATATCTTATTAATTGCCTCTAAAATATGCCCCTATCACACTTCCAAAGAACTATATCAGCAATCAATGGATCAAGCATTAAACTAGGTGCATCCATTTTGCAGATTCAGATAAGCAAGATCATTTCAAGTACAAAATATACACAAGACCATATAATAATAGCATTAAATTACCAATAGCTAGGTTCCCTGTGTCGTGGATTGTAACCTCCAGGCATTGTGTGGTGTTTCAGATTGTCCACTCCAGGGTCAGCACTTAAGCTCAATTCATCACCTTTATTGGTTGTCTTCTTCTTCAACTTCATAAGTTTATCGAAACCATCATCCCCAAGTAAATCATCATCTTCATTGAGACTATCCCCATCAGAACCTGAAGCTGCAGAACCACTCTCATCAAGCGATTCCTCACGATCATCATCAGAACCATTTCTGGTGTCAACTACTTGGGATTTATTGTCTCTGTTATCTGATGCAGTAATGACCTGCTTGTCATCATTTTCAGTTATATCTTCAAAATGCTCAAGATCATCCTCCGCATCAGCAGCCTCATTTTGAAGCACCACATTCCTACAACATAAAGAGAGTTCCAGCATCAAGTTTGAATATGGTTTTTAATCTCTACAACACCTAAGGCATATTCCAGAAGAACCAAGCATACCAAAGAGGAGGACGTGCTTTAAGGACTTCAGAGAGCAGAAATAGGCATCCACATGCATATTGAGGTGGCAGCTGAACAGCAACCTGGCATGGTAATAAACCCATCAGTAGAGCATATAGAACTCTTAGTGCCAAATAAATAAAGCAGGTATCTGAAAATAATATCTCATGAATAAGTGCATGCGGATCATCTACGCAGTACAAAAGATTAATTCTCAAAAGCATTCTCACTCTCGCTTCAATACTTTAAGACATGAACAAGTTATCCACTTATCCAAACAAGGACATCCTTGTGTTCCTCCTACAGAAATATTCTACATGGATTAGGCTTGAACAAATTTAAGCGGCTTTATTATCTATATTAAGAATCCAATATTCATAAAATAAATAAGAGCAATGATTCTGGTTCTGGTGTTTTGAATACATGTACGTAGATGTACAGATGTGTGATAAAAAGTATGAGTGCATCTATCAGAGTATGTTTCAGCACACTCTAAAGGATTATACTAGCACAAACTGGAATAGACTACATATAAATGCAAACCTGCAATAGGCGCTTCGAGAATGCAGCAACTCTCTTTATATTGACATCATTTTTCATTGCCCTAAGTAATAGCGCAATAAACATTTCCTCCTGGAATAATTAAATAGGGCGTGATCAAACACTGCTGGCAATTAAATACATAAAATTGAAAAATGGGTTTCTAAAGATGACTAAGTCAGAAACTTTAAGCACCTCTTAAATAAGACTTCAAGCAAAAAAAAATTATGTGATGTAATTATTTAAACAAACATTATGTGATGTAATTGTTTACCAAAAAGGCTAGGTATATTGCTGGATTATTTTATTTTTGGGCATGTAACACTAGACTAATGCTTTCACCAGGCCAGTATTCAACAGGGACCAACCAAATGGATTCAACTGCATGATTAACAAATAGAAAGTGACAATATTATTGACCTTGGAAGAATTCATCGCAGCTGGGAGCAGCAGTTTTGAGTACAAGGCACGATAAAAGCGGTCGCTGACAATTTGATTTTTAGATGAGATTTTGTCAAGAAGCATCAAGGCTTGAACACCAATATTGAAGTTCTTAGAATGAACCTGATTATCAAAAACATATACTAATGACATAAGATATCCTGGATAGTGACTGACATACAAGAATTAATATAATAACCTAAGAAAAAACTAATTGGCCATAAGAGGCCGTACCAGCTGGAACAGCAATGGTGTCTGGGACTCTATCACATCATCAGCTTCATCACTAGACACATATGGAAAAGCTCTATTAACACCCTGCACCAGAAGAAACAGTTCGCTTTAGTTCAGTATTATGGGGGGCTTTCTTGCACCATAATAGAGTTATATATCCTAGTCAATATAATTTTAACAAGACTTGCATGAAGAAAGGCTATTAGATGGAAGAAACTATGAACACTTGGAATCCAAAAGGTAACAGCTACTACTTTTTTGCATTCAGTTGAAAAAAAAAAAGGATTTATGTTCTCATGAATAAGATGATAACACCTCACCACAGTGCTCCAATACATTCATAAGTATACTAAGTACTTTTAAGCCACAGAATAAAATAAATTCGATTGGAGTTTTTACTCAAGTAATCTAACTCTTATATAACATACATCCGCAAGTAATATGCATTTTTCTGATACAATTTTCTATCAACTATCATAACTTCTAGCATGAACAGGACAGATCCAGTTCCTTAAGAATTATCATGACTGAAAATAGAAGTTTCGTAATTGATCTAGATAGTTTAGTGCTTTATTGGAAGCAGCAAACACCAAAATGAAAGTTTGATGGTGTGAGGACAAATTTAAGCAGTATCAATGGAATACTAGAAGATCATAATTTAATGAATGGTACAGTTACAGGTAATAAGGTATCAAAGATCTCCACATGATTTAACTAGAACAAAGGAAGAAAAGAGAGTTTTTACTGACACTTAGAAGAGCTGACAATAACCGTGAATCCATTTCAACAGGTGACTCTGATGTGACTTTAGTTTTACCCTCTTTTGAAGAACTAGAAGCTCCTTTGCCAGTATTGTCATTAGATGGTGATGCTCCAGCCTCAGATATCAAAACCTGGAGAAGAAGATACTGTTAAATCCCACTGATGACAAAACAAACAAAATAGGAATGCAAACTGTCCAAGCTGGCTGGGCAGGACGAAAAATCAATGGAAACCCACAAGTCACAATCCACACAGATCGAACAAACTGGGAAATAGATGGGCAAAATGCATATAAAATCTTCAGATCCTACCTTGAAGAGAGCAAAATAAATATCAATCAGCCGCTTTGCTGCTTTAGGTCCATCTCCTCTGTGGCTCAAACGAACTTGACTCAGAAAGTTCACCTGTCCATCAGTAGGCATCAAAAGAAATAAGGCCAGTGGTTTCATGACTATCAAATGCAAACTCAGCTAAAGATAATAAGAATCAGGCCATTAATCTCTCAACAGAAGGACTTGCAACCTTATCAATAAACAACTGAAAGGCATTACTATGGACAAAACGGATACAGGCAGCAGAACTATTTGAAAGAAGCACAGGATACATAAATGTGCAGAATAAAATTTTCTAAGCAAAACAACTAAAACTTGCATAAGATGTATCAACAAGTTAATTTTTCTCCTGATAATCAAAGTACACCTGGTTGCACGTTGCAATGTATGTTTATGTCCTCATGATAACTAAAAACAATAAAGCAAATAAAGTTTCAGTCATTCCATTTCATTTCTTCTATCATCACCCTTGTTTTTCTTGTTATTTATGTACAAGTTTCATTTTGCAAAAAAAAAAATCAGACATGGTTAACATTTTCTCACGGCAGTGTAGTACGGAGCACAGCTTAATCAAAAATCGCAAGGGAATGAGGATAACTGCAAGTACATCAAATTAACAATAGGTGAAAACAGATGTGAACATACAGCATGATATTTTGCCCGTAACCCAAGACGAGGCCGGAAAAGGAAATTATCCACTTCATCAATCACCACTGCCTGTAAAATATAAGAAAATCCTCATTACTTTTGATTTGAAAATGGCATGGAACATGCGCATATTCATAAAGTGTGTAGTAGAGGAATCAAAATTCCTCACAAAAAATCACAGTACCAACATGAAAAAAAGGAAATTAAGAATTTGTCAAATGCAAACTCACCTTCATATTTGGATGCTCAGATAAAAGATTTGCCAAATGATAATCAGCATTTGATGCAACTTTGTTTTCAGGATCTCCAAGCTGTAACAATCCAAGAAAAACAAAATAATTAAATATAACTGGTCCAACGTACTGCATACACAGATGAATCTAACCCTACCTTGTTCACCAATGCAGAGAGTAATCGACGCTCTTGTTCTGATTTGCTCTTCAGCAGTGTATATATAGTCTGAAACATTAGATAAACATAAGTGGTCAACATTATAAACAAACTAAATTACCTACATAAGTAGATAACTAGATTTCACAAATTTCGCATCAAAGACCAAGTAGGAACAATTAAATATTCAGAGAGATACTTGTGAACTTATGATCAAAAAATGGAATATGAACAACTAAAAAGAAAGCAAAGAGATGAGAGATCAAGCATAGGTGGAACTCTAACCTTCAATGCTAAGCTTTTAAGCTTAGCTATTACATCGAGTGAAGCTTCATGAAGAGCGGAAACAAATTGTTCGTACCTGCAAATCAACCAGCACGCTTCAAGAACCCAATGCGACTATTAATAAGGAATGCCCTATTAATAAAGTCAATGATACTCTTTCTATCTTATAATATTAAATAAATCATTACTATAGATGGAAAAGTTATGCATCAACAAATATCCAGAAATGAGAGAATTAAAGAAGAGATACCTGTCCTTTAAGCGATCCTCCCAATACCAAAACAGTAAAAGAGAGTAACCATCTTTTGTATCAGAAAGTTGGTTCAGAGGCCGTTGAAAAAGAGATTTCAGCTTGCGGTCCGGGAGGAGACTGACAGAAGAATTTAAAAACCATCAGCTACAGATACAATGTGGCATTAAATCTTTCTCAAAACAATTGTTTCTTCAGAACATGTACCAAAGAAATTTCCTTCTCTTGGACAAGCAAAAAGGAAATAAAGAAAGTAAGTGTGCTCACATGATAAACATTTCTTTCAATGCTTCAAAGGCTGTGAACGCATGTCGTTTCCCTACTTTTGAAGTCACCAATCCTGCACACCATAATACTCATAACATCACCATACAAAGAAGCTAAAGACTAAAAATGTATCATCAGGTCCATGAAACAATCAGATTACCAGTTGGGTTATCACAGATACAAAGCACGTGCATTTCTTATCATTTATTAAATAACAAACAAAAAACAAAAAACTAATCTCTTGAAGTTCAATACAATCAACCAAGTCCAAATCGCAGCAATGACATATCATTCCCCAAACACCCTTGGGGCCATCGAATTCCAAATCAAGCAAACGTAATCTTGAGCTTACTGACTCTCTGTTATTACAATAAATACTAAGTTCACAATCTAGAATGCTAAACAATCTACTCGAGAATCCCAGAAAAGACCAATGAGTCCATGGATAATTACACTAGATCAAAAAACATCAAAAAATTCAGCTCAAAATACAAAGATAACTAAAATAAAAAAATTACCCAAAAGCGAGTCAATTGATCTCAAGTTCGCAACTGCATTATCCCCAATCAAAACAGACAACGCGGAAACCTTATCTGCAGCCGTCCCAGACCTCTGCGTGGTGTAAAGCATTTTAATATCCCCATGTTGCCCTCTCGACAAAGTATAATCCTGAGCATACTGAGCCAACAACCGCTCCCCGAGCTCTTTCTTCTTCTCCACCAAACTCTTCCATTCCTCGACGTTTTTAAACTCAATTTTTTTATCCTTCCCAATCAATTTCTCCTCCAGCTCAGCTGCGTCGTCATACCATACCCCCAATGCACTCGATTTCACCAACGGAAGCTTCGGGAGATTCGAGAACTTGTTATACTCACGATGTTCCAACAAATTACTGCTTTTCCATTCGCGCTTTTGATTTTGAGCTGGTTTAGCATTTTTTACCGGATGGGATTTATGGTTTTTGATTGCAGGTTGTCTTGGGGGGTTTTTGATTGCAGGTTCGTTCGGGGCCAAACTTTTTGAAGGTTTAGAGGGTGGCTGAGAGCGGGGTTTAATGGCGCCGGTTTTCCGGAAATCGGAATCGTTGAAGCCGGTGGAGGGCGCGGCGGAGGAAAAGCCGAGGGAGGAGGCGAACGAAGCGATGTCGGATTGGAGGGCATCTGTGTCCTTTGAGGGTTTGGATTTTTTAACGGCAACCATTGTGGGATGAATGGAGTTGGGAGTGAACTGCGGGAAAGAGGAAAGGGTTTTAAGGGTTTTGGTGAGAGGAACGGCGTCGTATTGAGTGACTGATCTACTGTAAATTTCTGCCATGAATGTATAATAATACTGGAAATGGGCCTCATCAATAGAGCCCAAATCTGTTTGAAACCCATGCTTTTTGTTGGGCGTTTAGTCTAGACCAGTGCTTCAAAATGTAATCGTTATTAAAATATAAATCAACTACTAAAGTATTTTTGAATATAAGTCCATTTATATAAAATGAGACATTCTTCTAAGGTGACATTTTCGATTTTTGGGGAATTTTATTTGTAAGAAGTAGGTCAATAAGAAAGGAAACATGAAAGTTTTAACTGAACCTTTTACAGTTCAGCTGTTTTTCTTTTTTTAATTAGTCTTCGATTTTATTTTTTTCAAGGATTCAATATATGGATAGTATCAATTTTCACCATAATTATGATAAGTGAATTACTTTTTACCACAATAGATAATATATTTATATTATTATCATGAATATAAAAAATGACAATTTCATCTTCATCAATAAGATGTAAATAACTTCTTTCATCACATCAATCAACAATCCTGCACATGTGAATCCAAAGATTATTTTAAAATTTTTACCCAAATTTTAATAGAAAAGTAACAAAATTACAAGTTTTGATAGAAAAGTGAATTTTATTTGACTTTATGGTCTAAGGAAAATACTATACCTTCATTTAAACACCATAATATAGTATTTATAGACACAAAAGATTTTAACCAAAAACTAATGATCAAATAAAAAACACTTTCATACATAAAATGATGAAGAAACTGGCACCAAACAATATGAAATGAAAAATTAACTAATGATATATTACATAAATCATGAAAAACAGAATTCAAGAAACAGAAACCTACGCATATTTACAAAATCGAAAACTAATGAAGTTCTTCTTAGGAAAGGGAGTATCACTATCTGTATTCTCTGATTTTTGAATAATAACTAGATCGATAAATTAGTACTGCAAATGTACAATTCGATATAACTTCATTTGAAAACCTATTCTCTGTACCAAAAATTTTCACCTTTTCCTTCTCTAGTATCATTTTTTTCGCCATTTATTTTCGGTTACTAATCGACATCCTTCGGATGGATTCATCAAGTCAATTAATGGTTGTATCATTAGCTTCCTTGGAGTTCTATGAACCTCAAGGAAAAAGCATATTTCCATTGGTAACCCATTGCACAAATCTATCTGAATATCCAGTGAGATCGTTCGAGCTACTTGCATTGCTGCAGCTGAGATCACCACTAGCCAGTTGCTTTCCCTGGAATTGAGAAAACATGGGACACAACAAGAATTCATCGTATCTTAGTTAACAAACAGTGGTTTCTCGACCATGTGAAGCTCGAGAAAATGAATTTCATCGAGATTCAAAATTAAATATTATCCCCTAACTGCAAATAAATTGTTTAGGTCAAGGTTTCTTGTAATTTGAATGGTGTGTTGAAAGTGAACTGACCTTCATGATTGATCCAGACTGATAAGATGAACTCGTTTCCACTTTAATTTCACCGGACGACATGCCAGCTGATGGAGACCCGATTAGCAATGATCTGCAACCACCAAAGAGAAGGATTAGTCAAACCTGGATATGATTACTTTATTGTGTATCTTTCTAAACAGTAGAAAGAATCCTCTCCAGAGAGCACTTGGCAAGTGTTTAAATAAACAATAGACGAGTGCTTAAACTTCCTGGTTTTACTAGTTAATGAGAATGGTAAAATGAAACAATGTAGTGTTGTTTACGAAACAAAGTATTACCTTTCATACGTTTCTTCTTCACATGAATTTCCAGATGAAGAAAGCCAATCAACGTCAAGAAAATTGGAACAGTCGAATGAATCTCCACGTTCAACATAATACATGCTGTCATTTTCAGGATATTGCTCTTGTTGCGCATCAGGGAAAAGCTGTCTACGAGGCATTGAGGGAGTATATCTACAAAATGCAGCAGATATGAGAGTTAATTTTTTAAAAAAAAATGGTGTTTATAAGGAACACAGACAAGAGGACCTTAGATGAATCATGTCTTGGTTCATTCATGCAAGGAAATGAAATTTGCAATTACTTTCAATAAACAAGTTGCAGAAGTACCATCCAGTCCTCCCCTTTAATTTTCGATACGATCATATGGACAGATTTAAGAGTCATGAATATGGAGTTTTCAATTCACATTTCTATTCTCATGAGTATGAGTTTTCTTGAGAGTCATGTCCGCTTTAATTGTTGATTTGGACCACCCAAAGGTTCCCCCCCTTCAAAGGGCGGAAGCATTATTTACTTACGAAATTGCGTAAACATGAGTACCTTACCTTGAATAAGACATATCACTGTCACAAGTTGAAAATTCTGGTGTTGATTCTGAAAGACCCGTGTTAGGGCCTTGAATCTTTATAGGCAAAGGCTGTTGAGAATTATCCATCTCAATAACCTTCTCATCAACAATAGTTGAGTTGCTATCACAAAGAATGTTACCATCAGATAGTGACCTTTTGATTACTGACCTGCACATTTCAATTTTCATCACATCAGAGATGTAGAGCAAAACGAGACTTAAAGGGTGTTTGGCTAAGCCTCTTTGAAAGATCTTATAAAATGGTTTTAAAGCTTATAAGATGGTTTATCTTATTTTAAAAAAATAAGGATGTTACTAATGACAATTGTATGAATTAAATGATGAAGTTTAAAGGGTTTTGTCAAGAGTGTTGCGTAAGATTTTAAAAATAAAAATTTATTTTATCCTAACATAAGATGTAAGGCTTATAAGATCTTATTTTAAGAAGTAAGGAGATCTCATATTCCTTTAATATTCATCATATTAAATCACATAATTGTCATTATTTACATCTTATAACTTTCAGCATCTTATTCATCCAAACATTTCAACAACTTACTTTTAAAATAAGATAAAAACATCATATAAGATAAACACCAATTCCAGATCAAAAATAAACCCTGGTGTATCCTTTCTCTCAAGAAGCGTTTAGGCAGAGTTGATTTTATAGTTTTCCGTTAATAAATCCATCAATCATTTGTTAAAAAAAATGGTAGAATTCTAAGGTCATGTCTTCTATATGATTTAAAAAAGATTATTTCCATTAAAACGAACTAACAAGTAGGAGAATATATGCAGACAAGAGGGTTGACATGAAGAGGAACAGAAAGAACAGCAAATGAGACGTGCAAATGTCAACAAAATTTTGCTACATGAACTAGGATTTAGGTAGAAGCCAGAACAAACCAATTTTACATTAAGTAGACACAAAACCTATGCAATATATAGTGTGTAAGAAATATATTAGGGTCCATGTACTTTCATTCTTTTATTTTCTTTTTTTTTTTTGGGAGGGGGGGGGAGGGAATTGGACTGAGTTCTTGTACTTGCATTTGCATATATTGGTTAAGAAGAGGGACCCAATTTCAACGTAAATGAAAGTACAAGGACTCAATCTATACAAATAGTAGTAGAAGAACTAGATTAAAACTAAAAGTGTAGGGACCATAGACACACACATGTATATAAATACATTGCCAACTTGCTGACTCGTTTGTTAGATATTGGATCTCCTATAACTAGTCTATGTATATAATAGAAGTGGATTGAGCAAATATATTCGACAATTACCTAGCATGTTCCTCTGCAAAATCTGAACCACGGTTTCCAACGGTGTAATGCTGATCAGAATCCAGCTCCCATAAAGCTGCTTTACCCTGCTGTGGTTGGAAATGTCCCAAGAACCTGCTCATGAAAAAATTTCATATTATAACATCACAATTAAACATTAGATTCACATTGTGTTCTAAAGATTTTTTCTTCTTAGAGAAATGAACGGTAAAAGAAACCACAAAGAATCGGTTTAATGAAACATTTAATAATTTTTTCAGGAGGACAAACGGCTTACACATTAATGGCATCTTGTTTCTCTGCATCCATGTAAGCATTACTATAATAGCGTTGCAGAGTTCTCAAAAACTCTTGGGACTGAGTTGCTGCTTTCCACTGACCTCTTCTCTCAGAAAAGATCTGTTCAATATAGCAAAAAAGCAAGGAAGATTTTGAAGGAAGTTATATTTCTGAAGCACACGCAGGATCAGCCAAAATGAACAATCCAGTAGAAGACAGGGTGGATGAACAAGAACAGAATTTTGTTCAGCTCCTCAATCAAGAAAAAGATTCAAAATCCATGCTACAAGTTGATATAAGATTTGTAACCTTGATTGGATACAATATTTTAGGTATCCAGATAATAGTTATCGTTGAAGATCCCTCTACATATTCGGCAAATATATTTAGAGAAAATTGCCTTCTGAATTTGCAGCAACAATGCATAACACATTCACTTTTCAGGAAAAAAATTATATTGCACCTTATTATGTGCTGCAGATCCACCATATTGCAGAGCAAGAGTGTCACCCATAGCTTCATAAATCTTCATTAAATCATCAGCCAAAGAGGAGTCTAAATTAATGCTAGGACCATCAATGTACCCTAATGCATGCAACTGATGACCAAGAGCTACCAGCCCAAAGACATATTGTGCAACATTTGTCCGATCCAAACAGTCAATGCAATTCGTTCTTAACACCCCTTTTTGAAACACCGGTGGCTTGACAAAATGACTTCCATTCAAAACATCTTCTTGAATGTTATCTATAGCATTCAAGTTCTGAACATCCTTAGTCGCATCGCAAAAATCGTCATCAGGGCAATCACTATAGCAATTTTTACTGCATGGGAGTTGGCTGTAAAAGAGTTGACAAATTATCAACATCGTTAAACAGAAAGAAAAAAATCAATATTTTCCCCCCAATCAAACAATAAAAAGTAGATGCATCATCAGAGCTCACTCGAAAAGAACATTACCACTGCAGGAAATACACGATTCAAACTTAATCAATCACAAAGAAAATCAAAGTTAGGAAAAATTGGGCTCAAAAGAAAACTAACACTGAAAGAAATACATGATTCAAACAGAGGTCAGTTACGAAAAGAAAATACTATGTTAGGAAATAATTAAACGTGTTTGAAGAAATTTGCGGGCGGTAAAATATTAGACACCACACTTTAGCTTATAACATCAGTGAACCAGTTGGTTATCACAAGACCTCATAATAGTCACGAACTAAATACGTATGAACATGGTCCAAAGCAGCCTTCTGACCACAAATCAGTAACTGGTTAGGCCAAAAATGTCCAAAGGATGGATATGCAGAACACAATTACAATAAACCAATGATTTGATGAAAGTGTGTGGCCTAGTTAATGTAGGACCAGTTTAACTACTCACCTTGAAGATGGGGGTACTTCACAATAGAAGAAACCAGTTAAATCCAGTGCATTAGCTGCCACTTTGACCAAATATGCCAACACGCTTGCTGCTTTGCTGCAGAATAGATATGAAAATTTCTAAAGGCAACTATATTTAAGAGTGAAATAAAATAGAGAATTACAGAGAATGTGGAAGTAATACTTTCTGGAGTATTTACTCAAATCCCAGTGAAGGAACTTCAAGCGATTTTCGGGTGCACGATCTTTGTTGATAATTTCAATAGCATTAGCAAATTCGACACGGAGAATGGATTCTCTCGGCTTTTTCTCGCGAGTCTGGCAACCAAGACAGAAATAAAAAAATTAGGAAGACTATGCCATGTTAGCAGCAAGTGGCCCATCAGCGATACAGAAATATACCTTAATCAAGTTTAATATAATAATAGGATTCCCATATCTCTTTGCTAGATTCTCAAAATGAAGTTTGGTGGCTTCATACTTTTCATCCTTCTTCGACACTACACATAAAAAAGAGTCAGGAAAAGACTAAGTTATAACCACTTAATGTGCATTTCTTAATTCACAAGCCTTACGCATGATGTCAGGTTTAATATTCAATCGTGAAGTCTCCTGTGACCAAAAAAGGGGTATTGAACCCCGGTTCTGCACAACGGAAGATATTTGTTTTGGTTTGCCTTCTGGAACATCTTCAAGCACTATTTGTTCAGTCTCAACATCATTGGCCACACGACCCTTCTCATTCACACCGCGTTTTAGGTATCTACAGCACAAAAGAAAGAAGAAAATAAGTTGATATAGAGTGAAGAAGATTCAGTTCTCTCAATTCAGGCAATGAACTTTCTCATGGCTCAGCATAGACCTACTCATCCACCAATTAATAACTCACTCAATGCACGTGTTCATGCCATGCTTTTAATATCAGAAACACGTAAAACGTAAATGGACGCAAGCAGCAGAAAAATGTGATCCCTTATTGCCAATTATTGTACAGCAGAAAAAGAGATTAAAATATTGATGCTAGATTTCCATTTACCTGGTTCCAGCATAGTGACGAGACCGTCTAGCAATAAGTATCAGATCGAAGTCACGACCATATACTGAAAGCTTAACCTGTTAAAATTTAAAATAAGTATCATGTGGGTGTTCATAATCACATAAAAAGAAAATACTCATATGTAAGAGACAATAAGTTGACAATGAAACATATACTTCATACAAAGACAATGGTAACACACATGAATATGAATCTCGTTTACATAATCTTTTCAATGATTAACGAATAGCAAAAGTAGGTAGAGTATTTTGAAATAATTTCGAGAAAAGATAGCAAGTTGCATAAAAAACAGCAACTCTACTTCTTCAAATCATGGGGAAGGCAGAACAACAAAAGACAAAAGAAATAAGAACCAAAATATAAAACAATATGAGTGCTGTTATGATTTGGGAGACTAAGAAGATAGAGCTAACTTGATGGACTACTTTTATTAGTAATTACCTGTTTAAAGAACCCATGAACCAATGCCACCGTCCAAACTGAATTCTTCAGCTGATTGCGAATACCACGAGTTAAGAACTCGTTCCAAACAAACATTGTCTCGTAGAGGGTTAGTCCTGTTGCATGATTGCTTAGATTCTTTTGAAGACTAAGCATAACATGGTAGGAGTAGCTAAAAAAGAAGTCCTTGGTAAGATCCACAGTGCGTAGGAGCTTCTTGTATCTAGTTATCAACACAAGAGAAAAGTCAGACGCAAAAGCAAGTAATCCAACATAAAAGGAAATTATATAAGTTCAAAGCTAAATAACAAAATCCATAGGCAATAGATATCCCCCTGAAACTCTGATGATACCTCGTCTCATTCAACATGACAAATTAACATCTTAACACCAATGTGGTTTGCCCCTGAGCATTCGCTGGGAGAAACTGGCAATGGGCACTATGAACAATAACTACTGAGAATACACTAAGAACTGTGTTTAATATCTCTAAAAGGAGTATATGACCAAAGCTTTCTCTCTTTTGTCTCAGGAAATGACAGGCAAACTGCAAATACTAGTATGGTATAAATAGTTAACTTCAAGCTACTGACATTCACAGAAGGGTATATCACAAAATATTACAAAGATACCTTAACAATGTAAATGCTATAACAAAAGGCAAACATTAAATAGCTCAAAGAATGACTACATTTATGACAAATAATCAAGATACAGAAACATAAAAAGGCACATCAATCTATAGCTTTGTCCTCTCGCAATAACACAGTGACTTTTTACATGTGGAATTGGCAAAAGACCTGTTTTCATTCTTAGAATAAGCCATATTTGAGTGCACAGTAGGATTCGGCAATGGAATCATCTCGCTCTTGGCAATGGAATATACTGCATGACCACAAATTGTGCCAATCTTTCTTCGTTTAGTGATAAGTAACATGTAATAAGGTCCCAAAAACTTAATGAATCCTGTAAACATAAACATCATGAGTAAATTAGGTGAAAAATATTAAAATTTATCTGCATGTCTCATAATTTATTCATTAACACAGAAACATTGAAAATATAACATACCAACGATTCCATAGCAAGTAGTGACAAATTTCAGTCCACCAGTAGGCTTGTTTCCTTCATGAATCCTTTTTAGGAGGTCATAGCATTCACTCTCAGAGTATGTTGTAGAATCTTCAATGACGCTAAGCTCAGATTGCTCTAATCTGCTGATCTTCAAGACTTTCCAGTAGCTTCTACTTTTGTCCCGTCCAATCATATAAAAGTTCTACAGTATAAAGAAACATGGTTAAGTGGTCGAAAAAAAAAGTTAGATAATTTTAAGTGTCTTCTGGAAAAATAGTACTAAGAGTACAAGGAGAAAAAAAATAAAGCATGTAAAGCAATTTGTAGAGGAACACTGCAACCAAACATACAATGTAGCT
The DNA here is from genome assembly GCA_028654395.1 of Scutellaria barbata. NCBI lineage: Eukaryota > Viridiplantae > Streptophyta > Magnoliopsida > Lamiales > Lamiaceae > Scutellaria > Scutellaria barbata. The sequence goes on along the minus strand of CM053645.1, from coordinate 558,305 downwards.
AGGGACAATACAGACTATATGTAACAGAGATAAAACATACGTCACATCCTTCCCTACTCATAAAAACAAAATATTACCAGAACCAGAATGTTAAACAAAACGTTGAAAGGTCATGAACTTAACATGAAACCATGAAATATGAGGCCCCGCCACACGTGGCAATTAAACCTAAGACAGTGAGTTCCAAGATTTGATAATCACTTTAAGCATGTCGATACGTGTCACAGGTACTAAATGCTTGTACGGTGCTTGTGTTAACTGCCACAAAAAAGCATGTACAAACTGCATGTCCTTTACATGCTTCATCGGTATTATTTTCTAGGGTTTAAACTTCAACAGGATTACAGTTTCCACTGTAAGATTTTTACTCACATGACCTATGATCTTATCATATCTTTCCATTCCAAACCATCCAGGAATTATACACTGGCTCAGGCTAGCAAAATACACACGGCGGTAAGTTAGTCGGTAAGGTTTTATATCTGACCCAACAACAATGATCAACATGATTTAGATACAAACAAATCAGCAAGGCAGAGGAATAAAAGACCTCAGCAGCTTTTTCTTGCTCATCTCGTTCAGTTTGCAGGAAATTAAGCAAAGAAAGAAAGAAGACAAGGACAATAAAACAAGCAAGATAAAAAACAATATAACATAGTTAACATTTTTCCAGGAAGAAACAAGATACATTAAAATCGGAATTCCAACAAATCTGATCATTAATTCATAAAAATCCAATCATGTCTACAACATCAATCAGTACTTCAATAGATTGAAGCATTCTTCAAACAAAGCAATTAACCACAACAGCAAAATCCATAAGAATTAAAGCGACTCCAAATTGATCGAAAACCAACACACCTGCACCAATCAAAACCAGCATCATACAGCCTTCGGAATTTCAGAAAACAAAACATAAACAATAATTCACATTCAAACAAGCAAACACAACCCAGATCAAATAAATATACCGAGCGAGTTTCATAAAGCCTGAATTTCTGCAAAAAGCTGCCGCCACCGCCGCCGCCGTAATTCGCCTCCGCATTGATCCGAACCTTCTGCTCATTCTCCAAATCCATGCTTCCCATTCCCGAGCCTCAAGCTCGGGCTATCCAAACCTAATTAACACATACAAAACCTCTATCCAAACACACAAGTCAACACCTCTCCACAAACCCTAAGTTCATCAAACAGTTCACTTCATAACACACATCAAAATCCAAAACACAGCTTCTTCAACCTGAGAGCTACGACTACAATGAGACTCGTTTTTCACTAAAAAAAAAGGCGAAAAATCGGGAAAAGTAAAAAACAACCAAAAAACTCCGCGGAAAATGCTGGGAATGACGACGATGAGATTGACCGGAGACGTTTTCGTGCGTAGATCGGAAGATGAGATTGAGAAGCAGAGCACCGGCGACTGCGTCCACAAAAATTTAGCGTGTAGAGAGAGAAAAAGAAATAAAGTATAATATTTTTTTTCTGAATACTGTGTAATTATTGGGTGTGTTTGTATTTAAAGGGAACGATATTTACAGCGAGGATGTGGATTTGGAAGCTTTTTAGGTCAAATTTTTTTAAATTTAAAATTTTTATTAATTGTGGCAGTTGTATGAGAAATTATTGCTCTTTTATAAAAGAAAAAATATTACAAATATTTACTAGGATTTAGGAATGAGCTTTTCAGGCTTTTTAGGTAGGTTTTACAAATTATTCGATATCATATCTAAATTTGATCGTTAGAAAATCTGTTGGATTTTGATATATATACGATCGATATAAGTTAATTAAATTAAAGAATCGCCTCATTACAAAACTTTATGTCTATTAGTTATACGAACGAATGGAAAAACGTTTATAATTAAATTTATCTGTTAAGTTTGTAAATATTATTTTATTCAATAAATCATATATATTTATTCAAATCTATTTAATTTAATTTTAAAAAAAAAACTAAACATTAATTTTAGTTACTTTTCATTCTAACTTAATTCATTACAATCTATATTATATGGCATAAGATTGCATTACTTTACGATTATTGTGATTAGTACATGTAGATTATTGTAATCCAATTTAAATTAAAATGATAATACTAAATTATGTGTGGCTTGTTTCTACCTACATTAGGTCAGATCTTTTAAACGCCACTTTATAATCTTTAATATAATTACAATATTGTAATATTATTTGAGAGTAATCAAATCTTTTGGAGAAACTAAATAAGTTGAAGATTTCATAAGTAACGAGAAAATACATATTAAATAGCAAATTGCAGCTTCCACGCTACATATGTATTTTATTAGGGCAAGTTACCAAAAATAGTTATATATTCTCGACAAATTATTGATTTTTTAAATTACAACATCATAAATTTAAAAAGGAATTATATAATTTTTTAATTACAATATTAACATTGTTTTCCAATTCCTAATTACAATGTCAACATTATAACTGAATGCATAATCTATTAGACCATTCAAATTCACCATCTGTTTTTGCAATTTATCATAATTATGATCTTGGATCAAAAATGAAGTTATAGCAAAAATAGGATCAATATAGTAATTGAACAATATTAGTGTTCGTAATCAATTTTATTTATTTGTAAACTTCATTTGCAATTTGAATTAGACTCAATTCATGAGTTTTCATGTGATTAAAATATTTAATAATGATATTTATTTTATTGATTGTAATTTGGTATAATGGGACAATAATAATTTAGATGCTGTTTTTACCCATCCAGTGCAAAGTTGCACCATCAAGAATATGCCAGCTGTTTACAGCATATGCTTAATTGCAATGGGACTAATTCAGATTTCAGACCTCTTAAGTCAAATATTCGGTGGCAAAAAAAAAAAATTATATATTTATATATATCATGCTTTGGTGGAATTTTTCATAAAGAAAATATGTGAGAAATAGTATCATTTTTTAATGAATCGATATATCATAATATAATAATAAGATAAGATAAATATTATTTTCATAATAAATTTAACTCTTATAAAATTATCTCATAAAAATTTAATTATCTCATAATAAATTTAACTCTTATAAAATTATCCTCGTAAAGCTCTCTTATACGCAATTATAATTGTGAGAAGGTCGTATATAAACTTTAATATTTTATAATATAATGTTTCTTAGTTATTTACGTTTTGTCTCCACGATAATTACGTGCCAATCTATTTATTTCTATATGATTTTTAAAAGTTGTTACTTTTATAATTTGTTGGGTGGTTCTTAAATTTATATTTTTGATATTTATGACAATAATATCCTCTCATAAATAGAGAAGATACGGAAAACAAAAAAAAAAAAAAAATTAATAATAATAATAATAATAATAATAATAATAATAAAACTTTTCTTATTGGAATACGAATTACCAAATTCCAAGAGATTTGGAAAAATAAAAAGATATTGACCAGCATTTTAGCTGTTTTTCTATATAGACATATTACATACGTGATATATACATATACATAATATGTGGACCTTATGAAAAGTATTTCACTGAATTATATATATTCGTTCTTATCACCAATATATGTACTTATCACGATGTCACACCGACATAATAAATAAAGATAAAACATAAAAGTAAATTTATTATCATTGAGATCATAAATTTGAATTCGTAAAACTCGGAGCAAATTATGTTTGTTATTGGTGTATTAGTTAACTTTTTATGTTCTCTAGTATTTATGAATTCATGGAGCTCTATTAAAAATAAAAAAATAAAAAAGTACTTTTGTGAGAATCCATAACTCATAATACATAAAATAAATTTTGATTTTTTTTAATTATTATCCTTAATATCAAGAGATGGATTTTTCAAAAGATCGCAACATAAGATGAAGTTAATCAAGATACAACAAAATATATAAATTTATTAATAGTATACACGAAATCCAAATTCCACTGTAATAAGAGGTTTAAACTTAAGAAGATTTGCTAAATTTCGAAGATATCCGAAAAAGTTACTCAATTCCAAGTTTTGGAAAAGAAAAATTGTGTTATTTCATAGGGTAGATTTTATGTGAGATCTTTTCATAGATTATGTTATGTGAGATTGATTAATTCATAATCCATATTTCACAATTCATATTGAAAATGAGTTTGATTTGTCGGTAAAAAAATTTGTCTCAAGTAAATTATCTACGAGACAATCTCACACAAGTTTTTGTATCCCATATACTTTCCAAAATCATGTTATCTTTACCTTGACATATAAATATGCCATATTTTACAAAAAACATATGTGAAATTCATTGTATTGAAGCAATATATTATTATTTCACTAGATATACATGTAATTAGGTCGACTTGGATTTTCGAGTTTTTTTTGCTTAGTTTTTTATTTTTTTTATTCATGTGTTTCATTTATGTTATATTAGTGTGATTTTTATCTATAAATATGCTTATCTTTATGTAATATTTTAACTTGAAAAATATATAATTTCAGCATAATGTGTATATATATAACTTTATGTGATATTACTCATACAATTATATGATATTACTTATATTTTTATATCAATATAGTCATACGTTTATGTAATATATGAAGGTACAACTAACCAAATTAAAATATATGATATGTATTAATGTATGTTTAAAAAAATGTAAAGGTACAAATGTTATGATATAAAGGCAAGAATGTCACAACATAAATGTATGAAAAGTTATAACTAAAAAATATACATATTTTTCCAAAAAATGCAAAAAAATAAATTAAGTGTGTGGAGCACCTTTTAAACATGCAGGCGCGTTCCGACCGACCCAACCTGAATTTATTTTGATATATATATATATATATATATATATATATATATATATATATTAATAACACATTTTAAGTGTATTTCTTAAATTTTAAATATCTTAAATTTTAAATATAAATATTTATATATATAAAAGAATAATAGAATGACATCATATAAATTAATTATGTTAATGAATTTTATTGTAGAATCCAACTTTCTAAAACCACATTAATAATTTATTGTCATTTAAAAATTATGTTAATCTCACATCAATGGTTTATTGTTATTTGAAAATCATGTCAATTCCTAGTCATTTTATGAAATAGGAATATTTCTAATCAATGCCTGATTATTAAATGGAAATGAAATTACGTTGACATGCATAGAAATGAAAAAATATTATAAACATATATCAAATCAATATTTATATATAGTTGTCAAATCAATTGAGATGGGTTTGAGTCAATAAGAATCTCGCTCAGGTCGAAAATTAGCACATTTCTAATTATTTTCTTATAATAAATAGTAACATATTTACATTTTTAAATATATATATATATAAACAATTGAATAATATCGATGGACCGGATCAGAATTGCACGAATCTTAAATTCATATATCTAATACACAGGAGTTTTTGTGTTTCTCTAACGTTCAACAATTAAATCAATTTGATTGACCACAATCAATCGAACTTGTTTAATCAGACAAGCTTTCTAGCTAGAATTATCTTTTTTTTTTTCATTGACTTCTTATTGAATTTAATAGATATTTGATTAAATTCATTCATAATAATTTGACAACTAGGCTTAAACACTCATGAGATTTAACCAACGATATCAAATAAATATTAGTATTATTTTGGAATCAAGATCACATAATTGACGATCAACTTGATTTGCATCACAATGTTTATCAATACTACTCATTTTGATGTGCAGCACGCATCAAAGCACGCAATTTGTCTCATTTTAGTGAGCTGGCAGCTTCGCCACGTGTCCGTGCCACACCGATAAGTACGTGCTTTCACGCACAATTATTAACCAAGAATAAGTTCCTTACCATTATCTTTCTATCAAATTACTAAAACCCCCTCAACTTTGACGATATCACAAACTGCCCTTTACATTGCCATATAAGATTTAATCATTAATTAATTAATTGTTTTAATGTAATTTTAAATACAATCACATTTATTTAATTGAATTAACTTTAAAAGAAAAAAAAAACTCCACTCCCACCTTGATACTAAATATTGGGTGATTAAAAATTCATTGATTTTATAAATGTTAAATGTCATGATTTTATCACGTATAATATCTGTTATCTTTTCATATAAAGTCATATGCAGTTTGTTTCAAAAAAATATAATCATATATAAATAATATATTATATCCATTTGATAATGAACTTCAGGTGCATCTGATCTATAAGTTTTCTAGTTTATGTGATTATTATTATCATCATCATTGTATATATAATTATTTATTATTGTGGACAATATTTGATGATAATTTATTTTACATAAAAATTAATATGAGATAATCTTCTACATACATGAAAAAGTCTCATAAAAGTTCTACTATTTCCATTGAAATGTAAATATAAATAATAATGATTGCATAGATGTTGATATCAGACTAATTAATCAGATTTATCATAAAAGGACAATTAAGGGTAGGTGAACCATAAATAGATAGAGCAGAAATGTGAACTTCGTGTGGTCAATATGGTAATCTCATGCCACATACTTTCTGCAACTCAATTCCAATAATTTGATAGCAACCTCACTCATAAATGATGTGCCTTCTTCTTTCTCCAAGTTAATCTCTAATATTTTTGGATTATTTTTATTATTTTTTCCAATGGTATAATTCATTCTAAACAAATTAAGAGAATCGGAACTGAACAATCAATTACTTTGATGAAAAATCGTAAATCGAAAATGAACATTTTCTCAAATTAAACTGAATCAATTGAAAAAGAAACACTCAGTTGAATTCAACTTATATTATTTTTAATACAATTTAATCGATTCGGTTGAAAATCCAATTAAATAAAATCGAAATAATCGAATTTTGAAAAATCAAATCGAACCGAACCAAATCACTATGTTCTGTTTGATTATTTGATTTGAATTCGGTTCTTTTCATCCTAAAGAAAAATTGTGAATTGTATGATTAAATATCCTGATGAACTTCATATTAAATATATTATTTATATGATACAGTAAAACATTATCGTTGACAAAATTAAACTCATTAGTTGAACCGAATTAAAATCGACAACTTTAAACATATAAAATGATTAATTTGTTGCTTAGGTATGCCTTGGTAATAATTTGAAGTCGACGTGGACACCCACAAAACGTGCAATTATGTGAGAGAGAGAGTGAATAATTGAGGGGTGATATGTAGAAAGTATAAAAAATACATAAATTTGTGAATGAAATATGTATAGCCTTCATTGAGTGGTATTTAATCTTATTATTGTATTAATTATTTAAATATATTTTCTCCAAACAAGTCGCCTTCCATCACTCGAGCCTTGTGCTAAGTCGACACCAATCATAACTCTCTTTATTATGTTACTTTTCTTATTATTATATTAATAGTAATGAAAAGCATGTTTCTAGAATTTATCTGCATATTTCAAAACTTGCGGCTAATTTCATTTAAATTTAATTCTCTGTTCTCAATTATAGCATAGTGAAATAGTGTGCTCAAATTAAATTTCAATAAATAAAAAAATGGGATATCTGTATCCAAATTAAATGTAATTTTCACATAAGATATATGGCACCTTATAGTGGAGACAAGAACAATGGATTGCAACTTGGGTTTGATACTACTTTTGTAAAATTATGGTTTGTGAAAATCGTGGGTATTTAACAAAGGATGTTGACAATTTCTTTTTTCACTTGTTCTTTTATATGAAAAGTTTTATAAAAAGGAAAAAGGAAAAAAGAAGATAATATTCTAATGATAATTGTGGGCGTTTAAAATGTGTTGGGCCCTAGATAATGACGTCGTCTAATAAAATGGTGATTGGTAATTGGGCCATTGGGTACAGTAATGTACATAATGTATAATGTGTAGGCAAATGTTAAAAAGATAGGCCTAAAAACTCCCAACCATCTTTTAACTATATTCTAATTAATATATTTTTTTATTAAAAAAATAATAAATAATATCAATTTTATTCTTTAGATCAAATTTTATTAGTTTTGTTTGATTATAATGACCGAACGTACTTTTACGTATTTGGTTATGATGGCCGAACATGCTTCTACTTGTTCGGCTAAGTTGGCCGAACACTCTTTCATGTTCGTCCAATCATAATCGAACGAAATTGTTCCGGTTTGATAGATTTTTTTATGTTTTTTCATATGATTTTTACTCAATTTTCATATATTTATCAAAATCGTGGAATGTTCGTCATTATGTTGGCATTACATTTCTCAAGAAATTAAAAGATTTAACATTAAAGAAACAAGTAAGATGAAAAATAGAGAAATGGAAGAAGAAGTAAACTAGGGTTCTATTTTTCATTTTTCTTACTTCTTTAATGTTAAATCTTTTAATTTCTTAAGAAATGTAACACCAACATAATGACGAACATTCCATGGTTTTGATAAAAATATGAAAATCGAGTGAAAATCTTATGAAAAAACATAAAAATCAAGTGAAAATCTTATGAAAAAAACATAAAAATCGATCAAATTCGAACAGTTTCGTTCGATCCTGGTTGGCCGAACAAGTAGAAGCATGTTCGACCATTATAGTTGAACACGTAGAAATACGTTTTAGTCATTATGGCCGAACGGAACTAATAAAATGTGATCTAAAGGGTATAATTGGTATTATTTATTTTTTAATTTTTTAAATTAAAAAATATATTAATTGGGGTGTACTTAGAAGATGATGGGGTCCCTTTAGTTCTATCCATATTAAAATTAGTACGACTTGTCAGGATTGTATGAGATTTTTTCGTTGACAATTCTTAATTTATTTCAGTACATCAATGATTAATACATATTAATATATCCATCAATAATAGGGTAGCTTAATTCATATTAATATGCCCATTGATAGTAAGGTAGCAAAACTGATGATGTATAATATAAAACTAGATTGGGTAGGACTTAAAGATGGTAATATGCACTCAATTTATGAGTATTTGACCTGATTCAATTTATGAATATTTGTTCTAGAAATTATGATGAGTAGCGTTGATCGATGTGTGGAACGAGTCTGTATTTTATTCACACCTAATTAATCCATCCAATTTATAGCTTATTTTCACATATATAGTATATATGCATATTTTTTAATGAATTTGGATGGGGTGACAGAGAGGGGATAATAAACATTATAATATTTATATATTTTTATAAAGGTGAGATACCACTTGAATTACAAGGTTTGTGGTTAATATATACATACATATATCTAGAAATAGTATAGTAAATCAATATGGTCATTTAGTTTTTTTTAATATACACTATAATTAAAGTTGTGATTGTTCGGAATATACACTCCTCTTTCATTACTAAACACACTTCAATTATTAAACAAACACACTTTCTTTATAATAATTTAATCCTATCAAATTTCTAAACACACACCACTACATTACTATTATACATTTTTAAGTACACACTATAAAATAAATAAATAATAAGAGATTAAAAAATTTATATCTTTTAATACATATTTATTTTTTGTTTTATTTCCAATGGGGTGTATATAATCCCACCGTTCTCAACTACAACAAACCTTACAAAAGAGAAAAGGTCACAATTACGTTCTAATTATTAAAACTACGTGTTTGAATATCTTAATTTGGAATGAGAAAAACCAATAAAAACAACAAATTGATTATCATTAATTGTTTTGAGTTACACTCCAGATATTGTTGGGCTTTCATCCATTTTATAAAATTCTTCTTAATTTATATTCCGCAAATCTTCTGGGCTAGGCCTAAAGAATTGGATCCATAGATATTATTGCTTTGAGGCCCAAATATAATCCGAATAGCGGAATCGGATCGGATACACCGACCCATTTATAGCACCCTACTTGACTACCATAATCCTTCTGCATTTCTGGAAAGCCGAAGCGCGACCTACAAAATCAACTCACTGAGTTGCCTCGGGCGAGTCTACTCAGCCATGTACACTAGAAGAGCTACGCTCATCACGTTCGATTCTCTGAGACGGACACTCAAGGTATGTGGAAGAGAGCCCGTAGATATTTCGTGTCCCGTAGGAATCCCTGGTTTTGTTAGAAAATTCAGAACTGCCACCGAAAGATCAGATTTCTACAATTACTCTGACAGAAATATAGATGAGAATCAAGCCGGCAATGGCAGTTATAATCAAAAGGATGAGTTGTACGGTAGAAATTTTGGTAGATTTGAGCGAAGCCAAAACCCTAGCGGGGTTAACGTCCAAACCGTTGGCACTGATAGATTGAATCATAATCAGTCGGTTTATAATTACGGGAATCGTAGTGGTCGAATTTATGGTAGTACTATCGATGGTGGTGAGCTGAATCAGAATCCGAGTAAAATCCAGTTGCAGGATTTTCAGCGAGGCAGTGGTCAGGCTCAGCTGAATGAGAGCTTTGGTAATGGAGGAGTTTGGGGGACGCCACCACACAACGGCGGAGGGCATCCGTGGAATTCGAGTGGGGATTTTGCTGATCGGAATCATATTGAGGGGTCATACAGTGGAAAGAAAGATATGCCGACGCAAAATGTACAAAATGTAGGGATTTATCCGCAAAATGGAGCTGGGGTTTATCATTCTGATGCTGGGAGCTATCAACAAAATTGGAATGCATCTCAGAGTAATGGAATTACTGATTATCAGGTAATGGCTAATAGGGAATTGAATGTCGGGTCATTTGAGGTTGCTAAAGAGAGACTGCCGCCCATGAGCAGATTAGATGATCTTGATGAATGTACCAAGGAGGGGAAGCTAAAGGAAGCATTTGAACTTTTGGCAAGTCTACGTAAGGAGGGTGTGCAAGTCGAGTTGCCTCGGTATATGGCACTCATGAAAGCGTGTTGTGAGAATGAGGCTTTGGATGAGGCAAAATCTGTTTATGAGCACCTTTTGAAGTCGATGGGGCATCTTGAAATCAAAACATACAATCAGATTATTGAGATGTATTCTAAATGTGGTTCCATGAATGATGCGTTTGCAGTCTTTGATCAAATGCCTCAACGTAATTTGACATCTTGGGACATTATGATATCATGGCTTGCCAAGAATAATCTTGGAGAAGATTCCCTTGAGTTGTTTGCAGAATTCAAAGGATCTGGAATGAAGCCTGATGGTGAAATGTTTGTCGGGGTGTTTTCTGCGTGTGGTGTGGTATGTGATATTATTGAAGGAATGTTACACTTTGAATCCATGATTAATAACTATGGTATTACCCCCACTATGGTGCACTATGTTAGCGTAGTTGACATGCTGGGAAATGCAGGGTGCTTGGACGAGGCTTTAGAATTCATTCAAAAGATGCCAGTTGAACCATCCATAGAAGTTTGGGAAGCCTTGATGAAGTTCTGCAGAATACATGGAAATATGGAGCTCGGGGACCAATGCGCTGAGCTTGTTAATCTTCTCGACTCCTCACGCCTGAATGAGCAATCAAGGGCGGGCCTCATACCAATAACTGCCTCTGATCTTGCTACAGAGAAACAGAAACAGAAATCTAGTGGCGAAAATCCCCTGGCTCTTAGGAGCAAAGTGCGTGAATTTAGAGCAGGAGATAGGTCTTCTGATAATGATAGGATATATGAATTGCTTAGGGGGTTGAAGCAGCAGATGAAAGAGCTTGGGTATGTTCCGGATCCCAAATTTGTGCTCCATGATGTTGACCTGGAAGTCAAGGAGGAAGCTCTTATGGCTCACAGTGAAAGACTTGCAGCTGCACAAGGTTTCTTGACCAGTCCAGCTCGTTCTTCTCTACGTATAATTAAGAATCTTCGTGTTTGTGTTGATTGCCACAATGCATTTAAGATTATCTCTAAGATAGTTGGCAGGGAAATTATTGCACGAGATAGCAAGAGATTTCACCATTTTAGGGATGGCAAATGTAGTTGTAATGATTATTGGTGAACTGGAATTGATTTTTTGAGGTTCCTCATGATTTTCACTCTGTAATACAGATCAACTAGTGCTTTACTCTTTCTTTGAATACAAGAAGTTTAATATCTGAAGCTCTTCCTTTCTGGACTCCAAGATTATGTAAATATGCTGTCATGATGAATTGGTTGCTATGTATTATATATCAATCTTGGTTGTTGGTCTTTGATTTTCCTTCCCTTTTTAATTTAGCAAGCAGTTGGCCTGGTACTTGGTCATCTCCCGCAGGTACCTATACAGCGTTTCCTCCTTTGATAACTAAACATTCAAAATTGCTCTTGTTATTTCTGTAAGGACCAGCATGGACTATTAGCAGGCATCTGCTTACATTGAAGGTTGCCATGTCGGGTCAATATACATTTAATCAAATCTACTATATTTCAATTCCAAGTTCGGTTCTAGTGGCTTGATAATTTTGTACACATTTTATCATAATCATCTGACTCTTTATACAAGGTTGGATTCACAGGGTTATACATCCCATATTTGAAATTGGAATTTTACTGAAGAAATCCTGAGTGGATCAGGGGTGAAAGGTACAGTTCAAGCTGATTCAATAAGGTGCATTCCACTCTCTCTTAAATATAACTGAGTTTCCTGAGTTCCTTATTTTCTTTTCTTCTTTTAAAACTGTATGTAACTCAACAGAATTGTCTATGGTATATGACCTTCATTACGTAAGGAATCTAAACCTGCTTAAATGTTCTTTTGCACTGAAAATCTCATCAATATCTCCATCTAGGGCTCACAATGACAATGAGATTCATTTAACTTGAATGTGGAGCCATGTATTTTTTTTTTGATTGCAAGCATGTTATTCTACTACAATTTTCTTTGCATTTGACTGTAAAATGTTACACTCCATTCAAGTTCCATTCGCCTCTTGTAGTAACTCTGAACTTGAAGAAGCTATAATCAAACATGATGAAACTTTGGATTGCTTATTGGTTATCAGTGTCATAATAGGACTTTTGTATGCAGGATAGGATTGGTATTCGACAGATTTCCAATTAATTGTATTTAATTTGCACTAATTGCATGAGTTCCTCTTAGTCTCATGAATTAATCATCATTACATATGAAAATTAAATCCTTTCTAACAATGCTCTAGAGGCATAGAAACAGTTTCTTTAGGCTGTTAGGTTCTGTGATTGCTATATCCCACATTTCATCTGCCATTTGTTTATAGACCCTTTCTGTGAGATGATAAGAGTCCCAGAAAACGAAATCACTCGGATTTTCACAGAGTTCAAAATCCTTAACAGGCCTCTTTCCTCCACAGCTGAGTATCCCATTGTATCTCCCCGTTCCACAACATGCCTTTTTTCCCTCCTTGAAACCTGTAAGATCCAGGTACTTAGTATCATTACTTTGTTTATGAAACTATTTCTATTCCATACTGTGTTTTACTTGGATGAGTAAAATGTCGAAATAGATACCGTTTTCAGAGGGTTGAGTTATCTTTCGACCAAGACTGCTTTCGAAATCATAAAGAAAATACTTGAAACCGCGTAATTGTTGTTCCATTTTTTCCAGCAATCTTTTCAGTGCTTTGTTATGTAGTTTTGCTAAATCTGAAACTTCTTCCAAGCATCCACTTTCTGTTTCTGGTGTAAGAATTCTGAGGCCTGGTAAACACCCCAACTCTCCCAAATTTAGAAACACAAATTTTCTGCCGCCTCTTCTATATATTGTCTGCATCATAAACACATCGAGTAATTGTTTACATAATCTTTATCCGTGTGAAGAAATTATTTATGAAAATAGTTTCTATACTTACTTTTATAACAATCGATAAGTTCCCAATCACCTTTTCGACATATTTTGATCGAGGATAAGATGCTAGGATACTGGAATTTAAGAGAAAAGGGCTGATATAATCATTTGTGCCAATGCTGAAAAAGTAGACACCTTTTGATGAAACTCTTGCAGCTTGAGCTTGTCCTTTTTTGTTGGCTAATTCAGCTATTTCCTTCTTGTAGTATTTTAGCTGTGTTTTGAGATCAATTACCTGAAACCGTTTAAGTTAGATTCATTAAACATAACTGAGTTTGAACATGTTTTTTTTTTAATTGATTTATACATGAAAATAGTTCTCTAAAAGCAATTAAGAAGGAAAAAGGAATCAAGAAAGAGCACTATTATGTGATGCAATTGGTAATGGACAACTGCATGATTTTGACATTGCAATGACAATCCAGAACCTTTGATTGGTGGTACTGGATTGGTTGGTGGGCCATACACATGTGGGTTACTGACTCTCTGGACACATTTTGTCATTATTGGGCCTGGCCTTGCTCTAAAAAAGTCCAAGAAAACTTTGGGCCCATCTGTATAAAGTCTAGCGACACTCTGCACCCCTACCTTTTAGATTAGCGGTTTTGTGAAAGCAATCTATTGTATTAAATTCAAATCCGAAAAGTCATGTTTCTAAAATAACACAAATTTGGATGAGTCCAGATTTATTTTATATTGATATTATAGACAAAATGAGTCATTTACATTTTTTGAATCTTCTAAATTAAACTTCGTCGATCTTACAAGAGGGGATCTAGAAGATAGAATGTTTTGATGAGCGATAAATTCAGGATTAGAGTATTGGGTTTTTAGACAAATTATTTACAAAATATATCTTAAAATTTTGAAAGATGGATTGATTCTTTTTACACTAGGCCTTTTCCTCACCACTTAAAGCGAGGATATTAGTTTGGCAATTTAACACTTAACTCATATTCATCAAGAAACTAATGAAAAATAAGACATAAAGTACTTTGAAAGTGTAATGGAAATGAACCTAACCAAGAAAGAATAATAGGGGTTTTGAGTATTACAATATATACAGACGAGATCACCCATCCCAACTTTTCGTGTCTCATGCGTAATTTTTGATAACAAAATTAGGTAATTATGATAATAATTTGTTGGTGGGAAATGAAAGACCGAGTGGGACGAAAGATTCTAGAGTAAAATATATGGCTTCATTGAATTGAACTTAATTAGCCGCAATTAATGATTGTGTCCCTTATAAGTTGAAACATCACTATCATACTGTCATAAAATATCTTTAATAGTTGTAATAGTTTCACTATTTATGTACATTATTGGAATATAGCAACAAAATTCTACAAAGGTTATTTATTCTCAACCACAATTCAAAAATTATGGAATCACCGGTCAATCTAAAATAGTTGTAACATCATGATATATAGTTACTCAATCGATATATCACGTATCATGCGAAATGTTCGTATATATCACGGTCAACAATGAAATGCAAAATCGATATAAATCACAAATTAATTAAGTATATCATCTCATGAACCAATCACAACGTCAATAACTTCTCCACATGTACATAGAGATTTATGTAATATTATATATATATATATATATTTAAGATGCTCAAAATATTTTTTTACTTAAAATAGCTAAATCCACAAATCTAATTAATGCATTCTATCTTGCTGAAATTAATTCAGTCTCTAATATGTTGAATATAACGTAAGCCACGTGCAAAATAGTCGCATTATTAATATACATGTCACATATAATATTATAAAAAAGGAATAAAATAATACTTTATAATAGGATCAGATCCATCAACGCAAAATCCAGATTTTTTCATTCATGTGGGGTTTGAGAAAACTGTTGAAAACATATGAAACCAACCATACTTCATGCTCAGATCATAGTGTGGGCACTATAGGCACCCATAATTCATTCACTTTTACATCACTTGTCACGCTTATATATATTGTAGTAAGATCAAACACACGTGTCAATATTAAATTGGTTCTTTAGAACATACATGTCTTTTTTCAAGAATTTAGATAATTATATTTCTAAATTAAAATATTAATTTGAGAAATAAAATAAAATGACATACCATTCCTTTGAAAGTTTGTGATAAAGCCCCAGCTCCAGCTGATGCAAAACTAACCCCATGGTAATTTTGAAGGTAATAATTTCTTGGTTGTAAATATGGAGAAATCAATGGTAGTTTTGCATGTTGAGCTATCACCATGCACAAAAACATATAAATTATAAAAACATATATTTATCGTGTATATGTTTTGCATGAAGTGGAGCTGGTGGCTTACCGATGAAATCAGAGATTAAGCGGCCATCGGAGAATCTTCCGGTGGGGATGGTGAAGTAGGACTCACCATATGGCCAAAAATTGGCTTGGTCAAGACTGGTGGTGTTGATATAGTTATTGTTTCCGGGGTCGAAAAACGAGTCTCCGAATACGAACATGGCCGCTGCCCGTGCCCGTGCCGGTGGTTGCCGTTTTCTGCAGTTTGTAAGTGGGATTGAGATGAAGATGAGAAATAATGCTAGTTTCACCATTGACATACTTTGCTTTTTTATTTAAAGATGTGTAAATGTAGTAGTAGTATGTTTATAAGACTAGTCATTTATTGGACCGTGAATTTTGGATCATTTCCACGTGCATTTGTTAGTTTGTTTTTTTTTTTTTTTCAATTTTATGATTTCTTTATTCACCCAAATATCATGGCCCAATATTACCCACACTTGGCAGCCCAATCCCCCTTATTATTATTATTATTATTATTATTATTTTGAAGTCGTTGACTTTTCAACTTAATAATTCCTTAATTTGCATTTTCCGCGGCTTAGTCTGAGGAGGCCCAATGAAGTCCACTTTTCCAGCCCAGGTCCAATTAGAAGTTGTTACCAATGGCCCAATCAAAATGACCCACGCTCCCAAAATATAAACTCGGAAATAAACCCATATGACTGGGAGACCACCATAATATTTCGTGTTATTTTTGTAAAAATGTCTATAAATATCAAATTCAAAAGGTTATTATGGTGGAAAATATGAACACCAATAAAGGAAATGTCGAAACCAAACGGCACCGTTGCTACGACTCATTTCATTTGCATGTCTATTTTTAGTATCACATTTCTAAATAAATAGTAGAAAATTGTAAGTGTTATTTATATCTTTGAATATATTTTTACATGTAGTTTATTTTAAATAAAATGCATTTAGTGATAAGTGAGATGCAGTGACTGACCTAGGATTTTAGTTCAGGGGTTCAAATCAATTAATAACAAATATAGATACACAAATTCTAAATTAATAATATCAATATATTATACGATAAAATCAATGTATTACAACATTTTTTTTCTTCCTATTTTTAATATTTTGAAATCGATACATAATTGTTTCATTGCTAACATTTCTAAATACATCATTTTCAATATATGCAATAAGACAATCATTCATTAATGTATCACTCATTCGATTGCAAAGAGAACTATTGATTATCTTCATTGCCAAAAAAGTTCTTTCTATTATGGCAGTGACAACCAATAATATCAATAACAATTTAATCAATAAGTAAATCAATGGAAAAACAATGTGCTTCCTTCTAGAGACCATTTTCTGAATAAGTCCTCCTACTCCATTTACTTCAAATAAGCTTTTATCCAAACACACATCAAAAACAAAGTTCTCAAGTTGACTCTCAAGTTCATATAGAGCAATTGCAGAAAATTTGGATGGATAAAATTTTGTAAGGTGAAGCAGCTTGTTTTTATTAAATAAATCACCATATATAATTTCAAAGCACCATAAATTAACAATTATGATGAAGTATAATACAAATAAAAGTAAATAATAATAAAATGTTACCTTGAAATTAGATGGATAAATAATTGAATGAAAGAGAAATTAAGGTTTAAGTGGGAAATAGATAAGATTATGAAAATATTCTCACTCTTATTACTTTGAAAACTCACGCATAAAAGGATTGAAAATGTATAATTTTTTTTAATTATATAATAAAATAACTAAAATATCCCTATTTAAAAAAAAAAATTAGAGGGGCCCATGCCCCTTGACCCATATAAGTCCGGCGCTGGTGAGTTGTATATAATTATAACCCCATCCTTTGGGAAAGGAATCACAATTTTAGATCCAATTTTTGATATTTTTAATTTCGTGTTTAATTTTGTATTAATTCTCAATTAAAGGCTCTAAATTCAATTGACTTGTTAATTCAAGCATAGAAAATAGAAGACACTCACGAAGACAATTCAAGCAAAAAAGCTCCAATTTGGTAAGTGATGTCAATTAGTGTGAAATCAGGTACTAGTTGAATTAATTTAGTCTAGTATAATTTCCTTGTAATACACAGATTTATCAAATTAAATATTTTTAAGAAGAGTGAATCTTGTACGAGACCGTCTCATGTATTTTATTTTGTGAGTCGGGTTTAATCGGATAGAGCATAAAAAATATGTAATACATTTATACTTATTAGATAATATTTTTCAATATTTTAGATAATATTTTACTATTATATTATGTAGTTAAAATATTTGAAATTTCATTTATACCTTAAGTTTCATCAATTGAGACACATATAAGATTCTATCTCAACTTTCCTAATGCATAAATTATGTATCTAATGATGACATGTATGTAATTAAAAAAAAAGTAGCATAAAAACGAAGGTTAAAAAAGTAGCATAAAAACGAAGGTTGATTATTATCTAGGATAAAAATATCGGTTTCGATGAAAATATCGGTATCTCAATTTTATGGAAATATCATGAAAATATCGATATCGGTGGAAATATCGGTATATTATACTAATTGATATTTTTTCGATATTCCCCGATATTTATCGATATTTTTTAATATTTCACAAAATTTCCTATAATTTGTACCATAAAACTATCGATTTTGTAATCTTTACCGATATTTATCGATATTTTACCTATATTTGTCCGATATTTCACCTATTTTTCTGTCATTTATATCATGGAGCCACTAATATTGAAATCAATATAGATATTTATCGATATTTTATCAATATTTTGATAAAATTTCTCATTTTTTTATCGGTTGATTGATGTCGATAATATCGACAAGTTTAAATAAGTTAAACATTAATATATGTAGATATTTCACTATCGATATTGTAATCTTTATCGATATTTATCGATATTTTACCTATATTTCTCCGATATTTTACCTATTTTTCTGTCATTTATATCATTGAGCCACTAATATTGAAATCGATATAGATATTTATCGATATTTTATCAATATTTTGATAAAATTTCTCATTTTTTTATCGGTTGATTGATGTCGATAATATCGACAAGTTTAAATAAGTTAAACATTAATATATGTAGATATTTCTAAATATTTAACTTATCAATATCAATCATATTAATTGAAATATATATATTGTAATAGTGGTTGAATGCCAATCCATTACTTTAATTGAAAAATCTGCCGATTTCTCTGTAACAGGGGTTGGATGTCAATCCACCACTCCCAATTAACAGCGTTGTCGACAAAGGTAACAGGGGTTGGATGTCAATTCACCACTCCCAATTAACAGCGTTGTCGACAAAGGGCAAGTGCCCTCTCGGCACAAAGGGCAAGTGGCCCCATATGTCAAGGAGGCTTTTTTTTAAACGGGAGGTGGTCGTGAATTAACACGTGCATGTCTTCTTAATTTTTATGATTATTCTATTTAACTTTTAATTAAAATCAAAACTCTTCTTTCCTACACACCCTCTCACATTTATTACATTTTAATAATGATAATAATTTAAAATTAAAATCTACAAATACATACATCAATATATTATTGTAATTGTTAAAGGTATTTTTTGATTAAAATATTATTCAGGTACAAAATTCATTTTTTAAAAAATAAGTAAAATTATGAATAAATTCGATAAAAGACTGCTAATTCTCAAAAGAATGTGAGAACTAGCCAGCGAGGAAGGGAGAGGAGGCCAGGGGGCAATGGGCCCCATCAAATTTAAAAAAATTCAATATATAATATATATGTATTATATTATTTTGTGAAATTTGTTATATATATGTGATCATTTTTAATTTTAAGGTGTAGTTAAATTATAATCATTAATGAATTGTAATTTTCTTTTATTTATATATATATATTATTTCATTTAATTATATATAAGTCTCATATCTTCACACTTTTTCAACTTTTGATATTCTTAATCATTTTAGACAATAAAATGGTGGTGCAAGTGAGTTTTCTAGATAATTGAAATGAGTAAATATATTTGTGGCCACCTATATTTGTATTATTCAAGCATCCAACGTTTGAGTTTTATCATTTTAATATCAAATCATTAATTCGAATTTGATAAAACAATATAAAAAATTTAACGTTGAATATATGTTCATTATAAAATGAAAAAGTACCTATATATATAAAATAAATACATATATTAAAGTTATATATACTATAAGTGGAGCCCCTAAACAAAATTTATGGTTTCGTCACTGGATCTAGCTACAGCAAAATAGCTAGAGAACATTTCTTGGAGACTGTTTGGGAATTGAAAGGAAATGATATCTGCAAATTAAATTCATCACACAATAATTAGAGATATTCAATTAAATATTAATTATTTATCAATTGAATTCCTTACCAAGTTTTTATAATTCCATCCCATCATGCTGTAAACGTCAATATTGCTGATTGAAAATTTGGATTGGCTGACATTTATATCACAATCCAAAGCAACCTTAAACAACATAGGGAAAAAAAAAACACATTAAGTGTGTTTAGGACAATATAAAGATTCGTTGTTTTGTGTGCATGAAATTGCAGTGTGCGTATATTATACCTTGATCTTAGGTAAGGTGACACGGAAAATCTGAAGTTGAGCTCTTATATCTCCTAATATCCGAATACCGAAAACTGGGTTGGAAGAATCATCAGTGTTTGAATTTGTATACATGATTTCGGTGATGTTTACGCAATCAAACAATACGCGTGTTTGAACAGTGACGTTTTTGCTCAAGGGAGGCTGATGAAACTGAGGAACCCTAATCAATCCGACGACTAATCCTTGGCTTAGGACATGAAACCTAGACTGATCAAATCTTAATCCAACCTTATTTGGATTGTCAGCCCTCAAATAGAGAGAGGAAACCGATGAAACGACAAGATTCTGGGAAGTAGTTACATCGAGCTTATAAGATTCTACACTAACTGTTTCGAGAGAAAAAACGGGCGTTTTATAGGGCTTCATTATGAGAGCAACGCATAATAGAGGAACTCCGAAAAAGAAGATGACTGAGGAAATGAAGATGAGAAGAAAAAAACAGGTTTTCATCAAGGAGAATGGGAAGTTTGGATTGTGACAAGATATTTGTTTGCTCATTTTTGCTGAAATTATTCATTTTGGAGCATATCATGATGATGTCTTAACTAATGAGTTTAAGGTTTTATGATGATTATAGAGTGGAATCTAGAAGAGGAATGTGATGTTTTTCGTATGCGATTATCTTTCTTCTATTCCTTTCTTGCTGCTATTCTTTTCTGATTTTTTGTGTTTCTTTTAGTCTCTGTGGATTCTACTCCAAGTTTTATCAAAGGATAGATGCCTTTTGGAAAGAAGATTTGAGTTAAAAATGCTTTCCATTTTGGTAGTTTAGAAGAAAATGCCCTAAATAGTAAATACTCTCTGAAAAAAGCTAAAATACCAACCGTCGGCAAAATTTAGGTACCAATTAACCCTAATAAATAAGTCTGCCCCCACAAGGTGATTTTTCACTTGTTTCATCATGCACTTGTTTGACTAGAAAGATGATAAATTAAATCCTCAATTGTCCCTCCAAGCTTTCAAGAGTCGCAATTTCACCTACCAGTTGTTTTGTTTTTTGTTGACAAGTAGCCATTTTGATATTCGCAATTTCAGCTGACAAGTTAAATCAAACACAAGAGAAAGAGAGAAAGAGAGAGAAACAGATAGGTATAGCATAAGTTATCATTTGAAGTAAATCAATCCATACAGAGAATTTGAAGAGCATTGTTCATTTGAAGTTTCAAACACAAATTTAATAAACATGATCCATGGCTTATGCAAATGCTTTAGTGCTTGCCCTCCTTAATCACCACCGGCCGACAAACCTAACAACAGCAAGGAAAAAAACTTTCATACGAGTTATCATCCAAAATAGTTGCCTAAGGACTAATATAGAATTGCGAAAAAAGCACTAACATGTAGCCTTATTTACAGAAAATCCCGGTCTCAGTAGATACCGCCACACTGCGTGGTTGGTGCATAGTCAAAAGCCCAAAGATCCATTGCATTGCCACCATCTTGAGTTGCGTCTCCATTAAGGAGAGCATCAATTGAAGCATCCCAGGTGCTCTCATGATATGGCATCTGGAAGAGCTTCATCTGAGATTCAAATTCCGACAGAGCATCACCACACACCAGATCCTCTGGAGTTAACTTGGCTTTCTTCGCATCCTCCATGAGTTGAGCTTGATCATCCTCAATGACAGTCGAGAGCCCAGATGATATTTCTGGAGTTTTTGCACAGTTTTCACCCCAACCAAAGTCTGCGCAGTCAAAGGAGTTGCTCCCCTGATCAGAGTTGAAGTAAACATTTGAGATATTGGTGGGAGTAAGTGGTTTTATACTGCCATCAGCTGTAGGATGGGTATCAGCATAGCCGTACTGCTTCATCTGAGGTTTCTCTTCCATGACAACAAATGAATCAAGGTAGTCATTGTTTAACATGTTCGTGAAATTCATGCTTCCATTCACATTCTGCTGAACTGTGTTCTCCTTAGGAACGACTTCAGACGGGTGTCTTGAGGCAGCAGATGGAGCATCTTCGGGGAAATTTACCTTAGCTTTCTTGCCCCTGATCCTTCGAGCCTCAGTATCATAAGCTCTTGCAGCTTCCTCAGCAGTATTAAAAGTACCAAGCCAAACCCGAACCCCTTTCCTTGGATCGCGGATCTCAGCTGCCCATTTTCCCCATGGGCGCTGACGTATCCCTCGGTACTGATTCTTCCTTTTTCTTTTAGAGGACTTCTCAGCATCCTCTTCAGATTCAACACCGTCAATAGTCTTCACACCTACAGAAATGCAAAAAAAGAGACCACGGATATCAGATACAGCATGTATTGAAAAGAGCTACTGCAAAAACGAACGGGTGGAGATAGATAAACCTACAGATGATATTGAGAAGTTTCGTTAAGTTAACACCTATTTTCAGATTTTCTTAATTACAGGATGACTGATATCAGATAGACAGGCTTATAACAATAGCTAAACCACAAACATAATCTTCAACTAACAATAAAACCGCCTAAAGGACTAGATCCACCAGAATATACCATCACCTACTCGATACCCTCTTGGAAAAGAGTCTTGGTTGGGAAAGGGGTAAAGGAGAAAAATAGATTGGAAATGTCCAAACTATTCTCCTAGTAATTTTACACCCCCTAATTCTACAGCAAGACAGTTTCCTTCAACATAGAGAATGCAAACATAAATTTGAAGCATACAATTAAGCCACAGATGTGTTAAAATGGGGAAAACATGTCTCATCAATGCATATATATGGAGATTACATAAGACTAATTCAATAGTTACAAACTAATCATTTAATCCAACTAAGTGGAAAGGAAAAAAAAAAACTTGTGAACGATCAACAAAACCAGTGTCTTCAAACAAATCGACTATTGACTCATGAATATATACACAAGCCATTCAATTCAATCAAAATAACAAATAACAAAAACAAAACAAACATAGAAATCAAACCTTCGGACTAAAATCACATCTAAACTAGGAAACATGTTACCGTATGGATTAATTAGCAATTCAATCTCTGAATAACAATTAACACATCAAAAACACATTGAAAAAATACCTCCCAAACAATTGAATCCTGGACAATGAAATAACCAGCTATAAAATCAAATACTGTAATGAGAACACGGAAAAATAATAATTCATCATTACCCTGAAAACCAGCTTCGTTGGAAGCAGAGAAAGCGAAAGGCTTTTTCACGTCGATCTCGTTTTCACCGTCGGAATAATCCTTAAAATCCTGAAAATCAGCTTCGAAGTCACTGTCCAAATCGATGATCGGTGCTGATCTCAACGGCGTAGAACGATAGTTCCCCCGATTCTTCTTCTTGTTCAGGCCAGCGGCGGCGTTTCCCCACAGCAAATCCGGCGTCAGCCGACGTGACGACCGGCTCGCCGGCGCTACAAAGTCCGATATTATAGCTCCTCCACACATTGCGAGCAATAGATTTCCTTTTAGATTTCTCTGCGAATTCTTAGATTTCTGAATCAAATGATTTTATTTACTTTTACAGAGAAAATGTTGGACTAATAGCAGTGAGGCAAGAGAGACCGCCTTGTTTATATGCAGTTAGCAAAAAGAGGCAGGTGAGAATCGGTAGGAGCGAGGTGGAATTGAATTTGCATTTTTACCCCGCGAAAAGAGTGTAATTACAGGCGTTGTGCTTTTCTGACTAAAATACCCCCTCAAAATTTTATTTCGTTTTCATCTATTTTTCTCTTTTTTTTTTTTTGAGAAAATTACATCAATGAAAATTTCTATTTATTTAAGGTTCCAATCATCTCTAAATCTTACTTCTTCAATCAAATTTAAACTTCTAAACCTTGTCACTATGGATGCTTTAGATTATAATTAATTTTAACTTTCAAAACACGACTTTAAACAAATAAAAAATAAAAACTCAAACAAATTGTATCTTCAAATTCACATATAAATAAGATTTTTATTTATCTTGTGAAGATTGCAGATTACGAGTTAAGTAGAATTACATAAATATATGATTCATTAATGCTAAATATATTTACAGAATATTTATAAATATCAATTGTATATAGGTGCATGAATAGTTAACAATCAAATATACAATACTAGAAAATTTATGTTGTTTTATTCAAATAAGACAAAATTATTGATACAGATTTATCAAGCTGCCTGGCATTGACATGATACAATGTTCGAATCTTTCAATCCAACTTTTATTTTAATATAATTTTTCCATTATAGAGATGAATGATTAGTAAAAAAATTGACTTCCACCTTATATCCTCAAAATAGCAAGCCAATTTTTACTTTGAATTGGCCCATCTAGAATACTTTTTGTGGTCAAATAGTGGTCACCTTGTATACTTTTATTTACTATGGAAAAAAATTAAATAATAAAATCATGTAAATGAAGAGTTTTATTTCAAAAATCAGATGTATTTTTTACTTATCAGAATTTTATAGTGCATGTAAATGTATGAATATTATAAGCGATAATTGGTGCGTTTTTTTTTTTTTAGCAGATTGTGTCAAGAACTTTCTTTTTGTTGGATGAAAAAAGTAAAGGATGAAATAAAATATTAATTATATAATTTTACAACAAATAATTATGATCTGACAAGTGACAATATATTTGAGTCATTGATTTGTGGCCTCACTTTTTGAGAAGGTTCTCGATACTCGAAATAGTATATGTCTCACATATTCTCCTAATTTTAATTAACTATTTTATTAATTACTTTTTACCATCTTTTCTAATCAAACTTTTCGCCCCACTTTTATTCAACATGTGGGAGGATTTATGAAGACTACGAAGGAGAAAAAAATTCACCACAAATTAATAATAATATAATAATTAGTGTTATTTCGTCAAAATAAAATAAAATAAAACAAGTTATTATTTTTATTGTTATTATTGTCACCACAATGACCGCGTAAATTAAGGATTACTGTGTTTGTAATACATCATGCCATCATGGTTAAATTAAAAACTTATATTGCGCTATAGTTAATTTATTAATAATTTATCCTCCAAATATATTATTAACAAATAACAATTAATAACCTAAATACATGCGTGTTTTTCTTTTGAAAACCACACTACATCGATATGTCAAGCAATTTATTAGAAACTTGCCACGTATCCTACATGCACAACATCTCCACTATTAATATAAATCACTCTGGTGATTATATTAAATAAAAATAAAAGAGTTAGTTACAAAAAAAAAAAAAGTGCAAAAATAATTAATTGCAAAAATAGAGAAAAGAAAAGACTCAAATTTTACAAATAAAAGTATCAAGACACTCACAAATATAATCCAAAATACACGAGATTTTAAAGAAGAAACTTGTGGGACCCAAAACACGAGAAATACACTCTTTAAAGAAATAAATAAATATAGAATTTCCGTACCGTAATATAGCTTTTACCTTTCCTTCTGTCTTTTATGTCAGAACTCATTGCTCATTATTTATTATTGTATTTAAGTTTATTTGGAATCTTTTTGGAGCTTAACAATTATATATTCAACCTTTCTTTATGGGTTCTAATAATTTATTGTTTACATTTTTTTCATAATAATTACTCATTGAGTCAAGTTCAAACTCATACTAGCCTTTATATTTATCATATACAACAATATATTTGAATTCTTTGTATTTATTGGATCGTCCAAATAAATTTTAATAAATATTACTAAGCTAGTCAAATGTTAAGTAGTTGCTTCAATTTTTGGTCCTACATATTTTGATATAAATGACATATAATGTGATAAGAAATACCAGCAATTTCTTTTTTAAATTAGAGACGAATATAAAATATTATTTTAAGATATCTTAATTTTAATTCTTGTAAATCGTTTTATAGATCAAGATTCATGAGACTATATTTTATTTATACTGTAGAAATATTTATGATTGAGCAACTTTAGTTAAACTCTTCTTATTTGTGTTATATTTATAATCAAGGATTAATCTATAATCAATTACAAACAAGGACGGGGGATAGGGGTTAATGGGGACATTACGCCCCTCTCAAATTTTAAAAATTTATATTTTTAATATTTAGGTGTAGTTAAATTACAATTATTAATTAATGAATCGTAATTTTATTTCATATTAAATCAATATATATATATATATTCACTTAATTATATATAAGTCTCATATCTTCATACTTTTTTAATTTTTGATATTCATAATAATTTTAGGTACCAAATTCATAATAATAGATGGTGGTGCATCTGAGTTTTCTATATAACTTAAATGAGTAAATTATATTTGTGATCATCTATATTTGTCTTATTCAAACATCCAACATTTGAATTTTATCGTTTCAATATCAAACCATTAATTAGAATTTATTAAAAGAATATTAAAAATTTAAAATTAAATATATGTTCACTATGAAAAATGAAAAATACCTAATATATATATATATAATTAATATGTATATTAAATTTTTATATACTATAACTGAATCTCCTAAACAGAGTTTTTGATTTCATCATGGATTAGAAATATAAGCAATTATAAAGTAATTTCGTAATTACCACCAATTAACATGTTATTAACACGTGTGGAGTCTACATAGATTCTATTTTATCAATCTCGAATTGTTTATAATATTTTTGTTCGTTATACGAGGTTGAGTCAATTAGACATATGTAATCACAATTCAAATGATCTTGTCACAATAATTAGCATAGTTTTTTCTAAATCAAAATATATTAATTAGAATGTACACTGTTTGTGATGGTCGATTGAAGCCCTTCACATGTTGGGTGTAGTTTAATTGTAGATTGAAGATGTTATGTATATTTTTTTAAGAATTGCGTAATCCATGGATTGATTAATCATCTAATTGTAACTTATAGAAAATCATGCGTTTTTCAAATTAATCAAGATTGAATCCCCTGAGAGGAATAAAATTGTTAATCAACAAAATGAAAATACCTAAAATTGAATTGAACTGAAACTTTCAAATCCGGATATTGATCTGTTGAGCTTGTGATCAATTTGAAAAATTGGGTAATTTCAATTATTCTTGATTGAATAAATATTCCCACAAGTCATCATCAAATAAAGTTTCAAATCAATAGTAAAATTCTTATGAAATCGTTGTACATAAATAATTTTATATAAAAAGAAACAAAAACAATAAAATTTTCACTGTGATTAATTTTTAATATATCCACCAATAATTTGTAAAGATTTCATCATAATTAATATATATATATATATATATAATAATAAATATTTGACACATAAGTGATTGACATATATTGATGTGTACACGATGAATTTAATAAGATTAATAAAAAAAAATTCATATTAAAAAAATCGAATTAAATATGCTAATTCTCTAAAACCACAATTGCTCAAAATTTTGGTTGATATATATATATATATATATATATATATATAAATATATGTACTAATGAGTCAGCAATTCTCTCGAAATGATTCTATATTATTTATTTATACAAAAGTTATCATACCCACTTTTAATTTGAATATTCTCAACATGTATTTATTTATTTTACAAGCTGTTGAGAAAAAATAGTCATTTTGCAACTGTTTCCACGTAAGACATTGAAATTTTTGCAGTCAAATCGACGGTGGAGATCTTCCTAATTGTCAGTTGAGTGGAGAAGCAAGGGGGAAGCACCAAACAAAAAGTTTGAAGAATATAAATATTGTAACGTCTAATCTAATTATGCAATTCTTAAACAACCTCCATTTCAACGTCAACACAAATATATTTTAAAATTATAAAAAAAATATGAAAATTCGTGTTTATTTACTAATATTTAAAAACTTAATTAAAATTACAAATTAAGTTAACTTTGTAATTTTTCCAACAATCAACTATTTTTTAGATAAAATTAAATATGCATTTTTTCATACATAAAAAACGCCCACATCATGAGCAAAACTTATAAATATAAGAAGCTATCGATATATATGATGTACGATAAAATATCTTAATCGAACAATTCTATATATATATGTATATATAAATTATCATGCTATCATTTATTTAGGATATAATACTTTCTTAGTGTTATTATTGCTTTAAGCTATGAAATGTCTTATTTTGTATCTAATTTGATAGGGAAAAAAATAGCTACATTATTTCTAGAGATAAAAACAAGAGTTAATTAAACAATTATATTGAAATCGTGGTAGCCACACGCCATTGCCATTGTAATATGTCGACACGATTCCCGTACTTCTGACAAGATATTTTGATACAAGTTGATAAAATTAAATATATATTACTAACAGATAATGCAATTAATTAGTTATATAAACAAGAGTTTTGTCTTTGTTCGTCGTTTTTGAACATGATTTATCAAATTAACCATATGCAGTTGAATTTATTTATATAAAAATATTGTTTTTCAGCTACTCACGAACTTGACCATCATCAAATATAAATTACATGTTTGGTTTGGGGTTTTGAGGTGTTTGGGTTAATTAACCCGGATAAACTTGTGTTTGTTTTGACGATGGAAAACCCGTATTTTTTTTGGGCCCGAATTAGAATGACATATGTTGGGTTTATTTGGGATAATTAAACCCACCAAAAGTGGTGGGTTTATATTAAAATTTATTTTTTTAATATATAAATCTAATTTAATATATATCATAACACTCAAACCAAACACAAAATTAAATTAAATCTATTATTAAACATTCAAACCAAACATATCAAAAAATTAACCCAATCTAACCTAAATAGTGTAAACTCACCACAATCCAACTAACCTAACTAATCCAACACACGAAACCAAATGTGCCCAAAGGGGTTTCGAATGCATTGATAATTAATATATTAACAATAAATGAATAAAAATAAGAACTCTACATAATGTGCTTGGAAAGTCAAAATATAGATTCCCAAGATAAAGAAGATACATGCACAATAACCTTATTTGTCTTATTGATTTCATTTTCAATTGCATGTTGCAAATTATAATGTAAACACAAATAAAAATAAACAAATGTGACACCATTAAAGTTATTGATTTTGCAGCAGTTATTAGTGGATAGGAAAAATTGGTTGCTATCAATTTGATCATAATCGAGAGTATGATTTTTTTAAAATTGTTTTACGGACCTGATTGATTTTATGAAATCGATTAATAGATTAATTTTTATTTGTATTTTTTTAAATGATTCATATATATATATATATATATAATTCAATATATATAAGGTATATCTTTTATTTTAAAATAGTATTAAAAAATACCCTGCACTATAATAAAGTAATAATTGTATTATACTTAGCAGTGAAAGAAAGTAAAATAGAGCTAAATCAAAATGAATTCATCGTCGCATCTGGAACTCTTATGGGCCTTTCATTCTTAACCTTTATGTTTATATAATTATCAGGTGAATCGAATTCGAACAAATTGAATCTAAAACACGAGTTCAACTTGAATGATTTGATATAGTTAGATTTTTATTTATTTATCAAGATAAAGCTGAATATTAGATTTTAATAGATATTAAGGTGTATTATACCATACAAAAGTATATTTAATTTTGTTTCAATGTTTATTACCATGAGTTCTAATAGGTGTTAGAACAATTAACTTCTTCCGTCATAGATATAACATTTTATTGTATTGTCATTTATACAAAATTATACGTCTATATTGGTATATATAATATAAATGATAAATATTACATTACATAAAGAGTGTGTCTTATGTGCACTTAGTGTACATGTAATTCGGGTCATCCGAATCCACGTGTTTTTAAATTTTTTTTTTTTTTTACTTACAGGCCAAAACCTTTATATACAAATTTTATAACCTTTATATATAAGTTTTGTGACATTTATATTTAATAATTTAGAAAAAAAATGAAGAATTTTAGCAAAATTTATATATAAATACATTTATGTTATATTCATATGACTCTTATGTGTATTTATGTGACCTTTATGTACAAATATTTATACACAATATAGATGTATGAATATTTGTACATAAAGGTCATATGAATATACATAAGGGTCACATGAATATCTTATAAATATATCTATGTACAAATTTTACTGAAATTCTTCATTTTTTTTTCTAAGTTACAATGCATAAAGATCACAATATTTATATTTATCACCGAATTTATATATAAAGATCAAGACATAAAATTAAAAATAAAATTGTTGATCAACAAAATGAAATTACCTAAAATTGAATTGAACTGAAACTTTCAAATCCGGATATTCATCTGTTGAACTTGTGATCAATTTGAAAATTTGGGTAATTTCAATTATTCCTGATTGAATAAATATTCCCACAAATCATCATCAAATAAAGCTTTAAATTAATAGTAAAATTCTTATGAAATCGTTGTAAATAAATAATTTTATAAAAAAGGAAACAAAAATGATAAAATCCTCACTGTGGATAATTTTTAATATGTAAACCGATAATTTATAAAGATTTCATCCCTTAAAATTATAGAGAGTGTAATTAATATATATATATATTTATATATATATATATATATATATATATATATATATATAAAATAAATATCTGACACGTCAGTGATTGACATATATTGATGTGCCCACAATGAATATGATAAGATTAATAAAAAAAGAAATTCATATTAATAAAATCGAATTAAATATGCTAATTCTCTAAAACCACAATTGCTCGAAATTTTGGTTGATATATATACAAATATACGTACTAATGACTAATGAGTCAGCAATTCTCTCGAAATGATTCTATATTATTTATTTATACAAAAGTTATGATACCCCACTTTTAATTTGAATATTCTCAACATGTATTTATTTATTTTACAAGCTGTTGAGAAAAAAACAGTCATTTTGCAACTGTTTCCACGTAAGAGATTGAATATTTTGCAGTCAAATTGACGGTGGAGATCTTCCTAATTGTCAAAAGTTTGAAGAACATAAATATTTTAACGTCTAATCTAATTATGCAATTCTTAAACAACCTTTTTTCTAAAATTAAATTCTGAATACATGAATTTTATTTAGTTTGTAATCTTAATCAAGTTTTGAATATTAATAAATATAATATAAATTATCATATTATTACAATTTGATTATCATATTTCAACAAATAGTTTTCGAATATGATTATGTTCAATGATGTATTGTTCCATTTTGACACTCTCAATTTTTTTCAACTCCAACCCTTTTTATAATAGTTTCTTTAAGACAATTTTACATTTCAACATCAACACAAATATATTTGAAAATCGTCTTATAGTTAAAATTATAAAAAAAATATGAAAATTCATGTTATATTTATTAATATTTAGAAACTTAATTAAAATTACAAATTAAGTTAAGTTCTTAATTTTTCCAACACTCAACTATTTTCTAGATAAATTAAATATGCATTTTTTTATATATAAAAAACGCCCACATCATAATCATAAGCAAAACTTATAAATATAAGAAGCTATCGATATATATGATGTACGATAAAATACCTTAATCGAACAATTCTATATATATATATATATATATATATATATAAATTATCATGCTATCCTTTATTTAGGATATAATAATTTCTTAGTGTTATTATTGCTTTAAGCTATGAAATGTCTTATTTTGAATCTAATTTGATCGGGAAAAAAATAGCTACATTATTTCTAGAGATAAAAACAAGAATTAATTAAACAATTTACGAAATAAATGATATTATATTGAAATCATGGTAGCCACACGCCATTGACATGTCGACATGATTCTCGTACTTCTGGCAATATATTTTGATACAAATTGATAAAATTAAATATATATTACTAACACATAATGCAATTAAATAGATACATTAACAAGAGTTTTGTCTTTTTTTGTCATTTTTGAACATGATTTATCAAATTAACCACATGCAGTAGAATTTATTTATATAAAAATATTGTTTTTCAGCTACTCACGAACTTGACCATCATCAAATATATATACTCGTAAATTTTTTAAAGGGGTTTCGAATGCATTGATAATTAATATAATAACAATAAATGAATAAAAATAAGAAGATAATGTGCTTGGAAAGTCAAAATATAGATTCCCAAGATAAAGAAGATACATGCACACTAACCTTATTTGTCGTGTTGATTTCATTTTCAATTGCATGTTGCAAATTATAATGTAAACACAAATAAAAATAAACAAATGTGACACCATTAAAGTTATTGATTTTGCAGTGCACAGTTATTAGTGGATAGGAAAGATTGGTTGCTATCAATTTGATCATAATCGAGAGTACGATTTTTTTAAAATTGTTTTATGGACCTGATTGATTATATGAAATCGATTAATAGATTAATTTATATTTGTATTTTTTTTTAAATGATTCATATATATGTATGGTTCAATATATATAAGGTATATCTTTTATTTTAAAATAGTATTAAAAAATACCCTGCACTATAATAAAGTAATAATTGTATTATAATTAGCAATGAAAGAAAGTAAAATAGAGCTAAATCAAAACGAATTCATCGTCGCATCTGGAACTCTTATGGGCCTTTAATTCTTAACCTTTATGTTTATATAATTATCAGTTGAATCGAATTCGAACAAATTAAATCTAAAACACGAGTTCAACTTGAATGATTTGCTATAGTTAGATTTTTATTTATTTATCAAGATAAAGCTGAATATTAGATTTTAATAAATATTAAGGCGTATTATACCATACAAAAGTATATTTAATTTTGTTTCAATGTTTATTAACATGAGTTCTAATAGGTGTTAGAACAATTAACTTCTTCCGTCATAGATATAACATTGTATTGTATTATCATTTATACAAAATTACACGTCTATATTGGTATATATAATATAAATGATAAATATTACATTACATAAAGAGTATGTGTTTTTTAATTTTTAATTTTTTTGTTTTCAAACCAAAAACTTTATATATAAATTTTGTGACCTTTATATATAAGTTCCGTGATCTTTATATTTAATAATTTAGATAAAAATGAAGAATTTTAGCAAAATTTGTACATATATACATTTATGTTATATTCATATGACCCTTATATATTTATGTGATATTTATGTACTTTTATATATCTTTATATATTGCATAAATATATGAATATTTGTACATAAAGTTCACATGAATATCACATAAAGATATTTATGTATAAATTTTGTTGAAATTCTTCATTTTTTTCAAGTTACAATGTATAAAGCCATAACATTTATATTTATCAAGATATAAAATTAAAAAATTAAAAATAAAAATTCACAAAACCAAATCAAATCGATCTGAATTACATGAATTTTAAATTAATATATTAGATGCTGAGGAGAATTTGTCGTACATAAAATGAATCATTTTATGACTATATAACAAGATGATAATCATATTGATAGATATTATCTGTCTTCTCTCTACAGTAATTTGGACCACATCAACGTATGATTGGTGTCTTCTTTTTGATATATTATTCTGATTAAAAAAACACAAGTTGTCGAGTAGCCGATCAAATTGGCAAGGTTAAATAATTAAATAATTTTCAATAGTCACATAAATATGGTATTTATATACAAATTTTATCGAAATTCTTTATTTTTTTTTTAAATTACATTGCATAAAAATCATAATATTTATATTTATCACCGAATTTATATAAAAGATCAAGATATAAACTTAAAAATTAAAAAATAAAAATTCACGGATCCAAATCGAATCGATCAGAATTGCAAAATTGCATGAATTAGATTCATGCATCAGATACAAAGAAGAATTTATCTTTACATAAAATGAATCCACTATATAACAGGAAGATGATAATCATAATGATAGATATTATGTCTTCTCTCTACATTAGTTTGGACCACATCAATGTATGATTGGTGTCTTCTTTTGATATGTTATTCTGATTAAAAAAAACACAAGTTGTCAAGTAGCCGATCAAATTGGCAAGGTTAGATAATTAAATAATTCTCAGTTGCTCATCTGAAATACGGATACATATATTGTTTCTGATATATATATTTTTTTTTAACGCAAGTTGTCTAGTTGTCCATCAAATTGCCAAGGTCTGATAAATTATTAATTTCATAACTGGTTAAAGAAGGGCAGCAACAGCAAGATTAAAATCCTCAGTACAAAGAAACCTCAGAAAACAAATTTAAAAAAAAATAATAATAATTTGCATTATCTTGGGTTTAAGAGCAAATAATAAATTAGACAATAACAGCATAATTATATTAGACATTTAGACTTACGTTCTCGATCACATTAAATAAACCGGCCAATAAAAAAAAGTGGCAAGCTAAAATTATTTCGTTACGTCTTGATTTGTTGACTTTATTCGTTAGAATTAAATGAGCATATAGAAATTTCTTGGTGTCACGCAATAAGGTTTTTTAGTTAGGCTTAAAATATGTGAATTAATTAATTAAATTTTTTTTTTGAAAAATACGATATTTTTTGGTTAAAAAAAAAAAAAGTGAACATTTGCATTCAGCCTAAAATAGTATCATAAAAATCTTTGTGATAAGTTTCACGGATGTAATTTTCAATGTATAGTTACATAAATTCATGATTTTCGTTGCACTTTTCAATAAATCACCTGACAATTAAAATTTAAAAAATGTTTATCCCCAAACCCTCTCAAAGCTTAAACCAAAAATAGTATTTTCTATCTTTCTCAATTTTTCTGAAGTGGGCTGCAATTTACTTTGTTATTTTGCAGTCCATGTATATGGGCTTATGTCAAGTTTAAATGGGATTTTAAAAGACCATGTGAGAGTGTGAGTTTTATATGGGCCAAAAAATAGAATAATGACCGGGCCATTATGCATGTACAGTTTTTATTGGGCCATCACGTGGAAGCCTATTTAGCCCACTAAAGAACAGCGGGCACTTCTAATAGAATAATGACTGGGCTAACTAGGCTATGTTTGGGCCCATAAGAGGGAATCTTATTTTACCAACTCACATGGGCTCCTCATCAATTTATTCTTTTTGATGTCACGCCAATTTAATATTTGAAACAAGATGTTATTTACAATAAATATGGTTAATTGTCTAAAAAATCAAACTTTTAACAAATAATCATGTTAAAATGCAATTTTAGGAAAGTTCATAATTTTTTTACGGCAATTACCCAGACAAATATTACATATTACATATTTAGTGTGTACACATGTATAAATGATAATCATAAATGCATGAATGATATACCTATCTAACCATTTAAAGGTAGTCATCATCTAATGTGATACTATTGGAGATTATATTTAAATAGTGTAAAAACAGAATAATAGTGTGTCGGCAAAATGAGTGTGCATTCAAATCATAAAAAGGAGACAGAAATTGCAGCAAGAAAACAAAGAGCCAACATTAAATGTAGTAAGTATGGTTTTCTGTTCTGTGTCCCATTATTGATAAAGTAAATGCTCCAGTAAATAACTGAGATAGTAGCTAGCTTAAAAAAACAAATTGAAACAAAATTTATTTTATAAAATGAATTATTTCAAAATTCTATATTACATAGAAAAACTTGTGAACTATGGAAAACGTTAAAAGTATAGAAATGATAAGACATATTTGCAGAAATTTGGATGGGCCCCACCTTTCCCAATACTTCAATGGCTTTCTCACTCCTCTGCGACAATATGCCAAGGGTGCAAATAATTTTGTTGGATGTCCCACTTTTGTCCTTTTTTTTTTTTTTTTTAAATTCAAATCTCTGTGTTTCTTACTAAATCATTGATTCAATTTGCTCCCACTTCTCTCTTGTAAATGATATTTTTGTATCTATTTTAATGTTAGTAGTGTTATTTTATTTATTTAGATGCATATTTACCATAATATCATATACAATATAGGGTAACATCTGTCTTTACTCCAATATATAATATACATACTTTTTATCATAAATATAAAAAAATTATCTTCATATTTAAGATATAAATAATAAATATCTCACATAATATCAGTCAACAACTTCACATTAATACATATAAGTGTAAGGAATATAAATTATGGTAGAAAATAATAAAATTATATGTTATGGAAAATAGTTTTATTTAATTTCACGGCGTAAGAGACTAACTAGTAATAATAAAAATGGAATTTTACACTTGACATTCCGTTTCTATGTTACATAAATCAAGTAACAAACCAAAAACAAAATAAAACGTAAAAATTGAATAAAAATAAAAAGGAAATGGAATGAAGGCGGGCCCGGGGTGCATTATTGTATACTGCCCCCTTTTTTTTTTTTTTTTTTCTCTCCTTTACACGTGATCACATATTATAGGTAAATATATACTTGGATGTAATTTACCAGTTTTCGATAATTTATAGGATCAAATGTATCCATTTTTAAAATTTATGACAATAAATCGAAAATTGATGAATTTTGTAGAAAAATCCAATTTATATATTAATTTTAAATTCTAGATTAAAATCTTGAAATTTTTAATAAAGGCTTAATTTAGTATTTTTTTTATCAATTTAAAATATCAAATTAAATTGAATTCTCAATTCAATACATAATTTCATTTTTTTTTCCTATTATTTATATTTATAAATTTATTTATATTTTGGATATATAGAAAATTTAGTATAACTGTGGAACGATGAACTTTATATAAAAAGAAAGAAAAAAAATATTATAAGGAGAATTCAGTTAGATTGAAACTCATTTAGGAGAATCTTTGCGTGGGACCAGGACTGGTATAACAAAGTTTAATTTATTAGGATCATGATCTATTTTAAACTTATATATATTTGTACATCAGAACAAAGATTTTTTTACAGAACATTCTTGATTCTACATGTTACAACATTATTCATCAACAACTAACAGCAAACTTACTCAGAAAAGCACTTTCTCGAGTAGAAAAACATCCCATTTTGCACATATTTCACAAAGATTAATTAAGCTCTTAATTCTTTGATCAAAGTGGCTCTTGCAAGGTCACAACTATTGGACTTTTAACTAAATGCTTCCCATCACTCCACTCTATTGATCCACTCTTCACTACTGAACTCCCTGCAGATAGCTTCATTGCCTCCATTTGAACCCTAACAAGAAAGTTCAGCTTCTGCCCGACTCGCCGGAATGCCAGCCGCTCTGGCTCCACCGTCACCACCACCCCGGCTGGTGGCCGGATTTTCACCGTGTAAACTGACTCCCCATTGCCTACATTTGTCACGGTCCTTATGAAATGTGTTGAGAGCTTGTGCTTCCCATATTGTTGAAACACGGCAGCCATCGTCGGATAGTTCAAATTTCCGATATGCCCGGCCCGTTTCGCCCCATGGCAATTGGCCGCCTTTCTTGTCACGACCTGAATGTTCTTCATCGTGTAATTTGAATTACACAAGAAGTTGACGTAGTCATATGCATTCAAGTCGTAGATGAGGCCGGGGTCCATCGCCTTCTGGGGATGGACATGGCCCGCCCCATGATCCATTGGGGTCGACGAATTCCCTGTCGATTCGTCCAGCATTGTCTCCCCGCGGCTGTCTTCGCTGTATGCTGTCGTCATCAGGGCCGATCGGATGGCCGCAGGGCTCCATTCTGGGTGGGCCGCCTTCAATAAGGCAGCCAGCCCCGAAACATGCGGGCATGCCATTGATGTCCCGGATAGGATGTTGAACTCTGTCCGGCGCTTATCGGATGGAATGCCGCTTGGCCCGACATTGTTGGGCCACGCGGCGAGTATGTTCAATCCCGGAGCGATCAAATCGGGCTTCAGAATCTCTGGGGTTTCAGGGTTCGGGCCACGAGCCGAAAACGAAGCGACAACTGGCGCTGGAGCTACATGCAGCCGAGTGCCACGGAAATGGATCGTCGCCACCGGATGAGACTTCAATTTCGCCGATGACTGGATGTACTTCCTGATTTCATCCCCCGCCGCAGCGCCGACGGCGGTTGCCGGCAACACGTGGCAGTCCGCCACCAGACCTTCGCCGTCGAAAACTCCGTTAGCTAAAATCATTCCAATCCCGCCGGATTTCTTCACCACTTCGCCTTTTGCAGCTCTGGAATTAATTCCTCTGTCGCATAGAACAATTTTCCCTTTCACCACATTTGGGTCTAATGAACCTTCCAAACAGAGTGACGATGAGTATCCATCGCTCCCTTCGCTCCCGGCGTAGATTAGAGGATATAGCTTATCGTGCGCCAGCGCCGGTCCGCCATAGACGCTCACTCCAGAAATTACTTTTCCATTACCAAGCTTGACTTCCGCAGGAAAATCCCGATCGATTGTCCCTGCGCCGACGGTGGTAACCCACGGCGCGACGTTGGTGACTGTTAATCCTCCGGGGCCGCCGTTGCCGGCGGAGGCAGATACGAATACTCCGGCATCGAAGGCGCTGAAAGCTCCTATTGCTATGGCGTCCAGATAGTAGGGCACCACCACTCCACCAACGCTCAAAGAGATGACGTCGACGTTGTCGGTGACGGCAGCGTCGAACGCGGCGAGAATGTCTGAATCGTAACAACCGGCGTCCCAACAGACTTTGTAAGCAGCGAGGCGAGCCTTTGGCGCCATCCCCGCAGCCACGCCACGAGCGTAGCCAAGAGTTGAGGCTGGAAACACGTACCTCCCGGCAGCTATTGAAGCTGTGTGAGTGCCATGGCCATCGGAATCCCTCGGAGAACGAATCTCCGTCGTTTCGTTCATTTTTCCGTTAGTCGCTTCGTATCCACTGCAGAAATACCGAGCTCCGATCAATTTCCTGTTACACAAACTCGATGGAAAATTCACTCCGGCGACGCACTCGCCTTTCCATTTCGCGGGAATGGGACCCAAATCTCGATCATTAAAGCTCTCTCTCTCCGGCCAGATCCCAGTATCAATCACTCCAATTACAAGATCCGACCCGAAATCCGACTCCTTCAACAGCCCAGCATTGTCGCCGGTTTTCAAGCCGAGAAACTCCGGAGACCGAGTGGTATGCAGCTGTCTAACCTGCTCTGGAATCACCGCCACTATCCCAGGTAAGCTCTCCAGCTTCCGAGCTTCAGCAGCCGAGAGTTTCGCGGAGAAACCATGGAAAACGGCGTCGTATGAGTGGATTAAACGGCCAAACTCCGGAGACCCGCCATCGGAGACGGATTTCAGAGAAGACTCGTACCAGTGGCTATGGGTGGGGAAAACGGAGGGTTTCGCATCGTGCTGAACACGGATTATGAAGGTTTTCTTTAGCTCCGCTTCTTCAATTGCTGAAGATGCGATGAGCAAGAGGAATATAATCAAAGAAAACGTACAAAAAAAGGTGGGAATTGGAGAATCCGCCATTGGAGGAGGTAAGCTTGAGCTCGAGATTCATATAGGTTCAATGTTGCATATATTTATCAGTAGAAAAAGCGAGGGTTTGAATTCGAAAAGGCACAATGTGAGCTGGAAGAGGGTGAGGTGAGGTGTTTTCTGTGGGACGCCATTAAAATTGGTGATCTAATGATGAAGAAATACATTAATGGATGGATGAGATTTCATAAAGCTTTTATTTTCAAATAATAATAATAATAATAATTTGGAACTTTCCCCCTTTTTTTTTTTTCATCTCAAAAGAAAATGAATTATCTTTACTTCATGTTGGAAACTGTATTTTGGAATTTAGTTCAATTTAAAAAAATTAATATTTACTATGTTTCATCAATATAAATAGATATATATATATTTATATAGTTAAATTGATTACATAATAAAATATAAATATAAAAAATTACTCCACCTGTCTTTATTTATGTTAATTGTAATATTAAAATCAAGGTCTAGATTGATTAATAGACTAGTAAAGTCATTAATGCAGCATAAATGGTATGTAAATAATAAAGTAATACCCATGAATAAAAGATGTGATACTAATTTATAGAAAATTCAAACTAGAAGTATATGCAATTATGAAATCTTTTTTGTTTTCCTTTAATAAAAAAGAGGTCCAATTTCCTTAATTAGGAAGTGAAGACTTGAAGTACATGGGTGACAATATGGTGGTTTCCAATCAATGTTTTTGATATAAATAAAGTAATTTGGGATATCTATCTATCTATTCTATTCTCTAAATTACATAAGTAATAAGTTGGGAATCTGATTGTGATAGGAAATCAAAGTCTCATGTGATGTTTCAATTTGTTCGGTGTTGTTTTAATAGACTTTTATTGAAGTGTATTTTTCATTATTTAATTATAGGAAACTAATATACATATATTCATATAGTGTGCAAAAGTACACGTAATTATAGTTATTTATTTTTTGACTTTTATGATTTCGGTAATTAATCCAAACCAAATATGTTTTGGGAGTGTGAGATAGGCAGACGGGGAGTACGCAGCCGAACAACCGCAGGGATTTCCTGCAGTGATAGCTGAACTAACCAGATGACCGCCCAAAAAAACTTGGAGCTGACATAAGAATTGAAATCGAAAATCAATGTCAGATCCCGGCTATCCGAAAAAGGTAAATATCATAACACACACTCAACCACGATATCATCGTTATTCTAATGACCAAACATGAAAAAAAAAATTAAATCTTTTTAAATTTTTGTTATTTTTATAATTTTTTTAAAAACTATCAATTTAGCCATATTATAACAAATTAGTTCATTTTTAACTAAATTTTAGTTTTAATCAAAATTAAAATTTAAATATCCTATGTGGCAGATATATGGATAAAAAAATCATTTACACCTCATTAAAAAATGAAAATAAAAATAAACACCTCATCAATTATTTTTTATTTTATTCTCCACAACATTCATGTCTAATTCTTTTTATTTTCTTGAGTAATTATTTTTATCTTCTTTAATCGTAAATTCAAAATAATATGTTTATTTATTTATTTTTGATGATGCATAAATAATTTTTTTATCAATGTGTCCGTCACGTTGTACATATACAATTTAATTTTGATTAAAATTTAACTAAAATTGCAACTAATTGATAATAATATGACTAAATTGACAACTTTTAAAGAATTGATTAATATATAATTTTTCCTAAAATAACCAAGTAAAATCTAAATATTTCATTTGGAAATGAAAAATTTCCACTAAAAAAAATCCTAACAATACCCAAGTTTTTATAGTGTGACAAAATTGAAGTATTAAAAATAGTGGTTGTGCTAAAAAGACGGTGCACTTAATTCTAAAATTCTTGAACAAGTTTAACAAAATAATAATTGCCCAAAAAAAAAAAAGAAAAATAGCGTAAAGTTGATTGAGAAAGACGACAAAAATGAAGAGTTGAAATTCAGAAATTTTCCAATTATTTCGAGTGGAAGAAGTTGTCCAATTTGGAAAGTAAAGGGGTAATTTGTTTGATATTTTACTTTTGGATCAAGTATCTTTTTTTAAATGACATTTTCGTCCTGAAAATTTATGATATTTACGTTTTCAGTATTATTATAATTTTTTTAAGCAAATAGTGTTCTCGATAGTTAATGATTTTTCACAAAGTAGTAGTATGAAGACCTTTTAGACATAAATATTAGGAATTTCTTGAAGTATATCATCATTATTCAAAATAACATTACATAAATATATATAAATTTAAACTCATCGAAGACGGATTTTTAATGTTTTATTGAAAAATAATTCAGATGTAGCTCTGTTTGAAGAATTTAATTGGTTCGTAAAAAGAGATTTTTAAAATTGTAATTATTAATATAAAAAAGGAGGTAGTTGTGGTCAAAAGGGAATACTAAAGACCAAAATAAAATCATTAAGAAACAGATGAGCAATAGA
The DNA here is from genome assembly GCA_028654395.1 of Scutellaria barbata. Taxonomy (NCBI): domain Eukaryota; kingdom Viridiplantae; phylum Streptophyta; class Magnoliopsida; order Lamiales; family Lamiaceae; genus Scutellaria; species Scutellaria barbata. Next base: position 515,982 of record CM053645.1, on the reverse strand, counting down.
ACCCACATTCCCTGTTGATTGAATTCGAATTCAGGGAGATCTAATATTTAATAAGCATAAGTATATTTGAATTTTATTTGAAAATATTAATCAAAATAATATATTCAATGGTGAGTTGCAAAATGAACAAAATTAATATTTGTGAAATGCTCTTACAAACATTCTGTTTTTCTACATTTACAGATATATTCGGAATTTGTGCAATTATTTGTCCATCCTTCTTTGCCTTTTCTCTTAAAATATTTATAGTCATACAATTAGCTTTGGAAGAATATGTAGGTTAATATGTTATAATTTCTTTTACACTTTCACTTAAAAAAAATATTAAAATTAAATTTTTTATATTTAATTATAACTTTGATAATCACCATTTAAACCATTTTTTTGTGCTTTGAATAGTGTGCTCATATATAAAAGGTTAAAAAATGGAAAAGGGTGGTGTTGGGACACGTTTGGTTTCTCGTGTGGCGGGAAGATTTGTCCTCTTCTCTGACGCTGAATTTTTTTCACCCAGAAAAGATAGCCCCACACGTGCCCTTACCTTTCCTCTGCTTTTACTTTTTTGCCCTTTGCTTTGTTTATGATTCTCATTTTAGTCCTTAACTAGTAGTCTAGTACTATACCAACTTCACTGTAATTATTTTATCATTTTTACGTTATTGTGAAAGTATAGATTGAAGTATGTGAACGAATAATATTTTTACATTATTTTCGAAAATCAGTAAGTGTATATAATCTTAATTTGTTTTTTAAAGACATTGCTTTGCATTTCCCTCCAATTTTTCATGCATAGATGTTACAGTTTAATCTTTGAATTTTGAAACAAATTTTATGTTACATCTCAGAGCAATTTCATTATGATTATTAACTTTACAGAAATAAAAAAAGTTCTTTCGAGCCCATACCCAAATAATAATAATAATAATAATAATGTGATTCAATATACAAATTCATCCTATTTTTTTTGCTTAATTAATATTTGAAGGGGACTTATCATTATTTATATCAATATGATGGATGAATAAAGATGATAAGACCTTTGAGGGTCTTCCAAAGTGGGTGTTTCTAACTCAACCCCCAACTTTCATCATTACTACATTTGGCACTTAAGTTTTTTGAATCTCACTTTTCTTGAAGTTTGATCCTTTTCTATTATTTAAAAAAAGAAACCTGAATTTGTCTTTAATTTTCTAATTGCCTTTTGATTTGTCTGCTTTATCATAATCTGCTTTTTTATCCTCTTTAAATTGCTACCATAATCTATCATTTTTTTAGAAACTTTTACTTTTTACCCTATGGGCAGGGCTATGTGCCTCAAATTGATGAGGTTAAGCAATCCTCCAAGAACAAAGAAAAATTCCATGAATTGATTCGTTTATATTTGACTTTGTGTTTTGATCTTCAAACAAGCAAAGAAATTTATGAAGCCCTTTTGAGGTATCTATCAAAGTAGGCAAAATAGGGGCATATGATGAACAATAACAATTTCCATAAAACTACAAAATGTCTAGGCTCAAAAACATATAATTACACAGTAAGTAACTAATTCGGCTATTATATCCAATTCGCCCCCACAAACTCTTCTTTTGGGAGCATTTCCTACAACCTACTACTCTCACAATTTCATTTCCGGTCCCCACAAGTATTGAATATTTCATATTTGCCCCCTTTCGCAGGACTTCTCTCGAATTCATCCTTCCTTTCTGCCGAAGAAGGGGCAAAATATCTTTCTCTACTGAAAATAGAGTCCAACTGTAAAAAACCCAAAACAATATGGGTTTAAAAAGAATTATGAAACCTCAGGAATATCCATTTCCTGATTTCATCTTTTTCTTGTAATTTGAAACACTGCACTGTGGGCATATGTATTCCAGCCCATCTGTTTTTGCATAATCCTGTATTAAAAAATCAAATCAAATAATTAAAATACTCAAATTTAAGCATTGCAAAGGAGAAAATAGCTCGAATTTAGAGATGAAATGTTACTTTGAATGCACCCAAACCGGGCCTTCGATCGCAACCAAAATGGGCCCACTCCCCACACAAACCGCAGTTAACCCAATCTCCAGGCGCGCTACTGGTAAATGTTGGCAAAACATCATGCATTAGTGATCGATTCAGATGCTAAATATATGTCATTGTGAGTGTGTGTGTGTGTGAATTCAAGAAAAGAAAAGTTGAGGGGTTGTGGATATAACCTGTGACATAACAAACAGCATTCTCCATCGACATCATCGTGTGCCAATTCATATTCTAAAAGGTACGTTTCGTAGTGCCTTTTAAGTGTATTTCCAACACCCTAGTTCAAGAATTCGTAAAACAAAGATAACAATCAAACGAAACGATTTCATGTCCTAGTTAGGGATACATGGCTTTTACTTATTGCAAACTCTTATATAATATTAGGATGCATGAAAACCATGACATGATAAAATATGGCTAATAGATTTAAATATCATGTGAAAAATCAGATTATCATGAATTTGAGTTCAGGGCGTACAGTCATTCGATTAGTCACTGTGTGATTGCGCATCTTCGAGAAAACCTGACCTTTCCAATTGATGCCATTACCAACATGAAAACCGCCTCTTGTGACCACCTGATCAGGATCAAAGCGATAAGGCATCAAACTTTGCTATCAATTGTTATTCCAACTTTTAATGAAGCATTATCACAAGGAGTCTCACCTCACGGTACAGGTTAAAAAGATCAAGACGCTTTGCATTCAGTATCGCATCTGGGAACTCGGCAAGCCCGCCTTGAGGAATGAGACGATTATGCCCTCGAAGGATGAGAAATTGCATAACATCCTTCAGAAACTCCTCCTTCGAACAAAAAACAAGAAATAAAAGGTGAGGATGTTTATGGAAAAAGTCTCAAGTGGAAAACAGAACCAAACTTAAGTGATAATGAATGGCACCAAAATTGGTGTTAACTCTCCACTTGAAAAACAGATGATTGCTGGATTATGTAGGTAAATTCTAGTCATTATGTCGAAACAATGCCATCACGAGAAATCCCTAAAGTCTATAAGGTTGTGTTTGGATTGAGGTATTCAAAATTCAAGAATTTGGGATAGGTGGATTATCATTTCATCAATACAAATATGAACGTAGATCAAAGAAAACACATTTACCTCGGAGCAAACATGTAGAGGGCTTCTTCCACAACCATGCTTCTTTAAAGGAAGTGGATTTAAGGATATGACCTGCTTAGCTTGATGTGAACTAGACGTTGATTTCCGGTTGGTAACTTGAGTCCCTCCACCACTATGTTTTGCAGGAGGAAGGGGCAAGTTAGCCTTCACCTGGACTCCATCATGCGCATCGGCATCCAATATTCTTGAAAACGGTAGCATTTTCTGGTGACGAACATGAGGAATAGGTCTCAGGGCTGCTGTTCTTATTTTTTGTCTACCAGTTGTAATTGGTATACCGATCCCGTTCGATAACCTAGGTTCCTTGAACTCATACTCTTCATTCATTACGACAGTTTGACTTCCATTTAGAGAGCCGGAGCTCGTTTCGGGGCAAATCGATGACCTCTTTCTGCTTGGAGGAGGTGGCCTTAACCAGGATGGAGAGCCGCTGATTTTTAGATTATTAAGAATATCGTTCTTCGCCTGCCTCGTACAAAAGAACAGGAGCCGTTCTGCGTCTTCTTTTTCAAATGAAGCTACTGCTAATCCCTGGATACTGGCGATGCCAAGTGCAACAAAATTACGGTATGAAACATCAGGAGCCAGTTGCCTCAAGACCTGAAATTGAAACCAAGAAGCAAAAAGTGCTCAAGATACACTAGATGACACACCATATGAAAACTCAAAGCATCGATTTGAGCATTTGAAATATAGCTATAGCCTATGGGACCATAGAGGAGAGGAATAGTTAAAGTGCTCAAACATGTGATAGAATAAGCATTGTCAACCCATCAACAGATAATCTGCTATTCAGTTCGGATAAACCCGATTTCAAAGTGTATTCAGGCAATTAGATGATGGTACGGATAAAAGTCATTTGAGAAACCTGTATAGAGACTAATTAGAAAGATTTGGGAAAAAAAGAATCAAAATACGAACCTGTGAAGCCCATGATGGGACCTTCATAGAGACTTCAAATACTGCTGCTCCGCAGGCTACTGAGACTGATCTTCGAGGTTCATATGCAGGTGGTTTATTTTCATCAGAATTTTGCAGTGCATGAATGAGTTGACTGTTGCCAATGATTTCACTCTTTATATGATTTTCCAACAGCTATATCAATAGGCAGAGAATAACCCAAGTTCAGTCATAACAACAACAACAATGACGACAATAATAATAGTACCAACATTAATGGTGTTTTCGGAAACAATATTTGTAAAAGTTATAATGCCTCACCTGATCATCAAAACATGTCTGAGCACTCCCAGACACCAAAAGAGAAATGTGGGCTGAACTACTGGTAGACAAATCACATCGCATTGTGACGACACCGCGAGAAAATGTGCCCGCTTGAAGGGGTGGAGGAAGGGCGCTGGATAGCACAAGAAGAAGTTGTTTTTTTAGAACTCATGGGACCAAATTCTTATTGAAAAGCAATATAGTGAAGGTTTTGCTTTGTTGAAGAAGTCGAATCATCATTCAAAAAGATCCATCTCAAGTCCATGTATTAATCATAGGGGGATGAGATGATATATTAGAATGACTACGTATGGTAAAGGGCAAAGAAGAAATATTAGCAAGCTAACAACTAGAAGTGTTTGCATAAGAATTGCAAGCTACACATACCTCACTCGGTTATGAAGTTTGCTCCCTCGCATCTGAATAAACACAAGCAAAAGGAAGTTTGAAAACAAGTACTTGAAAAGATCAAAATTAAACAAATAAAACGAGCAATCAACAAAATAATTATCGTTTCTCGGTAGGGTGGGAAGAGCTCCTATACACACTTACTTCAATATTGAGGAGGGCATTCAAACCATCCTCCAAAGAACCCAACAAGCAAGCATCCTGAAAAAGAATTTTAAATCATGAGATAGAATTTCCAAGACCTCTCTCTCTCTTATTATATTCAAAGGATGAGGACCCATGTAATCATATGTTTAATTATAGTTTATGCCCTTACCAAGCAACTAGCCTCTCCACAGACAAGAAACCTCATGTTTACATCATCGTCATAAATCTTTATTGCAGGAAGTGAGCCTGAAGAGCTTTCTTCATCATCCAAAGCATCCTCAACCTCAGGAGTGTCAATGTTGATCTTTGGAGAGTCCCCAAGAAGATTAGGGCCCAATTCGTCATCATCTCTGTTGCCATCAGGCAGGACAATAATATTTCGAAGACAATGAAGCCTAAAAGAGGCGTCTGCAAGTTGAAAGGCATCCCAAGTATGGCATGAAGAGCTGCATGTGTAGAGGATAAGAACTTCAGATCGGGACATTAACCTTTTCAGTTACATAAATGAACACAAAAATGCATAGAAATATATAACGTATGAAGCAAGCTCTTCATACCATAATCCAAAATATATGGCACTGCAGATATAGATCATAGACAACTTCTCAAAGCTTTAGAATTTGCAAAAGAATATACAGATTACTTCATTAGACGAGTGGTGAAACTAGCAGCCCTTCTATTAAGGATGTAAGAAGGGAAAGCAAAAAACTGAGCAACTCGAATGATTTTGATCCATTGTTATCAGTCATTGACTCACTGGTTTAGGGTTTAAGAACCAAAAAGGTCATGCTTGACGAGAGTAGATTTCTTGTATAAGAACAAATCTCATGAAAGGAATTGGAACCAGTTAAACATTGTACACATTCTAGAACTTAAAGAGCATAGCAGTGTCTCAATGTCTGACCCTTATCTATTTTATGAACTTACAGTATATATACTATCATGCCAACTGACTCAACATCAAAACTAACATAAAAAAAGAGCTGACTAAAGCACTTAATCGGACCTTCTCATCATCAATTGAAAATATGATCACCTTTGTATTGCGGAGAACAATGCCTGACGAAAATGTGTTGCTGCATAGCATGAAAATGAGTTCTTCCAATATATCACATAAGGAATTCCCTGCAAAGATGAAGATAGCAAGTAGAAAGGGAAATTAAACTTGGTATTATACCATGGCAAGCTCCCATCACTTTTGTTTTCCATCAATACATCTTCAACAACCATTTCTATAGGTTTACCTTAGAATGAAGAGCCTTGGCCAACTCATCACCATTTGGCACCTCCAAATATACCTGCATTCAGTGTATCTCTCCGGTCAGATGAAACCATGAGGAATTGACACACTAAAATTAACAATAACCAGTTAGAATACAAAAATTAACGAGACAAGTGTACAAGAGTACATGATTCACCTATACTATAGATTTTAGAGCTGTATTTTCTACTTAAGCTAGCATTATTAGAGAGAAGCAGAGAACTGGTTTTCCTCTGTTTTAACCATTGAATTTCTTTTCAAAACAAACAATGCAACAGAACTTTCCCATTTCTACTTCACATGAACTACAAAATAATTTGGTGGTTTGGAAACACTTCGGAAGTGGAAGTTAACTAAAAATAGACTTTTTAGCCCTAGTCTTAACTGTATATTTTTTGTTCCTATCAACCAGAACATCATGCCTTTGTATACATGCCAGATGATACTGCATAAGACAAGACAACATGATCTTAGGACCAGTCCTTTCAAAGGTAAACATGGTTTCCAAACTACAACTTTACAATATTCAATCCACTTTTCAAGTCATCCCCAGGAAAGGCTTGCACTCTCCAGGTTGCACATCTCCCAGTCCTATCTCTTATGGCACATAAGTTTCACCAAAAGTAATACAACCCTAAAGAAAACTATCAAGCTTCTAATGAGGATGCACATTAATTCCATTCAAAATATTTATTCAGCTAAGCTCCATTATGTATCATTAAAAAATAACAGAGTCTGTGAGTAGATTTTCAATTCAGTGCGTTGCTTACATTGAATAAGGATCAAAATAAATACAAGAGAAATAATGAATCTTAAATTCACAGAATAGCCACAAGCCAACCAGGCTACACAGATGTAATATAAAACAGACAAATCCTCATAACCTCAAATGGATCATTAAGAATACGCAGAAAACGTAACCAAAAAAAAAAAAACGTAACAGATAGAATTGTCATACTACAAGTTTGGGTATGAGCATGAGAGATGATACAAAACACATTCAACTTATATAAAACATATAACATACAGTAGTCCGCATTCTTGAGCTTAGTTCAAAAATCAGAAATGGAGAAAAACGATACACAAATTAATTGGAGAAAGCAGCATACGGTGGTCGGCATTGTGGAGCCAAAAAGTCCAGACACAACTTCAGGAGAGGATAACTCCATCCCTCCCCAAACAATTGGTCCAACTTCTTCATTTGGCAACTGTTTCCCTTGTAAGTACACAAGATTTGGCTGCCACGATTCCAGAATTTTGCGGAATTCATCTGCAGTAGGATTCTTCAATGTTTGGACCTATATAGTGCATTATAACAACAACTACTTTAAAAAGAAAAAATTAAAGCAAAAGTGAAAGGAAAATTTCTTTATAAGCTTCACACAAGAGATTCTGAACGTAGACTAACTAACAAACATCAATTCGCACCTCTAAACGCCCTGAAGATACAATATCCGGAAAGGGGAACCGTCTCCTCTCCTCAACGACATCTTGATTTTGTTTGCTATCAACAGGTCCCGTGCACAAGACGGCGAGGAGATTGCAAGTGTTCCTCAGAGTTCCTTGAGTATGGAACATATCCAATTTACCAACACTCCTCTCAGAGAGAAGCCAAGCCAACTTAAAAAATGTAAAGAATTCTTAGAAAATCCACTTCTCCTCAAAAGCACAATCAACCAGCATGATTGAAGAAGCCTTGCTTCAATTATAGCACCAAAATTAAAACTTCAATCTCAATAAACAAACGGAAAATTCCAGAAAATTCAAGGCCTGATCTGCAGAAAATGAACTCAACATTACAAACCAAGTCAAACAAAAAAGCCAAGAACTTTGAACTTTCTGCAACATCAACAATCCCTAGTACAAACCCACCCGCAACAAGGACTTCAATTCTCAAACTTACAAAAAGAAATCAAAATCAGCAGAAACAAACCAAAGATTAAGAAAACCCAGATGAAGAACAAGAGTAACTCACCGACCCAGATGAAGAAATTGAGCAACAGCAACAACCCGGATGGAGAAATCAAAAAAGATCGCCGTTCTACAACAAAACAAATCTGTATACTCTTATCGAATACAGAGATGGGAAAAGGAAACCCTAATGCCACCACCTTTTAAATTCCAACCCAACGCAATTAAAATCAACCAAAAAAAGAATTGGAAAAGTAAAAGAAAAATCGTGTGTTTCAAGAATCTTTATCAACTGATCTTAGGAATGAGTGATAGACTATCTCTATCCACCGATAAATCAACACCCTCGAAAAAAATCTTTATAATAATAATGCCGTCAAAATTATAAATTTTTCTTAGCGATTTCTTAACTTGAAATTCGTATTTCTTAACTTGAATTGTGTACTGTTGTTAATTTGTAATTGTTGTGTCAGCTTTAATGCAGTAACCAATTACTTAACATTTTTTTTCCTTCCTTTTTTTTTTTTTTTTTTGCATTATCGAAGTCTAACTACACAAACATAAATTTCATATTTGTTAGTGTGTTTAAATTTTATTGTGTAATTTAAACTTATGAAGAAAATTATTTGATCGTTTTATAATTAGTAAAATCAAATCACAATGAATGAGTTTTCTGGGTGCTTTGAGTGTCGTATTAGTGTGCTGTTCTTCCCCCCTTCCCCCCTCCCTTTTCCTTGTTATTTTCTTTATCCATTTTTTCCCCTTTTTTCCCCCTTTTTTTTTCATATTTGAATCAGATTAGTAGGATTGGTTCAATTTGATTCTTGTGTAGATGACTGTTCAGTTTGATCTTAAATTTCAGAATCGATTTATAAATCAATTTGATTTAGTTCTTATCTAAAGAAGAAAAAATATGGTACGTAAAACTAATATATAGTTTTTATTATACTGACGTTAATATATAGAGTTTATCATTTATATTAATGGTCATGTTGTTGTAGAGGAATAACATAATGGATTCAAATTAAAATGTAAATTTGATTTTATTGGGTTTGTAGTAAAAATATTATTCGATTGGACTCAATTTACTAAAATAAAGGATTTTGATTTCTTATTCATTTCAATTTCTTATATATATATATCACAATAATTAATATAAGACGGTCTCACAAATTTGATCAATAAAGAAAGATTTGAAGTGGAGTTCATTATAAATTTGAAGCTAAACAAAAAAAATTCAAAAATCATTTTGTGAAAGTCAACGGTGAATAAACTACTTCGGACATATTTCAGCCAATAATAATCTGTATATTAAGATATAAAAAGAAAGAATTCAAATCAAATTCAACATAATTTTGAAAAAAAAAAAAAAAGAAAGAATTTTTTTCTGAACAAAAAAGAAATTAAAAAGAGCTGCAAAAATTAAAATAAAAATACTTGTTGGAGGAGAAACAACAACATTTTCCTACTTTAAATGAGAAGAGAAAAGACTGATAGAAAACTTCTATTTCTTTATTTTTTTTTTTGTTGAAAGACTATTGTGGAATATGACTGTCAAATTGTGATAAGAGTATAAATTAGTTTTTTAAAGCATAAATCGTTAAATTACAAAATTGTCCAAAATTATTTATTAATTACAAAATTGTGCAAACCTCCTTCTTCTTCTTATTCTTATTATTATTATTATTATTATTATTATTATTATTATTATATATTCTCACCTCATCAAGGATATATTTGAGAATTTGACTACAAAATAACTATAAATAGATATAAATTATAGTTTTAATTGAAAAAGATATAACACAGTTACACTATCTTATTTGATTTATTTAAAAATTGGCTATTTAAATTTGGGTCTTGGCCCAAAGCAATTGAAAACATATGAAAGAAAGATAGTGTGAACTATCCATGTCAGTAATAGGGCCGGGCCTATTAATAACGATCTGGCCCGAGTAAAATTTCCAAATATATCTCTAATCTCAATGTAAATTATAAAATTCGAAGCAATTACTATATTCAAGATATCTATATATCATAAGAAAAGAAAAAAATAAGCAAGTTAAAAATAATTTCATAAATACAGCTCGCGATTTGGTGATAAAATCAAGTTAGTAGTATTTTTTTTTTCAATCACTAGCAACATAATTAATCTATTAAATCTTTCATGCAACATCGTTAATCAAAGAAATTGTTTGATAAGCTCAATTTCAAAAAACTTTAATTTATCCGATCTTTCATGCTACATGATTGATTGAAGAATTTTTTTAATGACTTTCGATTTTGAAAAACTTATATTTTGTGGGGAAAAATGAACTAATTTCAAGTTATGTCATAAGTGACTTTGGTGTTCCAATTCGTAGAGCCACGCAAATTCCATTGGAGACTTCATATCTATTAGAAACATAGCTTAATTAAAAGAAATATATATTAATAAAATATTAATAAATATCAATGAAATATGGAGAAAATAATATTAAAGTGATTACCTAAAGAAAATATTGCCTTGAACATTATCTTAAAAATAAAACTTTTGGGCTTGATAAAATGGACCAGCTCTGTGTACAATGTAAATTCGTGCCAGACCTATGTCTGAATGGGCTCTTTAGGAAGGCCCATAAAGTTATCATATTTATTTATCACAAAATACATCTTCTTCATTTTATTTTTCTCTATTTTTTACCATCCTTTTATTATTATTGTAATCACTACAGTTATTTGCTTATCACATTAAAATTATAATTCACTACTTATCATCGCTGATAAATTCGGATCACCAGAAACAAATAATATCATTCTTTGAAAAATGAATGACTTTGGTGGAACATAATATTTTAATCCAATGGTGTAACTAAATAATTAAATCGAATTGAATACATTAGTATTCAAAATCATTTACTTTATTATCAAGTTTTAAAATTATATTAGAATTTAAATTTAGCCTTTTGCCAATCAATTATTTTCTCAATTTAATTTGATAAGATAGTTTTATATTTGAATGGAATATCTTAATTAATTTTCACATTAATTTAAGCATTTATATCAATGGGCAGCTAAATTTATAATGGAGGATTTAAAAAGATGATGACTCAAACCTATTCAAAGAGAGAAATGAATCCAACTGCAAATATGATTTTGTTAGTTTTGGTGTAAAAGTCGTACTCATTTGAATTCAGTTAACTAAATAAGTTTACTGGGCCGGGCCAACTTCTAAATGGACCAGGGCTGGAAAAAAGTTCTGGATTGGGCCTCCTTATATCGGGCCTTCTGAGATTGGGCCACATCGTAACGATTCTTCCCTTTATAGAGTGACCAAAATACCCCTAGCGCAGTAACGCTAACAACATACAAGTTGTACTAGTACACATAATGCAGCATAATTAAACACGTATTGATAGATAAATATTACAATAAATTACAGTTTAATTAAAATTAGTATAGTATCATTTTAATTTTTCCAACTCGTTATGATAAGCAAAGTTTTTGAATGGCCTACATGTTAATTTGTGTAGAAAAAAGTTATTTGAGAGTTTAAATAAACATAAGAGAAATTAAGGAATTTGTGCACAACCACATTTCATAAATATGAGTTTATAAAACAATCTCATAAAAAACACACTTAATTTTTCCATTCACTTGTAGACGTTTTATATGATACTTTAATTTATATATTCTCATACAAACTATATATCTTCATATGATATTTGAAGAATTTAAAATTAATTATAATTTCACGTCTAATAAAAGTGATCGTTTTCTACAGATGTTATAATATTAATGGTCAAAGTATTACCTTATCACTTTTCATCTAGATTTATTATCTTTTTTTTCATATCACACACCACCATAAAAAAATTAATTAAGTATATTTCAATGCAATATAAAATCATTTATTGTAGATTGCAATCAAACAAAAATATAAAATTGCATCAAAGTCAAAGATTTGCTTTACACGTTGTTCCACTAAAAATGCTACAATCACTCCAGCTCCAAAATTCGATCTTCTATATCACATATTCATATTTTACTCATATATTAAATTTAGATAAATATCAAAAAATCAATATAATTATTTAATATTAATATACAAGTAGGACTTGGAAAAAATATGAGTGGCATCATCAACTAGCTGTTCAACCATGAGATCATGAAAACTGGTGGCGCCGCCGCCGGAGCTCCGATCTCACACCGGCCGCTGCCATGGCTGCGGCGGCGCTGATGAAAGGATGCCAAAATTCTCTTAGTAGAGATTTCAATTTTCTTCATCTCATCAAGATACATTTGCCTGCTTCTACACTCCACACTGCAAAATCCCACATTACTGCTGCACATAAAATCCAACAAATTCATTTTATAAATTACAAAAAAAAAAAGAAAAAAAAAAAAGAAGAAAATCAAGAAAGTGAACAAATTAACAAGAAATTAATTAAGTGATGAATGATCTAACCTGTACATGTAGACTTCTTTGTCAAGAGACAAGGGCTTGTGGCAAAGATGACAAAATTGTAGAAAACAATATGAATATTGATGAATATTATTATGATCAGAAAATGCAGCTTCAGATTGAACACGATCATCTCCATTGAGGCATAGAATCGACTTCATGTTTATTACAGCATTTGAATTTCTATTCATCGTCTTAAATTGTTGCTCATCAAACCCTAATGTGCTCTCGAAAGAAGTCTTTTCTTTGTTGTTCTTCCTCCATATAGCTGACAACATGTTTCCTGCAATGTGTGTGTTTTTGTGTTAATGCAGTATATATATAGAGAGGGAGCATGGATTGTGGAATTATTTAATTGATTTTAGGGCTTATTTAGTTATTTATTTAATTGATTTCATGATCATAACATGGATTCTCGTCGTGGTGGGATCTTTTTCTTCATCTTGTTTGGTGACGTAAAACGATTATCATTAGATTGAATGTAAAAAAAGAAGTCATTAATTAACTTTTGTTGATTTAAATACATTTATAATGTCTTAGGTCACATGCATAGTCCTCCCACTATTAACATTGTAACATGGATTATACATTACATTTAATATAATTATTTAATTAGTGGTTAAAAAAAAAAAAGAACAGTAGTTTGAGGTGTAATTAAATCTGAACATGTTAGGAAAACGTTTAATATGTTCTTCAATCAATTAAAAAAAAGAAAGAAAGAAAGAAAAAAGAAAAGAAAACACGTGAAACATGTTATATTCCCTTTACCTCGTATATTCCAAATTCCTTGTCTTCTATGATTTTTTTTTATTCTTGTGTGTATAGATATATGTTTTGTTAACTGATCATATTTTGTCCAAATAAATTTGAGAGAGGATTATTGTGTATGTGCGACCCTATATAAATTTTCGCAAAATCTTTTATAAAATGATTATATAGAACGATCTTACAAATGGTTATCGTGAGAAGGAACTTTATTACCCACAAACAAAATGTAAATTATATATGACATGAGTTATGTGTTAACTCGTCTCACATAATTAAATCTGTAAAACATCTCACAAAAATTCTACTCATTATTTTTTCAAATAAATTTAATTACAATCACAATTATACAGATTGAATAGGTTTATGGGAATCAAATATATCATATATAGTTCCATTGACTTATTTTGATTCGATTGTTGGTAATATCTCTGAGTGGATGACGTGGATTTTAATGAACACGAGTTTCTTGCACGAAACCATTAGGCTGTACATGTTTTGTCAAATAATAGAGGACAATTATTGTCCTCTATTATTTGGATAATTAAATAATCCTCAAATTAAATTTATTTTTATAAATAAATCTACATTTTTAAATTACAAATTATGAATTAACTTGTCTCATATAATTAAATCACTTAATTAATCAACTTCTCTCATATAATTAGATCACTTAAACAATCAACTTCTTTCTATTCAATGGACCTAAGTAACTTAGGTTAAATGGAGGTCGGACTTACATTAAATAAATATACTTCTTTTATAGAAAATTTTACGAATTAACCTAATATCCCAAATAATGTTGTACTATATCCAAACGAGTGGAGTGATATACCTTGCACCAAACCAAATGCCCATATTTTTATATAGTTACTAAATTTATATGTATCTTTTGGATATTTGTGTTTTAGTTAGGTACGTAGATCGAGAAAAAAGAAAGTAAAAGTAATTGTTTGATTTTGGTATAGGATAAACTAAAATTAATTTGTTATAGTGCCGGTTTTTGAAATGATGCATTTCAACACGATTTAATTTTATAATTAAATAAATAGGTATTGAAAATGAAAATTTATATTAGTCTAGTAGACCTTAGTGCAAGTGCACGAGCACGACTATTCACACAACACGTATATCTATCGGCTTCAAATTTTACCTCCTATCTTTTTTGGACAGAATACTTTATTTTAAAATCGTTTTCATTTTCTACAACACACAATATTTCCTATTTTGTTTTAATCGTTGAATCACTAATTATTCATTTAAAAAACATCATAATTCTGCAGAATTAAGAGAATTTATTAGTTATTAGGGGTGGGGGTGGTACCTAAATGACATCACAAAAAGAATAAATACCGTAACTAATCAATTATTCAATGGGCAATGACAGGACAAAGAATCAAACTTACGCAGTCCATGCTCATGTAGAGCTAATGTTGTAAGCATATGCAAATGAGTTGCAAGTTGGTGAACTTAGGTCTAAGTTTTTACGAGGTATTTTTGGTAAGATAATCTTACAAATTTTAATATGCAAGATGAAGTTTCATTTAAAGATTCGAACCACTTTAATTTATAGAGTAGAACTTAGCCTCACAAAATATGATCCATGAGACGATCTCAACCAAATTTTTGTCGAGTTTTATTTCTATCTTTTATCCATTCGCATCATATATATAGCATATCATCATCGATACACAAAATTTATTAGGTATAGATAAACATAACATAATAAAGTTTGATCGAATCTCAATTGATCATAGGCAAGCAGATCATATTCGTTTTATGGTTGTTTTAAGTCAATTATAAAGTAAGTGATATATATATAAAATTTAGGTAAGATATACATGGAATATTATTCCCATACAAATTGTGGCATGCAAGTTTAGTGTGATGTATAATTAATACATCACCTAGCCCATTATTATGTACTAATTGATGGTCAAAAGTTGGGAATATATAACCTTGGAACCTTGTTCCAATATCCCATTGTTATTAACTAAATAAATATTGATATGACGATATTCTGCTAAAATTTACAGAGCAATGAATTATTTAAACTTTTTTATGTTTATTCATTCTTTTCTATAATGGTACAAGAATAATGTCACGCACACACACATAAAGTGGGTATACTTAAAAGTTAATATCAAAAGTTTATTTTCTTCCATGATTCGATCTCAAACATCTAGTATCCAACAAGAGTATTTGGGATATACATCTAAACTAAAATTCAAACAAATATATAAAAATAAAGTAAAATTTCAAATCCATAAAGCTAGATGATATACTTGAAGAAGAAGACTACATCTACAGATATGGAATCATAGCCTTTTATTGTACATAAGTAACTTAGAGTTGCCCTCTATTTCTTATCTATATATACATACAAATTTTCAAATCCTAACCGTAATAAACGATACAGACTATGAGTTTCTCACTCTCTGTGTAGGTATGGCCAAGACCCTATACAAGCTTTTCCTTATGAGGTTAGAACTATTTTCTCATGCATTATATGTAACTTCTTATGAGTTTATCTAGCTTAGATTTATAAACTTGCTACATTGTGAAATTAGATCTTCATATACTTCTTCTACAGATTATGAAGTGGATTTTAAATCTAATAATTTGCTATCTTAAACAGGAGAGCATATACCGTGGCAGCAGAGAAAGCAAAACTTCAATCTACGGCCTCGGTCATAAGAAAGGTGGATGCTGATGCAGTTAAAGAGAGTAAAGAAACAGGAAAAGAAGTATTCTGGATGAGAGACCCCAAAACAGGAAACTGGTTACCTGAGTCTCACTTCGACGAGCTCGACGTTGCAGAGCTCAGGGAGAAGCTTCGGTCCAATAAACCGCGTTCCTGATGGATATTTCACACCAGCTTCTGTCGAACTACATATTTGTCGAGAAAACAAGGTCTGGTTTCTTTCTTGCATATGTAGTTCCTGTTAAAGAATTATGGCTATAATAAATGGAATAAGTACGATTTTGTAAGAAGTCTTTCTATGCATCGAAAATAAGCATACCCTTTAGTCATCATTCCATCAAAATTGTGCAATATCAATCATGCATGTAAATTCTATCAGATCATTGATGTTTAAACAAAACTTTGTCAAGAGGACCAGTGAAGTTTGATTGGCCCGACAAGAAATACATGGAACCTAGTGTGGTTTAGCAAACCCTGGTTAAAGGTATAGCTGGATGAGCTCATCGCTTACTACAGATGGAGTTAGAACGCCAAGATCTGTAAAAAGCAGGGTAAGATATTGTGGAGGTGTATAATCTCTGGCAGATGTTTCAACCTCAACCTTGGATGGTATGGGTACCCCAAAATCAATCGGGCGTAATGCAGGCACCATGTCTTTTTGATCCAAAGGATAAAGTCGAGCAAACTGCAAAAAAAAAAAAAAAAAAAAAAAGCATAAGAATGAATGCTCTCATGTTTAAAACCAATCCAAATAAAGGGAAGTGGTTAAAATAAATATGAAGCTCCTTGCCTTGAATGTAATCTAATCAGAAATTTAATGGATGCAAAACGAATAGCCCAACTAGGCATGGTGTTTGGTCTCCAAATTAACAAGGATAGCTATATTACCTTGTAACTTTCAGCAGCAACATAAACTGGCTTGTTCATGCTTTTAGCAACCAATGCAATTTGATAGGTTCCCATCATGTTTATTACACCTCCACTTTCAACCACTCCATCTGCTCCAACGAACACCATGTCTACTTCATCCATGCTATATGCCACAGCAGAATCTATCAATAGCTTAACAGGAACATCAAGCTTGGCAAGCTCATTGGATAACCATAGCCCTGTCCTTTCTGGTCTCCCCTCTGCATTTGATGATCGTTTGATATTTTTGAGGATCGTTTGATAACATTGAATATCTTGCTTTTAGTTTAAATTGAATCAAACAGAATGCATATGGGGAAAAAAGAATGTCTATCCATATCAAATTTTGACCATACATGCATATTCTTCCAATCTTTTCATCCTTATCATATAAAGGTGTATCAAAACAATCAATGCATACATATACACGAACATTACTTATAAATAGATTATCAAACACATTAACTAACATTTATGGATGACTCTACAGCCAATGAGCCAATTTGAGGCAAATGGATAAGTTCTGGAGATTTCATGGAAATCAATGTGAACATGAATGCACATAGTTGATGGTTCCTTCTGAAAGTAATGGATAACTTATCATGGCAATATCATTATTTCTGGAAATGTTTCTTACAATTTCACCTCACATGAAAGAAGCCCACAAAATTTCAGTGCACAAGGTGAAAACTAGGTCATGTTTACTAGTCTAGAGTCAAATCAAAAACTCAATCTAATGATTTATTCTGCTAGCAAGAATAAGATGCCAAGAATACACACCTGTACAGAAAACTCGAAAGACTTTTTTATTCTGTGCTGCTGTCCTCAAAATCTCCAGCACAACGCGGGAGAAACCATGCACCAAGATTGTACAACCTTCAAAAATAAAATCTTGACTAAGCATGGCTATTATTTTCCGAGCCTGACACAAGAAAGATTCGTTAAAAGTTTAAAAGTGTTTGGAGTAGCAACTATACAAATAGGCACAAGAATAATGAAGCAAAACTTATGAAGCCAACATGATCTAGCAAATGTACCACCTTATATGATATCTCGCCAAACTTCTCAGCACGCTCAAGAAGTCGAGCCTTTGCTGAACTGAAGTCTTCATATTCTAAAGCTGAAGTTCTTGTTACGTAACGCATGAACAGATCACAGCCAGCTGTTAAGGAGATGGAGGTAGTGTCCCATGACTGCATTAATACTCATAAGATTAGCCCATTCAATCACTTCGATATACCTCACTGTGAAACAGTTAGTTGGTATAATCACTGTTCTATAATCAATTTTACTGATTCAAATGAGGAATAATAACTTAGCAAGATCAAAATAACTAGTTTAATGATCACAATGAATACCTATGTTTGCACAGATAGCAGATATGCGAAACACTAGCTCAAATCTTAAGAACACACACACTGACTGTAATTAGATTAAAATAGCTCTAAATATCAAACAGTTCACGTACTTTCAGAGAATCAGAGGCTTTTTTTAGCTCAATTTCTAGCTCCATCATAGTCGTAGCTTGACTCGAACGAATAACCCAAGCCAAAGCCCTAATCGCTGCCACAGCCTCCGCCAATTCCGGCTGTTTCCGCCAATTATTAAACTCATCCACCACGCTAAACCTCTTATTTTCCTCCTCGCAACCGGACACACAATTCTCCGAAACGGCGTCGTCGGAATATCCACTGATGGCGGCCTGCGCCTGAGCCAACCAATCACTCGTCACGACGACGTGGTGGGCCGCGCGCGTTTGATAGTACATTGAGATATTCGGGTTTGGGTTCTCGGGTGCCATGGCGGTGGAAGAGGGGGATAAAGGATGGCTATCGGAGTTCGTTACGGCGTCGTTTCGCAGCTGCTCCCGTTTGTCCAGGATGAAAGAAGCTGATCTATACCACATCTGTAATACTTTCTTAAGGGATAGATTGCGAAATAATAGAAAACGTGAATCGGGATTTGTACGGATCCAACGCGAAGGCGAAGTCTCCGGCAGGGTTTTGGAGAACTCCGGTGGATTTGGGAATATATGAGCGGGTCCGGATTTCAAAAATGGTTCCTTATCAAATGCCCAAAAAAATAGGATGGTCGACACGTCAAACGATATGATGGATCAATGGTTCAAGATTTTACATATTTATTTAGTAATTAAAATTCATATATTTTAGGGACAAATATATTTTGGTACTAAATTCTAACATCTAAGACCACTTTTATTGGTCAACCACCAAATGTCACCACTTATATTAATTAAATAATATAAGAGAGAATGAGAATGTCATGACATTGATCACATGGTGATCAATGTTATGACACTCATTTTGTGTACAATTTATATACGTGTTATTTTTCTATTGGTCTCGATTAATTTTTTTCGAATATAATTTAAAATATTAATATTGAAAATAATTTTTATTTTCAAAAAAATTAAAAAATATCAAAATTCATAAAAAAAAATCTCTATAAATAGAGTTCAATATTATAATTTCGATTTCGTATTTCAATTATTGTAATTTCGATTTCGTATTTCAATTATTGTAATTTCTATTTCGTATTTCAATTATTGTAATTTTTATTTCGTATTTTAATTATTATAATTTCTATTTCGTTTATTGTGAAATATAATAAAAAATATGTTCACAAAATAATATATAATTATTAAATATTGAAAAAAAAAATTTAAATTGTGTTGGATTTGTGTCACTAATAAATTATGAAAATATTGGAATTAGATTAGGTTATGGGTTGTGTAGATGAAAAAAAGAGAAATTAATATTTTAATATTGGGTTGGGATGGATGGGTGTCACTAATAAAAATAGGCCAAATCTTATGTCAAGGAAGGAAAAGTCGCAAAGCAGTTTTTAGAAATTATATTAATTATTAAATTGAGTGACTAATAATTAACTGTACAATGTGAATTCATGCTAGCCCAATGCCTGACTGGGCTTTTCTAAGAAGGCCCATATAGTTTAATATATATAGATCTAGATATATATTATTTTATTTTTCTCAATTTTTTTTCTTTTTTCTTCTAACCATTTTTGTTTAATATTGTGAATTTGTGATCACTACCATAATTTTCTATCGTGTATAATGTGTGTGTATATATATATTCAGTGAGGACTTTTTACTAATAAATAATATCATTTTTTTAAAAATTGTGACATACGTGGAATATAACATCCTGATTCAATGGTGTAGCTAAAGTGAATCGAATTGGATATATTAATATTCAAATTCATTTAATTGATTATCAGGTTTTTAAAGTGTAATTGAAGTTTGAATTTAGCTTTATGTCAATCAAAATTTTCTCGAAATAATTTGATAGGCAGCTTTATATTTGAATGGAATATCTTAATTAATGTATACATTAATTTAAGCATTTATATCAATGGGCCAGAAGTGCAGAACAGCTGCTGAATAACTAATAAATTGCTAACCTAGAGCCAACCATAATTGGGAAACTTCATCGTAGTTGTTTAACTCCAGATTATTGTTTATAGACACCATAAAATAACTAACACTATGTTGAATACTTGAATTATGAGAGTGGTTGACAGTTCATAATTTAACAAAAAGTAAGCTATATTATAAAATTATCTTGATTATTGATTCAATCAAAGGATACTAAAAAGGAATATAAAAGCTACTTCTAAATTTGGAAAAACCTTTTAGCATTAGTTAGAAGTGTTTTTGAAAAAATCACAAATTTCATAATAAAAGGAGCAGATCCATTAAGTTACTTCATTATATTTAAATACATAATCTTCTACCTTACATCATATAAAATTGTATATTACTGTTTATTTATTATATATTACTTCATTTTTCATTCTACTATACTTATCGTTGATATGTTAAATCATATCAATCGATTTTTTTAAAATTTAAGGAAATCAATTTTAATATCATGTGATTTTGACACATTTACAACGATGATGTTATTATTATATCTTCATGATTAACAGATGAACATTCCTATGAATAAAATATTGAAATATATATTAGGGCCAAGTCCAAAACTATCCTTTTTTATAATGCAAGAAATTTTTCTATCCCTCTTTTATAAAAATAACTTTTTTACCCATTTTTAAGATATTTTGTTAAATACATTCCAATACTATCCTTTAACTATATTTAAATTTTAATATTTCAAAATATATAAAATTCTATAACCCAAAATTTTGAAAATTGAAAATTCATTCCCCCCAATCCAAGCTCCACCGAAACTCAATCTCCACCACTTCAACATCAATGGTCGAATCTGAGATGAGATAAACTGAGATGAGAATGGGTTAGGAAGATGGGAGAAATGACGGTGATTCTTGTCGGAGATGGTAGATGTCAGATTTGCGCCTATGGTGGAAGCACGACGTCGCTCGCACTCGAAAATGATAGCATCAGAATAAGCTAAGAAGGTTAGAGAAGGTGAATGAGAGTTGATTTGCACAATCTGAACTTGGAGGTGGAATATCGAACTGTTCGAAGAGAGAGACAAGAGTTTTGGTTACAATTTTTATTTATTTATTTTTGATTTTGATGATTTGAATGTTCGGTGAATAATTGTGAAATTTCTTGGATTTTTTGATTGTATATAATTACCATCATAATCGAGTGTGTACATACACGAGTAGAAGAAAATCTTCAAAATCATGCGACATTTAATATTCTGATATATGTACGCCATAAATCATGTCTGTTAAATATTCTGATATACGTGTATACGATACACGATAAATCGTGTACACGATATATACATGTACACGATGATTATGATATATACCGTGTACATATCATAATATTGTGTACACGTAAGATATCTATCGTGTACATGATATATACGTGTACACAATGATTATGATATATAC
Organism: Scutellaria barbata; assembly: GCA_028654395.1. NCBI lineage: Eukaryota > Viridiplantae > Streptophyta > Magnoliopsida > Lamiales > Lamiaceae > Scutellaria > Scutellaria barbata. The sequence goes on along the minus strand of CM053645.1, from coordinate 494,180 downwards.
ATATCATAATCATTGTGTACACGTATATATCATGTACACGATAGATATCTTACAACGTGTACACGATTACACGTATATTATAATATATGTGTACACGATATGTATCTTAATACGTGTACATGATTATAATATATATATGATATACGTGTACACGATACTCATGTACAAGATATGTATCTTAATACGTGTACATGATTATAATATATATATATATACGATATACGTGTACACGATATGTATTTTACAACGTGTACTCGATAATTATAATTCATGTTATAATCGTGTACACGTTATGAATCATGTACACGATACGCACATTGTGTACACGAGATAATCGTGTACTCCATAAAATATACTCGTGTACAAAAAAATAAAAATTACAGATGGGTATTGTGTACACGAGAGAATCATGTACTCCATAAAATATACTCGTGTACAAAAAAATAAAAATCACAGATGGGTTTAGTTGAAGCGCAATACACAGATAAACATATCGGATAAACAAATCTCAGATGATTTTCACAAATTTTCCCAAAAAAATAAAAATCCCAGATGGATTTGGTTGAAGCGCAATATACAGATAGATATATCGTATAAACAAATCTCAGATGATTTTCCCAAATTTTCCCAAAAAAATAAAAATCTCAAATGGGTTTGATTGAAGCGCAATACACTGATAACCATATCGTATAAATAAATCCCTAATTATAATCGTGTACATGTTGAAGGCATTCAGATCTTAAAAAAAAAAATTCCCAGATAAACATATCTTCTACGGATAAACAAATTTCAGATGATTTTCCCCAAATACAGAGTTTTGGTTGGAGTGTGAGATATTTAAAAAAAATTACATGTTGTATTTGAAGAGTGATTGTTAGAAATTTATCTATGAAAGACATTTGTAGAAAAATTGGATATAAAATATAATATAGTGTATTTAGATTTAAATTTTAAATACATAGATATGAAATACATTGTAAGTGAAGTTGAGGGTAAATTGGACTTTTTGCACATAAAATGGGTAAAAAAATTATTGTTATAAAACAGGGGTAGAAAAATTTATTATCTTATAAAAAGGGATAATGAGAGACATTTACACTCTATATTATTGTGATTTAATTGCTAAGCAAAGTAGAAGTAATTTAACCATATACTTAAAAATTTAAATATGTATATATTTTCAGTATGATTCTTCTGAGATTAATTGCGTGAAACTAGTGAATACATTTCATAATCCACTAAATAAAAATTAACCTCTACGTTACAAAATTTTATGTCGACATTTTCATATAAATATCCTCTGATTATTTTTGGACACTAAACATACAAGAATGGCCTAAAAATTTCATTGACTTCCGTTGCCTTAAGACCACGTGGCACTCTTCAATTGGTTGTTTAATCATAATTTGTCTTGACACTAACTTATTAATTTGGTTGAAGGCAGCACACAAATTTTAGGCAGTCGCTTTCTTCCAATCAATGTTCTCCCATTATTATAAACATGTATAATCTGATGACGCAGATTTGTTTAGGATTAATTAATTCATGCTGATTATGATAATCTTGAGCGCGGATTGATTCTTCACTTCGAATGATTTGTTTATTTATTTGGATCAAGAAATTAGGGCAGACATTCGGTGGTTTTCTTGAAAGAGAAGGATTTCTCTGAAATTCCGCGTCGACACTGAATTGTATGACAGGGAGGTTTGAATTGGATCTGATTGTTTGTATCCAGTAATTGCGCGTTCTGCTGATTTTCACGCGGAGATATACGTATACAGGTTTGGCTTTGATGCGTTTTGAATTATCTAGTCGTTTTTTTTATGTGGATTTGTATGTGGAGGTTCGAATTTTTCAGTCACTGAGTTACAATTGATTTGGAATTTAGGTTTTGATTGAGGATTGTTGGTTGAGGAGTTCTGTGTATCGGATTTTGAATTGATTAGGGAAGTGGTGTGGGGAGAAATTCAATTCTGGGTTTTTTTGGGGGTTGTGATTGATTGAGTTGTGAGGCAGGGGGAGCTAAATTTTTTGGATTTTATCGAATTCGAGCTAAAATAGCAAGCTTGGTGCAGCTGTTATGGTTGTTGATAATTGAATTTGGGTGATGATTTTTTTTCGTTATGTCTGAACATAGAAGGCGGTTGTTGAGTATTGATTTAGGAGCTGGTGGGTTGTCATTTTGTTTGCGGGATATTGATTGGTTTAGTTGATTGGATCTGGTGATTGGATTGTTTTCCGTTTTGGAGAATTAATCATTAATCTGTTCTGATACTCTGGGTTTGGGGGTGAGGAGGAATGGATGCTAGAGTTGGAAAGAAATGAGAGTATCACAATGAGTGTGATAGAAGGGTTGTCAAGTCAATGGATGACTCTAATAGGACATTTCCGGATCTGTTAGGCTTACTCAAATCTTGGATCCCATGGCGGTCCGAGCCTGCACATGTGTCAAGGGATTTCTGGATGCCCGACCACACCTGCACGGTTTGCTACGATTGTGATACACACTTCACCTTGTTTAATCGTAGGCATCATTGTCGACTCTGTGGGAGGATTTTCTGTGCCAAGTGTACTTCAAATCGGGTTCCTACAGTAACTGCTGAACCAAAGACTGCACTAGAAGACTGGGATAAGATTAGGGTCTGTAACTTCTGCTTCAGGCTATGGAAACAAGATTCGACGGTGCCCAATAATAATGGGCTCAAGGCTGCCGCTGACCGCTTGGACATCTGCAGCACTTCCCCGTCAGCAAGTTTCCTTAGCACCAGGTCTAGTGGAACCTTTGAAAGCAGTAGCACTACATTTTTATCAGCACCACAGTCAACTGGACTCAGCCCACTTCAATCACCAATGATGGATTCATCAAAAGAGAGGCAAAATGTTGTAGCAGCAAAGAGCAATGATATTGCTGAGGACATAGGAGAACATAATGGGTCTCAAAACCAATTCAGGTTTTGCCAAAACAGGTTCTTTCTCAACTCTCTTTTGAATTTTAACTAGGAAGCAAGTTAGTCATCAGTTCCTAAAAAGTAATTTTACTTTGAATAGCAAGTACTTGGAACTCTGTCACTGAGTGCATCTCAAGAGATTCGGTACCAGAGACATTGGACCTGAAAGTTAACTATAATGAATGACTTATTGATTGTTAAAGGGTACATTATGACTTGTATTGGATATTTTGAGCTCTATGTTTTTCAGTGGCCTACTTGTGTTAAGAACCCTGATTCATTTGGAAACTACAATAAACTTGGGTACAATGCATATGGTGATCTAACAATGTATCATATTGATATTTGCTTATTTTAATCTAGCATTTTTCTTTGGGCTTGTTTTAATGGTTTATAGCTTTCACTAGTACTCTCTCTCTCTCTCTCTCTATATATATATATATATATATATATATATATTTTTTTTTTTTTTTGTGATTAGTTATTCAGGTGAATAGTTTCTGCATGACTCATGCCATTCCTTAGCTGCTTAATTTAAGACAAAAAACTGCTATTTTTTCTGCATTCTACTGTCTAAGTTATGGATATGTAAAGTGCTTTGGGGTGCTTAATGATGCTATCCTTGTAGTACAAATCGATAATGTTCCTTGAGTAGGGGATTTATGTTCCATTTCACCATCCTGAGAACTTTAACATCTCAGAAGATAATTTCTGATCTTTCATTGTGGTAAAACCACGCTTTCAAAATTGTTTTATGCTATAAGCTCTGAGCTCTGATCACTAATTATTATACACGCTCTTAACAGGAGTGATGATGAAGAAGAAGAATTTGGATTGTCCCGCTTAAGTTCCAGAAGAAGTGATTTTTCCCAGGTCAGTGGCTATTATACTCCTGTACAGTTCGAGGATATCAATGGAGATTATACATCACGTAAAGTGCATCCCGATGGAGATGCTGTTGATTCAAAAAGTATGAGCAGCTCCCCATTGCAGAATAGTCTTGATTTCCAAAATTCTGAAGAAGTCAAGCAGATTGACAGAAAAGATGTTGAACATGATGTTGGTGATGAATGTGAGGCACCTTCTTCTTTATATGTCGCTGAAGATGTCAACACCGAACCCATGGACTTTGAAAACAATGGAGTTCTGTGGCTCCCTCCTGAACCAGAAGATGAAGAAGATGAAAGGGAAGCACTCATGTTTGAGGATGATGATGAAGGGGATTCTGCTGGAGAATGGGGATATTTCCACAATTCAAGCAGCTCTGGGAGTGGAGAGTCCCGAATTAGGGATAAACCAAATGAGGAGCATAAGAGAGCTATGACTAATGTGGTTGAAGGTCATTTTCGGGCTTTAGTAGCTCAACTCTTGCAGGTAGAGAATCTTCTTGCGGAGGAGGAGAATGACAAAGAGAGTTGGTTAGAAATTATCACTGCTTTGTCATGGGAGGCTGCTACATTGTTAAAGCCAGACATGAGCAAGGGGGGGCAAATGGACCCAGGGGGATACGTAAAAGTAAAATGTTTGGCTTCAGGGCTTCGAAGTGAGAGGTAATAACTTGTATAACTGCTCTAATTGTAATCTATCTTACAGATGTTTGATAAATTCTTTCTTGAGTCTGATGACCTATATTATAAATACCCCAACTCTAATTAGAGTTATCAGAAGTCGGTTGGGTTTTGGGAAAAAAAAAAAAAGAGAAGAGTTAAATGTTCGAACTTGACAGAGAGATTAGATTATGAATACTCTCACTATTTATCCTAGAATTTTGGGATCTTCCTCTTCTTTCCCTAATTATTTCAGTACTTCCTCTTGTACTTATGAACCTGGTGTTAACTAACGCCTACTTTTAAGATGAAAGCACCATTGAGGAATATCAGTAATCATTTCTAGTGACACATCATACTTCAGTTTTTTGCTGATTATCTTCCCTATAGTCAAGTTCCTCAAGCGTCATTAAAATTTCCTTATTCTGATGATGGCAATCTTACCTTAACAGTTTCGTAGTCAAAGGAGTTGTTTGCAAGAAAAATGTGGCTCATCGACGGATGACATCAAGAATAGAGAAGCCTCGCTTGCTCATCCTTGGAGGGGCTCTTGAGTACCAGCGAGTGTCTAATGCTCTATCAAGCTTTGACACTCTGTTGCAACAGGTTCAGATTATTGACATTTCTTTATCATTCAGTTGGTTAGAAATCAAATATTGTTCATTTGCAATGTTATCACTTTTGCATGAACCTATGATTATATTCTCCTAAATTGTTGCTAAACTTGTACATTTGATTGTTCCCAGGAGATGGATCACCTTAAGATGGCTGTTGCGAAGATAGATGCACATAAGCCTGATATTCTTCTGGTAGAGAAATCTGTTTCACGGTTTGCACAGGAGTATCTTCTAGCAAAAGAGATATCACTTGTTCTAAATATTAAAAGACCACTTCTGGAGCGAATTGCCCGCTGCACTGGTGCCCAAATTGTTCCTTCAATTGATCATCTATCACCTGAAAAATTAGGATACTGTGACATGTTCCATGTTACACGGTTTACTGAAGAGCATGGCTCTGCTGGTATGGCTGGGAAGAAGCTGGTGAAAACTCTGATGTATTTTGATGGTTGTCCTAAGCCACAAGGATGCACGGTAAGTGTTTCGCAACCTATGGCCTGATCGGTCACAATGATATCATTATTATACTAAATGTGCCAAGATAGCTCTACTGTTGTCATATTAAGATAAGAATAAATGTGATAGTTGCACAAATTTGAAATCTTAAAAATTTCTATGAATTTTAGAGATGATTTTGAAGTTTACTATCAATGGTGTTTCTTCCCTTTTCTACATTTTAAATATTTGCTGGTGGTAAATCAAATTGATATTATGGAATACCTTATAGTGCTTATAGGATCTGCCCTCAGCCTGGTATGGTTGTCTTCAGTGTGATGTTATGTTGATTTCTTCAGATATTACTTCGTGGTGCTAGTGGGGATGAGTTGAAGAAAGTGAAGCATGTTGTACAATATGGAGTTTTTGCAGCTTATCACTTAGCCCTGGAGACATCTTTTCTTGCTGATGAAGGTGCCTCTTTGCCAGCATTTCCATTGAACTCTCCAATTACAGTGGCACTTCCTGATAAGTCATCAACCATTGAACGATCAATCTCAACTATACCTGGTTTTACGATGCCAGCTAGTGAAATAACTCCTGGGCCTAGATCCATTGGTGAACCACAGAGGGCAAATAGTGTACCCAATTCAAATCTGCTTGAGGGAACAATTGCATCCATTCGTGAGAATCAATGCTCAGATATATTCAACTTTCCTGCTTCTATGAGTTCGCAGTATGTTAATCCCCATATCCCGACTTCTATAAAAGGTTTTCAGCATTCTTCCTTATATCAGCTGCCCTCTTCTCACCATTCATCAGAAAATCAAGGTCTTGTAGATTTGGTCTTGTCTTCCAATGCAAGACCTTTTGAAGCAGACAGAGTTGATGCCACAGGAGATGGCTACACCTTTAGTGATATTGGAGACTCAAATATCCAATTTATGCAAAGTGATTATGGTAATACCAATGCTAAACAAATAATATCAGATCCATCATCTTTGAAACCTGATGGAAAACAAATGCTTGAGGAACAACCTGTTTTGAAAGAAGAGTTTCCACCTTCTCCTTCTGACCATCAAAGCATATTAGTCTCTTTGTCGTCGCGATGTGTATGGAAGGGCACAGTCTGTGAAAGATCTCATTTGTTTCGGATTAAATATTATGGTAGCTTCGACAAGCCATTGGGTCGTTTTCTACGTGATCATTTATTCGATCAGGTAATTATCTCTCTCTCTAGAAAACTGCAGACAAAACTTTTCTTTAATACTGTTGCTAGGAATGTTCTAATCTTCTATGGGACTGACTGGGCCTAACTTCTGTGACAGAGTTATATATGCCGCTCATGTGATATGCCTGCCGAGGCTCATGTTCAATGTTATACTCATCGACAAGGTACCCTTACAATTTCAGTGAAGAAACTACCTGAAATTATTTTACCTGGTGAAAATGATGGAAAGATTTGGATGTGGCACCGTTGCTTGAGATGCCCAAGAGCTAATGGATACCCACCTGCCACTAGAAGGGTTGTGATGTCTGATGCTGCATGGGGTTTGTCATTTGGAAAGTTTTTGGAGCTAAGTTTTTCAAACCATGCAGCTGCAAGCAGAGTGGCAAGCTGTGGCCATTCTTTGCATAGAGACTGCCTTCGGTTTTACGGGTATGACTATTTCTTGGTTTTCTTTACATAATTAGTACATCCTGGAGCATCATGAATGCATATTGTGATCAAGTCTCTTTCGGCCATGTATGACTTGATTTTTTTTGTATGCCATGCTTAAGATGTGGAGTAAACTGAGATGATATTACTCTTAATTTTTGGAACAGTTGAAGTGTACCATTCATATGCCTCCTGGCTATTATATTCTTTAAAAAATCTTAAATAAATATTTGAGCAATGGAACATTTTCTTGGTAATTATCTAAACAAACCAAGATGCATGCTTCATTTGACTTGGGAAGAGGGAGTATTCCATTTCCCCTAATTGTTTTCCATGCTTTATGATGTTGGGTTGATGCAGATTCGGGCAAATGGTTGCTTGCTTTAGATATGCATCAATTGATGTTCACTCAGTGTACCTACCTCCCGCAAAACTTGATTTCAACTATGAAAGTCAGGAGTGGATAGAAAAAGAACTGAATGAGGTGAAATGAGTATGAGTCTTTGTTTATATTCCTTCTGGTTTTTTTAAATGTCAAATGCTTTTTATTTACTGTCTGTTTATCTATCTAACAGGTGGTTGGACGAGCTGAGTTTTTGTTCTCTGAAGTGCTTAATGCTCTTTGTCGTATGGCTGAAAGAAAATATAGCCTAAACAGCAGTTGCACAAACATTCCTGAATCAAGAAACCATATAACAGATCTTGAAAGGATGTTGCAGAAGGAGAAGTCAGAATTTGAGGTGCATATTTTGAATCTTGAGTTTTGTTTTCCACACAATGTTCTTGGCTGCCTATGTTTGTATTTCTGTACACAGTTGATACATGAATATACATGAAGCAAAAAAACATCATTTCAGTTCATAAAAAAAATTAATCGCTCATATTATGTTGCTCACCTTGCACAATCTTGGTGGTTGAGATTATGTGCAAGTTTTTAGCATAGTAAATCTTGAGAATTAATCCTCTTAAATAAGACTTGTTCTGCATTAAGTTTGTCAGTTCTGCTATATTCTCGGTAACAGAACTGTTTGAATTGCTACAGTATGGGAGTGAATAAATATTACTGTATCATCCCCCCCCCCCCCCAATACTACTAGGAGAAACATATAATTAGAAATTGAGGAGAACATTTGAGTCCCATCACATTTAGCAGTTAAACGTTGAAAGTTTTTGCAATGCATATTAAAGGAGGCTTTCTCTTGAATACAACACCTTGCAACTGCTTGAGCTTTGCACATTGCTATTATACATGGTTTTAAATTTGGTCCCATATGGAATTCAAATGATGGGACATCTTATTGCTTTCATTGAGAAAGTAATCATTTTGTAACAGTTTCTACTTGACATGAAGCAAATTTTGGGAGAGTTGGGATTGAAACATGTAACAGTTAAAGAAAAAATGACTGAATAAATGAAAAGAAAAAAAAAGTATTTTCTTGCATAGTTTTAGCATAATGTGAAGTAACATTGCTCCCCTTAGTCATGAAGCATATCTTGGCGACTTGAGTAGGAAAATATGTAACCATCTCGAACTAAAAAAGATTTTGATGCCAAACCATCTTGTCAGCCTTTCCTTATTACTATGTGGGTGTTAACAGATGCCCGATTTTTGCAGGATTTACTCCAGAAAATTTTGAACAAGGATGCAATAATAGGCCTACCTCTTGTTGATATTCTTGAGCTCAATCGACTGCGGAGACAGCTAATCTTCCAGTCTTATATGTGGGACCACCGCCTGATATATGCTGCCAGTCTAGATTCTAGGGACCAACCAGATACAGAGGAGGTTATCTCTTCAGAACCCATTCAGAATCCTCCAGGCGACTCAGAGAAGATTCTCGATGTAAATGTCCCAGATAATATGAGTAAAAATGTGAGCAGTTCTGAATCAATTTCTGCAGATGCAAAGCCTGCAGAAAATCTAGATGATGGGACAAGCACCGTGCTCAATAATCTCCTTGAGGTGGTTCCTCAAATGCCTGATTTATTTGCTAGTTCTGATCATGAAAACCAAACTCCACTTGAACTTTCTCATGAGACGCAGGCCACTGACAAATCTGATCCCCTGGTATCTGGTGTAACAGTTCGTAGAGCTCTTTCTGAAGGACAAGCTCCGATTTGTTTGTCTGATACCCTTGATGCAGCTTGGACTGGTGAGAGTCACACTGGTATAGGTATCCCGAAGAACTTTAGTTTTTCTGAATTAGTTAAAGCAGACGCTTCATCTACTGGAGTATCTGAGAAGTTGGACATGGAAGACCACAAAGAGGACTTAAGCCTGTCTAAGGTATCTCAGTCATCTTCCATGCCGACTGCCAAAGGTTTTGATGTTGTGGATGACACAGTAAGCTGGTTGGGTATGCCATTTGTAAGTTTCTATCGATCATTAAACAAGAACTTTCTAGGGTCTGCTCAGAAGTTGGATACATTGAGTCAACATGATCCCGTGTACATCTCCACGTTTAGGGAGCCTGAACTTCAAGGTGGGGCCAGGTTGCTCCTACCTGTGGGAGTTAATGACACTGTTATTCCAGTGTTTGATGATGAACCTACGAGTATTATATCTTATGCACTTGTTTCTCCTGATTATTTTGTCCAACTATCCGATGAGCCTGACAGAGCAAAAGACACTGCAGACTCTATCCTTTCCATGCAGTCCCTTGATTCCGGGTCATTTCAGTCATTTCATTCCTTGGACGAAATGGTATTGGAATCTTACAAAAGTCTGGGATCTGCAGACGAAAGCATGTTAACAAGTTTCCGTAGTTCCTTGCCTTTGGATCCTCTCTCATATACAAAAGCTTTGCATGCCAGAGTGTCTTTTACGGATGATGGACCCCTAGGGAAGGTCAAATACACCGTCACTTGTTACTATGCTAAACGTTTTGAAGCTTTGAGAAGGATATCTTGTCCATCGGAGGTTGATTTCGTTAGATCCCTTAGTCGATGTAAGAAGTGGGGAGCCCAAGGTGGCAAGAGCAATGTCTTTTTTGCAAAAACTTTGGACGACCGGTTTATAATCAAGCAAGTGACTAAGACTGAGCTGGAATCATTCATCAAGTTTGCTCCAGGGTATTTTAAATATCTATCAGAATCGATTGGCTCGGGAAGCCCAACTTGCCTGGCAAAGATTCTTGGGATCTATCAGGTATATCTAAAGAACTGAATCTAACTAGCAGAAATAAATTATCTTCTCTCGTGTTTTCACTAATAAGCAATCAACGTTTCTTCAAATGTTATCATTACCATAGACAATTTGATGTTCTTTTAAAGCCCATAACATATTTAAGGTAGTCTTGCTTTGGCATAATAATTTTGAGCATTTGAAAGTAGAAATAGTAATGGATAACTTGGTACTGAGTTTAGACATTTCTCTTACACTGCCATGACATTATATTATCTTCTGAAACACCATAAATGACTTTTCTGATATTTTTCTCTAAAAGGTAACATCCAAACATCTCAAAGGAGGGAAAGAAACAAAAATGGACGTGTTGGTGATGGAGAATCTACTGTTTGGAAGAAATGTGACTCGGCTTTATGATCTTAAAGGATCTTCCAGATCACGATATAATCCTGATTCTTCTGGAAGCAATAAGGTTTTGTTGGATCAGAACTTGATCGAAGCAATGCCTACTTCTCCCATTTTTGTCGGAAATAAAGCCAAAAGACTACTAGAAAGAGCAGTGTGGAATGATACTGCTTTCCTTGCTGTAAGTTTGGACCATCTCTCCTTTCCATCGATAAATTATACCACCTCACTCACATTCCTCGAATCTTTTATTACAGTCAATAGACGTGATGGATTACTCCCTACTAGTTGGTGTTGACGAAGAGAAGCACGAACTCGTTCTGGGAATTATCGACTTTATGAGGCAATACACATGGGACAAGCACCTTGAGACTTGGGTGAAAGCATCCGGTATTCTTGGTGGACCCAAAAACGCCTCACCAACCGTAATCTCTCCTAAGCAATACAAGAGAAGGTTCCGGAAAGCCATGACAACTTATTTTTTGATGGTTCCGGATCAATGGTCGCCTCCTACAATCGTTCCTAGCAAGTCTCAGACCGAGCTGTCTGAAGATAACTCACAGGCTGCATATAATAAGCATGATGTCTGCTGAGTTAAACCTGTATAATTTCAGTTCTTTCTTCCCTTCTCTTTTTGGTATATTAATTTTACCATATTATTCTATTCTTTTGTATGCTAGTCTTTTTTTTTTAATTCTCTTTAGGAGAATTTTTTTAATTTGTTTGTCAGGAAAATTTCAAATCCCCCTGTCTAGATATTAAACCCCTCCTCATTTTTCTTTCAACACCATTTAAGCTTACCCTGTTTTCTCCCATGTATGTGTATTATGGGTTGGAATATATATAAATTCAATTTGTATAAAAATAGAATTCTCAGCTACTCAGTCTGCATTTTTCTTTTTCTTTTTCTCTTGCTCTGTTTTTCCCATGCTTGTATGACTGTTTATGGGTTGTAATACATAGATGCAATTTGTATAATATGGGCTTCCTAGCTGTTACAATTCTTCTGGAAATTTCATTCCTTTAAGTTCTTCGATTTATTTAATGTTATACATTGATCATGCATATTAAATCGTTGGGTAGTATAGTCGTTTACACACACAATTAAAACTATCAAATATTTTTTTAATCGATATGAAACAACAATTATTTTAAACCGAAAGAAGTATACATTAATCTTTGAGATAATTACAAAGCTAATCCTGAGGTTTAAACCTAATTTGTTGACTTGATTACAATCAAGATCCTCGTTCCCTGCAATCTCTGTCAGCTATGTTGAATTCTTTCTCATCAGACACATGAAACCAACATCTCTGTAAAAGGTCTATTATCTCAATATCTCTGCAATCACAATTATATACTTCCACTTGTCAGGGGTAAATTCATTTTATCATACTTGTGCATAAACTAATTAAAATCAAGCTCGATTCAATGTATAGTTCCAAGTAAGTCAACTCTTTTAAAATTGTTAATTTAAGTGCAATTTTAATCAATTTGTAATATGAGTATACAAATTAGGTAAATATGGTATGACGTGGAAGTGGAGTAGTGGAGTTTAAACTAATTTGAGTTTTTTCAAGACTGTGTAATAAGACACTTACCTCACAAATTAACCAAAATCACGTCCAATTGAAGAAAAAAACATTGATTAATTTTTTTTTTATTGATCAGAATAATTAAATATCGACGAAGTAAGGCCATCTTTCAAGTTAGACTTCCGATTTATGTGATTTTGTGTTTCATTTTATTAGAACAAAATAAATAAATATAATCTATTTTGTATTAATACTGTAATGAAGACAAAGTTGGTACCTTGAATTACACGTAAATCTTGAAATTTGTTGGTGAAAACGAGGACACTCATCGTCATATCCTTCACAAACTATCTCTCCATTTTCATCTTTGTAGCAAAATATTCCAGTTGATGTATCTTCGAAAACCTGTAATAGATCATCACAGAAAATAAGAATAAAGATTTGATAAAAAAAAAAAAAAAACATTAAACAGTGATTTATTAAAAAAATGGAGAATCGAATCAACTCCACCTTGTTGATCTTGTGATCAAATGATTCGATCTGAAGATGGATTGAAACAGGATTATTCTTAGCACACATCATTAACCTACTCTTTCTGGGCCCTTTGTAAGAATCTTGACTTAGAGTTAGAATAGAAGATGAACAAAGAGAGAACAACCTTGTTGTTGTAGCCATGAATCATCAATGTTTTTAGAGAGAGAGAGAGAGAGAGAGAGAGGATGTTTCCAACCTTTTTTTAAGTGTGGGAATTTAATTGAGAGAATAATAGAGCAACTTAGAATTGTATATATAGAGAAATGATTGATTTGAGGTTGGAGTTGTTGTCTTTTATGTTTAAAACAAATTATTAATTAAATTAGGAAATGAAAAGAAACAATATTTTTTTGGGGGGGGGGGGGGTGTCTAATCAATGTGCATTATCTATGGGTAAATTTATGAATAATACAAGTTTGGTGGGCTCTACATTAGCTTATCTTCAAAATGTTAATGAAAAATGACTCATCTTTGTAGGTTGTAGACATGATGCATTTGATGAATTCTTCATTATAAAGTCAAGCATCTTTGTCTATATATATGTAAGTAATATATAATCACAAAATAAAAATAAAAATGTGACTTTAGAAGCAAGACTTTTGCATTAGTATAATATGCTTTGCTAATTTGCTAGCTAATAGTTTCAAAATTGATGAAAGTGTTAATTATACTCAATTGATGCAACGTTGGTTTTCTTCTATCAATTTATTCGGGATATCACACTTAGTAGGTTGGAATAAATGCATTTGGATGATCCTTTAAATACTTTTAATAATTTATCAAATTTTTAAAGAACAGAAAAAAAAAAATTTAAATGCTATTCAATCATCGTACACAACATAAATTATTTTTCATTATGCCATTAAATCTTTGATATATTAGCTTTTGGTTAAGGGGTTGTTTTTCTTTTGCTAAAAATGAGGTTTTTTTTTTTTGGGCTTTCTTTTAAGTGAAGAGGTTGCAAGACAAAGATTCAGAAGCATTTTTTTAGTGTTTATTAATATAATATTTTCTGTTTGTTTGAAGGATTAGGTAATCTGTCAACATTAATGGTATCCACAAATATATATATATATATATATATATATATATATATATATATTTACATATACATAAAATATTTTCCTTAAATTTAAATTGTGTGATATTTTATTTATTTATTATTTATTTTGAAGTCATATAATTGTGTGGGAACTTAGTATACCAATTATTAATCCACTCGAAGATACATGAATAATGATGGAACCCACAGACACAGGGGTGTGTTTTTATTATGTAATTGTTATATTTATATATTATATATACATATATGAAATTGGTTTGTTAAATAGTAGTTTTTTTGCTGTCAATGGGCACTGATTGAGATTTAAAGCTAATTATTGTATAAGACCAAAAAAGTAAACTTATGTCACATGATTGAAGTCAATCACTAGATAATTAGTAATAAATTATTTTATTTCTTGGTAAATTTTATTTTATCTAGGTTCCATTATTGGTGCCCCGGTTAAACAAGATGCCATCAATGTTATTAAATGCAATAATCACTACCTATTTTTCGGCAAATAATTACTATCTAATCATTCGTTTTCAATGTTTCTGATAAAAGTTGTGACTACTTGTAATGAAGCTACCTAATATGAAAAAACATTATAAAAGCAAAATTCAAAGGAATAGATTTTTTTTTTTGGTGATAAATAATGATAAATAAGTTAAAATAAATTTTATTTTGCAAAACAACAAATGAATTATATATATATATAAATTAATTATAAATGTTAATTTCCCCAAAATAAACCATGAATGCTATTTACCTAAAAAATAATAAATGTCATTCTCACAACTATATAATACTATCTTCGTTCCAAAATAAATGTCGTTTGAGTAAAAGAAATTTATCCCAAAATAAATTTTATTTTAGAATTTCAAAAAAATATTTATCAATAATCTACAAAAATACGCTCATTTACTCTACCAAATTAAATAGTATTGTTAAGAGAATTTTTTTTATATTAATTATATTTAAATAGAGACAGATCAATCTTTATATCATCGTCTAAAACGTCTAAAACAACATTTTGAAAGAGAAAAAAATAGACAATACTTGGAAAGTGATTATTTAATTATTTGGCCATGCCTTCAATTGTCAACCTATAATCAATATAATATTAATTAATTGATGGGTAGATCTATCAATGACAATCAGTAATTTACTTTTACAAGCAATGACGCTAATAGCATTTATTTTATTATTATGTAAATATTACTAAGAAAAATATAGCTTTTGACAACCACAAACGGTGCATTTTATTATTACCGAAATCATTGTATGATGAGCCAATTCATTTGAGATTAATTAAAGAATATTGAGAAAATTGAGAGGAGTAGTGTAATTAAATTATTTGTTTATATTATCCACTTAGTAGTCACTTTCGATTAGTATTTAAAATTGAATTGATGCATAAATCATCATAATAGGTCGAATGGATTCTTTAGCTTATCACCTTTTTATTTTTTTATTTTTTTAACCTTAAGGATCTATATTATCTTGTTATGTGAGAATCATTAATATTTTAAATTTTAAATCAAACATTATGAAAAACAAAACATCGAATTTCATAGGCAGAGATATAGATAGATATTGGGCCGAAGCTCATTCATCTGGAGCACAACATTACTGGGCTTTAAGCCATTAAAAGCCCAATTCCAAAGGTTTGACCGGCCAATAATGGGCCTCCGACTGTATTAAACCATGGACTTTACATATTTCTCTTACATAAATAATTACTCTTGTCATTGCCCAAAAAATCTAATTTAATTATTTCAAAAAAATAAATCCAATCCCATTTCAATTATATATATATATATACACATAATTACATATACTTATACAAAGTGTATTATAAACTAGAAATATAATAGTAATAATCACTATTATTATTTCTTATCTAACATATCAAAACCAATTCTTTCAAAATAGAACTTGGACCAAACTAATGAACTATATCGCATACTAAAGTTTTAAATTATTTTGATTTTTTTTTTAAAATTATTAAATAATCAATTTGATTCCATATGTTATGGTATGCTTCTAAATTCTAGCATGAAACCAAGCAAGCCAAGAAAATGTTTGGCACTAGTGTAACAAAGACAATAGAAAAGCCAAAATACTAGAAAATGAAATCTCAACATTATCTTAAAACTAGAAAACACAAGAAGAAGCTTCGCACTGTTCCTAGTATAAAATTATAGACTCTCTCTCCTTCTTTTTCTTCCCTAGAAATTCTTGTGACGTTATTTGCTTTCTCAACTCCCAAAGCCAAATAAATTATTAAATTCATCATGATAACATAGATAAAAAGGTGGTCTTTTAGATATTATACATTGGATTAACATGAGGATAATACCAAAATTCTCCCAACTATTGGGTCATCAAGATTTCAACCCAAATCAAATTTTATTAATTTATGACACTTAAAATTACTTCACATCATATAGTTAGTAATTTCATTGGGTTTTTCGAAAATTAGGAAACATTGTTACAAGAACAAATTTAGTATATAAAGTTTGAATAGTAAAATAATTGAAGCAAAAAGCAAAAATCTTTCACACTTAAGGCAAAATCTTTTATTCTAACCTAGAATCCAAACACCCCTATTTGTAGATATAGTAGGACTAAACACTAGAGTTGTATGATTTTGGGGGGGAGAGCTTTGGTCTGAACAACTTTTGTCATATTTTGCATGTTAGTCATTGTTCAACAGTATTTTACCCCATAGTTGCTTCTTCTCACTCCCCATTTTTTCCCTATTTCACCTAAATTTTTCCACAGATTGAAGTAAACTCTATGGTTTTTTCTTGTAGCAAGCAGTGTGTATTATTATCAGCCATGATTTCACACCATTAAAACGAGCTCAAATTTTCTCTGCTATGGATCTCAGTAGCAACAAGTTCTTAGAATCTTCAACCTTGTTTTCCTCTCAAAAGGTGAGTGATGATATTCATCTAGTTATTATTTTCTTGGTTTTTTTTTGTGCTCTCTACATGTTTGTGAAAATGCAACATTGAATTTTGGTGTTTGTGATTAGGGAGCAACATTGGAGGTCAATAATGGGTTGTGCAATGGAAGTATAAAGAACCCTTTTTTGGATTCCTTTTCTGACCCTCTATGCAAGCTGAATCTCAAAGAAACCTCAGAGTTTGTCAAGGCACTTCCAGGGGCAAATAATGGTGGAGAGGGCAGGGGCTTTTCTGAGATTTTAGCACAGAGAGGTTGTGATAATGGTGTGAGCTCAGTTACTGGGAGAAATGTGGAGGCTCCTCCAACTCCTGGAAGGCCTATTTTCAGCTTTAGCAATGCAAGTTTTTCAAGAAAAAGTTTTCCTTCAAAATGGGATGATGCTGAGAAATGGCTTGTTGGTGGGAGTTCTTGCCATGATTCTCCTGCAAATAATCATGGCTTGTTGCCTTCAAGAATGTTCAACAGGCAATGCAGTGGGTACAAGCCAAAGATTGGTGAAATCTTTGCAGAAAAATCAAGGATTACAGAGGAGAAGGTGTCAAAAGTAATTTCATCTTTTCAGGGGCAGTCCCTTGTATTGGACCATCATAACTCAGCTAGAGCTGTCAACGGAGTTGCACTTTCTGCTACAGAAAGTGTACTTCTAAAAGGTTAAAAAACTTCTCTCAAGACTTTTTTTTTTTTACGCTTAAAAGCCTTCTGATAGTTACAGTATTTAGCCATGGCCCATGTGGAGAAAAAAAAAAAGGGTTTCTTGAAAGTGAAATGCATCATGTTGATAATGAAATTTAAAAAAGGAATTTAAAATTATCCCATAAAGATGTTGCAAATTGATGTTTCAAGATTCAACTTTATTACAATTATGCATAGTCCAAAGGTGGAACAATTGATTGATCTGTTTAGTCAATGCAGATAAATTTGCAAATGAGTTGAATCCCATTAGTACTAAGTTTGGTTGCTCAGAGCCAATGCAAGAAGGATTTCTATTTGGAAACACTATCAAGAAGTCAGTGAATGAAGCTACTACAGAGATTGTGCAAGAAGTGAAACATAGAGACATTGGCACAGAAATGACCCCTCTAGGCAGCTCCACCACTTCAAGATGCCCGACCCCGTTCAAAAGCACGTCACCTGCCCGCCACAACACACCCGCTGACCGGTCCGGTCCATTGGCCTCGACCAGCACAGACACTATTGACATATCACAATTGCAGGAGTGCCACTTAGCAAAGCTAAGTTTTGGGGGACAGTATGATTCCGTGACTTCGAATTGGAGTTCGAGAGAAGAGGAGGAGGAGGATGTTTCTAAGAGTTTGAGGCACTTTGAGATGAGTAGTGAATTCCGGAAAAGTGTTTCCGAGTCAAGAACGACTTCTGGATGGGAAGAAGAGGAGAAAACTAAGAGCTGTCTCAGGTAGAATGACAAATCCACTTGTTTACTTATTCTTGAAAGAATGGGGCATTGATCTTAGGTTCAATTTTAGGTACCAAAGAGAAGAGGCTAAGATTCAAGCTTGGGTGAACCTCCAAAGTGCAAAAGCTGAAGCTGAATCAAGAAAACTTGAGGTACTAAGTAAATTGCTAATTACTCTTCACATGTAGTAGAAACAAAGGCTTTTCATGCATTGTAACTACATTAAAGGTGTAATTGCTTTTAATTCTTATGTTATAGATTGAAATTCGAAAGGGTAAGAAGGGCTTGATATTAACAAGTGAGTTATTTATAGTGCCTCGGACTATATTAAGGCTTAGGGATATGAGGTTCACCCCGGACAAACCTTTTGGATCGGTTGGCGACCCATATAGAAAACATGCAGATTACTTTATCAATCCCCTTCAACTTGTTTCAATATTTCAAGAAAAGCTTGATTTTGTTGACCAATTATGCAGATTTTTGGAGGCTTATCTTTGGCTTCATGCACATTGAGCCACCCGCTAGGCAACGACACCCTTTACTCCCCGTGCTAATCTAGATATATTTGTCACATAAATTAATATGGTCATAGTTTAGAAGTAAGAAGAAAGCAAGAAACTGTCAGCAGATTATATATCATAATATTTATTGCAAGACAACTAACATTGGAATCTTGAATCTCATGTGCAATGCTTCTTTGTTTACAGAATTCTATGCACTTTGTAAAGTCTCCACTTCTCTCACACAGTAGAGTGTAAATCTTCATATATAAAAGCATATTGCTATCCATGTTAAAAAAAAATACTATCGTTGTGAAGATAGATCAAAAGGGATGCAATTCCTGAATGAAATGCCTAATGGATATTGTCTAGTTCTTTGGGGACAAGGATTCAAGATCTTGTAAAAATACAAAAAACAACAAAGAACATTGTATAGGGATCACACATTTTTCCCATTTGACCAATTATATTATCTTAGCTAATGAAACGTAATATGGATGCCATTATCAGGTGAAAATACAGAAGATGAGGGCAAACTTGGAAGAGAAGCTAATGAAGAGGATGGCAGACGTGCATCGTAAAGCTGAAGAATGGAGAGCAACAGCTCAGTTTCAGCATTCAGAACAAGTTCGAAAAGTCGGTATGCAAGCACAGAAGGTGATGAATAGGAGGAACAACACACATTGCTCAGGGTACAACTCATGTGGTTGCTTCCCTTGTAATAATCATCTTATGTAAGAAGAATGGATTGAAACTCTAAAGAGGATATTTTGGCATTGAGGATTTTTAGTTCAATGAGTTCTTCATTTTTCTATGAATAATATATATTTACAAAAACAGTGTTAGTAGGGTATAAACGAGTCGAGTTTGATGAAGATATCGGTGTTTAAGTAATTTTATCGAGCTTGAATGAGTTTTTATTAAATACAAATGAAAGATAATGCTATAATAGGTTAGATTTGTAGATGACCTTATAGATTTCTTGTTTGAAGTTTGGGGTGAAATGTGACAGAAATTTTACTCTATTCAGATTACAAAGCTTACAAAAAAATTTATTTTGCAGTCATCATAATATACACTACTATACTCTATATCAAAAATTTGGACTTTACTAATTGGTCTGAAAGTTCTTTTCACCTTTAATAATGAAAAGGCTGCATTTCCCTGCACTCATGTAGTTCCTCTCTCTCTCTCTCTCTCTCTCTATATATATATATATATATATATATATATATATATATATATATATATATATAAAGTTTATACAGTTCTTTTATATTGACAGTGTAGATTTTGCTATATTTGTTGTTCAATCTTACTAGTATAAATTTTGTGAAAATATTTCTAGATATACATGAATATAGTTCGAAACATAATGAAACATCAAAATGCTCAAACACAAATATCAAAATATTTCTTCTAAAAAAGTTATTCATTCCAAAATTTGGGTCTTCTTAAAAAATGATCATTTTCTTTAATTGGTAGCCCAATTTTAAGTAGGCTTATTTCATATATTTAAATGGGCCGAAGCCCATTGTTCCTTTGACCCCATTCGTAAATACATTTTGGGCCTTTCTTAATCAGCTCCGAAAAGAATATAACGGGCTTTGGTGTTCAGCCCAAATCCCAGTGACCCATTTGGGTCCATTTTCTTGCTTGACAAGAAGCAAAAGCAGCAGAAATATAAAAGTAAAAATTTCAAAGGAAATTTGCTCTCTTCAGCTCTCTTTGTTCTTCAATCTTCATTGGTGAATTAAGGTAAATTGAACTCAGATCCGTTTCAGGTTTCACTTCTGTATTCTCTTTTTTCTGCTCCAATCGCGGTTGATTTTGAAGTATTATTCATTAGAAGTGTGTGATTTTGCTTTAATCGTAACTTAACTCTTGATTTAATCTAGCGCAGGAAATTATAGTTTACGGGATTGAAAATGTTCCTCACAAGGTAAATTATTTCGAGATTTTCTGGTCAAAATCTGGGGTTTCTCTGAGGTTTTTGTTTTCGTGCGTTATTCTTTTATTTTTTGATTAGTGATTTTCTTTTTTGAAGGACTGAGTATGATAGGGGAGTGAATACTTTCTCTCCAGAAGGCCGGTTGTTTCAAGTAGAATATGCAATTGAGGCAATCAAGGTTATGATTATGCCGATTTGCATATGGATAATTGTTTTTAGTTATTTGTTTTGTGATTTTTTTTGTTTTATTGAATTAAAAAGAAAGTTTTTTTTTTTTTTTTTTGTTTCTGGTGTAGTTGGGTTCAACTGCAATTGGGATAAAGACTAAGGAGGGAGTGGTTCTTGCTGTTGAGAAGCGCATTACGTCACCACTTTTGGTATTTTTATCATCTTTAACTTTTGGTGGGTTTTTTGATGAATTTAAGCATCTGTTTCAGCTCAAGGCCTGATCTCATGTCTTAGTTTTGTTTCATGGAACAGTGGCTTTGAGCTTATTTCGACGGTAGAGTATTTTCCTATGGATTATGTGGATGCAGTTAAGGGCATGCTCAAAAGGGGCTTTTTTTTTTTGCGGAAAGATGTGAATAAAATCTGTTAAATCTCGTTTCTAGCTTGTGATGATGGAATCTTATTAAATCAAGTTTTGCTATATTGTTGGTATATGATAATATTATAATGGAATGTTCTGGCTGAAGCTCTCTTCCATCATTTGATCTTGCTGCTACATTCTTTATCCATTTCCTTGCTCAAAACAGAGCAATAAAGTGTTTTCATATGAGGTTGATGTTCATATACTATCTTGATTGTTTTAGTAAATATCTTATTTAAATGCTCTCAGGAGCCTAGTAGTGTGGAGAAAATTATGGAAATTGATGATCATATAGGGTGTGCCATGAGCGGGTTAATTGCTGATGCCCGCACACTGGTTGAACATGCACGAGTTGAAACTCAGGTACGTTTTCATTTATAGTCCTTTTCATCTTCCATGGTCCATCTGAATTTGGTTTCTTAGTTGCTGAAGTGAATCCTTTGCATTGTCTAGAATCATAGGTTCTCATATGGTGAGCCCATGACTGTTGAGTCTACTACTCAAGCTCTCTGTGATCTTGCCCTGCGATTTGGTGAAGGAGATGAAGAATCAATGGTTAACCTCTTTTTACCTTCTTATAGATATGTTTGCATGTGAAGAATCAGTTGCCATTTGTGTTACCCCATGACCATTTATTTGTTTCTGTTGTTTCTCTTGGTTATCAGCTATGTTTAGCGAGAGAATTATATATCCTTGAATGTGTTTGTTTATCAAGGTTATCTTCCTATAGTTGGTTAAATGCTTTGATGGTGCATTACTTTCTATACTTATAATCTCTTGCATTACAGACTTCCAGTTGTGCCATTTGAGTCTTTTAGAGCCTCTTCTTTCAAGTTTGTATTACCTCATGCATAGAATGCTATTTGAAGTTTTTTTTTGATCGACAAAATAAAATGAGATTTTTATTAAATATAGGAGTACAAGACGTACTCTATCCCATCAAGATGTACATTAATACATCATGTTTAGAGCAATATTATTTATGCCTCATTGGATGCTAGTTTCAATATAAGTTCCTCAGATATGAGGTCTAGGAAGTCTACACATGAATTCCTTTTTTTTTTGAATACTGTAATTCATTTTATAATTTGAGTTGCAGGGTATGTGCAGTCGCTCATGTGTACCATATTTGAGTGTGCATTCATATACTATACATGTACTTTACACACATTTCATTCTGTTTGTTTGTGTCTATTCACAACCCACATTCCTTACTACGCAGTAAGTATGTGAAATTTTTGTACCTACACAGATCAGACTTTGAACAATTCCTTTTTCTATGCAGTCGAGACCTTTTGGTGTATCTCTTCTCATCGCTGGTCATGATGAAAATGGTCCCAGCTTGTAAGTATTTCTTCTGTTTTAATTAGGTATGCTAGTTAGTCACACTGAGTTCATGTCAGGTTAACTGTATTACAATTTACAATTACCAAATTGTGCAATCAGGTTATCGGATTTAACTTTTAGCCTGCATTATGCATGTGATAAAACACAACTACAGAGCTTCCTAATTGCCGAAATAATCTGTAAAAAGACACTCCATGCTTCCAAATTCAGGCTGACAAGAGCAATTTAAGATGAGCTGTTATCTGGAAAAGAAAATTACACTTCTTTCTGAATGCTGAAAACACCACCCTTTATAGAAGTTTCGCCATTCCATGCATGGTAAAATTGTGATGAAAATATATGCAAAGCAAAATGCAATTATGATCAATAACCTGTCAAATAGCTATAGTTGTCAATGCTTAGCCTACCTATGAATTCTAGTTGGCCATCAGAACAGCTAATTCTTGCTGCCTCCGTTACAGTGACAACTTACGTTCACCATGTCATGTGCAGGTACTACACCGATCCCTCGGGCACTTTCTGGCAATGCAATGCAAAAGCCATTGGGTCAGGTTCTGAAGGTGCTGACAGCTCTTTACAGGAGCAGTACAACAAGGTACCGGGTTTTCTTATTTATTAAATTTATCCTGTTATATTGGTCACTCATTGAACTGCATAATTACATCTTCTAACCACTCGTCATTATGGCTCCAGATATTCAATTAGATTAACGTTTTTATTGCATGTTTGCAGGAACTGACTCTCAAAGAAGCCGAGACCATCGCACTTTCCATCCTAAAGCAAGTTATGGAGGAGAAGGTACTTGCCTTCCATGGTTTTATCTCTATAACGTTTAATTTATAATTTTTTTCTTACAAAGTCCAACTGCATAATTGCCACGTTTGATATCAGGTGACAGCCAACAATGTTGACATTGCAAAGGTATCACCATCATACCATCTTTACTCCCCGTCTGAGGTTGAAGAAGTTATCAGTCGCCTATGATAAGAATTGCTTTGTTTCGTTTGAAATCTTCCCTGAGATTTGCATTCCCATTATTCCCATGTTTTGTACTGCTACTCATGGTTCTCCAATATCAGATTTAACATAAGAACTATTGTTTTCAAGTATGTTAACCTTCTTTATCGATTAAATGAAGAAACTTTCTTGTGTTGTTGAACCTACATTAGTTTCCAGTATTGCATTTTTACAAATAGGTGTCTACAATATCGTTTATTTGTATATACATAAAAGTTTGTATGTTTGTGGAAGATAATATAATGCACTTAATTTGAACCCAGAGTGGTCTAAGGATAAACCGAAGATTGTGGAATTAAATAGTAAAATCTCTTTATACTAAAACGTTTAATTTTTTTAATTAAATGATTTATGTATAATTTATTAATTTATAGAATGAATGTATATAAATGTTAAAACATTTAGGGTTGTAAATATGATCATATTTTACTCGAGAAAATCATAATTAGAAATCTCTAAATTAAGAAATTGCGACAAAATATAATAAAGCTATTTTATTTTCTTTTGTTAATAAAATCAAGGTATGTAATCAATATTTGTAATTTCAATATATCATTATTAATCGACTTATGTTTTCAATATGACCTATATCTATATGTAGTTATTATAAAGATTCTTCAAATAAGCATCTATGGATTATTGCCAAAATATCCATAGAAAATTCTAATGGAATAAAACCAAATGTATGATTTTGCATTATTATAAGTGTGACAACGAACCAGGTTCAGTTAACATTAATACCATTTGTAAAAACAAATAAAGGGTCTAAACTAAACCAATGCTCAAACAATTGAGCCAAGAAAATCTTGATGAAACCATAGATTCCACATCGAAATTATAAAGGTAAAACTTGAGTAGAGTGAATGGTTCAAAGTTCATTTGATTGCATACATTAACAACCTTGAAAGCCGATTTGGAAAATAACGTAACTATGTGATTTGCAGAGCCCTCAGTCGCGGTATTCATCCATGAATCCTTTGTGAAACTCAGTGAAGCGGGTAACGATGGCTGGTATTCTATCCTCTTGAGGCAATATCGTGCACCTAAAATGCCAAGTTCCCGAAACCTACCAGAAGAAAATGGTATCTCAGATAACAATCATCAGTAGAACTTACATTGACAAGAAAAAACGATGAAAACTAACGAAATTGATAAGATTATACTGTGAAAGTTGTCCAAATGAAGTGTTAACTTGAACTAAATGAAGTGCTATTCCAATTATATTTCATACTTCCAATTTATTATTGATTCTAAGATTGTGTTGGTGGTCATTACCTGTCCGAATCCAGAACCAGGGACAACTACTATTCCGGTGGCATTAAGGAGGCGACGAGCATAAAACGCGTCTGGGGCTGAATTAACAGCTTTAGCTGCTTCTATTGCTTTGTTGGGCAAGTGAATGCGAGGGAACAGATACATAGCTCCTTCGGCTCTATTGCAGGTTATTCCTTCAAGACCATTAAATGCATCTTCAAGAGTCTGCAGATCAAGAAACAGTAAGTGAAGTTTGAACAGAGCCGAAGAGCACAAAATTCATGTGCAAGGAAAGAGCTGCTTAAAATAAAAGTCTTATAATGCATATACATGCTTGATAGTTGATATCACCATGAATAATTTGGCTATATGAGATATGAAGCCTTTTCGTTTTTCCATTGTTTTTACTGTTATTTCATTTTTCCCCCCTCTTAGGAGGATGGGATTCTTAAAGAAAAGATTGTGACCCTCAAGTCAAAGGCTAACCTTGGCTCGCCTTGCTAGGGAGGATAAGATTGCATCCTTCTCTGCATAATAAGACTCGTAGGATTCATCTCCCACCTGCACACATAAAACAAGAACTTCTAAATTCAGGAAACACAGACTACAAGTGTCTGAAATTGGATGGTGTATATACGTTTTCATGGGATAGAATTATAATAGATCTCATTAATACAAGAGAGATGGGGGGTCTGGTTTGTGTGTGAGCTTCAATAACAAATACCATGAATAATAAAGCATACTTCAAAAAATTCACATAAATGTATTTCTGATGAGATTCAATCTCAAATCTGCTCAATCAGCTTTATCTACTCATTTAACAGAAGGGGGATTAAGTTTCTTATCATTGATTATTGTTTCTTTCTTTTATTCTCTCTCCGTTTTCATCATGGGTATATATTACTTGGAAAACAGAATAACTAACCTTCGGAGGGTTCATAACAAGGCTTGCAAGAATCTGACCAGATATGTTAGAACAAAGGTTCACTGATGATACTTTGTATATTTGCTCCCTTATCTCAGGAGCAAAACCAGTAACTTCCATGTAACCTCCTCTTTTTCCACATTCCCCATAGTAACCTGGGATCAGTTCGGAAACATAAATTTGTCTACTTCAAAAAAGTTCATTTATAATTATAACAATACATGAATTAGGACCCGTTTGCTGCACCTTTCGACACGGACTGGAAAGATACCAAGGAAATATCTTTCTCCCCGTAACCCATAGATCGAGCAACTTTCTTAAACGAGTGGAACTGTTTGTCAGGCACATAAATATTCTCCTGGTATACCTGCAGAGGATCGGCCAATAATTCGACGTATAAGAGATAAGAAACAATACAATGAAAATCAGGAGCAAAGTAAAAGGCATTCTGGGAATAAGGAATCTAGACACCTCATCGGCCAAAAGAACAAGCCCTTCTTGCTTGCAAAAGTCCACAATTTGCTGTTGGTTATTCTCAGCCAGAACCTTTAGAAGAAGCATTAAATATTAAAGTTATCAGAATTTGATTAACTTGAACATATATTTCAGATTTCATAAGCACAATATGAGATTCAATGAATTATTACCTGCCCAGTAGGATTGCCAGGATTTATGACCACTAAGGCCCGGACATTAACACCCTTTGATTTGGCAGCATCCAACTGAGTTTTAAGTTCAGACATCCCCAAACCCCATCCTGTTGCTTCATCCAGATAGTAAGGAACCTGGAGAAAAAAAAATACAACGATACAAGATATTGACTGATTTTCGCATCACTCTTCGACATGAATTAACAAAAGAGACTGATATAAATCATACGAGAGTGCCTCCATGGAGGGCAATTGAAGCAGAATAAAGAGGGTACTGTGGGATCGGACATAGAATGCCATCGTTCTTTGATCCTATCAATAGCTGCATCATCATATGAACCTGCAAAAAGAATCCAGAGATGTTAAAGGATACCAGGATTTGCTCTAGCTGTTTAGTTTCCTAAAAATTGTTATAATCATATATACCGCAGGGCTTGCACCATCTGTCAAGAAAATATCATTTGGATCAGCTGGGAATCCATCGCGAGCTTCAATACCAGCACAAATGGCATCACGCAGCCCTTTGATACCCTGATTTTATATCGAGCAACAGGGTACCATTGAGATATAAGAAGAGGCTTTAAAACTTCTCATGATTAAGGTTCAAAAAGAGTTTATTATCACCTGACTGTGACTATAAGCACCTGTTGCTCTTCCAGGAATTTGATCTAAAATCTGAAAAGCCCGTTCGATGGAATCGGCACTAGAAATTCACCAGTGGACTTATTAAAAACAAAGATTGGAACAATGGGGTATAATTAATTACTTATAATCCAGTCATGCTGTGGAGGATGATCATTTGTATATTCATTATCCATAAAAGTAATAAAAATAGCAAATGGTTAAATACTTCGTCAAATTTAAAGGGTCAAAATCCTGGCAATAAATGTACATTTTGTCAGGTTTATCTTCACTATAACTCAACAAAATAATTTTGGTCTTCAATATATACTAGTTATAAAATCTTCTAACTCTACCTAAATAGACCTTGTGTCTCAGCTTTATCCAATATAGCAGGATGATCACATAAAGCAAGGACCTGAAATTAGAACTGAAGATGTTAGAAGCATAATTCATGAAAGATTTTTCAAGCTCGATGTACCATTGCATAATACGCACCTCTCTGAAAAAGGTGATTGGCTGCTGCCCAAGTGATTGAGGATTTCCGATATTGCAGTACAGTATCTGCCGAAACAAGAAGCAATATGAACTCCAGCACAATTCTCTTTTGGCAACCCAATTCCATATACGGAAACCAAGTAAAGAAAAAACATAAACACACAGTTTAAACTTTAAATCCCTTTTGAATTGCTAAACAAGTGGGTGCTTATGAGCAAATTCCTGGAAGTACACAGTTCAAAATGACTACACCTCTCTAATAGGAAACTATAGTGACAAACTTTTGATCAAAAGCAGACACTATTACTAGTTTCTTGAGATTGCAAATGACTGCAAAAAAAAAAAATCCCAGAGTTCATAACCACCAAATTGAGCTTCTATAAGAACTAAACGCAGGTCACACGTTCTAACTCTTAATGCATTTGTGATTACAAATTGTGCTAATTTGGCTCTATCATTTGAGTTCTGATCTTCACTTTTCTAAGCATTCCATACTTTTCTTAGCATACTTCTAAATTAAACAACTGAGTTGCAATAAAGTGGTCATCTTCTCAAGGTAGGATAGTTACCTCATCAAAAGGGTGGGATTCTGGGTTAACCTTCATATCTTCTTGTAATTTCTGTAGAAATAAGACATGTTAAATAAGATCCCAGTATAATTAATAAATACACAGGCTTCCACAGAAAAAATACCAATGACGCATAGCAACTAGAAAATGTAAAACCAATTACCTGAGCAAGGTTCACGATTTCACCACGAACAGCATACTCGCACTCCAGAACCTGGTAAACAAGTTAAATTATTAATATAAGATTTCTTATCCCTCATAATAGTTTAAAATGTAATTAAATGCTGAAACCTACAAACAACACCATGAAATTAAGGAACAAAACAGTAATGTGATATAAATTAAAATAAAATTACATTACTACAAATGATAAAGAAAATATCTATCCAGCTTTAAATC
Source organism: Scutellaria barbata (assembly GCA_028654395.1). Lineage (NCBI taxonomy): Eukaryota > Viridiplantae > Streptophyta > Magnoliopsida > Lamiales > Lamiaceae > Scutellaria > Scutellaria barbata. The sequence continues at coordinate 465,620 of CM053645.1, read as the reverse complement.
CACTTAAAATGAAGCAACCAAATGAATACTGAATATAAATATCCATTCTTGAGGTCAAACCAGAAAGAAATGACCGAAGAAAAGAGAAATGAAAAGACACTGCAATATGTAAAAGATGGCTCATTTTATAGACATTATAAAATACACAAAAAACCATAAAGTGGTGATCAAGCCAACTGAAAAGCTCAATAAAACAGGCGAAAAGAACAAATTCAAATTCAGGAACACATTCTCAGAGAACAATATTCAGAAGCCACGATCAAGACATGCAAACAAAGCAATGATCAATCTCAAATTGGGTCAAAATCCTAAATAAACCACCAAAACCAAACAAAACACCGCAAACCACCAAAAAAGTTTGAATTAGAAGCAAATCACCTTTGGATTGATCGAATCGATCTTAACAGGGGTGGAAGAGTAATCGGAGGCCATTGAATCAGAAGAATTAGACGGAGTAGGAGTGGCGGCGGTGGAGAATAAACGGAGGAGAAACGCCGCAGATAAACGAGGCGGAGATTTCTGTAAATGGGAAGAAGAAGAAGAAGAAGAATTAAGTGAAACGGTGGGAAGCTGCAAACAGGAAGTGACAACTTTTCTGTGTGCTGTCAAATTTCTATATTTCTCAGCTGCGAATTTCCGCATTGTGGATTTATACAAAAGAAGAGAGAGAGAGAGAGAGAGAGTTTCTTGGACGAGTCCGATTAATATTGCAGAAAGAGAAAAAGAATTTCGATTTTTAGATTTGAGTTGGCTTCCGTTGACCAAAATTAGAGAGAGGATCCAAGGTGACCCAGATGTGGGCCCGAACTTATCTCGGATTTATGATTTAATGTAAAAATAAAAAAGGATTCTAGAGACATGATGCTTCATATTTATCTGTTACAAAAATTATTCTCCAAGTTTATTTATTTCTCGTTTTGTAGGATTCTTCTGTCACAAGTAGTATTTTACTTACTATAATAGAAATATAAAATAAAATATCCTTCAAAAATGTAAAATATGAGTATATAGTAATGTATGTATATTGTAATGGAAAATACAATAAGTAGACATTTTTAGAAGTATTTGGTAATTATAACAAAAATAGTATGAATTTATCAGTTATTTTTTTTAAAGTAAGAAGATTTTAACTTATTTTTATATATTTATTTAAATTTGATCACTTTAATTGTAAGATTTATGTGGTAACAATTCAAAAGTGTAGTTTCATGTTTTTATCTAAAACGAGTAATAACTAGTTTTTCTTATTAAGATTCGATATTTTCTATATTTTTGAGATTTCTAAAATAAATATTACATTCTTGATTCATTTATTCATATTCAATTTGATATTTTCACACAAATTATTAATTTTATAACTTCTTTATTTAAAAAGTCATGCAAAAAAGACCCAAAACAACCGTAGTTTCTTTAATCACACTAAAAATTCAAAAATAGAAAACAAATTAATTTTACAATTGAAAGGTTAGAGAAAATTACAAAGTATACTAAGTTGAATCAAAGGCCACATTTGATGAAGGCAACCAAGATGGGCCCTGAATAAACGAGTCTACATTATACTTAGAGGCCTGGTCTATAGTAAGTTTGGGCCTAAACCCGGCCCAACTAACCCGACCAGCTACACTGGATCCAGGCCCAGTATTCTGATGCTCAGCATAAAAGATTGTTTTTGGTGGGTCCACACCTGTAACCCAAGAAATCCAGCCCAATGGGTTCAAAAACCCACCAATATAAGTCTGCATGATAACTGTAGTTGAGTAGTCCTTCCAGGGCCGGCCCAAATATATTTGGGCCGTGAGTTTATCCAATGGCCTTATCACACATCTTTGAATTGAAATGCCAGTGTTTTGATTGGGGTCTTTCTTTCCTTGTGCAGTGATGGTCACAAATTGATTAGCCATTGGTTGCCTTGGCAAGATGTTGCAATTTTGTAGTACGACGGCCGAGTTTCCGAAGATGAAGTCAATTGTTCCGGTTATGTTGCAGTCACGGTAGAACTGGCGATTGGAGTGGGCGTAGAGGGTGTCTTGAAACGCGTCAAATGAACATCGATAAAAAACTGATTGATCTGAGCCGGATCGAAAGGCCACGGCCTGGTGCTTTGCGGCTCCGGCCGTGTTTTTGAACCCTATGTCTCGAGCGATGAATCCTTTTCCGGCAGCCGCTAGTGGATCAAAAATTAAATTATTGTAAGTTGGAGGGTGTTTTTAGATACTATTGGAGTGGTTATTAGAAGTGGCATTGCAGGCCACACATACTTAAGTGATGAAACAGACTAACTTTTGCTATGTCAACTTGAATGATTCAATGATTAGGAAAGTGTAGAATTTGGTTTTAAAGGAATAAATCTCAATTGAAGTTCCCATATATATTTATTTATGATCACATATATTCATGTAAGAGTATAAAAAAAAATTCTATAAATACACAATACTACACAAACATATGCAACTGTCATTGAGTGTAGCATTTCAAACATAATTAAATATTAGTATGACTATGTGAAGTTCATGATTTTTTACTACCTAAATCATTCATACGTGACTTAGTGGGATTATTGCATCAGATCACATGCCATTTGGTGGGATTATTGCATCAGATCACATGCCATTTGGCTATGTGTGAATTCAGATCAAGAATTAGTGAAAGGTACTGTGTATTCTGATTTATTATATCAAGAATGATATCTACAGTACGTTAAATTTAATTAAATCAAACCGCATGATTCCATAGATATGTATAATTGTGTGCAAATTAATAGAGTAATTCGTTGCAATGCATCGGCTAACAAGTTATTTGCCCTAGAAACATGATATACATCACCAAATTCCAATTTCTCATGAAATTAAACTATATAAAAAATAATCTAAACTTATTATTTAATGTTTTGTAAAGTATTTCAGTAGTTCCATTACCATATATATACCAAAAAGAGTCTCACATGTAATTATATAAAGGACATTGTATAATCTTTTATTGAGATTTATAATCATGCATGTCGTCCTATCACGTTACTTTTCTTCCACTACTTAGCAAAATTATTTTATAGAAATCTTGCATCATGAGTTTGATACTAGCCTAAAGTCAAATCATGTTATAATATTTTGGCTCTAAAATGCTTTACGTGTCAAAATCAATTAAAAAAAACAAATAAATTGATCTAAAAAATAATAGTATTTTCAAAACGTACCAAAGGTAGCCGTCTCGAACGTCGGCGTACCATCGATGAAATTCTTGTCGCCGGAGATGACAGTGGCGGCGGCGCCGTCGCCGTAAACCATCACATTCCAGTGAGACTTTTCCAGCACCACATTCTCCAAGTAAACTCCAGCCTTCACATATATAACGAATCTCGTTTTACTCTTTTTCGGAATTTTCGCCACCGCCTCTTTGAGGCTCCTCACATTTCCGGCGCCGCCGTCCTTCGCCACAGTGATATCCGGCTTCGGCCGGCTCTCCTGGAGTAGCCGCCTCTCCGCCGCCCCGATCCAAGCCGGAAATCCATTCTCCACCGCGCCCAAAAGCCTCCGGTGGACCGGAATTTTGAAATATCCGAGCAAACCGAGCAGCTTCGACACAATGGCCAAGCTATTACTCGCCAACTCAGTCGAGTTCTTCATTAAAAGCGTGATTTCTCCAACCATAGCAGAAGTCGCGTTTGCTTCCTCCAGAGCGTCGAAACAAGTTTCTTGGTCAGTGATCACCGTGCTCAACCACGTTTTCAAGTCGTTGATCCTCGTAACGGAGACCAGCTTCTCGCCTTCGTTGACATTCATGGCTGAAACTGCGTCTTTTACCGACTCAACGGCGTCATTTAGCACCGCGCCGCAGACTTGCAGCCCCCGCTTTACCGCCGGCTCATCGGCTCGGCTCATGAACTCATCGGGAAAATTCGAGAGTTTCTCCAGCGAATTTAACAACACCGATAACGAAAACTGTAAAATCTTCTCAGGATCGGAGGAATTCGACGAGCTCAAGCTGGTCTCACACGAGTCGCGATACCGAGTCACGCCGCAAACGGCCTTGATCGCCGCCGGAGCTTCGCCGGAACTGTCATTCTTGTTCTTTCTATTGACTAAAGTTCCGGCGACGACTCCGATTATCAGGGCGATCAAAAGGACTGCGGAAATGGAGACGATGATCACACGCTTTCGTGTTTTTCTTCTGAAATCAGCGTTTTCAATGGGGTCCACTTTGCCGTAGCCTTTGAAGGATTTCATTGTATCCATGGCGGATGAAGGTTTTAGTCTAAAAGCGTGTTGTTGGTTATACTATGATTAAAAAAAATATGGTGTATTTATAGGATTCGAAACGCGATTTTAGTTTTATTTTGTCTTTTTCTTCGACGCTTCTTTTGCTTTGTATGAACATGTGCCGGATTTACGTGGTTGCTTTCCCATCATTTTTGTAATATTAATTTCGAATATTTTTTTTATATATATGTACGAAATAATTTATATTGGTAAAGCCAACAAGTTGTAATAAAAGTTACAAAATTATGCAACTCAATTAAATAAATCAATTTCGACACAAACTTTAAGTCTCATTAAACGAAACAATATATTTAGCTGAAGTTATCATATAAAAATTGAGTTATAAAATGAGATTTCACACTATCATATTCAATAACAATCCAATCTTTTAAACTAATATAAATTTATGAATTTGAATGGTATAGGATCATAATTTTTAGTTTCTTAAATTAAGTTAAAATTTTATTTTCCAACATGTATTTTGTCTAATTTAGTATTTTAAACAAAAACTGTTGTAAATTTCGAAACAATAATATTTTATGCTTAGAAATGTTATCGTTACAGTATTGCTCTTGAGCATTTTCGTTGTAGTGCTTTTATACACTCTTATTAAATGAATTATTATAAATTTTCTTTTTTTACATTAATGCATGAATATATTTATACAATTTACTCATAATAATTTTTCCTTTGATTGTGGCGACTTCAGTGGGCAAGCCAGACAACCATATGTTGTGACCAAATTGGATGAATTTCAAAAAGAAAAAAGAATTAAATAAAGTGGCCCATACTACAATATTCTTTTGACCAAATCTCCAAAGATAATAAATAAATATATTTGACTTTGTACAAATGATTAAACTAGCTTGATAAATATCGATTGTACCCTAGCCAATAGCAGTTGCACCCATGGTATATATCCCTGGTGGGAACCAGCACCAGTGGCACAGCTGTAACACAAATCTACGCGGTGGTAATACATGAAACCATGTGTTATTTCTATTTTTCTATTTATTTTATTTAGATTTATCTTAAGATATATATTTTCGATGTATTCTCTTTAAATTAATATTCATTTCAATTTCGTTTAACTTTATTATAGATTATTTCGTATATTGTATCTATATATAGTATACATTAGTTGATAGTTTCATTTGTTGGATTCGTTTATTTTGTGAAATTGTATACAAATGTTTTGAATTTTTTTTCTTTATTCGTGATAATATAAGAAAATGGAAGGCTCTCTAATAGTTTCTTTGACCAATATAAATTACAATAATTCATTTTTAAATATTATTTTTTTCTCCAAGTTTTTATATTTATTGAAATGAATATAACCTACCTGTCAATAATCATATACAGAGGGAATTAGTGCTTAAGAAAAGTACAATCACATCTTAAGCCTGTATCACTTTTAATTGTTACTTTCCTAACACTAAACTATTTTTTATTTAGTTTTTATAAACCTGAAATTGAAATTTTTTATGACAGCCTTTTCTTCTTGAAAAATAATCATCACAGAAAATAATTTATTTCGGCCTATTGGGATCCGACAAAGGCAAGGGACAGTTGTCTCTCTATATCATCACCAAATGGACCTTGTCTGCCACTTGGGCCCAATGGGCACATAATTATCTATCATTATTTCACTATATAATCTTGCCTTTATATTGAGCAATTCCCAATGAACAATATCAAGAACACAAATGTTTTGGAGCTCCTAAAATTGCTGGGTAGCTAGGTTGATCTACAGAAATATGGACGAAATTAGAGCCCATTTCTATATTTGGGCTTGGATGGGCCCATTTAATGCGATAGATCTCAATCCTAAACAAATTTGTCTTCTATTTCAAATTTTTACTTGTATATTATCAACCCACGCTACATGTATAAAATAAAATCATAGATGGTTGATTTACTCGAAGAGTAAAATTCGATATTCAAACATGAAATATTTGAAACATACATTTTAAAATCTTCCTTACTATTGATTACTTAGAGGCTTATAAGTTGAATTCCAACATTTTATTCACTCTATGTATTAGTACAACACACAATTTTGAATAACTTTATTCCTTATAACATGAGAATCTCTCAAATAAATGTCATTAAGTAAAAGACCTTTATAACCCTAACGAAAATGGGAAGCCGGTTGAACTCAACCAACTACCACCGGCGATGAACCTTCCCGCCGTGTAACTTTGGGCCTCCGTCGCGCTTGTGATCACCTTGTGCCCTCCCCACTTCACCCTTCCAGATGTAGCCGCCCCGGCTCCAGTATTTTGATACTCGCCATAAAACAACGTATTGAGGGCAAAATTGCCATCCCACTCATGCCATCCAGCTGGATGAACAACGTCTGTTATGGATGATTGCATGATCACAGTCCTGGAATACGCTTTCCAAGGCCTTCCTAAATAAGTAGGAAAACTTTTCTGAACGGGCCTTAGGTCCGAGGTGGCCCCAAGCCTACATTTTTGTATCACAATGCCCGTGTTCTGGTTCGGGTCGGTCCGGCCTTGGGCCGTGAACATGTTCTTCTGGCCCGAGCCAGGACGACGAGCGTGGATGTCACAGTCTTGGATTACGGTGGCTCCGTTGCCAAAAATGAAGTCTACTGTACCTGCTATTAAGCATTGTACGAAGAAATGTCGATTGGAGTGTACGTAGAGAGTGTCTTGATAGGCTAGAAAGTCACATCTATAGAAGGCTGATAAATCGGAGCCAACTCGGATCGCCACGGCTTGATGCTTTTCGGGCCCAGCTGTGTTCTGGAAAGTGATATCTCGAGCCAAGAATTTTTCTCCTACTGCAACTGCGGGCCACATTGAAAGTAGTTAGGCATGTTAGTCCCTAGAATAGATAGCCTTTTTTATTAATTCATAAAATTAATATTACTATTAAATTCAACCATGAAAATGTATAAAGCAACTGGGACAATCTGTTCTATATTACAAATAATAACATTTTATTAAAAAAAAAATTGGGAGCAACTAATTATAAAATAAATATACTGCACAAATCTTCAAGAAATTATCTCCACATGCATGTCCAATTATTATTGATTATGTGATTTAAAAATTTCAATTAAATTATTAAATATGCTTCAAATCAACATGGAATTTTCTGATGAAGAACAAAATATTAAGTATTTAGAATGGGGGCAAATGGATCAGTATTTGTAGTCGGTAAATAATGTTAGGGGCCCATGACTCCACAATCTCATTTTCAACATAGGCGTAATTTAAGGATGGAAAACATATAAATTTTTTTATAATATTAAAATACAAGAGAACATTATTTATAAGAAATCAATCCATTCTCAACTACAATAGGATCGAATGTCATGCATCTAATTAAACACACACAACGCGACAATAAATATCAATTAGATGACAAGTTGACTAACAATTAATTGTTTTTTTAGCTGGGAAACTTTACAACTGGAAAGATGATTGAAAAAGATATCCGGTACTTAAATTAATCAGAATTAATTTAATAATAACTATGACACATTTTTCAAATTCTCTGATTTTTAAATTATATATCTTTGCCTAGTGTAAGAGTAATCATGGTTTGCTAATTAATTAAACTTTATCTTGTTCTGTAATTGCTACACAAGATTCTTTCTCCAAAGTCCATCATATTTTTTAGTTGGTTTCACACAATATATACTAATGCAATAAAAAAATATTTTTAATAAATTTATAATATAAGTTAAATAAATATTGAATTGGCAAAGTCCAAATTTAGTAAATATCTATCTTTGAGATAAGGTTGTCTAACTAAGAGGGACCACTACCTACCCCCTTGAAACTATAACGTAAGAGGCTGCTAAGGACAAAAAGGAAACGTAAGTCATTTGCTAGTTTGCTACGAGTTTTCACCATCAGTTATATGTGTGGAGTATTATATTATATTAGTTTCCTTATTTTTATTTACATTAAACATGATACTATTTATATACATATATATATCTAATGATTATTTTAATAAATAAATGAAACATTGAAATAGAAGGATTTCATTTATAGTACACGGCACAACATCGAAAACAGGAGTTCATTTAAGTGTATTGTGGTCTATGTGAGAAAGAACAAAATATAAGGTACCACTATAATATGCTTTTCTTTAATCTAGACTAGTCTATTCGCCAGCTAATTATTCCATATACTGTACATAGATCTTAAAATAAAAATTTAATATTGGATTCTTTACTTTTAAAAAATCCAAAAATTGATTCGTTATCATCATCTATATTGAAACTTGGATTTTCCATTATTTCAGCGTTGAATACTTTTCTCGGATAAAATCATTTATTGCCTCATAATTGAGGTATTTTTTTATTTTAATTTCATAATTTAAATTTAGTTTTATAATTTAAGAATTTGTCCCACTGCAATTCAATTTTATCCAGAAAATGTCACATGTTAAATCATATTAGGATTTTTAAAATTTGGCATTCCACCAAAAAAAATTTAACACATAATATTTTCTAATGAAATCAGACATAATTCTTAAATTGAGAAACTAAATTGAGAATTTATATAATAATTATAGAATCAAAATTAAAAAATCTATAATTATGAGAAAAAAAATGATTTTACCACGTTGGTGTAATATTGTTAAAATAATTCTATTGCAATCAATGTATGTATAAAGAAAATTGAGGAAAAAAAAAAAGGCATGCATGCTTGATTCTGGTCTAGAAAGCGACGAATAGTAGAAAAAGAAGGAACTGTAACTTACTAACTGTAGCAGAATTGAAGGTCGTGCTGCCGTCTTTAACGTTCTTGCTGGCGGTGATAATGGTGGTGGTCCGCCCATCTCCGAGGAACATTATATTCGTCTTCGATTTAGGCACTTCCACATTCTCTCTGTACACACCCGCCTTTATCCTAATCACGTACCTCTTGCTACTCTTCGTCGGCGCCGCCGCCACCGCCGCCGAGACTGTTCGGTAGTTCCCGCTCCCGTCAGCCGCCACCACCACGTTCGGCGTCACCGCCGACGACTGAAGCAGCCTCCTGTCCCCTGCCGACAGCCACTCCGGCCACCCCTCCTCCGCCGCCACCAGCTTCCTTCCGCCGCTCAGCACCCTCTCGTTCTCCATGTCCGTCTCCGTCATGTTGGTGAGCATGGCCAGCGCGTTGCTGCACAGCTTCTCGACGCGGAGGACCTTCCCTCCGACGAGCACTTCTCGAACCTTTTTGTCGTTTCTGGCGTGCGAGAATCCGTCCATGCAGGTCTCCTGGTTGGTAATGGCGGAGGAGAGCAGGGTTTTGAGGTCGTCGGCGTGGTCCTTGAGCGACTTCTTGAACGGGTACTCGTTCAGGTCCTTGACGGCGGTGTGGAGCTCGTCTAACGTCTCGTCGATCGTCTCCAGGCAGTCGTGCAATGCCGCTTTCTCCCGCTCCGTGAAGTTTGACGGCTGTTTGAGAAGCTTCTCGATGGCGAAGAAGTTTTTCTGCACGGCGTAAATAGTGATGTTCAGCGACAAGATGATCACGTCTTTTGAGGACTTTACTGTTTTCTTCTCGTTGAGGGATTCAGCAATGGCGGAGTAGCAGAGCTCTGGGTACAATGTGTTGCTGCATGAGGATTTGGCGATGGTGTGGGAATGAGATAGTTTTTCGACTCCGGCGGTGGAGGCGGTGGAGAGGAGCAGGAGTGAGGTGAGGAGGGCGAGGAGTAGGAGCTTTCCGGCGGTGGTTGTGTCGCCGGAAAACCATTCTTTGGTGGGGGTCATCTTTTGGGAAAGGAAAAGGGACAGCGATTGGTTGGGAATAGCTGTGGATAGAATGAGTGAAGAGAACGAGGATTTATATATAGTGGAATTGTATGATCCTTTTTTGGATTTATTATTCTAGGTTAATAATTAAAATTTTGCATGAAATTATTGGTGCCACGTGTGTATATTACTAATTGACTAATTTGATGCTGTTTGAAAAAAGTATTATCTATTTAGTCGATTAATTAAAAGTGAATTTTGAAAAATATAAAATACGTACAATTATGAAGTATTATAATGTTATTGAGTAATGCTATGTAACTATATTAGATATTTTGCTGTAACGTCTATTTAATATATTAATCTAATTTGTGCAACATATATGTTAGAATGACTTCAAATTTATGCCATTTCTTTTTTAGTTTACATTAAAAGAATTCTGTGAAGGTATTGGTCTATGGGACCATTATATTAAATTTAGAATATATATATATATATAATAAGGATAAATTTCATAATAAAACCCAATTTATAAATTAGTTTTCAATTCTAAATTCGGATTTTAAAGTTTCTCAATAAGGGGTTCAATTTAATATTCTTTCTCAATTCAAGTTCTGAAATTTAGATTGAGTTCTCAATTTAAGACAAACATTTTGTTTTTTATTTATATTTATAAATTTATTTATATTTCAATATATATTCATATTTTGGATAAATTAAGTCAATTTAGTGTGCTTTAAGAACAATTTTCATCAAACTTATCTTAATTTATATGGAAAAAAAAGAAAGAAATATATATAATTAATTTAATTCATAAAATATAATTTATATTAAATATTAAAATCAATTTTTTATACTTTTATTTCATAAAATCAAGAAAATAAAAGAATTTTAATTTTTTTAATACATAAATTATTATATATATATATATATATAAATTAATACAAGTCCAATAAAGATGTTTCCAAAATTACACAAACTTATTTTAATTTATCTAAATTATAAATACATATTAAAATATAAATGAATTATAAATATAAAAAAAAAACTTTATCTTGAATTGAGAACTCAATCTAAATTTCAATCTTTGAATTGAGAAAAATTGTTTTTTTGAATCTCTTATTGAGAAACTTTAAAATTTGAGTTCAAAATTAAGAATTAATTTATAAATTAAGTCTTGTTATGAAATTTATTCATACCAGAATCTTTCAGAATTTGTTAGGACATGTTTGGGTGCAGTTTCTTGGACGTGGGAATGGATATTACCCATGAATAATATTTGCACCCTTAAAAACACACACTTATATATATATATATATATAATTAACTAGTGATTATTTAAATCTTTAATAAGAATAGTAATGCATGACAACATTCCTGATAAATTCACATGGATGTTGGTTGGTCAGTTTGTCATGAAATACCCATAAATCAAGAATAAATAAGTAATATAATAGCTAATTATTTTATTCAATTGATGGATTTTTTACATCATTTTGACTGGCTTAATTAATATTTTATATGACTAATATTTAACTTTTTCCAGCAAGTTGGATATATATTATAAGCTTATTAATATGTATTGGGAAACAAAGTTTTGTTTTGATTCAAAACGGTACTATTTAATTAATTATTATAATCCAAAATGTGCTTTATCTGACAAGGAAATAGGCTGGATTTAATTTTATAATATACTTTTCGTATATCTATATATGTTCATTATCTATATATGTCATCATTATTTTTTATATACTTTCTGTGAAGTACATTCTATCATATCCATAATTAAATTTATTTAGAATAATATACCCAGGAAGAATAATTATATTTATGTATTTCTTTTTTTATATACTTTCAATGATGCTCTGTATACATGTACTATAATTTCACTGTTTATCAGAATTTCTTAATTATTTAAAACTTCAAAGACGTATTTTCCTCTGACCCACTTACTTTAAACATAGCCTATATACATGTCTAAATATTAAAAGTGTTTCTTCATTAAAAATTTATTTGTAATTAAATGTTTTAGTATCTTCTAGGAAACAAAGGGGTCTCGTTCTCTCTATCTTTCTAGGAATGCAACTAAAAAAAGTATACATAAAGAAAAAGATGCCAATGAATAAAGCTGCAAGACAGCAATATTTACACCTTATCTAAATATTGTCTAGAAGACTAGAAGGCAATACATTTGAATTCATATTTTATTTTATCAATTTTTTAGATTTAGATTTTATTTATTATCATATTGTATATAGCTATGATACGTACTCAAAAAATAAAATAAGAGTTTTGAAGGCGTAACCTTTAATTAATGCTAGCTTAATTGTCGCCTCTAACTAACATATATTCTTTGTATGGATTGGCATATTAATAATATATTGATTAATTACATAATTCACTTATACAGATATATAGTTGTGTTACAGCTATACTCTTTGGAGAACTTATATATATTTAATTATTTTTTGAATGTCGATTAGTCAGACCTCACATGCATGGTAGGTGTAACAATATATATGATAATAATTATAATAAATTAGACATGCACATTATATTATATATACATACATTCTTGTTTGCTCTTACTGATGTTTTATGACTTTTCTTCTGTCATAATTAGTCGTTATATATCAATCATGAATCTCGTACTAACAATAGTTTGAATGATACTCTCATGACATCTTTGATGCATATCTAATTTTATAATGTGAATCATCTCTTCATTCATAATCTACAAATCATATTAACTTTGAAAATATTAATTTGAATTGTGGATATATGATGGAACATTACTAATTAATTTGTTTCTCTATATATTAAATAATTTGTTATAATAGAAATGATAAGACATTCAAACCTCCATCTTTCTATTTTGATTTGTTATTTTTAATTTAATTTCATAATTTAAAAATTGATCAGATTTCAATTCAATTTCACTGAATAATGTTACATGTTAAATTCTTATAGGTATTTTAATTTTGACAATCTATTAATAAGAATTTAACACGACGAAATTCTTCAAATTTAGATTGAAATCGAATCTATCCTTAAATTTTAAGATAAAATTAAAAGTTGTAATAATTATGATATCAAAATCGAAAAATATTATGAGAGAAAAAATAATTTAAACACCTGTATTTAGTATCAACTCTCTTAATAACGGATTGATTTAGACACATTAAAAAGTCGTTCTCCAGATCGAATTATTTGTATTTCCTTAGTTGGATTAATTATAAAACTTAGAAAAGCTACAAGTTGACAAAATAGAGACCAAACTCGTAAGGCTGCGATCCAGAAATTAAATAAAAAAAAAAAAAAAAAGATAAAAAGACTTTTAGATTCACTCAAATTAGAGTGATCTTTAAAGTTTAAAATCAACCATTCAAAATTTACTTTTGCAGAAAATACATATTGGTTTTAAATTTATATCAATGGAGAGACCATTTATAAAAATTAATCGTCATTAGTAACTTTTATATACGTCCTTAAAATCTTCAATCGAGAAACAACCTTTTTTGTTTCATCAATTACAATTTACAATAATAAATATTTAAAAACTTAATTGTTTATGTCAAAAATTTTGTTTCATTTATATACCACATTAAAGGTACGTAGTTTTGAATAAATTAAAGTTTTTTGTTTTAATATTTAATTATAAACATTATTATTTGTTACATCAATGCTACATGGTTGGATTTGGGATGTGATTCATGAGTGGGATAAAGATTTTGGATATAAAGAATTTGAATATAAAATAGAGAACAGTACTAGAATCTGATATAATTAGTTGACATGCAAATTTAAGATTATAAATTTCAAAATATTTCATTGATAGAATTTATATTTGGTTTACAAATTATATATGTTTGTCAATTGTCATTATACTTGTTGGGCATTCGATCTGAGCTGCATAACACACCGTACCTAGACGGCCTAATGAAGGCCATCACTCCATTTGGCCGGCCACGATGACAACATCCTTCCTAATAGACTGTCCAGGCTGATTGGGAGGAATCCTTGACAGAACAGTTTGGCCGGCCATAGCCGATATAGCCGTCCAGGTAATGGTCAATCACCAGGAGATCGATGGTGACGAAACCGCTCAATGCCACATAAATAGACAAAAATCAAGGAGAAAGTGGGCTCAACCTGCACAACCTCCACGATCTCCACCATTTAAGTTGTTTTTGTAGCTATAAATAAATTCAATCTCAACATGTAAAGGGTTCGAATTCATATACTGTAAACAACACTAGAGAACTTATTTCTCTAAGTTAATGCTCGAGCTGAATTGCCAGAGTAGGCTCCGGGCCAGTTTTTTTACACTTCATACTTTATTTCACATATTTTTTGGTGTTAGACTAGGAATTAACCAATTACAAATTTCGACGTCAACAATACTTCTTACAATTTTTTCCATTTTTTTTCTCAAAAATAAAATAAAATACAAGTAACTACTCAAAATCTATACTATACTAATAACAGGACAGTTGGGAATAATTACTAGAATGCCATTTTCCCGCCCAAACTGTCCTACAATAAATGTTATATATATTTTTTTATTAATTTTGTTGTTAATTAATTTTCAAAAATAATTATTACATATAATATAAAATATATTTTTATTGCATGAATGCTTACTTTTGAGGATTTCAAGACATTTTTTTATTGTATCAATGCTTACTTTTAAGAGTTTCAAAATATTTTTATTGTATCAATGCTTATTTTGAGGATTTCAAGATATTTTTTATTATATTAATGCTTACTTTTGAGAATTTCAAAACATTTTTTATTATATCAATACTTACTTTTGAGGATTTCAAGATATTTTTATTGTATCAATGTTTACTTTTGAGGATTTCAAGATATTTTTTATTGTATCAATGCTTACTTTTGAGAATTCCAAGACATTTTTATTGTATTAATGCTTACTTTTGAGAATTTCAAGATATTTTTTATTATATCAATGCTTACTTTTGAGAATTTCAAGACATTTTTATTGTATCAATGCTTACTTTTGAAGATTCCAAGACATTTTTTATTATATTAATGCTTACTTTTGAGAATTCCAAAACATTTTTTATTATATCAATGCTTACTTTTGAGGATTCCAAGACATTTTTATTGTATCAATGTTTACTTTTGAGGATTTCAAGACATTTTCTATTATATCAATACTTACTATTGAGAATTCCAAGACATTTTTTATTGCATCAATTCTTACTTTTGAGAATTTCAAAACATTTTTATCTATACTATACTAATAACAAGACAGTTGGAAATAATTACTAGAATGCCATTTTCCCGCCCAAACTGTCCTACAATAAATATTATATATTTTTTTTTATTAATTTTTTTGTTAATTAATTTTCAAGAATAATTATTACATATAATATAAAAGATATTTTTTATTGCATGAATGCTTACTTTTGAGTATTTCAAGACATTTTTTTATTGTATCAATGCTTACTTTTAAGAGTTTCAAAATAGTTTTATTGTATCAATGCTTATTTTGAGGATTTCAAGATATTTTTTATTATATTAATGCTTACTTTTGAGAATTCCAAAACATATTTTTATTATATCAATACTTACTTTTGAGGATTTCAAGATATTTTTATTGTATCAATATTTACTTTTGAGGATTTCAAGATATTTTTTATTGTATCAATGCTTACTTTTGAGAATTTTAAGAAGTATTAATGCTTACTTTTGAGAATTTTAAGATATTTTTTATTATATCAATGCTTACTTTTGAGAATTTCAAGACATTTTTATTGTATCAATGCTTACTTTTGAATATTCCAAGACATTTTTTATTATATTAATGCTTACTTTTGAGAATTCCAAAACATTTTTTATTATATCAATGCTTACTTTTGAGGATTTCAAGACATTTTTATTGTATCAATGTTTACTTTTGAGGATTTCAAGACATTTTCTATTATATCAATGCTTACTATTGAGAATTCTAAGACATTTTTTATTGCATCAATTCTTACTTTTGAGAATTCCAAGACATTTTTATTGTATTAATGTTTACTATTGAGAATTTCAAGACATTTTTTATTGCATTAATGCTTACTTTTGAGGATTCCAAGACATTTTTTATTGCATCAATGTTTACTTTTGAGAATTCCAATATGTTACATATTAATTATCCAATAAAAAATTGATTTGATAAAGAATATTTTAATAAATTAAATGTATGTTCTTGATATTTGAATTTGGCTTCCTATTCAATCCACTTTTGTTACTTCTTCTTCAAGATATTGATGTGTATATATATATATATATAAGCAAAACTCATTTCTAAGACCTTAAAACTTGAGAAACCCAAATTAGAATACAATTTTAAATAATTTCTTTAATTTTTAGATACTACAAAGTTGAATACAATCTTATTCGATAAGATTGGAAGAGGCATATAAGCTTTGTTAAACAAAAATGTTTTCTTGAGGAGACATAGAAAAGAAAAAAAAAGAGAAAAAAAGAAATTGGAAGTGACATATAAGCTTTGTTAAAAAAAGATGTTTTGTTGAGGAGACATAGAAAGAAAAAAAAAAAGAGAAAAAAGAAATTGGAAGAGGCATATAAGCTTTGTTAAACAAAGATGTTTTCTTGAGAAGACATAGAAGGAAAAAAAAAGAGAAAAAATAAAGAAAGAAAACTGTCGATCTCTTGAAAGGAGAAGGGAGAAAGAAAAACAATAAGAAAAAAATACGCAAACTTAAAATATGGAGATGAGAAAACATCCACCACACTCTAATCTATATCTTTATATCTCTTTCAATATACATTCTCATATATCTTTTTATATATCTTTAAATATATATATATATACATGTATGAAATAATATAATTTTTTACAAGAGAAGATAACAGGAAGAAGAAATGAAAGGAAAAGGAAAGAAGAAGGGGAAGACGGTTTGAGCTGATGGATCAGATCTGGAGAGTGGGCGAGACTGAAGGTAAAGATAGTGGTTTCGCGATTCATATGAAAGTGATGGCGCGCTGAAAATGATTAAAGATGATGACAGATGGTATATTGTTTATAATACTATCATAAATGTTGTTTATAAAGAAGTTTTTAATAATTTGTAGTATATTGTGAAATTTATTATGTTACATCTTTTGATGGATCTGATGTATGATTTGGAAATAATGATTTAATTTTTATTGTTTATATTGTTATTTAATAGTGTATATATATACATTAATGTTTAATCGTTGTATTCAATATTGATGTGTTGTGTATTTATAAATTTAATTTAATTATATTAAAATTATTTCGTTATATAACAAAACGCGCAACGCGCGGGTACACTGCTAGTGGGGATTAATAAAGTGAAAATACTTATAATTTTTCATTTTAGAAAATTAGCTTCATTAGTCAACTTATAAAGCGACTTTTTTGATTTGCCAATAATATATCTAGAAAGGTTGTACGTGCTATTGAAATAATTGCTGTATTTATTTATTTATTTATTTTGAGAGGAAATTAACTAATTGGTAACTTAACCAAAATGGAATTTCGGGTTTTTTATTATATCGCCATTTTTTGTTGCTTTTATTTCTACACCAATCACGCCACACACTTTTTATTAATTAAATTTATTTATACATCTTTTGCGAATAAAGCATGCAAAGTTCCTTTATTCTTTTCACTTTCATACTTAAAAAAAAAAAAAGCCTATGCCAAATAAATCATATCAATAAACAAAGTGCAAATCACTTTTCACACGTCTTCGTAATCATTAATCACACAACCCTTTACGATAATAGTCCATTACATACTAACATTGTATTTTATAGGTTATATTAATATACAAATATACAAACATAATATATGAAAAATGAGACATGACTAATATAGATATATTATAAACTGAATAAATGAAATATGAAAAACGAACAACCTACATATCATGACTAAATAGATGTTACGAAACATAAACGGTAAAATTATTTTACAAAAAAAAAAAAAAAAAAAAAATATATATATATATATATATATATATATATATAATAAAGTTATGTTCGATAATAGAATCCAATGTCCCGAATTAATAGATAGATTTTAATCATGTCGAAGAGATTCCCCTACTTTAATTCTTATCAGTATCACTGAAGGTAATAAAATAAAACAAAATAAGAACCCCATTTCCTCATTTGTTACATTTTTATTGTTTAATTCGCAAGTTGCCAACAAAAAAATACCAACTAGTACGTGTATGGTCCATGCCATGTGACATCAAAATGACATTTTCTTTCAACTATATTATATTTTATTAATAAAATATGGATAAATTTCATAATAAGATTTAATTTATAAATTAATTCTCAATTTTGAATCCGAATTTTAAAGTTTTTCGATAAAAATTAAGGGGCTCAATTTAACATTTTTTCTCAATTCAAAACTTGAAATTTAGATTGAGTTCTCAATTTAAGACAAAATTTTATTTTTTTATATTTATAATTTATTTATATTTTAATATGTATTTATAGTTTAAATAAATTAAGATACGTTTGTACAATTTTGGAACGATCTTCATCCGACTTATATTAATTTATATATATAATAAATGTAATTAAAAAAATTAAGATTCTATTATTTTCTTAATTTTATGAATAAAAGTATAAAAAATCAATTTTAATATTTAATATAAATTATATTTTATGAAATAAATTAATTATATTTTTTTCTTTCTTTTTTTCATATAAATTAAGGTAAGCCGGATGAAAATTGTTCTTAAATCGCACTAACTTGACTTAATTTATCCAAAATATGAATATATATTGAAATATAAATAAATCTATATATATAAATAAAAAAGATAATGAAATTTTATCTTAAATTGAGAACTCAATTTAAATTTCAAGTCTTGAATTAAAAAAAAAGTTAAATTAAATCCCTTATTACAAAACTTTAAAATTCGAATTTAGAATTAAAAATTAATATATAAATTGGATTTTATTATAAAATTTATCCAATAAAATATTATCATGCGACATCAATCTAATTTTTGTTAAATTGTCAATGTACATAATAAAAAATGAAAATTAAGGAGCTTTTTTTTGTATAAGCCCACATGTTAGAAGCTAAGGCCCATTTTTTGGGCGGACAGTTAGTGATAAATAAAGATTTGGTCTTTTTTATACAACAGCCTACATATTCTAAAATAAGGCCCACTTGTTTGGGCAGGCCGTGAGAGATAGGATGGCCCTTTTTGTAGAACAGCCTACATTTTCGGAGCTAAGGCCCACTTATTTGGCTGAGCTATTAGTAATTTAACGTATATAGGCTTTATTTGTAGATCAGCCCATTGGGTAGGGCCTCATTCCTCCTTCAACTTTTACAAAAGTGTTGCAGCCCATGGACTTTTGCCTTATTTAATGGGCTATAAACATAATAATCCATATTTATTTCAATCTTTTGAGGTAACAAGCTTACAAAAAAAGTTATAATTAGGGCTGCATAAAGCCGAGCCGGGTCGAGTTTGACTTGTTTGTTGTTAGTTGATTTAATTATTGAGTTGTTCGAACTTGACTTAAGTTTGGTTAGAATTGTGTTTTTATGTTTAAACTTGTTTAAATTTAATTTTTTAATGTTTTTGTTCATTTGTTTAAAATTTGTGAATAAGCTTGAATAACTTAAATGGTCTTGTTTGCGAACATTAAATAAAGAACAAGTTTGAATATAATTTAAAGGAGTCTGTTCATGAACATTAAACAAACTTTGTTCACGAACAAGCTCAAAAGTTTCAATAAACTTATTCGTGAATATTAAACAAATTTTGTTTGTAAACAATCTCAAAAAATCGAACAAGCTCAAAAGTTTAAATAAACTTATTCGTGAATATTAAACAAATTTTGTTTGTAAACAATCTCAAAAAATCAAATAAGCTTGTTTACGAATCCTATACAATTTGTGTTTGCAAGCATTCTTGTCAAAAAATTAAAATCAAATTATGAAACAAAATCAAATCTACTATCATTTATAACACAAAATATCAAAAGTCAACAACTACTCTTACTTAACAAATCACAATTTATACATTCAACATAAAATATCTCAAATGCCACATATCAATTGGTTGTTTGATTATTAATAATATATTTTGAGTATGAAAACTTTTAAGAAAATAATGGCACATATCATTTTTTTAATTTCTTTTAAGGTAATAATGTGTAAAAATACCGATTATATATATGAAAAATATTTTTCTACATACTCATAAGAAAACATGGGTTATACTCATATATATGAAAATATGTTTTCTATTTATTTATTTATTTATTTTTATTACGACAATCAATTTTCAAAACTTCATAATGTCTTATTTCGAAATTGTGAACTTTGAAATAAGAATGATTTTGAAGCTACAAATCTTAAATATTCTCGAACATTAAGGTCAATCATTTGTAACCTTAGAATCTTGAATTGGTCTCTAACTCCAAGATCAATTATTTCGAAAATTTGAAAAAATGATGGTTCAAAGTGAAAAAAAAATGACACAACCACAAAGACGATTATTGTTATTGCCATTACTGGTTCACAGACTTACGAGCTCAGCTATGTCTACGACTTACCGGTTCGGGTCGGAATTTCCGAGTCCCCGGTACATGGTTGTGGCTCTCAACATTCATTCATTGTATATAAGACCATAATATTTTTACCTCAGCCATCACTGACTACTAATTAAATTAAAAATTGATATAGCAATATATTTTTATTTAAATAGAAAAGTAGCAGATGATGGTTCTAGGGAAATGGGAAAAATTCTGTTCTAACAACGTTATAAAATTATCTCAACAAAAGCTACAGATGCATATGAATATTTATTGTCATAAAATGAAAAGACATGATAAAAGATGAACATAGAATAAATTTTACGTGCACATTGTTTAATTTATTCTTAGTATGTATCATCTTGAGAGTTTTTTTTTGAAAAAAATGAATTTTGTGCGAGATCGTCTCATAAATTATGGATCAACTCAATTTAATCAATAATTAAAATCAAAAATCAACGATTAACATCAGTGAACATTAATCAACTTAATATAAAAATAATAAAAAAAGTTATTGTAACTTTGCAAATCACAAGGTTTAATTCATTTAATGACAGCGAGAAGGCACTATATAGGTGTTGATGTCTTAGGTTAAAAGTTCCATAAATTGATTGAGTTTTATCCAACTATGTGCATTTAATTTAAAACACAATTACTTAAACCAATCAATATTATATTATACTCTTAAATGATATTAGCCTTCATTATTATCAATTGAATATCACTTACTTTTCTATTTCTTTTATAAACATTACTTTGTTTTGGATGAAAATGAGCAATAGTTATAAGGGATCATTTCAATCTTGGTTATATATATAAAACATTTTTCATTTTTTTAATAATTAAATATCTGTTTTTGAATTTTAGTTTTCTATTTTTTTTTTCAATTTCAATTATTTTTTGTGGAATTTTCAAATTTGATGATGTGATTATTAAAAAATCTGACGTGACATCTAAGTTTCAGCAGTCATATTGGTAATTTAAAAAAATAATTAAAAATAATTGAAATTGAAAAATATTAAAATATAGATGACAAAATAAAAAGATATTTAGTTATAAAAAAAATCTTATTTATAAGACCGAAATTAAAATTAATTATATTTATAAATTAAATATGTACAGGACGTGTTTAGCTAAACAGTTACCACCTCAGACCCGTTAAAACCTAATTCGACACGATTCAAACCCAATATCCGACTTATTTGACTGAATCTGAACCCGACCCAAACAAATGGACATGGTGCTGGGCTTGTATTTGGATTTGGGCCATTATGCAGAGTCCAGTGGGCTGAGATATTGTTAAGGATGTTAGGCTTCCATTGAAATCGGCCCATATAGTTGATGGCCCAGACTGAAAGGGCTGAATGGAAGAACAGCCGCTCATTGTCACTTGAACTCTTTATACACTTTCAGGTTTACAACTGAAGAAATTTCTCTACGCACTGCAATTTTCATATTCAGATTCTAGGTTAGTTTTTATGTATTTGAGAAATTTAATTTTGTTTTTATTCTTAATTGATAGCGCTGTGTGTTTACGTTCTTGTGTTCTTGAGCCGTATGGTTGCTGCTGCATGGTTTTGGTAGATAAATTTGCCGCTTCATTAAATTTTGTATGAAGTTTGAATTTCTAATGTGTAGCTAGTTTGAATTCTTTGTATGCTTCATTGAGTTGTGTAGCTTGATTAAGTTTGGTCGTTTTTAGTTTAGCTAAAGTTTGGTATTTTTGTGATGTTTTCTGGGGTTTTCTGTATTGTAAGGGTGCTAAAAAGGTGCAGAAATATAATGGAAGATATGTTTTAATTTAGATTGTTAATATTGCTTTTGAAGATTTTTAGTTTACCTAATCACAGTTTTACACATGGTGTAGGACTGTGTGGTGAACAAATTGGTATGGTATCTATTGGTTTCAAAGCATTGCCTTTGAGAAAACATAAATCTCATAGTTTATCTCAGGACAGCTTGATGGCCGCTGATGATAGACATTCTTATCACGACTTTGGAAAAAAGAGGAAAATGGGCAGAAAGGGAAGTAAGGAAAATACTGGTTTTCACGGAAAGGAGTCTAATGGAAGTTGGTCGGGTGGAAAAACTCGTAAATTTGGACAGGAAAAGACAGGCTCAGTATCCGAGGCATCATTTATCAGGTTTTTTTTTTTGATTGGGGATTTGTTGTGTGTTTGTCATCACTGTGCATGTGCCCCATGTAAATTCATTATTGGAAATGTTTTGATTGTAGAAAGCAGGTTGACCCAGAGACAAGTAAATACTTTTCAGAGATTGCAAATGTAATAGAAGGAACTGAGATCGACTTGGAGGAGCGATCTGTTGTATGTGGTACTGCATTGGAAGAGGCCAGAGGGAAAGAAGTAGAACTTGCAACTGATTATATCATCAGCCACACTATGCAAACCCTTCTTGAAGGATGCTCCCTGGACCACCTTTGTGCTTTTCTGCAAAGCTGTGCCAAGAAGTTTTCCCAAATTTCTATGGATAGGTCCGGTTCTCATGTAGCAGAAACGGCCTTGAAGTCTTTGGCGGGGCACCTTGAGGATCATGAGAATCATTTTCTCATTGAAGAGACAATCTCTGCATTGTGTGAGGTATTGGCTGCTGAATCCCAGTGTTATTCATTGAGTCCAAGAGAAATATCATAATCTGTACCTGAATTACTTGAAATTCTTGCTTGAATGGCTTATTTAGGGTTGTGTTGCCTCTTTTCTTTTTTTTTTTTTTTTTTTTGTTATTTGGACTTTATTTATCATAAAGTAGTTTAATCCTCTTGCAATAATGATTTTTAAGGTAATGTCAGGAGATGCACTTCTGTTGTGCTTTTTTAAAACATGTGGATATTTGCAGCACTCATACTGAATTGTTCTCCATTATCTCTTCTCCTATCAGGCCATTGTTGTCAATCCTGTTGATATAATGTGCAACTGTTATGGATCTCATGTTCTGCGGAGACTTCTTTGTCTTTGTAAAGGAGTTCCAATAAACTCCTTGGAGTCCCGTAGCACAAATCCATCTGTTGTGCTGGCAGAACGTTTGAATTTGAGATCATCTCAGATGGATGCTCACAAATCACAACAGAACCAGCCATTCCCAGAACAACTAAAATTTCTTGTGTCAGAGATGTTAAACCCTTCGAGGGCGGATATAGCTGTCCTACAAGCTAATCAATCTAGCAGCTTGGTTCTGCAGGCATGTTTTTTGCTATCTTTATCTTTTAGTACTGCTTCCACTCTGTTTTACTTATTCCACCATTGCTACCCACATTCATTTGAGTGATTACATGTCCATGATGTTATTGACGTTAATTCCTCCTACATAATAAATATCATGTTTTTAGATAGTGCTATGGGAACCGCATATATATGTTCATATGTGTCCATTGTTTAAATTAAGATCAAATTGATAGTAATTCTCTTACATATAATGAAATAATAAATTTTAAATTACAGACTGCTTTGAAATTGTTAGCTGGACAAGAGGAGTTGTTCCAAATAATTCCTGTTCTCCTCGGCTGCCCTACGGACAATGCTTCAGAATGGGACTTTATAGAAGTGAAGGCAGCGAAAAAAATCCTACGTCTAGTGGAAGAGAATGCATACAGTCATTTAATGGAGGTGAGGTTTTACAATTTGTTCTCTTGCTTCCTTTTCTATCGTAGTATGATCAGTAATTCCCATTTCTCACCATTTATAGAAGAAGTTTTGCAGTACAATTTTAGTAGTCTGAGAAGCAGATCTATTATCTTCATAAGAACCTCATAACATTTGAGAGTATGCAAACAGTTACTTAGATACATTCCAAGAAATATTGTTGTACCATGTTTGGAAATGTGTTCATATTATCCTAAACATGGTTAGTCTCCTGAGCATGAGTAATATCCTAGGAAAGAAACAAACTTGAGAATGATATATAACATCCCTATCCTTTGTCAAAGACTCAAAACAGATTATTTCAAACAAATTATAGCTTCATCTTGATTTGTCCAGATTTTTGATTATTCTACCATTTGTAGCTCATTGTGGCACATCAACTACCTATTGGACACTGCTATTTGCTCTGCATTAACAACCTAGCTTGTTTCATATCTTGTTTTGCAGGTCATCTTGGCAGTGGCTCCTGATACCATTTACAATGAAATATTCACAAAGGTCTTCAAGGATTCTTTGTTTAGGTTGTCGCAACATCCCTCTGGAAACTTCGTTGTACAAGCATTGGTATCTCATGCAAGAGATCAAGATCATGTAACTCCCAGCTATCCTTCAAGCTTTATATAGAGTTTTCTGCATATATAGTTCTAATCATACTTATATGGTAGACGACTTCATCTTAATTGTTGTCTCAGCATTTTGATTACCTTTTCCAAATAGGACCTAGTTTGACTGGCTGAAGTAATACTGATAAACTGGCTCTCTCTTTATAATGCATACTTGTGTTCTAACTTATGAGTCTCACTGTATCCCACTGTCCCTATTTAGGCTGTAGCAACCATCCATATATTTATTGTTATTATTTTAATTTGACTATATGGTGATTCTATAGTGTTACTATAAGAGTCTCTCCATAAACTTTTGATCATTTATAGCAGATATTCTATTTGACCATATTAGGCATATGGCTGGTTATGTCTGTTTAGTATTGTATTTGCAATAAATGTATTGATCGGAAACTTTCAGTTTCTTTTGATAGTGTTATCTAATTATCTAATTTCATGTTTTTTTTGGATCCAGATAGAGTTGATTTTCAAGGGACTGGGTTCTAAATTTAGGAATCTTCTTGAACTGGGAAGGTCTGGAGTTGTTGCAGCCCTTATTGCTGCCTGTCAAAGGCTTCACACCCATGAGCAGAAGGTATTTCTTTTTAGACTATAAGTGGCACTCTCATTGCCATTTTAGTATATTTGTTGCTTATGTCTGAGCAGCCTGTATAAGATTTGGCATCATAGGCTAAGACTTTCTGTCTGAGAGAACAGTAGTGTAAACTAGTTTTGCTTTGTATTCTAATTGTTTATCCATTAATTTCTTACTAGGTTTCTGTTGTTTCTTTTGGTAGTCTTGTCAAGCCCTTGCAGATGCTATTTGTTCGAGAGACGAGTCTTCCTCATGCATTGTTCCGCGCTTGTTATTTCTTGACAGTTATTTCTACTATGATGACAAAGCCAACTGGAATTGGCCGGATGGTGTTAAAATGCATGTTCTTGGTTCTTTGATTCTGCAATCTGTTTTCAAACATCCAAGTGTAAGTGGCTTTCCTATAGAGAACTATGCTGCTTGTGTTATGCTTTGAACTTAGGTCAACGATCCTTTGTATCTGGTGCAGACAAGCCTACACAGCCACTTCTACTACTTGAAATAAGAGATAAACTTATAAGAGTGATGGTAGTACTTATTACTATCAACCTCAGATAACTTGGAATTGAAGTACCAAGTATTTTGTGTTCTTTGTGCCATAAATTCGAACCTCATTTTTGTTGTCATTTTAGTGAGTTTGGATTGCTAAAAATATTGTTTCACCTTTAAATATAAGGCTCTAAGGATTTGCACCTTTTCTTTTAATTGTTAATTATTTTTGTATGAAAAAAATCCATAATTTATTATAAAAAATTTCTTGACCTTGCTCCTATATGACTCTATCTATTCGATCTGCTAATATGAATAGAATCCATTGTTTCTTATTAATTTTTTCTTTTCTATGATTTTCATTTGATAAAGCTGTGGTTGTTTTCTGCATCTTAGGAATTCATACAAGCGTATATTACAAGCATCACATCTTTAGAGGATAACCATGTTGTTGAAGCATCAAAAGATCCTGCTGGAGCTCGAGTTATTGAGGCGTTTCTCATCTCAAATGCTTCGGCCAAGCAAAAGCACAAGATAGTTAACAAGTATGATGAGAGCCCTGATTTTCCATCTATCCTTAAACCTCTCTTCTTAGATGTTGTACCATTCTTTTAGTTCAACACATGATCACTAAATGAACACAACCTCAACATTGTAATCTTCAATTTCATGTGATATGCCAACCAACACTAGCTCTTTAAGTCCTAGAATATCATTATGGTTTATTGATTTGAAAACTTCATTCTGTTATGGCATTAATTCCTAGAATTCCATCTGTATCTAAGCTCTATCCTGTGTGCGCTCTGAGAATCGCATGTCAAAGTAGTCCTTCTCTGTGAATTTGCAACAGATGTTTAGTTGTACATATTTGATACCTTTGGTACTTACTCTCTTGAAATTTTCACAATACTCATACCCAACATGAATAGACATTCAGTTTTTATATTTGAGAACAATGATAACTGTTTTGCTGAATATTGAAGGCTTCGAGGACATTTTGGAGAGCTCTCTCTGCTTCCTTCTGGTTCATTCACCATTGAAAAGTGCTTCAGTGTCAGCTCTATGTCCCTGAAAGAAACGATTGTGTCAGAAGTATTACCTTTTGAATCGGAGCTGTCCAAGACTAGACAGGGTCCATACCTGTTGAAGACACTTGATGTAGAGGGGTAAGCATGTGTGGTACTTTTCTAGATTGTATCCTCAATCCCCACCCCTCAACACACATATTCCTTGAAGTGAAATTTCTTGTGATACGGATTGATCATGGATGCACAGTCCTTGCTGAAAAGCCCCACTATTTAAAGGACACACATAAGCCCTTGATCTGGACCAATTAATTTGGTGGTGTATAATTCCTAGCATCTTTGAGAATTTCCCTTGACTCAAATTTGTCTTGGCAATTGAATGTTGCTTAACTTGAATCTAAATGAAATAATGACACAGCATCAGTTAATAGTTTGTATTATTATTGACCATTCATTACTTAAAATTCCTTGATTGTGAGAGATTTACTATGAAATAATTGTTTTGGGTAATATTATTATCTTGGAGTTTCTTGTGAAATACATGAACAAAATACTTCTCTTTTACTTCACTGATACCAGCAAATCCTCTCCTGTTTCATTTCTTGATATGATAGATTCGCAAGGCGACCAAATCAATGGAGATCAGGGCAAACTTCAAAGCAATCTGCTTACAAAGAATTCTATGCAGCATTTGGGCCAAAGGATGTCAAATCATCTCGAAGTGAGGACTTTCTTTCAGATACTCATCATAAATCACAGACTGAAAACTTGAAGGACATGAGGAAAGAGATTGACAGTCGTCTTTATTCTGGTTTTGCTTCCAACTCTGGTACTCCATTTTTGGCTCACCAGAGTTTTGCTAAATCTAAGAAAACAGGGAATAAGCAACCAAAAGGCAGAGGGTTCCCTGAAAATGACGATAATCTCTTCAAAAGGCATATAACATCAAAAGGTAGTAGCTCTGCTAAGAATACTAATGATGGAGAAATTCTTCATGATGAGAAATTATCAAGTACTAAGAATGAGAAGAAAAGGCATCGAAAGGATGGATTATCAAAATCTATTGACAAGAAGTTGAAAGCTGGAGTTAGCAATTAACTGAAAACTACAAAGTTACTCCATGGGATAGGTCACAAGATCTGTTCTTTCTTCTTTTGAATGTGTACTCTTTTTGTTATTTGTGTAAACTTTTGCGTGCATAGAGCGTTAGAGAAATATCATCACAGAGGAGATACTATTCTGAGTATTATAATGAAAGCTCTTGTATTCACATGTCTAGGCTATGGATTACATAGAACAACAAAATTGGACTAAATCAAAATTTGATACGTTCTTAGTTGCAACAGAGTGATACTATCCTACGAAAAAGACCAATACTAATCCATTGCAGATCATCCTATGGCGGCTTGAACCTGATACAAGAACATGACATCTGAGTGAAACTTCTTACAGACGAAAATGCCTCAACTTTTGGGAATTAGAAGCATTACTTGTTCTGCGTGGGGTTCGATCTGCTTGGAGGTACTTTTCTAAAGCTCGACCTCTCCTTCTTGTATGGGATCTTCTCTTTTACATGGAAACTCTTGAAGGGTTGTGTGCTAGAAGTAGATGTTTCCGTTTTCGCCAATAGCAACCTCATAGCCTGTGCATCTTGCATGTGGGAATGCAGAATGATCATTAATGCAAGAAGAAAAGAGGTCATTATACTTAAGTGGGGTTTCATAACTGAGATGCTGTATTATGAGAATACAATTTTGATGTGTTTGATGAGTTGTTAAGATTTAAGTGTTCATGGATTTGGTAAGATAATGGAGATCACAACACTTGTAATGAGATTTATACACCATCTTTCTGTCTTGCAAGATCTTGTTGGAATCCAATGCAAGTTGGATCATGTGATGCTCTTTGACTATCATGTTACAACTCTGACTTCCAGATTAGTTGTTGCAGTCTCAGTGTGGTCATGTGACTAAGCACGTGATCATATATTAACTACTCTGTTTTGCTGCATTTTAGTATTTTAATTGATTCAAGAAAAGACAGTGCTTCCTATTTGTTCCAATCTGTTTGAAGTAATCAAAACAGTGGATCCATCTTTCCTTAGTTGTCTTTCTTTTGTTTTCTGACATTGTGATTCTATTTTTGAATTTGTGTTTTAGTGTCATTGATGACGTGTTCTTTCGCTACTTCCCCATAGCAGATGCAGTTAATGATTTATTTATTTATTTGCACTCATTGCTAAGGCCACACATCGATTTTGCACTTTAAAATATATGCAACTATCCATGTCTTAAAACTATGGTGAGATAGGTGCATGCGACATAAATTTCGAATTTTGGGTTAATATATTTTTATTTTTATTTTGGGGTGAATTTTTATAATAATAACTAGCATATGATCCGTGTAATACATAATTTCTTTAAATATTATTTATATTGAAAAAATATTTATAATTTTATATTCTACCTACCATTTAGTTTAAACACTAGTTATGATGTAATTTCATATTTAATTATATGTGTTGTATTCGTAAAGGAGGAACATAAGTAATATTTTTATTATACTAAAAAATTAATGTTATCATGTCTATCATGTATGCAATCATCTCACAATTTTCTAATTTTTAATTTACTTTTAAATATCACAATTCATACAATAAATTTGAACAACTAAAACATTTATAATAACAATAAATTTTCAAAATAATAAGATAGAATGACAATTATGATAACTATCTAGAATCCCAAGATTCCGTAGAAACATCAGAACATGAGTAATTCGATACTCGTAATGTTAATGAGTATTTATATAATTTATCTTGTACATGATCATTATTAATATCTTAGAAATTTTACAAAATTATTAAAATATTCTATAAGATTTTACGTTAAATATTCATCATATATTCAACTTTGTTAAGATCATGTATATCACAATTTGACCCGCTCCACTCGCCCTCCACGCGCCTCCACGAGCCCCCACGCGCCTGGGTGGGTGCGCTCAAACCCACCCAAAATTCGCTCCAGGTGCTTGACCTTTATGTTATGTTAAGTGTACCTTTATGTTATGTTAGTCATACCTTTAGGGCATTTTATATTATATTAAGCATACCTTTATGCAAGTCTTTTACATTATATTAATTATACATTTATACAACGTTAAGCATACCTTTATACAACGTTAAGCATACCTTTATGTTATGTTAAGCATACCTTTATGATTTTATGTTATGTTAAGCATACCTTTAGGGTTATAATGTTATGTTAAACATACCTTTATATTATGTTAAACATACCTTTATGTTATATTAGTTATACCTTTTAATTATATTAGTTGTACCTTTATGTATTATATAAAAGTATGACTAATATTAATTAAAGGTATGCGTAATATTTATATAAAGGTATATATGTACAAATTAAGGTTTTTTTATGCTGAAATTATAAATTTTTCGTTAAAATTAGGGTTTTTTGCTAAAATTAGGGTTTTTTTGCCAAAATTAGGGTTTTTTTTTAAAAGCTAAACTGTTACATAAAGGTATATTTAACATAATATAAAGGTATACTTAACATAATATAAAATGTATCACTAACACAACATAAAGATCATGATAAAAAAGAAATTAAAAAAAAAAAAAATGCGCGGATCCGGGTCGGATTCAACCCGATCCGCGTTGCATGGATCTAAGATCCATGCAACTGTTGCACCCAAGTCTTACTCCATGTATATTATTACATTAGTAACCTCGAACAATATCTAAGGTTTGTATAAAATTACAATAAACTCCTCAGCTATGAAAAGGAATAAAACTAAAAGGTAATATTTAAACGAAAATCCAGAACCGCATCTTCAGGGTTAAGACTGTCATTTAGAACCCAAAAAGAATATCATTGTTGCATCTCATCTTCTTCCCCAATTTCAACGCCTCAATATTTGTTGAATTATTATTGAATTTTATTTCTACGTATCGATACTCTTTGCGATAATTTTTTTTGCTTGAGATTGAGTTTAACTGAAGATTTCCTGTTCGACGGTTTGCTTGATTTGGCGTTCTGGATCTCTGGTGTGTACGCAGTATGTGGGTGTTAAATTACTGTTCTGTTTTTTTGTTTTTGTTTGTTTGTTTGTTTTTGGTTTAATTTTCGTATTTGGTTGGGATTTTTGGAATGTGTTAGTTTAGCGAGTACGGATTTGTATAATTTACTGATTTTGATTGATGATTGTTGCTGTTGACGTTTGTGCAATTAGGGTTGGAATAAATTGGAAAATACATTGTATGTAATTTTAATTGCTGAAGAACTGGATAAGCAATTGTGTAAATCAGGGAATTAAAGAGCTATGAGTTTAATTGGATTTGTGAAATAAATATAAAAATTGCATATTCACACACAATTAGCTGATAGTTTCTTTGGCTTACAACGAGTGTACAGTTTAAGCTTGGGATACTCCCTTGTACATATTGTCAGTAACCTAGTAAATAATATTGGATGCTTATTGGTTTATCTGTTATGCAGCGAGTTTATGGAAAAATAGTCTTCAGTTTTGGGACAATGATCAGGATAGGAGAGTAAGTTTGTTTTTGATAGATTTGTCAATTCTTTGAAAGAAATATTATCCATATAATTGCTTACCAGAAATCGAATGCATTTGAATGAATGTAATAAGGTTACTTATCATTATAGTAAATCCGTGATGCTCTTTCTTTTGAGATGTGGCAATTAGGATGCCTAGACTTGGTCAATAGTCAGTAAGTTCTTAACATAATCAGCATAACATATCAATTTATAGTCAACAATACCCAGTTGAGTTAAAACTGCAAATAATAGCTTATTTGGGTGCTTGGTGTGATTATGTATACTTGAGTGCTTTGTATTTATATCTATGGGAAATTCCTGAAGCTGATATTTTTCTTTTTTGGTTACTACTGTTTGGGGTATATGCATGCATTTTTGCACACATTTTGGACACTTGAAAATATTGGAAGGCTAAAGATTCTACTTTTGTTGTATCTCTTACTGAAGATGGGAAAACTCACTACTATCTAATTATGATCTCATGAGTAAGAGTTGTATGTAACTGTTAATAGAATTGATACATCTGTCTTCTCTTGGAACTTCTTCCAAGAAGTTTGAGACATTGTTTCTTTTTTATCGGTTAGCGAAAGAAAAGAGGGATGACATACTTCTAAAGTAAACATTCCTTTAGCAGGGAACAGTCTGTTAGAGGCAGTGGACAAGAGAAGTATCTGCTGCAATCAACCTTTTTCATTGTTGATTTATCAAAAGAATGACTGCAAAAGGTTGTGTAAAGCGTCTCCAAAAGGAATATAGAGCTCTCTGTAAAGTAAGTTGTCTTTTACTTCTGGAGATTTTTGGTAATCTCATTCATGGGTGCTGACTTCCTGGTGAACTTCATTTACTATTATATCAAAATTTCATGAGGGTGGGTTTTTACTTTCTTCTTTGGCTTCTGATTGTTAGTTGCTTGAAATAAATAATTTAAAGAACCACCCGTATGCAATAATTCCTGAATATTTAAAGGTCATGATATTTTTGCCCATGATTTGACACTCATCTGTGAACCTGGAGTCCTTAAACCACTCCAATACCTAATAAATGCCATCTCATTTATTACTACATTCTCCCATGGGTTTGATTATGGGTCTGGACCTACTGGCCATGTTTATTCCTGAGCTCTACCTATATTTACTGATGGGTTTGGTCATATCTAGGAACCTGTTTCCAATGTGGTGGCACGCCCTCTGCCAAACGACATCCTTGAGTGGCGTGAGTTTCTCTTCCCTTAATTTATCTGATCTATTGCATGATAGTGAGTTTATGATATATCTTTCCCTGAATACAATCAGTTTTTAGAATTTCAAGTTGTTGCAATCAATTCAAACTGAGATATGCCTGAGAACCTGTTTGAAGTCAATTTATTATAAGTTCATTAACAATACCTTTCATCTTCATTTGAATTCACAAAGTTACTTGTTCTGCAGTCAATTCAAACTGAGATATGCCTGAGAACCTGCTTGAAGTCAATGTATTATAAGTTCATTAACAATACCTTTCATCCTCATTTGAATTCACAAATTTACTTGTTCCATTTGTTTTTTCTCCTTTAATAAGCAATTTCTTTACAACGAATGATAACATATTATCAATCAAGCTCTGGTGTATCAAGTAAATAGTATTTCATCTCCAGTTTCTACGGAAATCACCTAAGTGGATAGGTGGTTATTGTCCAAATGTATTTTCTTAGTTTTTGTTGAGGCCAACATTTAGGTGTGACCTGCTATTGTCAAAATGGTAAGATAAATATATGGTTTTCTACCATTGAACCACCACTGCATATGAAGAAGACTGCATAAGTATAACTACGATATTATATTTTGAAATCCTTCACTGTGGACTTGTTCACATGAATCCTGTATTAAGGTAGTGGTTTTGAACATGTCTCTAATGTCGTAGGATAATGTGACTGGTGTGAATTATTTTGTTTAATTATATATCTAATGGTTTCATTAGTTGCTAACAACATGATCATTTTTTCTAATTCTGTTGTCAGATTATTTGTTGGAGGGAAGTCAAGGAACACCCTTTGCAGGTTTCTGGTTCCTCTTTTCATTCGTCTTGAACATATCAGTTGTGTGTGTGTGTATTTGTCTGGTCTGCACATAAATTTATATTGATTTGAATCACTAAAAACCTAACGATCTCATAGATCTTTTTTACTTGCTGATTATTCTAGGTGGATATTACTATGGAAAGATAAAGTTTCCACCAGAATACCCATTTAAACCTCCATCAATCAGGTAATTTTTTTCATCTCATTAAACATGGCTTTTAACAAGCTTCAGACATGACCTCTATCAATGCTATGATATGGGAAAGTTATAAGTAGATTCTTCATGTGAAATGCTGTTTACCTCCTTTGTAGTATGACTACTCCCAATGGGCGCTTTATGACACAGAAGAAGTTGTGCCTATCTATGAGTGATTGTAAGTTAGTTGGGGTTGCATTGGCATTTTAATTTCTTTTATCAACTCAATGATTTTCTTGTATCATGGTTACTTATTTGATTTCATTCCCAGACCATCCTGAGAGTTGGAACCCCATGTGGTCCGTCTCAAGGTAAGGTGTTATCAACAATGAGAATATTCCCCTTCCATTTCTTTACCAATTTTAAGTATTTTGTACTGATTTTCCCATTTGCATGCAGCATACTGACTGGGCTCCTTTCATTCATGGTGAGTTCTTGCTAATTTTTAGAGGGGGAATTGATCTGGTTTCTTCTTCATATTTTCCATTCATTATATCCATTAGGAAGCAGCTTCACTAGTCCAAAGTTATAATATGAACAATTACATTGTGTTTCAGAATGATGATAGTCCCACCACAGGCAGTGTCTCAACTACAGAAGAAGAGAAAAAGAGACTTGCAAAGGCTTCTCTGGCTTTTAATTGTAAAAAGTAAGTTTTTCTTATCGAATGCCTCTCATTTCTTTAGATGTCTTGCTCTTTGTAGGATTGGAACGCCTCTGATGCTTTTTACTCCGTCAAATTTGCATTGCTCAAATGATATTTCAGTTACCATTATCTTTTGTTTGGATAAAAAAAAGAAAAAAAAAAAAAGGAAGAAACTGATTACTTGCTATAACTTTAGCCTATTATGGATGTACTCAAAGTTTTGTTTGTTCAAAACAGCCCAACCTTTAGGAAACTATATCCAGAGTACGTAGAGAAATATGAACAACTATTAGCAGCTGAGCAATCTACGGATCAGACAGCACAAGATTCGATCGATGACGAAAACTGTGGGCCCACACTAAAGAAACGTGGAGCTAAGGTGGAGCTGAAAAACATAGAAGTCCCGGAAGAGGTGAACAAGCAGCAGAGGAAACGGTCTTTCCCTACCTGGTTGTTACTGTTACTTGCTTTCATTTTTGCTGCTGTAATGGCCCTGCCTTTGCTTCAACTTTGATACATAACCATCAGCAAATGAGACTTTAAGTGTGCTTAAGTGGCAAGTTAGCATCTTGAATCATATCGCTAGCTGTTAAAATTACCAAAAGGGACCTGTATAGTGGTCGTGCCTGTGAAGGAAATATGTTCTATACCAATAGTATATCATCTGTTGTAGATGCTGCTATTTTGGTTCTTATATGAATTACATGTTTGTGTTTCATTAGATTCCGATGCATTAATTCTTCTTGTTGGTTCTAGATTTTTATTTAATATGCCATACGTTAATTATGTCCATTAAGATTGAGAATAGTCATTTTATATACATAATTATATAGACAAGATAGATGAAAATAGTTGAAAATTGTTTTCAAAGTGCACTAATTCCAATTCCAAAATATGAATGTATATTGAAATATAAATAAATAAATAAATATATATATATAAATAAAAAGAAAAAGAAAATAAAATTTTGTTTTAACTTAAGAACTCAATCTAATTTTTAAGCTTAAAATTGAGAAAAAATGTTAAATTGAATCTTTTATTGAGAAATTTTAAAATTTAGATTTAAAATTAAATACTAATCTATAAATAAAATTTAATTTATGTAAAACAACTTTAAATGAAAGATATTTTGAAATGAATGGAAACTAACAGCAGATCTATATTGAGCCTTTGAAAAGGTTGAGATTTATTTTGATTTTTGTTTGAAAAAAAAAATTTGAACATCAAATGGATTATCAACTATTTTTGTATGTAAACACTAATGGTAAGTATTAGGCATAATATATGTATATCTCATTTGATATAAGACATCATTTGCGAAGAAAGGAGTATAAATCAATATGATGGGAGGCTCCGAAACATGCGGCGTGAAAGACTAATTATGATATAAAACAAACATAACAATGACAAATATCAGGATTGTGCTTCTCCATAACTTTTTTGTAGTTGTTATCCACTTGTTTACCACTAAAAATAAAATAATCTATATTTGATTAAATTATCAATTAAATCTTAATATTGTGAAATTACAAATGAACCATTAAAAAGAATGTTTCAATTAATTTAAATCAACCTTAATTTTTATAGATATCATACTACTTGCATACGTCAAGTTTTTAGGAGAGCGTCTTTTAAATTTAATAAATTAAACTGCAATCTAATTTTCTTTTCACTTGTAGGGTTTCAAATCTTCACTTCTTTCCTATGAAAATAAATTGATCTCTTAATGATTGTGCTGAATCACAAAAAGGGATTTCTTCTTCTTCAATGCAGCCAGAAAGACGTTATATTGGTGAACCAAATCCGTCTTTGATTTTCTTGGTTTAAACCATTCAGTTATTTTCAACTGTTAGCATTAAGTATTGTAATAACAAGCATGTTGAATATTGCCCTTTTTTGTAAGCAAACATTAATAGTAGCTTTCACTGCTTATCCAACTGCCAAACGTTTCTATAAATTCTATCATCTCATGTGAATCAATACTCCTTAGCTGGCCTTTACGTTTTCACACATTTAAAGTGGCAACATAATCACCAAACCTAGGAAAAATGACAGAGAAAATAAACCAATAAAATCATTTTAAAGTGGTTAGTGTTGTGTTCTCTCTCTCTCTCTTCAAGAACACGTTTGAAGGTACCAAGTTAGAGATGGGATGAGAAAATCTCCCAATAACTTTATGCCTTTTTTTGCTGATTTTTTTATTTAGTGATTTTTTTCCCTTGTTTCTGCAGAATTACAAGCAAAAAAATGTACAAACTTTCAACAGTTTCAAGAATTGAAAATGGAGATAATTGCAGCTTTGAGTTTGATTATCGGACAGATTTCAAACAGGTTTGTTTCTACCATGTGAAAATTCTTGTGTTGTATGTAAAGAAAATGATCCAAATTTGATCTTTGATTATTGAAAAATGTCGTATGTATTGTGAATTAAAAAGGGAATAAAAATGCAAATAATAATACAGATAAATTATTTGGTCCAAATTTATTACAACAAATTCTTGCAACATTGCATTTTTAAACCCCGTGTCTGATTATTGTGTTGGTTTGATATTGCATCAAGTTCTTGGAAGAAGCAAGAAACAATGCAGAGCAAGGAACTCCAAAAACATCCCATTTCGATGAAGCTCGAAAAAAGCAGTTAGATTGGAAGAAAAAGAAGGTGAAATCATGGAAAAATTCATTGTTTTCTTGGTTGAGAACCGACAAGAAAGGTAAATCCATGAAGCAATCGAGCAACGAGACAGTCCTTGTTTCTAAGACGAGGCGCGGATATGTTTCTGGGCCGGTCGGGCCAACTATATGTGGTGTTCGGAGCAGAGCCCACGGGGCTGCATCCGGGCCCCTCATCGGGCTTTGTAGCCCACAAGAGGAGTATGAGATGCCCTATATGTGTCTTGGCCAGCTAAATAACAATTCCAAGAAGCTTCAATCTTATGGACCTCTTTACTTGGTTACATAGCTAGAAATCAGATATAGTTTTGGTGCATTTCTATGATTAAGTCAAGTTGTATGGAAAAACATAATGTTTAATAGCCAATCTGCATTGTATTGGAATTTGAATGTTTCTTTGAAACTAGAGTATTTGAATCTTTAGATTTCTTGATTGTATAGAATTATAAGGTATCTAGGACTTTAAAGGGGCATTCTTTTTTGGACCTTGTTAATAAGGTATAAATACATAAATATAGTTACAGATTTATAAATATGTATAAAACAACACTGTTAGTTATGTTTCTTTTTTCGTTATGTTGTTTTCTTGGGTATTTTCACTGTGCATTGATTTTTGTAGTAACAAGCAACTTCGACATGTTTATCGTATGGAAATTAATTGTAGCTTTCACTGCCCATCCAACTGCAAAAACTGTCTATAAATTCTACCATCCATGTGGAGTAATATGTATTAGCTGGTCTTATAGTTTTCAGACATTTAAAGTTGGAACAAAAATCAACAAACAAAGGAAAGGAAGAAAAAAGAACTCATGAAACTATTACAAGGACCATTGTTTCCAACTGAAATCCAGTAAAAAATGGAGAAATTTGCAACATTTTCAAGATATGAAACTGCAGATCATTGCAGGTCTGAGTGATTATAGTGCAGATTTCAACACGTTTGTTTCTATCATGTCATCTTTATATATGTAGTTTGGGACTAGGGTTGTAAACAAGCCGAGTTGAGTACTACCAAGCTCGAGTTCGACTCGAATTCAACTGAACTTATATTTTTAATGCTCGATCTCAACTCAACAAATAACTCGATAAGCTTGAGCCAAGTACCTAAACAATATTTATCAAAAAATTGAAAATGAAAATTTTAATGTAAAAAATTTAATATATGCTCATTATGCTTGTACAACCGAGTATTAATATGGTGGCTTAAGACCGAAAGCTACTCGAGTAGCTCGATTCGATTATTTTCAAGCTAATCATAAGTAGCTCACTAGTTGTACTATCTCATTTATACCCCTGATTAGAACACACATGAATCTTGATTCTTCTCATTTCCATGTTCAAATATTGCACTAGTTCTTCACTTATTACACTGTTTTCTTGTTCCAATTCTTGGAAGAAGCAAGAAATGTTGCAAGCCAAGTAGCTTCAGAAACAGGCCAAGATGGACCCAGTCAATTCAATTAGTGTAAACATGAACAGACGCAAAAAAATATTCCAAATGCTCTCTAAATCTTATCCAGACCCACAAACATTAAAATGCTCAATCTCAATTCTTAGTAGTATCTTCAATCATATCTCAATGGCTAATGAAATCATTAACATATCAAATCAAGTACATAATATCAAGCAAAAAATACCAAGAACTAAATTTCAAGAATTCCAAAGACAACATTTCATCTCATAATAGCTTTTGCATTGATAAAATCACCTTAGTATTCTATCCAACACTCTTCTGTAAGAGAATTGAACCCATTTCCAATCCCAAACAGAGAAGCCAACCTATATTTATACAATTCTTATGCATCATAATCAAGAATCAAAGAACATTGAACAAATAACTCATGCTTGAAAAAAAGTGGCAAAAGCCATCAACTTTGGCCTCTACCTCCTTGTTCAAGATCCAAATTTCTTGGACTAGAAGGCATAACCCTTCTATTACCACTCAACAGCCTCTTCAACGACCTAAGCCTCGTTGGCACCGGAGATTTCTGATCCTCCTCGTCGTTGATCTGCCTCGGAATGTCAATCACCGATACCCCATCGGGCCGACTGCTGGTTGAGGCCATCGATGACGAGCTCGACGGCTCCGCAACGGCATTGCCTTGATGATGACCCTCTTCACCACAATGACCAAAGGTGCTAACCCTAGTCTCATCACCCCAAATCAACACATTGGTTGGGAAATTAGGAGCCTCAGTTGGCTCCACCACTGGAGAAGCTAAAGGAGTAGATTCAGACATGGAATCAGGATTGGAGACAGGGTTTCTACACAAAGGGCAAGTGGAATGGGATTGAAACCACATGTCAATGCACTCAACATGGAAGCCATGGTTACATTTAGGCAAAAGCCTTGCCTTTTCACCCACTGCCACGTCACACAAACACACAGCACACTCCAATCCATCTTTGAACTCCTTGGGATCAAACATCATGACAGGTATGGTCTTAAGGACCAAAGGGTCCAGGCCGCGGCGCAAGGCGGGGACCACCTGTATCTCGTGGTGGCCGGCGGCGAAGTCGAGGCGGCGCCGCCGCCGTGTGGCGGTGGTTGTGTCGGTCTCTTGGCGGCGGTACCAGAACCACTTGGCGTAGAGATGAAGGCAGAAAACGAAGACTACTACGAAGAAGAGAAGGACAATTGCTACCACCATTATCTTCCCTGTGAGCTCAATCACTCCTGTGTTTCCAAATTTGCCATTTCTGTCTGATGCATCTCCCATTTTCGGATCAGTATTTATGATTCTGGTGCTGAATTGAAAAGGGGTTCCTTCGGATTCCCGAAAAATGCTATCTTGAATAAGGGAGTGAAATCTTATTGGGAGTTTTAAACACAGATTTCAAAAGGGATTTCTTCAGAGTCCCGAAAAATGCAATTTTTAATATTGGGATTGTGATAAAAGCAAAAAAAAAAAAAAATGAAAATTGGAGTTTATAGCAAAATTAAGATAAGATTAAGGAGTACACCCCACGTTTTGGGCATGTGAGAAGTTTCTTAGAAATATCTGATTCTTGAAATTCTGAGAAAAATCTTGAGGTTTTAAGCAAGGCCCAGAAAAGGAAGAAAGAAGGAAGCAAAGGAGAAGTTGGAGAAGAAGTTTGAACTCTGATTTTTTTAATGCGATGTTTGACAAATACACAGTTTGTTCAACTGTGTAAAAGGGAGAGAAAATTTGGAGAAAGATATAGGAGTGAGAGAGAGAGAGCATTTGATGACGAGGAATTGGTCTAAAGATTCTGAGCTCAGACAGTGACACTACAAATGGAGAGAGGCGAAGTTGCGAAGAGAGCAGTCAGCGGAGAGATGGAAGGGGAAAATGGGACTCCATACGGCGTCGTTTTTGAATGCGTGCGTCGTGAGAGAGAGGGGGAGGGAGAGAGAGTACAATTCAAGGATATTTGTATTGACTTGTTTTAATCTTAGTTTCAAAGACATATACAGTATAGGCAAAGACCTTGACTTCATCTGAATTTTATTTCAACCATTAGAAAAAAATAATGATAAGATATTCCAGATAAGAAGTTTTGGCGCAAAAAAAAAAAAAAGGGAGGAATTTTCTTTCATTATTTATCAGTGTTGAAATTGGGAAATAGAAATTAAGAAATTATATTTGGAGGTGATGTGAAAATTACTATTTTCCATTTAATGAAAATAAAAATTTTATAATCATTTTTATACCATCCTTAACCATAATTCTTTTTATTATTATATTATGGTATGAAAATCAAATTGTTATTAATGTGGTGTAGCCAATTTCGAAAGTAGTTTCTTGGCTGCTATTTTGTTCAGCCACTCAATTTTGAACTTCTCAGAATGTTTGACTTACTTCATTAACTATATATCCCCCAAATTATAAGTTATGCAGTAGTTCCCATAACAGAAACAGCGCAATAAAAAATAAAATAACACAATTTTTTTCTATTCACCAATTTCATGAATCTAAATTCACAAGGTCGATTCGATCTACATCATTTATTTTATATTTTATTTTATATGTTAACATTTATATTATAAATATGTGATCTTTATATTGTATTTGTGTGATCTTTATATACAAATATTATGACCTTTATATAATGTAACTTAAGAAAAAATAGAAAAATTTCAACATAATTTATACATACTGTATATATTTTTATGTGATATTTATATCATCTTTATATTATATTAATATGATATTTATGTAGAAATATATTTACCTTTATGTAAAATTTTGACTGAAGCTAAAAGAATAAATAAAAAATTTCATGAATCCGGATCGACCCACATTTGGTGCACATCAAACTTACACATAAAATAATTATAAATATGGAATCTTAACTACAATGATATATTTATTTGAATAAAATAAATCCAAATATCACAAATCTAGTAGTGGACTCCTTATAAAATTATAGTCATATAATTTTATTTTTTTCACATTTATATTTATTTATTTAAAATTTTCATTAAAATACATTGACTTGGGTAAGTTTTGGGTTAATTTTTGGCCAAACAAATAGTTTGCAGAATGTGTACAATGATATTTATTGGACATGTGTGGAGTCAAGTCTTTAAATGCCCATTGCACTTGGCATGTGGAAGCAAGTGACAATAATTCAATTCCACAAATCATTATTCTGCCTTTGAAATTTTATTTCACTCTTTTTTTTTTTCATTAATTTCAGATTATTTCTCATTTTAGATACATATTATTTGCAAATAAATGGAAGATTGGTACAAAAAAAAAAAATTAAAAAAAAATCTCTGAGGCCAATTATAAAAAGGTACAGAAAAAATATGAAGTTATATAAAAATAGCATATTAATTTTCTTATAAAATAAATATCATTCTTGATTCAACATTTTCTTCTGAAAATAAAATACTCTGTGATGGGATCTGGATTTTAATTATAGATTTTAAATGTGGGGAAGATAAAAACTTTTCCTTCTTTTTAATAGAAAGATTTCTTCAAATCTCACATTGTAAACGTTACTTACAATCTAATCAACATTAACTCAAATCTCATACATTTCAACATCAAGTAACTCTCAAGATGCAATATTTAACACTAACTTGATTTATTTAAAATTATTTTTTAAGTGATATGTAAAAAGAAATTTATGAGACCATTCTAATATCTAATTTCGTAAAAAGGGTCAATTCGTAATAAATGATTTGTAAAAATGAATTTAAATGATTAATAATCAGATCTCATCTTTCAAATAATATCCATGAAAAAAATCTATTATATATGGATTTTGTATTGGTATCAAGATGATAACATTTGCATAAACTTTGGGTTGCTTTCCAACAAAGACATCACAAGTATATTTTTTATAGAAAAAATAAAGAATTGTTGCTGCTCATTATGATTGAAATAAACAAGGCATAAATCATTTTCACTCTTTGTCTACAATTTCCTCAACAATATACTCTTTTTTATTCATGATTTAGGTCAACAAACTTTCTAAAAGTTTTACTTAAATTTCACCACCGAAAGAAATATTGTTCCCTAAATTTAGGTTAGGCAGAAAATGGGTGTAAAAGTCAAAAGTGGGACAAATCTATGAATTCTTGGAAATTATTAAGCTCTATTAGGACAAAATGATGGGTTTGAAATGATTTTCCCTTGTGATTAAATATATCATCTTTCTTGCTCTTCACTTGATTATGATTTTAAATTTAAACCATTTATTTTTTAAGTAACTAAGTCTATAAACTAAAAATTCAAATTAGAATAGATACAGGGACCAGAGATCTATTTGTAATTATGGGAACAATCCATGAGGATGAGCATATAATATACAAGAAAAGAAATTCAAATTTGAAATTTGTCTTGCCATGGCCATGAAAGTCATATAGATAGACATATGTTTATATTTTTATACATAGTTGATACTTATTTTACTCAACAAGTTTTATATGCATTTTAATGAATATCTATGTCTTAAAAGGTTGACACTCATAATTAAGCTTACAATTCACTTATATGAGGCTGACAATCATGACAAAATCTCGATGATTCAATATGCTATTTGATATTTTTTTGTAAAGTTTAAGTTTGACTTACAAAA
The DNA here is from genome assembly GCA_028654395.1 of Scutellaria barbata. Taxonomy (NCBI): domain Eukaryota; kingdom Viridiplantae; phylum Streptophyta; class Magnoliopsida; order Lamiales; family Lamiaceae; genus Scutellaria; species Scutellaria barbata. The sequence goes on along the minus strand of CM053645.1, from coordinate 422,495 downwards.
GATAACAAACTTATTAAATTATATTATATTTGATAAAATCTAAATTTGGCCTCAAGTATTTATATTTTAAAAATAAGGATAATCTAAGTATTTAAAAACATATTTTTTTTTTTTTGAGTGAGACTTGTGTGCAACTGTTGTATGAATCTTAGATCCATACAATGCGGGTCGGGACGAATCCGACCTGAATCCGCGTAATTCCTTTTTTTTTTTCCTAACCTTTATATTGTGTTAGTTATACTTTTATATTATGTTAAGTATACCTTTATGTAATATTTTACCTTTTAAAAAAATCCTAATTTTGGCAAAAAAAACTCTAATTTTGACGAAAAAAACTATAATTTTAGCACAAAAAAACCTTAATTTGTACATATATACCTTTATGTAAATATTACGCATATCTTTAATTAATATTAGTCATACTTTTATATAATATATAAAAATACAACTAACATAATTAAAAGGTATAACTAGCATAACATAAATGTATGTTTAATATAACATAAAAACTTTAAAGTTATGCTTAATATAACATAAAAATCTAGTACCTAAAGCGAATTTGGGTGGATTTGAGTGCATCCACTCAGGCGCGTGGGGATGCGTGCGTACATGTGAAAGCGCGTGAAGTGATGTGTGGATCGGGTCGAATCAGATGTACGGATCCAGTTATATAAAAAAATTGTAATTTTTTTAATTCAATAATACCTCAAACAAATTTGAAATAATATATACAATTCATTTATAGCCCATTGACAATATATTAACATAATGAACACACATCAATCCACGAGTCTCATGCAATATTTTTGTCAATTTTCTCTCTCTCTCTGTGGCTGGTGGAGATGTCGGCAATAACCCTTTATATATATATATATATATATATATATATATATATATATATATTTATATTTATTGATATGTAAGATAAACAATCCATTACATCACGAAATTTATGTTTTGTACTTCAACTAGTGAATAAGATTTTGACAAAAATTACATGAGATCAATGATTAATGAGCAAAAAAGTGGAAGACTTGGTGCATTTAGTTGGTACTAACTTTCAAAAAGTGATACAATATAAGTATACATACAGATTATTCAACTAGATAATAAGTAAAGTTGGATTAAAAACTCATACAAAAAAGACTAAAAAATCTAACGACATATCAATAGTAAAAGGTGAGACCACTATTCTGACATGTATTTTTCAATGCTCAACATGGTTTTAATTTCAGGGAACAATTGTTGTTAAAACTTGTAATTTGGGACTTCTTAACAATTTCAATTTTTTTTTATGTTCTTTCTAAATTTGATTTAAAGATGTTAAGCATTCAAGAAAATTAGGATTAACCTTGTTCTTATCCAGGCACTTAGGTTGCAAGTTTGCAACATGAACTTAAATGAGCTTTTTTATGAGATTGACTTTTGAACAATATTTAAAAAGGGAAATTGTTGGAAAAATTAAGAATTTTATTAAAATTGTAATTTTAATGTGGTTTTTGTTTATTTGGTAAATTTAACATGACTTTCAAGATCATGTGTATTCGTAACTAACAAACAAATTTCGAGTATTTTAGAAATACCTAATTTTTCATTTATTACGAAGAAAACCCCCAATTGATGTTAATATAATAATACGTGTAATAAAATGTTTGAAATCTTTCTGTTAGTTAAGAATTTACAAAATATTGAAAATCATGTTAAATTTGTTAATAATCAAAAGTCGTGTTAATATTGTAATTTAAAAAAAAATTGTGATGTTTCCCACAATTACCCCATATTTAAAACAAGAAATGTAATAAGTTATAATAAAATAAAATAAATTTCTCTTATTTAAATCTTTAGATTTTTTTCTTTATAAATAACCCAAACATATTTAGTGGGCTAGAGCCCACAATCTTTAGCGGGATATAGCCCACAACCTTTAGCACCTTGGGCCCTCCATCTTACCACTAGAGTAAGGTCCGTTAGAACTGAATTTTAGATTTTTTCATGATGATGATATAGAAATTATAACACATGTACGAATGATGGATGTCTTTTTATAGATTTCAATTTATGACTTATAATAATAAATAATTTAAATTGTAAGTATGTTTGATTTAAACATTATGCGGGTTTTGATTTAAATTATGAAGTTTATATGACTTGTCCAACTCTATTTCTATAATTATAATAATCCAAAACCCTATATAAATGGGTCAATAAAATAAGTATAAAACGATCAAATTCACTTGAATATTTATTAATAGTATTTCCTCTAAACTCGATTTATTTGTTTGTGAACTAAAATGTAATTAATTTACCCAATTACAAATTAAATAGAGAAGAAAAAGGGAAAAAAAAAAAGCAGTAAAATATCCATCATTATCCACGGCTGTCACAGTGTTGCACACACCAAGACACTGCGTTTGTGGCTCTCGCGTCGCTCCATTTTATCGCACTTCAATCTCTTCTTCATCAGCATAAATCCGTCAAATTTTCTTCATCTGATTTTGTCTCGGTTTAGTATCCAAGTTTAAAAGGAAGTGATTCAGTGCGTGCATGGAATCTCCGCAAACGGCGCCAACAGATTTTTCTATCTGAACCGTGTGCTTTGGACTTCCGACTTAATGAGCTTCCCATGCCTTTATTAGGTAATTTTAGCCAGAAGAAATTACGTTTTCAGCTTTAATTTTTGTTTTCAGTTCTTTTTCCTGAACTTAATTTGATTTTTTTTGGGGTGTAATTTTCCATTTGGAGTATTTTCTAAATGGAATTAGTGAAGATTTGTAATGTGTAATTGATTATTTGGAGGATTTCTGATTGGTTTGGAATTTTTCTGAAATTGTTGAAGTTCATGTTTGTTTTGCAGAGATTGCTATTTCACAGCCTTGTTCTTGTTTCCGCAACAATATATTGGCATTTAGATCCGAAACCCATTTTCATAATAAACTTGCAGTTAGGGATGATAGGAGATTGGGATTGGCATCTACATTTTCTTGGAAAACATTTTGTATTTCTGAAAAAAGGGGGAAAAAATTTACATTGGGGAGAGCTGAGTTATGGCAGAGTAGGCTGATGATAAAGGCGGTCGGTACGCTTGAAATTGCTAGTGTACCTTGCAAGAATGAAGGGGCAAAAAAGTATCGAAATATGTTGATGATGGATGTTGATTCGAAGTTGAGTTCCTCTGATAGGCCACCACAATCTTCAAATGAAGACTCAACGGAAGTGGAGGAGAGGGAGAAGTTGAGACGGATGAGGATTTCCAAAGCGAATAAAGGGAACACGCCTTGGAACAAAGGGAAGAAGCACAGCCCAGGTAATATTTTTTTCAGAAATTTGAAGTTGTTTGAATTGTACATTGGATATTTGGTTTTTGTGTTTTATTGAATCGATGACTTAAATTTGTGCAGAAACTTTAAAGAAGATTAAAGAGAGAACAAGGCTCGCAATGCAAGATCCTAAGGTGATGTCATGTAAGAAACTGAGAAAGTTTTATGAAAACCCCACAATAATTTTGAGAAAAAGGAAAACAAGGATAGTAAGTCAAGTGTTTGTTTCTTGAGTTTGATGTGGTTTGCGCAGTGTTATATGAACTTGCCTGAGGTACTCCTTTTCTAGGTAGACTTGCCGGTCGTCTTGAAGCCGTTCATCTTGAAACTATATCACTTCGTGATTCTGATGATGTTTGGAATTCTATATCACTTCGTGACCCTGATGATGTTAGCTATTCCAAACGTACTGATACTTATATTTCCATCTAGCCCAAGTCTTCTTGTTATGTTGTCTACATACCAAAAATTGTCACTGAATAGAAGGCTGCTTGTTTCTCTATTCATTGTTTATGGGATTCAATTATTTTCCCTTGCATTTTTAAGCTCGTGAAGTTTTATAACAAGTTCAGCTCTTAAGTTGTTGTTCTTGCCATATATATATTTGTTTGTTTTTTTTGGAGATTGTGGAAAAGAACTAATGATTTTTATCACACAGGTCAAGATGAAGCTAGTTAACCTGGGGCATGCTCAAAGGTAAACAGAACACCATACATATTGATTATTTTATGGGGTTCTCTAGTTTCAGCCACTGCCTGTAGTCTTTGTACTTAAGGTGTAAGAAGTTTGTGCTAGAATTGCTTATGTTCAAGTACTCATGCATTACACTATTCCATTTGTTGGAGGTAGTTATAATGTTAGTTGGATTGATTGGCAATGTGCTGTGATTCTGCATGCCATTTGATAAAAATAGTTGTACACCTTATATTTCAAGTCTTTTCGAGTCCACATTCTTTGTTTTCGATAGATCTAGCAAAATTTGTCATTTCCTTCTATGATATCTTCCAGATTAGAATTCAATAAACCACTTTACAGCGTGTGGTGTTCTCTCTGTTTCCTGTCTGTGCAGTGAAGAAACAAGGATGAAGATTGGTGTTGGTGTTCGTCTAGGGTGGGAAAGACGCCGTGAGAGGTTGCTGCTGCAGGATACTTGCCTCTTTGATTGGCAAAATCTAATTGCAGTAGCTGCTCGTAAGGGCCTTCTAGGTGAGGAAGAATTGCAATGGGATTCATACAAGATCTTGGATAAACAGCTCAAGACGGAATGGTTGCAGAGTATTGAACACAGAAGAAATATGCGCAGACCAAAGGGAAGCAAGAGAGCACCTAAGTCAGCTGAGCAGAAGAGGAAGATTTCAGAGGCCATAGCTGCCAAATGGGCAGATCCTGTAAGATCTTATTTTCATGCATCAACTTTTTCATTTTATAGAGTTGAATGTTCTTGAAGAAAGTTTTCCTACATAGTTCACTGCATGCCCTTAACCAGTATTGAAGCCCTACTTTTTCCCGTTCATTATGCTAAGAACTACCGCAATCGGGTATGCACGGGGCTGGCGAAGTTTCATGGCATTACGGAAGGGTTTGAAAGGAAGCCGAGGAAAAAGCCGGCTGGTGATGGACAAACTCGAAGAAGACCTAAAAAGGATGTTGAGACCGACGATCTTGCCAAAAATAAAACCAATATCCAGAATCAACTAATTAGATCAAAGAGAACTAAGACACCATCATACAAGGATCCATTGGCAAGCACCAAGTTGGAGATGTTGAAGAACATTAGAGCACAGAGAGCTACTGCTATCAACAAGAAAAGTGAAGCAGTCACTAGGGCCAAGTAAGTTTCTATTCTATACTTAGATTTTCTCATTTTGTTTGATTGTTTCTCAACACTATAGTATTTTCAGGTCGTTGATTGCTGAAGCTGAGAAGGCGGCAGAGGCCCTCGAAATAGCTGCCAAAACAAGCCCTCTTGCTCAGGCTTCCCTACTCGAAAGCAGGATGCTGATTGCTGAAGCAACTCAGCTCATTGACTCCATAGAAATCGAAGATGAAACAATCTCCTTCGAAAATGACAATGGTCTCTCAGAGAATTCAACTCTGCTGGTATCAGATCTTGAAAAAGGGATGGATGAAGAGACTCAAAATCTGGAAGTCATAAATCACAGAAAAGTAAACGGATCTCACATCCTATCAACAACTCTTAATGATCCTACCAATGATTTCAGTTTTGACAGGTTCATGTGGCCAGATTTGGTAAATGGGAATGGAAATGGTTCGACTTCTTGTTCCAATGGTACACTCAAGACCGTAGAAAAGCTTCACCAAACAAGCTCTAATGGTTTCATTTCAACCAAGAATCTTGCTGATCCTGAACCAAATCCTAATGGGATCTCAGTGCACACAGAAAAGCCATCAGTAAATGGACTAGAACTCAAACCAGAGAACATGGAAGCACCAAAGAAACAAGTGAAGATTCACATGAAATGGGTTCGTGGGAGGCTGGTAGAAGTCACTGAAGAAGCCTAGGTTAGTTCTAGCATTTATAATTTCTATGCGTAGTTCTATCACTTCTATTTCCATACTGCTAGGAAGTATAGAGTGCACAATACTAGCTTATATTCACATTTTTAAATGCATAGCAGCTGTGCTTGAGCTTGAAATTGCATTATACACAGTTTCTTTATTACACATCAAATTTCGCATAATTTTACTTGGAAGAGACAATTTCTTCAACGTAGAGCACTTTCCAGTTCTTGAGGTGGGATTCGACGATATCTTCCATCTTCCTCCTCCGTTTTCCCTTCTCCTCTGTAGCTCTATGAATCTCCATTTTCACTTCCTCTTCCTGAGAATGATTTTAAATGCAGTGTTTAGTCCAATGGACACATGTTCTAGTGTCTTTTTTAAGTAAACATAATATCAAAATTAGTTATTAATTGATATTTCCATAGAAGAATAGACTCCTTTTTTTTTATGAAAAATTAATTCAAAATGAAAGAGACAGTATTTCAAATTCATATCTATTCAAATATTACTAATAATTTAGTGTTGAAAATTTCAAATTTCTGCCCAAATTCCTACATCTGACTACAACATTATGCTCCACTTAGATTATGGAGGGATTTGTAATATACGGTAGCAAATTTGGTAGCAAATTTGAATAGACGTGGATCTGAAATCTATAGAATATAGATTTCATTCTTTAATTTAATTTTTAATCCTATGATTTGATTTAAAATTCATTTATTTGAAATTATATATTTCAAATCACTCTGTCCAAGCATAGTGTAGTTAAAATTTAGTAGCTGGTAACACATACTTACTGGGATGATACTGGGAGCAGGAAGCTTGGAACCATGCACGGCGGCCCGGTTGGCGGCTTTGGTTAGCATCCATCGCAGTCCGTGGTGGCAGAAAACGGTGGCGCCGCCTCGCTTTTGGGCCAACATTCTCAACATTTCTTCTTTTTCCAATTACTCAAGAGAATAGGAGAAAATCAGATCAAGCTTTTGTGAGAGAGAGATATGAATACAGGAGACAACACTAGAGACATCTGGAATCCTTGGGAAGCCGCAACGTGGCATAAATGCAATAGAATATTATATCTATATTATAACCCTCCAGATATTGTTAAATTACAAATTAGTTTCCAAGATTTATTGGAAATTGGTTATTACAACCTTTAAACTTTGGTAGTATCTAAACCTTAGCTAAGATCAATTAATTAGTTTCGAGTAATTTTATTAATCTACAAAAATCAATACAACTGATGGATTGATGGATTACAAGTATTTATAGTACACTGTTAGCTCATATAGCTAACATACTCACTTAATCTCCTAACATCTCTAAATAATATCATGCCATGAATACATATGACTACTGTTTTTATGTATGCATGCCACTATGATATTAATTTTCAATATATCATTTTTCTAAAACTTAAGAGTATGATATTGATTGATAAAAAATGAATAAGTTTGATTCATTCATGCGTAGGAATTATTAATAATGTTAACTGAGTTTTTTTAGCTTTTTCATAATTAAAACACTTAATTGTAATTTCAAAAAAATTTAACATTTATTAAATAGAAGAAGTGAAATTAATTTCTATGTTACAAATTACTTAAATGTTTTTCTAATTAAAATACCTCATTATGGGCCGGTTGGTTCAAAGATAGTGGGCCGGTCCAGCACATATAAGTAATGGGATTTTAGAGAATCTGACATCCATTTTAAGGTTGGCAGATCCGGTACCAGGTCACTTTCCACCGACGGACCTTCTTCTCCGATCAGTAATCAATGATGGAGAATTAGTTGCTGAGTTCACTTTCCTTCTTTCTCACTCTTACCTTTCTCTCTCCTCCTTCAAAACCCCTCACCATCATCCAAACATCCTCACAGCTGCATACTCAGTGGTGCATTTTTTCTTCTCATTTGTTGATTTCAAGGCCGTTTTGAGAGAAATTGAGCTGAATGATGGAGAGAGAATCATCGGACGAAGAGGAGGATCGCGAGAATCTGATTTCGCAAAATGCCAGGCCAAACAACGTCGTTAAGTCCCCCAATCACCGTCATCACTCCGCTTTCCATATCGGCGACGATTTGAGGAGCCAGTTTTCAGGCGCCGCTCGCCGGTTCAATAAGAGGTACTTTTTGGCGATTTTTCTGCCTATGGTGATTCTGATTCTGATTCTGTATTTTGCGACGGATTTGAAGAGTATGTTTCAGATGCGTGTTCCATCGATTAAAGAAATTGGGGGACATAGTCTTCTTGTTAATCGAATGCGTGAATCTGAGTTACGAGCTTTGTATTTGCTTAAGCAGCAGGAATTTGAGCTTTTTAAGATGTGGAATTACAGTACATTTGTTAATAAGTCGAACTTTAGCTTGGTTAATAGTAGTAATTTGACGAATTCCAGTTCTGGTACTGGTAATGGGGTTGATTTGCTTTCATCTTCATCGTTGGAAGACTTGAAATCTCGGGTTTTTAGTCAAATTTCCTTGAATAAGCGAATTCAAGGGATATTGTTGTCATCGCATGAAAGTGGTGGTGTTCTGGATTTGGCTGAAAATCAAACGGATCCTAGTTTTTCTGGTTGGAATAGGTGCAGCAAGGTGGATCAGATGTTGTCTGAGAAGAGAACAATAGAGTGGAATCCTAAACCGAACAAGTATTTGTTTGCCATATGTGTTTCGGGCCAAATGTCAAATCATTTGATTTGTCTAGAGAAGCATATGTTCTTTGCAGCTTTGCTTAATCGGATTTTAGTGATCCCAAGTTCAAAGGTTGATTTTGAGTTTTATCGGGTGTTGGATATTGAGCACATTAATAAGTGTTTGGGGAGGAAAGTTGTGGTGACATTTGAGGAGTTTGCTGAGAGTAAGAAGAACCATATGCATATCGATAAGTTTATGTGTTATTTCTCACTGCCACAGCCATGTTTTATAGACGATGAGCATGTGAAGAAGTTGAAGGGGCTTGGTGTCTCTTTGGGTAAGGTCGAGGCTGTCTGGAAGGAGGATGTTAAGAAGCCAACCCAAAGGAAAGTTGAGGATGCTTTGGCTAAGTTTTCTTCAGACAACAATGTCATTGCAATTGGAGATGTGTTCTTTGCTGATGTTGAGAGAGAATGGGTGATGCAGCCTGGAGGTCCCATTGCCCATAAATGTAAGACTTTGATTGAACCTAGCCGGCTTATTTTGCTCACCGCTCAACGTTTTATACAGACATTCTTGGGGAAGGACTATATAGCTCTTCATTTTCGGCGCCACGGTTTCTTGAAATTCTGGTATTATCCTTGAGTCTTTCGGGCCTTGTTATGTGTCATTCTGTGATTGTATGTCACATCTAACAGAATTTCTTCAATGGCTTTTTCAGCAACGCGAAGCAATCAAGTTGCTTTTATCCTGTTCCTCAAGCTGCAGAGTGCATCAGCCGAATTGTTGAAAGGGCTAATACTCCAGTAATATATCTTTCAACAGATGCTGCAGAAAGTGAAACTGGTTTACTTCAGTCACTTATTGTCCTGAATGGGAAGACCGTGCCACTTGTTCAGAGACCACGTCGTAATGCAGCTGAAAAGTGGGATGCTTTATTATACAGACATGGACTTGAAGGAGATTCTCAGGTGGGCTAACTTTTCATGTTGTTTCTTTATCTTGATTCATGTTATATCACACTGTGGCAGCTTTTATAAGAATCAATAACAAACTGCATTTAGATATTCAGGATAGCTGCATATCTTTGTCTATGCTGTTTTTAGCCAACGAAGAAAATATCGTGATATTTTGGTGAAATATCACGAAAATTGGAGGACCGAAATAATATCATACCGCAATTTTATTTCTGAAAAAATATCGCGATATACCGTGGATATATCGTTTCAGGCGATATATCGGCAATATATCACATATTTTCACTCACGCGCCTAACTGTGCACAACAAGTTTTTTTTTTATTAGCGCTCACAACTTTGGACTGAATCCTCTATACCAAAATCTGTGTCTCATTTTGTATGCCACATCAAAACTACGTAGTTTTGATATTGATTTTTTTCTTTTACATTGTAACCGTTTTATTTTAAAAATCAATATAACTAATTTTGGGATGTGGTACATGTGGTATAGGAATGTTTGGTAAAGGGGATCTCATTTGTCATAGCTCACTCCATTCTCCATTTTGTGTTTTCCTTTTTTTTTTCTATTCTTTTTTTTTTTTCGTTCAATTGTGTTTTTTTCCTTTTTTTTTCTTTGTTTTTTTTTTCCCTTTTCATTGTGATAAGTTAATTTCTTTTTTTTTTATTATAATTTTTTTATATGTATTTAAACGATATCTATCAAAATTAAATTCTATCTATATTTTCGTCTATGAATGGAATAAATAATAATTATAATTAAATTCTTGAAATAAATTAACACACTAACATTTAGGTTTCTTGTATAATTTAATTAAGTTTAGTTATTTTTTTTGGAATTTAATAAAAGGATTATGATGTATATATTATATACTATATATATATTAATATATATAGTATGTTATCTATATATTTATTATTAGTATATCATTTTATTTGTAATTTTAAGCTCAATATATGTATTAATGTTAGTTATATTATTCTATATACTATTAGATATATCCAAATTTTTAACAAAATTTTCATATTTTTAAAAAAATGATCGATATTTCTACCGAAACCGATATATCCACAAAAATCGATATTTTCATCCTTGTTTTTAGCATATTTTAAGAATACTCATTAAACTCTACAATCTAGTAAACTTATCTAACACTGAACTTTTTCATCATGAAGGTCGAAGCAATGTTGGATAAGACTATATGTGCATTATCTTCCGTGTTTATTGGATCTTCTGGATCTACTTTCACTGAGGATATTCTAAGGCTTCGTAAAGACTGGGGATCAGCATCACAATGCGACGAGTACTTGTGCCAGGGCGAACTTCCAAATTTTATTGCAGAAGATGTGTGAACAACGATCTTGTACATTCACATCCCCTATTAAAAATTCTGCTGCTTTATTACTGTTTGGTAGCGAGTCCTCAAAGATGAGTCACTCTACCTGAGTAAACCACTCGATTTTTTGGTAGCATCCATTGAATATACTTCCCAAGAAAACTGAAGAAAATCGGTGAGGGCTTGTCGAGGATTTTGCAGTTTATTTTTTCGGACATCCTGTCACTGGTGTAAATGAGTTCTTACCTGATTTATTTTGATCTGTATGTAATAAGAGGCTTCAGCAAGTAATATTACCTGCTTTGTCTCTGTAATTCCCTTCCAAAATGAGTATAGTAGTATTTGTTTGTTGTACACTAGGGATGATATTGGATAATTTTAGAATTGTGAGAGCCTCCGTCTTATAGTTTCTCTCAAGCTCCATTTGGATAGGTGGATTTCAGGAGGGATATGAAATTCATGAAAGCAAATCTACTAATGGTGTTTGGATGGATATAAATTTGAAATTCATGATTTTCATTTTGAACTAATTTTAAAGTCATTCGAATGGATTTAAATTTATTCCAACTTGAGTGGATTTTAAATTCTGAATTTTAAATCATTCCATCCAAATAGAGTCTCAACTAATTTTCAAACCTTGTGAACTTGCCTTATTATTATTATTGCTAGTAGTAACTTATGACATGTACTAATGTAGGATTATAATTTATAAAGGAATCAAGATATGTCGATTGAGTTTTGCTTTTTCCTAAAATTGGAATTGAAAAAATAAGTTATATGATATCTAGCCAAACTCATACTTGATCGGGCAAATTTTTTTTAACTTAACTCGATTCAATAATCAATATGATCAACTCAAGTGTGAACATCTTTGTATTCGAGCTTGGTCCAACTAATTTTAGATTGATTCTGACTTTTCTTTAAAATGATTAAAAAAAGAAAGAAAGACACGTATGATTTAGGAACATCCTAAAAAAGTTTAAGGTTGTTAGAGTTAAAAATAGGAAAAAAGAAATTGGAGTCCATGTGTATAGCACCTATCAAATTGCAGTCACACTTGCTAAAACCTCCAACCCGCCGCACTATTTCTGAGTACGCATACAACAAAGCACCCCATTTTCAAAGAATTGATTTCTGGTTGAATTTCAATTTTAACAACGTTTTGGGACCAAGGATTTCCTAAAATAAATAGCATAAATTTGAAGATTTGTATTATTTTTTGAAGAAATCAAAGATGAGGGCTAAAGTTGTGGTGTTTCCGATCAGAGGAAGAAACTGGTGTTTTAGCCGATCGGTTGATCCTTCAACGGTTTCCACACAGTCTTCCAACACTCCGTCGACGTTCAAAGGACTTTGGAATAGAATTGTTTCTTCTGGAAACGGCAAAGGGTCGTCGGAGGAGTCGAAGGTTGAGCTCATGGTTGATTTCGTGGCGGATAAGGTATCTTATTGCGCATTATAATTCTGGGTTTTGGTTTTTGATGAGTAATGCTTAAAGGGTTGTGTTTGTATTGCTTGATATTGGTTTGTGCAAGGTGGGTTTTTGGGTGTAATGATTATTAATGTGAGGTTTCGTCTTGCACAGGGTTGTGAAAATGCATTGAGCTTTTGGTGTTTGTAGGGATTATTGATGAGTAATTCTTAAAGAGTTGTGTTTATATTGCTTGATAATGATTTGTGCGATGGGTTTTTGGTGTAATAGTGATTAATGGGAGGTTCTATCTTGCACAAGATTGTGAAAATGCATTGACTATTGATGAGTAGTGCTTAAAGGGTTGTGTTTATATTGCTTGATTATGGTTTGATCGGGGTGGGTTTTCGATTATGGTGATTGGTGATTAATGTGAGGTTTTGTCTTGCTCAAGGTGATGAATGTGGAGCATTTGGTGTTTGTTGAGATTGTGTGGTTTTAGTGTGATATTGTGTGGCTTATTTACAAGTAATGTGTGAAGGGATGTGTAATCGGCTCGAGCCAAATTGCTGTTCATTAGTTATTACAAGATTGGTTATTGTTAAATTGATCTTCTAAACATACACAGCTAGTTTGGGTCTGTATTTCATATGAAAATATATGTTTTGTGTTGGTTATCACGGAGTAATGAAAATATATGGTTCATGTGGCTTGTGAATGATTCAACATGAATACTTTGTTGTATTAATATGAAAACAAACATTTTCTGCTGCTCATTGTTTGGTAATGCATAAAGGGTTTTGTTTATATTGTGTATGATTTGCTTTGTGTTGTTTATGTTTTTGATCAATGTAGTTAGATCTATGGCTTGTGAACGCCTTCATGCAATGTGTTTGTTTACATTGTGGGTTACAGAGTAATTTTTTACTAGTTTTGCCTATCTTCACAGTTCACATCAAATATTCTGTTTTTGTTGCTTATTGTTGAGTCGTGTGTGAAGGATTAGTATTCAAATGGATTTGAGATGATTATTTCGGAACGGGTTTGATGGTATCGTTTATTGGTGAGAATGTGCAACCAGATTGTGCTACAAATTCACATGAAAATTGCGTTCTCTTTGTTGAGAAATGTTTTAAAATTAGGTGTTCGTATGACTTCGTGGTGCTTATTTGACTTTTTAATTAATAATTTAATGGACTATGTTTTTGTATATTCATGTAATTGTTGTAAGCATGGAACATATGTAGATGAATAGAGGTTGGATTAATCTGGAGAAGGCTCCCCAAGGGAGTATCAAGAACAAGATTCATGGGTATATTTAATTTGAGTTTTTATTTTCAATGAAAATTTTGTATAATTCTATAATCTCAGTTTGAGAAAAAGGAAGTGAAATGTCTTCTTGCAACCTTTAGAATGTTAACTTTCTTATGTGTAGGTTGGGATTGAAGTTGTTGTCTCGTGTTAAGCCTTCAGAAATCTTCCTCAAATCGATTCCCAAGGAGATTGATAGAGTGGATATTATATACCCGTCAAGGTAATCTCATTTCTTCTGATGTGTGACCTTGAACCTTTCTGGTCCATTTGATGCCAAATGAATAAGATTTGCATGCTATCGGCTCATATCTCACAGGAAAATGTTACGTACGATAGACAATAACTGAAGCATTCCGTCAAAAAAATTCTAAGATTTCTAGAAGCCTTTGATTCTAAGTTAATATTTTTTATAACAAGTTAATTCATGGCAATTTCCTTATGATTATGTTGTTGGAACATGTTTTATTTTCATGGTAATTCATCCTCATAAACTTCGCTTCGACATATCATAGTCTGAATCCACGACTCGTCCGTCGAAGACTCCGGCATATAGCATTCAGGTAACTTTATTGATATATTCTATTGATTGTTTTTATATTATTGATGACCGATTCTTATTTTATTCCCTGACTAGCACTATACCTCTTCTTGTACATTGGTGTTGTTTCAAGGCAAGAATATCATAAAAATGCTACACGTTAGTTTTTTGCTACAACTATATAAACTCGATAAGGGCATTTATCATATTGAATGAAAATGTGATTCACTGCATGATTGATAGGGGATCTGTTATTCACAAGAAATACTTGTATGGCTCTGCCATCTTGCTGCCTCTGACATCGGTTTTCATGGTATGTATCGAGTTTTTCTTATGCTCTATTTTATATGGTCTATGTATCTGTCCAAACTTTTTCATTTACACGTGAAATCTTTGAAAATCGTATACAGGTTCTTCCTTTGCCCAACATCCCATTCTTTTGGGTCTTGTTCCGCGCCTACTCTCACTGGAGAGCCTCACAGGTCCGACAAAACCTTAAAGATTATTATTCGAACGGATCATGAGTATACTAACAATCGCCCAAATTATTACAGTTTCGTTTTTTTTGCTGACACGGGCTTTTTTTTCCTCAGGGAAGTGAAAAGCTTCTACATTTAGTGAGTGATGCCTCCTATAGTCCACACACATCTGATAATACGGCCATAGGCGAAGAGAATCCCACACGTTATTCCAATAAAAACTGTGAAAATCCCACTTCTCCTCCATGGGTAAGGATTTTCAACTCGGCTCAATGTTTTCGAAAAAATGAAGTCTTGAGAACCCAAGTGCTCTAGTTGATTCGTAGTTTTTTCACATTTAACTCTCCGTTTCCAGTTCCAAACCGGAATTAGGGTTGTGTTATTTTGGACAATTTTCATGATATTGAATCATCGATAAGAAATCGTGCAAACCAAACATGATATGGCAAGATATGATAAGGGCATTGCTATTTATGTCGATCTCTTATGAGTCTCTTGATTTAATAATTTGCGATTAGGTTCTTGAACCGTCGGAGGAACTGGAAGAGCTTCTGGGCCGTAAGAACACGGATGACGAGGTTGTGAGCGAGTGTGCGATATCAAAGATTTGCCAGAAACTCTATTTGAATCCTGGAGATGTGAAGAAATACAGAGATTCAATTTAGTGATTACGTTTAGTTTGATTTGCAGTTGCTTTATTTCCAGTTTTTTTTAGTAATTCCATTTATTCTTGCAGAAATTTTTGGTTCTTAGTTTTAGCATTCTGTTAGAATCAAACAGGACCTGTATATGTTTTTCAGAGCAAGCAATAAAATTTGTGCTTTGAAGCAATGGGCCAAATTAATCTCGACTCTTTTCTTGTTATTTATATGTAATTGAGAATACTTTCTTATTGTGCTTGAATAAATCTCTTGATCTTGTATTTTAGAATATTTTTTTTTTATAGTTTTAACTGATTTTTTACGTTGAAAATATAGTACTCTATTAATATCCAAAGAGTTTGTGAATTGTATTCTAAAGGTTAAATGTAATTGAATAGGTTTAATTAATAATTTAATGTAATATTAAAGAAATGTAATATTAATGTCGTCAGTATTTATTAAATAATAAAATAAAAAGACTTTGGGCTTTTATTGGACCAATCTTCATAGGCCCATAATCTAATTAGGCCGACTCACATCCAACATATTATTGGGCCGGTATCCAGTCAAGTGCAAAGCACGTGATACATATAGGAAACATATAATTATTTCCATCTTCGTCTCTTCTTCTCACTGCTGCTTCTTCTCCAAGTAAAGTTTCTCCAAGAACTTTATTTTCCTAAAAAAAAACAAAAAGAAGAGAAAGAAAATCAGAAATTGGGAAAATGGCGCCGGATCCTGAGGATGAGATCAAGGACGAGAAGAACCCCAAGCCTCTCGATGAAGACGATATTGCCCTCCTCAAAACTTATGTGATGTTCTTTTTCTCTTTTTCATAAACCCTAATTTGAAGCTATTATTTTGCTTGTGTGTTTGAATTTAGTGAAGGGATATTGGTGGGGTGGGGTGAGTAGTTTGTGTTAAATGCGGGGGACACTGAATTCATAGTAGCTTGTGTTTGTTTTCTTTGGTTTGAGAGACAATTCGGATCTAGGCGATGGCTGTTACGTGGAAATTGTATTCATTTTGTTTTCTGGTAATCCGATTAGGCTATGGGTGACTAGATGCTTGTTGGGTTCGGGAGAAAAGAATTGTTTGGATGGTATTTTCGGATTTTCTGTTGGTTAATATGAAATTTTTAAATTTGGTTACTGAATTTACTATGGGTTTTGCTTATGTATATCTGAATTAGAAACTTTTGTTTCTCTCTTTTTAGTTGAGTTGCTGCTTATGTCAATTTTTTTTCTTATACACCTGCTTATATCATCTTAAATTGGTTTGTTCTCAATTTCATGTGATTTAACATTCATTTGAAACGAAAGCGTTTGGTAGTATGAGAAGTCGTAAATATAGTTAAAAATTTATAAGTAATGCGTATGCCATGTTATGTGCTGGCCTTTGAAGTTGTTTATATTAATATGTAGGGTTTGGGACCTTACTCAACAAGCATAAAGAAAGCTGAGAAGGAGATCAAGGATATGGCGAAGAAGATTAATGATTTATGTGGTATGTGAATTCCCCTGTAGTTGTCCCTTCGAGTGGAAATCTCTCATTTTCAGACTATTAGGTTGCGATTGCTCTAATTTTAATTTACTGATTTTGTTGGAGACTGCTATAAATACTGCATTTTCTTCAATTCCGTGTCTAGTTAAAGTGCCATTCCATCTAGCTGAGTAACCTGCAGTTTATTGTGTGATGTTCTCTTTCTTGTTCTGAATCCTCAGTTGTCACTCAATAATAGGTATTAAAGAATCTGACACTGGTTTAGCTGCTCCCAGCCAATGGGATCTTGTATCTGATAAGCAAATGATGCAGGAGGAACAACCTCTTCAGGTAGCAATTTTGGATTTTATCGATATTATGCATCCCTCTATTTTTTGTATTTAGTAAGATTGGTTTGTCTTGATAGGTTGCACGATGTACCAAGATAATCAATCCAAACACTGAGGATGCCAAGTATGTTATTAATGTCAAGCAAATTGCCAAGGTAAGTTAGCCACTCTTTCTTCTTCATAGTTTTGCCTGGGGTTTCAGTTGCTCCTCACTCAACCCTGGAAAAGAATAGTGCAGTCCTGTTATCTTTATTTCAAACCACCATATCTATCAAAATATGGCTTTTATTCTGATATTGTTTTATATACCAGCACAGAGCAGTACATGATGTGAAAATGCATTTGTCGTACTTTTTTTGGTGTTAGGGTGATTAACATTCTATTTATCTGGTGCATTGTTTTGTTGCAGTTTGTTGTTGGATTGGGTGATAAAGTTTCACCTACTGATATTGAAGAAGGCATGCGCGTCGGGTGAGCTATTCCATCTAGCTTTTAAGATTGACCAAGCAAGCATTTTGTTTTTTGCATAGCAACACACATCTTTCCATTGGTTTTTCTTTGTCATGAACTGCTTAGATGCAATATATAGTGGGAACTTGGATGAATGCCATGTTTTTCCATGTGTTGAATTATATCTTGTGGCAATGGTAACTTGGTCGAGGGCACTGGATGAATCAATAGAAAGTGTTGCAATGGTCTACTATTTTGTGGATTGACATGTTACTGTTATTGCAGTGTGGACAGGAATAAATATCAAATTCAGATTCCTTTGCCTCCAAAAATTGATCCTAGTGTTACAATGATGACGGTAGAGGAAAAGCCAGATGTTACCTATAATGACGTTGGAGGATGCAAAGAGCAAATTGAAAAGATGCGAGAGGTTTGTAATATAATGGATATTGGAGTTTCTTTGTTTACATGTCTATCGTAGTTTACTTTAATCGGAAAATTTAGTTGATTTGCACATTTATAATTGATATTCTCTAGGTTGTTGAGCTGCCTATGCTTCATCCTGAGAAGTTTGTCAAGCTGGGCATTGATCCTCCAAAGGGGGTTCTCTGTTATGGTCCTCCTGGAACAGGCAAAACTCTGCTAGCAAGAGCCGTGGCTAATCGAACTGATGCATGTTTTATTCGTGTTATTGGTAGTGAGCTTGTCCAGAAGTATGTTGGGGAGGGAGCTAGGATGGTTCGTGAACTATTTCAGGTCCAACTCTCACACTTTACCATTCTTCCTATGCATTGGGTCAATATTTTTCTTAAAAGAAATCTCAACTTAACTGGAACCTGCTTAACATATCTTTTCTCTATTCCCTCCTCAGATGGCTCGCTCTAAAAAAGCATGCATTGTATTTTTTGATGAAGTAGATGCCATTGGAGGTGCACGGTTTGATGATGGGGTGGGTGGAGATAATGAGGTTCAGCGCACCATGCTTGAAATTGTGAATCAGCTTGATGGATTTGATGCCCGTGGAAACATAAAAGTTCTAATGGCAACCAACAGGTTTGTTAACGAAAGCTTTAGTGGGTTTTACTTTCAGTGTTTAAGATGATAAAGCATAAGTGTTCACATTTTCAGGAATTTCTCACTTTTGTGCCTATCCATATCGTATGCTTCTCTTTGATAAATATATAAGTAATTTTAGGTTGTTTGAGTACTTCTGTAGCTGAGCTATTTCTAACAAATTAAAGAAGCAAAACAAATTAGAAAAGCAAATTAACTGCTTAATGAGTGAATAATTGCCAAAGCATTAGTCTTGAATGCATGGTTTAGTTGTTGACAATCTGCTTCCAAGTGAGGTGATGGGAATTGTTTCTCTGTTATTAACCAAGGATGAAAATGTCGCCAAAATTTCGGTATTTTCAAGGTTCCGATATTATATACGGGTGCAGTTATTTTTTGGAAAAATGTCAGTAAAATATCGGCGAAATGTTGGAAAATATCGGCGAAATGTCGTTGTCGGTGAAAATTGGGCAAATGGTTGGTTTCTGAGGGAAATGTGAATATTTTTTTTTTTGTTACTTGCAATATTTTAGAGTTTGTATCTAATCATATATCCTTCATTGAATTTATGTTTTTTTATTTATTTTATAGTACATAGAATGTGTAAATAATTAAGAGATTTTATTGGAGAAAATGTGAAGAAAAACAACCACCAATATTTATATATCATTACACAAGTTTCTAATATTAATTAAGGATATTTAGAGAAATTAATTCTACAAATAAAGAAAATAACTATAAATTTGGATAGATAGAAGTATATATTGTACTTTTTTATGAGATAGATGAGTATTAATTTTGTGTAATACAATTTTTTGTAAGTAAATATGAATTGAATCTTCGTGATTACACTCTAAATTGATCTAATGTCATGAGTTGGTATCAATATTGTATGAATTTAGATGACATGTCATCTTATTTATTTGAACGTCATAGGAGTTTAAGTTACTACTAGTCCATATGTTAACTTTATACAAAATTTGTCATGTTATCATAACAGACAACGTTTATATAGTATTTTATCTATATATTTGTTGAAAATATATCATTTTATTTGAAATTATAAGTTTAATATATATATATATATATATTAATGTCAATTATAATAATTTATAAATTAATAGATATAATTTTTCAATTTTTTTAGAAAGTTTTCATATTTTTTTAAAAATATTGGATATTTCCACCGAAATCGATACCGACACCGATATTTCCCTAAAATTAGGGTACAGATATTTATACCGAAACTGATATTTTTGTTATTGGTTATTATCAACCTAATATTATTTTTACTAAGAATTTTTTGTTTTCAACAAGTTTGAGTTTGCCACCTAGACTGAGATCATGACTAGCTCTAGTTTTCAGGAAATTGTGCTTGCTTAATTATTGATTTCGTTTTTTTTTTGTTTTAGACCTGATACCCTTGATCCAGCACTGCTGCGTCCTGGACGGCTAGACCGCAAAGTGGAGTTTGGACTGCCAGATCTGGAAAGTAGGACCCAGATTTTTAAGATTCATACACGAACAATGAACTGTGAGAGGGACGTTCGGTTCGAGCTTCTTGCTCGGCTTTGTCCAAATTCTACTGGTAATTATAAAATTGTTTTAATGTTAAGACAGGCTGTGCTTATAAGCTGTTGAGAACATCTCAAAGATGATATAGCTTATTAACTGTTTAAAACCTCTATGAGATGGTAACATATATGCTTTGTTTTTTCCTCTAAATTCAGGAGCTGATATCAGAAGTGTGTGCACCGAAGCGGGAATGTATGCCATCCGAGCAAGAAGGAAAACTGTGACTGAGAAAGATTTTCTGGATGCAGTAAACAAAGTCATCAAAGGCTATCAAAAGTTCAGTGCAACCCCCAAGTATATGGTTTACAATTGATCACTGCATTCAATTTCCGGGTTTGGTGTCATATGCAGGTGGGAATCACTTGCATTCAATTCATCTTCTTGAATCATTTAATTGGTTGAACGATACATATTTGTTGCAAGTTCTTATGTATTGAAAGCAACTTTTTAGGGTATATGGTTATGATCCCTCTTTTGTTGGATTGTTGCACTTAATTTTGTTATGATGATGGAACAGCCTTGTCATTTATGGTACATGTTAAATTGGGACTGATGTAGATGATACAGAATAAATAAAAACGAAAAATTTCATAATAAGATTCAATTTATAAATTAATTTTCAATTTTGGACCCAAGTTTTAAAGTTTTTCAATAAGGAGTTCAATTTAATATTTTTTCTCAATTTAATGATTTGAAATTTAGATTGAGTTCTCAATTCAAGATAAAATTTCATTTTTTATTTAATTATATTTCAATATATATTCATATTTTGGATATATTAAGAACAATTTTCATTCGATTCATCTTAATTTATAATAAAAAAAAATAATTAATAAAATTTATAAGATATAATTTACAAAGCAATAATACTCTAGAGGGTTATTGGATTTGACCATTTAGGACATTAGAATCCAATGAATACTGCCACCAAAAAGCTATTGGGGTAATTAGATTAAGTTATTGGATTTGGCTATTTGGGACATTAGAATCCAATAAATACTGCCACCAAAAAGCTAATGGGGTAATTAGATTAAGCCATAGATTAGGATTAAAGGAGACTAACTCAAGAGGACACTATTGAGAGTCTCAACTTTACCTAACCAACCGGCCCATCATTTTACCTATAGCACTTGCAACAACACAATAATTCTGGAAATCAAAAGATAAAACCAATTTCTCCTATTGGTGTTTAGCCCAATTCATCATTGTGCTATTTAGCCATAAATGCTGGACATCGTTATAGCACCAGCCTCAACAACATTGATAATGTAATCAGAGCCAAAAGACTTTTAAATTAATGAGATATAAGGGAATAAATATATATGTATCAAATAAGTATATAAATATCCATATCAACAAGTGTTTTCCAATTGTAAGTAACTCTTTGAAATAAGATCAGATAGAACTTATCTTGATTGCAGAATCTTGAAATTCAAGTTGTACATTAAACTCCAATCTTGATACTAGGTGAGTCCAATGCCTCCCTTATCAAGAAATTAATTCTTTCAATGAACCATTTTCAATAAATGATTGATTAGATCAAAACCTTAAATACGAAAATATACTTTTTTTTTATACGAAAATATACTTTCCTAAAAGGAAAATCTAACAAAAAAGTAAAACATATTAGGAATTCTACACTGAATCACATAATCTTCTTAGACTCCATATCGAGAGGTGTTTGAGAGGGAGAGAAGGAAAAAGAAGGTGGAGAGAAATATGGTCAAAAATACTGAGAAGAAGAAAATCACAATGGCGATGAGTCCCTAAACACTGAATGCGAGCATGTATTTATAAATTCAAATAGATGGTTAAGTATGCAACAGTAAAATATATTCAAGGTAACTCTTGTTTTTTTTTCCTTTTACTCACATTTTTTTTTGCAACTTAATTTGGTGTGTTTTCTATGGAATAAGAATTTTGTTAACGGTCATAATTATTTAGGTATGTTTCTTTCCTTAGCCCGTGTTTTTAATTATCTCATGTTCTATAATTTTATTTCATTGAATGGATTATTTTTTTAACTATCAAAATTATTAAATCTATATTTTGTAATTTTATTTAATGGAATGGGTTTTATTTGCTAATGATCTAAATTATTTAGGTCACGATTCTTTTTATCCCTAATTTTATTTTATATAGAACTCATTAGTAAAAAAAACTCATTTCATTAAATAAAATTACAAAATATGAACTTAATAATTTTGATAGTTAAGAAAATAATCCATTCATGAAATAAAATTATAGAACATGGGATAATTAAAAACAGAAAAGAAACATACCTAAATAATTATGACCGTTCAACAAAATTCTCATTCCATAAAAAACACACTCAATTACCGTTGCAAATGTGAGTTTCAGGGGTTACCTTAAATATACTTTAAATATATTTTATTTTTTTAATTAAAGTATTAAAAAGTTGGGTTCTTAGAGCATCTCCCACCACACCCTAAATCCTATATTTTACACCTAATTTAGGTGTTTTTAACCTTCCAAGCTAAATCACCAAATCACCATTATACCTAAAATTATGGTGATTTGAGTTTAATCTCCCATCATGGTCAAACCCTATATCACCAAAATCTCAAATCCTATATTTTCACCAAATTTTTTGGTGAAAAATTTTTAATCTCCCACCTTACCACCATTTTAACATAATTTTCACTAAATCCTATTTTTCCTATCAAATATAGGATTGAATATAGGATTTAGTGTAATCACCACCATTTTTTAATTAGCATATAAAATAATTATATTAACTAATTTCATGTGATTACCAACTTATTAACATATTCTTTGTAAATATATTAATGTTGGTTAATGGGTTTGTTTTTCAATAAATAAATATATTTATTATTAATAATAAATTAATTAATAAATATAAATATATTTAGCCAAAATAAAATTATAGGTTAAAACGATAAATACATTTACTATCATAAATGAACAAAAACATAATACATTTGAGTAACATATTAAACTAAAAGATAAATTATATAAATGAAAAACTCATAAACTACTTAATAATCTTGCTTTTTTTGGCCCTCCAGGTACAAATAACGATGTTAATGTCCTACAAAAATCGACTCTATTTCAAGCATTGACCAATGGTACATCTATACCTGCTAATTATTCGATTAAAGGTAAGAATTATAATGTCGGTTATTATTTAGTTGACGGTATTTATCCTAAATGGTCAACTTTAGTACAAGTCATTAATGTGCCCAAATGTGTCAAAGAAAACTATTTCATACAGAAACATGAATCATATCGCAAAGATGTAGAACGAGCATTTGGAGTTCTTCAAGCTCGGTTTGCAATTATTAGAGGAGCGGCTCGATTTTGGAAGAAGAAAGACTTACATGAAGTCATGTTTGCATGCATTATTATGCACAATATGATAGTCGAGGAAGAACGTAGTGGATATCAAAACGCCAACCTTGACTATGAAAGTTCACCCACTGTCTTGTTTGCTGAGTTTTCAAGAGATTGTAATAATACGAATTATGTTAGTTTTCTTGGTCGACATCGAAATCTGATAAATCAAGGAGAACATAATGAACTAAGAAGAAGATTGGTAGCACATTTGTAGGGCAAACGTGGTCAAATCGATGATGTTGAAGATGATGATGCTAATGGTGAATGAGATTTTTTTTTTATGATTTTAGATTAATATATGTTGTAACATTATTTATTTGAGTTAATTTTCTTTCATGTTGTAACGTTATCATGTTGTAATATTTTTATGATTAATTTATGTTGTAATGTTTTATGCAATAATTTATGAAATTATTGTTTATGTGTGATTTAATTATATGTATTAGAATTTAAGTTGATTTACTTTCATGTTGAAATAGTTTTTTGAAATTTATCATTATTGTTGAAATTATATAATTAAGAAAATTAATATTTAAAATCAGATCTATAATCAATATTTTGGAAATAAAATAGACCAAAATTATGATTAACATTAAATTTATAATTTTGTGATATATTTGGTGAAATACCATGAGAGACCAAACCAAATTATATCTTTATAAATGATGTAATATGGTGAAATTGTGACATATTAATATTTTATTAGAGTTTATTATATTTTTTGCCCCATAACTTAGGGGGTCTGGCAAATTCGGACCGTAACTTTTTGGGCTGGCAATTTTGCCCCGTAAGTTATCGGGCTTCGCGAATTTTGCCCAAATTAAGCCCGAATTGCTTAATTTGGGTCCAATCGGCACGTGAATCGCATGTGAGCCGTGAATTTTCACAATTTCGGACCATTTTTGCTGATTTGGCAGATTTAAGCATATGTCGCATTTCTTTTTCTTTTTTTTCAAATCCACCTGGAAAAAACGTGAATTAAGAAGTCTAAAATCTCTAAAATCTCTAAAATCCCATTTCCCCAATTCATAAATTTAGAACCCTAATCGACCAAACTTCAAAAGAAGTGTGATGCCGGCATCGCTGCCGAAGGCTTCCACTTCCCAGAGAAGACAATCTCATTCTCCGATGTAGCTGGATTCCAGGACGAAGCGGGGAAGATGAAGAAACTAAATGATCCGAACAACTACTTCTCGTATCTGGATTCAGAGCACTCGGATTCCGATTTCTTTATCGACAGTGCCCACGTGGAGTCGACAACGAACAAGTGAGCTCCGAAGAAGAGGGGGCGGAAGCCGAACCAGGCGAGGGAGGCGCCGCTGAACCACGTGGAGGCGGAACGGCAGCGGCGGGAGAAGCTGAACCACCGCTTCTACGCGCTCCGCTCGGTGGTGCCGAACGTGTCGAGGATGGACAAGGCGTCCCTGCTATCCGACGCCATTTCGTACATCAAGGAGCTGAAGTCGAAGGTGGAGGAGCTGGAGGCGAGAGGAGGGAGCTGCAGGAAGGTGAAGACAGAGGCCGGGGGAATTAGGGTTGGGGGATTTCAATAAGGATTTATAGGGGAATTAGGGTTGGGGAATTTGAAGTTTGGTCGATTAAGTTTTGTGATTTCAGGTGATGATAGGATACGGGAATTAGGGTTCTAAATTTATGAATTGGGGAAATGAGATTTTAGAGATTTTAGACTTCTTAATTCACGTTTTTTCCAGGTGGATTTTAAAAAAAAGAAAAAGAAATGCCACGTATGCTTAAATCTGTCAAATCAGCAAAAATGGCTCGAAATTACGAACTTTCAGGGCTCACGTGCGATTCACGTGCCGATTGGGCCCAAATTAAGCAATTCGGGCTTAATTAGGGCAAAATTCGCGAAGCCCGATAACTTACGGGGCAAAATTGCTAGCCCGAAAAGTTAAGGTCCGAATTTGCCAGACCCCCTAAGTTACGGGGCAAAAAATATAATAAACTCATTTTATTATTTGGTGAAAGATTTGATGAAATAGGTGGGAGATCAAATATACTTTTTTTTTACAAAAAATTGTGAAATAAGGAAATTGGGTGCTACTGGTGGGAGATAAACCCATTTTTTCACCACAAAAAATGAAATTTGATGAAAAAATGATGTCAACGGGAGATAAACCCATTTTTTCACCACAAAAAATGAAATTTGATGAAAAAATGATGTCAACGGGGGGAGATGCTCTTATACCTTGTGTTCTTAGCAAGCCTTCATCTTTATTTATTCTTTATTGCAACTTTACATTTTAAGTTAGTTCTGGAATCTTCTGCTATACCATTTATCTTCTATAAAATTGGCGATTTTAATTAAATTGCTGTAATCATTTAACTTAAGATGTGGTCCTTTTTCTTGTGACTTTGATTCTAGTCATTTTGACAGACTATTCTTAGGAAGTAGAATGCAAATATTTACTTGGGACTTAATTAATAATCCCATTTTCAAGTTGTTACGAGTTTTAACTATTTTTATTCTAGTTTTGCTCAATGGATTATCAATGCATTTCTAATTTAATATAATGCTAATACTCAGAGATTTTGGATGTAAATATAATTAATTTAATTCTTAGAAAATATTAAATACTGTTAATAATTAATAGGAAAAGAGGCCTGTGTTTCAATTGAAGTGTTTATTTTCTTCATTAAAAACCCGTCATGCTGAAAGCCAAAATCACAATTGAAGTATTTTAACTATTTAAAAACTTCTCCTTAAAAAAGAAAAAAAATAAAAGGTGACATCACAAGAAGTCAAGAAAGGTTTTACTATATTTATTCTAACATAAATTGTCAAGTTGAATTAAATGACAAAATTTAGAAAAACCAAAGTTGAATCATTTCCAAGCAAGGAACAAAATATCGCCGATATATCGCCGAAATATCGCCAAAAATGGGGAACTGATATAAATATCCACCGCAATTTTTTTTCGTCAAAATATCGCCGATATATCGGTAATATCGATATTAATATCGATATCGGTAGTGTTTAGTGTATTTCTCGTGTTATATCGTCGGTATATCAGCGATATATCGGTTGTGTCTAAATATCGGTATTCTAGGTTTTTGTTGAATTTTTTTTTTTTTAGTTTGGCTGCATAATTTATGCATAAAGTGCAATAATTCACAATTGGCTTGTATAGTACGTCCAAGGCTTGGATGTCTTCTTTATCAATCCTAATTCCTAGGCTCCTTGCTATATTTTTGTTTTTTTCATTAAATACAATGTTTATATAATCTTTTATCTATATATTAGTTGTATCATTTTTTTTAAATTATAAGTTCAATATATGTATTAATGTTAGTTATAATAATCTATAAACTAGTAGATATAATTTTTCAATTTATTAGAAAATTTTAATATTTTTAAAAAAAATATCCGATATTTCCACCGATATCGATATCGATATATCCGTAAAATTAGGGTACCGATATTTTAACCGATATCGATTTTTTCGTCCTTGTTTGCAAGTACTTAAAGTCACATGTTTCCATTACAAACTAGTCAAAATTGTTTATAGTATGAAAGAAAACGTATACTTGGTTAAAACTAGAATAAACATCACTTTTGCGTCAAAAAGAGTTATAAAAAAAAGTTAAAATTAAACTCTACTTAAAGTATTAAAGATTGTGAATTATTTAATTTTTCAAATTTTAATGGAAAATGGATTATTGATTTCCAGAAATAATGGTGATAATAAAAATTAATAATAATATTTTTGACTTTTAAGTAAAATATAATTAATTTAATTCTTAGAAAAATATTAAATATTGTTAATAATTAATAGGGAAAGAGTAATTTGTTTCAATTGAAGTGTTTATTTTCTTCGTTAGAATATCTCAATATCTTATAGCAATATATTATATATCCTCTAACAGGAAAATACATAATAAGTTTGCTTATACGTTTTATTAAGTGCCTAAACACCAACAAAATGTTGGCAAAAATTAATTTGATTTCGATTTGTCCACCTAGGGTTTTTCGAATCAACGGTTCCAACCGTTTGAGGACCTAAATTCGCTTCCAAGCATAAGTCTCAGAAATTTACTATTTATTCACCCGAGTTATTTTATTTTATTTTAATTTAATAAAATGTTAAAAGTTAAAATTGATGAGACTTGGTCAAAAGAGGCAGCAAACACTAGTTGCATCTACTTTATGTGATTTCACTAGTAATGTCTCTGACAGAGAATGTCTATAAATAAGGAAATTTTATTTTTATTTTTTCTTGCCACTAAAATCGATAAATATGTGTTTAGATTTATTATTTCGATTTAATTACTAAAATTAATTCGAATTTATAAAGATACTACAATGAAATGACTATAACACATAAACATTTAAATATTAATTAAAAAGAAAAGGTTAAAAGAAATTCAATTTAGAAAGTATCAACATCTTTATATTTTTTCTATGTGCAAGCGCAAGCACTAGATATTTTCCTTGTTACTCATCTCATTTGAACTATCAATCCCACCACACAATTATTATCATTCTTCATCTATTGCTACCTCAAACATAATTCTCAAACTTGTTTCTCTATGGCGGAATCTGCTTTGTGTCAAGTTCTCATGGAAAATCTGGTCTCCCTCATCCACGATGAGATCGGATTGATTATGGGCGTTGACGAGGAGATGAAGAAGCTTAGCAGCACCTTCACCACCATCCAAGCTGTGTTACAAGATGCTGAGGACAAGAAACTGGGTAGCAAAGAGCTACAAAATTGGCTGTCCAAGCTCAAGGACCTTACTTTCGAGATTGAAGACATACTTGATGAATGTGCCACCCATGTCTCTATGATGAATCTCACTAATAGCAAACTCAGTTGTTGCAGCCTGCAAGATTTTGGCTTCCGACACGACATCGGAAGTAGGATGAAACAACTTACAAAAAAACTGCATGACGTAGCTGCTGAGCGTGAACAGTTTTGTTTGACCAAGATGCCGGTTATAGAGAACACAAGAGAAGTCCTTGATGGGCGTGCTACGGGTTCTATTCTGAATGAGTCTCATCAAATTTATGGTAGGGAGGAAGATCAAGAAACGATAGTGACCATGTTGGTGAATGGTGTGAAAGATAATCAACAAATCTCTGTCGTGCCCATAATTGGTGTTGGAGGCCTTGGCAAGACGACTCTTGCTCAATCAATCTACAAGGACCAACGGGTGGATGAGCATTTTGAGAAAAAACTATGGGTCTGTGTGTCTGACAATTTTGATCAAGAGACTCTGGTCAGGGGCATGATTGAATCTGCAACCAAGAGTGGAACTGCTTCGGATTTAAAGCAGTTGGATACTTTAGAACACCACCTCGGGGGGTTGTTGAGAGGGAAAAGGTATTTGTTGGTGTTGGATGATGTATGGAACACCGTCCGAGAGAAGTGGGATGTGTTGAAAAATATCTTGGCATGTGGTTCCAATGGGACTTGTATCGTCGTCACCACACGCCTCCAGATGGTTGCTGATATTATGGCAACACTTCCACCCCATCGCTTGCAGGGACTATCAGAAGAGCATTGTTGGATGCTGATGAAGGAACGTGCATTCGCTAAGGAAGATAATGAGGAATATCCAAACCTGGAAGCTATTGGGAAACAGATAGTGCACAAGTGTGCCGGTGTGCCTTTGGCTGCTAAGGCTCTTGGGGGTCTTCTACGATTCAAGAGGACTGAGAATGAATGGAAGTATGTGAAAGAAAGTGAATTATGGGATTTATCAGAAGAAGAAACTTTGATACTCCCAGCTTTGAGATTGAGTTATCATCACCTTCCTCTTGAAATGAGACAGTGCTTTGCTTACTGTGCAATCTTTCCAAAGGACTCTTTGATTGACAAAGAAGAATTGATCCATCTTTGGATGGCTCATGGATATATATCATCAAGGGGGTCATTGGAAGTGGAGGATGTTGGTAATCAAATATGCAACCAGTTACTTCTAAGATCCTTATTCCAACATGTCCCAGATATGCCACACTGTATCATGATGCACGATCTTGTTCATGATCTCGCACAATCAATCATGGAGAACAAAGTTCCTGGACTACAAATGGAAAAACAAGTTACCAGCACATCCAATAACAAGATTCGTCAGGTAAATTTGAAAAAAAAATTAGTGGCATTTCCTACAAGCACTCAATATGATATGGATGTATCTTCTATATTAACCAAGTTTAGCCGTTTGAGAGTATTAGATGCAAGTGGTAGCAAAATAAAAGATTTGCCTTCTAGGGTTGTTAATCTCAAACATTTGCGATTCTTAGATTTATCTGGATCTGAAATTTGTACCCTTCCCAACTCATTATGCCGTCTTTGGAATCTAAAAGTTTTGAAGTTGGATTTCTGCTCAAAGCTTGTGGCATTACCTAAGAATATGAGATACTTAAAAAATCTCCGTCATCTTTGTATGAGGGGATGCAAATCATTGCGAGGTATGCCCTCAAAACTTGGAGAATTAACCTCTCTGAAACAATTGAGTCTCTTCATAGTGGGAAGTGAAAGAGGTAATCAACTTGAAGAATTGCAATGTTTGAACCTAGGTGGTTTGCTTAAGATAAAGCATTTGGAGAGAGTGGGAAGCTATTTGGATGCACAGAAAGCTAACCTTGTTGAGAAAAAAGACCTTCGTCGTTTGAGCTTAAAATGGGAAAGCAATGATGCTTCAGAATCAAGGAAAGATATAGATGAAAAGGTGTTGGAAGCACTTCAACCTCACCCCAATCTTCAAACTTTAACAATAAGAGGCTTCAGTGGTAGGTCTTTTCCACTTTGGATGGCGGAATCAACTTTGAAAGAGGTGGTTCGTATAGAAATAAAGGATTGTCCATATTGTCTGCATCTTCCACAACTTGGAAAGTTGCCTCATCTGAAAATCTTGAAGTTAGAGAATGTGGTGGTGGAATACATGATTGAAGATGAAAATGCACTACTGTTTCCATCTCTGGAAAGACTAGGGTTGTGTTCTCTCCCCCATCTCAAAGGGGTATCCAAGGAGCAATTGAGCACAAAAGTATTCCCAAAACTCAGAAAGCTAATGATTGAGTCTTGCTCCTCAGTAACATTGCCACAACTTTCATCCCTTGAAGAGTTGGACATTCAGAATTGCGGTGGCTTAATGCTAACTTCGTTTCCTAAGCTGGAAGCTCTTACTAAGCTTACAGTGGGATTTGGAGAGAATGTGAAAAGTATTCCAATGGAGACGCTGCAAAATCTCACTAATCTCAGGTCACTCACAGTTGTTGGCGCAGAAGAGGAATTTTTTCCAGAAGAAGGACTGCAAGCCTTAAAATCTCTAGAACGGTTAACTATAGACAAGAGTGTGACACTAAGATGTATTCCAGTAGGGTGGTTGCAACACCTCACTACTCTCAAGGGTGTAAGTGTAGTCAGCTGCCCTGAACTTGTAGAGCTGCCAGAGGAGATTAAAGACCTGAAGCACCTTGAAATAGTTCTGCTTGAAAATGTTGCTAAGATGGTGTGCCTACCCAGAGCCTTACGTCACCTATCCTCACTGAAAGAGCTATCTTTATGGGACCTTCCTCAACTGAATTCACTCCCAAACTGGTTGGATGATTTAACATCTCTCACAACTCTGGAGATTATCATTTGCCCAAAGCTCGTATCGCTTCCACCAAGTATCCGAGGAATGCCCAATCTCAAATCTCTATATATCAGTGGATGCCCAGAACTGGAAAGGAGATGCGAGAGAGGAAGTGGAGAGGAGTGGCATAAGATTTCCCACATTCCCAAAGTCGAGATCTATTGATGTGGCTATTCTTTTGTAAGTTGATGTCACTCTACTTTCTCTTACTTTGTTTGCTTATCTCTAATCCTAACACCTCTATTCTATAACAACATTTCCAAATTTGTCAAGTTAAATTATCTCCAACTTCTAAACTCACATGTTTCCATTACAAACTAGATAAACAAATCTACTAAGTTGTTAGTTACAATCCTACCCTTACATCAAAGAAACTCATGTTAGCTGTATTTTTTAGAGGGCTAAAATTTATATCAATTATAAATAAGGAAAGATGTTTTATAGCCAACACAAAATTTCATTTTTTTTTTATTTATAATTTATATATATTTTAATATATATTTATAGTTTAGATAAATTAAGACAAGTTCATATAATTATGGAACGATTTTCATCCGATTTGTATTAATTTATATATATATATATATATAATAATTGCAATTCAAAAAATAAGATTCCTTTATTTTCTTAATTTTATGAATAAAAGAATAGAAAATCAATTTTAATATTAATCAATTTAATATTAAATATATTTTATGAATTGAATTAAAAAAAAATTTCATATAAATTAAGATAAGTCAGATGAAAATTATTTTTCAAAGCACACTAATTTATCTTAATTTATCTAAAATATAAATACATATTATTTTTTGCAATAATTGAGTATGCAACAAGCGATCAAGATTTTTTCTAATTTTATTTATGGAATGAGATTTTTTGTTAAACGGTCAAATTTATAGTTAACTAGATTGTGATTACTACATAGTTGTAAGAAATGGGTCGGGCTGCTTGTAACAATCGGACATCTTCCTGTTATTATCCACTATTTGTTAATCAATCGGGAGTGGAGTTTTATTTGGGCCCATATTGTACAAAATGCAATCCAGATGGATTTACTATATTTCGTGGGCCTAATTTGATTTGTTGTTTCAATAGAACATATGGGCCCGCCTTTCTGCCCAATCATCAAATTACTAGCACTAGAAAACTAACATAAATAAATTGAAAAATAAATTGAAAGTAAAATATAATGAAGGTGGAAAATTCTTGAGGGTACTAACGTGTAACATCCCGTTTTTAGAAAAACGTGCATTTCATATTTATATAAATAAATTCAAATTTTATTTTTAAATAATTCATTATTAATGATGTTTACAACAAGCTTTACAATTTATCAAGAAGAAATGAGCTAATGTTTCTTTAAGTTTAAAGATCTTGCAGGATAACTATCCGAGGAGATCGAGTTCGATCGTAATGCACTCGAAAGGGAGATAAGTTACACATAAAATAATTTTAGCTATTAATATTAAAAAAAAAAAAGACTTATGTGTTTAATTATAATTAAGTAGATTTTTATTATATAATTTATGTGCAATAAAGTATGCAACTATTATGATGTGTTAAATTAAATATATTTTCAAACATACTTATATGACTTATTTTATATATTAACTTGAACATACTTTCATGCATAATTATATGATTATAATATTATCAAGATTTTAATTTAAAGATGTGCAAATTAATTTCAAGTCATGTCATCTTATTTATGTGTGACACCAATTTGATTAAATTTATATGAATTTAATATGATGTGCAATAAATTACACCAATAACAAATTAATTATCATAATCATGAATTATTTCATCTCACATTAGATAAGCTAAGCTACAATGTCACTACATGTACTATATATTAAATTATACCATTATATAAGTGATCTACATGTATACTACATATATTAAATTATGATTTGTACTCTAAATTACTACATATAAAAGTGAGAGACTCCACTTTTAAGCTTTTCATTTCTCATTTGGCAAGGTTCTCTCTCTCTAGAAATTTTTGCTCCTCATTCTCTCTAGACTATTGATCCTCTCAAAAGCTTTCATCCTCATCTTCAACCAAGCTGCCATTTTTCAAGATTTAAGTAAAGAATCAAGATCCTTTCAAGACAAGATAAGAAATCAAGCTCAAATTAATAGGTTCTTCCAAGCAATTTTCAAGAACACATAGTTAGTGCATTCAAGAGGTAATTTTTACAAATTTTCATCATTTTTCTTCCTTAGGAGCATGATTAAGTCCTAATCTTGAATTGCATGTAAGATTTAAGTGAGTTTTTCTACAAATATGATAAAATGGTTGGATGTCTTGTTCTAAGTAGTGGATCCTTAAAATATGTTACATTTGGGTGTTGATTGAGCAAATGCATGTTGATTTATTCATTGCATGTTTGATTTCTTTACCCAAACACATTGCATGTATGATTTAAGGGTGATTTTCTACTAATGTGAAGACATTTGTTCAAAGTTTTGTTTTATATGGTTGATCTTTAAAATATGTTATGTTTGGGTGTTGATTGTACAATTGCATGTTGATTTAATCCTTGCATGTTTGATTACTTTGTCTAAGCTCATTGCATGTGTGATAAATTGAGTTAAGATGGTTTATTTGATGTTGATAGAGTTATAAAAGCTAAACCTTCATTTTAATTATGAAAATAGGTTGGTTAATCAAGTTGTGAAAATTTTCAAAAATGTCAGTCCACTTTGTCGATTTTTATAAAAATATATACTTGGAGTTTTTCAAAACTGTTTCAGTATGTATTACTACATGAAGTGTTTAGTCTATGGTTAAAATGTGGTAATATTTGGAGTAGTTTATGAATTATTATAATTTTTCAAAGATAGTCTAGTTCAGGTTGAAATTATCCAGTTTCAGACCTCAGAAATATAATTTTATAAATGTATTCAATTATAATTTTTCAAAACCGTTTTAGTATGTTATACTACATGAAGTCTTGAGTCCATGATTAAAATTTGGTAATATTTGGAGTAGTTTATGAATTATAATGATATTTCAAAATAAGTCCAGTTTCGAATTTGAGATTCTGCAGTTTTGGACCTTAGAAAATTAATCACCAAACTGTTTTAGCATGGATAACTAAGGGTTGTTATGTAAATGTGTGCTTATTTTCATGAATTTTGGATGATCGATTAAATTATAAAAAATTATTGTGATATACATATGTTATATGTACGATAAACATGTTAGGTTAGTTAAGTATGATACAATTGAAATGCAATTGAAAGACTAAGAAATTATGAACGTGCCGAGTGCAGTACGAGCGACCGGATTCTTTAGGAGCTATCCCAACTTTCAAATCAACGTTAAAAGTGGATAACATTTATTTACATTTACATTGATTAGAGTAACTCCTATGTTGAGTATGATGAAATGAAATGACACCTTCGGGTGAAGTAGCAGGTTGACAAACCTTGGATGCCAGGTCTTCGAACCTTGGATGTTTATGCCAGGTTTTCGGACCTTGGAAGATGATGTTTCAGTGTATTGGTTAATCTTTTTAACGTAATAGTTCATAAACGTTATCCACTAAGATTTCTCAAATCTTATGTTGCTATGTTTTAAATGTTTTCAGGACCCACTTACGACGAAGCGGATGGGTAGCCAGCTGTACGGACCCCTCTTTAAAAGCTTATATATTATATGTTTTTAATATATGTTAATATGTATGAAGTTAATATGTTTAATGCCTCTTTTGATACTTTCGATGTTGGTTTAAGTGAATTTTTAAAACGTCAAAAAAAACAATATATCAAAGTTTTGATTTACAAATGTGGGTAGAACATGAGTTAAGTTTCTCACATGCTAAACCTTTCGTTTTAAAATAGAAAGAAAAAAAAATATACTCGTGTTTAGTGAAGTCTTCCACTGAGATTATTTACGAAAATTATTTCAAATGAAAAATTATTATGCTCCTAATTATTTCTAAATAATATTTCAAAGGGATATTAAAAATTAGCACAACAGTTGTAAACATATTAGGTACATAAGATTTCAGCATGTACAGTCACCACCAATAAATTTACAAGTGATAAAACAACAATTGGATACATATCCCAACTAAAAGGACACAACATCAACTGGGCAATTAAAATTAGGACAACAATTAGTGGCACACATGAGCAATACATGGGTCTGCCCTTACAAATAATCCAAAGGATTAAGGTATTAGGACAGCCACTTATTAAACTCCAAGCTAACAATTTGGGCCTCTTAAAATCAGCCCAATCTTTAGTTGCATTAGACCAGAAAAATTGGATCCCTTTATCAGATTTGGGCATGAGGTCCAACAAATTGGGCCCAAAGCAATAGTGCCCTGAAGGGTTATTGGATTGGGCCAATTGGGACATTTAAATCCAATGGATACGGCCACCAAAAAGCCATTGGGGTAATTAGATTAGGCCATAGATTAGGATTAAAGAAGACTAACTCAAGAGGGCACTATTGAGAGTCTCAACTCAACCTAACTAACCCAGCTCATTCATTTTACCCATAGCACTTGCAGCAACACAATAATCTTGGAAATCAAAAGATAAAGCCCAATTCTTCATTTTGGTGTTTAGCCCAATTCATCATTGTGATGTTTAGCCATACATGCTCGACATCATTACAACACCAGCCTCAACAACATCGATAATGTAATCAGAGCCAAAAGACTTTTAGGGTCCATTTGGACTGGTGTATTTGAGAAGAGATTTGAAATTCATGATAGCAAATTCATCGATGGTGTTTGGATGGACGTGGATTTCAAATCCACCACTTTCATTTTAAACTAATTTTGGAGTCATTTTGATGGATTTCAAATTCACTCCAACTTGAGTGGATTTGAAATTCATTCATTTTAAATTCTAAATTTCAAATCACTCTATCCAAACGCAATCTTAAATCAATGAGATAGAAGAGAAGAAATAAATGTCATATATATATATATATATATATATATATCAAATAAGTATATAAGTATCCATATCAACAAGTGTTTTCCAATTATAAGTAACACTTTGAAACAAGGTCAAATAGAACTTATCTTGATTGCTTGAAATTGAAGTTGTACATTAAACTTCAATCTTGACACTAGGTGAATCCAATGCTTCCCTAATCCAATCCAATTGTGAGAGTATCAAGAAATTAATTCTTTCAATGAACCCTTTTTGAATAATTGATTGATTAGATCAAAACCTTAAATACGAAAGTATACTTTATTTAAAGGTAAATCTAACAAAAAAGCAAAACATATTAGGAATTCTACACAAAATTCAAAACAAGAAATAGAAAGCATAGAAGTAGTAACGAGCAGGCTGCCCTTGAAGAATCCACCAACTGTCATTCGAATAATCTTCTTAGACTCCATATCGAGAGGTGTTTGAGAGAGAAAAGGGAAAAGAAGGTGAAAAAAGTATACATCCCATTCCTGTTCCCCTTTGGCTAAAAATTCTGAGAAGAAAATCACAGTGGCGATGAGTAGGGATTTCCCTAATTTCCTATCGTACGTAACACTGAATCTCTCTCTATCCAATTTGAGGCAGGCGATTATGTATTATGATTTCGAATGGATGTGACATCATATAAGGTATGTTTCTTGCAACGGTAAAGTATATTTAAGGTAATCCTTGTTTTTTTTTTCCTTTTCACTCACCTTTTTTTTTTTTTCAAATGATAATTGTACCGTATATTTAATTGTTTTTTTTTACTCACGTTATTTTTTGCAATAATTGAGTAAGCAACAAGCAATCACGATTTTTTTCTAGGATTTTTTGTTAAACTGTCAAATTTATGATTAACTAAATTATGATTACCACAAGTTGTAAGAAATGGGTCGGGCTGCTTGTAGCAATCAGGCCTCTTCCCATATTTTATACAAAATGTAACCAGATTGGATTTACTATATATTTAGTGGGCCTAATTTGATCCGTTGTTTCAATAGAACATATGGGCCCAATTATCAAATTACTAGCATTAGAAAAATAACAGAAATAAATATAAAGTAAAATACAATAAGGGTGGAAAAATCTTGAGGGTACTAATGACTAATGTAGTTATGGGTAGTATTACTATACATTCTTCTGTAAAATCTTTGAAAACGTGACTCATACGATCAAATGTAGCCTCCTTGAACACCTTAACTTTGCCAAGTTTTTAGCATTTTGGTTTTTGATTGTGATAACTTTTAGTATAAATTAACGAAATCTTGTGTTTTGCAGTTCTTTCTCATGTAAAATGGGTTTGACCGGACTCTTAATTGGGATAGTGAATAAATTGTCTTTGGAGGCATTGCTACTTTATTATAACGTTATAATTCAACTTTTAATAGTTTTCTTATACAGTTTTTTTTTTCGAACTCCTTTTGTTTTATGGTCTTTGAAAATCAAAAAAATCACTAAATAAGTATGAGTAGTTTGTAAATTATGACCTTGAAAACTAATACAAAATTACAAATAACGAATCTTGCAAATTATGGGGAGTCATTATTAATCGTTTTACTTTGCCTTCTTCAATAATGAAATATTATTATGAATGCATCCATCATTCTACAGAAAATATGAGAAGAAACAAGGCTATTTTTTTCTTAGAGAAAACAAATGCAAATATAACCTAATTTGCTAAAAGCAATCTCAATCTGATGCCCATAAACACGCTCAAATTCATTTTTGATGTCTTCTACTTAATACTTATTGAAAGGAAAGCTTATTAGGATAACCCCTTTTGTGTTGGCCTTGAAATTTTGGAAATTATTAGTGATGGAAATGAGAGGAGTCAAAGCTCAAAAGGCAAACAAATTGTTAATGGCCATAAGGAATGGAAATTAAATTACATGCATGCCTCAACAACTCCAAGTTCTTGATTGCCTTCAATAAGGAAAAAAACTCTAATTAACAAGGTAGAAAATAACAAGATTGCACGCCGAATTCAATGGGATAAAATCTTTCTTGGTGCCACAACTTTGACAATTTTCACAATTATTCTTACAACTATACATTTATTTAATTTAGTATTATAATTTAAATAATTGCATGATTTTAATCATTTTTCTTCATAAAAAAGTCAAGTGTGTGGAACGTAAATTGAATTGGTGGGTTCCAACAATACTTAATAACATGATACAAGGTGGATTTTACTTATTGATTGAAGTTTTGAATAAAACTCGAAATTGAAAGTTTTTATATTGTAGTCCACCTCATTAAAAAAAAAAAAAAAACTAAAAAACGAAAATTAAAACCACTAATTTAAAAAAGGCCAATCACATTTATAATTCTAAATTAAAACGGTATCGGAGTTAAAAAAAAGAATTGGATTTCATCTTCCCCAAATTCTTCCAAAACCCCTAATTTTGTAAATTGGTTTGAAATTACAAATTAACCTCACAGTAAAAGTCGAAATGAGCCTTCTTCTATTGCCATGGCGGCCCTGCACAGTGCCGCCTCCTCTCTTCTTCCTCTTCTACCGTCCACTTGATTGAACTGCCAATGAAAAGAAAATGAAGACGGCGAGCAAGTGAGTACTTTTCACTGGACTGATAAATTTCTAATCAATTTAAATAATTAGGGTTGTGAGAGTATTTGGGGGAGATGAAATCCAATTTTATTTTATTTACAGATTTTTTTTTCTTTTTTTCAGTTTAGAATTAGGGATTTTTGATTACCCCTTTCTGAGTTGGCCTATCTTATTTTATTTTTATTTATTTATCGATGAATTAGATTTAGTTATTAGTGCATGAATAAAGTGAGAGACGACTTGGACTTGGTCAGAGTTGGTGAACAAATACAATGGGAGCATTTTCTGAACTGCTTTCTTGTTTTTCTTTAAACTTAAAACTTGCATTTGATTATTCATCTTGTTTTCTGCACTAGATACTTTCCTTGTTTGTCATCACTACATTACATGCCCTCTTATCTTAACCATCAGACCCACCACATAATCACATTCATCATTCTTCATCCGCTACTTCAAATAATTTTACAATCCAAATCATATTTCTCAAATTTGTTTCTCTATGGCGGAATCTGCTTTGTGTCAAGTTCTCATAGAAAAGCTGTTTTCCCTCCTGGAACATGGGATCGGATTGCTTATGGGGAGATGAAGAAGCTTAGCAGCACCTTCACCACCATCCAAGCTGTGTTACAAGATGCTGAAGACAAGAAATTGAAAGACAAGGCGATCCAAAATTGGCTGTGCAGGCTCAAAGATATTTCTTATGAGATTGATGACATACTTGATGAGTGTGCCACCCATGTCGGCAAACTCAAGGTCAAGAATAGAAAACTGAGCCCCAAGAACCTACTGTTCCGATACAAGATCGCAAGGAGGATCAGAAATATGGCAGAAAATCTGGATGTGGTTGCTGCTGAGCGTGCAAAGTGTCATCTGCGCGAGACAACAACTGTAGAGAGATCAAGAGAAGTCGATGCCACACGTGTGACGAGTTCTATTCTAAACGAGTCTCATCAAGTTTATGGTAGGGAGAAAGATCAAGAGGAGATCGTGGACATCTTGGTGAATGGTGTGAAAGATAATCAAAAGATCTCTATCTTACCCATAATTGGTGTTGGAGGCCTTGGCAAGACCACTCTTGCTCAGTCACTTTACAATGATCCTCGGGTGGTTGAGCATTTTGAGAAAAAACTTTGGATTTGTGTCTCTGACAATTTTGATCAAGAAACTTTGGTCAGGGGGATGATCGAATCTACAACGACAAGTGGAAGTGCTGCGGACTCGTTGCTGTTGGACACCTTAGAACGCCGCCTGCGGAACTTGTTGAATGGGAAAAGATATTTGTTGGTGTTGGACGATGTTTGGAATGAAGACCATGAGAAGTGGTCTGTCTTGAAAAATATATTGGATTGTGGTTCGAATGGGACTTCAACCACACCCCAATCTTCAAACACTAAGTATTCAAGGCTTCAATGGTAGGTGCTTTCCAGTTTGGATGACAGTTTCTGTCCTGAAAAATATAGTTCGTATGGATATAGTGGACTGCCCACATTGTTTGCATCTACCGCAACTGATAAAGCTACCTCATCTGGAATTCTTGAGGTTAGAGAAACTGGGGGTGGAATACTTGATTGAAGATGAAAATGCAGTAGATACGTTGTTCCCATCTCTGAGAACACTTGAGTTGTGTTCTCTCCCCCACCTCAAAGGGGTATTGAAGGAGCAAGTGAGCACACAAGTATTCCCAAATCTCCAAAGGCTAAAGATTGATTCTGGCTCTTCAGTAATATTGCCAGAACTCTCATCCCTTAAAGAGTTGGACATGAAGAATTGCGGTGGCTTAATGCTAACTTCGTTTGCTAAGCTGGAAGCTCTTACTGATCTTAGAGTGGGATTTGGAGAGAATGTGAAAAGTATTCCAATGGAGACACTTGAAAAGCTCACTAATCTGAAGACGTTGGTGGTTGTTCGCCCAGACGAGGAGTCTCTACCAGAAGAAGGGCTGCGAGCCTTAAAATCTCTCACAGCCTTATTAATAAATGGGAGTAAGACACTGAGATGTTTGCCTGTAGGGTGGTTGAAACACCTCACTGCTCTCGAGCTTGTGGGCGTTGTCGACTGCCCAGAATTAGTAGAGCTACCAGAGGAGATCAAAGACCTCAACTACCTTCAACGTGTTGTGCTCAATAATGTTAGTAAGATGGTGTGCCCACCCAAAGCCTTACGTCACCTATCATCACTCAAAGATCTATATTTAATGAACCTTCCACAACTGAATACACTCCCAGATTGGTTGGATGATTTAACGTCTCTTCGATATATGTCTCTTTACAACTGCCCAAAGCTTGTTTCACTTCCAGCAAGTATCCAAGGAATGTGGAATCTCCAAATTCTCAATATCGAAGGATGCACAGAAGAACTGAAAAGGCGATGTAAGAAAGGGAGTGGAGAGGACTGGCATAAGATTTCCCATATTCCCAAAGTCAACATCTATTGATGTGGCTATTCTTTTGTAAGTTGATGCCACTCTATTTTCTTAATTTTTGCTTATCTCTAATTCTAATAGTTGTATGTATTCTATAACAACATTTCCAACTTTTGTATTTTGCCTTTATATGTGTGTAGGAGCCCCATATTGTTAGAGCTGTTGAGGTATATACCTTTTCCCTCCAATGGCTGAATCTGCAGCAAACTCCAGATATTGTCAGGATCAAAACACAGGTGTGTTTAGCACATAAATGTACATATAAACAGGGATTTGTGTGTGATTGTGTCAAGCCAGAATCATTTAATCATTTAAGCATGCAAAAAGAATCCCAACTTTGTTTGGAAAAAATCTACTGTAAATTAAGTTTTACCATGTATATTCATTCTAAACACATACGAAAATTTCCAACAAAAATTGTCAAGTTAAATTAACGACAAAAATTAGAAAAACTTAAGTAAAATTATTTCCAACAACTAAAGTTACATGTTACCATTAGAAACCAGGTAGTCTACTAAGTTGTTTTAGTTACAATCCCACCCCCTGAGCCAAGAAACTTCATATTGACTGTATTCTTAGGGGGTCAAGATTTATACCGATTATGCATAAGGAAAAAATGTCTTTTATGTTAGATTACAATGTTACTAATGTATGTTAGAAGGAAAATAACACACATCAAATTGGATGAAGAATGACAAACAAATAAACAACCAATCATCAAAATGTACAGTTGATCAAAATTTGTATCTCATTCTTGAATCTTGTACACAAATGAGAATCTGTATAGACAGCTCAAAATCGAATTGGATGCTTATGTCTGCTATATCCTTTTCTTCTATGACTACATCCCATCTCTTTCTTTACTTCTTCTTTATCTTTATTTCCATTTCCATTTCCATTTCCCTTTAACTTAGCCACTACGTAAACAAAGGGATGGGATATCCTTCAGCTCCAAAACCGGCTCCAAGATCTTGACAACATGCTTCATGCTAGGCCTCGATTTTGGGTAGTGGCTCAAGCATTGAAGAGCAAATGCAGCCACTTTCTTAGCACCTTCTGTTGAGTATTGGCCTTCGAGTCTTTGATCCATTAGTCTATCGAGCTTGTGGTGATCCTTCAAATACGGCTTTGCCCACTCGACCAGGATTTGCTCTCTAGCAGGACTTTTCTTATCCATTGCCCATTTTCCTGTAAGTAACTCTAGTAGTACTACTACAAGGCTGTAAACGTCACTCTTTCTTGTCAACTGGCCTATAAAAGAAAGAAAATAGCCAAGATTAATTTCATGAATTTCTTGTCTCATTTCCTAATTAAACTCTTTTTGAAGAGTCTTCAAAAGTTAGCTTTTTACCTGTCATTTTGTATTCAGGAGCAGCATAACCATGTGTGCCCATTACGCAAGTTGAAACATGCATGTCGTCTCCCTCAGGACCATCTTTAGCTAGCCCGAAATCAGATAGCTTCGCGTTACAATCCTAGTAAAAATAAAAATCAATAATGTTAGAAACAAATTAACTATGTTGGATCATTGAACTAATATATATATTAAGTTGCAGATGAAGTCTCTTGTTTCTATTCATTATACATATTTGATTAAAAAAAACATATAGATCATATGACAAAAATACAATTAAAATAAAGAAGCTAAGGTTTTGCAGAAAATAAATAGATACAAAGTTTGCATAGGAAGTTACAGAGTCGAGTAGGATGTTAGAAGTCTTGAAATCGAAATAGATCACTAGTTTCTCTTCTCCATGAAGAAAAGCTAGGCCTTTTGCAGCCCCAAGTTCAATCTTCATCCTTGTTAGCCATCACAATGAACTGCTATATCCTGAAACAATCATCATATATAAAAAATAAAACTTTATTAATCATCTCTCTTTAGTACCAACTATAACTTACAAGAACCATGAAATGAAATTCTTACTTCTAAAGAATTGATTCTCCAAACTGCCCCTGGCTATGTACTCATAAACAAGAAGCCTGTGTTCATCCTCACAGCAATATCCAATCAGCTTCACCAAATTAGGATGGCCTTAATTGTCCAAGAAGAACCACCTCTGTCTGCAAATTAATTTTAACAACACAAATGATGTTAGAAGAAAAACATTAATTTGCAAATTGTAAGATTTTTTTGTTTGTGCTTACCAGCCATTCCCTGGGGCCCTGATCACCATCCAAATCAAGCAACTTGATGGCTACAGGCTGGGCCTCCAGGGCCCGGCCTGCACTTGTCATCAACGAACCCCTTGTGGACCGGCCCGAACCCACCCTCACCAAGAATGTTGCTTGATGAGAAGTCATTGGTGATCACTTTGAGCTCAGACAGGGTGAAGATGTGAAGATTTGATGCAAACTTAGAGTTGGAGAGATCACTAACACAAAGAGGGAATTTCCAGGGTCACTTATATCCAAAAGAGAGATTCTAGAGGCTGAAATCTGATGAGAAAACCGAGTTCTTGAATCCATGTTATGGTTACAAGCTCTCAAACATGAAGGAAATATCCATCTCAACATCGCATTCATGACAGCCATTTTCTGGTTGTTACAGCTTTTAAAGAATCCTTTGACTGAACAAGAAGATGTTTTTAGTCTAACAAGTATTGATCATGCTAATATATCTTGAATGCTTAATACTTAAAATAACTAACCATAGTTTAAAAAAATAAAATTAATGGCCATGTGACATGCATATATCTATCCAATGCATTTCACCAAGTACATGATCGAGAAATCCAAAGCATAATAAAATACAGATACATAACATGAATAAATAACAATTTAGTTTTCTACCATTAACGATAAAAACCTTACTTTTCTACGACATTTCAATTCTCTGGATAGTTGCACAGGAGGTCTTGGAACGTAGAAAGCAACTTACATTCAAGCCCATCAAAAATTAAACTTTGAGACTCCTCCAAAACAACAAAACTTCTTCCAATTAAGATCCAAAATATAGTAGACATAAAGTATTTGCATTACATATGTACATGAATATTAAAACACTCATCCACTGTAGAAAGATAAGGGTTTATTAGGGAGACATTGGCATAGGAAAAGCACCTGAACAATACATAAATCTATTTGATCAACATTTTCAAATTAGGACTTGAGTTCTGTTAAAAAGTTTTAGATACTTAAGAACATATATAAATCAGCCAACTGACCTAATAGAACAAATAACAGAAACAC
The DNA here is from genome assembly GCA_028654395.1 of Scutellaria barbata. Taxonomy (NCBI): domain Eukaryota; kingdom Viridiplantae; phylum Streptophyta; class Magnoliopsida; order Lamiales; family Lamiaceae; genus Scutellaria; species Scutellaria barbata. The sequence goes on along the minus strand of CM053645.1, from coordinate 378,302 downwards.
ATGATGCTGAGCCTGACTTATCGAAAAAACATTCACTAAACGCACTCAAAAAACACAGCAATTATATCAAGAGTATGACATTTTAGCATCTAGAAAAAAGGAGCAGATAAGATTTAACCCTTAAGCACAGAGATCACAGATCAATCAGTAATTGATTATAAAAATGTAGAGAGTTTTATAAGTGTTGGCTATGTTTTCAGCCTTTTCTGTTGAATGAGGAAGAATCGCAAGTTCACTTAAAAAGGCGCGGTTCTGCAAAACGTTTTTTCTTTTCTTTTTCTTCTGAAGCCAAACACAAGGAAAGCGCGGTTGACTTATAAAAGTGCTTCTCTGCAACTATTGGAAATAGAAGAAATCGCATCTCACTTATAAAACCGTGTGATAAAGTGCGATTACATAACGGTTTTAACAGAAGCATGGGAAGGTTTGAAGCAAGGATGAAATAATCAGTATCGGTGAAAATATCGGTACCCTAATTTTACGGATATATCGATATCGGTATCGGTGGAAATATCGGACATTTTTTAAAAAAATATAAAAACTTTCTAAGAAAATTGAAAAATATATCTACTAGTTATAATATCATTATAACTGATATTAATACATATATTAAACTTATAATTTTAAATAAAATAATATATTTCAATAAATATATAGATAAAATACTATATAAACGTTGTCTACTATGATAACATGACAAATTTTGTATAAAAAGATACTAATAAATAGAATAATTTAATAATTTTTGCACATGCTTAATACCTAAGCAATACCAAGACATTTTAACTTATTTTTCGAGAAGTGTCTCCATATAACTAACATTAATACGTATATTGAACTTAAAATTTCAAATCAAATGATATATTTACAATAAATATAGAGATAAACTATTATTATATAGTATATAATATATACATCATAATTCTTTTCTTAAAATAAAAAAAAATTAACTAAACTTAATTAAATTATGAGAAAAACCTAAATGTTAGTGTGTTAATTTATTTCAACAATTTAATTAAAATTATTATTTGTTCTAATCATAGATAAAAATATAGATATAGAGCTTAAGTTTAATAGATATTTTTTAAATATATATATAAAATTTATAATTAAAAAAAACAGAAAAGACAAGAAAATAAGGGGAAAAAAAAAGGGAAAAACACAGGAAAGAGCACTGTAGCGTGGTCAAAATTACTGTTCACAGTCAAAATATCGCGATGTATCGTCGAAAACGATAAATCGACTTCGAAGAAATATCGGGATATTTCACGATATTATTTCAGATATAAAACTGTGGGGTATTATAATATCGCTCCTCCAATATTCGCGATATTTCGGCGAAATATCGCGATTTTTTAATCCTTGGTTTGAAGTAGGATGATCAGTTTTTGTTAGGTTTCGAAGGATCCAAGTAGGCTACTTCCAGTTTGCACTGCCGTATCATTAGTTGATCGTTTGCTTTCATTCCAGTTGTAGCAGGTTATATATATGTAACTCTATAGCAAGTTTAGTTTAGTTTTGAGTTTCCAGTTTTCAGCATTTAATAGTTCTTAGAGAAAGGTTGAGAGTTAATCAGCTTCTTGAAAGCTAGTGTAATCTGTAAATGCAAGAGTTAGATCAATAAAATCCCTTCCTTATTTTTTCGTGGATGTAGGCTTGTTTATGCCGAATCACGTAAATCTCTGAGTGTTTTTCAATTGTTCTTGTTACTTCATCTTTTGCTGCAAGTGCTAAGATCTATTGTTGATCTTGATTGATTGAATATTTTGTGTTATTAATGTTTTTCTTAAGATTTTTGGGGCTTCAATCTGACAATAACAAATTATAAAATTCCTCCTTTCGAAAAATAAAAATAAAACCTAATTATAAAGTTCTTGAGATGGACAATGATTCTATGAGTACATTTTATTTAAATGATTCAGTAATTATTAATTCAAAATGGGTTGAGATTCAATGTTAGTTGGTCTAATTATCTAACTCTTGTATTTTGCCTTTAAATGTGTGTAGGACCCTTTCTTACTTTATGCTTATATTTTCTAGGGGTTTCTACCTTTGAAATCTTGAGTTTATTGTAAAAAAGTGGTGTTGCTAATGGTTATATAGGATTGAAGTGGTATTTTAAATCATATTTCTAAATTGCAAATAAAATAGGAATTTTGGATTTTGAGATCAAAAATTATTGAAATCGAGTACAAACAAAATACAATAAAAAGTATGGTGACATCACAAGAAAAAGTTTTATTATATTTATTCTAATATAGACCGAATTTCCAAAGTTTTTCCTTTCTATATATGTTAAAATTGTCAAGTTAAATTAAAGATAAGAATTAGAAAAACAAAGTTTCATTTCCTAAGTACAAAAGAAGTCACATGTTTCCATAATTACAAATTAGATATCTTTTGTTGCAATCCCACACTCAATAGCCAAGAAACTTTGTGTTGACTGTATTTTTTAAAAATATGAGATTTATACCAATTAAAGATCAGGTAAATATGTTTTATACCTATCCCATAAGAAAACATATTTTTATCTTTCTTTATAAAAAAAAAAAAAAAAAACTTTGGCCATCATTAAGAGTTTCAAGATCAATCAATGAGTTTTGAGATTTGATTGATCTCAAAGCAATGAGCTGCAAGATCTCGAAATTTGGAATGTGGGAAAAGGACACGTTACTATGTAAAAAAAAACATTTTTGATAATTAATATGTTTTAATGAAAATAGTACCATGAATTTAGATTAGTGGATGAGAAAAGTGTTGATTTTCTATGCATTTGATTACTATGTTACTTTTATATATTTGAAAGAAAAATTTCTAGAAAATAACACAATCATTTAATGGAGAATGACACACAAATAAACAACTAATCATTAACCATAATTGATAAAAGAAAAAAACAAGTATTCTACCCAAATTAGGGAGATCAGATGACAAAAATACCATTTAAAATAGAAAACCCAAGTTTTTGGCAAAAATAAAACAATGCTACGAAAAATACTTCCGTCAAAGCTCTCAAATTTAATGGCGGCGCTAAGCCTCCCAATTCTTCGTCGTCACCGCACCCAAGTCTCCGAGTTGACTCAATAGTCGACGGTTGCGACTACAATCCCTGGCTCGTGGTCATACACGCAATTAGGGGTGTTCATTCGGTTAAAATCCACCGAATCAAACCGAAATTTAATTGAAATTTAAGTTAATCAAAATTGAAACCGAAAATTGAAAATCTTAAAATTTTAAAATGAAAATGAAATTGAATTTTTGGTTCAATTCGATTCCAACGGTTAATTGATCCATGCACAACCCCCGCATACAACCACCATGTAACATAATTACCTTAAAGAAAACAAATCATTCTATTGTAAGTTTTCTATTGTAAGTTGAAACTCTGGATGTGGCTCACAATTTTTAAATTTTTTTACATACCATAATTTCTTTCGAGTTTAAGTTATGTTTTGTGTAAATTGTTTAAAAACATTGGTATTTTCCACCCTTATTACATTTTACTTTCAATTTACTTCTATTAGTTTTCTAGTACTAGAATTTGATAATTGGGCAGAAAGGGGGTTGATATGTTCTATTGAAACAACGGATCAAATTAGACACCCTAAATATACTAAATCCAATTTGGGTTACATTTTGTACAATATGGGCCCAACTAAATATGTACTCCCATTAATTAACAAATAGTGGATAAAAACAGAAAAATGCCCGATTGCTACAAGAAGCCCGGCCCATTTCTTACAACTATGTACTAATCACAATCTAATTAGCTATAAATTTGACCGTTTAACAGAAAATCACATTCCATAAATAATATTAGAAAAAATCTTGATTGCTTGTTGCCAAAAAAAACGTGAGTGAAGGAAAAAAAAACACGGGGTTACCTTAAATATAGTTTACCGTTGCAACAAATATAGCTTGTATGATATCCCCATCCATTCGAATATATAAATACATGCTCTCGCTGCCTCGAATTGGATTAAAGAGATTGCTTCAGTGTTACAATAGGGAAAACCCACTCATCGCCCCTCTAATTTTCTTCTTCTCAGTATTTTGACCCTATTTCTCTTTTTACCTTATTTTCCTTTTTTTCTCTCAAACACATCTCGAGAAGCCTAAGAAGATTATTCGAATGACAGTTGGTGGATTCTTCAAGAACAGCCTGCTCGTTAGTATGCTTTCTATTTCTTGTTTTTGAATTTTGTGATGAATTCCTAATATGTTTTGCCTTTTTTTTTTGTTTGTTAGAATTACCTTTTAGGAAAGTATATTTTGGTATTTAAGATTTTGATCTAATCAATCAATTATTGAAAAGGGTTTATTGAAAGAATTAATTTCTTGATACTTTCAGAATTGGATTGGATTAGGGAAGCATTGGATTCACCTAATGTCAAGGTTGGAGATTAATGTACAACTTGAATTTCAAGATTCTGCAATCAAGATAAGTTCTATCTGATCTTGTTTCAAAGGGTTACTTCCAATTGAAAAACACTTGTTGATATGGATACTTATATACTTATTTGATATATATATATATATTTCTTCTCTTCTATCTCATTGATTTAAAAGTCTATTGGCTCTGATTACATTATCGTTGTTGAGGCCGGTGCTGTAATGATGTCCAGCATGTATGGCTAAACACCACAATGATGAATTGGGCTAAACACCTAAAGGAGGATTTGGGCTTTATCTTTTGATTTCCAGGATTGTTGTGTTGTTGCAAGTGCTATGGGTAAAATGAATGGGCCGGGTTGGTTAGGTAAAGTTGAGACTCTCAATAGTGCCCTCTTGAGTTAGTCTTCTTTAATCTTAATCTATGGCCTAATTTAATTACCCCAATGGCTTTTTGGTGGCCGTATCCATTGGATTCTAATGTCCCAAATGGCCCAATCCAATAACCCTCCGGGGCACTATTGCTTTGGTCCCAATTTGTTGGACCTCATGCCCAAATCTGATAAAGAGATCCAACTTTTCTGGTCTAATGCAACTAAAGATTGGGCTGATTTTAACGGACCCAATTAGTTGGCTTGGAGTTTAATAAGTGGTTGTCCTAATACCTTAATCCTTTGGATTATTTGTAAGGGCAGGCCTTATGTTGCTCATGTGTGCCACTAATTATTGTCCTAATTTTAATTGCCCAGTTGATGTTGTGACCTTGTAGTTGGGATATGTATCCAATTGTTGTTTTACCCCTTGTGACTTTACTGGTGGTGGCCGTACATGTTGGACTCTTATGTACCTAATATGTATCCAACTGTTGTGCTAATTTTTAATATCTCTTTGAACTATTATTTATGTATGAATAATGATTTATATGCGTGGCTTCTTTAATGGTAAAAAAAATGTTGACAGATTTGTACTTTTCCTTTTCATGTTTTCACTAAGGTTTATACATAAAATCATCAGCCTTTCTGTGCTTATAAATGTTGTGTGAATATGTTATTATTATATGGAAGAAAGCTTTATTTATTACACTTTCTCCTAATTAAAATCTTATATAGCTCCTGGCTATCCTTCTTCTCTCTGTGTGTATGTTGATCTCCTATATATCTTGGTTTTTATCTTTTAAATAAAATTTTCATTGCTTGCTTCTTTTTTTTTTTTTTTGTATTCTATTACTGATGCATTTGATGTAGAAAATTCAGCAAACTAAACATTCACTGCTTCTTACTCTTTGTATTTGTTTCATTTCAGTCAACTCGATAACAACTTTGATGGGAGTACAATGATTGCAACATGGTCTACGCTGTTGAAGTTGTAAGCAAATGTAACATCTTTTTTTGTTTTTTTTTCTTTGCTAAAGGTTTGATGTTCTGGATAATAATAATCATATTACGAAGTGTATCTCTTTTTGGGATAAAAAGTTGGTAATTGTTTGGTTTTGTTGACTGATCAGGAGTCTCAAGAACTGCAGTTTACAGGGATCAATTCCTTGGAGCAATTCTTCAAACATTTCTTACATGTAAGTCAATAGAGTTGATTTCTGAACTGGACACTTTATTTCTAAGTTGTGACTTTATGAGTCTGGAATTTCCTCTCTCTTAAAGAGTGTAACCACACATTACAATGTCAAACTATGGGGTGATTGATTACTGTGCTAGAATATTGATCTGTGTCCTCGATGGAACTTGTATAACTTTTCATTTGAATTACTTGATGTTAAATCTATAGTATAGATTCTTATGAAACAAAACAAGTGTGGAAAGATTACAATGGAGGAGAAGAAAAGAAAGATTGCAGTGTTAAAACGGTTGAGAGTTAGTTTGTTCTTGAGCTGAATCTTGAGACTTGATTTATACTTCCGAAAAGCAAGTTGATCCAAGTAAATTCAATCTTATCAATTTCTATTGCAGTCAATTCACTAAATGGTTCTATTCCCTTCAGTATCTGGCACAATAGGACATTGAACTCAACAGAAAGAATGATTTTGTAAGCCCTCATACTAGAAATTAAAAACTAGTCTGTTTTTTCGCTATCATGAAATATTCTTAATTGAAAAAAAAAAAAAAACGATCTCGCATTTCTACTCACCTTGGTAATTTTTTAATTGGAATAAACTGTGCCTTATTTGTTAAGATTGTTTATACTAGATGAAATTGCAGGGATTTTGGGAACAATAATTTTTCAAATATTGCCAGGATCCTCATCACCCCACCACCCAATATCACCATTGAGTTTGTCATGTTAAACATCTTTTATCAATTATTATTTTTGTTGGTCAAAGGAGGTTTCCCTCATTGGTTCTTCTTTCCTCTTTAGGCTTGAAGGAAATCCTCTATGCTCAATTAGCAATTTAATTCAATTCCGTGGGCCTCATGACGATCATTTCTGTATCACCTTCAATACTAAAACCTTCAATGGGTTGTCCTCTTCAAGGATGCTCACTAAATTATTAGTTAGTACCTCCAACTCCTACTATACAGTGCTTTTGTACCGCTCCAGTGTATGTTGGATATCTGTTAAAGAGTCCAGGATTCTCTGATTTTCATATATTGATCATTTCAAAGTAGTACATCAGCACTGATCTTGAAATGAATACGTCTCAGCTTGATATTCATTCAGTGGCATGGCAAAAGGGACCTCGTCTTAGAATGTACCTAAAGAATTTTCCACCTTATGTCAATGAGACTGATCGGTTATCAAACCGAAGTGAGATCTTGTGGATTCATGACATGTTTAGTGGATGGAGAATTCTCGATAGTCCTGTGTTTTGACCGTACGAATTTCTTAATTTCACTGTCTCAGAGCTACTTCTAAGATCCTTATTCCAACATGGCTCATTCACCACTGACTATATCATGATGCACGATCTTGTTCACAATCTCGCACAATCAATCATGGAGAATAAAGTTTCTGGGGTACAAGTTGAAGGACAAGTTACAAGCACTTCTAATACCAAGATTCGCCAGGTAAATTTGAGTCAAAAATTTGTTGCATTTCCTAGAAGCATTCAACATAATGTGGATATATCTTCCATCTCAACGAAGTTTAACCATTTGAGAGTATTAGATGCAAGTGGTAGAAATATAATATTAAATTTGCCTTCTACCGTGGGTAATCTTAAACATTTGCGATTCATAAATTTATTTGGATCTCTAATTCATATGTTGCCCAACTCTTTATGCACACTTTGGAATCTGCAAATTTTGAATCTGGATTACTGTCAAATGCTTGTGGCAATACCTAGGAAAATGAGATACTTAAAAAATCTCCGTCATCTTTGTATGGAGCAATGCATATCATTGAGAGGGATGCCCTCAAAACTTGGAGAACTAACTTGTCTCAAAACATTGAGTCTGATTATAGTGGGTAGTGAAAGAGGTAATTAACTTGGAGAACTAAATTCAAGTATACTGCCACAACTCTCATCCCTCATAGAGTTGGACATACAGAATTGTGGTGGCTTAATGCCGACCTCATTCGCGAAGCTTGATGCTCTAACTTCCCTTACGGTGGGATTTGGAGAGAACATGAAATGTCTTCCATTGGCAATGATGGAAAAACTCACTAATCTGGAGTTACTAGGAGTCGTTAGAGCAGAAGAGGAGTCTCTGCCAGAAGGACTGCGAGCCTTAAAATCTCTAACAAAGTTATGTATACAAAGTAGCAAGATACTGACATGTTTGCCAGTAGGTTGGTTGCGACACCTCACTGCTCTCAAGTCTGTAAGTGTAATAGATTGCCCAGAATTGTTAAGGTGCCAGAGGAGATTCAAGACCTCAACTGCCTTGAATTTGTTATGCTTGAAAATGTTGCTAAGATGGTGTACCTACCCAGAGCCTTACGTCATCTATCCTCAATGAAAGTTCTACGTATAAAGTTTATTCCTCAACTGAATTCACTTCCCAGACTGGTTGGGTGATTTAAAATCTGTCATAACTCTGCACATTATCTACTGCCACAAGCTTCTATCGCTTCCAGCTAGCATCCGAGGATTGCCAAATCTACAAACTCTCGTTGTCGGGGAATGCCCAGAAGTGGAAGGGCAAATTGAGAGAGGAAGTGGAGAGGACTGGCACTACATCTCCCATATCCCAACCTCAACATCATTCCGTAGAGGAATTTCATATCAGAGGATGCTTTATGCTTTTGTAAGTTGATCTCACCATAGTCACATTTTCAGTTTTTCTATTCTGCCACCTTAAATGTGTTGTTTAATCAATGCAGTAAATCACAATTCCTGCATTTTAATTTTGTTTATTTGTATATCATACTCTTGTATGATATTTGAGGATGATTTATTTCATAATTACTGCTACAGTTTCTTATACATTGTGTTCTTAGCAAGCCTTCATCTTTCTTTATTCTATATTGCAACTTTACAGTTTACGTTTATAGATCAAATTCTGGAATCTTTCTTCTATACTATTTATCTCCAATAAAACTGGCGATTTTAATTATATTGCTGTAATCATTTAACTTAAGATGTGGTCCTTTTTCTTGTGACTTGATTCTAGTCCTTTTAATTTGTTTTTCTAATTTGATATAATATTCATGTCAGGGATTTTGGATGATAAATTGCTCCTTGTGAGGTGGGCTTGCTGCCATTCTCGTCTTTGCTTCACTTGATGAGTTGATGGATACATTTGGTGCTTGATCATCTGGCATTGACTAATGTTAGTTTCCAATTTCATCTTGAGTTTGAATCATTTTTCATCTAATAACTATAACTATATAGACTCTTTCTATAATAGTATCATAATTATCACGATTTTCTATGTAGTTCCACAATTTAAAATTTTATTCAATTTCAGTTCATTTTTTGTCGAAAACTTCAAATTTCATGGAAAATATCACGTGTGATCCTCAAATAGGGATTTTCTGGTGATGTAAGTGTGATGTGGCGACACATGTAAATTTCTTGATGGGTGAACGTAATTAAAAAATTCAAAAATTAAATTGAATTCCAAGTCATTGGAAAAAAACAACTAAAAATGGGGAAAATTAGGAATCTTTAACTAGATTAGGGTTTGGCTTAGCTTGTATTTTGGAATTTTCAGAGGGAAGTCGCGTTTAACATTTCTATTCTTTTTCTTTTTTTTTCAAGTGGTTTATGGTGTGGAAATTTTTTCCCATCTTCTTAATTGTTTGTTTAATGATGTAGAATTTAATTTCTTTTTTGAAATTTTAATTATGACAAGCCAATAAGAAACTTACACGTGTCCATATCACATTTAGGTAACCGAAAAGTCATAATTATGGATACATTGAGCTGAATCTGAAGAAAAGCTCTGAAATTTTGAGGATCAAAGCAAAGGTGTGTTTAACACATAAAGCAGGATCAATATATAGAATTTCTCATAGATTTGTATATAATACAGGCCGGTCCTGATAATTTGGGGCTTTTGGACAATAATAGAAAATGGGCTCCTAAACCTAAACAAAGAAAAAAATTTGCATACGTACAATCCTTCAAAATATTGTCAAGTTGCTTCACTATCCAAATTCTAAGTTTCAGGCCATATACACGATGTTGGAAAAGTACAACACTTACAAGAAAAAAAAGTCTAAATAAATAGCAAAAGTATTTTTGAAAATATTTAGATTTCCTAACATTTTGAGAAGTAAAATCATTAGCAGTCAAACACTCAACAACGACAATCAAAGATGATGTGAGGATGAAGGAAATTTGTGAGTGTTTGGTGAGTGGTAATTGTGAAAGAGTCGTTTGTTTATATGACTTAAAAAGTGGTAATGACTTTTCATCTTCAATTCACTAATTTATTAATTTTTTTTTTAGTTCTATAATTAATTTGATGGGCTTGAAATTGAAAAATATTATATATAGTGAACTTATAATTTAAAAATATAATTAGTTTTATTTCCAATAATTGGATCATTGAACCATTGTACATTAAGAAAAAAAATTACTAATATAAATAAATATATATACCTAAAATTTTGGGGTCCCCTAACTAAGTCGTCGTCCTTCCAGCACGAGCTCAGTGTCACGGACTTGTTCCCTTAACAATGAACCGTGCGGTCTTTGCTCCTTAACCCGCCTCTTGCGGCTAGCAAAGTCAGCCTAACGTAGAACGATGTTGTGAGTGAAGTATGGGAAATTGGCTAAGTATGAGAGTTTAAGAGAACTTTGGAAGAGAGCACTTAAGTAATGTTTAGAAATGAACTTATTTGCTTGATGGTTACAAATGAGGGGTCATCCCCTTTATATACTACTCCACCTCCTTAATGAACGGTGGAGATTGATTTGATCTAATGGTTATGAGAGTTTCTCTAGAACTCTCCAAGAATATTCCTATGAATATGCTTTAGGATATTTACAAAGGAAACTTTCTGTAAGCTTCCTATATTCTCTATACATTTCCTATACATTCTTTAATATTCTAGAGTTCTCTAACTACAATTGGGCTTGTTATTGGGCAAAATCAAATGATTTTTAATCTTTTAGCCCAAATTTGTATGACCCAATTTTAATGGGTCGTGACATTCTCCCCCACCTAATCCGACGACGTCCTTGTCGTCTTGTGCTCACGTAGCTTATCTTGGAACTGCCACAAATCATTCTCGAGCTCCCATGATGCCTCTGAATTGGGAAGCCCTTTCCATCGAATCAAGTATTGAGTACGAGGTGGTACTCCTTGTCGTCGAATCGTTCTCTTCATAAGCACACTATCCACCTCTTTGTCATATGACTTAGTCACAATAGGTGGCGCTCTTTGGGAATGTCCTCGACTTAGGTCTTCTTCATCTCCATGATATGGCTTAAGCATGCTAACATGGAAGACCGGATGAATCCTTAATGAACTAGGTAAGTCAAGGCGATAAGATACCTTACCTACCTTAACAACGATTGGAAACGGCCCCTCGAATCGTCGAACCAAGCCTTTGTGCATGCCTCGTAATGCCTTGAACTGTTGTGGCAACAACTTCACAAGGACCTGGTCCCCAACGCTGAACTCTAACGGCCGTCTCTTCTCGTTGGCCCACTTTTTCATCCGTTTGCGGGCCTTCTCCAAGTATGTTCTGGCTAAGTCATTCTGCTCATCCCACGACTTAGCCATTTTGGTAGCTCCGGGGCTCCTCCCATCCTCAGTTATTGCTAACGTATGTGGCGTCAGCGGTTGTTGTCCCGTCGCTAACTCGAACGGACTCCGTCCCGTGGCCTCGCTTCGTTGCAAGTTGTATGAAAATTGTGCCACGTCTAGGAGTTTGGCCCAGTCCCGCTGGTTGGCACTCACGAAGTGCCTGAGATAGCACTCCAGCAAGGCATTCACCCGCTCAGTCTGCCCATCGGTTTGGGGGTGAAAGCTTGTGGAGAAGCACAATTCCGATCCAAAAAGCTTGAATAGCTCCGTCAATAAACGTCCCGTGAAGCGGGGATCTCGATCACTGATGATGCTCCGCGGAAGCCCCCAATACTTCACGACGTTCTTAAAAAATACCCTTGCCGCCTCCTCTGCCGTGCAGTCCTTTGTGCAGGGAATGAACGTCCCGTACTTTGAGAAACGGTCTACCACCACCATAATAGACCCGAATCCCTCAGATTTTGGTAAGGCACAGATGAAGTCCATGGAGATGGACTCCCATGGTCGTTCTGGAATGGGTAGTGGTTCGAGTAGCCCCGCGGGCTGTCGGTTCTCTACCTTGTCTTGTTGGCATACAAGACACGTCCGTACATAAAGTTCTACCTCACCTCGCATCTGAGGCCAAAAGTAGGCTGTCTCAAGTAGGGCCAATGTCCGTCGTTGTCCAGGATGCCCCGCCCACTTAGTATCATGACACTCCCGGATGAGATCCCGTCGTAGGCTACCATGTTTTGGGACGTATAACCGTCGTCCCTTGGCATAGAGTAGGCCGTTCTCTACCCAGAATTGCTTGGTCTTGCCATCCTCAACAAGCTTTTTCAGCTCCTTAGCCATCGGGTCATGCTCCAAGCCCTCCCGTAGGCGTGCTTCAACGTCCCCTTTGGCTAAGGAAATGGCCGCCAACTCACTTTTTCGGCTCAAAGCATCGGCTACGACGTTGGTCTTCCCTGGCTTGTACTCCAACGTGTAGTTGAACTCGGCAAGAAAGTCCTGCCATCGGGCTTGCTTTGGTGATAACTTCTTCTGGGTCTGAAAGTAGCTCGTGGCAACATTGTCCGTCTTGATGGTAAATTGCGACCCAAGAAGATAGTGTCACCACACTCTAAGGCAATGGACGATGGCCGTCATCTCCTTCTCCTGAACGGTGTAGCGACGTTCAGTATCATTGAGTTTGCGACTTTCGAATGCTATCGGATGTCCCTCTTGCATCAACACTCCTCCAATAGCAAAGTCGGAGGCATCCGTATGTAGCTCAAATGCTTTAGCAAAGTCGGGCAATGCCAAGACTGGCTCCTGACTCACCGCCGCCTTCAGGTCCTCGAAGGCGTGTTGGCACCGTTCAGACCAATCCCATGCTCTTCCTTTCTTGAGCAGGTCTGTCAATGGTGTCGCTCTGGCTGAATATCCTTGTATGAAACGGCAGTAATAGTTAACTAAACCAAGGAAAGAATGCAACTCTGTTACCTTGGTTGGGGCCTCCCACTCTACGATGGCTCTTATTTTGGCATCGTCCATCAAAAGCTTTCCATGGCCGATAACGTGCCCTAGGAAGGACACCTCCTCCTTGGCGAATGTGCACTTCTCCTTCTTAACATAGAGTTGGTTCTCTCGTAATACTCGAAAAATGGTGCGTAGGTGGTCGACATGCTCCTCCAATGTGTTGTTATAGATAACGATGTCGTCCAAGTAGACCACCACGAACTGATCCAAGAACGATTGGAAGATCTTGTTCATCAACGTGCAAAAAGTGGCGGGTGCATTAGTCAAGCCAAACGGCATAACTAACCACTCGAAGGAACCGTAGCGAGTGATGCACGTTGTCTTCGGCTCATCGCCCTCGGCTATGCGGACTTGGTAGTAGCCCTTTTGCAAGTCCATCTTTGTATAGATCTTAGCTGCTCCAAGTCTATCAAATAAGTCAGCAATGAGAGGGATAGGGTAACGGTTCTTGACGGTTACCTTGTTTAGCGCCCGATAGTCCACACACATCCTCAAGGAGCCATCGTGCTTCTTCTGGAACAGCACCGGTGCACCAAATGGTGCCTTCGAAGGTCGGATTCTCCCAGTATCCAATAACTCCGTCAATTGCCTTCGAAGTTCTTCCAACTCCGGTGGTGCCATCCGGTAAGGTGCCATAGCGGGTGGTTTGGCACCGGACTCCAACTCGATCTTATGATCCACCTCTCGCCTAGGTGGAAGCTCCTTTGGTAACTCAGGCGGCATGACGTCTTTGTTCTCTTCAAGAACATCTCGGATGATTAATGGCACATCGTCCTCCTGCGTCGGCCCGCCATCCTCCTTCAACATGGCCAAGAATGTCGGCTCACCTTTCTTCACACCCTTTGTTACTTGCATGGCCGACAGTTGTTTGGCCTCTCTTGACCGCCCGTCGGGTGAGTCGGCGGTGGTAATCATACATGGTGCCCCTTTTTCTAAAATACAGACGGTGTTAAATGAGGGCATAGGAATAGCGGTTACCTTGCGGAGAAAGTCCATGCCCAACACAACCTTGAAGTCGTCCATCGGTGCCACCGATAAGTCCACTTGGCCGATCCAAGTGCCTAAACGTAGTCCCACACCACGTACAACGCCATTCAGCCGTTGTGCCTTAGCATTAACGGTCTTGAGCCATCCCTGACCCTTTTCCCATGATAAGCCAAGACGTTTGGCCTCGTCTTCAGTGATAAAGTTATGGGTGGCGCCCGTGTCCACCAACGCCTTAGTTGGTCGCCCATTTATATGCGCTTCGACGTACATCAGCCCCTTGCTAGGTGTCGTCGTCATTGGTTTGGCCTTGAGGCCATTGAGGAGTTGGAGCAACCCCATGTTGCCCGTCTCCTCATCATCAGCATGTTCCGTCTCATGTCGTTCAACAAGGGCCGACAAAGAACCAAGTTTGGGACAATTGCTCATAGCGTGTGGCCCCTTGCACACATAGCAACCACCCTTCGGCACAAACGCCTTCTTCTTCTCCTCATATTCCTTTCGTGCCTGGTTCTTATCACCTCTTTTGGGTGGTGGCGCCTTGCGGGTGTCCCGATTCTTCACATCCCGTCTTTCTCCCCTACCTTTACTTGAGTTCCACTTTTCCTTCTTCTTATCGAACGTCAAGTGGGGTTGGAACTCGGTAAGAGACTTAGCAGCGGCTATGGCTTCATCCACCGAATGGATATCGCGGCGTTGCAACTCTTGCTTCGCCCATACCTGGAGACCGTCTATAAAGAAGAACAATAGGTCATCTTCCGACAAGTTGGGAATCTGAAGCATAAGGGTGGTGAACTCCTTGACGTAGTCTCGGATCGTACCCCGTTGCTTCAGCTCCCGCAATCTCTTCCGCGCTTCATAGACGACATTCTCCGGGTAGAAGTGCCGCTTGAGCTCCTTCTTGAACTCCTCCCAAGTATCAATCCGACACGAGCCCTTCTCGATGTCGGCATGTTTACGGCGCCACCATAATGTAGCTGTATCTGTGAGGTAGAGTGTGGCGGTCTTTACCTTCGACCCCTCGTCGGTAAGGTTGATCGCCTCAAAATATTGCTCCATCCTCCATAAGTAATTCTCTACCTCATTGGCGTCCCTTACGCCGTTAAACCCCATCGGCTTGGGACAGTCCACCCTTGGACTGCCGGTGGTGATGGTTGCTCCTCCACTAGCGGCAGCCTTCTTGCATAATATCAAGTCCTCCTTCATTTCGTCAATACTCGTATGGAGGGCTTGAACAACATCCTTCATCCTCGCCTCTAGCCGGGCAAAGCGTTCCTCCATCACCATGCTAGCATCGAGGCAAGATTGGGTACTTTCCTTCACAGACTCGAGCTGCTCGAGGACGTGGTTCTCCAACGTCTCGACGCTATGCTCCACCATCTCGATTCGTTCCCCCATCTCGCCAAGAATGTGGTCCGTAGGAGGAGCATTGCTACTCCCACGTTTCTTCTTTCCTTCTCCGATGGTAATACTCCTTCCGCGGTCCTCCGTTACGTGTGAGCCGTCAGTCGCCATTACGTACACGTCACAACACAAAGCCCAACCTGGCTCTGATACCACCTGTCACGGACTTGTTCCCTTAACAATGAACCGTGCGGCCTTTGCTCCTTAACCCGCCTCTTGCGGCTAGCAAAGTCAGCCTAACGTAGAACGATGTTGTGAGTGAAGTATGGGAAATTGGCTAAGTATGAGAGCTTAAGAGAACTTTGGAAGAGAGCACTTAAGTAATGTTTAGAAATGAACTTATTTGCTTGATGGTTACAAATGAGGGGTCATCCCCTTTATATACTACTCCACCTCCTTAATGAACGGTGGAGATTGATTTGATCTAATGGTTATGAGAGTTTCTCTAGAACTCTCCAAGAATATTCCTATGAATATGCTTTAGGATATTTACAAAGGAAACTTTCTGTAAGCTTCCTATATTCTCTATACATTTCCTATACATTCTTTAATATTCTAGAATATTCTAGAGTTCTCTAACTACAATTGGGCTTGTTATTGGGCCAAATCAAATGATTTTTAATCTTTTAGCCCAAATTTGTATGGCCCAATTTTAATAGGTCGTGACATCAGGGCCAGCCTGATATAATAATTGGAATGTATATGTGATTTTATATTAAGGCTATGTTTGTTTGGCCACGTAAAAAGAATTCCAACTTTGTATGCAAAACCTCCCAATATTTTAATTGAGCACAAACTATCTTCTTTCAAAAGTAATTGCAATATTCCAATAACTAACATAATTTCCTTTTTGCCTAGAATTTTCTTCAATTTGAATTAGTATTTTTATGTTTGTGACATGAACAGGTGGCAGCAGTCGAGGCGTCCTTATAATCAAAGTCTTCCTTTTCCTTGTATTAAAATTGTCAAGTTGAATTAAATGACAAAATTTAGAAAAACAAAATTGAATCATTTCCAAGTACTTAAAGTCATATGTTTCCATTACAAACTAGTTATCCGTCGTTAAACAAGTTTATTAAGTTGTTACAATCCCACACTTAGAGCCAAGAAACTTTGTGTTGACTGTAATTTTTGTAAAAGGGGTTAGAATTATACCAATTATAAATAAAGCATGATGTTTGTACCCATGCAATAAGAAAACATATTTTTCACCCTTTGTTTTTTACTTCAGACCACCAAACTTTAGGAGAGTTTCGAGATCAGTTGATGAGATTTGAGATTTGGAAACTTCAAGGGTGGGAAAAAAACACATTTTTTATGTAAATAAAAAAACGATTTTGATAATTAATATGCTGTCAATGAGAATAGTACCATGAACTTAGGTTAGTGGATGAGAAAAGTCTTGGTTATGCAATTAGATTACTATGTTACTATTGTCTGTTAGAATGAAAAATGTCTACAAGTAACACGCATCATTTGATGAAGAACGACAAATAAACAATAAATCATCAAAATGTACATTTGATCAAAGTTTGTTGTTCCTATGTATCTCATTCTTGAATGTCGAATACAAATGAGTCTCTGTATAGACAGCCCTAGATTGAATTGGATGCTTATGTCTATAACCTTTTCTTCTATGACTACATCCTATCTCTTTCTTTGCTTCTTGTTCTTAGTTTCCATTTCCATTTCCATTCAATTTAGTCTCATTTTCTTCATCTCCACTTGATCTTTTCTTCTTTAGGCGCAATGTAAACAAAGGGCCAAGATGGGATATCCTTTAGCTCAAGAATGGGGTGGGTCGAGTTGCTAGGATTTGGGACATCAATTACACAAAAAAATTTAAAAATCTTAAAACAATTTCATAATAATTCTCATAAGAAAAAATTAAAATGATTATAATTAACTTATTCTTGTATTTCTAAATATATGTATATTACTAATATCAATGTATGAAGTTTTTGAGATACAATAATTTTTTCACAATTTTGATATTTTAGGAAAATAAAAACAAAAACTTATATGATTGAGGCAGGACTATTAACTACAACTATGAACGTGGGTGGGCCTAAGTATTCAATAATTCAACTACCCGCTCATCCCCACACCATTATCATCCTTACATTGATACCATTCATTTCGACAGACTATTAATGATATCTAGAAAAGCTTTAGGAAGTAGATTTTGATTGAATTGACTACTCAAAGCCATGAGAAGAGAGTCTGTGATGAACCGTGATTTTACATAGGATACAAGGAATTTCTCTCAAAACTTTAGGTAAAAAAGTATTGAGCAATCATAATACAAGAAGTGGCATAATATTATAGGAGAAGGTACAACTATATGGTTGTACATTAATTGCAAGGGGATGGCGTTATGAATCTGAATAGTTGATTATGCATCATCATCTCACGTTTATTGTGATTTGAGATGTGGTAGATTAATTGTTAGAAATGAATATCTATACATATTATTGCATTGACTATTGTAGGAGTTTTAGTTTCAACTAAGATATGTCTTCTTCAAGGGAAAATTATTCACAATATTTTGAGAGCCTTCAACTCTTACCTCATCAATTATCCCTAAATTATGGTATTTGCTCAGTAGGTAGTTGGAACAACATTAAATTTGATCTAGTGGTGAAACATGAAGATGATTGAGAACAACATAACATGCAAATAAAAAAATAATTTCTCTTAATCTTATGATAGTATTTATGCATACCATGATGTAGAGTTCATATTTTGTTCTAACTCAACTATAATAGTCATTTTAATCGACTCTTTTTACGTAAATGATAAGTTGAAAAACATTAGGAACAAGGAGCAGGAGAAACTGAATTCTACCTTTCACATAATTCCTGCAAAAACTTGTTAGACTCATTACAATGAAGAATGTAAATAATTTAAAAGTTTTTATACTAATGAAAATTGTTTATAGTATGAAAGAAGACGTATACTTAGTTAAAACTAGAATAAACATCACTTTTGCGTCAAAAAGGGTTATAAAAAAAGTTAAAATTAAACTCTACTTAAAGTATTAAAGATTGTGAATTATTTAATTTTTCAAGTTTTAATGGAAAATGGATTATTGATTTTCAGAAATAATGGTGAAAATAAAAATTAATAATAATAATTTTGACTTTTAAATAAAATATAATTAATTTAATTCTTAGAAAAATATTAAATACTGTTAATAATTAATAGGAAAAGAGGCCTTTGTTTCAATTGGAGTGTTTATTTTCTTCATTAAAAACCCGTCATGCTGAAAGCCAAAATCACAATTGAAGTATTTTAACTATTTAAAAACTTCTCCTTAAAAAAGCAAAAAAAAATTAAGGTGACATCACAAGAAATCAAGAAAGGTTTTACTATATTTATTCTAACATAGACGGAATTTCCAAAGTCTTCCTTTTCCTTGTATTAAATTGTCAAGTTGAATTAAATGACAAAATTTAGACAAACCAAAGTTGAATCATTTCCAAGTACTTAAAAGTCACATGTTTCCATTACAAGCTAGTCAAAATTGTTTATAGTATGAAAGAAGACGTATACTTGGTTAAAATTAGAATAAACATCACTTTTGCGTCAAAAAGGGTTATAAAAAAAAAGTTAAAATTAAACTCTACTTAAAGTATTAAAGATTGTGAATTATTTAATTTTTCAAGTTTTGATGGAAAATGGATTATTGATTTCCAGAAAAAATGGTTAAAATAAAAATTAATAATAATAATTTTGACTTTCAAGTAAAATAAAATTAATTTAATTCTTAGAAAAATATTAAATACTGTTAATAATTAATAGGGAAAGAGTCATTTGTTTCAATTAGGGGTGGAGATCGGACGGATCGAATCGGAAATAGGGTGTTTCGGAAAAATTCCAAAAAATTTCGGAAATGAAAAACCAATTCCAATTTCCATCCAAAAATTTTCGGAAATGTGAAATCCAATCCGATTTCGGAAATTTCGGAAATTTCGGAATTTTCGGAATTCCGAAATTTCGGAAGTTTCGGAAGTTTCGGAAATTTTCGGAAATTTTCGGAAATTTTTTCGGAAATTTTCGGAAAATTTTCGGAAAATTTTCGGAAATTTTCAAAAATTAAAAAATTCAGAAATTTTTGAAATTAATTAGTTGGTCTATTAGCTATATAACATTTTCTAATATCCTAAGAAATAATACCACCTCAAATCTGATATTCCAAGCATTTAACATCAATATAATATCTACCAAAAACATGAGAGATTAATTATTCTGTTCATGTATAATATTCATATAAAACACACGATAGACAATACACAAAAATGCAGCCCTATTAGTAGTAAAAATTAACAAATCATACTAAGAATCATTGACAGTAGATAAATACATATTCATATAAATTTTTATAGTTTTTGAGTTATATTTTATATTTAATATATAATATAGTATAATATAGTATAAAATAAAACTATAAAATTTATATGAATAGTATATAGTAATAGTATAAAATAAAACTATATTATAAACTATATTATCATTGTGTAAGTAATTATACTTATTAATTCATATTAATAGTTATTTTTCTTTTAGGAAGCTTAAATCAAATGAATATTTGAATCTATATTATGATTTATGATAATGCTTTGTTCGAAATTCTTCGATATTTAAAATACTTATTTTATAATTTGTATAATTTTCTTTGTCATTATTTCTATTATATAACATGTTGTCATTTTTAATGAAATTTATAATATATTTACCTTTGAAATTAGATATTCACTTTTTATTTTATATAATATATAGTATATAATATATGGTATATAGTATAAAGTATTCTTTTATAGTATATAGTATAAAGTATATAGTATACAGTATGTAGTATATAGTATGCAGTATATAATATAGTATAATTCTAAAACTATAGTATAAACTATAGTATATAGTATAAAATAAAATTATAGTATAAATTGTACTATATACATATAGTATATATTATATATAGTATAAACAATAGTATATAGTATAAAATAAAATTATAGTATAAATTGTACTATATACATATAGTATATATTATATATAGCATAAAGTATATAATATAATATAATTAAAAAATTACAGTATAAACTATAATATATAGTATATATTATAAAATAATACTAAACAACTACAATATAAACTATAGTATATAGTATAAAATAAAATTATAGTATAAACTATACTATATACATATAGTATACAGTATAAACTATAGTATATAGAATAAAATAAAACTATAGTATAAACTATACTATATGTAATAAAGTATATAATATTCTTCTATAGCATATAGTATATAATATGTAGTATATAATATAATAAAAAAACTACAGTATAAACTATAATATATAGTATATATTATAAAATAATACTAAACAATTACAGATATTACAGTATAAACTATAATATATAGTATATATTATAAAATAATACTAAAAATCTCCAGTATAAACTATAGACTATAATATATTTATATACTATCATATAGTATAAAGTATATAAAATATATTATATAATATATAGTATTATAAAGTAAATTATAATATGTATATTTATAGTTACACATAGAATAAAGTATATATTATATAGTATATAGTATTATAAAGTATACTATAATATGTATATTTATATTTACATTTAGTAAATGTATATAAAATGTACTATATTATATATAGTATATTATTGTATATAGTATTTTTTGATAGCAAATAGTATATAGTATAAAATATTTGAATTATTTTCAACAATTACTATTGGTTTGATGGTAAGTTCGTGCTTTGAGTGTGAGAGGTCTTGTGTTCGATTCTCAAATGTCTCTACTATCGGATCGGAAATCGGAATTTCCGAAAATTGAATTTCGGAAATATTTCGGATCGGATTTCGAAATTTCCAAAAATTTCAAAACTAATTCCGATTTCCATCCGAAAATTTTCGGAAAAATCGGAATTCGGATTTTCGGATTTCGGATTAAAAATATTCGTTCCAAAATCGGAAAATTTCGGATCGGATTCGGCGGATATCGAAAATTTCCGTTCCAATCTCCACCCCTAGTTTCAATTGAAGTGTTTATTTTCTTCGTTAGAATATCTCAATATTTTATAGCAACATATTATATATCCTCTAACAGGAGAATACATAATAAGTTTGCTTATACGTTTTATTAAGTGCCTAAACACCAACAAAATGTTGGCAAAAATTAGTTTTGATTTCGATTTGTCCACCTACGGTTTTTCGAATCAACGATTCCAACCGTTTGAGGACCTAAATTCACTTCCAAACATAAGTCTCAGAAATTTACTATTTATTCACCCGAGTTATTTTATTTTACTTTAATATAATAAAATGTTAAAAGTTAAAATTGACGAGACTTGGTCAAAAAAGGCAGCAAACACTTGTTGCATCTACTTTATGTCATTTCACCAGTAATGTCTCTAACAAAGACATGTCTATAAATAAGGAAATTTTATTTTTATTTTTTCTTGTCACAAAAATCGATAAATATGTGTTTAGATTTATTATTTCGATTTAATTACTAAAATTAATTCTAATTTATAAAGATACTACAATGAAATGACTATAACACATAAACATTTAAATATTAATTAAAAAGAAAAGGTTAAAAGAAATTCAATTTAGAAAGTATCAACATCTTTTTATTTTTTCTATGTGCAAGCGCAAGCACTAGATATTTTCCTTGTTACTCATCTCATTTGAACTATCAATCCCACCACACAATTATTATCATTCTTCATCTGTTGCTACCTCAAACATAATTCTCAAACTTGTTTCTCTATGGCGGAATCTGCTTTGTGTCAAGTTCTCGTGGAAAATCTGGTCTCCCTCATCCATGATGAGATCGGATTGATTATGGGCGTTGACGAGGAGATGAACAAGCTTAGCAGCACCTTCTCCACCATCCAAGCTGAGTTACAAGATGCTGAGGACAAGAAACTGGGGAGCAAAGGGCTACAAGATTGGCTGTCCAAGCTCAAGGACCTTACTTTCGAGATTGAAGACATACTTGATGAATGTGCCACCCATGTCTCCATGATGAATCTCACTAATAGCAAACTCAGTTGTTGCAGCCTGCAAGATTTTGGCTTCCGACACGACATCGGAAGTAGGATGAAACAACTTACAAAAAAACTGGATGTCGTAGCTGCTGAGCGTGAAAAGTTTGGTTTGACCAAGATGCCGGTCACAGAGAACACAAGAGAAGTCCTTGACGGGCGTGCTACGGGTTCTATTCTGAATGAGTCTCATCAAATTTATGGTAGGGAGGAAGATCAAGAGGAGATCGTGAACATGTTGGTGAATGGTGTGAAAGATAATCAACAAATCTCTGTCTTGCCCATAATTGGTGTTGGAGGCCTTGGCAAGACGACTCTTGCTCAATCAATCTACAATGACAAACGGGTGGATGAGCATTTTGAGAAAAAACTATGGGTCTGTGTGTCTGACAATTTTGATCAAGAGACTCTGGTCAGGGACATGATTGAATCTGCAACCAAGAGTGGAACTGCTTCGGATTTAAAGCAGTTGGATACTTTAGAACACCACCTCGGGGGGTTGTTGAGAGGGAAAAGGTATTTGTTGGTGTTGGATGATGTATGGAACACCGTCCGAGAGAAGTGGGATGTGTTGAAAAATATTTTGGCATGTGGTTCCAATGGGACTTGTATCGTCGTCACCACACGCCTCCAGATGGTTGCTGATATTATGGCAACACTTCCACCCCATCGCTTGCAGGGACTATCAGAAGAGCATTGTTGGATGCTGATGAAGGAACGTGCATTCGCTAAGGAAGATAATGAGGAATATCCAAACCTGGAAGCTATTGGGAAACAGATAGTGCACAAGTGTGCCGGTGTGCCTTTGGCTGCTAAGGCTCTTGGGGGTCTTCTACGATTCAAGAGGACTGAGAATGAATGGAAGTATGTGAAAGAAAGTGAATTATGGGATTTATCAGAAGAAGAAACTTTGATACTCCCAGCTTTGAGATTGAGTTATCATCACCTTCCTCTTGAAATGAGACAGTGCTTTGCTTACTGTGCAATCTTTCCAAAGGACTCTTTCATTTTCAAAGAAAAATTGATCCATCATTGGATGGCTCATGGATATATATCATCAAGGGGGTCATTGGAAGTGGAGGATGTTGGTAATCAAATATGCAACCAGTTACTTCTAAGATCCTTATTCCAACAACATGCCAACCCATACTATATCATGATGCACGATCTTGTTCATGATCTCGCACAATCAATCATGGAGAACAAAGTTCCTGGACTACAAATGGAAAAACAAGTTACCAGCACATCCAATAACAAGATTCGTGAGGTAAATTTGGAAAAAAAATTAGTGGCATTTCCTACAAGCACTCAATATGATATGGATATATCTTCTATATTAACCAAGTTTAGCCGTTTGAGAGTATTAGATGCAGGTGGTAGAAAAATAAAAGATTTGCCTTCTATGGTTGGTAATCTCAAACATTTGCGATTCTTAGATTTATCTGGATCTGAAATTTGTACCCTTCCCAACTCATTATGCCGTCTTTGGAATCTAAAAGTTTTGAAGTTGGATAACTGCTGGAAGCTTGTGGCATTACCTAAGAATATGAGATACTTAAAAAATCTCCGTCATCTTTGTATGAAAGAATGCAAATCATTGAAAGGGATGCCCTCAAAACTTGGAGAATTAACCTCTCTGAAACAATTGAGTCTCTTCATAGTGGGAAGTGAAAGAGGTAATCAACTTGAAGAATTGCAATGTTTGAACCTAGGTGGTGAGCTTGAGATAAAGCATTTGGAGAGAGTGGGAAGCTATTTGGATGCACAGAAAGCTAACCTTGTTGAGAAAAAAGACCTTCGTCGTTTGAGCTTAGAATGGGAAAGCAATGATGCTTCAGAATCAAGGGCAGATATAGATGAAAAGGTGTTGGAAGCACTTCAACCTCACCCCAATCTTCAAACTTTAACAATAAGAGGCTTCAGTGGTAGGTGTTTTCCACTTTGGATGGCGGATTCAACTTTCAAAGAGGTGGTTCATATAGAAATAAAGGATTGTCCATATTGTCTGCATCTTCTACAACTTGGAAAGTTGCCTAATCTGGAATTCTTGAGGTTAGAGAATGTGGGGGTGGAATACATGATTGAAGATGAAAATGCACTACTGTTTCCATCTCTGGAAAGACTAGAGTTGTGTTCTCTCCCCCATCTCAAAGGGGTATCCAAGGAGCAATTGAGCACAAAAGTATTCCCAAAACTCAGAAGGCTAATGATTGAGTCTTGCTCCTTAGTAACATTGCCACAACTTTCATCCCTTGAAGTGTTGGACATTCAGAATTGCGGTGGCTTAATGCTAACTTCGTTTGCTAAGCTGGAAGCTCTTATTGATCTTAGAGTGGGATTTGGAGAGAATGTGAAAAGTATTCGAATGGAGACGCTGCAAAATCTCAGTAATCTCAAGTCACTCACAGTTGTTGGCGCAGAAGAGGAATTTTTTCCAGAAGAAGGACTGCAAGCCTTAAAATCTCTAGAACGGTTAACTATAGACAAGAGTGTGACACTAAGATGTATTCCAGTAGGGTGGTTGCAACACCTCACTACTCTCAAGGATGTAAGTGTAGTCAGCTGCCCTGAACTTGTAGAGCTGCCAGAGGAGATTAAAGACCTGAAGCACCTTGAACAAGTTACGCTCTTTGATGTTGCTAAGATGGTGTGCCTGCCCAGAGCCTTACGTCACCTATCCTCACTCAAAAGGCTACGTTTATGGGGCCTTCCTCAACTGAATTCACTCCCAAACTGGTTGGATGATTTAACATCTCTCACAACTCTGGTGATTTACAATTGCCCAAAGCTCGTATCGCTTCCACCAAGTATCCGAGGAATGCCCAATCTCAAAACTCTATATATCAGAGAATGCCCAGAACTGAAAAGGAGATGCGAGAGAGGAAGTGGAGAGGAGTGGCATAAGATTTCCCACATTCCCAATGTCTACAACGGCTATTCTTTTGTAAGTTGATGTCACTCTACTTTCTCTTTCTTTGTTTGCTTATCTCTCATCCTAACACCTCTATTCTATAACAACATTTCCAAATGTGTAATGTTAAATTATTTCCAACTTCTAAACTCACATGTTTCCATTACAAATTAGATAAACAAGTCTACGAAGTTGTTAGTTACAATCTACCCTTAGACCCAAGAAACTCATGTTAGCTGTATTTTTTAGAGGGCTAAAATTTATATCAATTATAAATAAGGAAAGATGTTTTATAGCCAAGACAAAATTTCATTTTCTTTTTATTTATAATTTATTTATATTTGAATATATATTTATAGTTTAGATAAATTAAGATAAGTTCATATAATTATGGAACGATTTTCATTCGATTTGTATTAATTTATATATATATATAATAATTGCAGTTCAAAAAATTAAGATTCCTTTTTTTTCTTAATTTTATGAATAAAAGAATAGAAAATCAATTTTAATATTAATCAGTGTAATATTAAATATATTTTATGAATTGAATTAAATTTTTTTTCCATATAAATTAAGATAAGTCAGATGAAAATTATTTTTCAAAGCGCATTAATTTATCTTAATTTATCCAAAATATAAATACATATTATTTTTTGCAATAATTGAGTATGCAACAAGCGATCAAGATTTTTTCTAATTTTATTTATGGAATGAGATTTTTTGTTAAACGGTCCAATTTATAGTTAACTAGATTGTGATTACTACATAGTTGTAAGAAATGGGCCGGGCTGCTTGTAACAATCGGGCATCTTCCTGTTATTATCCACTATTTGTTAATCAATCAGGAGTGGAGTTTTAGTTGGGCCCATATTGTTCAAAATGTAACTCAGATGGATTTACTATATTTCGTGGGCCTAATTTGATTTGTTGTTTCAATCAGTGTTTTCATAACCGGATCGGACCGGCCGGTTCAATCGGGAATCGGCACGGAAACCGATCCGGTTACACCCAATTAACCGTTTTTTCGGTTAAATCGTAAAGAACCGATCAAAAACCGGTTGAATCGATTATAACCGGGAACCGGAAAATCAGTTTTTTTTTTTAGGCTATGAAAGTTCCAAGAAACAATGGATAGATGTATGTAATAATGGCCTGAGTTCGTTTTTAATAATATATATGATTTATGTCGTTAATATCGACAAGTTATAAAAAAATTAAATATTTAATCGTTAATATCAACAAGTTCTAAAAAAAAATTAAATACTGATATGATTGATGTCGTTAATATCGATAAGTTTTACAAAAGTTAAATATTAATATATAGATATTTCAATAATATATATGATTGATTTCGTTAATATCGACAAGTTCTAAAAAAATTAAATATTAATATGATTAATGTCGATTAATTATTTTCAATATTTAAGCACATTTATATAAAGTTATAGATATGGATAATATTGAAAGTGAGGTGTATCATTTGGAAGATATCGAAGAAGGGGATGAGGAACGAATTGTGGCAAAAATGGTTGAAGGAGATGATGTGATATGATCATCAAGATTTACAATATTTTACTTTATCATTTTATCTATCTTAAATTTTAGTATTTAATATTTTAATTTTTAGTTTGAGACTTCATTATGGATTATGGGGTATGTAGTTTGACATTTTATGACTTTATTATATTTATTTTAATATGAATCATATAACTATATAACTTTTTTAATATAACATAACTAATATTGAAAAAAAAAAGACAAAGATCATTTTTACCGGTTGAACCATCGATTCAACCGATCCGACCGGTTGAACCGTGAACCGGTGCCCAGGCCGGTTTGACCACCGGTTCGGTTATGAAAACACTGGTTTCAATAAAACATATGAGCCCGTCTTTCTGCCCAATCATCAAATTACTAGCACTAGAAAACTAACATAAATAAATTGAAAGTAAAATACAATGAAGGTGGAAAATTTTTGAGGGTACTAATGACTAATGGAGTAATGGGTAGTGGATGATCAACACATGCAAATAGAAATTATAATATTAAAAACAAAAAAATACATTATATGATTGGAGAATCGTATAATAACGAATGACCGTATTATTTGTGGAGGCATTGCTACTTTATTACAATGTTATGATTGAACTTTTCATAGTTTCCTTGCATCCTGTTTTTTATTGTTTTTTGTTCGAACTTCTTTTATTTTATGGTTTTTGAAAAAAAAAATCACTATATAAATATAAGTATTTTGTGATTGGCCATGAAAACTAATACAAAATTGTAAATAACAAATCTTGCAAATTATAGGGAGTCATTATTAGTAGTTTTGTTTTGCCTTCTTCAATGATGAAATATTATTATGAATGCATCTATCGTTCATACAGAAAATATGAGGAGGAATAAGACTTTTTTTTTAAAGAAAGCAAATGCAAATAAAACCAAATTTGATAAAAGCAATCTCATTAGCATAACCACTTCCAGGTTTATAAAAAAGAGCCACACAAATATAAGTTCTTGTTTGTCTTCAATAAGGAAAAAAACTCTAATTAACAAGGAAGAAAAGAACAAGATTGCACTCCAAATTCAATGGGATGAAATCTTTCTTGGGTGCTACAACTTTGACAATTTTCACAATTATTCTTACAATTATACATTTATTTAATATAGTATTATAATTTAAATAATTGCATGATTTTGATCATTTTTCACCATAAAAAAGTTACGTGTGTGGGACGTAAATTGAATTTGTGGGTTCTAACAATACTTAATAACATGACACGAGATAAATTTTACTCATTGATTGAGTTTTTGAATAAAATTCGAAACTGAAAATTTTAATAATATAATCGACTTAATAAGTAAAAACTAGAAAATGAAAATTGAAAACATTTATTTAAATAAGGCGAATCAAATTTCTAATTCTAAATTAAAAGGGTATTGGAGTTTAAAATAGAAAAGAATAAAAAAAAAAAGAATTGGATTTCATCTTCCCCAAATTCTTTCAAAACCCTAATTTTGTAAATTGGTTTGAAATTACATATTAACCCTCCCCCACCGTAAAAGTCAAATTGAGCCTTCTTCTATTGCTATGGCGGCCCTGCACAGCGCGGCCGCCACAGTTTAATTATATCGGAAGAGCATTGTTGGATGCTCATGAGGGAACGTGCATTCACTGAAGATGAGAAAGAGATGTATCCGAACCTGGAAGCCATTCGCCAGGTAAATTTGAGTCAAAAATTTGTGGCATTTCCTAGAAGCACTCTCCATAATAATATGGATATATCTTCCATCTTAACCAAGTTTAACCATTTGAGAGCATTAGATGCAAGTGGTAGAAGAATAATAATAAATTTGCCTTATACTGTGGGTAATCTCAAACATTTGCGACTCTTAAATTTATTTGGATCTCTAATTCGTACACTGCCCCACTCATTATGCACTCTTTGGAATCTGCAAATTTTGAATCTGGATTGCTGTCAGATGCTTGTGGCATTACCTAGTAAAATGAGATACTTAAAAATCATCGTCATCTTAGTATGGAGCAATGCATATCGTTGAGAAGGATGCCCTCAAAACTTGGAGAACTAACTTGTCTCAAAACATTGAGTCTATTTATAGTGGGTTATGAGGGCATCCACGTTCATTCATTTTAGAGCATTTTTAATTAAAACAAAAGGAGTGTTAACTAATGTAAGTGTATTATAAAGTGTGTGTTTTTGTGTAATTATGTGTGTGTTAAAAGGTAAGAATGATATTCTTCTCCCCTAATTAATTATTAGCTAATCATTAATGGCATGATTGGTATGATGGAATGAGTTGGGAATGGAATCACTATTCCTACCTTTATTCTCATTCCTTTGATTGGTATGGTTTATAAGTGAGAATCATCATTCCTTTAGGAATTGTCATTACCATGGATGAGGGAATGATCATTCCTTCCTATCCATTCCTCACCTACAAATGAATGAACTATATTTATTAATTCGAATATTTATCATTATTTAGTTTAATTTCTTACAAATTGACTTCCCAAAATTAAATTATTATATAAAATTGTATAATAATATAAAATTATTTATAAAAAATATAATATATAAAATTAATATAAAATAAAAAAATAAAAATATCAAATAAATAATAAAATTAAGTAGATAAATAGAATAAAAATAAAAAATGAATATAATTTTTAAAAAAATATAGAAATAATATGAATATAATATTAATACAAATAAGTGTAGTTTAGTTTATATAAAAATATATAAATAAATTATAACTAACTAAAATATATTTTAAATAATATAAAGTATTATTTTAATAGCATAAAATCATATAAAATAATTAATAAAATCATCATAAAATATAATATAATTAACTACTATAAGAATATGTAAATAATAAAAAATTAATATATTAATAAAAAAATAAAAAATAAAATATCTAAATATGATATACCTTAATATTAGTGATAAGGGTGAGCACGGTTCAGAGCAAGTTGAAGATAAGATAATCTTTGGAATTGCTTTAAAGTTCGGAGATTTTTGGAAAATTGCAAAAAAATAATCTTCAAACTTGCTCCGTCACATCGGTTCGGTTCCTTCAGAGATTTAGGTATTACAGATCGGATCAATTCAGATTTTGGAAATTCAGAATTTTATAATATAAAATAAATATTTGTGCAAACAATTCATAAACTAATAAAATAAATTGGATAATTTACTAAAGTAGTCGTCTTTTCTCGAAAATAATAAATTACATTCAAGTTTTTTTCAAATTTTATTTTTCAAAATCTTTTTAATCTACATCTCATAAATGATCATTAGAAATTATTCATTTTAAAAGTGAAATAAATATACATTTTGTAGTAAAATTTGAAGGTAGGTATAACCTATAATTAGTGTAATGATTAATTTTTTATAATTTTTAATTAATTAAATATATCATATTATTTAAATTAAATGGAATAAGAATATTAAAATAAAATTATAGTGAATGATAATGTGATCAAATAAAAATTGATTTAATGTTTTATTTGTAGTTATCAATTATGAAATATAATTATAATAATTATTTCATTCATTTCCTATTCATCTGTGATACCAATCATAGGAATAAACATTTTAATATCATTTCATTCCTCTCACAATTTCATTCTTAGATTCATTCCATTCACACTTTATTCCATTTCACCATATCAATCATGCCATAAGGGATTTACTTTTTCTCATTTCATTTCTGTAGTATCCGTAAACTTTTATTAAATAAACCTAAACTTTAGTTTTAATTAATTAAAATTAGAAACATGCAAACTAAGCTAGAGAGAGTGGCATTGACACCTCCTGCTAATTAATTAATACACTTGGCAAGTTCTACTCATTCCTAACACATTTGGCAAATTTTGGCAAATGAAGAAAATGTAATTAGGAAAGAAATTCATAAGCAAAGAAGTAGGAAAAAGAATTGTAAACTTCCATTTTCTTTCATCTCTCTCTCACTCCCTTCAAAAACCGCCACCATCACCGTCGCTCTTCTCTCTCAAATCGGCGAGTTTCCGGCCAAAAATCGTCCAATCAAGGTATAATTCCGGCAAGCCCGACATGAATTCGGGCTCGGGTCTCTAACCGGCCTTGGTTATCTCCTTCTCTTCCCCCTATACCCTCTGTTGCTGTCCCTGTTTTGCTGCGTAGATGCCGGCGCTCGGTCGCGCCGGCGAGTCGAGTGGGGAGGCGTGGTGGCCGGCGCTTGTAGCGCCGGCGGAGTTGATTGAGGGCCGCCGCAGCTAGCGGCGGCGAGACTGGTGGAGATATGTATATATATATAGCTGAATGTATATCTATATATATGGAAATTGTGTGCTGATTTGTTGGGTTTGGGTTGATTTGGAGAGGAAGCCGGCGCCGGTTGCGCCGGCGGGCTGGAGGAGGAAGGCCGCCGCAAACAGCGGCGGCGAGGCTGGGAAAAATATGCTGTATATATGTATGTAAAGTGTGAGAATATATGTTCTGTGTGTATATGAGTGTATTGTGGGTGTAGTTGGTGTGGATGGTGATGTTGCCGGCGACTGGGTCGCCGGCAGAGGTGGTGGCGAAACGGCAGCGGCACGGAGACGGGTTGGGCGCGGCAGATTGGAAGTTTGGAGCAGGGGAGGGCTGTTTTGAAGGGCTGGGGGTGATTTTGGGGATTTTTGCAACTTTAGGGACTTAATAGCAATTTTGAGGTTTAGAATAATTAATAATCGATCCCTGAGCTTTTGGAGCATCACAGTGTAGCCCTGAAATTCTGAAGAGTTAACATATTAACCTCAAAACTTGCTGGAAATTTACAGAATAGTCCTTACAACCCTAGAATTTATGATATAAACCCTAAACCCTATAGAAACTATCGATGCAACCCTAGGTCTCGATAAAATGACGAAAAATAATCCCTAAAATTTATAGAAAATTTTATCTTGACCTTAGAGTTCCATAATTTTATATCTTATGTCCTATTATATTATGAAATGATTGTTCGATCTTAAAGTGCCATAGGATAGGACAAAACGAAACTTTTAAGCGAGCAAATTTTAAAATAATTCTCAATAAACCCTAATTAAATTTAGAAACCCCAGCTATAGATTATTTCTCGAGAATTTATTCTATTTATAGGCTTTTATAGATTTTAAGATATTTAAGTCAAAAAAAAAATTATATTTTTTACTCTCTGTAGGAAGTTCACGTGGAGGATCGAGTTAGAGCTTGTACCGAGGGTTTTGCAGGACTTTTTGCGTAATCCCAAGGTGGGGGTAAAAATCCTTTTATGATTTAAAAATCGTACAATTTCATGAAAATTATGTGACTACGTGATTTAATTTCAGTAATTATGTGATGATATTTTTACTTAAATTCTTATTATTACCTGATCTACTTACGAATAAAGCATATGATTCTGAAAGTTATTGATTTCAAGTATCCCAATGGAAATGGTTCAAAGGATGAAAGTCGGGATAATACCCGCTAAGAAAAGGTTTTCTGTACTTATGTGTTATGTGAATTATGTGGCCAACGTGAACGTGTTCAATGTGTATTATGTGATTATGTGGAACTTTTATGTGAAATTTAACTGCGCATGCGTGTGCCACGCCAAGTAGGGTAATTCCTTTTTGGAAACCCATCTACAGGGGATATTTTTCGGAATTCCCAACGCTATAGGGGTGTAACAGCCCGAACTCGGGTCGGCTTGGGACCCTGATAGGTATTCTTCGGAAACCTATCCACAGAGTGCCATTGGGGCTCTTCAGGAGTCTACAACGTGTATTTTATGAAAAATATGCAAATTATAGTATGTGTAATTATTTATTTAATATCTTTCCCTTTCCCCACTAAGTGTTCTTTGACACTTACCCCCTTCTATGTGTTATTTTACAGTAAGCTTTGATGGCAAGGAAGGGTGAACAGAAATGCTGTTACTTTTGCATATGTATATAAATATAGCTCTGTATATGAATATTCTGCATTTCTGAAACCATGAATATGTTCGGAACAAAGGCTGTGCGTTTTGATATAAACATGATCGTTTTCTACATTGGGTTGATATAGATCTGAAATGTTTCTATCAGATAACTCTAGAGCTTGCTTATTTTGAATATTCAATTGATTAGGTTTTTGCTGGACGCCCTATGATCGAGCTGCATATACTCTGTTAAAAAAAAATTTAATTGAATTATTATTCGCGTTTCTATCTTTTATGGAATTTGGGCGTGACAGTTTTGGTATAAGAGCCTGGCTCTACTATCTTTTTCATAGGGCCTTGCTCGTAAAATTTCTTTTGATATATATATAAATACTAATATATATGCATTGTACGGTTAATATGCAAAACTGACAGGTGATTCTGTTCAACCTCCTTCCACAGATTTGATTGAAAAATTTTGAAATTTTTATAATGTGATGATCTGATTGTTTTTATCTGTTACTTATTAATTTTTTCGTTCTGTGTATGTTTATTTTGGGAATAAGATGAGGTAATTTTCCGGGTTGAGGATGGTATTGACGTGGTATCCTTATGAAACTTACATGTTGGGTTGTGGGTGACAGATGGTTCCTCCACGCCGAACCGCTAGGATAAGTGTACCCCGTTTTGAGTCCGCAGGAGCTAGGATGAGACGGCTGTTCATGAGCAGCCAGATAGCGGGTGACGTATCGGTGGGAGAGCACATAGCTAGACTGTTCCATTGTTGGCGGGAGACTGGTAGCGGTACCGGTCAGATAGGTAATATGGAGGCAGCCACTCGTTTGATCCACACCCTACCCGGAGAGTGGGCCGTACGGGCCCGACGCGTTTTTCGTGACGAGCTGGTGTATTCGGCAGTAGATAATGTACCCAGCATAGATTTTGGGCGTATGGCCCGACAGATGATGGACCTATGGATGCAGCGGGCGACCCCGTCCACTCCAGAGCAGGGACCATTCGATCCCTTTAGTAGCGACTCGGGTGATGGCGGTGACGATGAGGAGGACCCGGAGGAGGATCCAGATGAGGATCTTGGTGGGGCTGCTGACGGTGGGGTTCGTAGGGATTTCCCACCGGGGCTACAGGGACCTCCGTCACCACCAGCAGCCATGGCTTAGGGAGAGTGGGTGGTTTGGGATGGTTGGGTCATGATGATGGACGATATTTTATTTTGCTGTATATGTATTGTATATATGCAATATTTTGTAGGATACAGTGAGGCTCGGTTATTCTTTTTGATATGTACATAGGAAAAGAGCCGTCTGTGTCCAGCTAACCAGTATACTTGTTATAATTTTGATTATGATATATATATATGCGATAGAGGTTGACGGTTAAGGATAATATTCTGCGTTATAGGACTTTATTATTATTGTCTCTTCGAGTATTATAATAAGTTTGGTTAATTTCTAATCAGATCATGAGGAGGGGTAGACCGAGGAAAAATCCTCCGACGACGACGTCAGCGTCGGGACCGTCAGCGTCTGAACCAAATACTCGAGGAGAAACTACACCCCCACCGGTTACACCAAGTCGATCAACGTCCGGGCCGCCCAACCTGGAACCTATGGAAAGCTTGGTAGCAGTATTGCAAGGGTTAGCCCAACGATTGAACAGCGGGAATGCGAATACAGCACCGGTGGAGCCTAGGGAAGATGAGAATCGGGTGATAGAACTCTTTCGAAGATTTAATCCTCCGACTTTTAATGGAAAGGGAGAACCAGCAGACGCTGAAGAATGGCTAAGAGCCCTGGATCGACTATTCGCTCACTTGACATGCACCGAAGCACAACGAGTTTCCTGTGCCATTTTCCAACTCACCGAGAAGGCCAGTTTTTGGTGGGAATCTTATAGTCGAACGCTGACTGTAGAGGAAAGGAATGAGTTAACTTGGACGGATTTTAAAGAGATAGTTATGCAACAGTACCTGCCTCAGTCATACCGGGATGCTAAAGAGACAGAATTTTTACACCTACGTCAAGGATTCATGACAGTAGGAGAATATGAGCGGAAATTTAATCAGTTGAGCAGGTATGCAGTGCACCTGGTGGATACTGATTTGAAGAAGGCGAGACGGTTTTGTAAGGGGTTACGCCCGGACATCGGGGCTATACTAGCAGGGCAGGGAGAGATAACCTATAATGAGACGGTCAAACGGGCTATGGAGGTGGCATCGCGGTTGCGAACGGATATGGTGGCCCCAAAGAGAGCCAATGAGGAATCGGGAAAGAGAAAATGGATAAGCCCAGGATCGAATCAGGGTCGGAACCCCAGTCAGGCAAAACGACCAATGGGAAGAGGAAATTCCAGTACTCCAAGTAATAGAGAAAAACCGATGTGTCCAAAGTGTAGAAAGCCTCACTTTCGGCAATGCCTCATGGGAACGGCTAATTGTTTTCGCTGCAAGGAACCGGGGCACAACGCATTGAATTGTCCACACTTCCCAGCTATGGGGTCAAGTGTTAATCAAAGACCAGGGGCAGGAAGAGCCCGGGCTTATGCTCTTACTCGCCAGGAAGCCGCTGAAGAACCCGAGACAATGGCAGGTATATTATCGGTTTGCGATTTGCCTGCACTTGTCTTATTTGATACTGGGGCAACCCACTCCTTTATCTCTGTCAAGTTTTATGAAATGCTAAAATTAAGAAGTGATATGATAGAATCTAAGAAGCTAGAAGTTAGTATACCTTCAGGGAAGGTAGTAAGCACTCAGTGGATGTGCAAAAATCTGAGGATTTCCTTTGAGAATAAAACTCTCTATGCCGACTTGCATGTATTAGAGATGAAAGATTTCGATGTAATCCTTGGAATGGATTGGCTAACGAGAAATCATGCAACGATCAAGTGTTTTGAGAGAGAAATTCTCTTTCAGCCACTTGAAGGTGAAAATTTTACTTTCTTCGGAACCCGAGTTGGTTTGAATTTCAGGGTTATTACGGCTATGCAAGCCGTAAAATTGCTAAAGAAAGGAGATTGTGAAGCAATATTGGTTAATTTGGTGAATCCTAAACAAGACGCAGATCCTATTGAAAGAGTTCCGATAGTGAACGAATTCAAAGATGTCTTTCCTGAAGAGCTACCTGGTCTTCCACCAGACAGAGAAGTAGAGTTTGGGATAGAATTGGTGTCTGGATCTGCACCAGTATCCAAGGCTCCCTACCGAATGGCACCAAAAGAATTACAGGAACTCAAGGTTCAGTTGCAAGAGTTATTGGAGAAAGGTTTTATCCGACCCAGTGTATCTCCGTGGGGAGCTCCGGTGCTGTTTGTAAAGAAGAAGGATGGGACTTTTCGGATGTGTATAGACTATTGCGAATTGAATAAAAGGACCATCAAGAACAAATATCCTCTACCCCGGATTGAGGATTTGTTTGATCAGTTAAGAGGAGCAAGTGTATTCTCAAAGATCGACTTAAGATCCGGCTATCATCAGGTAAAGGTCAAGAAGGAAGACATATCTAAAACAGCTTTCAGAACAAGATATGGCCACTATGAATTTGTGGTCATGCCCTTTGGACTTAGTAATGCACCGGCAGTTTTTATGGATATGATGAATCGGGTTTTTCACTCTTATCTCGACCGATTTGTGATAGTCTTCATTGATGATATCCTGATATACTCAGATAACCAAGCACACCATGAAGAACACTTAAGGATGGCGTTGGAGATTCTGCGGAAGGAGAAACTGTACGCAAAATTCAAGAAGTGCGAATTCTGACTGAAAAAGGTGTCATTTCTTAGACATATCGTTTCCGAGAAAGGAATAGAGGTGGATCCTGCCAAAGTGGAAGCAGTAAGTAACTGGAAGACGCCTACCAATGTAAATGAAGTGCGGAGTTTTCTCGGACTGGCAGGATATTACAGAAGATTTATTGAAGGATTTTCCAAGATTGCCACGCCTATGACTCGGTTAACCCGGAAGGAGACGAAGTTTCAGTGGACTGATCAGTGTGAGAAAAGCTTCCAAGAGTTGAAAAGGAGATTAACTACTGCACCGATATTGATAGTTCCAGATGGAACAAAAGGATTTGTGGTTTACAGCGATGCTTCTAAACAAGGTTTGGGGTGCGTTCTGATACAACAGGGAAGAGTGGTGGCTTATGCATCTAGACAATTAAAGGCTCATGAACAGAATTATCCAACTCATGACTTGGAATTAGCTGCAGTAGTTCATGCCCTTAAAATTTGGCGGCATTATTTGTATGGAGGAAAATGTGAAATCTACACTGATCATAAGAGTTTAAAGTATTTCTTTGAACAGAAGGAGCTGAATATGAGACAGCGAAGGTGGTTGGAGTTGGTAAAGGACTACGATTGTACAATTCTCTACCATCCAGGGAAGGCGAACGTGGTTGCTGATGCACTTAGCCGGAAACGGGCAGAAGGGATAGCTTGTATGCTTACCAAGCAGGACTCTTTGATAAGAGAAATGGCTAAATTAAGCTTAGAAATTGTGGTGCCACCAAGTAGTGTCAAGGCGAGGGTGACAACTTTAACGATCCGACCCGCTCTGCAGGATGAGATCATAAAAGCTCAAAAGAATGATCGATTTTTGTTGCAGATAAGGGCTCGTATAGAGAAAGGAGAAGCAAAAGGATTTACGGAAGCTGTTGGAGGAGCTCTCACCTTCAGAGGAAGACTTTGTGTTCCAAAGAATGAAGAACTGAGAAACAAAATTTTGGAAGAGGCACACGTGACACCGTACTCAGCACATCCTGGGGGTACAAAGATGTACCAGGATCTGAGGAAAACATTTTGGTGGCGAAACATGAAGAGGAGCATAGGACTATTTGTCAAGAAATGTCTTGTTTGCCAACAGGTAAAAGCAGAGCATCAGCGACCAGCAGGGATGCTGACACCACTGGAGATTCCTGAGTGGAAGTGGGAACACATTACTATGGATTTTGTTGTCGGTTTACCTAGAACAGTTCGAGGAAATCATGCTGTGTGGGTTATAGTAGATAGACTAACCAAGTCTGCTCATTTCCTGCCTATCAAAATGACGTTCGACGTGGATAGGTTGGCCCGAATTTATATGAAGGAAATAGTCAGGCTCCATGGAGTGCCAGTTTCGATTGTATCGGATAGGGACCCCCGCTTTACTTCCAGATTTTGGCAGTGCTTACAAAAGGAGTTGGGCACTAAATTAGCTTTCAGCACCGCTTTTCATCCACAGACTGACGGCCAAACAGAGCGAACGATACAAATTCTGGAGGACATGTTGAGAGCCAGCGCTCTGGATTTGCAGGGAAGTTGGGAAGATCACTTATATCTGTTGGAGTTCGCATATAATAACAGCTATCAGTCGACGATTGGAATGGCACCATATGAAGCACTGTATGGAAGAAGGTGCCGATCACCTTTATATTGGGATGAAGTAGGTGAAAGACAAGTTTTGGGGCCGGAGTTAGTCGAACAAGCTGTGGTGATAATAAGGAAAATCCGAGAAAGAATCAAAGCAGCTCAGGACCGACAAAAATCCTATGCCGATAAGAGAAGAAGGGAGCTAAAATTTGAAGTAGGTGATAAAGTTTTCCTGAAAGTATCACCTACTAAGGGATCTATCGATTTGGGAAGAAAGGTAAACTAAAACCCAGGTACATTGGACCTTATGAAATTTTGGAACGGGTCGGCGAGGTAGCGTATCGATTGGCGCTACCACCAGTTTTCGCAGGCATTCACAACGTATTCCATGTGTCTATGCTGCGAAAGTACGTGTTTGACCTAAGTCACGTGATCCACCAAGAAGATATTGGACTTGATAAGGATCTATCATATGAAGAATTTCCCGCTGCGATTATCGATAGAAAGGTCCATAAGCTGAGGAATCGAGATGTAAATTTAATAAAGGTCCAGTGGAGTCAGCACAGTGCGAAGGAAGCGACCTGGGAAAAAGAAGAGGAAATCCTCGCAAGATATCCGAATCTATCGACTTTAGGTACTTTTCTAAATTTCGAGGACGAAATTTCTTTGAAGGAGGGAAGGATGTAGTATCCGTAAACTTTTATTAAATAAACCTAAACTTTAGTTTTAATTAATTAAAATTAGAAACATGCAAACTAAGCTAGAGAGAGTGGCATTGACACCTCCTGCTAATTAATTAATACACTTGGCAAGTTCTACTCATTCCTAACACACTTGGCAAATTTTGGCAAATGAAGAAAATGTAATTAGGAAAGAAATTCATAAGCAAAGAAGTAGGAAAAAGAATTGTAAACTTCCATTTTCTCTCATCTCTCTCTCACTCCCTTCAAAAACCGCCACCATCACCGTCGCTCTTCTCTCTCAAATCGGCGAGTTTCCGGCCAAAAATCGTCCAATCAAGGTATAATTCCGGCAAGCCCGACATGAATTCGGGCTCGGGTCTCTAACCGGCCTTGGTTATCTCCTTCTCTTCCCCCTATACCCTCTGTTGCTGTCCCTGTTTTGCTGCGTAGATGCCGGCGCTCGGTCGCGCCGGCGAGTCGAGTGGGGAGGCGTGGTGGCCGGCGCTTGTAGCGCCGGCGGAGTTGATTGAGGGCCGCCGCAGCTAGCGGCGGCGAGACTGGTGGAGATATGTATATATATATAGCTGAATGTATATCTATATATATGGAAATTGTGTGCTGATTTGTTGGGTTTGGGTTGATTTGGAGAGGAAGCCGGCGCCGGTTGCGCCGGCGGGCTGGAGGAGGAAGGCCGCCGCAAACAGCGGCGGCGAGGCTGGGAAAAATATGCTGTATATATGTATGTAAAGTGTGAGAATATATGTTCTGTGTGTATATGAGTGTATTGTGGGTGTAGTTGGTGTGGATGGTGATGTTGCCGGCGACTGGGTCGCCGGCAGAGGTGGTGGCGAAACGGCAGCGGCACGGAGACGGGTTGGGCGCGGCAGATTGGAAGTTTGGAGCAGGGGAGGGCTGTTTTGAAGGGCTGGGGGTGATTTTGGGGATTTTTGCAACTTTAGGGACTTAATAGCAATTTTGAGGTTTAGAATAATTAATAATCGATCCCTGAGCTTTTGGAGCAT
This sequence comes from Scutellaria barbata, assembly GCA_028654395.1. NCBI lineage: Eukaryota > Viridiplantae > Streptophyta > Magnoliopsida > Lamiales > Lamiaceae > Scutellaria > Scutellaria barbata. Next base: position 338,372 of record CM053645.1, on the reverse strand, counting down.
CACAGTGTAGCCCTGAAATTCTGAAGAGTTAACATATTAACCTCAAAACTTGCTGGAAATTTACAGAATAGTCCTTACAACCCTAGAATTTATGATATAAACCCTAAACCCTATAGAAACTATCGATGCAACCCTAGGTCTCGATAAAATGACGAAAAATAATCCCTAAAATTTATAGAAAATTTTATCTTGACCTTAGAGTTCCATAATTTTATATCTTATGTCCTATTATATTATGAAATGATTGTTCGATCTTAAAGTGCCATAGGATAGGACAAAACGAAACTTTTAAGCGAGCAAATTTTAAAATAATTCTCAATAAACCCTAATTAAATTTAGAAACCCCAGCTATAGATTATTTCTCGAGAATTTATTCTATTTATAGGCTTTTATAGATTTTAAGATATTTAAGTCAAAAAAAAAATTATATTTTTTACTCTCTGTAGGAAGTTCACGTGGAGGATCGAGTTAGAGCTTGTACCGAGGGTTTTGCAGGACTTTTTGCGTAATCCCAAGGTGGGGGTAAAAATCCTTTTATGATTTAAAAATCGTACAATTTCATGAAAATTATGTGACTACGTGATTTAATTTCAGTAATTATGTGATGATATTTTTACTTAAATTCTTATTATTACCTGATCTACTTACGAATAAAGCATATGATTCTGAAAGTTATTGATTTCAAGTATCCCAATGGAAATGGTTCAAAGGATGAAAGTCGGGATAATACCCGCTAAGAAAAGGTTTTCTGTACTTATGTGTTATGTGAATTATGTGGCCAACGTGAACGTGTTCAATGTGTATTATGTGATTATGTGGAACTTTTATGTGAAATTTAACTGCGCATGCGTGTGCCACGCCAAGTAGGGTAATTCCTTTTTGGAAACCCATCTACAGGGGATATTTTTCGGAATTCCCAACGCTATAGGGGTGTAACAGCCCGAACTCGGGTCGGCTTGGGACCCTGATAGGTATTCTTCGGAAACCTATCCACAGAGTGCCATTGGGGCTCTTCAGGAGTCTACAACGTGTATTTTATGAAAAATATGCAAATTATAGTATGTGTAATTATTTATTTAATATCTTTCCCTTTCCCCACTAAGTGTTCTTTGACACTTACCCCCTTCTATGTGTTATTTTACAGTAAGCTTTGATGGCAAGGAAGGGTGAACATAAATGCTGTTACTTTTGCATATGTATATAAATATAGCTCTGTATATGAATATTCTGCATTTCTGAAACCATGAATATGTTCGGAACAAAGGCTGTGCGTTTTGATATAAACATGATCGTTTTCTACATTGGGTTGATATAGATCTGAAATGTTTCTATCAGATAACTCTAGAGCTTGCTTATTTTGAATATTCAATTGATTAGGTTTTTGCTGGACGCCCTATGATCGAGCTGCATATACTCTGTTAAAAAAAAAATTTAATTGAATTATTATTCGCGTTTCTATCTTTTATGGAATTGGGGCGTGACAATTTCAATATATTCAATAAATGCATTTTTTCTTTTACTTTTTCTCATTTAATTTCAATATAGTATTTATTTTGCTTTACATTTTCAATGATTGTATTTATATTAAATTGATTGGAATTTATGTTAAATTGATGTAGATGTGTGTTTTTAAAAAGTAGATGTTTTTAATTAATGTGGTAGTATGTGGAACCTATACTAAAATGGTGTGCTAATAATTCACTAATGTGGATGCTCTGAAAGAAGTAAACAACTTGAAGAATTGTAACGTTTGAACCTCGGCGGTAGGCTTGAGATTAAGCAGCTAGAGAGAGTGGCAAGCTATAAAGATGCAAAGAAAGCAAACCTTGCTGAGAAAAAAGACCTTCGTAGTTTATGCTTGAAATGGGAAAGGTATAGTTCAGAATCAAGTTCAGATATAGATGAAAAGGTGTTGGAAGCTCTTCAACCTCACCCAAATCTTGAAACTTTAAGTATACAAGGCTTCAACAGTAGGTGCTTTCCACTTTGGATGACAGATTTAGTTCTGAAAACACTGAAATATAAATAAATCTACAATATAAATAAATAAATATATGAAATTTTGTCTTGAATTAAGAATTCAATTTAAATTTTAAGCTTAAAATTGAGAAAAAATGTTAAATTAAGTCCTTATTGAGAAATTTTAAAATTTTGGTCCAAAATTAAGAATTAATATATAAATTAGATCTTGTTATGAAATTCATCATTTTTAGGTATTAAAAAAAAATCATGTTTTTGATAATATGATTTAACGACAATGGAACCATGAACTTAGGTTAGTGGATGAGAAAAGTATTGATATATATTGAGGTTCTATGCAGTTTACTACAGTTACGTTTGAAGGAAAATATCTGCAAAGTAACACACATCATTTGATGAAGAATGAAAAACAAATAAACAACTAATCATCAAAATGTACTGTAAGTCTTGGATTGACTCAGAAAAATTCAAGGAATCAGGAACCGGTTTCGGATTGAGCAGAACCGGCCGTTTGAGCCATGAACCGCGTGCAACTACCTCAGACCGTTAGTTAGGATTCAGTTAGGGTTCGGGTGAATAGTACTCGTTTTGTTGATCCTTAATGTTGTGCAGTTTGAGAGGTTGTTATGCCAAATTGAGAGAGGGCTTTAGCTATAAGTATCAGTGCGCTCATTCGGTGTTAATATCGAGTTCCAATTTGCAGAGATAAGAAAGTTCCTAATTCTGAGTTTAGAGAGAAATTAGGGTTCTTCGTTTGAGTTGCGATTTCTTGTAAATTCTTGTTTGTTTCGTGTTTAATACAAGTGAGCTTTGTTTTCCCGTGGACGTAGATCAGTTACATTGATCGAACCACGTAAATTTGAGTCGTCTTCTTCGCAATTATTCTTTTCTGCAAAAGTGTTGTGTATTACTGCATAAGCGTTGTGTATCACTGTAAAACCGTTGTTGTTTGTGTTTCATTTTCAAACTTGATCAAGATCGATTCCAGCTTGGTTTTGATCGGTTTCTAAGGCATCTAAACTTACAATTGGTGCCGTCTGTGGGAATCGAACCACGGCAAGATGAGTTTGAAGATGGATGTTTCTAAATTCACGGGCAAGGGTGATTACAATCTATGGAAAGTACACATGGAAGCCTTGCTGATCCAAAACAACCTGAAAAGTGCACTTGTGGAGAAAAGCACGAGTGAGTCAAGTTCTGTGGAGGCTGAGAAGAGAAAGGAAGTCTGCAAGAAGGCTAGGAGTTTGATTCTCTTGTGTTTGGCTGAGAAGGCTTTGAGGGAAGTTTGCAAAGAGGATACGGCGGCCAAGATATGGAAGAAACTGGATTCTCTATACTTCACTAAGTCACTTGCAAATAGACTTTTCTTGAAACAAAAGCTTCTCAACTTTAGAATCCCAGATGAAAAGAAGGTTGCTGAAAAATTGGATGAATATAGCAAGATCTTAGACGACTTGGAGAACATTGATGAAGAAATCAGAGATGAAGACAAGGCTCTAATGTTGCTGAACTCATTGCCAAAATCACTGGATGCCTTCAAAGATGCTATTATCTATGGAAGGCAAGTGTCTCTAACCTTGGATGAAGTTCTTATGGCTATCAAAACAAAGGTCCTTCAGAACCATACTGATACAAAGGCTCAAGTTCTTGGGGAAGGTTTGAACATCAAAAATAAGGGTTTCAAGAGGAAGCAGCAGCAAGCAAAAGGGAAGTCAAATAAATCTGAGAAACAAGAGGCAAAGGCTGATGATGATGTGAAAGAAAGGAAGTGCTTTCATTGTCACAAACCGGGCCACTTCAAGAGGAATTGTCCTGAAAGAAATCAGAATAAGATCAGCAAGCAAGAAGCTGCAGTTGCTGAGGTTGGTTATGAGAGTGCAAGCATGCTGTGTATAACAAATCAAAGTTTTTCAAGTGAATGGGTTCTAGATACTGGCTGTACATTCCATATGTGCCCGGAAAGATCTTGGTTTCAAGACCTCAAGCTTGAAGATGAAGGCATGGTACTCTTGGGAAACAACCAATCTTGCAAAGTAAAAGGCAAAGGAACTATAAAGATCAGAACACATGAAGGAAAGATTAAGTTCTTGACAAGTGTGAGGTACATTCCTAACTTGAAAAGAAATTTGATTTCCCTTGGAACTCTAACATCTGCAGGTTTTGAGTTTAGTACAAGACAAGATGAGATCATTATTACTAAGAATGATAAGGTTGCTTTAAAGGGGAAAAAATCAAATGGCTTGTATATTCTTGAAGGGGAGACTGTTACTGCAGTAAGCTCTAATGTGATGAGTCCTGATCAGACTGAAATTTGGCACAAGAGATTAGCTCATTTAGGAGAAAAAGGACTCATGGAGTTATCCAAACAGAAGTTACTGGGAGATCATGCTATATCAAAACTCAAGCCATGTGACCATTGTATATTAGGCAAGGCCAAGAAGCAAAGCTTCAATAAGGGAAAACATACCACTGCAGCCTGCATGGACTACATACATTCTGATATATGGGGACCCTCTAGGGTTGCAACTCATGGAGGAGGAAGGTACTTTATGACTATGATAGATGACTTCTCAAGAAAAGTATGGGTGTTCATTTTGAAGCACAAGAGTGAGGCCTTTGCCAAGTTTAAACAATGGGTTATCTTAGAGGAAAACAAGACTGGAAGAAGGATTAAACACCTAAGAACTGATAATGGCTTGGAATATCTCTCAGAAGAATTTCAAAATTTCTGTAATGATAAAGGTATCTCTAGGCATAGAACAGTTGCTGCAAATCCACAACAAAACGGTGTTGCGGAAATGATGAATAGGACTCTCCTAGAAAGAGTAAGGTGCATGTTATTAGATGTCAATCTACCTAAAAGTTTTTGGGGGGAAGCAGTTAATACTGCTGCATATTTGATCAATAAATCTCCTTCTTCTGCAATTGAGTTTAAGGTTCCTGATGAGCTGTGGTATGGAAGACCTCCTAGCTATAGTCATCTTAGAATATTTGGGTGCAAGGCTTTCTCACACATTAAACAAGATAAGTTAGATGCTAGGGCTCTAAGGTGTATCTTTATTGGCTATCCCTCAGGCACCAAGGGCTACAAACTATGGTGTTTGGAATCAGGCCATCAAAAGTGCTTTGTGAGCAGGGATGTGACCTTTAGAGAAGCTGAGATGGGCTATGGGACACAAGGCCAAAGTAAAGCCACTGAAGATCAGCAATCTAGAAGTCAGCAAATCACTGAGATGGAAGACATAGCCACTGAAGAGCAATATCAGTCTGAGGAGGAGAATGTACAGCAGCAAAGCTTAGATAACTCAGATAGGGTTGCAGGCACTTCAGCTGAAGATAATTTGGTTCAGTATTCATCAGAAGAAGATGAGCATGATGAGGACCAGACAGACCTTAGCAACTATAATCTTACAAGAGATAGGGAAAGAAGGAGAATTAATGTCACGTCCTAGATTTTATAACACTTTTGAAATATAAAACTCTGAAAAATGTGACAATTTTTTTTTCAAGCTAACAAATAACAAAATAACAAAATAACATATCATCAGCAACACCTCATCTATACCAGAGCATAAACCAATATTCTATACCAAACTGTCATCAGAGTTCTCTTAACCCAAACATATAACATTATGGCGCAACGATTATAAACATATCCCAAAAATTTAAACAAAACCAACATGATCAAAAGCAAAATAAGCCCAAGTTTTAGCCCCGCAGGTCGTCATCCATATACACCGTCCCAAAACACCGTTGGAGCTCCAAAACATGCTAGCAAGTCCCAAAAGCTCATCAAACGTTGTCATGCTCACCTACAATGCATAAACTAGGTGAGCTAAAGCTCAGTAAGCAGAAATCATGCATGCACTGTCATACAAATGACTATAAGGACTTTAAGAATAACGTGAATGCATGGCTTTGATATCTTTTACTATGTTGGGCCCTTGACTCGTCTACAGTACATCGGAAAGGAGCTAGCTCAATAATCTATGTACTTTACTTTGCTTTGCTTTAAAGTCATGTTTATAGCTCAATATCTTCGAACCATAACCACGGCTCGCATGCCACACAGGCACACTTTTACTTTTAAGCCATATCCATGCCTCGCATGTCACCGGCCTCGATGTACTAGTAGCGGTCAACTTTGCTTTAACTTTGTTTCTTTGTATGATTATGATGTGCATACAGACTCATCATGTCTTCTATGCATACACATATCTATGCTCATGAATGATATGTGCAAAATTCAATGCTCACGTATCATCTTTAATTACACATAAAAACTAATCACCAATTTCAAGAAACACAAATTCACTATTATCATATAATGCAAGTAAACACATAAAATACTATGTTTATGCATTGTAGTTGCAAATGAATTTCTACTTACCTTGTCTTGTAAAATGATTACTCTCAACCTTCCGTCTCTTTTGTATCAATACCTCTAAACAAAATAATGTATAAAATGTTATATTAGATCAATAATCTCTTATCTGGGTTTAATAAAATTAATTTAGTTATTATAATGATTATATTATAAAGAATATTAATTAATCTGCTTGAAGACAAATATCCCCATGCTTAATTGAATAAAAATGATTTTTCCTTAATCTTTAAAACTTTCTATTTGACATGTATCAACTTCAATTAATTATAATAGTAAACATGAACAAATCAAATTATAACAATATATTCTATTTTATGTTTGAATAAAATAAACTAAAAGTATAACATGTTTTTATATATGAATATATATATATACGTATATATATATATCTACCAACTTATCATTCTTCTCAAATTAGTTATATTCATAATCAAATTACTTTATATTATATTAATTAATGAACTTACAATTTTCAGATTATTCATTTCCACTACTAATCCAGATTCTAATATTTAATCATATATGTAAACATAGTTATACTGGATTTTTTTGATTTGTAAAGTCTTTGTGACCAATTTAATTAAATATGATTCCTACTATTAACTTTTTTTTTTTGACTAAATCTTGTATATACATCTACATATATGCATCATGTTATTAATGAAATCCTAACCCACTAATCATTTTATAAACAATTGTTGCATCCTCTTAATTCAATAAATTTATTTAAAATTACCCATAGAGGAAGATGCTAAAAGAAATCACTGAAACTTAGTTATGCCCTTAATTAAATAACAAGTTTGTTAAAATCACTATCTAACTTAATAACTTAATATGTTCATCATTCCAACCAGGAAGAAATTAACGTCTGTATACATAAGTCATGCTTTGTAAATTAAATAAAGAATAACAATTCAAGTTTAAATTGCATACCTTATTTGGCCAAATCTACGGAGAATTTATAAGACGGAACTTTCTCTGTTAGCTAAGTATATACTGCAAAGGAAAGTGTTCTCTAATATCCCCAAATGAATTAATATATATATATATATATATGTAATTATCCTTATCCACCGCCTCTTCAATAGCTTCTATGCTAAGCTTCTTATTTTATTTTATTCTATCAATATCATTTTGATTATTATATTATTATTCTAATAATTATTATTATATTATTTGTTGCTGACAACTCATTTGCCAAACATATGCACACAGGACACACATATATATTAAAATATTAACATTAATGAACTTTCTCATATATATATATATATACACGCACGTCTAACATACATATTTATTAATATATATTGCACACACATCACTTACATATATATTATAATAATATTTGCAAACTTATTCTTTATATATATATATATGCATACGGCTCTTATATATATACTAACATATATATATTAACTAATTTCTCATATATATATATATAGACATACCTGCAGCTGCCGATTTATATATATAATTTATATTTATTTCTTTACAAAAATTTAATATAATTTATATCATCATTAATTAAATAATTTATATTATGTACTCGAATCTTAATCAATTATAATAGGGTCTCTCAGCACTAATTATATAAGAGCATATAAATAATTCAATATTTAAAAGCAAAAGATATAATCATGCAAGGTCACAAGTAGCACATAAGCAATAAGAAATGCATATGATGCATGGAGTGTATTGGTCAATAGGTAATGAGGTCTCGGGTCTCACAATTAAGCCCCCAAATAGATTTGGCCAAGCTGATATTATTTCATATGCATTAGTAGTAGCACAGGAGGTAGAATATGAAGAACCTGAGAGCTACAAGGCTGCAATGATGTCTAAAGATAAAGCTCAGTGGCTGATTGCTATGAATGAGGAATTACACTCACTGGAAAATAACAACACTTGGAGTCTTGTAGACAAACCAAAGAACCAAAATATTATTGGAAGTAAGTGGATCTTTAAGAGGAAGCTAGAGGTACATGAAACTGAAAAGATCAGATATAAAGCAAGGCTGGTGGCTAGGGGGTTCACTCAAAGAGAAGGAGTAGACTTCAATGAAATATTCTCACCAGTTGTGAAACACACTTCCATCAGAATTTTGCTAGCCTTGGTCACTCACTTCAACATGGAATTACAGCAAATGGATGTAAAGACTGCTTTTCTACATGGAAATCTGGAAGAAACTTTATACATGAAGCAGCCAGAGGGGTTTATCAAGCCAGGTAATGAAGGTAAAGTATGTCTATTACAAAGGTCCTTATATGGCTTAAAACAAAGCCCTAGACAATGGTATAAACACTTCAATAATTTCATGCTTAGCATTGGTTTGTATAAATGTAAGTATGACAGCTGTGTATATCTTGAAAATGAAGGTAATAATGTCCTTACATACTTGTTATTATATGTTGATGATATGTTGATTGCAAGTAAGTGCAGGAAGAGAATTGAAACTCTTAAGGAGAAGCTGAAATTCCAATATGAAATGAAAGATTTGGGTGAGGCCAGAAGAATACTTGAGATGGACATTAAAAGAGATAGAGATGCTGGTAAATTGTTTCTTTATCAAATTGATTATCTAACTAAAGTTTTGAGAAGGTACAATATGCATCAGTCCAAAGCTATCAAGACACCACTTGGTGCTCACTTCAAGCTGTTAGCATCACAGAAGCCAAGCACTGATATAAAAAGGAAGTACATGGAAGGGGTTCCATATGCAAATGCAGTAGGTAGCTTGATGTATACTATGGTCTGCAGCAGGCCTGATTTGGCTCATTCCATGAGTGTGGTAAGCAGGTACATGGCTGAACCTGGGAAGGCTCACTGGGAAGCACTCAAGTGGATACTTAGGTATATAAATGGATCATCTAAAGTAGGGCTAATGTTCAGCAAACAGAAGGACAATTCAGCAATCATTCAAGGCTATGTAGATTCAGATTTTGCTGGAAATTGTGATACAAGAAAGTCCTTGACAGGTTATGTGTTCACAATGTTTGGGACTGCTGTTAGTTGGAAAGCAATACAACAACCGATGGTTGCCTTATCAACCACAGAAGCTGAATTCATAGCTATGACAGAAGCAATGAAAGAGTCCACTTGGTTGAGAGGGATTCTGCAAGAATTGGGGTTATATCAGCAAAGTATTGACATATATTGTGATAACCAAAGCGCATTACACTTAGTGAAACATCAGGTGATCCATGAGCGTTCAAAACATATTGATGTGAAGTTCAACTTTGTTAGAGATATGGTGGAGAAAGGTGTAGTTGCTGCGAGGAAGGTTGGAACAGAAAACAATGCAGCTGATATGTTTACTAAGTCCTTACCTTGGGAGAAACTCAAGCATTGTATGAGGTTGATCAAGGTTCAGACTTGGTAACAGGCCAAAGAACAGGCAGTATCTTTGCAGTATTCTTTTGTTATTTTATGTGATAGTTTGTGTACTTGCTTGAGTTGTCTAAATTTCAGGTATTTTGTGAGTCAAGGGGGAGATTTTGTAAGTCTTGGATTGACTCAGAAAAATTCAAGGAATCAGAAACCGGTTTCGGATTGAGCAGAACCGGCCGTTTGAGCCATGAACCGCGTGCAACTACCTCAGACCGTTAGTTAGGATTCAGTTAGGGTTCGGGTGAATAGTACTCGTTTTGTTGATCCTTAATGTTGTGCAGTTTGAGAGGTTGTTATGCCAAATTGAGAGAGGGCTTTAGCTATAAGTATCAGTGCGCTCATTCGGTGTTAATATCGAGTTCCAATTTGCAGAGATAAGAAAGTTCCTAATTCTGAGTTTAGAGAGAAATTAGGGGTTCTTCGTTTGAGTTGCGATTTCTTGTAAATTCTTGTTCGTTTCGTGTTTAATACAAGTGAGCTTTGTTTTCCCGTGGACGTAGATCAGTTACATTGATCGAACCACGTAAATTTGAGTCGTCTTCTTCGCAATTATTCTTTTCTGCAAAAGTGTTGTGTATTACTGCATAAGCGTTGTGTATCACTGTAAAACCGTTGTTGTTTGTGTTTTATTTTCAAACTTGATCAAGATCGATTCCAGCTTGGTTTTGATCGGTTTCTAAGGCATCTAAACTTACATATACACTTGATCAAAGCCTATTCTTTCTATGTATCTCATTCTTGAATGTTGTATACAAATGAGTATCTGTATAGACAGCTCGAGATCGAATTGGATGCTTATGTCTATTGTCTTTTCTTCTATGACTACATCCCATCTCTTTCTTTACTTCTTCTTTATCTTTATTTCCATTTCCATTTCCCTTCAACTTAGTCTCATCATTTTCTTCATCTCCACTTGATGTTGTCTTTATCTTTTCTTCTTTAGCCACTACGTAAACGAAGGGCATAGATGGGATATCCTTCATCTCCAAAACTGGCTCCAAGATCTTGACCACGTGCTTCATGCTAGGCCTCGATTTTGGGTAGTGGCTCAAGCATTGAAGAGCCAATGCAGCCACTTTCTTAGCACCTTCTGTTGAGTATTGGCCTTCTAGTCTTTGATCCATTAGTCTATCGAGCTTGTGGCGATCCTTCAAATATGGCTTAGCCCACTCAACCAGGTTTTGCTCTCTAGCAGGACGTTTCTTATCCATTGCTCGTTTTCCTGTAAGTAACTCTAGTAGTACTACTCCAAAGTTGTACACGTCACTCTTTTTTGTCAAATGGCCTATAAAAGAGAAACTATCCAAGATTAATTTCATAAATTTCTTGCTTCATTTCCTACTTGAACTCTATTTGAAGAGTTTTCAAAAGTTAGTTTTTACCAGTCATTATGTACTCAGGAGCTGCATAACCATGTGTGTCCTTTACACGAGTTGAAACATGTGTGTCGTCTACCTCAGGAGTCAGGACTATCTTTAGCTAATCCGAAATCAGATAGCTTCGCATTACAATCCTAGTAAAAATAAAAATCAATAATGTTAGAAACAGATTAATTATGTTGGATTATTGAACTAATGATATATATATATATTAAGTTACAGATGAAGTCTTAGTGATTAGTATTAAAATCGTTTTTTTATACTTTTATTTATAAAATTAAGAAAATAAAGGAATCTAAATTTTTTGAATTGCATTTATTTTATATATATATATATATATATATATAAATTAGTACAAGTCGAATGAAAATTGTTCAAAAATTATATGAACTTATCTTAATTTATCTAAACTATACATACATATTAAAATATAAATAAATTATAAATACAAGGAAAATGAAATTTTGCCTTAAATTAAGAATTCAATCTAATTTTCAAACTTTAAATTGAGGAAAAATGTAAAATTGAGTATTGAAAAATTTTAAAAATTTGGATCTTAAATTGAGGAAAAATGTGCAATTTCGTACCCAAAAAAATCTAAAGAGGTGTAATTGACAATTTTATTATAATTTTAGCTAGAAAAAAATGAAATTTAAGTTATATTAAAATTTTATTTTTTTAATTAAGTGAAGATTTGAGGGCTCCAACCAAGAGATGGAGAAGGTCGAACGGAATCTTAACAACTTTTGTCTATTAGAGAGTGCATTTACTTTTATTTTTATTAAAATTAAAACTAAATCATTTTCTTAAATTATTTCTTTATGTAACTCATTTATTTATTAAAATTGTATCCGTAGATGTGCTTTATGTTAAACAAGTCTATATTTCCATTACAAAAGCTAGGATTAAGATCAAAGCTATTTTCTTGAGATGAAATAGCTCAAAGCAGTATCATCAGACATAATTTGAAGTTGAAGAAAAACTCAAATCAACTTATTTTGGTAGATGCAATTCAATTACACTCCTATACAATGTTAAGTTTACCATACGAAGCACATAAAAGGAAAAATTGGCAGAACAAAAGAAAACAATTGTCAAACCAATCCATCATAAGAATGAACAAATTTTCTTCACCTACTCTTCTTCACTATGATACAGATAATTCATCGAAAAGGCCGTCCCGATGGTGTCTTCGAAAGGGTAAAAGAGTCAATACAGACCGATAATCTTTACGTCTTGATGGTCAAAAGGGACTAAGACAACCTAGGGAGTATAGTCCTCACCGTCTCCCGTTTCAGCCCCCCGAGATCCAGCCTCGTTTCCGAATGTTCTCTTGCTCATGTTCGCTCGTTGCACCAATCGAACCAATGCTTGAACCACTTCAGACATCGGGGGCCTAAACTCTGGCTCAGGCTGATCACAACAAGAATCCAACACATTTAGTCCACTCTAAATCACAAGAAATGATCGAACATGATTGATTGATCGTATGGAAAAGAATACCTGGACACAGAGAGCGATGACATCTGCAAAACGTGAGAGGGACTTGACAGGATAAAGGCCTTTAAGAGCCGGATCAACCATCTTGGATAGTGCGTCGATATCATGGAGCTGGGGTGTGGCCCACCGGACTAAAGATTGCTCGGATCTTGACCTTGAGCTGCGTCAGAAAAAGACGTTAATGGGGCTGATATGTATACTTATGTCCCTGTCTTTTGTATTTAATTGAGGGATTTACTGCATACTTATCGAATGGCTTGCGTCCGGTGAGAAGTTCCAACATCACGACACCAAAGCTGTATACGTCGCTCTTTATGGTATACTGACCAGACATGGCAACCTCAGGTGCATTGTAACCAGATGCCTATGAAGATAATTAAAGCAATACCTTAACCATTATTATCTCCGAAAAAGTCAATTATATGAACACGAGATAAAGTTTGAGAATCTACCTGGTCGGGTTCAGGGACAAGACTTGCTAACACACAATCCGAAAGGTGAGGATTGAGCTCCATGTCAAGTAAAATATTTGCCGATTTGAAGTTTTTATGAATAACAGATGGTGAACAAACTTCATGCAGGTACCTGCAATGGATGATTAAGTTAGTAAAGAACAAATAATCAAATTCGACATTCAAGTGGATTTTCAAGAATCTGAGGGCCAAACTTACTCGAGTGCTCTTGCAGTCCCCAAAGCAATCTTGACACGGCTATTCCAAGTTATGGGCTTACTAAATTCGTCAGAGAGATGCAGATATTCATGGAGAGATCCGTTTTTATGGAACTCATAGACAAGCAGATGTTGGCCGTGCTCACAACAATATCCTATGAGTTCAACTACATTTTGATGATGCAGACGAGAAATCTCTGATACAATCTCCAGAAAATCTTCGGAGTTGGACAATGCAGATGAATTTATTTTCTTGACAGCTACAACCTGTGTCATCAAACATAAAGAGTCCATTCTAAGATGGGAAAGAAATAAATTTCCAGTATTCATGATTCCGATCAACTAATTCCTAACTTGGTTTTTAATCAGTTGTCTTTGAAAGCACTATTGATGTATACCTTTCCGTTATCCAGTTGAGCCCGGTAAACACGTCCTATAGTTCCTTCACCAATGAGATTTTCAGCATTAAAACTATCAGTAGCTATCTGCAAATCCGCAACTGAAAATGATTTAGCATTAATTGGAGCTATATTGGCTTTCTTGGCTGGAACAACAATGGGCTTTGCAGTAACATCGTCTTCATCAAATGACTTATGACGATCAATGGGAGGTGGTCTCAAATTTATCATTGCAGGAGTTTCAAAAGCCTTAGTGCTCAGCACTGATGAAGTTTGAACAGGCTTAATCTCTGCCATCAAACCGCAAAACATTAGCCAGCATAGTCATCTACAAATTAACTGAAATAAAGGTAAAACTGTACAGTACCTTGCATATCTGGTGGAGGTGGAGGAGCTAAAGTATTATCGAGCTTCTCAATGTCTGTGGAGGTCTTTCTAGATCGTCTTTTGACAACAAAGAATGCTACTATGGCTCCAACTACTAAAACTGATATAACAATTCCAGCTATAGCACCACCACTTATACCAGATTTGCTTCCTCCGCTTTCACCGCCTCCACCACTAGATGAACCACCTCCAGACCCGCGATTTTGGCTGGGCCTCGTGGCTGGAGGAGTGCCAGGTGGAGGAGGAGGTGCTGCCCCAGCATTGAATTGATTACCATTCGTTCTATTAAGTTAAAACCGAAGCAAGTGTTACTATCTCTTTTTTTAAGGGGCAGTAAAGCATGTTTATGTATATATCGATTGCAAGATTCTTACTTCAGGTTTATGCCTCTAAGTTGCTGGGGGATCCACCCAGTAAGACGGTTGTTTTCGACATTCCTACAAATAACAAATACGTGTTAGTTAAGTACTATATTATTATTTACTAATTGGTCACTTATCGATGTTTGATTGGACTGCATTTTTCAAATGGAACTCACAGATTATCAAGTGGGAGATTGGCAAGGACATCGATGGTTCCCGTGAACTGATTGTTTTGCAAATACCTGGGTAAGTAAGCATGTTACCAAGTATCAAGGAGGAAAATAATGTTTAAGACATTATGCATCACACTTACATGTCTTTTATGCTTGTCAGAGACTGGAAACTTTGAGGAATATTATCTGACATTTGATTGAAGGAAAAATCCCTAAAGCATGAAGATGGATTATTTAGCTTGCATTGAACCAAAAAAGAGATGAAAAATGATCTTCGATCATGAAGCGATCGGCCTTACAATGTCGTGAGAGCAGTAAGCGTACTGAATTGGACATTCACTTGTCCCTGGATTTGATTGCGACTTACGTTGCTGCCAAATCACAAAGAGACATACTTTATCAGGAAACAAAACACACACACGCACACACATTAGAAAACGCTTGGGAGAAACAAAGGCATGACTTACAGGTATTTCAGAGAATTCATCTGTGAAATGGAATATGGAAGGCCACCACTGAAGCCGCAGTTAGCAAGGTTTCTGGTTTGTGAGAGAACAACAAAGATGAGAATGAAAAAAGGAAATTTAAAGCGAACAAATCACCATAGAAAGAAGCTTACAGTCTTTGCAGGCTTGGAGGTAATTGATATGGGATCTGGTTTCCAAGATTGTTGTTACTTATGTCACTGCCAAAATCCCATCATAAGATATCATCAAGAAAAGTCGAGAAAAGTCGAGATTTCATACAAAAAACAAATGGTATCAATTTATCTTACAAATTAGTAACGGATGTGAATTTATCTAGCTGGAATCCCATATTCCCGGTAAGTGATAATCCCGGAATCTTTCTGACAAAAATAGACAAAGAAGAAGAGAATTAGAATATGGCAGACAATTAATTACAGAAAATGATATCAAGAAAATCAAAGGGTTCGTGTTAAATTACATTTCTGTAACTTTTGAGCCCGAGCAGGTAATTCCCTTCCACGACTCCCCACAGGGATCACCACCGCTTTGCTTCCAGTTAGTAAGCTGTGGTGCTGAGTTCAAGCTGGTATACAAGAGATTGAGATTCGATGCTGCATATCCATGTGGCAATAGTCAAAGAACATTAAATTAATCAAGATAAACGAGTATATTATCTTTACACTAATGTCACCCTGCATAGACAGATGATACGAGAATGTAAAAGCAAAAGGTCGCATCGAATGAGTAGCACAAAGGTGATCAATTAATCTAAATCCATGGATACATTTAAGCATTTTCGTATAATTATAAAGTCCAATTAAAACAATAGCTTCTAACAACGAGAAGCATGAGATAAACAAAACTAAAAACTCATATCTCAAATTTTCAAGGTTATAACTCTTTGGATATCACTCATACGCTCTTCATGATAATGTGTAGAAACTCCTCTGCAGAACCCGAATTCAGATATCATATTCTGACCAAACAAGCAGAAAATGATCTTCACTCAAAAATCAAACACAAAACAGAACAGCCCATCAGCAAATTAACCATCCAAACTACAAAAAATTTCCTTTTTTTTTTTTTCACTTAAATAGCTAAATTTAAGCTCATCTAGTTTTCATTTTCTTGCTTCCAACACAAATTAGGAAAAGAAATTCAGCCAGCTAGTATACATCATTACATCAAAAAAAAAAAAAACAAGAGCCATTCCAAGAACCCTCAACCCATCATCATCATCATCATAGATACATACATACATACATCCATGTATACATACACTAACAATCTCAGTAGTGAAAATGAAATGATAAAGAAAGTGAAGAGCTAACCATCAGTTGGATCTGTGGTTGCATTGGTGGAGCTCAGAATGCTAATGAGCAGCGCCACCACCGCCGCCGCCGCCGCCGTCTCCTTCATCTCTCTCTCTCTCTTCTGGCTTCTATATTTCTAGCCCGAGCTCTTCAAACAGCTGAAATGAAGAAAACCCAAATATCCCAGAACAAAAAAGGTTTAATCTTTATCAATGCTCAGATAGACAGCCTTTTCTCAAACTCATTTGATTTTACTTTTAGCAAAATTTAAAAATATAAAATTATATATTTTCACAATCAAATGATGGCAATAAGAATTTCAAGAATTATATATTTTGCACACTTTCTGCGTACCCATTCTCACCAAAAAGCTGGCAGGCACGATCTGCTAGAAGAATCCAAAGCCACAGAATTCCTCTCTCTCTCTCCCCCCTCTCTCTCTCTCCCCTTACATCAACATGTCGATATATTTATTGTGGAGACTAACAGTGGTAAAACCTTACTGCACACTGAATCTTTTCTTGAAATAAAATAATTATTTTTGACAAAGCTAAAATTATAATTAAAGTTAATGCATTTTATATTTACAGTTTTATTTATTTTAGGAAATTATCTTAATTATGCTTGGTAAGAATGTCAAAAGCCAATTTTTTCTGTAATAATGTTTAAAATGAATGAGGTGTAGCTTTCATCCATCCACATGCTAAATTATTGTTTAATTTTCCTTTTATTATAGTTTTATGATGTAGAAATTGATTTTTGTTTTTATTCTAAAGCAATATTTTCCCGTTGTAGAAGAGAAGAGAAAGTCACGGGAATCACATATAAAGATAGCCCTTTTTGACTTGGGAAAAGATGCACTTTTTATGCCTTCTTTTAATTTAGCAGTTATTTATTATCTGAATCTCTCTATACATAATATCTTGATAATTATTATAATAAATGATTATTTTGATTTATTGAAAAGTTTTTTTTTTTTTGTGTTTAATGTATATTCTGTTGTTTAAAAATAACCTAGACTATTGTGTAGGTTATATAGAGAAAGATTCAAACATAATTGAGATAATATTAGTCATCTGAAATTTTTAACATAGTTCTTTTGATTTAAATATTTTGTTGTATTTTTTATATTTCATTATATATAAAAATATTAATAGATATATTATTTCTGTATTTTTCTTTCATGTTATTTAGATGCTAATAAATGTTTTTATGATCAATTTGAATTCAATTAACCCATCAATTAAATAGTTTTTTCTTTTATGTGTTTGAAAAAAACAATAATTTTTATAATAAGATCATTGACAATAATTTATCTTATATATTATAAAACAATATAGCTTTTTAAATCTATATCATGGAGTTTTATTAGTACTGAAGTACATATGCATCTTGTCCTTTTTTATAATGCGTTTGAATTAACTTAATTTCTGTTAAGTGGAGTCCTATCAAAATTAGTTGTATATCTTTTTCCATCCTTTTAATACACTTCTTTTCCTTTTTAATTTCTTGCAAACTACTCATGCCCATAAGTAATTTTTATGGTTTGACTAGGATATATATAGCCAATTAATTCTATCACAAAACTCATAATACATTATGAATATAACTATATAGAGGATTAAGAGCTGACTATCATATGAAATTTGATCCGTAAAATCGTAATAATTCATGTTAATTTGAAATTAGGAATGATCTAAATTGAAATATACCACTTATTATTTCATTAACTGCACTTGCATCCTCATGACTTATCCCATTTTCGAATATTAGAAAATAATAGGGGTATTTAATGCTTATAAGTCAACGTTTCAAAATTCAGCTGTATATTACTAGATAGTAATTACAATAAATTATAAATTATAATCTGCATTTTCATGCTTACAATTTAAAAAAATAAAATCAAATACACAAATTGTCATCAGTATACATATAATAGTGTAAATATGATTAATATAAGATAAAGTATAAAACTACGATTAAGAGTATATAAACCGAGTAGTTTCATTTAATTTTATTATTAGGAAGTACTTAAGTGGCATTAAAAGATGGTTATGAGTAATTAACTTTAGACTTTGAGATGGGACCATTTTCAATCATCTTTACCCAAAAAGAAAAAAGGCCAATTTGGTGATTTTATTTAGTGAGTCGTGAGATCATAATGTTCTACCCATTCAAATTATTTATACTCCATTGATTTAAATGGCATCTTACAATCAATCATAGTGGATTAAATGACAAATTTACCCCTAAATGTATTTTTTGTTGTAATAAGAACAATACTTATCAATTATCTATTTATGTTCGTGTCTATTTCAAAGTATTTCCATTTTTATGTAATTGTTTCTTCTTATGTGCCTTAATTTATTTCGTAAATATATGTTTATACAATATTATTATTATAAGTATGACAAACATGTCCAATAAAACATGATATTAAAATGAAATTTGTTAGGATATACCACTTGCACATTTAATGTTCAAATATTAATAATTAATTAGCAAACCTGGAGAAATGAATTCAGAAAAAATAACACAAACTTATATAAGGACGTAGTTTTACTATTCACACTGCAAATACATTCTTCATAAGTCAATCAATATTTTCTGAATGATAGATTAATTTGTTTCATATAATAAAATTTGTAGAACAGCTAATAAAAATCATAAATAAAAAATATAGATGTAATTTCAACATATAATTAATGACCTCACCCCCAATATTTTCTTCATTATCGAGCATATTTGGTTGTTGGAAATTAGGAATGGAGCCAATGACTTTATGCCACTATAAAAATAGTGATCCAACTAGAAATTTATTTACTATTTATTATTTTCGTAAAACAGAACAAATTGATGAGCCCACCTATATCATCATCATAAATAATTAGTTAAGAAATGGGACATGGATAGTAGGTACAAGTGATTTCTTTAAGAAATGGTTTTCTTTTTTATTGTTTTCTTTGAGATAAAGACAATAAAATAATTTTAAAAATTATTGTTTCTTGGTTGTATGTGCAATCTTGGTTATCACAATGTTCTTTTTACTTGGAAATAGTATGTTTTTGTAACTTTTGAGGAGCGTTGTTATTTAGAGAAGAACTAGTCAAAACTTGTTCAAGACACTCTTAGGTAATAATGGGTCAAATATTGTTAAAGATTTTGCTACCTTCATAATTAGGAAAAGTATCAATTATTAATATATATATATTTTTTTTTTGGGCTTTTTATTAGGATTATTTTTTGAGTTGTTTTGTTGATTGATAAGATTACATATAGTTTATTATAATGATGGCATGAATTTTTATTAAGATAATTATTTATGTGGATTTTTTTTACAAATATTTTTCGATTTAGTCGAAATGTCATCACATCATAATGTCCACATATTGATATATTTATTGATAATGAATCATATTAAAAATATATATATAATAATTAAATTGTCAAGTGATTTTAACACATCAACAAATATGTCCATTGTGATTAACCTAAAGATCTCAAGTGCCATCAAGTTGTTTGCTCATTTTGATCGACAATCTGAATTTATTAAAGAAGTTTGAGGATCATTATGTAATTGACTTCATAAAATTATATATATATAATTATTCTTAAATGCAAGAATGGTTATAAGAGACTCGATCCCTCTGACTAACTCTTTTAACAACTTAAATATTTTGAGTTATGGAAAATAATAATTATTTTAAATAAATTTGAAAACTTCAATTACGTGTTGCAACCAACAAAATAGAAATAGGGCATACAAATTGGCAATGTTTATTAAAAAATTACCACATTAATTGTCATCCATCATCAGCAAATTAAACCTTTGAAGAGCAAATTATAAGTTGAGAAGCATTACATCTTCTTCTTTAAAATTAAGATTTCAATTTAAAACTAAAGAATTGAGTGATTGATTGATTTCCCCAAAGACAAAGCCAATGAATACATTTGATCAGGATGGTTCTTGGTGAGTTTGAAAGTGACTATTAAACTAAAAGATAATATAATACATAAGTAAATAATAAATATTATTTTTATATCAATCAACAACCAAATATAGGGACAATTATATGTATAATTTAATGGTAGGTGCATAATATATTTGAAAAATACTATAGTTTTATCTTGAAGGAAAGAAAAATATTTGAAGTGAGGTGGATTTTGATGATTGGAAAGCCACTAATTATTCTTATATATTTTTGTGATAGTTTCACACATTTATTTGTCTTTGCCAGCCAGAAACTTAACATAGATTGTTTTATTCATGTTGACCACCTATCTTTGAATGATTATTGCCATAAAATTGACATAGGAATTGAACTACCCAAAAATGTTAATTTAATTTAAAAATTAATTTGAAGTTCCCAAAATTAATTTTGTCTACAACTGTACTTCCAAAAAAAATAAAAATAAATAAAAGATCAATGTTGGACTATATCTCCATTAAAGTGAATTGGAGCTATAAAAGGTGAAGATTGTATTCTAATTTTATATTTTATTTATAATATATATTTGAAAATGACAGCAAATAAACAGTAATACCGCGTAGGTCTTGATAAATTCAGAATGTTTTATTTGTTTATTTTATTTTATTTTGAAAGAGAAATTTAGGATGTTGATAATTTTAGCTCATCATATTCTCTCTCTCTCTCTCTGTTGGGCATTTTGGGAGACAAAACTATTGATATAGAATGTGGTGAGGTGTCAATTGTTGGAAGGAATTGTAGGGTTTATTTAGGTTATATTAATTATTATTTTATAAATCTTGAGATTTATTATAACTTAAAAGGAAAAATTGGTGTGTGTCTTTTTTCATCACATGACTAATTTTATTGAAAATAACGTACGACTAAATTGAATATTATGAACATCAGAGAGAAAATCAGTAAAACTTATTATTCCCTATAAAGAACAATTTTGCCCATATTTTGATATTTAGAATTGAATATGAAATTTTGTAGATATCAATCCACACCGTTCAAAACTTATTATATTTATCTATTTTAGTTAATCAAGTCAGGTTTGAATCAAATTTTAGATCACATCGAATCAAAGATATATGATCAACTTTAGTTACTATTTTTAATAATATTTAACAATTTGAATTTAATAAGCATTTACATATTTTTCTACATGTTACTATTGAATCTGACAATTTTTTAATTAATATTAAAGATAAAAGAGTAGGGCTTTTATGAGATCATGGATGAATTAATTTCATGAACTCTCATATTTTTTTTTTATAAAAAAGAAATCAAGTATAATAGATAATAATAATTTTGAGATTTTAGAAGGGCAACATGTGTAATTAAGATAAAATGGAGGGGTGACTTTAATATAAATAAATTAGTTAGTCTAATGCTGACTATCGAACGTGTCGGCATACTCGGTTTGTGCCTGTCGGTGATTTTCTCTCTCTTCTATTTCTTTCAACTCCATTTTTAAATTGATTAATAATATGATATTAAATATTTTGATGCATTATTAAATTAGTATCAGCTTAGTGTTTGTCTATATTTGTTGGTTTATTAATTATTAACTATATATTTAAATATATATTAAATTGATCATTTTGAAAAATAGACTTATTTGATTTAAATAAAACCCTCTTTGGAATTATAGTATTCATTTATCTTGGGTTGTGGTTTAAATTTTTTCATGTACATATTCAAATATTGTTTGTGAATAATTAATGAATGAGTTCGTAAATTGTTCATAATTGTTTGTGAGCATATTTGATATTTATTTAAACAAATATGAATAATCATTTATAACAAAAAAACAAAAGAACACGACCAACTTTGTTGATTTATGATTTATGTTTGATTCATTTGTATTTCTGCCTATGGATTTATCTTCTTTACACTTAAGCCAGGGGCTAATGTTAAATAAACTTTGCAGGCCTATTATCCCTGAAGCCCAGTAGTTATGTCCATGAAATATGGGCCCATATAAAATTTTGATAGTGGTACTTGGCACGGGGCTTTTAATTGGGCTTCGTTTGTTATTGTTGGTACGAAGAAGCCCATCAAACATTAATCAGATTGGAAGGTTTCATTTTGGGCTGAGCCCAATAGAAAACAGTGTCACCTTATTTGCTGATCTTGAAATATTACTAAAATTGGAAACATTTATTCATATGTCGTTTAAGTGATTTTACATAGATTTGAAAATGTTTAATATGATATAATTTAGGGATAAACACTCATATCTACCACAATTAAGAAAGTGAATTTTTTTTTACCACAATATTTTTTTTTATAATTAAAAAAATGATAATTATACTCTTATTGATAAGATGTTAAAATCACTTTCATCACATCAATCAATAATTTTACGCTATATACTTGTAAATATAAAAGTTATTTTAGATTTTTCATCCAATTTATGATAGAAAAATAACAAAATTATATTTTATAGTAGAAAAAATTAATTTTATGGTATAAAGAGCTATTATACATATAATTTGTATAAACAACAATTAAATTGAAACAAAATTATATTTCTAAAAAATGATTATTTAAATTGAATCAAGTAAACAAAATTGAGTTGGGTGGATCGATCAGGTGTCCCATAACCTTATTTAAAATTAAAATAACCTAACTTTGATGGTAACGCACAAGTAAATAAGAATTATTACATGTCAGATAAAGAATCTAATTTGGTGGGAGGTGAATGGATAGCATATTCGTAGCCATAACCAAACAGCCTCGATAGCACAAAGAGACAAACAATCCCACCATATTGCAACGGCCAACATTCTTATATCAGCACTATTTTTTATTTATTTTTCCATTCCATGGCTAAGTGCCAAATATCCCTTTCATCTTGGTTCTTAATATGCCACATACCAAAGCTTTGATACTTCTAATTCTACTTTCCCCAGTTTCTCGAAACACCCATTTTTTCCCATTTACAGAGATATATAGCAAAAGCTGAACTGGGCTAATTTCTTGGAGTGGCAAATCGTTAATTTTGAGCAAAGGTAGTATCTTTTTTCTTTTATCTTTTTTGGGTTGCTTTTTGCCCCTTTGTTTTTTGCCCTCTACTGTCTTTACTCAATTTAGCTGATTGGTTGTGTTCATGAGATGCTGCTACTTAGAATTTCTGTTTACTGATGCAAATTCTGTGAGAAAAAGTGTGATTTTCAATAGAAATGAGTTTACTTGGAAATGAAACTTATTGGGGTTTGATTCTATATAGATACTCCCCTGTTCATATGCCCTTTTTACTTATCTGGCTTGTTTGGAATTCATTGGGTTATTTATATTTTTTTTATATTATGATGTGATGATCGAAAAATTGAAATACTATCCCAGTTTAGGAACAAAATTCAGCAGAATATTGACATTGATGCATATTTAGGGAAGTAACTTTTGTTGTTTTTTGCTGTTCTTGATATAGATGGTTATTAATTCCGATCAATGACATTTGTTGAATAGCTGTTGATTGTGAAGGGAATTTAGCTTCTTCATGATTGGTTGTGTTCATGAGTTGCTGCTACTTAGGTTTTCTGTTTACTGATGCAAATTCTATGAGAAAAAGTATGACTTTGATTAGAAAGGTGTTTACTTATGGATGAAACTTATCGGGGTTTGATTCTCTGTTTATATGTCCTTTTTACTTATCTGGGCTAGTTTGGAATTCATTGGGTTTATTTATGATTTTTTATATTATGATGTCATGATCGAAAAAGTGAAGTACTATCCCAGTTTAGGATCAGTATTGATATTGATGCATATTTAGGGAAGTAACTTTTGTTGCTTTTGGCCATTCATTTGTAGTGTCGAATAGCTGTTGAATTGTAAAGGGAGTTAGTCGAGAAAAAATCTTGAACTGGGAAGATGTCTCAATTTGGGCATGTTTCTGCAGTCAACTTGAGCAGGCAGTATAGCACACCCAATGTGTCTGTTGGGCAAATGAATGGCCTTTCGTTTGCGGTTAGTGATGCTATGGGACAAAAGTTGAGGATTCCAACTGCTCATGCTTTTGGGACGAGATCTAACAAGAGTGTACTCCCTTTGAAAGTATGCTCAATTTGCTAGCATAGCATGTGTTTTAGTTGTCAAGTGAATGAACAACTGCACTAATTTTATGTTTGCTAAGTAGGTTGTTTGCGTTGATTATCCAAGACCAGAGCTCGATAACACGGTTAACTATTTGGAAGCCGCTTACTTATCCTCAACATTCCGTAATGCTCCCCGTCCAAACAAGCCCCTGGAAGTGGTGATTGCTGGTGCAGGTGGGCTGGAACCATCATCGTTTCTTTAAAATCTTGATCTGATAAATCTACGTATTTTCTAAACTCGGGTTGTTATAGGCTTGGCCGGTTTGTCTACTGCAAAGTATTTAGCCGACGCAGGTCATAAGCCAATATTGTTGGAAGCAAGGGATGTTCTTGGTGGGAAGGTCTGAATTTGCTTTCTGCTATTTGATTTCTCCTGCTTTAAACCTCCTCTTATGATCTGCCTATCTTTGCCTAGGTGGCTGCATGGAAAGATAAGGATGGAGATTGGTACGAGACTGGTTTACATATATTCTGTAAGTTCGACTTCTCTAATTTCACTGATGGTCACTTCAATGCAATGTTAAATCTTGTATTCGTATAGATGTATGCTATCATGCACCATATGATTTATGTATTGATTCTTGATTTGCCTTAAGTTGGGGCTTACCCAAATGTGCAGAACCTGTTTGGTGAGCTGGGAATTAACGATCGATTGCAATGGAAAGAGCATTCTATGATATTTGCTATGCCAAACAAGCCCGGAGAATTCAGCAGGTTCGATTTCCCTGAAGTCTTACCTGCCCCATTCAACGGTGAGCCCTTTTTCGTTCATTTCGTTTCTCTTCTTCTTCTATTCCTTTCCATTAGACTTGAGCTCTATTATTTACATTGAAATATCACCAAGAAATCGAAATGCTATATTAACAGGAATATTGGCGATCTTGAAGAACAGTGAAATGCTTACTTGGCCGGAGAAAATCAAGTTTGCCATCGGGCTGTTGCCAGCCATAGTTGGTGGCCAGGCTTATGTCGAGGCTCAAGATGGAATAACCGTTAAAGACTGGATGAGAAAGCAAGTACGTGCTCGTTTTTCTTTCTTTCCATATTCTATGGCTTACTTCTGGTTAAGGCTGAAAATCAAACAAACTATTCGATACTCAATTCAAGATCATTTGTTAGAAGCTTCGTTTGAGCTCGATTCAATAGATATATCAAACAAGCTTGAACATACTTTTGAGTTTGATAAAATCTAAAGCTCGGCTTGACTCAATTATTATAAAAAATTAAAACAAGTGAAAAAATATTAAACTACTCGAAGCTCGATTGGTATTTGGCTACACTAAAGCTGGTTCAAGCCTCGACTCGATTGATTATCAAACAAGCTCAAACATAAATTTTGAAGCTCGATAATATTTCAAACAAGCTTGAATAGTTGCTCATTTGGCTCAAATTGTACAACCCTTTTAAAATCTTTTTTTTGGCTAATCATTTTCAGGGCATACCAGACAGGGTAACTAATGAAGTGTTCATTGCCATGTCAAAAGCACTCAACTTCATAAATCCCGACGAGCTTTCAATGCAGTGTATTTTGATTGCATTGAACAGATTTCTGCAGGCATCATTCTTAATCAATCACATCGTTTTTCTCTCCGTTATTCTTTTATCTCCTTGCTAAATATCAGAGACAAAACAACAGGAGAAGCATGGGTCAAAGATGGCTTTTCTGGATGGGAATCCACCAGAAAGACTCTGCATGCCAATTGCCGATCATATTCAATCACAAGGTGGCGAAGTCCGGCTGAACTCACGGATACAAAAAATCGAGCTGAATGAAGATGGAAGTGTAAAAAGCTTCTTACTAAATGATGGAAATGTGATTCAAGGAGATGCGTATGTGTTTGCAACTCCAGGTAGGGCCCACAATAACTACGCTAGCCCATCACGTAGTTTAGTCTCGATTATTTCTGATGCATCGTTTTCGTGTCAGTCGACATCCTGAAGCTACTTCTGCCTGAGGACTGGAAAGAGATTCCATATTTCAAAAAATTGGAGAAATTAGTGGGAGTTCCGGTTATAAATGTTCACATATGGTAATACATGATGTTGCCTTCAGAAAAAATGCAGATTTTATCGATGTGGTATTTATGTTCGTTGATTTCAAATGCAGGTTCGATAGAAAATTGAAGAACACATATGATCATCTACTTTTCAGCAGGTCTGGTCATATTCATTACCCCTAACTAGATACGCTTTTCAAGGATTTGTTAAAAATCTCGTCTTAGCTTCTTTGCTCATAGCTTTCTCGTTTCTTTGCAGAAGTTCACTTCTCAGTGTCTACGCTGACATGTCCGTTACTTGCAAGGTAAATCACACCACATTACTTTAGTTTTCATACGAAAAATTTATAAACCAGTTTGAGATTTCTTGGCAAGATTTTATATATATATATATATATATATATATATATATTTATTTATTATTATTATTATTATTATTATTATTATTATTATTATTTTATGTAGGAATATTACGACCCGAATAAGTCCATGTTGGAGTTGGTTTTTGCACCGGCCGAAGAATGGGTCTCTAGAAGTGACGAAGAAATCATTGACGCCACAATGAAGGAACTCGCCAAGCTTTTTCCGGACGAAATCTCAGTAGATCAGAGCAAAGCCAAATTATTGAAGTACCATGTTGTCAAAACTCCTAGGTAACAAATAAATCTTGATTATTTCTGTCCATTTAATTTCTCCATTGAAAGGCTCGACTCAAGTTCTTGTTTGTAGGTCCGTATACAAAACCGTACCTGGCTCAGAGCCTTGCCGTCCGTTGCAAAAGTCTCCAATAGAAGGATTGTATTTAGCAGGTGACTATACGAAGCAAAAATATCTGGCTTCCATGGAAGGCGCCGTTCTATCAGGAAAGCTTTGCGCTCAGGCCATTGTACAGGTGAGACGCAATTTACAAAAAAATTATTTCTCTTGACTAAAAAAGAATAAAGAGTCAACAAAGAAATTGTTCCACAAATAGCTAAATTTTTGGGTTTTTTTTGTTTTTTTTCTTCCCTCAGGATTATGAGTTGCTGGCTGCTAGAGGGCAGAACAAGTTGGCAGAGGCAAGTTTGGTTTAGCATTTTGGTGATGGAATATATATATATATATGAAGAATGAAGTCTTGTAGGATCAAAGCCATTGGCTAGCAAGTTCTGCTAATTTATCAATTTAAATAGAAGAGATATAAGTATAGATATATAATACAAAATTTCAATTATATATTTATTATCTTAAAGTTTGATTTCTTCAAATTTGATTTATAAAAATATATTGAGGGATTATTCTTAAAAAAAGCAATATGCTTCATATATAATTAACTTGAAAAGATAAGATATGCTTGCTTACTTCCACAACAAACTTTATTATTTTTTAATAAAAGAAACACAACTATTTTGATTAAGCAAATGTAGATTGATTACGAAACAACTTTTTAGAACAAGGGAATGTTCCTAGAAATTGGTGGATGCATATAGCTTCAAACACTCCACTTCTATTTATTTATTTATTTATTTATTTATTTTTATTCCATTCACTGAATTTGAATATTAAATCTCTTTGTAAGTGGTATGATTAAAGTTGATTCTTCTATGACAAAAAATGTATCGAAATTTTGGGTCTTCCTCCTGATAAATAAAGCAAGATTCTTGTGAAAACCTGTCACATAATTATATCTTATATAAAATTTTCATATATATATATATATATATATATATATGTATATGTATATACTGTGTTTTAATTTTCAATAGCAATAATAAATTTATATGTATATACTGTGTTTTAATTTTCAATAGCAATAATAAATTTATATATATATATATATATATATATATATAGTTCATGATAGATATTTAATGTGTGGTTATTGATATTTTTAACATAATAATATTTGCAGTATTTCTATAGGATAATAGTATTTCTATAGTATAATGCTCTTAATATGATGACGTGTAGTGATTTCATCTCCTTATTATATGAAAATTGAAATTAATAGATATTTTGAATTTTTGACACATTAATAGTGGACACATATTAATGTGTCTACGAGATAGATGAGCAGGGTTGTATCTCTATAATGCTTACTCACCATACTATAATCTAATATAGTTTGTATCTCTATAATGCTTACTCACCATACTATAATTTAATATAGTTCATCCTACGCAACATGTAAAAAAAACAAAAAAATATAGGGTTGTTGCAATTAAGTTTGGAAATAAAAGTTTAAAATATTGTTAGTTAAAAAAATACAAGGCATAATTAAAAATCCATATTCATGATAGCAGCTGCATAATTGCAGTTGTACTATCTTAAGCTTACGTTCTTAATTAGACAAGAACATATATAGACACAAAAACTAAAAATAATTTGTTTTTAATAATAAAAAAAGTAATAAAACAGATTCTGATAGTTTGACAGAGATTGAACAAGTGAATCTATAGAGATTTAGGTTGTCTAAAAATCAAAGATTATATATATCAAAGATTATACAGCCCACAAAGAGATTGAGTGAATCATCAGTTCTATATATCTTTTATTTGTTAAAAATCTCATTAAAATTAAATAAGCTAGATACAGATTTAGCAAATGTATTTGAGCATAAATTGACCAATATATACATTTTTTTAATTAATATTTCCTAAGGTTTAGATTTTCTTAACATGGCATTGAGGTTGTTGAAATCTTGAAAATCTTATCTTGTTAGTCCGTTACATGTTATGACATATGCTTGTAACGGCTTCTAACTTTTTTTGCATTTAATATTTTCTTCGTAGTATAATTGCAAAATAGTCCTTCAGTTTAATCTATTTACAAAAGATCCAATGAAATTTGTAAATTACAACTAGTACACTGTACACCACCTTTAACCTTTGTTTCCATTAAATTGCATTTGTTGAGTGAACGTCTATTTGTATTTGTAATAAAAATATAAACCTCAAAATGTTAGATAATTACAATATTTTTTTAGAAAAACAATTTAGGTAATTCACTTTATTTCTCATAAATTAAAAAATATATATAATATTGATATAATTCCTGATTTTGACTTGAGAATGAAAAGGAGTTTCTCGATCGGTGTGCCCAAACAACTTAATCTCATATATTATTTTTCTAAAAATAGATTCCCAAAGAACTGTATTATATATTTCCTAAAAAAACAAAGGAATTATATATCATTAATTGATTCAATCATTCAACAATTAAAATTGCATCCAAAAATTGTATGTAATTTTCAATTTATTAATTTTGTATGGGTTCGGAATTTTAGGGATGTGTCGCAAAATTTTTGGACAAAATGTTCGTTGGATGCTAATGATTTCATGTGAAACAAAACAAAACTATATGTTTTTTTAAGGCTAAACAAACTATATATTCTGAATCATTAACAAATATGCATTAAAATATTGCTATATATAATTTTATGTAAACAATTTTTTGTCTGGCTAGCTTCGCGAAAGAAAATGGATAAATTTCATAATAAGACCCAATTTATAGATTAATTCTTAATTATAGATTCGGATTTTAAAATTTTTTAATAAATGGCTCAATTTAATATATTTTTCTCAATTTAAAGCTTGAAATTTAGATAAGTTCTCAATTCAAGACAACATTTCATTTTTTTTATTTATATTTATAAATTTATTTATATTTCAATATGTATTCATATTTTGGATAAATTAAGTCAAGTTAGTGCGCTTTAAAAACAATTTTCACCCGACTTATCTTAATTTATACAAAAAAAAGAAAGAAAAAATATAATTAATTTAATTCATAAAATATAATTTATATTAAATATTAAAATCGATTTTCTATACTTTTATTCATAAAATTAAGAAAATAAAAGAATCTTTATTTTTTTAATTGCATATTATATATATATATATATATATAAATTAATACAAGTAG
This sequence comes from Scutellaria barbata, assembly GCA_028654395.1. Classification (NCBI taxonomy): domain Eukaryota; kingdom Viridiplantae; phylum Streptophyta; class Magnoliopsida; order Lamiales; family Lamiaceae; genus Scutellaria; species Scutellaria barbata. Next base: position 307,995 of record CM053645.1, on the reverse strand, counting down.
GATGAAGATCGTTCCAAAATTGTACGGACTTGTCTTAATTTATCTAAATTATAAATACATATTAAAATATAAATAAATTACAAATATAATAAAAAAGAAAAAAAATGAAATTTTGTCTTGAATTGAGAACTAGATCTAAATTTCAAGCCTTGAATTGAGAAAAAATATTAAATTGAGCCCCTTATTGAGAAACTTTAAAATTCATATCCGGAATTGAAAATTAATTTATAAATTGGGTCTTGTTATGAAAGTTATCCCTTCGAAAAATATTCTAATAGGAATAATTAATTTTATTTCTCTTTACCTGTAATTATGGAGGAGTCATATTCTAATTAATCAGGAGGCTAAGACTGGAAATTAGACGAATTTAAACTATAGTTTTAAAAGAAAAAAGAATTTGTGGGACAAAATCGTTCTTGACAACGATTTTGTGATATTTCATGTTAAAACTATGTGTACGTATAGTTATACATATCTATATTAAGCTATCAACAAAACTCACAAATCTCATGATTGATTTGTCAACTTAATTGACTATTCATACATTCCCCAAATACATAATATTAATGTCAAGCTCATATAATCCACATTATAAATATATATATATATATATAACTTATTAAATATTACTTTCATTATGAAATATCTACAGATCCAATACATCTTACAACATTATGTGTTGAAACATCTAATTAATATAATTCAATCCGCATGTGTCTGCCACTATATTTTATAAATCCAACGTAATTATTAATTTCAAATTACAAGATTTGAAAAAATAAAATTTTTACTCATCAACGATAGACATATACATATACGGTGATTTTTTTAATATAATCATCACATATTTTTAAATTTTATTGTTTTAATCGAGCCTAACTATTACTAACTAGATCGATTTGAACCCTTGGACATCGATTAAAGTCATAATTAGATCATAAAACCATTGAACGGATTGAAAGAACGTCCCTCATTTTAAAAATAGTTTATATGAAAATAGATACACAAAATATATAGAGTAAAATTGAGTCGACCTCAAATCTTGAATATTTAAAAACCAAATAAAGTAAATAAAAAAATGATGCCACCATGGAACCAATTAAACTTGCCGGCTATATATCCGACACACTATTCCCATAATCACTCATCTTTGCCTTGTCCTCATTAACACAACCCTCCTTTTTTTAATCCACACTTGACCACTTTTCTAATCCATTTTTTCCAATCATCCTTTAAAAATCCCACTTCATCAATTCATTCTTTTCCATATCAAAATTCCCAAATCAAATTTTCTATGCATCTCATTCTTGTAATTCGTGAATTATTATAACTGAGGCTATAAATCAACAGTTATAGCTACGTAATTTTAATAGTAACACACAGATCAAATACAAAGTTAATAATATGGGACAAAAGTTCCGGAATCACGTTATGAAAAGTATAAAAAGATGAATGTTATTATAAACAAAAGTTGTATTTTTAAAATATAAAATGAGTACAATTTCCCATGCAGATCCATCAAATTTCGAACCTGACCACGTACATGCCAACTCTCCAAACCTAGTCAACATCATCTTCCTATAAATAATGAAACCCTTTCACACATTTTTCCTCAAGGGTGCAGCTCCATTAATTTGTGAGCTTTTTTTTCCTCAAAAAAATCTTGCTTTCTTTTCTCTCTCAAGTTCCCATTTGCAAAAACTTTAGATCATAAACAAGAAAATATGGCTGAGTTGCAGTTCAAGAACAACATCAATGGTGTTTCTTCAAAGAGATCATCATCTTCATCAAAGAGCAATGGATTCACAACAAAATGTGCTTCTTTAGTGAAGCAACAAAGAGCCCGGATTTATATTCTCCGGCGTTGCGCCACCATGCTTCTCTGTTGGTACATTCAAGGAGATGAATGAGCTTAAAAAAAAAAAAAAAACCCTAAATTTTTCTCCAAAAATACCATATCCTCTCTTTCTTTCTCTCTCTCACTATATATATAGCAAATATATGTATAGTCAACCTAAACAGCTCATTAGCAAGAATGGATGCTCGGATTTTTTTTTTTTTTTTGTCCCTTTTTTCAATGGTGGCATAGTTCTCTCTCCTTAGCAAAATCCAAGTTTTTTTACCTATATGGTGCAATTCCATTAGGTTTTTTGGACAAAGGAGAGAACAAATGCAGCTTTTATAACAATCCGAGGTTCTTGAAGAGCTAATGATCGATGCAAAAATGGAGTTTTCGATGTCAAAGGAAGGAAGAGACTTCAAGTTAGTTGGCTGAGATTTGGAGAAATATATATAATGTAAATTGGCTCTAATGTATGGAGATTTGTGTACCATATATAATGCTCGATATAATTCAGCCAAAATGAAATGTAATGTAATGTTTTATCATGTAATAAATTGGATGAATAATAAGTGATATGTAATTTAGTTGAAATAAATGCTTCTAATATTACTTTTACAAAATACTATTTTTTTATAATCAAGTACCGCATAATTAAGCTTATGTTTTGTATTAAGCATTTAGGATTAATTAATTGTATAAAATATCATAACAAAAGCCCTATTGTTACACATATATTTTCCATTATTGTCACAATCAATATACATTTACAATGAAAAATCACAGACTTTTGCGACTAACAATCTACATATCTCAGTCGATGGTTACATTTTTATGTCTGTATTACGTGAATTATTGAGAGAAGATATTAAGAGAAAAGTTTTGTGGTTAAAGTATTGAATTGAAATAAGGACTTGCGAAAGACTTTCTTTGGGCCCTAGCATTGTGTTAATGGGCTTGGATCATATATTTCTTTCCTAAAATAAAATGCCTTAAATATAGTCTCAGCCTTTGTTTTTCCTTTTTAAACTATAGGAAAATTAGTTCGAAGGTTACAAGCTAGACCAAGTTAAATGGGCCGGCTCGAAGAGGTATCGGGCTTATTAGTTATTAGCCCAACCCAAAATGGGAAGTTGAAACTACTGGTTTTGTCTATTGTTCCATTTGAAAGAATCGATTTCTTTTTGACGTCTTACACAAATGTGTACCTCAATCCACTTTGGTGCTCACTAACTGCTTGTGGAAATTTCTGAACGAAATTTTGCTGCTTTGAGGTTTTACAAGTTTGCTTAATGCATGAATTTTTAATAGATATGGTTATTACAATCTTGAGTATCGTTCTTCTTCCTTTCAAAATCGTGGACTTACTTTCTGTTGAGTACTTTTCTTAATAAGATTATGATAGAGTTGGATTTGGTAGTAATGAGATAAGCTAATTGGATTTCATGTATTCTATTTCACCGAGATGTAGTATATACCTTTGAATCGATTTTGGAGCTTATAGATAGACGAAAGTAGGAGTGTTTGTTACTTACTTTACTTCTTAATGTTAATTAAGAATGTTGTATGGTACTAAAGGAATTTGAAATGTGAAATCAGCCTGTATGATTCAATTGTTGGTTCAAAACACGCACTCACTGTGATTCCATGCTTAGATTTTATTCAGATGCAAAATTTATCTGTACAAGTTTGAATACTCACATTACATAAAACTTGTGCTATTGAAGTGAAAAATTGCTAAGCATTGAGATTCATATGAACAAAAAAGTTTAGAGTTGTGTATGTACATTGTGTTCCCTTTACGTCGTTTGTTGTTGGTTGGAACCTAAATCCTTGAGCCAATCAACGACTTCTTTTATAGTTGGTCTCTTGCAAGGATTGTGGTTGACACACATGCAGGCAACATCGAGCACTTTCACCATCTCTTCTTCGAAGCCTTTACCTCTGAGGAGAGAGTCGAAGATTTCTTCTTGTCTTCCCGCGCTCCTCATTTGTTGTACCCATAGGACCAATTCTCTTGACATCTTTGGCTTGAATACTTCAACAGGTCTCTTTCCGGTTAGTAGTTCAAGCATCACCACTCCAAAACTGTAGATATCCCCTCTTAGAGTGGCTATCCATGATTGACTGTATTCTGGTGGGATGTAGCCAAGGGTGCCTACCAATTCTGTGGTGACGTGAGTATGATAAGGAAGAATCAGTCTAGCCAACCCGAAATCGGCTACATGTGCTTCGAAGTTGTGATCAAGAAGGATGTTGCTGGACTTGAGATCACGGTGCACTATGTGTGGTTCACAGATATTATGCATGTAGGCCACCCCACGGCTTGCCCCTTGAGCAATCCTGAGACGAGTAGGCCAAGTAAGCTGGGATGCCCCGTCCGGTTTCTCGTGCAACCAGTAGTCTAGGCTCCCATTTTCCATGTAAGAATATATTAGCAACCTAATGCCATCATGCACACAGTAGCCTTGCAGAGTTACTAGGTTCTTGTGTTGGGCTGTGGATAAAGTTTCCACCTCTGCTTTGAATTCCCTTTCCATTAAACCCATGTCTCCAGAGAGTTTCTTGATTGCAAGCTTTGTGCCATCTGTCAAAGTTGCTTTATACACCAAACCGAAACCCCCACAACCGATTATGTTGCACTGGTTGAAATTGTCTGTGGCTTTCAGTATATCGACTATGGTGAGATCCTCTATCTTGTTCTTATTATTCGGGAACAATATGACGAGGCTGGTGTCCTTTACTACCTCAGGGAATACCCCTGAAGAGTTGAAGGATGCATTGTCGAGATCCTTTTCTTCAAGGTCCCCTTTTGGTAGGATTCTCCTCTTAGAAAAGATGCAATATAGAAGCAGAACCAAAGTGAAAATGGCTGAAGAGATCACAAGGGTTAGTATGATGGTTTTCTTCCTATTCCCTCTCTTATATTCTCTGTCATTCGTATTGCCTGACTGATTGTTATTGCAAGACTTCTGCAGAATTCGACCACACAGCCTTGAATTTCCATCAAAGCTTGAACTTGGGAACGTGTCGAACTGGCCACCTGTAGGTACTGGCCCTTGAAGATCGTTGTTTGCAACGCTGAAAGACGACAAAAAGTGGAGATTCCGGAGAGATTCAGGAATTCCACCAGAAAGTTTGTTTCCAGACAGGTCCAGTTTTTCTAAGTTAGTCAGATTAGATAGCGTATCCGGAATGTTTCCAGAAAAATTGTTATAACTAAGATCCAGGGCAATGATAAACTTCAGTCGACCAATCTCTACTGGGATAGTACCATTGATACCATTATAGTCAAGATATAGAGCTGGTGGTAGGTTTGAGAGCTGACTGTATTGCAGACTAGAGACATTGTCGGGCTGAACGAAAACAGGCAATTCTAAACTGGTGCTGGCAATCATGTCAGGGTTCTGCTGAGATGCCAGTCTTGGCAGCCCAATCAGCTCCATTGGGAAGTATCCTGTAAGCAGATTATGCGACAAATCTAAGTAGAAAAGATTCGGAAGAACCCCAAACCAACCTGGAATCGAGCCTGTGATGTTATTGTAGGATAGGTCCAGAACCTCGAGCCTGGCTAGCCGCGAGAGCCACTTTGGAACTTCACCAGTGAACCTGCAGCCACCCAAAGCGAAAATTTGGAGATTTTGGAACATTCCAGAGCCTATCAGGTTGTCGTCTCCGGGCAAAGCTTCATCGTAGAAATTCTTGGACAGAGTCAGGGTGCTAAGATTCTTGCAACCTGTCAGGATTCTTATTGCACTTGTCATATTGGTTAGACTGTTGTTGGAAAGAGAGAGGAAGGAGAGAGACTGTAAGGATGATATATTCGGCAAAATCTCTCCGCTTAGTTTGTTAGTAGCCAACCGAATCGCTGTCAGCGTCTTGCAAGAAAACAGGCTTGCAGGCAAGCTTCCATGGAAGAAATTGTTCCCCAGATCAACTGTCCTAAGCTGGACAAACTTGGAGAAATCGAAAGCTGAAAGCTCGCCTTGGAGACGATTCACCCTTAAATTCAGTGATGTGAGCTTTGTGCAGTTGGTGAGAGATGATGGAATAGTTCCACTGAGTTTGTTTATGTGAAGCTGCAGCTCTTCCAGATTAGACAGCCTCCCAATATCTTGAGGAATCATCCCCGTCAAGGCGTTACCGTACAGAGACAAGACTTTAAGGTTGACCAGGTTGACCACCTCATCCATCCCTCCAGACAACTGATTCCCAGGTAAGTAGACTTCTTTCAGACTCAACAGCCTGTAAATATCCTGTGGGACCTCTCCTGATAGATTACTGAACCCTGCTCTCAGGCTCTGCAGATTTTTACAATCACCGAAACCTATAGGAATGCTGCCCGTGAAATCATTATTCGTGAAATCCAAGCGTTGGATTGCCGGTGAAAAGCTGCATATAACTGAAGGGATCACTCCGACGAAGCTGTTGTTGTTGACATCAAAGCTTTCCAAATTCGATCCAGGCTGGAAAAATGAGGATTCGATCGTGCCATGGAAGTGATTACTCGACAGGTTGAATGCCTGGATCGAAACGGGCAGCTTATCCGATGCAGCCATCTCTCCGGAAAGACGATTCAGGCTCAAATCAACGATCCGCAGCTGATTCAACGACGAGAAGAATCCAGTGGGGAGAGGTCCAGAGAGCCAATTGTGGGACACACTTAGTCGAGAGAGGCTGGTGAGGTTGGTGATATAAGGAGAGATGGTCCCCACCAGGCCTCGCGATGGCAGCCACAGATTGGTGACTCGACCAGCGCCATCGCAGCCGATTCCTTCCCAATCGCAGCAGTCGTTGGATAGAGACCAGTTCAGAGGCGGCGTGGCGGAGACGCTCAGGTTGAAGGACGATAACGCGTCGCGATCGAGTTGATCACACGCGCCACCAACGCTATGTAGAAAGCAACCAAGAGAGAAGAATAGCAGAGGTAGGAACGAATCCATGGCTGCTCTAAGATGATGATGAGGTGTTTGATTCATTGTCAGAATCAGAAGAACATATGAAGAAGAAGAAGAAGATGGATGAAGGTGGTGGAGATACTCCAATCAATCATGGGTGTGGCTTGTCCACCTTTCTTTCTCTCATCCAACTTAACTTCCTGCATACTAGAGAGAGATAGAGAGAGAGAGTGGTTGATGTTGACATGGAGCAATATTAAAAAAAGGTGAGGTCTATATTATCAAAAAGCGTTTACTTTTGGGACGGCTAGATGGTGGACTTTCTTTATATTGCTTATCTATATGACTATATCGCACATATGGATATATAATATGATTAATTTCAATTTACTATGTGAATTATAATATATTTTTTTAATAGGTGTATGGATTTAAACAGAAATTTAATCACTAGTTAATTTTTTTAAAAAAATTTAGTTGCTATCTTAAATATATATTTTTATCAAAATTCATCGAAAAAGTCAAAAATTCATGATTTATATGTCAAAATGATCTTATTTCGAAATCAAATTATAATCCTAAATTAATTTAAAGATTTTTATTTGATTTAAATTCGAATCGAATAAAAAATATTAAAAACCCTAAAATGATTTTTGTTTGATTTGTGATGAGATCGAATGAGAATCATGAAATTGACACGAGGTTATTATATATCTTCGAATGAGGTCATTTTGGCCTAAGAATCATGCATTTTTGACTAATATTTGAAAGTGAATTGCATTTTCAAGTTTTCCGACAAATTTTAAAATAAAAATATATATTTGGGGTAACAATTATAAATTTTTGAAGAAATTGACTAGTGATCAAAAACTTTTTAAATTTAGATACCCACTGAAAAAAAATATTATAATTCAGGTAACAAATTGAAAAAATATTATAATTCAGATAACAAATAGAAATTAACCCTATATAATACTACGATTATTACCTTTTAAAAGCGTTGATAGATACACGATTTATTTCCTTTTTGAAAGCGTGTTATTTACGTGGCCCCTGCCCTTCAACAAGCTACACGTCTCGTTGATGCTTTGTTTTTTATTATAGAAATAAATACGAATTATTAAGTTTTAACAAAATAAATCATGACAATGTAAAAAAAATCATTGGATTATATTTTGTGATTATTATTGGATCTAAACGTGATGGGGGTGTAGTGAGTGAGCTGACAAATTGGTAAGAAAATGTGTGGCTGCACATGTCATGTCTTGTTACAAATAAATAATCCAATTGTGTTGCACACGTACTATAAGACATTTATTTGTTTCATTGACTAACCAAAGAAATTTATTTTACCGAGTCCTAGAAAAAGACATTTTTTCTCAGTTGCTTAATCCAAAAATAAGAATTTCTTCAGATTTTTTTTGTAGGTGACAGGCTTCCGTTCATGGAACTGTTTCATATTATCATTTCATGTTTATATTTGACTGAATTGAGATCTCTTTTAGTAACTTTAGATTGAATTAATGTACCAGATTATCATATTAAATAGTAATTTACATGTATATCTACTCGTTTAAGGACGAAATTTCTTCATTTAATGTGATTAGAATTCAATTTTTATAATGAATAAGAGTTACATGTCAGTCAATTGGGTGTGTATTTATTAGATTAGTCTTGATCAAATATTTGGTGTTATTAAAGGTTAAAATTCCTATTGTCACTCTTTCATATGTCAATTGATATTAGTTGTGAGAGTAAAGTTATTACAAAATCGGATCAAAAATCTAATTTATGAAATAGATTTATCCACAATCGATTATGAAAATGAGTTTACTTTTTGAAAAATATAATATCATTTCTTAAACAGTCGTATGTATGAATTTTTTATAATTAAAATTGTCAATTCATGCAAAGATCAAATAATAATTTCTAGTTGGTTGGGAAAATTATTCATTTCTACCTATTAGAAAAGTCTTGATCAAATAAGTGTTTATAAGTCATTTTCCTAGTAAAAATCCATTGGTCACTCTCTTATATGTCAACTAATATTGATCACAATCATCAAATAATATTCAAGTGCCACATAATATCTCATAGATTAAATATTTTTTAAGAAACAACTTGTCTTTTGAAAACATATTACAGCCCACAGTCAAATTTGGGAACCAAGGAGTTGGTACGATGAACATGTTGGCATTTTAATACAAGAATATAATAAAGTCATAACCATTTTGGACTTTTACTTTCAAGATTATAATATCATTCGACTCGTATTTATTATTGGAATGCTATATTTGTGTATATCTATTTATTATTATTCATCACTAGTAGTACATCCGAAACATGCATGTGGTTTGTTATCTAAAATCTAATAAATTTAATATTAATGACATAATGTAATAATATATTATTTAAATGTAAAATATATATTACTTTTAATAGTTATATTAATAAAAATAATATTTCAAATTTAAAATTATGTTATCATAAAATAGTTTATTTGATAAAATTAGAAAATTTGAATGCAAACAATTTTGAAATTTAAATTTGATATAATTCTATATGCAATGTAAATAATAAATTATAAATTTTAAAATAAATATGAATTTGATATAACATGCATTAAAATGAAATTTAAATTAAATTACAAATATAATTAATGCAAAATATAACAAAAATTACTAATAATTAATTGAGTAAAATATTTAATAAGTATTTAGACCATAATTTTTGTTTCAGTATTTTTCAAGGATTTATTTTTTCATAGATATTTTTGGGATATGTATGGTCTTACTATTTATAGATTTAAGTTATTCAACTCTATTGTTAATTTTTTGAAATAGATTTTAGCTTTAAATTTGCATTCAAAATTTTAAAACAATTATTAAAATTTTCAAAACAAATTTAAGATATTTCAAGTAATTTGTAGATTAATTATATCTCTATTCTTATTTCAATTATATTTTTTTAAAATCCCATCATTGTTAGTATTTAAGTTTTATTAGTTGATTTTTATAAATAAAAAATCGACTAATAATATTTTATTATTATTATTAAAAATAACTATTGTTGTTCTTATTGTTGTTAAACATCCTTTATAAGTTCTATAAGTTGATTTACATACTCTTTTATATGAATTTTAATATTATAATTTTTTGATTTTACATTATTAAATTTAACCTTATGTTTTATGATCTTATGCTTATAATTTCTTTTTCCAAATGCGTTGTTTGAGATCTTATTAGGTTTTTTTAACTTTTTTTTTTCATTTTTGTCCATATTTTTTTTTATGTACTCCTTCAAATTAATTTCAGATTTTAAAGATATTTTCTATATTTGTTTTCTAAGATTTTCAAAAATAGTCTCAAGGTTTTTTAATTTTCTATTTAAAATTTTAAGCATTTTTTGATTTATTATAATTAATTTTATTTTAATTTATTATATTAATGTTGATAATTTAAAATAACTTTTCTAATTTTAAGAAATAACTTTCTTATATTATTAAAATTTAAATTTTTTTTTGAGAATAATTAATTCATAAAGTAAAACATAGAGCTAAATTTATTATATATATCAAAATTATGAAAATTTTAGTGTCATTTATAATTAAAAAAAAAAAACTTTTATGACTCTATAGTTTTAATATTTGACCTTTTGAAATAAATTATATAATATGATTGTTGTTTAAAATTGTAAGATAGTTTATTATGTAAGATATGTATGAAGCTTATTGTGTAAGATACATAAAAAAATATTATTTTTTTATTTTTATTTATTGTAAGATAGTTTGAACAGAAAATTTACAAATCAACGATTTTTACCCAAATCTTTATTTTTATATATAGATAGATAACGAATAATCCACTATGCATGTTGTTTAGGTGTTGAGTGCATTATGAAGAATAAGTGCAATTTCTTTCACTAAAGAAAAGGATGGGTTCACCCCATCTCTTTACCAGTCATTACCTAGAAATGGTCGGCCAATATTGCACATAAACCATTTATTTATGTAGTCAAATTTTGAATTATTATTCCCATTTTCCACTTTCAACTTAGTTATCACTACCACCAAGATTACTATCCATGGATTCCAATCAATCTTTAATAATATACAGAAAATCGACAACCACCAAATTTTTTAAAGATTACGAATCTTTTGGAGTTATCTCACACATTCAATCATCTGAGATCAATTAATTAATCCACACTTCATAATCCATGTTCGTGAAAGTGAATTTGATTTTTATCTAAATTGTCATTTTAATTAAAAATTTTGCTATTAAAATATATAACTAGTGTGTATAAGTAGTGTCTTTTCACTTCGATCAATTAAAAAATATATATATATATATATATATATTGCTGACGTTGTTCGAATTCACTAATTGTCAAATATCGCAGAGTTCACTTCAAAAATTTCAACAAAGTTTTATATATTTTTTAAATCGAATGTGCAAATTTTTTTTTCCAAAATTGATTGAGGTAAAAAAAAAAAAGCATACTTAATATATATAAGGTTATGTTATTTTGATTGATAGTGAAAAGTTTGGTTATAACTGCAATCCGAATAAAAGTTTTGATTTTCTGACAATTAACCCTTGATTTATTGAAAATAGAGCTTTATCTCACGACATTACATTCATGAAATGTCTCGTATAAGTGTTTATAATATTCCAAGTCATACCATTTTTTAATAATGTTGTTTAACTTTAAAAAAAATAGGTTTGACCACTCTTAGGATGTCTATTGGGTGCAACAAATTTAATTTTTAATATATAGTTGGTATATAGATTCAAAAGATAGTATATATTAAGATTACTATAGTTTGCTTCTATCTATTAATATAAGAAAACTTATCAACTTGATCTTCATTAGTCTCATATATGCAACTTGCAACAAGCAAGAATCCCACCTCTCTATTTGCTTAGAGAGCTCAATTTTTAGGTAGAATAAAAGGACATTTTATACGAATCCATTTGATGCATTTACTTATTCATGTCCATTCGAAAACGACATTATTGTACTCTAAAATGATACGAAAAAAAATAGATATGATCAACCAAAAAAAAAAAAACCAATTTAACACATGGAAATACCTACTTCGACACGACACGAAACCAAAATAACAAATAAGACTTGTAAATCATTAAAAAAAAAAAAAATCGGTTAATCTTGTGTGTTATTCATGACTTACAAAACACATTTTACATTGGTGTCGTGTCACAAATTGCACCCGTCCCAAAAATGTCAAACGAGCAGTAATGATATCGTATTGACAGATTGTTTACGATTCTTGCAGAGTTTACATTGCTAGAAAGAATTTAATCACAATGGGGATGCATTTGAGTCATTTCATGACAAGAAATGATTCAAAAACATGCTCCAATTCTTTGCTTTCCAACCTACTTCTAAATAAATCAAAAGACTAGAATTTCATACACATTGCCAAAATCAGCTTGCTTAAACTGTAAAAAATAAGCATGATTATATGAGGTGCGAGAATGTAGCAGCCATAGATGTTTACTGAGCTGCAAGACTGCTCGTTCGCGATCGAACACCATGTGCCCCTCCCAATGTTAGGCAACGACACAATTTCGCCAGAAGTATAGATGATCGGCTGCCAGGTGTCGTTGACACCCGAGTAGTATCAGAAGCTCCATTAATCGATGAACTCAATCATCGTCTGCATGAGTACACGCAAGAAAAGCATTGAGGGCTCGAGATGTTGAAGCCTACCTCATGTTTCTTGAAAGAACTACCCGAAACACTACAAGATAGGGTCGATTTCTACTCTAGTCTATATAAAAACAGCAAAAAATCTAAATCGGCATCCTACAGCCTCAAGGTTTGGTCCAAAAAACTAAAAACTCACACATTGTTTCTACCATTACATATGGATAATTTAATCCAAACTCAATCATATTTTTCTATCTATATCCTACTATACTAGCATATTATAAGTTCTAAAGGGGTTGTATATTGAGAATTTGATGGTCTAATTGTAATTTTCACAAATCTCGGGGCCTGTTTGGTAATTTGACCAAACCCCGAGGAGGTTGGTGTAATTTGCCATAACAAAAAAAATTATATGGGCATGTTTCATTATCGTGTTTGGTAAGACAGATTTTCATTTATATTTGTCAAATCTGTTTAGTCACTACTTGTGCATTGAAAGGTCTCGCATGTACATGTCTGAGCCATTTTAAGCATAATTCTCTGAATTTCTCATTTCTAATGTATTCATTAATCAATCTACTTAATCTAGTGCGTCCGCACATCCATCTCAACATTCTCATTGAAAGGTCTCGCATGTACATGTCTGAGCCATTTTAAGCATAATTCTCTGAATTTCTCATTTCTAATGTATTCATTAATCAATCTACTTAATCTAGTGCGTCCGCACATCCATCTCAACATTCTCATTGAAAGGTCTCGCATGTACATGTCTGAGCCATTTTAAGCATAATTCTCTGAATTTCTCATTTCTAATGTATTCATTAATCAATCTACTTAATCTAGTGCGTCCGCACATCCATCTCAACATTCTCATTGAAAGGTCTCGCATGTACATGTCTGAGCCATTTTAAGCATAATTCTCTGAATTTCTCATTTCTAATATATTCATTAATCAATCTACTTAATCTAGTGCGTCCGCACATCCATCTCAACATTCTCATTTCTGTTACCCTCATTTTTGTCATGTTCAAATTTAATCGTCCAACATTATGATCTTAATTACAGAAGTTATAAGATTTCAATGTCTTAAAACAACTGGGGCCTGCCAATTTCCTAATAGTCTTTCAGCTCCATCAAAACCCGAACAGGAAAAAAGATGTTTACGGTTTGTGCTAAATAATCGAAACCGAGGAATATCAGTAAATCATATAAAGTCAATCAGGACTCACCTTTGGTTGGATCGACATGCACAAAGAAGCTAGCCGCAACAATGAGATAACACAGAATAAGCATCAAACCTTTAAAATAGTTTGATTGACCTTCCTGCATCGACACGAGCAATTGAAATGTGTTAGCTTCGGGTTTCAAGTAAATATTAGACGAAGCTAGTTTGGAATCAAAAATGAAATAACACATGCTAAAGAAGTGTAATTAACAAAGATGAGAAACAAGCTTCTAGGGACGAACCTGTAGCATAAATGCCACGACTAACACCGTGATAAACAGCGTAGCAGTCTCAAAGAGCTGAAAGTTCAAATCCATCGGCTTTCCCATGATCCAGCCAACAATCACGCAAAATGGTATCTACATACGTCAAAAGCCCGATAATCATCAGTTTGAGCGAAAAATAAGAAACTTTAAGAATACAATGGAGGTTGAATGTGAAAGAAGTCCAATAGGGTTTACCACAAACATTGATATCTGAGTAGATGACCCAATGGCAACTCCGAGAGTAATATCCTGGAAACAGAATAGTCGGTTGAAGAAAGAAGAATACGCAAGGATCAAAGACGAGACTATGATATTTCAATACTCACGAGTTTGTCCTTCATTGCAAACATTATAGCACTAGCATGTTCCGCGGCATTTCCGACAATTGGTAGTAAAATAACACTAATAAACGCAACGGGCATGTTCATTGAATCAGATGCTCCCTGTCCAATGAATCCGATGAGTAGGCAATATTTAAATCGACTACCATTTTCAACATCTATTCAACCTTCGTCAATTACATATGAGATTGGATTACCTGTATCGCATCAACAAGATAACCAGATAGAACAGATATCCACAAAGTCAAAACAGCAAGCCACCCGATTGCTTCCCAGCGGGTAATCTCCGGGACCTCGTCATCAATACAACTTTCCTCATTATTCTCTGTCGCCTGCACAAATGTTATTAGTCAATGAATGTGTTTGTTGCGAATGCACGTTCGTTTAATTGAAAGAGATAGAAAGACGAACCTCATCAAGTGAAGCATATAAATGAGGTTGGCTCTTGAGCTGAAAGAAAAGGTAGCTAGCATAAGCGATCAACATTATGCAGCTACTAACTCGTGAAAGAGCAATCTCAGACTTGCCCTTGTGCACTTCCGTATGAGTGAATTGAAGCACCGCAGGAAACAATATGCCCATAACCGCCATTAACAGCAGGCCCGAATTCACGAGCGCAGTGGACTTATTGAAAGTCTGGACTTTGTGACCATGAGCCATCCCTCCACAGAAGAAGGCGCAGCCAAGCACCAAAAGCATATTTGACAAAATCGAGCCCAGTAAAGATTGCTGAACCACCCTTATCATTCCATTTTTCAAAGCATACATCGATATTATCATCTCAGTGGCATTGCCAAATGTGGCGTTTAGAAGCCCGCCAACTGGAGAAAGAGAGTGTTGTGATATTGGCCACAAAATAATTGCACAATGTAAAGTCATAAGGACATAGAGGTCCGTTTATCAGTAAACGAAAGGAAATTGTACCTGTGGGCCCAGTAAAACATGCTAGTTGCCTACAATACATATATGAACGGGGGAGGACGTTAGTTTTCTTTTCTTTCAGAAATAAAGAAGGAAAACCAGTAGACGACATTGTTACTTACTCAGTAGCATAACCGAGGCGCTCTGCCAAAGGAGTAATGCCAACTAAGCTGAAGAAGAAGACCAATCCCTATAATATGTTATTGTTAAAAATCACTATCGATGGGATTTTAAGTTTTTTCTAAGAACAAGCTTCGAGCTTCTTACATGCTTTTTGGTAAGATAGTGAAGGATAATTGCTAGAGGCCCAAATGGCAGCAATACATTGATCTTTGCTTTGATCAAGACAATATATATACTTCTCAGGATGCTCACTCGATTCACCTTTCTCAACACCCAAGAAGCCGAAAATTTTGGGTTCCAACGAGATGGTTCAAAGTGTAAAGCTTGCATTTTATTTGTCGTATGGGACCCACTAAACGGGATCTCCTCATCTGAATCAATGTCTATTGTTTCTTCCACCGATCCCATCTCTAGAAACCCTTGAAAACTAAGAATGCAAACAAGTACAATTAAGCCATTACATTCTACATCATCGTCGTTTAATCATAAAATCACTCGGTTAGGATTCAAACACATGATAACTCCAAGAGCAAGTACTTATGAAGATCTTAAGCAATGTAATGAAAATGTTCAATCCATCAAAAGCTACAATTAAACCAAACTAGGGATTCAGACAACGAATTAAACTGAATCAACAACCACTTGTAATGAAAAGTGCAATACTCTGTAATATCTAATCAAGTCAAACCTGGTCAAAACTGAAGAAGAAAGAACTACAAGCAAATGGCTCAGATCAATGATTAACAAGGTAGTAAAACAGAGCATAAAAACTCAAACTGGGAACTCGCAAACTAAGCAATTAACAGTAAAAAAAAAAAAATCAGGGATATTTATATAAAATCCAGATCAAGATCGCTTGTTGCCACACACTAGAAAAACAGAGAACAAAAAAAAAGAGAATCAGATGGTAAAGTTGAAATCTTTACCTCTGCGCTGAGTAAACAAGACTTTCCCTTTTCAACTGATGCAAAAGGATTTAACCCACAATTTCAAGTGAAGAGAGTTATCCCAATATTTTCTTGAAAAAAAAAAAATTATGATATTGTGTGTATATATATATATATATATATATTAAAAGTATATAATTTTAGGGAGAGCTCGTGTTTTGATAGAAATTAAGAAATGTCTCTGAGGAGCCGGCCTAAGGAAAGAGGAAGTTTCGAAGAAAGAGCGCACCATTCACTTCCATTCGATCTAATAATAATAAAAATATTGTTTAACATTTTATAGAAATTTGTTTTTTTTTTATTTCTTGCTTTTTATTGCAGTTTGATTATGTAAGGGAAATAAATTACATTATTATAAAATCATTTTCGTAATAATTTGACAAAAAAAAAAAATCATTATGTGAAAGTGTTTCTTCTTAATATATATACATAAAAGTTATATATTTGTGAATGATAATATATTCCAGTTAATTGAATCCAGAATGTGGTCCAAAATGTGGTTTAGGATAAATCGAAGATTGTGGAAATAAATAGTAAAATCTCTATATTAAACTTTTTTAATTAAATGATTTATATATAATTTATTAATTTACAGAGTGATTGTATATAAATGTTAAAAAACAAAGTTTAAAATTTAGGATTGCAAATATGATGATATTTTATTCAAGAAAATCATAATTACAAATCTCTTAATCGATAAATTGTGACGAATTGTAGTAAAGCTATTTTTGTTTTCTTACATGTTAATAAAAATCATATTTTCTTATATACGTAAGAGTAGAAGAGAGGCAATATCATGCACCTAAAATGACAGGAACTTCCACTAACCCCCATAGTATAGTAGTAAACATAAACATAAACATAATTACAAGAATACCAATTAAGGAAATATCTTTTTCATAGATGGAGCAACTTTCTTTAACAGAGTCCAACTGTTTATCAGGCACATTAATGTTCTCCTGCAGACAATTATGGGCTCAAGAATCCAACATCAAAACTAATGAATGTATGAGAGAATTAGATAAGAGATTGAGATGACTAGAAAGAGAATGTTTAAGAGTTAGATATCATTTTTGAGAATGGATGAATTTAGGGAGAAAATCTCACTTTTTCATTATTTATATCTATATATTAGGTTAATGTGCTTTCACATCTACAATTCATATCCGAGTCTTCCGTTGGGTCTTTCAGGTTCCAGTTTATAACCTTAAGAATATCCACATCACTTTTCGGTTCATGTCTTTTTTTGTTTTGTTAAACAAATAATCATTTGCATGTATATATATATATATATATATATATATCTGATAAGAATCTAGTAAAATAATAAGAAATTAATCTCTATATCAAGATATAGATTCAATCAATGATCACTACGAAAATCCTAAACATCAATCATTGATAAGAATATGCTAATACTATGAAAATCAATCTCCATATCAAGATATCTAGACAATTAAGATATCTATTCGATCAATAATCAGTGCCAAAACCCTCAAAAGCAACCATTAATAAGAATTTAGTAAAACAACGAGAAATCAATCTCTATAACAAGATATTTCGACAATTAAGATATCCATTCGATCAATAATCAGAGAAAAACTACAAAGACAGAAGATCAGAACAAAACTTGGATCAACTAATACTTCAAATTTAGCATAAGACCCTCATAATACACGAGATTTTAAATAAAATAAATAGATTTAAATTTTTTAAATATTATTTATGTAGAAAATATAAATTTATGATTTTGTACAATACATATCACTTAATTTAGTATTAAATATAACACAATATGAATAATACAATATTTAATTGTTAGAATGTAAATACATTTGTAAAGGAATATAAATGATATATTATTTATTATTTTTTAAAATATATATTGAAATGTTTATTGTATTATTCAACATTTCCACGATTTTTTCAAGTTTGATTTTTATTGTTAAAGTTTAAAATGTTCTTGAATATATTTTTTCCCAATAAAAAAGAAAAGTTAAAATTTCCAAATGAATTTCATAATTTATTTATAATATATTTTTGTAAAAAATTTCAATTCATTAATTAATAAATTTGAACAGTTTTTTTAATCAACCATCCTTCATTTTATTGTTTTCCTTTTATTTATTTATATTTTTGTTAAAAAAAATGAAAATGAACAAAATTTAAATATATAAACAATTTCTTGTTTGAAGTATAGGATATGCTACTTAACAAACCTACTAAATTTTTTATATTATTTAATAATGTTTCATATTAACAATAATTTAAAGTTATTAATTAGCTATACCGAAGGTGATTGCATTAAAATTTCATTTATTAAATATTTTATTTACAAATTTTATTATTATGAGAAAAAGTGTGGACTTGAAATGTGACATGTGGTCTTACTTTTATAGAGTGTGGCTGCTGTACACCTGGTGTACATACAATCCGGGTCGATTCGGGTCGACCCGGATCCGCGCACTTTTATTTTATTTTATTTTTTTTGATTTTTTTATTCCAGGGCAAAACCTTTATGTACAAAGTTGGTGACCTTTATATACAAATTGTGTAACCTTTATATATAAATTTTGTGACCTTTATGTTAAATAACTTAGAAAAAAATGAAGAATTTCAGCAAAATTTGTACATAGATACCTTTATGTTATATTCATATGACCTTTATGTATATTTATGTGACCTTTATGTATAAATATTCATACATTTATATACCTTTTATATATTACATAAAAGTATGAATATTTGTACATAAAGGTCATATAAAATATATATAAAGGTCACATGAATATTACATAAAGGTATCTATGTACAAATTTGGCTGAAATTCTTCCTTTTTTTTCTAAGTTACAATGCATAAAGGTCACAACATTTATACATAAAGATCACCAAATTTGTATATAAAGGTCAAGGTATAAAATTTATAAAAAAAAAAAAAAAAAAAAAAATTCTGAATCCGGGTCGACCCGACCCGGATTGGTCGACCCGGATTGCACGGATCTTAGATCCGTGCACCAGGTGCACAGGAGAATTTGTGTACTTTTATATATAAAGAGCATTCAATTGGACCGCTTGGAGGTTCACTTGGGCCTTGATATATTAATGGGCCTACATTGATGGATTTTTCTTGCTGGGCTTCCAATTTTGAATGAGAATTTCGGATGTCCAGTTGGGCTAAGTTTTCTGGGCTTGTAATGCTACTAGTAATCTTAAAAAGGTTGGGCTCTTTTAACTTGTCTGATGCCCCCTAATAAGTGCGGCCCATTATCAATCTCTACTTATTGGATTATAAATTGACTCTGTCTCTCAAAATAAAATTAGTGAACCAATTTTATAAAACTTCTACTCATATTTTATTTTAATATCAACTGTTGGGCAACCAGAGAACTATGTCCAGAAAATCACTTTTATTTTTGTGTGATTTTCCATGTGCAAATATTGATCAGTCTAGATTCTCTATCCACGATTTTATGTTTTATTGGTGTATTACTGTTAAAATAATATAGTCTGATAATTAATCTAATCTTTTTTTTTTCTTCAAAACTCCAATTGAAACTATCGTATATATGTGGGATAGTTTAAATGTTGAGTAGTGTTTCTGTACATTAGTTGCATCATGTAATTGGATGTGTACGGGTTGAATTTGACCCGGATCTTTGTTCAATTTTTTTTTTAATTATGCAGTAATTTTTATGTTATATTAGTATAACTTTTATATATAAATATTATAACTTTTAAATGATAGTATTTAGATTTTTTTGATTATAAAAATTCATATATTACAGATGTAACTTATATTATAATAGAAAATTTTAATATTTATATTATGTTAGTATAATATTTGTGTATAAATATAATAACATTTATATTTTAAATTACTACATAAAGGTTAAAGATCATAATATTATAATATAAATGTTAAAAAGATATTATATGTTTGTAAATGTCAAACTAACATAACATAAATGTTATGCCAACATAACAGAAAAATTAAAAGTTAGGATAAGAGTGTGGGCGCGAACATGAAGAGAGTGGGGTGCGTGAGCGTGCATTTAAAGCGAAAAAATCACTTTTTAATGCTCCGACCTGAGCTATGCAACAACGAGATCCCCAGTTCCAGTTCCCAGGGTTGACGAGGTATCAAACCCAAGTCCTTTTCTTAATCATATGACCCAAATTTATCCATGCACTTTATGTATATAAATAATTGTGTTAAATGTTGATACATAATCAATAAAAATTCAAGATTCATGAGGTTTTATTGATTATAAAAGTCATTTATTGATTGGGTGATTCGCATTTAATCTGTCAGCAAAAATCTGTCAAATAGATAAATTGAAGCAGCAAGTTATGCATGAAAAATAAATTATATGAAACAGAGAATGATGCAGAGATCACATATATTTTCTGCACACTACCCTACCAAATTACTTGGAGCAATAAATTTGGTTGTTTTTCAAATTTCATGTTTCATTTTACTAACAAATGTTTCGAAGATAGAAATAATATCATTATATAATATGCATAAATAAATTGAGTGGATTAGAGAAGCATATTATATATATATGAATGAAACTGTTACAAGACTTTATAAGACCATTTCCACTTGAAAATTGCCTCAAAAACTGGTACGATGGAAAAACATTTCACCTGGTCAAAGTTTAGTGAGAGAGAGAGAGAGAGAAATAGATTTGGAAATTATTGCAATCATCTTCTGCAGACTTGTCTAGACTATGTGATTTCCTAGTAATTCTTTATTTCTATATATTACATACTTTTCAACACTTGTGTTTGGTGTTGACTCAAAGTTTGGATACTTCTCTTTGAATCAGCCAACACCCTCTAAATCAAAACAGATTATTCTATACTCCACATTTGATTCGATTCGAGATCATTTGTTAGAAGTTTGTCTGAGCTGCTGCCTCTCTGATTGTTTCTTCAAATGTAGTTAGTAAAGAAATTGTCCAATCAGATCGCCATGTGAAAAATATCACAGGCAAATGAGAAAACCAATATAAGTAAAGATTTCAATAGAATCAAACTTGAATAAGGTAACAGCTGGATTCAATCTAGTCCCATAAAGCGAACAGATATATCTGCATCTGAAAAGCAAAAAATGACAGATCTAAATTCCCCCACTGAATCTCCTGTTGGATTTCTATGATTCAAATAATGACATATTTTCAGTGCATGTAACATGGATATTAGATGATGTCATTTAGTACACGGGAAATGCTCGAAAACGGCAAGAACACAGATCTGGGAAAAGCCAGAAATCAGAAGTTGAGAAGATGAGAACACTTTTACCATTTCACAGTATCTCCATAGGAAATCTGCTTAAAAAGGCGAAACCAATCTCTATAACAAGACAATCAATTATAGTAATGCTAACATATACTAAAGATGATAAATTGTATGATACATGTCCCAGATAAGGTAACATGGGAAAAGCAGTTACAGACAGCCTCTGATAATAACTGAGAAAGTTAAAAAAAGAAGGAAAAACATATAATCACATGCCTGCATAGCATCATATAATTTGGTTTCTGCTTCATTATTGATGTGTCCTTGCATAAAGCAAGAATGTGAAAGATAAAGTTTCCTTCAGACAAGCTAACAAGATCTTCTAAAAAAACTAACCAAATCTTACTCAACCAAGACTCTGGCCAAGCTCATCAAGTAGGCAATCAAACAACACAACGAACTAAGAATTTATCTCACAACGGGGTGGCTATATCAATATGAATCATATCATATTTCTGCATTCGTTCTAAACACACATTCTCATCACATGGCTATCAATCTTTACACAAAAATAAGCAACTTAGCAAATAGGGTAAACTGTTCAAGATTTAACATCTATCCTATACAACAAGACATAGAATATATGAATCCAGAAAAGCAAAATCAGTACCAAAAGATAAGGATTCTAACATGTGCACCAAAGTTTCTCACTTTTGCATAGTATCTAATATCTATCCACACAAGATTGTCATTAGATGAATGAAAATGTAATGCAATAAGTAAATTGGAGCTAAGCTATCCGTCATCATAGAACCAATATCAAAGCAAGAAAATGATACAGAACATAGGAAATAACTTAGTTTCTTTTCCAAAGAAGCTGCAACACCAAAACATGGAAATGATTCCCTATAATCCAATTCATTCAATTTCGCTCGTAATACATGATCATAAACTTCAGATTGATTGCTCATGAAACTCAAACTAATCATCTCCCACTAATCCCTTTCTCCTAAACATCCATTCAGTCCACAAACTACCATCATGTAGCAATGCCTTACAAGTTGCAGAATTTAACAAGTAAAATAAGTTCAAAAAGTAAAGGAATAATACTAAGTAAGATTCAAGCAGAGGAAAAATGCCGAGGAGGAGGCAGCAGCTGATGAGGCTGATGCACTGTATTACTCCGGCTTCCATTACTGCCGGGCGAAGCATACTGCACAATGAAAGGATGCTTCAACAGCTGCACCGCCGTCCACCTCTTTGCCGGCTCTCTCTGAAGGCAACAAGCAATGAAACACCTGAATTCCCGGCTGGCCGTGGCCGGTGCCTCTGGTGGCTGGGACATACAGATTGCACACATAAGAGTAGCCCAATCTCCTTGCCTTCCCACAGCAAAAGGAAATTTTCCCAAGTAGAATTCAAGAATGCTAACTCCCAAACTCCAAATATCACCAGCATAACCATCGTATAGGCCCTGATTTAGATCAGTATTGATTCTCTCCGGGCTCATGTAAGCTATGGTGCCAACAGATGAATTACAAGGGTCCATTGTTTGAGCTAGGACTCGGGAGACACCAAAATCAGCGATTTTCACGATTCTGCGAGAATTAATTAGCAAATTGGAGGGTTTGATGTCGCGATGAACGATTTTGCGTTTATGGAGATAGCACAGACCGGAGAGGACCTGACGGGCGAGATCAGATAGAGAGGGTTCATGAGGGATGTGTGTGCCTTCAAGAGATCCCTTATCCATGTACTCGAGCAGGACTTGAATTTCCCCATTGTGATCGAAGAGATTGTGGCATTTAACGACGTTAGGGTTATCAACGTCGCGAAGGATCTGGATTTCCCGGCACATCTGATTGCGTATGGCGTCTTCGTGGTTGCCGTAAATCACTTTGAGAGCGTAGAGTTTATTGGTGGGGCGGTGGAGGACCTTGTAGACGGTGCCGCCGGCGCCGCTGCCGATGCGGCTGACCCGCTCGAGCTCGTTGTACTCGAGCGGCTGCGACGAGGAGGAGGAGGTGGAGGAGGGGCCGGAGCTGGGTGGCAGAGGAAGGGGAACCGCCAGGGCCGGGTCGCGATGCGGAAGAGGTAGGGTTAGGTCCACCCGCCGCCGGCCTTTGGAGCGATTTCCGGCGTCGGCTGGCGGTAGTTGCTGAGGCCTCATGATTGATTAACAGACGAAAAATCAGACAAATTACACACTCCGGAAAAAGGTTAATCAATGAGAAATCGGTGCGATAGCCATGTATAAGATGGATTAAAGGTGCTTAGGATTGGAAGAGAGAGGGAAATGGTAGAGAAATTGTAAGGAATCCATGGAAATGGAAGAAGGTTCTTGGAAGAGGAAATGGAGAGGTAGGGAATGTGGGATAAAATAATATTGTAGAGAGAGAGTTGTGAAAGAGAAATGTGAGTGAGTGAGAGAGAGACAGAGAGAGAACTGAATTTAATTTGGATTCTTTACTTCAATTTTTTTTTTCTAAGAAAACTAGTATTAAGTCTATAAATTATTTAGGTAATACATGTATATAAATCAATATATATCTATAGTTTGTAATAATACTGTAAATACATAATTTTTTTTTTTTAAACATTGGAAATCTAATAGTGTCATTGACAATCCATGGACAAATTCCAACTTGTCTTTATGTTATTTATTTGTCAAATTATTTGAAAATTTTGCATTTCTTTGTTTGCATGTTTTTGTCTTGTTTTTGTGTGTATTTGTTGTCGACAACACTAAGAATTTGATATTATAATCAAATTAATTAACTGAATTAAAAGTATGAACTACATGTACTATAACAATAATATATTTACTAAATCAATAATTTCTTTCAACAAATAGGGGGTTGGTTAATATTTATATGCTTATCATAGTGAAAGTGTAGAATAATATAATAAAATTTCAAATTATTAGTTTTATCTCTTACAAACTAATTCACAAAACTCAATTATTATCAATTTTGAGTTTGCTAGTTCGTTTGAATAAGTAACGAAATACTTTATTTACTAAAAAGTTTGTGTTTTCAAAAAAATGTAGATAAAATTGTATTAATGGTGCAAGATGTTACTTAAATTGTGCGATTTAACTCGAAAAATAATATAAAAATTAATATTATTGATCAATAAGAACTGCCAAACTTGAATGGTGTGAATTCTCCCAAAAAAAAAAAAAATCTTGGGCTAAATTATAATTTCATCAAATTATATACCATAGAAACTATTTTAACATAACTTTTAAAAATGAATGATCATTTGCCATCAATAATATTTTTCAAAAATAGATGAGGTATTAATTCTAGGTAATAATGACGATTCTATAATCATTCATATACTTTTTTTTTTTGACACTCTCACAAAATTATTGTGTTATAATTCGAAAAAATTATATTTCCAAGAATCGAAACACAAATAACTTTTTAAATATTTTAAGCTCAGTCTCTAAATTTAATGACTTTTTCCAAAGTAAAAATTATCACAAATACTACTAACGAAAATTTTAATTGATTTTTTAGCAACTTAGCCATTTTGCACCCTTTTTTTCTCCCTACAAATAAATCATCACTTTTGGAGATAACATCGCTAAATTTGATCATCACTCATCACTGTTTAATCATGTTATTTCAATAGAAGATGTAATTATTGTTCTCATTAGTTAATGTTCTCATTAAAATATCTTTTTAATTATTTAGCTCGTCAAGAGGTGTTTTTCTTTTAATTATTACAAGGAATTAAATCATCTACTTTAATTATGTATTGATTTTGTGGCACATATCATTAATGCATGCATGGCATATATTACACATAATATAACTCTTTTAAAAACGTAACAGAAAACTAATAAACTAATAATTCCTGTAGATTTGAATTGTACATATTCTTATAATATTAAATAATTAAAATAGAGAAAAATATGCCAATTCCTGTTCATTTTTAAAACTAGTTTTAAAAAAATATAGATGTTGAATTACATAAATACTTCGATAAACTAGAGATGAGGACAAAATCCGAAATTCTAGATTTGGGAAGGGAATGAAATTGAATGATTTGTATGTTTCATGTATATTTGACATACATATTTTTATCTATCATATATATATATGTATGTATAATATGTTAAAAATATTTATATAATGCATAATCTCTATATTTAAGATTTAAGAAATAATATGTATAGATTTAACGTATTATAGAATTGAGCCTTCACCAACTTCTTGAATAGTTTATTTTCATTTCCATTTCGTATTTTATTTAATTAATATATGTTATGTCAATACTCATTCACACGAGATGAAATATGACTATAAAAAATATAGTAATTTATCAATGAAATTTATAACTGATGTCTATAATAGTTAATCTTCATTCCCTTAATGAAAGATAGTTTACAGTCAAGAAAGGTAATCAGCAAGAAACTTCGCGAATATATTATTTGCACGCAACTTAAAAAAAAAACAAAGGAAAAAATATTCAAATCTTCAATTTTCAAACATCGTGATTCTTTTTCTTCCATTCATGATATATATTTTCCTATGTTGTAATTTATCAAAATTGTTTCACATAAATTGAGAAAACATTTAGTAAAATTATGGTTATATGTATAAAGAAAAGAAAGTAATCAAGAACATTCTTCAATTAATACATTTTTACATAGGTCTAAAATATTTCAAGATACTAAAAGCTAAAGCCCCCATGATCAAATCATATCCAAGAACTACACATTAAAATAAAGCATATCATAAATAACAATATATTATGTACCAAAGTGTGGAAATGTTTCAATAAAAAGTCCCAAATGATTAGACAGTTTTTGTCCAAGATTTGGAATCTTTGGCCCTTTATTGAGTTTGTCCAAAAATATTCCCATCCCAGTTGTAAATTCTTTAACTTGGAGTAATCTTCAAAGCCTACATTTTAAAATCCTACTTTAAGGTAATCTTTTAAGTCATACTTTAAGTTTCAACAATTTACTAATATTATCTGTCAAAGTTTATATAATAAACTATAAAACCTCGAAAAGTTTTACAAGTGAATTTGAAGAGTTCCTTTGAGAATCTTACATAAACATAAGCATGGTGCAAATTAACATATAAACATCATTTACAATTTAGTCAAAATCAATTTCAAACACCAAGTTTTTTCTGTGCTACTATTTATGAATACATAGTAATTTTCAGTATAAATTAATTTTAAATGAATTAATGAATAGTTTGATTTATATGAATAAATTCAATAAATTAAATTCGAGCTTAGATTACTCAAACCAATTATTTTCAAAAGTCAGTCAATCCTTAATGGCAGTTTTTATAATCAATTATTATTTTAACACATAACTAGAATTAATAAAGGAGAAACATATACACAAGTTGACTTCTATGTCGAAGATCTCCAAACACAAAGTCATACGTGAAAAAGGTTGTATCTCAAGAATTATTACAAAACACTCTATTGTCAAACATTTATCACGTCATTTAGTAGGTGGCGTGGGTCCAGCTACCCCCAATCAACACCCGATATATTTCACTCGATACAATATCCAACACTGTATTTTCACACTTATATAACAACACACTTGATGATTATGTGTAAATAAACGATAAATATTGAAAAATTAGCCTACAATAATTTACAAAGAAAAGGAAAATAGTTGACTTGGAGACAAGATATCTTCAGAATTTCCACAAGTCAAGAACATATATCCAAACATTTATATAGTTGAGATTGAACACAAATATGCAGCTAAAACATTAAACGTGCATCTTCAATAGTGATGGAATTGAGTACAAGAAAACAAGTTAGGTGATCAAGCACATTGGTCAAGATAATGAAACAATTAAGGGTATGAAGACTAAATAGCTGACTAATAACAAAGAGATTTGGATTGCAAGTTGGATTAGCCACAATATGGGGTCAGTTCTATCCAACAGCATTAATTAAACATTATAGGTTAATCCTAAGACCTAAACAACAAAGTCTTCGACACTTTATGCAGAAAAGACGAAAGAAAATCCAGAGAAGATCTTAAAAGAGTAAGAGGCTTAGGATAATTTAAGTAGTAGACGGCACGTATACACAGCTGACACAACGAGATGAAGATTTGTGCTTTCATGAGCATGTGTAAGTACACCATCATCTTCACTTAATCCTATATGATTAATTTAAGGAGGAAGTGCAGACAGGCTAACATATGACAAAAGTCTTGTCTATTTATATATTATACAGATGTGGTATTCACATGATAAATAGTGTTTTTTTTCCTCAATGGTTTACCGTTATTTTCAGCTTCAAGTACCGTGATATGGTCCCTGTGTGGACGTAGGAGGACCGTATGAGTATCTCCACTCCCCACAAGCCATGCATCTCTCGATGTCAGTGCCGTTTTCTAGGGTGCAAAACTTGCAAGACCAGACTTTTAGCTTCTTATCTCCAGTGCTTTTACTCCTTGCTGTTCCACAGGCTTCACATACAAGAGCTAGTTTCTGAAACAAGTATATAATCACAACCGTTAGAGCCAATGAAATATGAACCTTTGCAAGATACAGTTGCCATAAAACGATTGAAATGGTACCTGATGTACTCAAACTCAGAGATAACTATCAGGGAAATATAGGAAGCTTGAAGATTGAGGAATGTAATAAAGAAAATTAGGTCTAATGATGATAGATAGCTTTGGCAGGGTTAAGATCCCAGTTAAACAGTTGTATAAGCAAATACAAAGCGATTAAGTAGCATGGACAAAGTAGGAGTGTTAGCATTGATTTATTATAGAAATTAAAACCTTATGGAAAAACAAATAATATGACAAGGAAATAAGAAATAGGGAGCAAGCTTTACCTGATTTAACAAGGTGCAGGTATCGCACTGCCACAAAACATCATCTTTCTGGCCCGGAGTAGATATGGTATCAACAACTGAATTATTAGTAAATCTATCATCCTGTGGAACGGTTGAACTTTCAGAAGTCCCCTCGTACTCTAATGATTTGGATCCACACCATAAATCATCGTGTAGTCTCCTTTCTGCAGCCATGGCAGCTGCTTGAACTGGACTTAGAACAGCTTTAATGCTACTATCTCCACCTAGACGAATAGGACCATGGGGTAACAGAGTTCCGCGCTGCACTCTATTCTCAGCAGCTGCCAGAGCTTGCTGGCGTAGGGAAGACAAGGGAGGCTGACGAGAATATCCACCCAATCTTCTCCCAGGAAGATCAAATCCTTGCCCAGTTCCAGTAACACCTTTAGCCATAAGTTCGTCACATTCCTAAAAACACAGTGACTTTCTTCAGGTGAACATATAGTATTCATAAGAATAAGGAAACAAATATGCTTATGACAGATGAATGTATCATATCTCAAAGGAAAATTTACCGTGCAAAAAGATACAATGCATCTAAGAAACACAAAGGAAAAAAAAAAAAAAAAAGAATACTTGATACCTTAGAGCATTATACAGTTATATTAACTGTCATGTCTTAATATTTTCAATAAATTGAGAGATACAGTATCATAACCTTTCTTATCTCATCCAAAAGATTGTAGAAATCAGAGTTGTGAGGGCCATGTTCATTGTGACAAAGCTCATGGAGCATTGTGTCAAGAATCTGATTATAAGGGAAAAAGTCCCACTCGTTGTTTGGTCTGCGTAATCTCAACTTGACCTCCGCACCTCCTCCTATATTTAGCCCTAAAAGAGATGGATTGGGAGGACTGCAAAAAAAAAGGATTCCAGATTAGTCATTTGGCCAGGCACAAGAAAGAATGAAAAATCTGATTAATAAAGGAATCTTCATCCTACCAAAACTCAGAAAGCACCCTCACTTTCCATTTTCTTTTATGCATTATCGGTTGCACTTGCTTTGCCACTTTTTCAAGAATTTCCTTCGCTTCATCTTCCCGAACCTTCTTCAGAGGTTTGACTTCCCAAACTTTGTTAAGATCATTCAGGTCCATGTTCATATCACAAATTCTCAACTGAATAATGAAAGTTAAATCCAGATTGCTAGTTAAAATAGCTAGCAAGTTTATTCTTAAGCAGCAAATCTATTCAACTTTTGTTCTTAATGAACCTGAAACCATAAAACCAGCTTAAAGAACACACATGCTCCCAACAATGTGCAGCAACATCATTACAAATTCACTAAAACAAACTTCTCACAAACTGATAAATATTTGAATTCTGAATCAACATTCATCATTTAATTCACACTCAGACCACTCCAACAGCAAACCAGTTCCAACATATCCAAAATTTCTATTGATCACAATTATATTCCCCCATTATCAAGCCATATTTCATTGCACTTTGCGCCATAGAATACAGAGTATCAACAACAGATAATTCCATTGCGCAGCTAAGTATGTAAACATCAAAGATAAACACTTAAATTGCAAAAAATGATGGCGACTAATACAAAATGTTAGAATCGACTCATTCCTTTGCAGTTCTCTATCAAAAAATAATCAAATCGCACGATACAAACGCTTTACATACTACATAAAACAGATTGTACCAAAAAAAAAAGTTTCACATCGAGAAATACCTGGAAATTGAGACTGAAAATCACCAATATATGCAGCAAAATTTATGAAATTTAGCCTAAAATTAGTCAGAAAATTATCGTGCTATCATCAACTATGCTGTGTTTCATCTTGGTCAATTGGATTTCGTAGAGAACAAGCCACTCAGAAATACACTGCTGATTTCAAAATTTTCCCTCAATTTCCAATTTGGTCTGTTTTTATATTTGTTCATTTAAGATAAGATTTTGGACTGATGCCATTCTTCTAGTATAAATGGGCCTAGGCCCATTATTTTGGTTTTTTTCCTTATGAAAATGTTCTGAGAGGTTATTAAATGTTAGATCTTATTTAAAAATATTGAATTTTTATTGGAATAAAAAGAAGTATTTATATTTTTTTTACTATATCACTAATAATATATAATTAAATATCAAAATAATTTGTGTTGTCTTATTGCAAAAAAAAAAAAAAAAAATTTATTGCATTTTATTCAATATAGCAAATAAAATACTTCATTCGATCCTTAAAAAACAAAACTAATATTTCTTTAAATGATTTAGATTTATTTATATGTTTGAATTATAAGTAGTGGATTCTGTGTCAAAAACTTATATTTATGATAATATCAAGATCTTATAAATCCTTTTTATTTTAATATTTGTAAAATGTTATTGTAGTGGGGCCTAACAGAATTATGATGCTTTGCATCTAACTGCATGTGAGTGAGGGTCAAAAAAGTGGCCCCACATTTATTTCAAGAGAGAAAAATATATGAAAGATAAACAATCATGGAATAAAACATATTAGAGCCTAGAGGCCCACAAATTTTAAAATAAATGGAGTCAGAAAAAGAAATAGGTTGTAAAAAAGGACTTGGTTGGGGTCCAAAATGATTAATCCAAAATAAATCACTAATTAAAAAAGTTTGTAAAGTTAGATAATTTCAATATTTTGACTACTAAATATAGCATCTCACATCTTAATGAATTTATTGTACGATTAGGTATGATGCGATTTGTTGTAAATAATAAACTATTCGGATAATTTATTAATTTTAGTGTAAGTAAAAATTAAAAATATGACATATATATATATATATATATATATATATTAATGGATCAAATATTTTGTAAGTAAAATATGTCCAATAATACGCGAATCTTGATAATTATTCAATTCATTGCAATAAAGAATAATTAATATTTGTATTTTATTAGTAAAAAAATGATTATTTTATTTCTGAATGGAGGTAGCATTTCAAAAGCGAAGAACCGCTGAATATTTAAGTTTATTTAAAGTTTCAATCTTTAATAATTATGTTTGTATTTATTTAATCAACATTATTAAGATCAAGTCAAACACAAATGAAAATTAAGTAATTTGTTTATTTATTTATATGTCAATTATTATTAGTTTACTTATTTTATACTCTTGTTGGGTAATATATGATTTTTTTAGGCATATGCAATCCCACAAGGTGACAAGCAGGGAATAGTGTAATAACCAATCTTTAAACTATTTATTTGATCAATAAAACACTTCACATTATTTTATATGGATCTCATTTATATTGACATGATTTGTCTTATAATAAAACTCTCTTTAATAATCTAGTATTAACTTAGAAATAATTTAGAATTTAAGGTTAGTCAAATAATTAGCACGTGATATTCTATCCTCTAAATATAAAAAATAATTTTAAAAAATATATGCATTTGTTTATATTTGTATGTATGAACTTATACAAATTGTTGAAGAAAGAAAAAATAAATACTAAGATAAAATTAGGGAAAAAGAGTTTATTGATTCTTTAAATTTACTTCATTCAATTTTTCTTCTTCTATCTTGCACTTTTTATTTTTAAGTCCTCTATGTTTAAAAAACTTATTTCTTGATCCATTTACCTGCTATAATAGGTAAAAATCTTTTTAATTTTTGGTTAATTACATTTTTCACTTTCGATATTTGATTAAATTACCAAATGGACCCAACGATTGTGAAACTTACAACCAAACCATTCGATTATGAAAAAACTAAAAAAATCACAGTCATTTTTATCGATATCATATTATATTATCCTATTTTAAGTTTTAAGATGATTGTATGTTTAAAAAATTGATCATTAAGAAAAAATATTGTTGTAGCAGGTAAGTAAAACAAAAGGATGAATCTTTTTAAATATAGATGATTAAAAAACAAAATGTGATAAATAGAGGATAAAAAATCCATAAGATATATTTAGAACATGAAAAACATTTTTTTCCCATAAAGTTATACATTAGTCATTTACAACTACAATTGGGCTCTTTTAGGCTTTTAGCCTTAAACTTAAATATATTTACCATAAAATTAAGCTCTCTCGGTTAAATAAACCTGGCTAAATGCAACCAAATTAACTCTACAAAGAGAGCTTTCTAAATAAATGCAAAAAAAATAAAAAAATTCCTAATTATTTAAGTAAAATATCATTTTTACTGTAATAAGCGTGTGCTATAAGCCTTTAACCTGTGCATATGAACATATCCCATATAGCGTTCACATTCACTCCAAAATCTCCACTTTATTCGTCCACTCTTCTCCGCTTCCGATCTGAATTGATTAATCAACCTTAATTACCACTATTTATTTATTAATTTATTCTATTTATTTATAATTCCACTACACAATTCTAAGTGCAAGAGTTAGTTACTGGTTCATGACCATTTTCTAACTTCAATGCAAGTCTGATTTTTATGTTATAAATATATGTATTTCTTCTATGATATATAAAACAATTAATATTATATATTCATGATACAAGATAAAATAAATATACAACTTTGGGATCCGAATTATTTAAATATTGAAAAATAGAATTCTTATGTGAGAGTTTCACATATCTAATTTCGTGATACAGGTGAAACTAAATATTATTAGAAATGTATTTCGAATATGTTAAATTGATATAGTCAAATTATTGATTCTTTCTAACCTTTTTATTATAAGGGAAACTGAATTATCAACTTAAATATAAAATAAGAAAGAATATATTTGTAAAAATGCAGAATATTCGATCAAAGCCAAAACAACAAAATTCAAAACTCACCCACCCCAACATACGAAAAAAAGTAATCAAAATTGAATTTCTCAAACGTGTGCAAAAAGAATTGTCACAATCACTCACCTACCATGATAAGGTCAATGTTGTAATTCAATTCTATTAGGAGAAATGTAATCAAGCATTATTGTTGGTCCCATAGATGAAAATGTGGCAGAAATTTCGAAAATTCTCGTCGAAATTTTGGTATTTTGAGTATTCCAACATTATATACGGGTGCAGTTTTTTTTGTCAAAATGTCGGTAAAATGTCGGCGAGATGTCGGAAATATCAATGTCGGTAAAAAATGGGCAAATATCGTAGCATGTTGCCGATATATCGACGAAATGTCGGAAATATCAATGTCGATGTCGTTGTCGGTAAAAAATCGATGGAAATGTGATTTTTTTCTACTTTTTTATTTTTTGCCTCTTTTTATTACTTGCAATATTTTGAAGTCTGTATCTCTTCAATTCTCCTTCATTGATATTATGTTTATTTATTTTATAGTACATAGAATGTGTAAATAATTAAGAGATTTTATTGGAGAAAATGTGAAGAAAAACAACCACCAACATTTATATATCATTATACATGTTTCTAATATTAATTAAGGATATTTTAGAGAAATTAATTTTACAAATAAAGAAATAACTATAATATTGGATAGATAAAAATATATATTATACTATTTTTATGAGATAGATGAATATTAATTTTGTATAATACAATTTTTTGTAAGTATATATGAATTGCATCTTTGTGATTAAACTCTAAATTGGTCTAATATCATGAGTTGATTTGTATGAATTTAGATGACATGTCATTTTATTCATTTGAACCTCATAGGAGTTCAAGTTATTACTAGTCCATATATTAACTTTGTACAAAATTTGTCTTGTTATCATAGCAGACAACATTTATATAGTATTTTATCTATATATTTGTTAAAAATATATCATTTTATTTAAAATTATAAGTTCAATATATGTATTAATGTAAGTTATAATAATTTATAAACTAATAGATATAAATTTTCAATTTTTTTAGAAAGTTTTCATATTTTTAAAAAAATGTCTGATATTTCAACCTACCGATATCGATATTTCCGTAAAATTAGGATACCGATATTTACACCGACACCAATATTTTATTCATTGGTGGGTCCCAATCCCACTTCACATCATATATATATTAACATACCTACCCCTCCATATATATAAAATATATTTGGGGTATTACATATTTTGTCTACAAAATGGTATTTATATATACTTTATGCTCTTTCTGAAAATGATAATTTATTATTTAGGTATAATTTAAAGATTATATCTAATAGACATTTTTTAGCATTTAACACATATATCGGTTTTGGGATAATTTGAGATGACAAAATGTTTACTCGTAAAGATTGAATAATTAAATGATAAAAAATAAATATAAAAAAATGATATAGTATGAAAAGGTGAATAAAAAATGACCTTTTTTTTATTGGGGTTGTTGCATTTATTTGTAACGAATCGTAGTACAATTTAATGGTTATAAATAGAAGTCCATGGGCAATTTTTTATTTTATTTATATTTATTTAAGGGGAATTGCAACTACTCAATTATGAAACTTTATTTCCCTCCATATCTGACGATGAGTTTTAGTTGATGTGTTGGAATCAGACTCACGAGTATATAGTTGGTGTAGCTTACCTCGTTAATAAAATTGAAAACAAAATCAAATTATTTGATAAATTTTATATAATTTGTTAACAATTGTGAGTTTTGAGTAGAATTTAACTCAAGTGTAGTGAAAAAAAAAAAAAAAAGATAAATACAAGTATTCTATAAAAAGAAATTAATCAACTTTGACTCAATTGACTATAAAAAAGAGTTAAATATAATTTTTTAAAATCTAGATGATACTTTATATTGACTTAAAATAATATATTCGATTCATTTCATTACAACATTGTCTAATAAATCCACTTCACACATCTTGAATACGTTATTATAACTTATCTAAATTGCTAAAGAAGTCTATAGGACCACTTAGTTCTTTGATAACAATTTATGTTACACACTCTTATATTAAAATAATTATCACATTTTTTCGTATTAAATGATATTATTAATTAATACAAGATGTAAATTAAATATTATTTAATATAAAATGTAATATTAAATATAATAAAGTTTGGATATAACATAGTACATCATACTATCATAGTATGAGATTAGTGATTTTATTGATTAAATGAATTATGTCATGTATTTCTAATAAAAATTAATATGTAATACGAAATATTAAATTTATTTCTTAGAATTAGATTTCAATCTAGACCACTAATTGCTATATAAAGGACACAATTTCTACTCTATGTACTTCCACCCTTTTCCCAATATTTCGCAAAAATCTCGATTGTCACACAACTCTCATTTTCAACTTTTCTTCTTCTCTCCAACAACTTTTGACGCACAGAATCTCTCTCTTTCTCTCTCTCTCAGATCGAAAAACGCACGAGAGAAAAACATGGCTGCCACCTCCATTTCCTCGGCGACAAACAAGCTCACAAATCATGCGCCACCAATTTCGCAGCAGAAGAAAAGCGAGAGTTTCTTGTCAACTTATCTCTCCTTTTCCAATTCCTCCATTTCCCTCCAAAAACTTTCAATCTCCACCAACTCGAAGAATCTCAATCCAAGCAGCTTCGCGGTTGTCAATGTTCTCGTCAAGGAGTCTGAGTCGGTGTCCAGGGCCGCCGATTTAGATCCGGTCATCAAATCGCTGAAGCCGACAATTCTGGTCTCCGAGAAGCTCGGAGAAGCAGGGCTCGATTTGCTTAGGAGCTACGGAGATGTTGAGTGTTTGTACAATTTGTCGCCGGAGGAGTTGTGCTCGAAGATCTCGCAGTGTGATGCGCTCATCGTGCGGAGTGGGACGAAGGTGACGCGCCAGGTGTTTGAAGCGGCGAAGGGGAAGCTGAAGGTGGTGGGACGCGCCGGCGTTGGGATTGATAATGTGGATCTACAGGCCGCGACGGAGTTTGGGTGTTTGGTGGTGAATGCGCCTACGGCGAATACCATTGCTGCCGCGGAGCATGGAATTGCTTTGCTTGCTGCTATGGCGAGGAATGTTGCGCAGGCTGATGCTTCCATGAAAGCTGGTAGGATTCGATTTCCCCTGGCTTTTTGTAGAACATATTGCAATAATAATGTCGTTTTGATTGTGGATCCAGATATTTTGTTAAACAAATTGAAATTAAGAAGCAAATCAAATCGTAAAAGATTTTCCATAGTTGTACCTTTTGTGTTAGAGCAAAAATTTAAGTACACGTTTAAAATATTTTCAATGGAGTTAGATGCCATGGAAAATGAAGTTGAGTGATCCTCGACGACATCTAGTAGCTTAATACAGATCTGGATGCCAATGCTAGAACAAACTGTCAAATCTAGGTTTTTTCCCCTTCAGTATATGGAAACATAAAGTTTTAAGGAATCAGATTCTGCTCATGGAATATTTAAGAAGTATATTACCTTTCCAAATAGAAAAAAAAATATTGTTGTGCAGGGCTGGGTTTATTATGTTTACTAAATTCATCTGCATTCCGCTGTTGATGTTTATTGCCACCTAACATGGTGGTGTAAATAGCTTAAGTTTTTTGTTGCAGGACATTTGAGACATGTTATATCTATATGGTAAACGATAGTAAAAAAATTCTCTCATATTGCATTACTAAATTGCAAAGTAAATGTAAAAACACCGGATCTTATTGTGGTTGTGATGGACAAGTTCGTGGTCATTTTATTGAAAACTACTGATGCAGTTGAGTCTTAGCTTTAAGAAGAAGAGCCTCTTCATTATGCCTCCCTATGTATCATTAAGAGGTAAAATCCCAATATATATGATTGGTTAAGGTTAAAGAATCGTAGAACATGTTAGGTCCTATCCTAAAGACATGCTGGGAACCACACTTTGTTTACCTATGCAGCATTTGGGCCCTCAAAGCAAAAGACAAAAAATTGATGTGTATATCTAGTTCAAATAATCTAGACACCAATGTGCCTTTTGAGATTTGCTGATAGAAAGATTATTTTCTTTCAGAAAAGGATGTTTAAGACATTATCCCTGCATATTGGAGTTTTTTAGGAGAAATAACAAAATTGTAGTGCATTGTGTTAGGAAGTATCCTGATGCTTTATAATTTAACATTTTCTAAATCTTCAAGACTTTAGCTTCACACATTTGCTATCTGTCATTATGACAGGAAAGTGGCAACGGAATAAGTATGTTGGTGTTTCTCTGGTTGGGAAGACATTGGCTGTCATGGGATTCGGTAAAGTTGGTTCTGAAGTTGCAAGACGTGCTAAAGGCCTTGGAATGCATGTTATTGCCCATGACCCATATGCTCCAGCTGATAGAGCCCGTGCTCTTGGAGTGGAGTTGGTATCTTTTGATGAAGCCATCTCCAGGGCAGACTTTGTTTCTCTCCATATGCCCCTTACTCCTACTACTAACAAGATATTCAATGATACAACATTTGCCAAGATGAAGAAGGGAGCCCGCATCATAAATGTTGCTCGGGGTGGTGTCATAGATGAAGATGCTTTAGTGAGAGCACTTGACAATGGAACAATTGCCCAGGTTTACTGTCTTTCACATTCTCTTGATTATACTTCTGGAAAATATTCTGATTGTGTCTTACATTACTGCCCTTGCTATGAATGACACCCATTTTGATTTATCTTGTAAGGTTAAAATCTACCCAGCCTGACTATTTTTTTTGTCACATATCTGAAACTAAGTCATTTGTTTATCCTGATATTATAGGCAGCCCTCGATGTCTTCACAGTGGAGCCCCCATCAGCAGATAGCAAATTAGTGCAGCATGAGAATGTCACAGTCACACCACATCTTGGAGCTAGCACAAAGGAAGCACAGGTATGAACTCGCTTATCATTTCAACTTGAATTCATGTGTAATCTTTTGCCTTATATATGCTCTTCGTTTATCTGCATTTCAGGAAGGAGTTGCAGTTGAAATAGCAGAGGCTGTTGTTGGTGCCCTGAGAGGGGAACTTTCTGCAACTGCAGTAAATGCTCCAATGGTTCCTCCAGAAGTAAGAATTCAATTTCTTGAAGATGCTTGTATTTTCCTTTTATATTTTTATCAATGATGGTTCTCTCTCTCTCTGAAACCAGGTGTTGTCTGAATTGGCTCCATATGTCACTCTGGCCGAGAAGCTTGGTAGACTAGCTGTGCAGTTGGTTACAGGAGGAAGTGGAATCCAATCCATGAAGATCATTTACAGTTCAGCTCGTGACCCTGACAACATGGACACCAGACTTCTCCGAGCCATGGTAACAAAGGGCATCATCGAGCCTATATCAGACGCTCACATCAACCTTGTCAATGCAGACTTCACAGCCAAGCAGAAAGGCCTCCGGATCAGCGAGGAAAGAGTTGTAGTTGACTCTTCCCCCGATTACCCCATTGACTCGATTCAGGTCCAGATAAGCAATGTGGGGTCAAAATTCGATAGTGCATTGCTGGACAACGGAAACATAAGCATCGAGGGGAGAGTGAAGGACGGTACACCACATTTGACCCGTGTGGGCCCATTCAGTGTAGATGTGAGCCTGGAGGGAAATCTCATACTATGCCGGCAAGTTGACCAACCTGGAATGATAGGTCAAGTTGGAAACATTCTCGGTGAGTGCAATGTGAATGTGAGCTTCATGAGTGTGGGGAGGACCGTCAAGCGGACGAAGGCCATAATGGCGATTGGGGTGGATGAAGAACCCGACAAAGCAACCCTCAAGAAG
The DNA here is from genome assembly GCA_028654395.1 of Scutellaria barbata. Taxonomy (NCBI): domain Eukaryota; kingdom Viridiplantae; phylum Streptophyta; class Magnoliopsida; order Lamiales; family Lamiaceae; genus Scutellaria; species Scutellaria barbata. Next base: position 269,093 of record CM053645.1, on the reverse strand, counting down.
ATCGGCGAGGTGCCTGCCATTGAAGAGTTTGTGTTTCTTGATCTCTAAACTTGTTGTTGGCGTGAGAAACATGAACCTCTATGTGTTGCAATGATTCAGAATAAAAAGGTGATGCTGAAACAGACAGCTATGCCACATTGATGCCTCTGTTTGATAATCAGATTTTAGATTAGTTGTAGTAAGATTGAAGCCATCTCTGTTGTTGTAGGAGAAAAGGATATGATTGTTGTCTGATTGTCTCTCTCTCTCTCTCTCTCTCTCTCTATGTAATATTTATTTGGAAACATTTTGTATGCTTCCTCCTCTATAATTGAAGTGTGTAATGCACTATAAGTGTGATTATTTGGTGAAGAAATTATTTGAATATGCTATTCCTCTTCAACATAAATCCTATATTCATTCATAATCCAATCAGTCTTGATGGCTTCATATCCCAATTGCTTTGCCCGGCCCCTCATAGTTAACAGCGTTATCACACCCCGTCGTCTCTGTTAACATGCTTACGGAACCTTGCCGTGAAAAAATACCATTTATTCTCTCCTAATTTTTGGATACCTCTCTACATATTAAAACCAATTAACACTTGAAATACGTACCATAATTAATATATATGAAGAAATAAAACAAAAATCATACTAGCTAACTCCTTGGCATTGTTCTCGATGAGATTAATTTCTCTAATATCTCTGTCTACTTTCCTCTGCAAATATATTCCCGAATCAATTCAATGTCTGTTGGCAGGAAACGAGCATTAGTACTCCATTCATTATTTGTTGCACACATAACTCAACTTCTTTCCTAAATATTATTATTATAGATTGTTAATTAATTTAATATATGTATATATGTTTATAGATTAATGACATGATTGATATGATGGAATGGAATAAGGTGTGAATGGAATGAATTTAAGAATGGAATGATGATGAGAATGGAATGGTATTAAAATGTTTATTCTTATGATTGGTATCGCAGAGGAATAGGAAATGAATGAAATAATCATTATAATTATATTTCATAATTGATAACTACAGATAAAACATTAAATCAATTTTTATTTGATCAAATTATCATTCACTATAATTTTATTTTAATATTCTTATTCCATTTAATTTAAATAATATGATATATTTAATTAATTAAAAAATTATAAAAAATTAATCATTGCACTAATTTTAGGTTATACCTACCTTCAAATTTTACTATAAATTTTACCATAAAACGTATATTTATTTCGCTTTTAAAAAAAATAATTTCTAATGACCATTTATGAAATGTAGATTAAAAAGTTTTTGAAAAATAAAATTTGAAAAAAAATTGAATGTAATTTATTATTTTTAAAAAAAGACGACTACTTTTTAAATTATCCAATTTATTTTATTAGTTTATGACTTGTTTGAACAAATATTTATTTTATATTATAAAGTTCTTAATTTCCAAAATCTGAATTGATCCGATCCGTAATACCTGAATCTTTGAAGGAATCGAACCGATGTGACGGAGCAAGTTTGGAGATATTTTTTGCAATTTTCCAAAAATCTCTGAACTTTGAAGCAATTTTAGAGATTATCTTATCCTCAACTTGTTCAAAACCGTGCTCACCCTTATCACTAATATTAAGGTATATCATATTTAGATTTTTTATTTTTATTTTATTATTAATATATTAATTTTTTATTATTTATGTATTCTTATAGTAGTTAATTATATTATATTTTATGATAATTTTATTAATTATTTTATATGATTTTGTGCTATTAAAATAATACTTTATATTATTTAAAAATATTTTAGTTAGTTATAATTTATTTATATATTTTTATTTAAACTAGACTACACTTATTTGTACTAATATTATATTCATATTATCTCTATATTTTTTAAAAATTTATATTCATTTTTTATTTTTATTCTATTTATCTACTTAATTTTTATTATTTATTTGATATTTTCATTTTTTTATTTTATATTAAATTTATATATTATATTTTTTATAAATAATTTTATATTATTATATAATTTTATGTAATAAATTAATTTTGGAAAGTCAACTTGTAAAAAATTAAATTAAATAATGATAAATAATCAAATTAATAAATATAATTCATTCATTTGTAGGTGAGGAATACATAATACCATGGGGTAAGAAGGAATGATCATTCCCTCATTCATGGTAATGACAATTCCTAAAGGAATGGTAATTCCCATTTATAAACCATACCAATCAAAGGAATGAGAATGAAGGTAGGAATGATGATTTCATTCCCAACTCATTCTATCATACCAATCATGTCATAAGAGTTTTGCTTATATATATAAGTTTATTATGATATATATTAGATTCCTATTAAGTTTACTTTTTTGGATAAGTTTTCTGAATTTTTGTTAACGTAAACTTTTATTTTTCGATACGATTCAGATTTTACAGTTATTTCATCCAAACTATAATTAGTTGAGTAGGACTCTTGTTTACTATTGTCTATATAAATTTATGTATACATGATATATTGCATATAAGAAATCATTATATCGTGTATTGTATACAATAATACGTATACACGATAATTATTTATGTATGTGTACAGTGTACACAATTGTATGCATATAATTGAAAATAAATCACATCATCAAACTTTGTTAACAGGAAATAATGGTGAATTAGCCTAAATAGCTATTTTCTTATGGATAGAAAAGTTAGTACTCGTATGTAAAAACATCTCTAACACTACTGTAGAAATATTCGAATTTGATATTTTTTTTCCTAATACTACTGCTAACTCGGTTTTTTTTTTTTTTTTTTCCAATTTCTAGAAAAATCAATGGTTAAATTTTTTTTTTTTACAAGGTTGATACTATATATTGTTTTAGTATTTACAGTGTTATTGTTCTAAATTTCTTTTCTACTAGTGATTACCCTTACGTCAATAAGGCAAGTTTTCAATGGTGTTTGAGAAAATTGACTTACATTCCATAATTTTAAATTGTGGTTACAATCTTTTCTTGAATGGCATTTAATAAAACCAATGAACAAAAAAAAAATTATTAGGTGAACATCTGTAATTTATAAATTTAAATTAAATTTTAAAATGAATCCTATTCAAATATCATTCAGTAGATAAACATTTAATTAAACATGCCGTAACTACTTTTGTTAATGAGTCAAAAAGTAATTATGGTGTATGTAATTGTATTATTATCATTATATATATATATAAATCTTGCTAATAATGTTAATATGCAATAATTACATTTATTTTTGAGAATCACTAAGTAAAAAAAATGTAGGAGGTTTGGTCAATTTGCTTTATTTTCAAGATTGTAAAAAGATAGGTATACTCAAGGACGAAAAAATCGGTATCAGTGAAAATATCGATATCCTGATTTTACGAATATATCGGTATCGATATCGGTATCGGTGGAAATATCGAACATTTTTAAAAAAAATATAAAAACTTTCTAAAAAAATTGAAAAATATATCTACTAGTTATAATATCATTATAACTGGCATTAATACATATATTGAACTTATAATTTCAAATAAAATGATATATTTTCAACAAATATATAAATAAAATACTATATAAACGTTGTCTACTATGATAACATGACAAATTTTGTATAAAAAGATACTAATAAATAGAATAATTTAATAATTTTTGTACATGCTTAATACCTAAGCAATACCAAGGCATTTTAACTTATTTTTCGAGAAGTGTCTTCATATAACTAACATTAATACGTATATTGAACTTAAAATTTCAAATCAAATGATATATTTAAAATAAATATAGAGATAAACTATTATTATATAGTATATAATATATACATCATAATTCTTTTCTTTAAAATAAAAAAAAATTAACTAAATTTAATTAAATTATGAGAAAAACTTAAATGTTAGTGTGTTAATTTATTTCAACAATTTAATTAAAATTATTATTTGTTCTAATCATAGATAAAAATATAGATATAGAGCTTAAGTTTTATAGATATTTTTTAAATATATATAAAAAAATTATAATAAAAAAGAAAAAAAACAGAAAAGAAAAGAAAATAAGGAAAAAAAAATTCAAAAAATATTCGACTACCGATATTTTGAAGCACCGATATATCGACCGATATATCGCCGATATGGCACGAGAAATACACTGGACTCCACCGATATCGATATAAAAACCGATATTTACCGATATTTACCGATATATCGCCGATATTTTAACGAAAAAAAACTGCAGTGCATTATTATATCGAACTTCACAAAATACGGATATATCGATGATATATCGGCGATTTTTTCCGATTTTTTCATCCTTGGGTATACTATCTTCGATTGTGTTTTTTTTTTTTTTAACAAATTTTGTTTTTAGTTCTCTTAAGTTTTAAGATGACGATTGATAAAGAATATTGTACACTATTTATTGGGCTTTGATTTATTTAATGCATTTTCTACCTTCGAAGAAAAATAAAAAACCAAGAAAAGTATTGATTTTCTACAACCGCTAACATTTTACCTGTTTAATAATATACTATAATAAGACTGTGAGTCAAATGTAAATAAACAAAGTAGTCAAATGTAAGGGCATTTATGTCTTTTGAATAAATATGTATATAATAATTATATTAATCATATTTAGCAAATACAATTAACTATAATTAAGTTTGATAAAATTCATTAATTCAGTTTGGTAAACAAACATAAGAACGATAAAGCAAATATAAATCCTGTTTTTCAAAATAAAAATTATTTCGAGATGGAGGAAATATCACAGAGAATAAACTTTCCCTTTTCGCAACGAATTTTAGCAATTTTTTAAGGAAACCCAAATCCAAGCATAGGTCAACGGAAGCTTCTTGTTTATTTATTTGTTTATAAATATTTTCAGTTGAAGTTGAACAAGAATGTCTGTCTGTAACCGCAAAAACCCAACAATTTTTATAATTTTATAATTTCTTTTAGAAGAAAGAGATGTGAAAACGCGTTGAAAGTTGAATGATGGGTTGATTGAAAGCAACCACAGACAGCAGGTATTAAAGCTCTGCTTAGATTCGCACTTGAAGTAGCCAATTTTTTCAAATGCCTATGTCAGCATTCACACAATTAATTCCATTTTTTGTTTTTCAATAAGGTGGTTGTTTTCCGTATAAATGTCAAAAGTTGAGTTAATTTACTGAATTATGCTAGCTGAACCTTTTGCTCTGTGAGTTTTCTAGTGATTTATGACTTGGGGTTTACATTTATTGCTCAAATTTGACCTATAATGTGTTCTTTTGCATTTCTGCGTTTCGTTTCAAGAATTCTAGTGAAACTAGGCATTTTTATCGAGTTTGTTAATGCTGGGTTTTTTGTTGTTGGTTCAGCTTCCTTGTAAAGATTGAATCTTTGTGGAGAAACATGAAAGGTGGTTGGAGGTTGTTTCTGCTGATGTTCTTGTTCTCTGCTTCAACATTGGATTGCAATGCTGTGAGTTTTGAAGGTACAGCTCTGTTATCACTGGTTAGGCATTGGAATGTTGTACCTGCTGCCATTAGATTGAGCTGGAATGCTTCTGATTCCACTCCTTGTTCATGGCTTGGAGTGCATTGTAACCGCCATGGCTTTGTTGTTGGTTTGAACTTATCTCGTTTGGAGATTTCGGGCAAACTTGGACCCGAAATCGACTATCTGAAGCATTTACGTTCTATTGATTTAGCTCATAACAATTTTTCGGGTAGAATTCCAGCAGTGTTAGGCAATTGTAGTTTTCTTGAAGCATTGGAGCTCTCTGATAACTTATTTTCTGGAGAAATCCCAGAAAGTGTTGGAAATTTGAAAAGATTGGCGTATTTAAGCTTGTGGGGCAATTCTCTTAGTGGCGAAATTCCCAAATCTTTATCCCAAATTCCGTTTTTGTATGTGATTTACCTAAGTAGCAACATGCTTAATGGCTCAATCCCACCATCTGTTGGAAACATGAGCTCACTTGAATCTCTGTATTTAGATAACAATCAGTTATCTGGAACTATCCCTTCGTCCATAGGAAACTGCAGTGCGTTGCAAGTGCTGCACGTGAATGATAACTTGCTGGAAGGTGTGTTGCCTGATAGCTTGAACAATCTCGAGCATCTTGCTGAAATTTTTGTGGAAAATAACAATCTAGAGGGGGAGATTCCATTGGGTGAGGGTAACTGTAGAGAGTTAGAAAGTGTAGTTTTATCAAACAACAACTTTAGTGGAGGCGTTCCTCCTGGATTAGGCAATTGCAGTAGCTTACTCAATCTTGCTGCTGTTAATTGTGCCTTAAGTGGGTATATCCCTTCTTCTCTAGGAAAACTCACCAAGCTGAATCTTCTTTATCTCTCCGAGAATCAGTTATCTGGATCGATCCCACCTGAGTTTGGAAATTGCAAAGCTTTGATTGATTTGCAGCTGTATAGCAACAAGCTGAAAGGTGATATTCCGAGTGAGTTAGGGAACCTCAATCAGTTGCAGATCCTCATGCTCTTTGACAACTATTTGAGTGGAGAAATCCCGATCAGTATATGGAAGATTCAAAGCCTTCAACATCTTTTAGTTTATGAGAATAACCTTGTTGGTGAGATACCGAAGGAAATCACAGGGCTAAAGAACTTGCGAAACATTTCCTTGTTCGACAATCAGTTCACTGGAGTGTTACCTCAAGGTTTGGGCATAAATAGCAGCCTTACTCAAATTGACTTCACAAGAAACAAGTTTACTGGACCTATACCACCAAATCTTTGCTTCAGAAAGCAATTGAGAAAGCTTATGTTGGGCCAAAATAACTTTCGCGGAAGTATTTCTTCAGATATTGGAAGTTGCTTCACTTTAACAAGACTGATTCTTAAACAGAATAATCTCACTGGAGTGCTTCCAGAGTTTGTAGAACATTCAGATCTTCAGTTCATGGATCTTAGCAACAATAGCTTTAGTGGATCGATTCCTTCAAGCTTAGGGAATCTTGCTAACATTACTTCTATGGACTTATCTCACAATAAGCTCACTGGTCATATTCCTCCTGAGGTGGGACGTCTTGTGAATCTCGAGCACTTAAGTCTGTCTCACAACAGTCTAGAAGGTGTGCTGCCATCACAGCTATCAAGCTGTAACAAATTGGCGAAACTTAATGTGAGTTGCAATCTGTTGAATGGTACAATTCCGTCTAGCTTAAGAAGCTTGACGGAGTTATCCATTTTGGATCTTGGTGATAACCGTTTTGAAGGAGGTATTCCTACCTCTTTGTTTCAACTTGGAAAACTTTCATCTTTACAACTTGGTGGAAACCGATTAGGAGGGGCTATTCCTCCTTCGATAGGATTGGAAATCGAAGCTGACAACCTAAGATCACTGAATCTTAGCAGCAATGGATTGATAGGTCATGTCCCACAAGAACTAGGGAAGTTAAAAATGGTGGAGCAGTTAGATATCAGCTTCAACAATCTGTCTGGTAGGTTGGAAGTTGTCGGTGCACTCGAATCTTTGACCGAGGTCAACGTTTCCTACAATGCTTTCACTGGTTCTCTTCCATCTACACTGATGAAATTTCTGATTTTATCTCCCTCGTCCTTCATTGGAAATCTGGATTTATGCATCAATTGTCAACCAGAGGGTGTTGGAGTCAACTGTTCGTCCTATAATGGCTTCAGATCGTGTAGTCGGACAAGAAATAAAACAGGGCTTAATCATGTTGGCATTGCTATGATAGTATCGGGATCAGTCCTTTTCGCTGTTATTCTGGTTCTTGGAATTTCTTACGTGTTTTTGAGGCACAAGAGCAGTGTTCAGAACCTTTTAGTCTCTGCAGAGGAAGGTGCTTCTTCTCTGCTCAATCAAGTTATGGAGGCCACTGAGAATCTACACGATAAGTACGTGATTGGTAGAGGAGCACATGGAACAGTTTACAAGGTGGCATTGGGTCCAAATGAGGTGTATGCTTTGAAAAAGCTATCTTTTACTGGATCAAAGAGTGGAAACGCGAGTATGGTCCGAGAAATACAGACGATTGGGAAGGTGAGGCATCGTAATCTGGTTAGACTCATAGACTTTTGGTTGAGAAGGGAATATGGTTTAATATTGTATTGTTACATGGTAAATGGAAGTCTTCATGATGTTCTCCATGGTGTGCATCCTCGACCACCATTGCCATGGAGCATTCGATATAAGATAGCACTTGGAACGGCTCAGGGGCTATCCTATCTCCATTTTGACTGTGATCCTTGTATCATCCATCGAGATATCAAACCAATGAACATTTTACTCGATTCAGAAATGGAGCCCCACATCTCAGATTTTGGCATTGCCAAGCTGTTGGGCGAGTCCATATCTTCGGTTCAATTCAGCATGGTTCAGGGTACTATTGGCTACATTGCTCCAGGTATATATACATACATATTTTTTCTGTGATTATCTAACGTATGAATTCTTCTTCGTTCTGTCACTGAGATTCTGTATTTTATCAACAGAAACTGCATTCTCCACCAGATGTAGTATGGAGTCGGATGTGTATGCATATGGAGTAGTATTGTTGGAACTGGCCACGAGAAAGAAAGTGTTGGATAAGTCGTTTGGTGAGGGAGTGGATATCGTTGGGTGGGCGAGTGCTGTGTGGAACGAGACTGAAGATATTGAGATGATTGTGGACCCCACCCTTGTGGATGAATTCATGGATTCAAGCTTAAGAGAGCAAGTACAAGATGTAGTTTTACTTGCTCTGAGGTGCACTGATTTGGAGGCTAGCAGCAGGCCGTCTATGAGAGATGTGGTGAAGCATCTAATGCTAATGAAATCTAGAAGTAGAAGCAAACTTCTCTAGGGATGTACTTGATGCAAGATCCACCGTCCATTTAGCGTGTGAAATGGACGGTGGATCTGCACACAGACTTGTAGAATAGCTAGGCTTTAGTGTTTAACCTTTAAAGCTTCTCCTTGATACAATGTTGATTGCTTGATTTTCATATGATCAATAATGAATTCATAGTTATTACATATATACTAGCAGACTTGATACATTATGATCGGTTATTACAAATATATATCTTACCAAGCTAGACTGGTCTTACTTGTTCAGTAGTTGCAGTCGAGTTGTCTGGTTTTGGACCAGGGACTCGACTGTCACTTGGCGTTTCTTCTGATGGAATTGGGACTACTGTACTCCAACGAGCAGCAGTTGGAGATGCTATTTGATCATCATCTTCGTTGGCTCTACTGGAACGAAATGACTTGGGATCTCGTTGGTCAAAATGCTTGCACATAGCGCGTAATTTGGACAACGTAGTGGTCCCAGAACTGGCAATTCTCTGAACAAAATCTCTGTTTTGATAGAGATAGGATGCTAAAAACAGTACAAGGCAAGCTGCTGTGATCCCACCTGTGATTCCAAATAGAACTTTGAAACTCTCCAAGGTGATTCTATACTCATGACTTTCTGGTTCTTTACTACATGCCAAATCTCCGATCCAACGTTGCTTGATTGCTGATAATCTTCGGTTATCAGTTAGTTCTACAATTGCACGAGAGACATCCGCCACTAATGGAGAGCCCTTTGGGAAAACAAAGGCATAACCCTCAGTGAGTTCAAGTGAGCCAACTTTTTTGTACTTATGGCAGTGCTTGTATAAGAAGAGGTTGGTGTAGGGAGTACGAGAAAACATGGCTGTTATGCTTCGATTAGATAAAGCCTCAGCAAACTGCGTATCAGTTTTGTATTTCCTGATCATAATCTCTTTGAATCCTGACCTGATCAAGTACGCAAAAACGAAAGAGCCCTCGCGACATCCAACATAGTGTCCGTTTTTAAGTGTTTCTAGATCTAGATATGATTGCTCAAGCTTAGATTGTGTTAATATTGCTGAAAGGCTGGCTGTGTATGTAGAATTCAGAATCAACACTACGAATATCCAAATGACCAAAACGAGGCGAGCTAGGTTGCCCACAATTTTCTCCCCTAAATGCAGATGCTGTTAGGAACTCTGATATTTATGTTTGAAATTAGAATGAAGAATGAATACTCACTGTTTGCATATACTATGGACATGAAAGGAATGTAGAAGATCAAACCGAGGTGCTCTGAAGGGGGGCCTCTGAAAGCTCTGTTCAATCTATGTTCAAGAATCCACAGAGCAAAACCTGTGAAAATGAAGAGGCCTATAGCAGATAACCACAGATCTCTGTTGATAGGCTTTGTGAAGATCCATTTGTCATTAGGATTATTGTCATTCGCTAACTGTGTACTCGTGATTCCTCCATCTTCAAATGGAAGAGAGAAATCAACATATTTTGATCTGTTCGCTGTGATCGTTATGTCTCCAACAGCAGCATCAAAGGCCTAAAACATCATCAAGAAGAAGATAGATATAAGATGAGGCTATCAAGTAAAGATGGTTAATTATGAGTTCTGTTTAGTGAATAGTACCCCATTGAGAACTTGGTAGGATAGATCATCATAGCTTCTTGAAATCGAGGCATCAGCTGTTTGAAACGGGACATACTCTAATCTGACAGCATAAGGAAGTGCATCCATGACAGCTTCAAACAACTCTATGTAATAACCGGTGACCTTGGTAGCATTAGTTTGAGGATCTCTTTCAACATTTACGAATTCAGGGAAACCAGATTCCAATGGAACTCCAACTAAAAGTTTTTTCCCACTAACTGGAATCTCCCATCCCTTTGGTGCACCTGTTGATTTTCCAGGCCATATAACACCACCCAAAAACAAGTTTTTGTCCTTCGAATCTTGCATGGATGGCATCCAAATTCCCACCTCTCTCAGTCCATTTCCAGCTACATTCAGTACCTGAAAGGATGACAGCTCTAGCTGCCCATTTACGAGACGAAAATTCCCACTAAGACCCTCAAATGTAGTGTTCAACATTGCTGCTTTAAGTTTTGGACCTGTTAGTGATACCTCAGTGATGAACATGTTGGTAGAGTTTATAAGATCACTTGTGTTTTTCAAAGTACTTGGCTCTCGAAATCCGACTTTTTCAACAGCCATAGCCAAACCCCACATAGTATCATAAGCCCACAGGCCAAAGAGGCTCATCTCAGCTTGTGAAGCACCAGGATTATCTTTCAAGAACTTCTCCTTCCACCTTACAGTGGTGGATCTGAGTTTACTCGATTCTCGAATCAGAGGCTTTACACCTACGACTCCCTGCATAGAGTCGACAACACGTGAATCCAGTGAGTAAAACAGATCCATTACCCCACTAGTCACAATCCATGCGTAGCCTTCACCCATCATCTCTGCTTCCATCGTCTTGGGGAAGAATCTGGAAGCAAGAGAGCTCGAAACATGCACCACAAACACACGTGTCTGCATAGTCTTCATCTTGTACAGTTCTTTAAGAATGGAATCATCGTTTGCTGAGACAGGGATAACGCTTCTGTACGAGACTCGAGCGTTGACTTGTTGAAGTGCATTAGCCAGGTAAGGAATGATGCCATTGCCATAGTCCGAATCCTCGTACACCAGAACAGCTTGGTACCATTGGAATTGCTTAACCAGGGCTGCTATAGAATCAACTTGGGCAGCATCACTTTGGGCTGTTTGAACAAAGTATGAAGATTGAGGAAGCAGAGAAGGGCTCGTTGCTGAGAATGAAACGACTGGCACTTTTGCCAAGTCTCCAAGACCGATCACAAAGTGGGCTTGTGTGGATTTCTGAGGACCAATTATTGCATCAACTCTTACTTCCTTCAACAAGTCCAGAGCTGCATTATAGGCAACTCAAATTTTGTAAGAAGCATTCATACGTACATTTTTTATACTAAGATAAGATGAGAGATATATACGTACCACTAGCTGCAGCACCGGTGATTTGGGATCTCGAGTCCCTTACATGAAGCACGATTCTTGTGGAGTGATTTGCATTGAGTGTGTAGAAATCGGAGAGAGATAGTGATAAGCTGGCGAGGCCTATACGGCCCACCAATGAATCAGCATCAAGAATGACACCAACTTGAAAGGTAGTAGAGTTTGTTTGAGCATTGGACGATGAGACAAGTAGAGAGAGAAGTAGTGAGAGAGAGATGATCATGCTGAAGAAATGCATAATATTCATCAGCTTTATGATCATGTTGAAGAAATGCATGATATTCATAAGCTTTATTTGTATGTATTTCTGTATAGTGTATTGCAGTTTATGCATAGTACATATATAGGCCACAGGGAATTGTTTGTTGTTGGTTAATTAATTGAGAGAATTTAATTTCCATCAGCAGAGAATGTTCAAAGTCCACTCTTATAACACATCATTTGGAGATGATTTTGGGGTTTTCTTATATGTTTCGAACATACCGAGAAATTAAACAAGGGTTTGGTAGTATGAGTGACATGTTTTGAGTTTGCAGCAAGAAAGAAAGTGACCATTATTCTTAATTTAGCACAAAAGATGAGGAATATATATCATCGGATTTAGGGTTTCGAGATTAATCAATGTCAACTAGCAATCTAAAACGGCTCTTTGATTGTATGAGAAGCTCTCTCTTGGTTTAAAGAGGTAGGGTTTGACATAGAATATATTGACAAGATTAAAATTAATTACAAGTAGAAATATTTATAAATCTAACATTGAAAGAATTAAGGACGTAGACTACTCAGTTGATCACTCTAACAAATCTATCTTAAGAAAATAATCAAGAACAAGACAACTCCATGACTTAACAAAGGAAGATAGAGTTTGTTACATAAAATATTCTCAACGAAGACAAGATTGTTTTTCACTTCAACTATAGATGTTCCTATTTATAGACTCAGACATCCCACGAATTTGCAGCTTACAGGTCTGCAAAGAACACTTAACAAACACACATACTTGTATCCCTAAAAATAGGGCTTTGTAAACTACACAAGAATTGGGCATACCCTCATTCCTCCAATTAAAAAAACGTGGAGAATTAAACCCACTCACTTATCCGTTGGAACAAACTCCTTAGGTTGTGTTTGCTACAAATGGTAAGGCTGGATATGACTAATTGCGCACGAGTATTCAATGGTTGGCGGCCCGCGTGTACGCGCTACTAATTCTAACTGATACTAATCCCATCATTTTAGATGGGATTTTTTTGTCCCATCTATATCACGAAAAGACACATCTACCCTCACTTTATCTAATTTTGAATGAACCTGCCCTTCTTTTTTTAGACAAATTTATCCACCCAACCAAATTTTAAGAGCTTCACCTTCTTTCTTTGCTACTCCTCAATCACTTCACTTTCAAGTTTCACTATCATCATAGGAGAGAGGGAAAGGGAGAGGAAGACGATGGTTGGTAAATTGATGACCTCCATTTTTTCGTTTTCCGTTTCAAAAAATTTCTGTAATTTTTGTGTTTGTTGTAGAGGTGGGTGATGGTGACAGATCTTTTCTTTTTTCTGTAATTTTTTCCTATTATTCACTAAGGTTTATTTTATAATTAAGCATGTATCTAAGAGGTAGACGATTGAGGTGAAATTTGTGCTGGGTTTACAGAATTTAAAATGGTGAATCAGTGGCGAGAACTCTGAGGAAGAGAAGAAAGGGGAAGGAGAAGAGAGGTGATGGATGATTCAAACTTTTGAGTAAAAAAATACGTTTTTTCATCTTTTAAAATTAATGTAATATAAAAAAGAAAATTTTCATCTTACGGATTAATCATACAAAGTAAATGTCGGATCGTTTTTTCAAATCTACCCTTATCCCACTATTTATCCTATAATTTATCAAGGGACCTCAATGCTTATCACTGAATAAACGCAGCCTAAAAGTACCCCAAGTAATAAAATAAATTGATTTGGGTAAATAAAACGGAAAAATTGATTTAATGTTGAAAAAATCAACAATAAAAAGAAGCAAACTTGTCTAGGCATGTACTTGACGCAAGATCCAATGTTGGTTTTGATATCATCATGAATCATGAATTCATAGTTATTACACCAAGCTAGAGTGATCAAACTTGTTCTTCTGTTGTTGCAGTGGAGTTGTCTGAATTAAGATGAATGACTGGACTGTGACTTGGCATTTCTTGTAATGGAATAGGGACTACTGTACTCCCAGGAGCAGCAGCAATTTGGTCACCATCTTGGTTGGGTCTACTAGAACGAAATGACTTGGGATCTCGTTGGTCAAAATGCTTACACATAGCGCGTAATTTGGACCAAGTGGTAGTTCCAGAAGTGGCAATTCTCTGAACAAAATCTCTGTTTTGATAGAGATAGGATGCAAGAAAGAGCACAAGGCAAGTTGCTGTGATCCCACCTGTGATTCCAAATAGAACTCCGAAACTCTTGAAGCTGATACTCACCTCAGGAGGATCTGGTTCTCCACATGTCGAATCTCTTATCCAACGGCTCCTGATTGCTGTTATTCTTCGGTTATCTGTTAGTTCCACGATTGCACGAGAGACATCCGCCACAAACGGAGACCCCTTTGGGAAAACAAAGGCAAAGCCCTCTGTCACTTCTAGTGAACCAACTTTCATGTACTTATTGCAGTGCTTGTACAAGAAGAGGTTGGTGTAGGGCGTATTAGAAAAAAAGGCTGTGATGCCGCCATTATCGCTGCCTTTAGATAAAGCCTCATCAAACTGCTCTGCAGTTTTGTATGTCTTAATCTTACTCTCTTCGAATCCCAAGCTTTTCAAGTAGGAAACGATGAAAGACCCCTCGCGACATCCAACTGTGTCTCCGTTTCTGACGAGTGTTTCTACTTCTGGATGAGTTTTTGTAAGCCTCCATGCTGTTAATCTTGCTGAAAGGCTTGCTGTGTAAGTTGAACTCAGAATCAACACTACGAATATCCAAACGACCAAAACGAGGCGAGCTAGGTTGCTCACAATTCTCTCCCCTAAATGCAGATGTTGTTAGTAACTCTGATGTTTATGTTTGAAATTAGAATGATGAATCAAGAATGAATACTCACGGTTTGCAAATACTATGGACATGAAAGGAATGTAGAAGATCAATCCGACGTGCTCTGAAGGAGGGCCTCTGAAAGCTCTGTTCAATCTATGTTCAAGAATCCACAGAGCAAAGCCTGTGAAAATGAAGAGGCCTATGGCAGTTAACCACAGTTTTTTTCTGAGAGGCTTCAAGAAGATATCTTCGTCATTAGGATCCTCGTAATTCACTTTCTGTGTCCTCGTAATTCCTCCGTCTTCGATTGGAACAGAGAAATCAACATATTGTGATCTCTTTGCTGTGATTGATATGTCTCCAACAGCAGCATCAAAGGCCTAACTCATCATCATCAAGAAGAAGATAGATATAAGATGAAGCTATCAAGTAAAGATGGTTAGTTTATTATTAGCTCTGTTTAGTTAGTACCCCATTGGAAACTTGATAGGGTAGATCATCATAGCTTCTTGAGATCGAGGCATCAGCTGTTTGAAACGGGACATACTTGTATCTGACATCATAAGGAAGTGCAGCCATGACAGCATCAAACAAGTCTATGTAATAGCCAGAAATATGGGTAGCATTAGTTTGAGTATCTCTTTCAACCTTTACGAATTCAGGGAAACCAGCTTGTTCAGGAACTCCAATTAAAAGTTTTTTCCCACTAACTGCAATCTCCCATCCCTTTGGTGCACCTGTTGATTTTCCAGGCCATATAACACCCTTCAAAAACAAGTTTTTGTCCTTTGAATCTCGCGTTGATGGCGTCCAAATTCCCACCTCTCTCAGTCCATTTCCAGCTACATTCAGTACCTGAAAGGATGATGGTTCTAGCTGTCCGTTTACGAGACGAAAATTCCCACCAAGACCTTCAAATGTAGTGTTCAACATTGCGGCTTTAAGTTTCGGACCTGTTTGTGATACCTCAGTGATGAACGTGTTGGTAGAGTTTATAAGATCAGTTTTGTTTTGCGAAGAACTTGGCTCTCGAACTCCGACTTTTTCAACAGCCATAGCCAAACCCCACATAGTATCATAAGCCCACAGGCCAAAGAGGCTCATCTCAGCTTGTGAAGCACCAGGATTATCTTTCAAGAACTTCTCCTTCCACCTTACAGTGGTGGATCTGAGCTTACTCGATTCTCCAATCAGAGGCTTTACACCGACGACTCCCTGCATAGAGTCGACAACACGTGAATCCAGTGAGTAAAACAGATCCATTACCCCACTAGTCACAATCCATGCATAGCCTTCACCCATCATCTCTGCTTCCATCGTCTTGGGGAAGAATCTGGAAGCAAGAGAGCTCGAAACATGCACCACAAACACACGTGTCTGCATAGTCTTCATCTTGTACAGTTCTTTAAGAATGGAATCATCGCTTGCTGAGACAGGGATAATGCTTCTGTATGAGACTCGAGCATTGACTTGTTGAAGTGCATTAGCCAGGTAAGGAATGATGCCATTGCCATAGTCCGAATCCTCGTACACCAGAACAGCTTGGTACCATTGGAATTGCTTAACCAGGGCTGCTATAGAATCAACTTGGGCAGCATCACTTGGGGCTGTTTGAACAAAGTATGAAGATTGAGGAAGCAGAGAAGGGCTCGTTGCGGAGAATGAAACGACTGGCACTTTTGCCACGTCACCAAGACCGATCACAAAGTGGGCTTGTGTGGATGTCTGAGGACCAATTATTGCATCAACTTTTACTTCCTTCAACAAGTCCAGAGCTGCATCACAGGCGACTCAAATTTTGTAAGAAACATTCATACATACGTTTTAGATACTAAGATAAGATGAGAGATATATACGTACCACTAGCTGCAGCACCGGTGATTTGGGATCTCGAGTCCCTTACATGAAGCACGATTCTTGTGGAGTAATTTGCATTGAGTGTGTAGAAATCGGAGAGAGATAGTGATAAGCTGGTGAGGCCTATACGCCCCACCAGAGAATCAGCATCAAGAATGACACCAACTTGGAAGGTAGTAGAGTTTGTTTGAGCATTGGAGAATGAGGCAAGTAGAGAGAGAGAGATGATCAAGTTGAAGAAGTACTGCATGGTTTCCATCTGCCTGCTTTATTTGTATGTATTTCTGCATAGTGTACTGCAGTTTATGTATAGTACATATATAGGCTACAAGGAATTGTTTGTTGTTGGTTAATCCATCAGCAGAGATTGTTCAAAGTCCACTCTTGTTACATATCATCTGGACATAATTTCGGGGTTTTCTAATATGTTCAGAACTTACCAAGAAATTAACAAGGGTTTGGTAGTATGCATGACATGATTTGAGTTTGCAGCAAGAAAGAAAGTGACCATTATTCTTTTTCTAGCACTGCAGATGAGGAATATATATCATAATATTAAATGATTTAGAGTTTGAAGATTTATGAATGTCAACGAGCAATCTAAAATGGCTCTTTGATTGTATGAGAAGCTCTCTCTTGGTTGAAAGAGCTAGGGTTTGGCATAGATATTAAGTAGGGGTATTTAATATATTATGCAACTGTTTTCTTATCTCAAATTTATGTCTATTATATAGACTTTTTTTTTTTTTTGGAAGTCAAAATCGAGGCTATATAATCTAAGAAAGAAAAATGAAAAAGAAAAATGAAAAAAAAAAAAAACTAATTAAGAAAGACTTAAAAGGAAATGATATAAACAAAGTCTTAAATAAAATTAGAATGGGGACTAAGAAAATTCCGAACATCCAAGTGAAGAATAAGTAGAAAATAAACAAAGTGGTCGTAAATAAGAGTAGAATATATATGTTAGATGGCCTTTGGTTGACTAAATAGTCAACATTTTTAATTAACAAATTTTGTTAATTATATTTTTATCCAAAATGAGATGTTGGTTGGAATGTTGCTCAACATTCGTGGCAATATTCTTATCTGTTTTGTCTTCCTTCAAAATTCTCCACGTATTTTGCATTTATATCTTGTTTATACTATTTTTGTAGTTTGTAAACTGAGTAAATGAAGAGTGGGATTGCGTCAAAAGAAGAAGCAACAAAGTTGTAACTAACTTGAGATAAATGCTCAAGGAAGTGTGTGAGTGGATCATGTCAACCATGTTGGAACAATTAACTAACTACTTGGAGGAATATGCTCGTACATGTTTCAAGATCTTGCTGAGCAAAGATCCACGTTTTTATGTGGCTGCTTTTTAGAAAAGTAGGTTAAGTAATTGGCTTGGAAGGTGCTTATAAATAGGAGAGTTATTTTGTCTTGTAACTCATCGTTGGAGTTTTAACGTGCATACAATATTTTTAGTGTCCAAGTATCATTCCAAGAAAGTTTTTGTGAGTTGAGCGTTCTTGTAAACTTAAAAAGTGTTTTTCATTTGATCTTTAGGATCTTTTGTGGATTCTATCTTACCTATTTTGAATTCACTTTTGTTTGTGAATAAAAATTTTGCCTAAGGTACCTCAAGATATATATATATATATATATATATATATATAGTAAAACCTCTATAAATTGAAGTGTTTTAAGATTAAAGGGTATTTTGGTAATTTGGTCAAGGGTTGACTTTGATCGGGACCCACGACCCCCAGTCAACGGTATCTCGTTGGCGATGACTCGATGATAAAGTATGATGAAAAGAAACGGGAAAGAAAACGATCGAAAATTCACGGTCGTCGCGCGTTCCCGACGATGGGAGAAAAAATCCCCGTCGTCTCCCGACAGCTAGCCCTTAAATTCACGTGTAGCCCTATACCGTCGAGTTTTCTCGGCAGCTGCCGGGAGCCCCCGCCCCCGCTGTCGAGAAAACTCGACAGCTGCCGATCACCCCTGCCCTCACTGCCGAGAAAACTCGGCAGCTCCTGTCACCCTTTCCCACTGTCGAGAAAACTCGGCAGCTGCCGAGAGCGGGTGCCCCGCTGTTGAGAAAAATCGGCAGCTCCCATCACCCGTCTCCCGTCGCGCGCTCACGCTCCCGTCACCCGTTGGGCGCGCCCGCGCACCGCGCCTCGTTTTTAAAAATCCCGTTTAAAAAATTTAATAATTAAAATTGGACAATTAAATATCATATTTGATTAATTCCCCTTTAATAAATTTATTTAATCTCCGTTTAATAATGAGCACGTAATAAAAATAATTTCTTAATCTGTATTGCATAATAGATACATAATTTGAATTTAAAATTTAATAATCCCAATTTCAGAATTAAAGTAACATAATATCCTAATCAAACTTAAATATTTTTACTAATTTTTTTAATATCCGTTTATTAATCAACACTTAATTTTAAAATAATTTCCTAATCCTTCGCAAATATTATGTACATACTCAAAAATAATTCTCTTTAATACTCCCCATTTCATAAAGCAACATAGTTTTCTCGACCCGTTATGAATTTTTTTTTCCATTTTTTTTAGTCTCCTTTCAATATTCAACTCTTCACTCGAGAATTTTTTTCTAAAATCTTGTTTTAATAGGGGAACAGAACAAAAATAGGGACTTTGGTCGGTGTACACATATGAAGGTGGATCCGCATGGCTTGAAGAAAACGGAACACTAATTTCTCAACTCCGTTGACTGGACTCATCCGTTGTGACATGGTGTTTTGGATAGTTAGAATAAAACAATCCAACATCAGGGAGTGTATTTTCCGGCTCGGGGGACACGGCAACATCGGATTGTCCAACGTTCAACCTCGTAAGAGTAACAAAAACAACAAGAGCCCCATCAATTTGTGACAAAATTCGTTGTAAAACTTCTGTATTCTTTATTTTTATCTTCCTCAATCTTCCTGCAGAATCGAGTAGTGAGTGAATCGTATAACCCCACCGCGTCATATCGGCACCCACAACTTCATGAATGGAAGACATTAAATCAAATAAGGTTCGTTCCTAAAGGTGAATGACCATTCAAAACCATTGGTGTATTCTAAACCTTCCCAGTAGCCACTGTATCATACAATAACTTCAATAGTCATTTTTTTGTTGGTTACTGTAAAAAAAAAATTTGCGAGAATCATGAAACACGTAATAAATAACAAATAAAATAAAAGAACAACTATACTAGATTTTCAACACTAAAACAAATTAATTATTAAGGCATAAATCAAATATCAACAACTAATGTTGATTTAACTTACAAACTAACGTTAAAATAATCGCAAACTGTAATTATGAAATGGGGATTATGAAAGTGGATTATTAAAATTATCTACCTATTATTTAAGATGTATTAAAAAATAATTCTCCAGTGAAGTGTTGAATATTGAAAGGAGACTATAAAAAAAAGAAAAAAAATTCGTTACGGGATTAATAAATTATGTTGCTATAATTATGAAATGGGGATTATTAAAGTTTCATATTTTTTAGAATCTACATAATATTTACGAAGGATTAGGAAATTATTTTGCATTAAGTGTTGATTATTAAATGGATATTAAAAAAATTAAATAATTATTTGAATTCGATTACGATATTATGTTACTTTAATTATGAAAATTGGGATTATTAAATTGATTATTCAAATTATGTATCTATTATATAAGATGGATTAACAAATTATTTTTATTACGTGTTGATTATTAAACGGAAATTAAATAAATTTATTAAAGGGGAGTTATTCAAATATGATATTTAATTACCCAATTATAATTATTAAAATTTTAAAACGGGATTTTCAAAACGGGGGCTCGGTGTGTGGGCAGGCCCGACGGGTGCCGGGGGAGGCGCGCGCGACGGGAGATGGGTGACGGGAGCTGCCGAGTTTTCTCGGCAGTGGGGACACAGGCTCTCGACAGTGAGAGATGGGTGACGGGAGCTGCCGAGTTTTCTCAGCAGCGGGGCTCCCGACAACTGCCGAGAAAACTCGACGGGGGCGGGCTACACGTGAAAAATTCACATGTAGCCCTTAAATTCACGTATTTCATGTGTAATCCTAAAATTATAGGGTTACACGTGAATTTTTCAAAATTCACGTGTAGTCCTTAAATTCACGTGTAGCTCTATACCGTCGAGTTTTCTCGGCAGCTGCCGGGAGCCCCCACCCCCGCTGTTGAGAAAATTCGACAGCTGCCGATCATCCCTGCCCCCGTTGTCGAGATTTCTCGGCAGCTGTCGCGAGACAACGGGGCTTTTTTTCCCCGTCGTCGGGAACACGCGACGACCGTGAATTTTCGATTCGTTTTCTTTCCCGTTTATTTTCGATTCGTCGGGAACGAGATACCGTTGACCGGGGGTCGTGGGTCCCGATCAAAGTCAACCCTTTGAGCAAATTATATGATTACCAAAATACCCCTCAATCTTAAAACACTTCAATTATATGGTTAAATGTGAATTCTCAAAATTCACGTTTAACATTATAATTACAGTGTTTAACGTGAATTATGGCCTATAATTATACGTGATTAAACATGCATATTTTCGATTAAACGTGATTATTTTCGATTAAACGTGATTATTTTCGATTAAACGTGATTATTTTTTATTATGCCTGTTTAACCCTTTCAAACATCAATTCAAGCACATATTCAAACAAATTAACCCTATAAAATGCAAAATTAAACCCGTTTAACCATTTCAAACATGAATTCAAGCATATATGAAAACAAATTAAACATAATTCCTAAAAAAATAGGGTTAAATGAGGATTATTAACTATTAAACATACCTTTCTTATTTCAACAATAATTTTTCCACTCTTCCAAGAGCCAAAATGTCGGAAAAAAAATTCGAATATTTTGTTCTTCAAAATGTTGTATGATAATTTCGTACTAAAATTATCAACCTATATAGATGAAGAATACACAGAAAAATTATATGTGATTTCACAGTATAAAGTGAATGCACATTAAATAATGAGAAGAAAAAAACAAAAAAATTGGTGTACTGTCATTAATCCAATTAATTGACGTGCATGGACAAATGCAATGAGCACAATAATAAATAATGAGAACAAAAAAAACAAAAAAATTGGTGTAATAGTTGCATGACCAAATTAATTGTTGCAACCCTATTATTACACGTGTCTCATATCCATTATTTAAAAAAAAATTAATGAGGACATATTTGTCCCCATTGACCAAAACAATAAAATATATTAATTGTCCAATTATCTAAATTGACTTTGACAAAAAATGTGGTAAAAAATGACATACTGTTATATTTTGTAGTATAAAAGTTCACACTATTATATCTTATAATAATTTGGATATATGATTATATTTTTTATACTAAAATAAATATTTTCCTCCAAAATAAAGGACGAGTAAAGCACTAGCTACCTACTTTAAAGGGCATTTTCTTAGTATCTTTCATTCTTCATCTAACTCAAATTTGCAATCCAAAGATTTCCTCAAAGTTATTTCCACTGATATGGCAGAGGCTTTCCTTCGAGTTCTTCTACAAAATCTCAACTCTCTTATTCAAGACCAGATCGGATTGGTTATTGGAGCAGATAAAGAGATGAAGAAGCTTTTGAGCACCTTCACCACCATCCAAGCTGTTCTTGAAGATGCTGAACTCAAGAAAGAGAAGAATAAAGCTATAGAAAATTAGGTGTGCAAGCTCAAAGACCTTGCTTTTGAGATTGATGACATACTTGATGAGTGTGCTACCCATTTCTCCAAACAAAAGCTCAAAAAAATCAAATTGAGCCCCAAGAGTTGTTGAATGGGAAAAGATATATGTTAGTATTAGACGATGTTTGGAGTGAAGACCAAGAGAAGTGGTCTGTTTTGAAAAATGTTTTGTCATGTGGTTCGAATGGTACTTTCATCACTGTCACCACACGCCTCAAGATGGTTGCTGATATCATGGGAACACTTGAAGCTCATTCATTAGAGGGACTATCGGAAGAACATTGTTGGATGCTAATGAGGGAACGTGCATTCGGGGAAGAAGATAGAGAGAAATATACAAACCTGGAAGCCATTGGGAAACAGATAGTGAACAAGTGCAGTGGTGTGCCAATGGCTGCTAAGGCACTAGGGGGTCTTCTAAGATTCAAGAGGACAGAGAAGCAATGAATTTCTGTGAAAGAAAGTGAACTGTGGAGTTTACAGGAAGAAGAAACTTTGATACTGCCAGCTTTGAGATTGAGTTATCATCATCTTCCTCTTGAATTGAGGCAGTGTTTTGCTTATTTTGCAGTCTTTCCAAAGGACTATGCCGTTGAAAAAGATTATCTGATCTATCTTTGGATGGCTCATGGATATATATCGTCAAAGTGAACATTGGAAGTGGAGGATGTTGGTAATCAAATATGCAACCAGTTACTTCTTAGATCTCTTTTCCAATATGGTTCATCTGGTACTATAATGATGCACGATTTGGTTCATGATTTAGCGCAGTCAATTGTGGAAAACAAAGTTCCAGGGATTCAAGTGGAAAGACAAACCAAGATTCGTCAGGTAAATTTGAGAAATGAATCAATGCCATTTCCTACAAGCAGTCAACATGATATGAATATAAGTTCCATCTCAATCAAGTTTAGCCGTTTGAGAGTATTAGAAGCAAGAATAGAATATTTGTCTTATACGGTGGGTAGGCTCAAACATTTGAGACTCTTAAATCTATCTGAATCTAATATTCGTAATCTGCCCAACTCATTATGCACTCTTTGGAATCTGCAAATACTGAATTTGAATCACTGCATGGATCTTGTGATATTACCTAGGAACATGAGATACTTAAAAAATCTTCGTCATCTTTGTATGGAGGCATGCTTCTCATTGAGAGAGACACCCTCAAAACTTGGAGAATTAATTTGTCTCAAAACATTGAATCTATTTATCGTGGGTAGCAGCAATAGAGGTAATCAACTTGAAGAATTGCAATGTTTGAACCTTGGTGGTAGGCTTCAGATAAAGCATTTGGAGAGAGTGGGAAGCTATATGGATGCCAAGAAAGCAAACCTTTCTGAGAAAAAAGAGCTTCGTGATTTGAGCTTAAAATGGGAAAGCAACAGATTTACCCGCAAATCAAGGGCAAATATAGATGAAAAGGTGTTGGAAGCACTTCAACCTTACCCAGATCTTGAAACTTTCAGTATAAGAGGCTTCAATGGCAGGTGCTTTCCAGGGTGGATGACAAGTTCGGTTCTGGAAAAAGTAGTTCGTATGGATATAGAGGATTGCCGATATTTTTTGCATCTAGAAGACTTGATGTTATGACATGTGATGGTGGAGTACATCACTGATGATGAAAATGCAGCAGATACGTTGTTCCCATCTCTAAAAAAACTTCATTTGGATACACTCCCCAATCTCAAAGGAGTAATGAAAAGTCAAATGAGCACACAAGTATTCCCAAATCTTGAACAGTTAATGATTGGTGGTTACTCCTCATTAATATTTTCAGTGCCACAACTCTCATCCCTCCAATGCTTGATTGTACAGAATTGCGGTGGCTTAATGCCAACTTCATTAGCTAAGCCCAATGCTCTTACTTTTCTTTGGGTGGGATTTGGAGAGAGAATGAAAAATATTCCAATGGAGACGCTGGAAATGCTCAGTAATCTGGTGACACTGACAGTCGAAGGAGTGGAAGAGGATTGCGAGCCTTAAAATCTCTAACAGATTTAGATATAGAAATAAGTAAGACACTGAGATGTTTACCAGTAGGGTGGGTGCAGCACCTCACTGCTCTCAAGTCATTACGGATACACAACTGCTCAGAGCTGCCTGAGGAGATTAAGGAGCTCAACTACCTTGAAGCTCTTAACCTCGTTGGTGCTGCTAAGATGGTGTGCCTACCCAAAGCCTTACGTCACATATCCTCACTCAAACATCTACTTATAAGGGATCTTCCTCAACTGAATTCACTCCCACACTGGTTGGAGGATCTAACATCTCTCCAAACTCTCTGCATTCACCACTGTCCAAAATTAATATCACTTCCTGCAAGTATCCGAGGAATGTCAAATCTCCAATGTCTCGAAATCAGAGGATGCCCAAAAGAACTGGAAAGGCGATGCAACAGAGGAAGTGGAGAGGATTGGCACTACATCTCTTAAATGAGTGGCATTAAGAGGTATTACAAAGAAGCAACAACTGAGCCCATTTCTCAACACATGTTAATGCTTTTCTAACTTCATCTCACTATTCTATGGTTTGGACCAGGATTTTCCAGGTTGGAGTGTCAAACATGCCAAGAGGCTCCTTCCTTATGTTCAGGAAAGAGTAGTAGGAAAACTGTTGTTTTAAATACCCACTTTGATTCTTCTAATTTGTTGGGTCTCAAGTTGTATTCTTCCTAATTGCACGACATTATATATTATCATCATCATTAGCTCTCACTGTACTACATTTGTTTACAAGAATCAACATATATGTTAATGCTTCGATCAAGCATGCTACAGTTTTTTATCAGGAAGAAGCTAATGATAGATACATCATTGTCACAGCACAAAGACCAGCAATCTATAATACCACAATGTGTAGGCATTTAAGCTCAATATAAGCGTTTATTGTTTGTTGCGTCTCGACTGGACAGAAGAAAGTGTAATAAGATTTTTGTGAAAGAAAAATGTGATGAGATTTTAAATCCAATTTATATGAATGAAATTAGTTTCAGCCAAATAAACAACTTTTTCTACGTATATAACAAAAAAGAGTTGGCAGATTTAAATCCTGTACTAACATATAAATGTGATCAACATATACACACTCAAAATGCTCCCCTCAATGAGGAACATAAAGAATTTCTAAGAGAAATCAAACTTAAGGACTACAAATCTACTACTTTGGAGATCGAAGAAAGAAAGAAAGAAAAAATTGGAGAAAAAAAATTTAATAAAAGAAGACGGATAACCATCAGAAACGGCATATGCAATCTAATATACAAGTTTGAAACAATAATGAATCAGGAACTTCCATGAGATCTAACAGACGAAATTGATTGCGCTGAAACAGAAGCAGTCGGGCTGTTGGGGTCACGCTCCCCATTAGCTACCTTCGGTTTTCCACTCAGCTTCTCCATTGCATCTTGACAAATGTCACTAAACCAATCGTCTTCTGGAAGTACACTGCAAGTAGCAACATCTATAAGGCTCATGCACGACATTCAATATATTAGAGCATAGAAGATTCTGTTTTTTCAGCTAAATGTGATATTACTTGTACTATACCTCAAAGATGGCAGCCACAAAATAAAAGCTAGATCAACCTAAATTATGATTGTTTAGATATGAATATTACCTCAATCCCAACATCTTCCATCTATTACAGCCACGTAATCTTAGAAAAGCTTATTAACTCCAGAATCGAAAGGCCATAGCTTCTTTTTCTTTTCTTTTAATCCCAGGAAATGTAATAACTACTCTTAACAGATTACTTCAGGTTCTTATTTGGCTTTTTGACAGCAATAATTATGTTCCATCCATCAACCATGACATTATTGTAACTAATCCATACCAATCTACAATTTTAAAATAAACACACATATCATTTGAGAACTTAAATCAACTCTATGAAGATGAGAAAGCAATCATGGAAAAGAAAACAAATGTAAGGCAAAAATACCCAAGTTTAGATTAAGTGTTTACCTATATGGATCAATGCCTGTTGCAGAAAATGCAGTCATTGCTTTAGTTATAATATCATTGACCATGCGATGCAAGTTCCTAGACAAGTAGCGGCCTTGGGAAGCGAAACACATGACAAATTTCATATCCAAGTAGAACTGCAACCATTAAAAATGTTAATATAAAAACAATGTAAGGAAGAGTAGAGGCGATTGTAGTGTAGATACAAGTTATTCAAACCTGCTGTAAACCAAGAGGACCTAACGCCCTGGGTCCTTCCTCAATATCATCCCAAAATGTTTGGTCTTCTGAAAGCCATAAAATGACAGTTTCTGTGAGCCTTATTAATAATAATGTCGCAAATCTCTCCCGGCCTACAAACATATCTGCCGCAATACCAGCCATCCTATTCAGTTTTGCATAAAGTTCCTGGAAGTATTTGAAAAATGGCATATCACAAAATCCATATAAGATTGCAATAATAAATGAATGCCTAGCACTTCAGATTTTGATTCACAACCAAAATGATTGAACAGTTGAGAGAAGAGGAGAGAAGCCAACTCAATAGAAAAGGATACCTGAAATATGGGAGAAGGAAACCACTCGATTTCATCGGCATTCCCATACATGTTTATGTATGTGTCAGCAGTTAGATAGCTATCACCTTCCTCGGTAAAAATAAGATCTAGAGCATGTTGGCGGCAGAAACTATCCTTCAATCTATCAACAGAATTCAAGAGGCGTTTCTTCCATTCCCTTTGCTCAGGATTACGATTTTGGCGGTCCATAGGCCTTCGACGAGAATCATCCTTATAATTAGCCTGACTTAATGGGGAGAGCTTCATGGCTGTACGTGGCAACAGCTCATCAGCGAGTAAGGATGCATTGGCAAGCAATGCAATTTGTTGCGGTTCAGTTTCAGCCATTCGAACAATTTTATTTCCTGAACCTTCAAAATTTGAGTCTTCTTCCATGGAGCCAGGTAATGCTTTTATTAGCATATTCACATATGAATTGAACACCTGGAACAAGCCATCCAACGTTTTACTTCCCAACTGCATACTTAAGAGGGGTCCCACATCTTCAAAAAAATCCTGGACAGGCAACCAAAAAGACAGGATAAATGAGCTTCATTTTTTAGTGTGTCAAAATTAAATATAAAAAAAATATTGAGAAATGTTGTATATGTGCAGATATTTTCTGGGCAAACAAATGACTGCACCAGAAACATTTTTCACCCATCCAATTCCAAAAGGCAGTTTTTAAAACTTCTAAGAGGTGAAGGCATGCGTATGAAAAAGGAAGTCATACTAAGAGAATGCCAGAAAGGATTAAGTTTTTGAACTTCATAATCAAGTACAGGCCTAGGTGGATTAAATATATGTATAGTTGGGCTGCAAGCCTAGAATTCTTTTAACGTCTCAAATATTACAATGTTGGTAGTTCAAAATTTTTCCAAGGACAAGCGCTGTCCATTATTCTCATTCTAGTCCGAACTCCTGACACCATTGAATTATTGAAAAGGATGAAAGCCATGTGTTTCAAGTCTACAACAGATCTCTTCTTTTAGAATCTATCAATCGATGGCTGCTCGACAATACACTGAGAAAAGCTTCTCAAAACAGAGAAGGGGTCCAATGCTTTAGGATTTGTCAATACCATGCGTGTCATCCCAAGGGTTACACATTTCTTGGGAAAATCAAACAATTTGATAATGATATCCCCTCAAGAATGTGAAGTAGATTTCATGACATCAGTAGAAGAGATAAATCCCCATTCCTGGAAGGTACTTGGAATTATATTTACCTGGACCATTGTGTTGAATCGGTGAGCACTACTTGATAGCTTGTGCTGATATGCCAGTGTGCCGCCACCAACAGCTGCACTGGTCCTCCCAGACAAGCGCACAGACGTTGGAGCATATGTGAGCTCCCAATCATCAGCAGCAGCTAAGGCAGCTGTACTCTCTTCAATCCGCTTCAAATTGGCATCCAGGGCTTGCTCAACACTAGGCCTGAAGAGCTTTAGAAGCACAGGACAAAGAGCAAGACCACGACCTTCAAGTAATGAACAGTGGCCTAAAGCTATTTGAACACATTCAGCAGCAGATCTCAGACCCCCAGCAGCGGCAGAAGAAGCTAGTGCATGCCTTTTGACTAGAAGTGCATATGATTCTGTTTGCTTTGTTGCCCACATTACAAGCTCAGATGTGTAAGCTGTCTCCTTGCCAAAAATAGCAAAGGAATCACTGGCTGCTTGAGCAATGGCAGAGAAAACAAGCTGTGAAAGTGCTGCTGTATATGCTCCGCCATAAGAGGTGCTCGATGGACGGAGGCTTTGCATGTTGTACTGATACCTCTGATAATGTGCATTAAGGAGTAAAGTATGAGCACGAGGACCATCACCAAGCTTTTTAAGAGCTGAAATTGCTACACGAAGCTCAGAACCCCGTGTGGAAGGTTGGCAGGCCGCTTCAGCAAGCTGATCAGCTAATCTTTGTCTGCGTTCTATAACAGTAGTCTGAAGTAACTTTAACTTGGCAGGAGCCAGTGTTTTCTTTTCTTTTGCTTCAGCCACTATGCTCTCTCCTTGATCAAGGCTGGCCAAAGCTTCATCAATTCTTCTTTCAGCTAGCAGTACATCAAGGACATCTGGAAACTCTGTTGACCATTTTTCCAAATCAGAAGGTTCTCCCACTTCATCATTGGATACACCAGTCGTCGCTGAACCATCAGGGGCTGTGTCAGACAAAGAGTCAATATGAACTCCCTCAGCGAGATTATGAATCAGGGTTGCCTGAGTGGACAGCAAGTTTCTCATAGATGAAAGTTCACCCTCTAAATCTGATATCTCTTTGGATGTACTGCAGATTTATTAGAAAAGTAAGACAATACAAAACTATTAAGTTTTTTAATGTTGAATATGCAGCGAAGATAATAATTAAATAAATTCACCTTGCAGTAAGATGTGATGGATATGTAGTGAAAATTTACAGCACCAAAAATGTGTCCTACTATCTTTCAGGTCGGGGAAGGGGGGGTACTATTGGGTAGCTGAGGAAAAATGGTAAGAGTCTTAAGATGTGAGTATTAAAATTTTATTTTACTTCCCTGTAAGTTTCCAACTTTTGGTACTCTTTTCTGTAGATTAGTTACATACATAAAGAGGTAAATTGAATATTTGGTATGTAAAACAGCTGGCCAAACTCAAAGGGCTTTCTGCATTTCATGTTACGACTTATAATATCACAAAAGGGGGAAAGACAAAGAAAAGAACTTGTTCTAATGATCCATACATAACAATGAACTCACCGAATAAAAGCTGTATAATTAGCATATACACTTCTCCGCATTTCTTCAGCAGAAGCTCTCTTCAGATCCACAAGATATGAACATAACTGTCTTATTTCCTGCAGAACATGATCAGATGTCATTTGCGGCATAAACATTGTCGTTTAATGGAGCCAGAAAGGATCCACTTCAAGCATAAAAGATCAAGTAAAAGTCAAATCTAGATTTTGACCATAAAGCTTAGCATCAGAACTGCCCTTTCACAGATTCCCAACTGGAAGAGATGGTCATAGCTTTCAAGCTGTGGGATTTGGCTCTATGTTACTGCACCTAGAATGGAGCAGTCAGAGGCGTGACCTCTAGAATCCATTTAATTCTTAGCACATGCTAAGGAGATGTGCAACATCTCAATAAAGTTGCTGGCGCGGCAGGCAATTGGAATAAAGACAGCACGGTGTATTAGAGATGATTAAAACTTCTTTTCAACCAAATATTTTCTCATTAACAAAAACCAGGTCATCCTATTTACCCGCCACCGTAGCTCCTTTCTCTTTACCTATTTATAGTTAAAACTAACTAACAATTGGAAGTCATTGACATCTTTGACACCCTCCAATAATAAAGAGACGACACAAATGTCTATCTTTTAGTTGGTTTAGAAAATACCATACCCCTTCTCCACAAAAGAGCAAAATAGAGACAGACACAAAATGTTGAGCATCATCTTTCCTTTGTTACCAGAAATTAAGACCAGTAAGGAGAAAACTTAATTTCCAATAAATCTAAAACAAGCTATAGTCCTGTAATTATTTTTAGTTTAACAAAGAAAACAACGTTGTAACCTGAAAATTTCTTCCTTAATCGTTGACCAAAGATTTCAAAACAAGTTATTATTCTAACATCAACTTCAGCCAGCAATCAAGCCTCTCAACTACTTGATTTCTAAAAATAGGGGGTTTTCCCATCAGCCCATTAAAATTACAAGTAAAATCCATAACAAACACAACCTAAAGCTAAAAAAATTGATTCTAAACCTTTTCATTTAGCGAGTGACACTTGGACTGCACATAAACATCTGCATCGAAGCCATCTGACTTGAAAACGTTGAGATTTTCCTCGAGTTTCGCTCCTCCATCTTTGACATTTCCCTTTGCTGAAGCTCCGGTAAGCGCTGCTCTTGACCGAGACGATTTCGCTGAAGCCATTTCCAAATATAGATTTCGAAACGGAATTAACTGAACTACGCAAAACTAATCGACAACTAAGCCAAGAAAAAAACGGATAAGCTTATACTCGAAGATTCAGATCCAAGAGCTGCAACTCCGGCGTCAATTTAGGCGAACTCCGATCCGAAATAGGGGGGAATTTCAAGAGATTAATACAGTATTCGGCGGCTTAGGGATTGAATCCGCCATTGAAAGGGAAAGAAGAAATTCGGGGTTTTGTTGAGTTGGTTTTGGTTGGCGGAATGTTTGGTCATGGAGATCAAATGGACTTTGTTTGTTTGTTAGGCTGTCAAAACTCCTTTGCCTTATTTTAAATTAATAACTCATGTTTTTCCTATTTTTCTATTTCTATTTTGACATCATTAATGCTATTGCTCTATTTTATAATTTAATATTTCTA
This sequence comes from Scutellaria barbata, assembly GCA_028654395.1. NCBI lineage: Eukaryota > Viridiplantae > Streptophyta > Magnoliopsida > Lamiales > Lamiaceae > Scutellaria > Scutellaria barbata. The sequence continues at coordinate 237,811 of CM053645.1, read as the reverse complement.
TTATCCAAAAAGAAAATTCAAGTTTTGATGTCTTGTGAATAAAAGTGTACTTGTATTAATTAGCTTCACTTTGGTAGTGCTTAAACATAATAATATTTTCTTTGTCAACATATAATTAAACACTAATTTCATAGTAGGTGGAATCTATTATTTCAAATCATGATTCATTCAAAACAAATTTCTCGTTTTCACACAGCATTTCAAGTCATATTCCAGCACTTTGTGTACAATTGAAAAGCAAAAAAAAAATATTTCTATACTTACACCATCAATATATAATCATGTAATTATATATACACGTTGCGTATAATAAAATATTAAATAAATTTGGGCTTCATTGAAAATGGGGAAACCAATTCAATTTAAGCATGATTTTGCAAAATTTTAAACAAAGAGTACTTCTTTTTGCAATCTAGAAGCAAATCTAAATTGGGGAAAAAAACAAATTACACCAATTATGTTTTCAAAATTGATTTTTGATCCTCAAGCTTTGTAAAATTACTTTAAGATCCACTATGATTAAGAAAAGATACTTTTTAATCACCGTCATGTTGTGAATGATAATCTTTTACATGGTAATCCAAATTTAACCCAAATAAGTTAAAGTGGCAAATTAACATCAGTTAATTTAGGCAAATCAAATCATCACCATCCTATAATATATTTAAAAAATATTGATTTAAGCAAGATGGGCACATAGAAAGACAATATTTGCAAAAGAGGAGATATAAAAAAGTTGGAAAACATAGTTGATATATAGACAAATAATGGTGGGCAGCGGATGAACTGCTACTCTCCTTTTGCCAACCTTCCACAACCTACTTGGGTGCCTTATCTTGCCAGCAAAACTTACAGAAAATACACCAACAGTTTTAAATTAATTTAAAAAACTTAATTTAATGGCACCTCCACTTGAAAAGGAAAAAAAAGTATCCAATATCACTTATTTGGATGACAAAAATACTTGGCAATAGCATGAATCTAACTCAAAGCATTCTCACATTATTTTCCAGTTAACTGGATCCAAACCTAGATCACAAGCAGAGTCAAATTTGCTAGGAAATTACGAAACAACAGTGGTTTGTAGCTAGACGATCGAAAATATAGATGAAAACAGTCTTCAGCACGAATAGCCTTTGAAGAACGCTTATTTGCCAGTGTACCAGCCTCATTCAGGAGTGTCAGTGCGGAGGGCTGAAGAAACAAAGCAATGAGAAAGGCACATCAGAATGATGTCCTGATTTCAACTTTTAAACAGTGAAGTAATGAGATTCAGAGAGTAAAGATGACTGACACGAAAAACCAACCAAGATGCATAACACAAAAGGCTAAGAATGCATCACAACAGGAAAAGGTTCACCGTGTGTTAGATTGAATATTAGACTTTTAACACCTAGATAGGTGAACGCAAGAAAGATTTGATATAAAAACTATTGACCCAAAATATTGATTGACCCAGCCCCAAACCCCAAAACAAAACTGCAATCTGATGGACATTAATGAAGCTGGACTCCATTAACAAGAATATTTTCCAACTCTACATACAATAATATGGCAAGATGAAAGTGAAATTTACTTTCCTACAGAACCATAATGCCCATTTGTTAAGAGCAGTCAGTTTTTTGATTTGTCATACTTTAAAATGTCAAGTTTCTATTAATTGTGGCATATGGTAAAATACTATCTAAATCTTCTGTTGTCCTCATTCCCCAAGTCAAAAGGATATGTTTGCAGTTAGCATATTCAGTTACCTGAAACAGATATTCATCATTGCTTGAAAAAACCCAACCATGCAATTCACAAACTGAGAAGACTACTATTATTCTTTCTAATGTTATATCACATCCCATAATTTAATAGGAAACTAAAATCCCCTGTTTACACCATTTTTATCTAAACTTAGCTTCTGAAGAACCTGACTGAATACATGGAGTGCATAGCAACTCTTTATCAAAGCGAGAAGAGAGTAGGATAGCAATATCATCTTCATCATAATCAGTGTTAAGAAGATAGAGATGTAGGAAAGGAAAAGGTAGCTGGCAGTCTGGGAATAATAGGAACTGAGGCACCATTTTAAGTGAGTTTACATATCAACAGTGGCTGAATGTCTCAGCTCCAGAAACAGAGCTAGAGCAAGGAAGTTAAGTCTGAGAAGCAAATAAAACATAATGACCAAGATGTAGCTACTATAATGACCAAGAGACAATGTCAGATTTCAATTAGAGGCCCAAAAACCAAATCATCATCAGAAAAATGAATATCATAGAAGGAATAACGAGCAAAATCATTAAGAAAGCACACCAAGGAAGCAAGACTCAGAACTATCTCACACAACTAGGCTCGTATAAAAATAAGACCATGCATTCTAATACATAATCAATTATCAATCATGCATGACAAACATCAATTCAATGAGATTCTTCCTATAACACCACATTTTTTTAGTACACATAATTCGAAACTCTAATCCCAAAATCTTCTCCCAACAGTCATCTAAACATTGCCATAATTTTTCAGTTCAATAAGCATCCCTCATAGGCCAAAATCCACTAACATCAAACACCTAAACACAAGTCAGAAATCAAAATCAACATCAACAATTCAATCCCCATAAAATCGCGCAACAGCTAAAATGAATCAATCAACATAAAACAAAATTAAACAGGGACCTAACACCAAATGCCACGATAATCGGAAATTAAAAATAAACATACAGATCTTAATAAACCGAAAATCAAAAAGTTAAACCACAATTACTTGGTTTCTCAGGTTTGGCATCGACCCATTTTGAAACGGAGAAGTGGACTTTCTCACGGTTCAAAGCATCGGATCTGTGAGGCTCCTTCAAACACTGCCTCACCAAATTGGCACAGAGATTGGAATACGTTATGTAAGTCATGCCCGCAGATCTCCAAAACGGAACCGCAGCGCCCGACGCCATTTCTTCTTCCTTTTCACGTTATACTTTCTCCCTCTAGCTCTCTTTCTCACCTCACAGTGTGTGTTTCTGGCCGTGGGTTGGTCAGGGCTGCTGTTATATAGGACATTCAACTTCTTTGGGCTGCCATAACTGGGCCGCCATTCAACTTATTGGGCTTTTGTTAATAGGCTTGCTATTAGGCTTGTTTAAATGAATCAAGCTTTTATTTCACTGAACTAAGGTAAATACTTATTGTACATTTATTTTAGCTATTTAATAACCCTGAAATTTTAAATAGTATTTATTAGGCCATTATACATTTATTTATTTATTTCAAAAACAATTTTTGAAAGTTCAAATTTTGTTATAATGAGAGTACAACATAGCCAACAAAAAGAAGTCTCTTTTTCCGTTTCTTTTATGTGGTCACGATTTTGTAGTGTTTTTAAGAAATACTAACTTTTTTGCTGTTTTTTTTTTTTTGTTGGGTCAATTATAATGGCAATACTCTGACGAATGGTAAATTCAGTTTACAAAATAGAGAAAAATGATAAATCAATTGAACAATGATGGTATTTAGTATTTTGTGACAAAATTAAAATTCAGACAACCAAAATTTTCTAACAGATACAAAATTCTCACGTCTCATAGACTCGAGAAAAACATTGTTAGTTGAAACTATGGCTGTGCATCAAAACATTACTACACCAGAAAGTGAACAAAAACAGAACTAGTAGAGATGGTTAGTAGTCTAGATGCGCCTATCGTGAACAAGCCAAAGTACGTTCCATTCAAACGAGTCACTTAGACGAGCAAAACAGCATTGATGCAACCATCATTTTCAGGGTTATTCGTAACTTGTGCATACTTACCTGCATTAACCATTACCAGAGAATAAGAAACACATAACAGCACGTAAATTCAAATTATAACCCTACACAGAAGGTAGAATGATAAACGTACCCCAAACAACTTTCCCGGCTGGTGTTACCAGACCAAGTTCACTAACATTAACCTAAAACAAGAAATAATACAAGATGATATGCATATACATTAGATAGATCATAGGGTGCTAAACTTACAAGCATAGGATACTTAGTTAAGAGTCAAGATTACCTCGATTATGGTTCCCTTGGTCATAACACCTAGAGATGTATACATGGGGCCATTTGGATTTTTCTTTACACCAATGATCTCTAAATTGAAGGTGCATTTAAGTTCAGGGTGAGTCACATGGGCTTTTGTAAAACGCAAACCAGATGGGCGGATGAAACGCTCGTATTTGGGAGGTTTCCTTGTGAAACTTGGTCCTACGAATGTGGCCTTTGTGATCATCCTCTTCCACTGCTTAGCTGCGAATTAGAAGCAAATTAGATCACCAAGAGGACAATAGTCATCAGCCCTGAGAAATTTGTGCAACACAACAGAAAAAACACAATGTCAAGGGATACTTACTCTTCCTTTTACCAGATCTGATCACCCTAAACATCTCATCTTCAGCAACAGGTCTGACCTATAAAGTCAACAGATAATACTGATTATGGTTTGATTTGCACAGCTCAAGCAAAACTATATGACAACAAAAGCATGATATGAGGAATACAGGAAAATACATTTTTGTGTCCATGACATAGATAAGATATGAACAAGTGTAATGATATTTGAAAATCTTCCTTCTGTTAGCTCCTTTTTAATTTCTATTCATTCAGAACTATTACAACAATAGGTTACCCAACTCTTTGTTGGTTGGGGCAATGGAGGAATGGCGAGGAGAAGATTACTTAAATAATTCCAGTAACTCTCCCTTGAATATTTAGTCATGCATAATCTAGGCTAAGTAGCATCTACAAGCTAGGAGAGAAAAGGTCTGATAATCTTCAAATAGAAAAGGAAAATGAAATTAATGGAATCGATTTTGATTAAATTAAAAAGCACAAAATTGTGATAAGGCACATTAGGAACCTATAGGCTATGTGGTTATCCTTATTTACCCTAAATGAATGATGATCAATATCGTACATCTAAGTGTATAAATTTCCTTAAATATTATGTAGAAATTACGACATTGATACATTCTTCTATGGATAGACTGCAAAAGCAAGCCTAATACAGACTACAAAAAAACATTTGCCAACTGAAAGACTGACAAGGGGCAAGTAAACTGTGCCTACACATGGATCAATTTTGTAATACATGGAATATTTTCTCAGGGTTCAACCTATTAGAAACATCATTCAATAATAATGCAATTAGTTCAGTCTCATTAAGAGTTAAACTACATCAACAGAAGCAAACTACAAATACAACGGACTAGCAGCAATGCTTACCTTTGGAAGGGGAACCTCCCATTTTCCTGCCTTTTCTTTTCTCTTTTGCTTGATAGTATTGCTAAGCACCTGTAAACAGAATGAGGCTACTTTAAGTACAATTTCAAAATTGATGCAGTTTCAAACCACTACCACAAAACATATTTTCACAAAAAAAAAAAGGAAATAAGACTGAAGGAAGTCTATGGATGTAAGAGTACTTTTGCTCTTGTTGTCTCATCACGATCAAGAAGATATGCAGGGAGAGCTCCTTCACGGACATTATCATCAACCATACGCCGAGTCGACGACTCATCATGCATGGCCAATCTGTCAATGCAGAATGAAAGTAAGCACACCAATCCCACAACACAAGCTTTATATTTTCCGGGAAACCAACAATAATTACGAAGAAGAAATTAATGCTATCAAATTAACACCTACAAATACACATAGTGCAAATTTAAGAAATGTTCTTTACAATTAATCACATAAAAAGAAAGCCATAAAACACATGGAACTTAATCTTTCATTGTATCATATGATTCATATCAACGTAACAAATAACCAAATAAATTCCAGTGAACATACACACACACACACTGAAGAACAGACTAATTAAACCAGCAAAAAAGCTTACGTTTTCTTCATCAGCGCCTTCTCAGCATACCGCTTCTTCGCAAACATCTTACCCTTAATACCCAATGCCTATCCATCCACAAAAAATAACCATAAATCTCTCATAATTTAACTACAAACACAGCAGAAAATGAAAACAAAAATCAACCTTTTGGGCAATTTGAGAGCGCTTGTGAACTTCGCGTGCCTCCTTCTTACGCTTGCGTTCGAAGTGATCATGGCGGTAGCCATTCCTCTTCCTGTGCAGCTCAATGTAATCTCCTTGCGGCTGTCAAATTCAATCATTTAATATAAAAATAGAAAATACCAACAAATAAATATCAAGGAGTATAGCAGCACAACATCAATATGCTAATTCAGAACATACCATAGTGGATCAAGTATAGAATTTCGATTTTTTAGGAGAAAATTGAGCTAAATTTTCAAAACCTAGCAGCTAATTTCAGAGGTTAAGATAAAGAGTTTAGAGACAGAAAGAAAAGAAAACGGGGAATTTGAATACCGGACAATGAATTACGAATTGGTACTGGGCTTAGGATTTTCTGGGCTTTACTTTTTGGGCTTTGTTTTTATTGGGCTTTATGACTACCTGAGCCCACTCAAGCTAAGTTTTTTGAAGGCCCAATTTATTTCGGTCCATTAGGTCTAGTCCAAATTTAAAATTCATTTGGGCTCGACTTCTACCTTTGAGTACAACCAAATGCGAGCTGCAACTGTCTCCATCTGCCACGGCGGAGCGATCGGAACGCGCCGCCCGTCTCCGTCCCATAACTGCTCTGCTCTTCCTATCTTCCGGCATGTTTATGACCATAAATTCAACTATAAGCCGATGCGTACAAGTTTGCACGTTGAAAAAATATGCAGGTTAAGTGCTCGAGCAAATGCTAAAGCGACGTCGAAATGGGATGTGGAGCCACAGGAAGTCTCTCAAACCGGAAGAAAGTGTTACTTAGATGAGGAGGACGTCGTGACGTTTCTTGATCCTCCGAAGGAGCTCATTCCTTTGGATCCTTCTTCATATAATCCGTCTTCTTATCTATGGTTGGTACTTGGTGCAGTTGAAAAGCTTAACTTTATTAAGTGTTATTAGTAGTTCTGATCTGTTTTTTGCTTTTTTGGTTAAAAACATAATGAAAAATGTGTTCTTGGGAGTGGTGATTGAGGTGCTGGATGAATGTAGATTGGATTTTGTAGTTGCTAGGCTCGGTGTAGTGGTTACGACTATATTTGCAAATTTTTCGTTTATACAACACTTCGTGTGGTTCATCACGTGTAGCATGATAACATACGACCATAAGATAGCCGTAGCAAAATATTTTTTTCACAACAATGAAAGTCAGAAATTTTCAGTTTCTGAATTCCATAGTTTGATGTTCCATCATTGGCAAAGTCTATATATAACTGAGTTTTTAGGGGATTGTAAGGAGCTGATCAAATTGGGGATGGAGTTGATGATTCTAGAGCGTGAATTGTTTTAGAAGTACTCGAGATCTTTTTTAGTTTCTTGAGACTTTTTTTTACTTGGAGCATTTTTCAACGTTCTTATGGTTATGTGAATCAGGAAAAAAATTGAAGAGATTCCAGAGGAAAGGCGGCATCACCTGCTGTCCCTGTTAAACTCCAGGCATGTGTGTTGGATTCTTAACTTGGCTCATAGTTACAAATCCTGGCTCTTTGAGAATTAGCATGTTATTCAAGGATAGTCGGATGAGTTATAATCAGGATCAGTTTTGACTTGATACTTGATACATCATTTATTTTGTTTCCCAAAATAAATGTATATATTTAGTTGCATATTTAAATTGTTAGTTGGATTTTGTTGGATTTTACTTCATTTGCATGCATAATTTTTTGTTTCATCCAATATTGGCTTCTTTGTGATGGTGTTCAATAAGTCTGCCGGTTAAGATGCAGTATTTTTATTTTATTTTCTTTGGACTTCTTGTAGACTTATATCAAGAGCTTGGGAGGTGGCTGGAAGACGATATGATGATCCCAAGTTAGCAAAGAAAAGTGCTTGTAGCTTGCTATCTGATGGAGATAGTGCAGGTTCACTTGAGATGTGGAAATGCCGAACAAGTGGAGGTGATTTTCCAGCTACATATACTCGTTTGAATGCAGTAATATTTAATGGAATTGTATAAACTGAAAATAGTGCACACTGTACAGCACCACTTCCAATTGCTTGGATCAATTCTTGCGAGAAGGTGAGATCCCTGCTTTCAGCCTTTGAGCTACATTCTGGAGGTTCACAAATTTCTCCATTTCAGCAATCACTTTTGTTTTCCTGATAATTTTCTGATTGAGGTCTGCTGAAATTCAAGAGCTACATTGTTTTCATTGCAGGCAATATTTTGCTGCACGGATGGAAAAGCTTATGGACGACTTATTGGTATGTTGATTCATCAATGATTACATTACTTGCATCTTCATATATCTTGATGGTCTGTCCGTATATTTAACCCAATTACACGAACTTTTATTAATATTAATGTGTTTCTTGCCCACTTCAAGACTTCAATACTCTAATTAGATTGTGTTGTACAGGTGGATACCCTCTATTAAGAATCATCAACATCAATTCGCCTATGTACTTTAATATCAGACAAGTCAATGAAGTGATGTCAACAGAGCAGCCATGTGACTTAGCATATGAATTTGGAGATGGACTCCTCAACCTTCCAGAATATCCACAGGAATTCCCTAAACCGGGTTGGCATCTTTACCTCTGTAAATTAATTTGCTAACTAAGATTCCTAAAGCATATGCATCCTTTCTTGGTCTCTGCAATCTGAACTAAAAGTCTTTTGGGTCTCCTAAAATCATGGTGCTGGTTTCTAGAGAAACATGAATTATGGTTGAAGAAGAAAGAGCAGAGAATCATGAATTATTTTTATTGTGTGTTACAATTAGTGTCTTAATAAAAGTAAGTACTCGTCAAGCTTAAGTCCACAAAGCGAACTTTTTACTAAAGTGTTGTATTTGCTTAAGGGACACTCGTAGGTACACTGCACTTTTCTTGGAGTTGCATGTTAATCATTCATATAGTGTAAATGCGAATTGACCATTGGCTCTTTCTTTTCAGCAAAACATTCATGGCCATTTAATGATCAAGTTGTTATATATATTCGCCATGTTGGTCCAGGAGTTATGGTGGGGCAAGCATGGCAAGAGGGTAAAGCATTGCAAGAAGTACCCAAGAGGCTATGCAGTGAGATCTTGATGGTGAAAGACTATTTTGCTTTCAGTAAGAATTAAAAAGACATCTCTTTTAAACCTATGGCATATAATGGTCTTTTTAGCATTTGAGAGGACACCTTTTAAGTTCTTGTAATAAACCTTTGAAAGAGTTTGCTGCAAAACAAGCCAAAATTGCCTTTTAATAGTAGTTCATGTATATGCAAATGTTCTCATAGAGCTCTACCTAAATTCTCTTGTTGTCTTTATATTAAGAATATCTTGCATGAATTAAATTCTCGTAAAATAACAGTTCCTTGTGTGTCTCATTGCACTAATGTATGATAACATGGGTTGCTACAGGATATAAATTTGCCTATTCTTCTGCATTATGCTATACCTAGATGATGGTTCTTTATTTATGTAGTAGTATGGTTTCAAATCCTTTTAATAAATGGATTTGAAATTTTCAACTGATATTTTTTGGGATCAAGAGGTAGCTTAGCTGATGAGCAAAGTAAGTCTGAGTGGTGTCCAATGAAACAATAGGGCTAACTTGCTAGGGTAGATAATAGAGCAATAAATTGTACTAGTAACAAATGAATAATAAAATTGATGTCAATTTCATCCAAAGAGGCATTCATAAGTCCATGAATCATATGCTCTTACTATGTTGTCCTAGAGTGATCGATGGTGAGGGAAGGAGTTGCAGGTTGTGTTGTCGAAGATGCTTCATCTTGTTGATCACATGAAATGCTGATTGCTGGATTTTGTGCTGTAACTCTTTCTTCAGGACTTGTTGATACCTTTGATGATGTTATGTCATCTTTTTCCCCATAAAAAACTCTTGATAGTAGGTATAGTTTTTTCTTGTTGATCACATGAAATGCTGATTGCTGGATTTTGTGCTGTAACTCTTTCTTCAGGACTTGTTGATACCTTTGATGATGTTATGTCATCTTTTTCCCCATAAAAAACTCTTGATAGTAGGTATAGTTTTTTCTTGGTTGAAGCAGTGGAAGCCACCGTGTTCCGGTTCTCATACAAGAAGGTGGAGACGAATATAGCAAGAGCAGACGATGATGATAGCCCCGCAATGAGGAAGAGGCCCTTGAAACTATCCAGATTGAGACTTTCAGTTGTGGTCTTGTTTCCATCACTATTAGGGCAGCCATCTTCTTTAAACCATTTTCTTGAAATTCTGACCATTTCATCACTCTCCTTCAGTTCTAAGATTGCTCTTGAAACATCAGGAACTAGTGGTGAACCCTTTGGAAATATCTGAAATTTTTTATTAGCTTTTAGTCTTAAATCTAAGAGGGAAAACATGGTAAGAAAGATAAGACTTACAAATCCAAAACCAGAGGTTGGATATGTTGGACCAATAATGGTATACTTGTGGCAGTACTTGGAAAGAAAGAGCCTTATGTAAGGGAGTTCATCAACTATTGCAGCTACTCCTCCATTCCTGCTACCTTTCGACAGGGCTTCATCGTATTCTTCAAGGAAGGTATAATTTCTGAACTTGGTGGTATCGAATTTCATATTGTCGAATAATCCTTTGACGAAGGAACCACTCTGGTAGCCAACATACTCACCATTCTTAATCAGATCGTAGATATCTGTGATTGTAGGCTGAAGCTGCTCTACTGTTAACATGGATGTCAAGCTTGCAGTGTAGCTCTGTGTCAGAACCAGCACCACGAACACCCATACAATCATCACGAATCTAGTCAGGTTGCTCTTTACTTTCTCCCCTGCCATAACTTCAACTAGTTAACCTTCAGGCAGAATAAGAATAAGGTGGTTTTAAGACTATATATGAAGAATTGTGGACTTACTATGTGCAAAAACAAGGGTCGAGAAAGAGAACCAGAGCACCGTTCCTACTTGCTGGACAGGTGGACCTCGGAATGCTTTGTTTACGCGATGCTCAAGAACCCAAACGACAAATCCAGTGAAGACAAAGAAAGCTCCAATGGTTAGCCAAAGGCCTGTTGTAAGAGGTCTCATGAAAATCCAAGCATTCTTCCTCTCATCATCCTTGGTTGGGACTACGGTGGAAACACCAGATTCTGTGTAGGGAAAGGTGAAATCTACAAATTTTGATCTATTGGCTGTAATGGTCACATCCCCAACCACTGCATCGTACTTCCGTTTCTGTCATTGGAAGGAGCTTTTAGAATGTTTAACAAGAAGAATTTTAAAAGAGTACAAAAGGCAAAATGTGGCTTCTGCATTACCCCAGCAGGTATCTGCTCTGTAAAGTAATCATAGCTTTCAATTCTCAGCTCGTATGGGACAGTATATGGCAGTGATCCCATGACTTGTTCAAAAACATCAATGCAGAAACCACTTGCTTTAATGCCATTTGTTTCTGTATCCCTTTCAACTTTGACAAATTCAGTGAATCCTTCCCTTGATATAGCTGCAACTTTTAACTTGTTCCCACTTGTAGGGATTTCCCAACCTTTAGGTACAACACTTGTCTGGCCTGGCCATACAATGGCCCCAAGATTGTCTTTTTCCATTGATGAGACATCATCATCTGGCATCAGTTTCTTTGAAATTCCATGTTCTTCTGTCCAGAATCCAACTCTGTTCTCTGCTTTGCCAATCACATTTACTATCTCAAAAGCAGATGGCTGCAATTGACCATTAACGATATGGAAATCGCCACTCAACCCTTTGGACCTAAAGTTTCTGATTAAAGGAGCAAGTGATGATCCAGTACTTGAAGTTCCTATTGCTTCCAAATCTGTAAGATTCCCTCTGTTAATCGGTTTCTTGAATTGTGGAGATGTCACTCCAACATGTTCTATTGCCTCAGCCAAAGCCGTTATGCAGTCATATAGCCACACCCCAAAAACATTAAGTTGTGGTCTGTCCATGTCTGGATTCTCCTTATGAAACCTCCTGCTAAATCTCTTACTGAAATCTTTTTGTTCCTCAAGTCTTGGAATATAAGCTCTCACTCCCACTACACCTTGCATTGCTTCAATGCTGTCTGAATCCAGAGAGTCCAAGAAACTGGTTAACACATCTGCAATGATCCAAGCATATCCCTTCCTCATCATGCCACCTTCTTTTGCCATTTGAAAGAAACGAGATGCTAAACCTGGTCCCATATGAACAACAAACACCCTTGTCTGCTTGGTCTTTAACTTATAGAGTTGCTCAAGAATCTGATCATTCCCAGCTGAAGAAGAGACAACACTTGTGTAGGAGACTAAAGCATTGCTTTGTAGTAAATCCTCAGCCAAAAATGGTAGTAGTCCACTTCCATAATTGGAACCCTCACATATAAGTGCCACTTCCCTCCAACCATAGGCTTTGACGAGTGCTGCTATTGCTTTGGACTGTGAAGAGGAACTCCATGCTGATCTGATGAAGAAAGGTGAGTCTTCAGGCGATAGAGCTGGGCTCGTTGCTGGAGATATGATTGGAACTTTCACTTTGTCACCAATATTTATCACAAATTCTGCTTCTACTGATCTTTGTGGCCCTAGTATTGCCATCACTTGGCTGTTTTTCAGCAGATCTATAGCTGTAACATAGGTCTCATAGTCAAACTACATGACATGTTCTTATTTAGGCAATGAAAAGTATGGAAGAATAACACTACCTGCAGAAGCTGCAGCAATGACATCAGTGCCAGAATCTCTGAAGTGAGGTACAATTACTGTGGTGTAATTGTAGTGATTGAAGTAGAAATCTTGGAGTGCCATGGAAATGCATGTTTTGTATATCTTTCCAATACTTGTCTCTAAATCAAGAATAACTCCTACATCAACTTTTGCAGGAGTCGTGCTTTGACAGTTCAACTGAACAATGCAAAAGCTCGTGAAGATCATAAGCAAAGGAAACCACAATAATTTTGAACGGAGCATTGAGAACCATCCAAGATTGCTGATCGTTAACAAATAACTCAATGATCAAAGGTAATAAATAGTACTTGGAAGAGTGTCGTGGTGAAACATGCAGCACTTGTTGACCTTGCTATTTATTAAACTTGGTGGTGTAAAGAAAATGTTGGAGATCAATATGTGATGCGACAGATTCTTGCTGACCAATGATAGTGACTATGCAGAATCAAAGGACTTGTAAATGCTATCTTGACCCTAAGATAATCTTATTCTAATTTTGTTGAATCTTGACAAAAGCCAGCTTGATTATCGTAACCATCTTCTCTTTGAACACATATATTTCATGTGATTAAATCAATAATTTCCAAGTAAGAGAGCATGGGTCAATGATCATGCTGCAAGTCTTTGCTTCTTTTCTTAGGCAAATAAATGACAGTCATTGGCAACGGACAACGTTGACTTGATTTTGTTTCTCCAACTTGGTGGGCTTGTCATTCCGTGCTTTTAGTACAACTGGGCCGGCCCATTACCCGCCATTTCGTGGGGCGGGCTGACTTTTTTGTTTGAGGCCTTAAAATCTCAACCTACCCAACTCATTGGGCGGGCCAATCACCAAAGTTTTTATTTCTATTCTTAATAATGTATTTAATTTTTGAAAAGGAAATAAGAGTTTATGTAATAACTATATATATATGTACTTACTAAAATATATATGCATTCAAATACATATAATATACAATAACAATTTTTAAAAATAGTTCTTTAATTAAAATTTCTTCATTTCTCTAAATAATTAACTCATATCAATATTTTTATAAATCATCACTTGTATTAAGTAAAAAAATTCATCACTATTATTCATTTATCATCTATATTTTCAATGAAAAAAATAAAAAAGTATATAAAAAGAAAGGATCACTTATGCCCATCTTTTTACCAGTTTATAATTAATCAACACAACCCACTATTTTGATGGGACGGAATGGAACGAACCGACCTAACGAACCTAACTTGTTTGACAACTCTAACTTTTTTGTAAGATCATGTTTGCATTTAAGAGTAAAACAAACATGGCCTTTAGGGATAAAGTTATTCCCATGTGAATCTAGGAATTATGGTGGTGCAAACTTGAGAAGATAGTAAAGAATCATAAGTTCTTGTAGTAATATTTAAGAGGATTTTTTTTTTAAATTTAATATCTTATACAGAAATAAAATTCAACTAATAAATATAAAAATAGAGGAGGGGAAGAACCGAGAATAAATTCGATGATATATATGAAAAAAGATGACTGGAAATTTATTGTATGCTTTGAGTTGCAAAATTGAAAAGACCAAACTTGAAATTGTATATTTCAAAGAATATAATAACTTTAATGCAATAAATAATAAGTCGCTTCAGGTGGACTTTAATTGGGTTGGATTTAATGTCACACTCTTAAATGTGTCTCATAGTTGAAGATTTCAAACTTCATTAATATTTTAATGTATGAATTGTCATATACTTTATTATCACTAGCAACCAAAATTGAAAATTAGGTAGGTCAGATTCCTTCATTTACGCCTTTTCTTTCGTGTATTACATTTATTACTCAATATTTTTAAATTAATCAACTCACATTTTGACTCTCTCATTTTTTTTTTATTATATAACTAAATTTCATACCTAAATCTGATTAATTTGAGATAACAACACGACTCTCTAAATCATTATCATATAAATTGTGGGATGTCATAGAATGAATTATTTTTAGGGAAAAAACAATTTGTTTTGGGTGATGATAACTGTATTTTTATAAATAGCATCATCTTTTTTTTTATTGGCTTAAATTATCTTTTTTATTTATTTTATTGAATAAAAAAAATCAGACAAAAAGGGAAAAGAAATCTGTAGAGGAAGACTGCTGAAATATAGGAGGCCTATCGTTTTCGGCAACTGTCGGTGCTTCTACAAATACACACACTCGAGGTGTTTTTATGTGTACAAATATATAGATATAGAATCTGTATATCTATATCATGATTAATCAATCAAAGCTTGATAATTTTTCTCATTTAAAAGTGTATTACTTTATTAATATTTTAATTAAGAATAAAAGAAAAAGGGGAGAGGGGGGTGGTTCAACGAACTACAAGCGCCAAACGATAAAACTCACTCTGCTTCTGCTCACTTCTAACTACTCATCTTCCTTCTCTCTCTACAGTCTCAGTCACGCAGTGTTAGAGAGAGAAACTGAGATCTGAGGCAATGGCTGTGGATCCGAGGCAAGTATTGGCCGGGGTGTTGACCGTGACGATGTTTGTAATGCTTGGCGACATGATCAAGCGCGACCACTTCGATTCTGCTCATGTATGATTTTAGAGTTTTGTTGTTTTATCTTTTTTGGAATCACTGTTCAATTTGAACATGGCATTGTGCGAGTGTTTGTCTGTGTTTAAATATGAATTTGTTTTGAGGTGTGATGATGCTTAGGTTGTGGGATTTGAGATTATGATCTTCATTTGTTGATGTAGCTTTTGCATTTCAGCTTAATTTGATTATGAATTGTCGTTTGTGGATTGGATTTGTTAGTTGCGTTGAGTAGTTGAGTTTATTTGTTTGTAAATCTGGTGATGTATGCAGATTTGATCCGATCTGAATTGGTTGGTGAAATGTTTTTGCCACCAAATTGTGTAGCGTCAGCTCTTTGGATTTTATGTTTTGTTTTTAGGACTGTGGGATCATCAAGACTATGTTTTTATTATGTGGTTGGACTTGGACACTTGAGAGTGAAGCAGGGTAATCATATGTCTGCTAAGTATCGAATAGTGCATGAGAATTGGTAGAACGATAGTGAGAGATTCTATTAGCTCTGATTAAATTGTTGTGCTTTGATCATTTTTTGTTTTGAGCACCAAAGAAACAGAAAGAGTGGATTTTTAAATTGTTGATTGACTGAAATCATGTCTTTATTGTTTCCCTCTTTCTATGCTGATTTCCCTCTTTACACAGCCAACTGTTCACGATACAAACAAAGCTTCAGAGCATGGCCTGGCTAGTGTCGCGAAGGGGGCTGATGGCCCTTGGAAGGAGGATGGTTTGACCTTAAAGCCATGTTGGCAGAAGCCGGTGTTGGGTGAGTACAGTGTTTTTCTGATGATTTCAGCATTTTTTAGCATGTGTTCTTACTTGATTTTTTGTTGACAGAGGAGGCAGAAGACTCACAGGGGTACGTGACCTTCTCGCTAACTAATGGCCCAGAATACCATGTCTCTCAGGTAACTTCAAATGCTTCATTTAAGAGTAGAATAATGTGTATGTATGTAAGAGAACTGGAAAATTTAAATTAGTCAATAATGCATGCTCAAATTATCTATAATAGTCGATAATAGTAAATACTTAACTTTTTTTTTTTAAATGAGTTTGGGAAGTGGAAGGGAGGGGACAATAAATACTAGAAAACTTGCGTGACACGAGTTCGAACCCTGTTCACAATCTCCACATTTATAAAGGTGGGATACCTCTTGAGCTACAAGACTCGTGGTAATAGTAAATACTTAACTGGTTGCTTATGCTTATGTAGGAAATCCTCAATTTTTGTGGGGTCGGTTTATATACTAACATCCATATTATCATGTTTCATGAATTAAACAAGTTGCAAGTGTGAGACATCTCTGAACTATTGCTGCATTTTCTAATCTCCAACATTTGTTTATTTCCTGGTAATCATGTTATTCAGATAGCTGATGCAGTAGTGGTTGCAAGATATCTACGGGCTACACTTGTAATCCCAGACATTAGAGGAAGCGAACCTGGCGATAAAAGGTTTGATGTGGCTTCTACCTCTTATATATGGCATAAACTTTAAAGGGTTTGAAAAATAATAATTCTCTTGAGAGTGTAGAGGAAAACGAGTGATGCAAAATATGTGTACATTCACTATTTCCTTCTTTCAATTCTTCTCCTACTCCCTTTTCAGCTGGTTTTCTGCTGGTGGGTGAACATTTATGGCAAATATAAAGCACTTATAGTTTCATTAAAGCTGTCACATCTTTGGTTGTATCTTCGATATGATGTAGTCAACCTATGTGCTCATTATATGACAGTTCAATTACGTTCTCGAAAGATGTCAGACAATATTACTTGCTGCATATGTGATTATTGATGCTATATTTTATCTGTAACTTTCAGGAACTTTGATGATGTCTATGATACTGAAAATTTCATTGCAAGCCTAGATGGAGTGGTCAAAGTTGTTAAATCTCAGCCTTCCGGATTATCAGCTCGCAATCTTGCAGTAGTGAAGGTTCCTAATCGGGTTACTGAAGAACATATATCAGATAATATAGAACCTATTTTCAGAACCAAGGGGAACATTAGACTAGTTACATACTTTCCATCAGTCAACATGAAAAAAAATAAAGAGAAGACCAACACAGACTCTGTCGCATGTTTAGCCATGTTTGGAACATTGGAGCCTCAAACAGAAGTTCGCGAAGTGGTTGACTCCATGATTGATCGCCTAAAAACCCTCAGTAGGAAGTCGAATGGACAGTTTGTTGCAATTGACTTGAGGATTGATATATTGGAGAAAAAGGGTTGTCATAAAAATGGTGGCTCTGGATCCAAAAGTTGTTATAGTCCACAAGAGATAGCTCTCTTTTTAAAGAAGATTGGCTTTGAAAAGGACACCACAGTGTATGTGACTCAAACGAAATGGCATAGCAGTCTTGATGTTCTGAAGGACTTCTTTCCTAAAACTTATACAAAGGTAGAATTCTTATCTTTTTTTTTTTTTTGTTCTCCTTGGAAATTCAACAACAGGTTTTGTAATATTTAAACTGTTGCAGGAATCTATAATGCCCATGGAGAAGAAAGACAAGTTTCTAAACTCAGACACTTCAGAATTTGAGAAGGTGATCGACTACTATATTTGTTCGGAGAGTGACGTATTTGTTCCTGCCATATCAGGCCTATTTTACGCCAATGTTGCTGGTCGGAGAATAGCTTCTAGCCGGACTCAGGTACTCGTTCCGGAAAATATTCCTAGTTCCACTGCAGCTCCCAATGAATACTTATCACATTACGTTACAAAAAAGAACCACTTTGCTTATTCATGTTTTTGCTAGTTCAAGATATGGTTGAATCTCCCACATCAAATTGAACAGTGTTTTATCCATAAGCTGAGGAAGAGTTTGTTTAGAAAAATGTATTACATTTGATTTTCAAGCAAAAGAGCTCTCTCTCTCTCTCTCTTTGTTTTTGCCTAAAGGGGTTTTTGTTAGTGTTATGATGTAATAGTTAAAGGTATTTTTCAGTGGTTTGTAAAACATTGTATGCTACATCTTCTTTGTAACTAATGTGACATCACCCATGTTTGATCAAAGTCATAGAAAAGTGTCGTTTCAACACTTTCATTTGCTTATTATTACTGCTTTCTCAACCCTGAGAGCACATATCCTGTGCACAAGTAATTGAACTATCTACACTTAAAAATAATATTTTGTCAAGTAATTAAAAATTTTCAGTTAATCCAGATTCACCAAGCCAACGTGCTATTGTACACTAATAACTAAAACAACACAAATATATAGTGTCGATTCTGTATAGTCCGCAGGTGGTGATCGCACCCTGAAAAATTCCAAGATAATTGGACGAGGCTTCTTCATGAATGGAACGATTATATTAGGCGGTGGCATTGCGTACACTACGAGCACCGATGCAACGTTGGTATGGCTTAATGAACACCTTCGCAAGAGGTGTTTTCGGAACTGGAATGAATTTACCAGCAGCAGCAAGAGGCCAGCTGCAAGAAATGTGAAATCAGGTGATATGAGTTTTCAACATGTATAGTATAACCTCACAACTAAGTAACCAGATAACGAAACGAACCTGATGAAGGCTATAACGAGGCAAATTATCCATTGTTGGGCATTAAGTCTAACAGT
Organism: Scutellaria barbata; assembly: GCA_028654395.1. Classification (NCBI taxonomy): domain Eukaryota; kingdom Viridiplantae; phylum Streptophyta; class Magnoliopsida; order Lamiales; family Lamiaceae; genus Scutellaria; species Scutellaria barbata. The sequence goes on along the minus strand of CM053645.1, from coordinate 218,976 downwards.
TGAGGTGAACTTCCCAAGGAAATTGATGATGATTATCTAGTCAAAACGAGTGTGTTAATGATCCTAGTTTCAGAAAGAAAACCAGAAATCCTAACGATACAAAGCCATATGTATCGTGTACTCACCTGTAGTATAAATGTGCTTCCAACTATTCCAGTGAAGAGGTGGTTTTTGGTCACACCAGAAAAGACATTAAGTTCTTCTGGTTTGCGAGCATTGATCTCGTTGAATAACTGTGAGTTGACGAGTAGAATGGAAGGATTATCAGAGTAATCTAGCAGATGAGAGAAGTATTATGAAATTGAATTCGATTGTACTTACTTGACAGAGAACAAACGCATTGAATACCACAGTGTTCTTCACCATGTGAGCCTGTGCTGTTCCATAATGGCTCAAGTTGAGAATAGATATGCCACAGAAGTTGAGGAGGAGGAGAACTGCAACTTGGTATAAGGCCTGCAAAATGAAAAGTATCACCTCGTCTCTTTGTAAATGAAGAACAACAAAAAAGCCAGTTTATTGGATTATAACAACGTAGAATTACCTGTATAATCAAGTTCCTCCACATGATATTTGTCACAAGCGGCTCCCTGAAGAATGTAAGAACAGTTAAATGTTACAGCTTGAGCTGCTATCTCTCATGCTACATAGGAAATTAGTAAGGAATGAAATCTGGTTATTAAACACCTTACCTACGACCAACTGGAGTTCTATCCATAAGACTATCGGTTGGTGGTTCGGTGGCCAGTGCCAAAGCTCCCAGAGTATCCATGATAAGATTAACCCAGAGAAGCTGTGTAAGAAACACAAGCAAACAGTGTGTAAGCAAAACTAAGGATCTTCGATTTCAACTCAACTACTCTCACTACTTCAGTGAAGGGCCTATAAAGTGGCTTAAGAGAAATACTATACCTGCACTGTATTTAGAGGAACATCGCCAGAAGAAACTGCAGCGACAACGTTTATTACAAGAGCTGCAACGTTGACAGTGAGCTGGAACTGGATAAATTTTTGGATATTTGCATATACAGAGCGTCCCCACCGAACAACCTGCAAGAAGTAAATTGGAAATGTTATTCACAAAGGGCAACTTAAGGGTTTCCATTTTTTAAAATGAACAATTTGAAGACCTATTGATTCTAACAACTGATTGCAGAGTTGATCATTGTAATCATCGTTGATCAACATGAAGAATATACAGCCCTGCAAGAGTGTATCACTTTGGGAATTCCAACAATTTGTTTAATCGATACAAATTGTGACCCGAGGCATATTTGAAATAAAAGTAGTAGAATGTCCTTCAACACTGACCTTAACAACTGAAGCAAAGTTGTCATCTAAGATGATAATGTCTGAGCTTTCTTTTGCAACTTCAGTCCCTTGTATGCCCATGGAAAGACCTATATCAGCCTACAAATACAGAAAGCACGAATGTGAAGTTGATGTCAATATAAAGGAGAGTAACCCAGATTTTCAAATGTATATATTTGTGTATCTTGGATGAATGATTTATCGGTGAACTTAGGCCTGTCAATTCACAAAACATGGTTTCCACAACAAAGCATTCATGGCATATACGATAGTTAATTTGAGTTGCGAAGATGAACCTAATGAAGAATACTTCTAAAGATAACGGAATCCTAAATTCATGGAGATAAGCAGCTTTAGTAAAAATTATATAGAGTATAAGGAGAGCACATCAAACCTCATGGAGTGCAGGGGCATCGTTAGTTCCATCTCCAGTTACAGCAACAACTTCCCCTAGTTTGCGCAGAGTTTGAACGAGCAAAAGTTTGTCAGTTGGAGAAGACCTTCCCATGACCTGTTCATTATAAACATAATGTTACAAGTCATTATGATAAGGCATAGGTTGCTATGAAAATGCGAAAAAAATTCAAAAGGGGGGGGGGGGGGGGAAGGTGGTTTCTGGAGTAGACATACTGCAATCTTTTTAACAATTTGTTCTCTCTCTCTCTCTGACATTTCACGGAATCTCTTCCCTTCAATAACATAGGGTTCACTTGTGTCTGCATCTGGTGAAAGGATACCACACTCCATAGCAATTGCTTTGGCTGTCTGAATATTATCTCCGGTAACCATACGCACCTAATGGTTCACAAACACACAATCCATTATGTTTTCTTTTAATCAGTAAACACCATGAAAATATGATCTGCCTTATTCCAAGTTAGTAACATGAAATTAGTGAACTTTTCTGGTTTGGTTAACTTCTGCGCCATTATCTATAACAAAATGAAACAAACAGCTAGCTTTCATTGTTTACAGAAAACTAGTCAAAGCTTTATCAACATGAGTAGTGCTAGAGTCAGAAGTTTTCACGAAAGACATAAATATGCTAGCAATGCAGGATGCAACTAGATTCAGAAAGGAGCCTCAGAGACATTTTTCTTCCTATAACCCAGCTCCATTTCTCTTCAGATTTGGTCTTTTTGGCATTTAGGCCAGTAGACCGGCATAAAAGTTGATCCTGCTATGATGGAAAAATTTCACAGCTGAAAAATATTGGATATTATGCTTCATTTCACTTTTTCTTAACTAGTGTGATATTCTGCAAACTGAATTATTAGAAATCAGAGTAAGGATAAAATTATAGTTGGCCTTGTCTGCAAATTAAATAGGAGCAAAAGCTCTTTCTTTGGAAATTTTATACAAGCAGTTGCCGACAATGAGCTTGCATGACATAAAGCTGAAGCTTTGACAAAATTAATACCTTAACCCCAGCATGTGAGCACAGTTGTACGGCTTCTTTGACACCTGGACGGCAAGGATCCTGTATAGCGGAATTTGATAAATATACAGGGATTTACAAGAAATTTAATATACTGAGAAAATGTATCAAATAGGAAAATAATCGAAAACTATGGAAGAAAAAAATGGGAAACATACAATAGCATCGACCAAAGAAGACAAAGCAAGGTTTAAAATAATTGAATTATGCAAAACATTCAACTTATAGATTGAGTAAGAATCCAAACTATAACTTATCGAGTTTACTACCTTTATACCAACAATAGCCAGCAAAACAAGATCATCTTCTGGTAAATTCCATTGTGCCAGCTCTTCTTCATCAGTCGGAACTGCATCTGCTTCACATGTACTGTAAGCAATTGCAACACACCTCAAGCTTTTTTCAGCCATACTATTAATAGCCTCTTGAAAGAATTCCTGGAGAAAGAAGAGCATTACGATTCTAACTTCATAAATCCTTATATTAGTTTGCATTAAGAGATGTCACAATAAATTTCTATGTTAAAACAACAGATTAGAGGAGACTATTTTGCAATTTGGTCATCCTTCAGTTCATTACTTCATTATCTGTTTTAGTCTACACGTTCGTGCTATCTGTCTCTAAGACATTATTAACCTTATTTCTTGTCTTACAGTTTTTTATCATCGTAAAATTTCAGTTTGGGTGACAGAGAACAGTGAATGAAGGTTTCTGAAGTACTAACCATATCCTCACCAAGAGGCTGCACGGAACCATTTAAATCAATGTACTTTGAACATGATGCTAAGATAATTTCAGCTGCTCCCTTCCAATGGATATGAACGTTAGATCCACTCTGTCAAGTCAAGAAGAAAATATGTCTGAAACTATGTTTAAGATATCATTGCAAAAAATCTTTCATTATACAGCAGCAGTTTCATATTTCACAAATATCTCAACTATCTCTTATGTATTGAATTAATTACGGCTTGAGAGATCTCAGACTAAGCTCCCTTCTGATAATATTTGTGCACTAAGAGCAACTTAATATGGCATTCAGCAGCCCAACTGCATCAGTGTTTGGACAATGCTAACACTAACATTTTACCAAGTTTTTCATATGTTTTCAACTTATGTGGTCAAACAGTAAATAATATCTTATAAAACGACATACATGGTGAAAATTCCATTTATTTGTGCATATGTTTGTAAAAATGTAATTAGGCAATTTGAACATCATAAAATGCATTATATAATGCAATATGTGCTATAAACTCAAAGATTCATAGCATGTTAAAAAATATAACTAAAGCACCATGGCATGCATACTGGATATAGTATGAAATACTTACTCTCCCTCTTAATGCAACACCCCCTCGCTTTTTGGTAGAATTAAAAGGAGAAACATGGAGAACTATGGATTCTGATCTCACAACATCAAACTTCATCCCCAGCTGAAAATAAATTGGTTTTACGGATGATTAGTAGTGAGAGATTAAAAGTTGAAAATAGATGGTAGAGCACAGTATGAAAGTACCTTGACACCCCATTGAAGGATGGCTTTTTCAGTTGGAGATCCAGAAACCTCTAATCCACCATCCTAAAAAAGAAATAAATAAACAACCATGCTCAACATGCAATATTATATTACAAAATTTAGTTCCAACTCCATATGAGGCAGGCAAAAGTAGCTCTATCCAAAAGGCACTAAAAATATCATACTTTCTTCCTATTGGAGGTATAAATCATAACTAATATGATTAAACTATAAAATTTCTGCTAAAAATGTGAAGTTGAAAATGCAACATTATTACTTATGAAGAAAGGAACATAATGTATATCTCCCATGCTCCACTATTTTTTATGTAAAAGACATTAATATCCACTGCAGCTGCTCGAACTTTAGCTCCCACTGACTTGGCTTTTGCACAAGCATACATTCATTCGTGAGGAATATTACCTTAGATAAAAATACACTGCCAGCAGTGTTCTGAGCTAGTCCCTCATCTATCAGAGAGGAAACTGTTGCAGGCAACTGTGAACCGTCTTCAGGAGGATCAATCTTCTTTTTCCCAACGTAAGCCTCAACCACTGTCATCTGTGTCAAAAACGTAGTTTGCCAAGATTAGTTACCCCCAAAATAAATATATATGTATGTGTATATAATGACTCTGTCTTTTCATTTTTAATAGACTTTAGAACAGAAATTAAACTAACCTGATTCAGGGTTAAAGTTCCAGTCTTATCACTGCAAATAGTTGTTGCAGACCCCATAGTTTCACAGGCTGAAAGCCTACGTACCTGAACCAGTGCAAGTTAACAAAATAAATATTGATCATACAATGAAGAAACTCTTTACAATTAAAATAACAATTCGGTTAAACAAAAAAAAAAAAAAAACAGAAATGGTTTACATACCAAAGCCTTATCAGCCATCATTTTTTTCATCGAGTATGCCAAGCTGTTGCAAATTCAAGACAAATTCAATGAGCACTAGAGTACGCACAGACAAAAATGCAATAGTTGAAATATAAGGAGTATATTTTGTGATACTTACGTCAAGGTTACAGCCAAAGGAAGCCCTTCTGGGACTGCAACAACAACGATTGTGACCTAAATAGGATGTCAGTCAATGAAGAGAAAAGATGTCCTGAATCTACTTCTTTTTCATTTTAGAGATCAGAAACTTACTGCAGCAGTTATAATATGTATAACTCCATCAACTGCTTCACCAATGCTTGTCTTTCCTCGGACGAACTGAACAGATCCATCAGGATTTAATGAAGTCCCAGTGAAAAATCTGAGGTAATTAATTTTTAATATAGTTAAGATTAAAAATGTAAGTCATATAACAAGATTCCAGAAACACAGCCCAAATTACCTAGCCAAGAGAATAATAAGCACAGAGAGAGCCACGGTGAGCCCAACAATGCCAATAAACGTTGCAACGCCATTCAGGCGCACCTGTAACGTTTCATCAAGATCCATAGTATTATACTTTGCATTTGAAATACAATGATTACTCGAATTTATCCAAGATGTACCTGCAAAGGAGTTTCTTCACCAGTATCTTCTGAAATACTAGCCATCAACAATCCCCACTCAGTGTTGATTCCAACACCAGTTACCTAAAATAGGATTTTAAATCAATGAGAAAGAATCAGATTGACAATAATTATACTGCGAACTGCAATATTAGGAAATATCTATTGTCGGGACATATGGAACATCTGCATTCACAACAACATGCCATTTATTCCTTAGTTTCCACCAATTTAAAGACATCATGGCTCTTCACTTTTTAATCACATAGCAAAAAAGATCCTATAGGATATTTGCGCTTGAAACACGTGTGTTTGTATACATATATATATGTAGCCCATTTTGAACAAATACACAGTTTTACAAATCACTCAAGAAAGGCATTAACCAAATCAAAGAGCTGCTGCATGCTCACATTATTTCAATAAAAAAGTAGACTCTAATAATAAAATGATTGATTTTAAATTAGCTGAAAATTATCATAGAACTGAAATATAGATTGAGGCCGTGAGAACTGTTTAAACTGAATAAACGAGCTTATGTGATTATATGCATACAGAATGAGAATAAAATTTTGTGCCCTGCAGCACTGATATATTTCATTTACTGGATGTTTACAGTTTGTATCATACCAGCATGGTTCCAGCACCATCTGCTACCTTGCAACCCGACATCAGAAATGGAGATTTGTGGTCTTTATGAACCTATGTAATTGTATTAGGTGTGAGAAATATAAGATCAATTATCTTATCTAAACTGCAGAACAAACCTAACCAGCTTACAATCTTGCTTTCCCCAGTCATGCTGGATTCATCAATGGCAAGAGAATGGCTAGTCGTCAATACTCCGTCAGCAGGAACCTGTGTAGGATACACCAGACTTTCAGATAACCATGCATGGTCCAAGAAAAGCATCTTAATCAAATAATTTATCACCTGATCTCCTATCTTGAGAGGTATGATTTCCCCAACCACAATCTCATATATTGAGATCTTCTCTCTTCGACCACCTCTGATCACCTACACAATTTTGTCTATTAGAGTACTTAAGGGAACAAATAACCACAAGACAGAAATTTATAGAACTTCATTGCCGAAGTTACCTCCACTTGGATATTTCGCTTTTCTTCATTTAAGTTTTGAAACTGGAGAGACTGTCGGTAATCGCTAGTTGCTATAGAAGAGATACAGAATATAGATAAAAGACAGTAAAAGATATCAAAATTAAATTCAACTAATTGTTCTGTCACGGAACAGAGGCAACTGCAGTCAACAAAACAAACTTAGCAATCTTTTGTCCCAGTAATTACATATAAGTTACAACATAAGGTTGAGATAGAGCAATAAATTAAAGGGAATTATGGTCTAAAGTAGTTTATTAGAAGTGATAGACAACACAGTCAAACTGCAAGATTGCATATTAGTGTTGTTATCAAAAGCAAGTCAAAATGGCTAGGCTTTTTAATGTAGGATCAGAAGAAAAGTGACTAAGTCGTGAGAGATCGGTTGAATGCAATCATTGTTCCTATAAAGGCTACAGAATATGGCTTTAGTAATCCTAACTAACAGAAAAAGGGAGAACAAAAGTGGGCAAAATCATGGAAAACACTGCACCTGACTAGTAAAATTATGTTCTCTGTGATGTTAATAAACAACATGATAAAGTTGTTGGGGAATAAACAGGCAGCAATAAGTTAAACAGCAAGTGTTTCTACCTGTAACAAAAATAACCAGAAGAACTGCAAAGGTAATGCTTCCTCCATCATACCATCCTTCTTTCAGGCCCTAGGAAAATGGAAGAACTGTATTCTTCAAATACTATCAAACTCAAATTTCTTTTGCTGAGTTAAGGTGGAGCCACTTTCAATGACAATGAACTTAGATGGTATGCTTTGAATTTATTTTCAAAAATTAAGTTCTTTTATGGTTTCAAAAGCCTCTTTCAAGTTCAAGAAAAAAAAAACATGAGAAGGATCAGCCAAAGATTTCTGAAGATGGTATTCAAATTCCAACCAATCCTTATGTTGATGTTATAGATGATAAAGCATGCAAACGGAAAGGCGAGCAGCAAAATGAAGCACAGCTTACACTCAAGTACATTCAAGAGATGAATATGTCATGCAGTTGCGACACAATGGTAAACAAAATGCAAGCTCAACAAAATGAAATAGTAGAATTTGTCTTAGAGTCTTTATAACTCAAAGAATTTTACATAACCACACTTGGTCGAAGGCTCAGATACATAGGTAAGGCACATCTCATTTATGTGAGATAATGCTTACCAATAAAATTGATGAAACTCTCCATTAGAAGATTATATGAATAAATGCAAGATACGTGTACTGTGTATAAACATTTCAACAGACAAAACTCAATAGCTAAAATATGGACAAGGTACTGATGTATCTGAGATACCTCAGTTTTTATTCCAAGAGCCAATGATGCCACAGCAGCTAATATTAGAATAATGAGAGTTAAATCCTGCCAGGCCTCCCATAGGAATCTCTGCACAAAATCAAATGCAAGGAAGTTAGAAGAGATATTTGAATATGAAGAAAACAATCCAGTTCCGAAAGAACATATAATTGAACCAAAGTAACCCTCCAGACAAAACATTACCAAGTAACTTCGCCCCTTTTTCACAGGATACGTGTTTGACCCAAATGCACTTTTTCTTTGTGCCAACTCATTCTCATCACCAGAAGTTCCATTATCGAGATCTGATCTTAGCATGACGGATAACCCTTTCGCCTGAACAAATGATGAAAAAGATTTAAAAAAAAATTAGACACATATCATAAACTTGCAGAAAAAAACGTTCAATAGTGAAAAGGTAGTCTTGCCCCTCCATATTGTTGAAATGCAGCAAGATTGTGATCCCTGTTCATTGAGACAAGCTGTTCAAGCCCAATACCGTAGACCCCATTAGGAGATGGAGGAGCCACTGACGTGCCTAGCACTGAAACCAAAGGAAATCAGAATGAGTGGACAATTAGGAATGTTGATTTTAAAAGTATGACATAATATAATTAAAAAAAAAAAGTATGGATAATAGTCATGGCAATCAGTCATGGAAAGTGATTAAGTCATTATTATCATACTCATCAACATTTTTTGGTCATACATATAGAATTCCTGTAAAGATGTAATCCAAGTAAAATCAAATCCATCTGCTTTACTAGCTGAGTTTGGATGTTAACTCACAAGGAAGTGAAATTTATTGCTTATGAAGTAAGCAAAAAATCGCCTAAAATCACCTATACAAGCCAAATCGTCAAACTCTAATGCAAAAGAAGGATATGGGACAAGCAAGTACCAATTGCTCGCTGTCCAGCCAACTTGAAGAGCAGTGCAGCCTAGAACAAAAACTCCAGAACATTAGTATTTAAAAGAAAAGTTTATGTCGGCCATGTGTAATGTGTTCTAGCATTACCCTTATGACTTGAGCATGAGCTCTGATCATTCTTCTTCTCTTTTCTTGCTCTTCATCTTTTTTCAAGTCTAATGTGTAGCGAAATCTCCGAGAAGCATTTAGCACTAGGGCTGCTTGCTGTAAAAAAAAGGCTCAGGATCAGAAAGACAGACAAGTCCATGACTCCATAAATAAAAGGCCATACACAAATATGAAAATCCAAATCCATCTTCATATTTATTCATGCATAAATTGATTGATGCCACAAGCTCGATCTCAATCTCAACCATTCTCATTAATCATTAGAAAATAAAGCAAAATAAATACTGCAACTTCATCGATTAATCATCCACCCTCGAGTTTTACCTTAGAACTAAAAACTCAAGCCATAGAAGAGGAACCAATCATGTAAGGAAGTATGGAATGAAACAGATGATACATTGCATGTTATTATGCCAATGCAAGTTTCAGGGGCAGAGCCAACAGTCAGAGTGCGAACTATCAAAATAATATTGGAGAAATAATTAAGAACCAAACAAAGAAGAAAGTGGAGACACTAACAACAAACTAAAACTATGAGAAAAACAAATCCGATTTCTAAAATTTCCTCTTTATATGCAATTTTTGTCTTATACTTCTTAATTAAATCCTTAATCAATATGAGCATCGCTCCCCCACTGGCGATTTCCTCGATATTACAGCAGATAAAATAATAAAGTGTAGTATCCACATCCACTGTTCCTAAACACACAAAACTTTACTTAGATGAACCACACACTGCAAGTGGTACAACAATCAATGCATGAAAAACAAATCTAGACATCTTACCCTCCATCGCTTGAGCAAGTCATGAGAAGCATTTTTGGTGTTGACAATGTCGAAAGGGTCGTTGAAGACAGCGTCGCCGGCCAATCCATCCTCATGGTCCGGGGCGGAAGGAGCGCCGTTCTCGAGGTCGTGGTGCATTGCGGCGTCGCTGCCCGTCGTCATATCGGCGGTGGCCGCAAGATCAGAGAGATGGCACCGCCGCTTTAACGGAGCCACCACTCCGTATGAAACTAACCGGGAAAAAAGTGTGGATCGATCGCGTACTGAAAATCAACACAATTGTTGTCGGAGAAATAACTATGAAATCAACCTCGCATTGAGGAAATGGAGGAGACTCATCGCACATTGCCAACGTTTATTGACAGAATGCATATACTATTTTTTCCTGCTGCATTTTTTTTGGCAGTGGTTGGGAATTTGTGGGAATCCGATTCATTCGCGTCGCCGCGAAGAAGAAACTGAGTTGAGCTGAAATTTAGGGAATTCTTTGCCAATTTAGGATTTACGATGAGCGTCGGATTGGGATTGGGCTTGGGATGAGAAATTTTGATGGTGATGATCATCATTGATCGATCACTAACAGAAGCTTGCCCAAAATTTCCCGCGCAGAATTTCCGGTCGGTTGGAGGTGTCGAACCAGCCACCTTTAAATTCTTTGCTATTTGAGGACTGCAATGCTCGTATGTGTAATAATATTCAGATTTTTCCTTTTTTTTTTTTTTTTTTTTTTTTAAGGTTAGACTAATTCCATGATGCACCTGTATAAATTTAATATTCATATTATTCGGTAAATTGATCCGGATCCGTAAGTTTTTTATTTTTATTTTATTTTATATATTGATATTTATATTATATTAATATGATTTTTATATACAAATATCATAATTGTTAAAGATGGCTAAAATTTATATGTATCAGGGGCATGGATCTTAGATCCGTGTCTCCAACCCGAACCGGCGTATGGGGCGCTTTTATGCGTGTTCACGTGCTCCCACGCGCGGCCACACCATAGTTGGTGTACGCCGCACACCATTTGAATTTTATATTTTTAGGTATCACTCATGTACTCTTAAGGTATCACACTGTAATCCTTCACGTATTAGTGTAAAAACAGCGTTGTTTTCTTCTTTTTCCTCTTTTTTTTTCCTTTTCTCTCATTCTTCTTCTTAATCTTTTTTCTTATCAATTTGTTTTTCTTCTTATTTGTTTTATACATTATTCTTCTTCTCTATCTTCTTATTCATATTTTTCTTCAAATCTCCATAGAGTAAGTTTTTTCTTCTTCTCTTTTACTCATTTTCATAGATTTAGATAATTAATTTCAAATCACAATTTATTATAATAATTTTAAAACATTAAAAATCAATTATTTCAAATAATATGAAATCATGATTTGTGATTTTGATGAAGAAGATGAAACATTTGAAATTTCATGATTTATAGGTATTACACATGTTCATTTCAAGTATTACATAAGTACCTTACAGATATTACACATTTTCACTTTAAGTATTACACATTTTCATTTCAAATATTACATAAGTATCTCATAGATATTACACAAATTCCTTTGAAGTATTGCATAAGTACCTTATAGGTATTACATATGTTCATTTCAAGTATTACATAAGTACCTTATAGGTGTTACACATGTTCATTTCAAGTATTATATAAATACCTTACAGGTATTACACATGTTCATTTCAAGTATTAGATAAGTACTTTATAGGCATTAGACATGTTCCTTTCAAATATTACATAAATACATTATAGGTATTACTATTACATATGTTCCTTTCAGGTATTACAAATCGTAATACCTCAAAAATATTTTCATAATATTTTGAAGATATAACTTACATATTATTCAATCATGTAATTTTGTAATACCTAAAGAACAAATCATTAATACCTCAAAAGTATTACTTACATATAAGTTCTTGTTTTCAATCAAATACTTTACCTTATTTATTGTTAAAATCTTTCTCCATTGTTGACACAAAGAATCCTAAATTTTAGAACTATAAGAATCCAAAATTTATAGTATTGTTGATTAAGTGTAGAAATTGAGAAAAAATTGAAAAAAAATTATTGATCTTAACAGATGTGAGAAGAAATTGAAAAGAAAAGAAAAAAAAAGGAAAAAAGAAGGAAAGAAAAGGAGAGAGAAAAAAGAAAAAAAAGGAAGAATAAACATTAAAAAAAATTATATATATATATATATATATATATGAGTAGGGGCACGGTGCCCAGGGACACATAAGTGTTTCTCTTTAAAGATTGTAATTTGGAAAAAAAAAATCAATGTTTTTTTTTTTTTTTTATCAACATACATTTATTTGTTATTACTCATATGTTTAGTTGCATCCTTATATATTACATAAAGATAAAGACATTTGTGCATAAAAGTGATAAATTATTTATACATTTTAGCTATGTTAGTTGTACCTTTTATATATTACACAAAAGTAATGAAATTTGTACATAAATGTCACACTAATATAATATAAAAATACACCTAAATCACACAAAAAAAGGTAAAAAAAAAAAATTCATAGATTCGAATCAACCCAAATTGTAAATACACGTGGTGCGCCCCAAATCAACTCAAGAATTTTATATTATCCAACAATCAATACGTATTAGAATGTTTTAACCAATATATCTATTTCTTTTCTTGTTTTTGTTTTTTTTTTAGGAAAAAAAATCCGTTTCATAATGTTTACTTTTTTTCTGTATTAACTATGTAATTTTGATCTCTAATTTTAAAACCCTTGACTTTAGATTATCCGAAATAATAGGTTAACGTCAGTTATTATTATTTTTTCATTCAAACTACATAATACTTTTGAAAAACAATTGTATAAATTAATTGATAGGTAAATTTTGTATTAATTCACTAGTAGCAAGACAAAATAAGTGATCAATGTTTTATTTTTAAAAAATTGTCTTGTTTAAAAAAAAAAAAAGATAATTGTAATATATAAGACGGTAAAGAGGATGAAAAAAATGGTTGTTTTTTTAATTATAATAACAAAAGTTAAATGATTTATTTTGACGATCGCTTTAGCTGTATTTAATGAGACATTTTCATAAGAGTTCTAACGTAATGTTTTCTTTATTTTATAAAATTATAAAATAACCATATAAATTAACGATATGTATATCCATTTCTTTTATAATGTCCACTTTAGTATAAAAATATGGATGAAGTATATTTTTCATTAAGTGTACTAAATTAATAAGTCGTGCATATGTGAATTATAATAGATTCTACGATTTAAGATATCTAAAACGAAAATTTTAAAAAATTAAATTATAAAAAAAGAGATAAATAGGTACAAATTATATCTAAATCACAAATTGGAAAAAACATTTTTAGTTTATATTTAAATGCTAATTTTAGCAAATTACATAAAATGTATATTTTATCATGGTAATTAGCTTATATGACCCAAATTGATTAATGTTAATTTGCTAATCTTTAGTACTTTAAATATAATCAAAACTAGCAAGTAAAAAATTATTGGCTTCTACTGTTTAGAAAAAAAATATACCAAATCGAGGGAACATTGAATATTTGTATGTTTATCGATAGTTAGATAATATAATATAGAATTTCGATTAACTCATATGAATTAGTTTATATTGTAATGAAACAGCCAAGTTGCAGCTTGCTTCCCATGTGTGTGTGCTCATCTTATAGAAATAAATTTATGAGAAAACGGCCGGACTTACCCTTTTTGTTTATAACAAAGTCATTTATGTCCTACATTAAAAAAAAAACCCACACTACCTTAATTGTTATAATAATTGCCCGAAATGCCCCATTTCTTATCTAAGTCAATGCACCAATCACATCCGCCTGCAATGCCCTAACGGATTCGTACGAGAAGAGTAGCCCATTTTCGTTTAATAGAATTTATATTTATTTTTTCCAATAATTTATTTAAAAATTCATGAAATAAAACCTAAAAAACCAGAAAAGAAATTACCTACACGAAATTCCTTGAAAGATATTAATTAAAATTAATTTTTTTCTTTTTTCGCACACAAAATCCGAAATGAAATGATTTTCGTGTAAAATAATTTTTTTTTTATTTTTTCACACACAAATTCGAAATTAATAAATTTTCGTGTAAAATGAATAGTTTAGATTATTTCTTCCAATAATTTATTAAAAAATGAATTAATTGTCGCCTACAAAATACCCTACACGAAATTTAGGGAAAATTTTAAAAAAATTAATGTTATTCGAAAAAAGGACCTACACGAAATTCCCTAGAAATATATTAAATAAAAATGTTTTTTTTTTATACACAAATTCGAAAGTAATACATTTTCGTGTAAGAGCAAATATTTATTTTTTCCGTCCAATAATTTATTAAAAAATTAATTAATTGTGCCTATGGAAATACCCTACACGAAATTTAGGGGAAAATTAAAAAAAATTAATTTTTTTCCAAAATAGGACCTACACGAAATTAGGGTGAAAGATATTAAATAAAAATATTTTTATTTTATTTTTTCATACACAAATTCGAAAGTAATACATTTTCGTGTAAGAGGAATTTTTTTATTTTTCGTCCAATAATTTATTAAAAAATGAATTAATTGTGCCTATGGAAATACCCTACACGAAATGTAGGGGAAAATTAAAAAAAAATTAATTTTTTTCCAAAAAAGGACCTACACGAAATTAGGGTGAAAGATATTAAATAAATTTTTATTTTTTTTATTTTTTGATACACAATTTCGAAAGTAATACATTTTCGTGTAAGAGCAAATATTTATTTTTTCCGTCCAATAATTTATTAAAAAATTAATTAATTGTGCCTATGGAAATACCCTACGCGAAATTTAGGGGGAAATAAAAAAAATTAATTTTTTTCCAGAAAAGGACCTACACGAAATTAGGGTGAAAGATATTAAATAAAAATATTTTTATTTTATTTTTTCATACACAAATTCGAAAGTAATACATTTTCGTGTAAGAGGAATTTTTTATTTTTTCGTCCAATAATTTATTAAAAAATGAATTAATTGTGCCTATGGAAATACCCTACACGAAATGTAGGGGAAAATTAAAAAAAATTAATTTTTTTCCAAAAAAGGACCTACACGAAATTAGGGTGAAAGATATTAAATAAAAATATATTTTTTTATTTTTTCATACACAAATTCGAAATTCATTATGTTTTCGTGTAAGAGGAATTTTTTTTATTTTTTCGTCCAATAATTTATTAAAATATGAATTAATTATGGCCTAAAAAATACCCTACACGAATTGTAGGGAAAAAAAATTCTTGGAAATAAATGAGAGATGGTAAAATAAAAAATAAAATTAATTCGAAAGATATAAAATAAAATTAATTTTTTTTCATTTTCTCGTACAACAAATTCGAAATTAATTTGGAGATGGTAAAAACCAAAAATCATGTAAGAATTAAAAATGTACAATTTAATTCAGCGATTAACTGAAAATCGTGTAAGAAAAAAAATCTACAATTTAATTCTCTAATTAACATAATTTCGTGTAAGGGTTAAACAATTCGGCTAATTTTTTAAAAAAATGAATGAATGAATAAAAAAAGATTACCTATTCAATTTCGTGTAGGAAATTTTTTAATTTTTTCCCTACACGAAAATAATTTTCGTGTAGGGAAAAAGTTTAATTTTGTTTTTATTTTTTTCCTACACGAAATGTATTCAGTTAAATGGGAGATGCTAAAAACCAAAAATCGTGTAAGAATAAAAAATGTACAATTTAATTCAGTGATTAACCGAAAATCGTGTAAGGAAAAAAATGTATAATTTAATTCTTTGATTAACATAATTTCGTGTAAGGATTAAACATTTGAAATTATTTTAAGAAATCGCATTCGGCTAATCATATTTTACAAAAATCGTGTAAGCATATTTTAATATTAATATTTTGAAATTATTCGTGTAAGCATATTTCAAAATTATAAAAATTA
Source organism: Scutellaria barbata (assembly GCA_028654395.1). NCBI lineage: Eukaryota > Viridiplantae > Streptophyta > Magnoliopsida > Lamiales > Lamiaceae > Scutellaria > Scutellaria barbata. Next base: position 202,989 of record CM053645.1, on the reverse strand, counting down.
ATATTCATGTAAGCATATTTTGCAATCATAATTTAAAAATATAAAATTTAATTTTCATATAAGCATTTTGTAATCATATTTTAAATATTAATATGACAAAAAAAAAAGAGTATTCATTTAAAAATTTTGGGCCAATTACATAACATAAATTCGTGTAAGTATTTTGGGTCAATTTAAGCATTTGAGGCCAATTTTTAAATAATTCGTGTAGGGATAATTTAAGCATTTTAGGCCAATTTTTAAATGATTCGTGTAGGGATAATTTAAGCATATTTGGCCAATTTTTAAAAAATTCGTGTAGGGCCAATTTCAGCATTTTGGGCCAGCTTACACAAAATTCGTGTAGGGCCAATTTCAGCATTTTGGGCCAGCTTACACAAAATTCGTGTAGGGCCAATTTCAGCATTTTGGGCCAATTTCTAAAAAATTCGTGTAGGGCCAATTTCAGCATTTTGGGCCAATTTTTAAATAATACGTGTAGGGCTAATTTAAGCATTTTGGGCCTATTTTTACAAAATTCGTGTAGGGCCAATAAATTTCACCATTTTGGGCCAATTTCTAAAAAAATCGTGTAGGGCCAATTTCAACATTTTGGGCCAATTTGTTAATAATTCGTGTAGGGCTAATTTAAGCATTTTGGGCCAATTTTTACAAAATTCGTGTAGGTAATTTTTTAGGCCATAATTAATTCATATTTTAATAAATTATTGGACGAAAAAATAAAAAAAATTCCTCTTACACAAAAACATAATGAATTTCGAATTTGTGTATGAAAAAATAAAAAAATAAAAATTTTATTTAATATCTTTCACCCTAATTTCGTGTAGGTCCTTTTTTGGAAAAAAATTAATTTTTTTTAATTTTCCCCTACATTTCGTGTAGGGTATTTCCATAGGCACAATTAATTCATTTTTTAATAAATTATTGGACGGAAAAATAAAAAAATTCCTCTTACATGAAAATGTATTACTTTCGAATTTGTGTATGAAAAAATAAAATAAAAATATTTTTATTTAATATCTTTCACCCTAATTTCGTGTAGGTCCTTTTTTGGAAAAAAATTAATTTTTTTTAATTTTCCCCTACATTTCGTGTAGGGTATTTCCATAGGCACAATTAATTCATTTTTTAATAAATTATTGGACGAAAAAATAAAAAAATTCCTTTTACACGAAAATGTATTACTTTCGAATTTGTGTATGAAAAAAATAAAATAAAAATATTTTTATTTAATATCTTTCACCCTAATTTCGTGTAGGTCCTTTTTTGGAAAAAAATTAATTTTTTTTAATTTTCCCCTACATTTCGTGTAGGGTATTTCCATAGGCACAATTAATTCATTTTTTAATAAATTATTGGACGAAAAAATAAAAAAATTCCTTTTACACGAAAATGTATTACTTTCGAATTTGTGTATGAAAAAAATAAAATAAAAATATTTTTATTTAATATCTTTCACCCTAATTTCGTGTAGGTCCTTTTTTGGAAAAAAAATTAATTTTTTTTAATTTTCCCCTAAATTTCGTGTAGGATATTTCCATAGGCACAATTAATTAATTTTTTAATTGGACGGAAAAAATAAAAAAATTCCTCTTACACGAAAATGTATTACTTTCGAATTTGTGTATGAAAAAATAAAATAAAAATATTTTTATTTAATATATTTCTAGGGAATTTCGTGTAGGTCATTTTTTCGAATAACATTAATTTTTTTAAAATTTTTCCCTAAATTTCGTGTAGGGTATTTTGTAGGCGACAATTAATTCATTTTTTAATAAATTATTGGAAGAAATAATCTAAACTATTCATTTTACACGAAAATTTATTAATTTCGAATTTGTGTGTGAAAAAATAAAAAAAAATTATTTTACACGAAAATCATTTCATTTCGGATTTTGTGTCCGAAAAAAGAAAAAAATTAATTTTAATTAATATCTTTCAAGGAATTTTGTGTAGGTAATTTCTTTTCTGGTTTTTTAGGTTTTATTTCATGAATTTTTAAATAAATTATTGGAAAAAATAAATATAAATTCTATTAAACGAAAATGGGCTACTCTTCTCGTACGAATCCGTTAGGGCATTGCAGACGGATGTGATTGGTGCATTGACTTAGATAAGAAATGGGGCATTTCGGGCAATTATCATAGCAATTAGGGTAGTGTGGGTTTTTTTTTTAATGTAGGGCATAAGTGACTTTGTTATAAACAAAAAGGGCAAGTCGGGTCGTTTTCTCATAAATTTATCCCGATGAATATAGGAGATGTATAAGTGATTATTCAAAACTTGATGATAAAAAAAATAAATTTTGGAAACATAAAGGATGTAAAAGTAAATTTTCAAAGCTTGTGGACCAAAAACTCAATAACCAACGTAGAGGATAAAAAAAAAAAAATCTCAAAATTAATTATCATCATTTTTAGTTTGGGGAGAGAGGAAAGTCTGGGGCCAAAAGGCAATATAGAAAAACTGAGTTGATCTCATCAACGAACAGGATTGCAAGAACTAATTAGAACAAATTAGAACCGTCAGATATGCATCCGCTTCAAACCCTAAAACCCTAGTTCTTATTTTACATATGCTGAAACACAACTTCGCTACAAGCCGCTGGAACACCCACCCGCCCACCCCACGCACCAGCAACGGCAAATCTTCATCGGAGAATATAGTAAGCTCACTTTATTTTCTTCTCCATTTATGCATGTTTATTTGTATGATCGCTCCTTTTTTTTTTTTTTAATTATTATTCTCCATTTGTCCATTGTTTTAAATAAATAATGTGCAATGTGTTTGACGAATGATTTGTGCATTTAGAAGCTGAATTCGTGCATTTGGAGTTTGTAGGTAGCTGATTCTGATTTCACGAGGTTTTTAATTATTGATGCCAAACATTAGTCTATGTTTGGATTTTGGATTTTATCGAGGAAAACGGTTATTGCTTCTTGTTAGATTCGAATGTGAATTATTTTTTATGTTTGACTTGGATTTTTTCAATTTAATGCTGAAATACAAGGAAAATGTATGTATTTATCAGTTACATCAATTCATACGAAAGTTTATACCGATATATATGATTTATATATATGTGTTAGTAGATTAGTGGCATTTAATGGGTTGTGATTTAAACACTCTTGATTTTTTGGAAGAAGTAATCGTCATATTTATGTCTTATAGAGATGGCTGAGAAGGGAGGAGCAATTGTTCCTGAGTCTGTGTTGAAGAAACAGAAGAGAAACGAGGAATGGGCCTTGGCAAAAAAGCAGGAGCTTGCTACTCTGAAGGAAAAGAAGGTTGCTAACAGGAAGCTGATTTACAGCAGAGCCAAGCAATATGCCAAGGAGTATGCTGAGCAGGTATTAGACAGCCCATGTTTTCTGTTTTGTTGGTTATGATACTATATAGTTAGTTGTATAATTACATTGTATTGTGGGGTTGTGCTTTAGGAAAGGGAGTTGATTCAATTGAAGCGTGAGGCAAGGTTGAAAGGAGGATTCTATGTGAACCCTGAAGCCAAGTTGCTGTTTATTATTCGTATAAGAGGGTATGTCCTTGTGTTGCTTGGAGTGATTTGATAAGATTTGTATGATTGGTGTTCTGACTTACATTTCTAACTGCCTGGAACGCTCAGTATCAATGCAATGCACCCACAGACTAAGAAGATCTTGCAGTTGCTTCGTCTACGACAGGTCATAATGCATATCTTTTTCTGTGTTTGTTATAATTGCCTTTTAGGATACTGGTGTGATAAAAGTCAAGGATATTGAGTGTCAGGTTCCCCAATTAAAAAAAAGCAACTGCCTCAATTAAGATTTTGCTCTTTGATGATGGAAAACGATAAAAAAGAGTTAATTTATTATATTTGTACACCATATTCTTATTGCTGTTCTTACAATGTTGCATGAAGTGTTTTTTTTTTTAAATATACTCGTTAAAATACCATTATAATAGGCTATGTGCATTTGTGTTTTCATCAATGTCTATTGTATAATTCACTTGAAAATGTTCTGTTACTGCATGTGGCTTAGGCTGGCTAAATATAGAGGTAAGAGGTTTGGCTTCATACGACATGCTGTCAATAGACTTAAAATGACTTTATTCTGTTTTGAGCAACCTTTTCTTCGTAATCAATTGCAGTTTATGACACAAATCTGAGATGTGTTTATGTTGTATAACTTATCGAGTATAATTAGTTCCTAAAGTATTCTCAATCCATTTACTGAGTACGACTTTTGGATGCAGATTTTTAATGGAGTATTCCTGAAAGTTAACAAGGCAACAGTGAATATGTTGCACAGGGTTGAGCCCTATGTGACTTTTGGGTATGCTTCGAAATGTTAGGGCCCTTCAATTAATTTTTTGTATAGTTTGCACATCAGTCAGAATGCACTTGCTTTCAGGTACCCCAACTTGAAGAGTGTGAGAGAACTGATATACAAGAGGGGCTTTGGCAAGGTCAATAAGCAACGCATTGCTTTGACAGACAACTCAATCATTGAACAGGTTTGTTTGCTTCTCCATGGACTTGATTATAACTATCTTTACTCTCCATATTTTTACTAACTCCCGAGTTTTCCTTTTTTTAGGTTCTTGGGAAACATGGTATCATATGCATTGAAGATCTTATTCATGAGATCTTGACCGTTGGGCCTCACTTTAAGGAGGCTAACAACTTCCTCTGGCCATTCCAACTTAAGGCACCATTGGGTGGTCTGAAGAAGAAGAGAAATCACTATGTTGAAGGAGGAGATGCCGGAAACCGTGAAGACTACATCAATGAGCTTATTAGAAGAATGAACTAGATTTGGTTCCTTAGTAGTTCTGGGAATTTGAGGTTCGATTTCCTATAAGTGCAATGTTGAGGAATCATCTGTTGATGTTTTTTTTGTTTCTGCTAAATTTGTTGCTTTCTTTGTTTTGTTACAATATCAATTATTAAGCATGTCTTAAGACAATCTTCATGTTTTGAAGTTGTATCAGATCCTTATTATCGAATTATGATTGGAAATTAGAGGTCGGAATAGGCCAATGGTCTAGCCTCGTGCTGGTTAGGCATATTTGAAAATCTTATTTATTCTATATGATAACTTGTACAGTTAAATATATATTTTAAATAAAAGTTATTGTATTAATTTAATTAAAGATTCGTACAAGAAAATTTTGAATGTTTATTCTTTGAAAGGTTTTTTTTTCCTTCATAAAATTGGTTTTGTACATTTTTCATCAAACTAGTTTGGCAGTAAATAATAATTTGATTTTTTTTTTAAACAAGTAATATATATTATCTAAATCTTGTAAATTATTTGTAAGTTTTACACTTCTATTAAGAAAAATCTAATCAACCTCTTAATTTTTTACAGTTTTACACAACCTATAATATATAGAGTAGTGTTTTTGTGCACCACTTGCATGGGTCATGATCCATGCAACTGGGCACGCGGGTCGGGTCGGGTCCGATTTAATCCGGATCCGCGCCCTTTTTTATTTTTTTTTATTTTTATAATTTATGTCATAACCTTTATGTTGTAATAATATAACCTTTATGTTGTAATAGTGTAACCTTTATGTACAAATTTCATAACATTTTCACTGAATGACTTATACTTTTTTCACTATAAAAATTCATGCAATATAACCCAAACCTTTATATTGTAATAATATAACCTTTATGTTGTAATAGTATAACATTTATGTATAGATTTCATAACCTTTTCAATAAATAACTTATAGTTTTTTCACTATAAAATTTCAATATAGCCGAAACCTTTATGTTGTAATGATATAACCTTTATACTGTAATACTATAACCTTTATGTACAAATTTTATAACATTTTCAGTGAATAACTTATACTTTTTTCACTACTCAGCACTGCAAAAGGTTTTGTGCATATAACTAAAAGGTTGAGTTCGCTAAACTAAAAGGTTAAGTTCGCTAAACTAAAAAGTTATGCCAATATACAGCAGAACTAGAAATTGAGTTAGGGTTTGGGCGCGTGGGGACGCGTGAGGCGTGCGTGAAAGACATTTTTGGACGGGTTGACCCGGTTGCACGAATCTAGGATCCGTGCACCTGGTGTATAGAAACAATTGTATAATATATATTATACCTGTTTAAAACAACGTTGTACTTTTCAAAAAAAAAAAATCAATTAATTGTTTAACAAATTAATGAATAATTTATTTTATAATTTACAAAAAACATTTATTAAACTCAAATAACTTGTGAGGCATGAATGAAATAAATCACATTTGAGTCTTTGACCTCAAGCTACACAATTTGATACCATCATGACCAGCAGACATATATTTAACAAAGAAAAGTCTCACTATTCACATTATGTGGAGTGCAGCAATATTGTTCTTTCTCACATGACCAAAAGCCAAATAAAAAATACATCAATGTAGGCACAGAAGCAATGCAGGTATTCCTCTGTTACTATATTTCCAAAGAGTAGCAATACTATATATGCTATTGTGGTGGTGGGATAATAGGATTATGTGCTTCAATATCAACGTGCCTAATACCCGGAACTATCTCCTGGATCTCTTTTTCGAGACGATCCACTTCACTCCCAAGAGCTGTCACCACCTCCTCACCTGCACGACGACTTATAAACTTACATTATGCACTCTTCTTTTAGTAAAGAATAGTTACTTTTATTGCATCACATACCGTAGTTTGACATGACTTTGAGCAGTGCAGAATTATCCTTCCCCTCAGCAGCCTCCCGAAACTGTCACATGTTGTTGACACGTTGATTAACATGAGATAAATGCTTGAACTAAAACAATAGAAGAGTAGTAGCATATGCACAGGATAAACAAAAGAGAATTTAATGTGAGAGTCACCTGTTTAGCCCACTCTTCACGTCCAGTTCTGCTTAGATAGTTTTGCACCAATGCCACACCGTTGAAGTCTACAATGCAATATCATTCTATATCACATGGAGGATCTAGTAAACTAAGACAGTATATCAACTATTCCTACTTCCTACAAAATTCAAATTCCAAAAGTTGTGTGACGTTTTAATGTCTGAAATCAACATATCACCTATTTCAGCCTTGAACCTAAAAAATCCAGGTCCAATCACCTCGCTTTTGCAATCATATACAGCATCTACTACCTACAGCAAAATATGTCACTTGTAATGCTATTTTGTCGTTTGAAATAAAAGCAACATGAGAGTGGAACAGTGCACAGTACCGGGTCATGTTTTAGCAAATGAAGAACTCTTTTCATATCATTATCATCAATTGCTCTGCCAATCAAAGCATGACGATTCCTCTGAATTAAAAATATTGCTACCTGCAGTATAAATTAACATCTAGTTAGGCTCAGCCCAATAGAGTGCAAATTCCACATTGATCTTCACGGTATCAGCATCTACAAGGACAAACAAAGAACCATAATTATGTAATGTTTTCTTCATACGAGCACTCACCCCAGCCTGTTTTCTAATATTCACTTGAGTGTTAAAAGATTAAGTTGTCACGTGAAGTGATTCTACTGAAGTCAAACACTCATAAGAATCAGTCTTTCCTAGTAGAAAAATGCCAGTGTGGAATAAAGACTAATCTAGAACAGATAATTTTTATATGCATTTGATGCTATCCTGATATATTTTTGCTTTCCAAATGCTATCATCTTTTTTAAGTGAAGCTGGTCAAGACCTCAGACCTGGCATCGGATACCATAAAGTTCATTAAGCAAATATAACAGCACATTTTATGATCTCCTGCAGCAAAATCAATTTACACCTTACCATTCCCAAAAGGTTTCCCACGATAATGGAACCAACAGGATCATATATTGCATTCCCCGTGGCATTCACAGCCACCAATGATGCAGCTGCAATGGCAAGGCCCGCAACAGCAGCACCATCCTGCATCACGAACATGATTTAACATTCATTGAAATGGAGAAGCACATAAAAACTTGAGAAGATTGCATCCTTAGAGACTATGCCTAGGTAGTACTTAAAAGTTTATTCCACTTAGCATTAAGTGAAACCTCAAATAAGTGTAAATATGACCAGATCGCAATGAACCTTGAATATTGCCATGAAGCTGATTCCTAAATGTTTAGAAGGAAAAATCAGACTACTCTATCCAATTTAAATTATTGGAATACATATAATGACCATAGTTTGGAAATTGTTTCATAATGTTTGATAAATTATGCAAATAATATACATATATGTTTTGTTATCCTCAGCCTAGCTGGTCCACTATACATGCATCTGAAATATCCCCTCACATGACAGGTAAATTTCAGGAGTAAACATTAGACCAGGCCTAAACAAATATCAGCCTGCCAGGCTGTGTATGTGCATGAAGACATCCAAAGAAATGAAGAGAAAAAATGCCAAGAAATAGAAAATGATCAACTTCAAGGCCATCCTTCATCATATCGATTTAATTTAGAGAAACCTAGCTAATTCTATTCCCCTATCTACCAAGTCACAAGAGGGCTACTCATCATGTATGGTCTCTATTGTCATATTGTATATGTCAATTGACTTATATAACAATTAATCCATAAACTTAAGCATAGGAAGACATTTCATCGAAACATCATCCAAAATATTGCAATGCATGAGAACAAAAATATTATACTCCATATGTTAATTTTCAATGTTGAACTTATGAAATGAATGGAATTTCCAAACTACACAAGCTTAAGCTATCACCTCTGTCATTACAGCAACAGATGTGGGATCATGACCACGCCAGACATAGTCTCTCACTGTCATTCCTTCTGCAGCAGCGCCTTTTCTAACGGCGTGAATAGCAACAATAAGGGAAGCACCTGAGAGAAGCTTGCCTTCAGTCACAAGGAAATGTGGAAATAGGAAAAGAAACAAAAAAAAAAAAACACTACAGGTTCTCTCTTTCTGAATTTCAATAAATAATAAGGATATCTACCTTCAATAAGGAAAGAACCACCAATCACGAGGGCTGCATACTCTATGTGTTCCGGGGGCTGAAGGAAAAACTATATCAATCAATAAAGCCCCATTGCATATCCTAATGAAAGCCATAAAATTTGGAGATTGTGAAAGTGAAATACTTAACATTCCAGATTGAGCTTCAATGTGTTACCTGAGAAGTCCATAAATTTTGAACACCATGAACAATTGTAGCACCAGAACCAAGGCAGAATATACCAACAGCAGAAATCAAAGACCAGACAAATCTTTCTTTGGAATAACCATATCTGAGATCATATAAACAAGATGATTCAGCATAATTATATATACTAACATGAAAACAGAAAGAATGCTAGAGAAGTTGCATATGCATTACTTCAATCAGACAAATAACTGAAGCATGATAGGTCATTATAAGACCCAAGGGATATTCAGAAGCAAAATAGTGGATGTAATTTATGAAACTGATTTTTGTAAGTAGTACTTTGAGATTAAAGTAAGTTTTTATACACCTTGGACTCGCACTGTGACTGTGAGATACTCTACCAAAGACAACCAACTTATTTATAATGTTTAGATAAAAGCATCATCGGAAGACTTACGGATGGAGAGCATCTGGGGCACGCTTTGAGCTACTTAAACCATATGCAAGAAGAGCCTAAACGACAAACATACAAGGAAAGCACTGATTAGATTCATTCCACTCATGGATAGATGGGTAAAGTCAACAACATATTACAAAAATAACACGAGCAAATACCTGATTTGCGAAATCTGCAATTGAATGCACAGTTTCAGCCAACATCACATGGCTTGAGGTGGATAGCCAGACCCCAAATTTCAGAGAAAAAACAAGAAAGTTGCACCACAACGCAGTCTTGACTGCTCGATGGCTAAAGTAACAATATCAGGTGGGAGAGAAAAAACAGGCTAAACAATTAACCAGCAAAAAGAAATGGATGCATCACTCAGAAGCAGAGCAACTTAAAATATGGAAGAAATGCAAGCGTTGTCTGCCCTTGAATTCAGAAACAAATCCAACCATTAGAAAATCAATGATAGCTGAAGAAGTAGAGATATCTCAGATTTTTTGTCTCATTGCCAATTGAGAAGTTGAGGGCAATCAACAAATATGCTTAAAAGGATACTTCACTATCAATACACAGGAACAAACATTGCCATTACTCGCATGCTGTAATTGCATCCTTCAATCTCCAGAAATGTTATAAATTCATCTCTAAGACAACAAAAGGAAATTGAAGTGAGAAAAAAAAGGTAATTACCCATGATCCACCACTTCTATCTTCTTGATCTTTTTAGCTCTTGTGAGAAAGCCTGCAAACAGCACCATCGAGTTACAGTCAGTTTTTTTTTTTTTTTTTTTTTTTTTTTTGCATTTTGAAAGGAAAAGGAAAAAGTAAACTCACTTCGTGTGAAATTGAGCATGTGGAGGTAACTAGAAGTAGGTACAATCAAAGTAGACGGAGAAACAGCTCTTGACAAAGAATTCGCAGAAAAGTTGCTAAATGCTGCGAAACCATGCCGTTGGTTGAATCGATGAGGGCAAGAAATAGCACATTCAAGTATGTTTCGATGATTAACAAATTTATTTTCCTGTAAATTGGAATTATCCGTCTCGCGCGAGGAGAATGGCGCATGAACGTGAGCAATGGAGCAGCTGGATGGGGAGTAACGATATCTTTCATGGCGAAGCCGAGAGAGAAGACGAGACGCTCGCATTACTGCTTGAATGAATTGTTTACAGTAATAAATCAACAATCAGCTAATACATGGCGAACAGAATCAATTTTCTCAATCAAATAGGTAATGCGAGGCGGATGAATCCTTCCTCGTGAAAGGTGCTTAGGGTTGAGCTACTGATTGATGGTGGTTGAGCATTTCGCGACGGTGGGCGGCGGCGGAGTGGTGTTTTGGTGGTGGAATTTTATTAGCGTTTGAGTGAAGCATATGCATATTCTGCTTTCCCTTTTTCTTTGACTGTTGCTAATTTCTCTCTTCTGAACTAAAATCGTGTTTTCTGTCAGTGTTAAGTCGCACATTATAATGCGACTTGGCATTAACAGTAGAATTACAGCAACATTTTTCTTTTTATTTTTTTTTAGTTCAAACTTTAAACACACACTAATTTGTAATTTACCTGCTAATTATAATTGATTAAAATGACTTAAAAAGGCAAATCAAAATCAACTATTTTGAGCAAATGAGGAGTTACCATGCTGGTGTGTATTTTTTCAAAACTTGATGACAAAATCTCTACAACTAATTTCTAAAAAAACAATTTTATCTCATATAATTTATTGACATATACAAGTGTATTAGATGAGATGATGCATGAAGCTAAAAAAAAATTAAATATGAAATGAAACATTATTTATAATAAAAGATCTCGATCAATCATAATCAATTCATCTCACGAAATTATAAGCTAGATGGTCTCATATGATCTTTTTGTATTTTGTGATACATAATTCATGAAATACAGATATTATATTTATTCAATTTCTAGTAGTACAGCCACATTAATCCTACTTCTGAGCAATGATAAAAGCATTGCCATCTGCAGCATAGTCCATTCATAATAGTACAACCCCAATTAAAATGTTGGTAAAAAGATAATTTGCACTAAAAATACAAAAATATGTAGGAAAAACAAGTAAATCTAATTACTATGAGTTACAATTCAAAAGGCTATTCAAGCACGAGGGAGGCTCAATCATGCGTGTTACAAGGGAAATCAATAACTCCCGAAATCTGTATGAACCTGTATTAAACCCATTTGATATCTCGTTCGTAGTCTCAACCGGTTTTTAGTGCTCTCCGTGTTCTTCGTAGCGTAGAGCCTCGATATGTGATACAATTACATCTAAATCTACAAGTTGCCATGGAAGCGGCCTTCTCTCCTTGCACGTGATCGAGTTTCAGGATGATCTCCATCGTACTTGTCCGCCTGGTAGTGCCGGGGGGTGATTCTTATAGGGTGTGCTTCTGTGTTGAAAACCCATTCATCCAGTGAAATAACGGACGAAGGTGAAAACAGAAGGTACAGATATTTCAGCGTCTCTGCTAGAAAGAAGCTTTGCATCATGTTGTCTTTTACGCCTGTATTAACCTGAAGAACAAAAAATAGCCAGGTTAGAGTCGGAGACAAGGATTGTAGCAATAATTAGTTCAGTTCTTGTCTTCGAATGTGCAATTGACCATAAACATTAGAAATTGTTCAGAAGTTAAGAAGAGCTCACTCACATCCTTTAATCCAACATATCCGGACTCAATGCGGGAGTTCTTCTCGAATGCTTGGAAGATATTCCATCCCCACTCTTGATACGTCTTATTTCCAGTCAAACGCCAGAGGTAGAAGAGTGATTCAACTGTCTCTGGCCTTAATATGTTCCATGATGTTCCAACACTCATATCCTGAAAATCATGAGTAAGCCAGCAATATAAGAAGAAAAAAGGAGCGGATATTAAAATATTTCCTCGTAGTATGAACAGTGACCCAAAAAACTCTACCTGTCCTGAGTTGAAAAAGTAGTTTTCCCCAGCCAATTTCGTTGGAGTGGACTGGTAGAAGTTATAGCAGGTCCACGCTAGCTGCACAAAGGTCCAAATTATCAAATCAAAGCTACATCACAGGCACACTAAATCAGAAAGCTTCAAAGTAAGAATTTTGGTATTGATACCTCCTCCGCCAGCGATAAATATTTCTTAGCTTCATCTGGAGGATAACCAGAAGACCCCAGTGCTAACATTCCTGGTGCAAAACATGCAAGTTCATCCATCTGCAAATATATAATACATGAGACCAACAACTAAAACATTAAAAGAATATACTACTATAAATAAACATACCTTGTCTATTAAAGAATTTCCAATCTTCTCACAGATATAAGTAAAAGAAGATGGGGTTGTTCTCCGCACCAAGCTCTCAAGACCTTTCATTGACCTCTCCCACATTTCCCTGTTAGGAATTCATGACAGTTGTTTGTTAGTTCTGGAAAGGAATAAAAGAGTGCTCATGGGAGTGCAAAAATCAATTACCTTGCATAAACTGAAATACGTACAGAATGTGTGTCCATATGAGGACAGGAAAATGGTTAGATAATTACCTATAATGCTTCACTGCATTGGTTTTGTTTCCTAGTATCCAGACCTTGAGTAAGTATTCATAAAAGCTGCAAAATTGTTGCTTCCTCCCGTCAAATATTAGAAAACCTTTAATCTAAACCACATCCACATGCCAATTTAGATACAACAGGCGGCTCACATGGAAGATCATGTATTTAAAAATTTCAGAAACTGACCTGTCCCCCATGGCTCCAAAAGTTATGGTTGAATATGACCGTGTCCCTCTGTGAGGATTAATATAGATGGGAAGCAAACCATCTGGAGGAAATGTTTTATTAAGCTCTACAATAACATTTTCCACCTGAAAAATTGAGATATGAAATTCAATTCGGTGGAAGATAAATCCCATGTGGTTTTACAGGGAAGTATAAATCACACTATGTTGTCATTTGGATCCTAAAATTCTGGATATAGATTTTAAGCTACATGAACAGAATACACTACTGCATCATAATTATTCTTCAAAGAGTACAAAAGAATGGGAGGGGGCTATGCTTCAAGGCTTAGAGTGTGGCCACTACTAAACAACATATGCATAAGATAGTGGTAGCAGAGATGTGTATGTTAAGATGGATGTGAGTGTGTAACGAGACAGACCTTCTGCTGATATTTGGGGTCCCCTGTCCTTTGGGAAAGAGCAATAAATTCCAGCTGTTCTGTGCCAGAATCTGCTAGGATGCTGTCACCCTAAATGAGAAAACAGTACAAATTATATATTGATCACATACGTGCAAGAATATTGAACCCTAAAAATACATGCAAGTACCACAGACATATTGATCAGAAAAGCACTATATCTAGTTTGACAATACATGAAAGTACATGTTTTCAGAGCAATCCCAAAGAGATTTTTTTTTTTTTTAACTATGCTATAATGTTCATAACTACTTACACCAGTCCAACCAGGATTATGAGGATTCCCATGTGCCAAGTTAATAATATTATATGGAATGCCAGAAGGACTATCCCATGCAGGCAGCAGTCTGTCAGCTATATCTATAGCCTTTTCAAGGAAAACCTTATCTCCAGATAGATCGTACGCACTGAGCAGCCCACCAACAACTCTGGATTGCCAAAAACATAAACACACCATAAGGAAAGTATACGAGATGTTTCTTTTCCTACTTGATGAAACAATGGAATCATAATTACAAATTTGTATGTGTGGTTCAGATAAGAAAAATTAACTAAAGGACTACAAAAGACATATTAAACCTTATAAAGCAACCTTATGGTTGTCTCAAAGACACTAGCATCATAGCTCTTGTTAAAATCCAAGGACTCTGCAACCCACCTGCCATGAACAACGTGTTAAGCATCAATCAATAATAACAGAAACATATAGTAATATTTCACCCCAAAAAGAAAAGTTCTTCTATCAATTATATCAGGACACCAAACATCTTACAAGGAAAAACACAGAAACCCGAGGAATTTTCATCTCATTTATTTCTGTTACAAAGTATCTATTTTTGTGTATTGGCATGTAAATCTATATAAAGACAGTGTATGGAGAAACAGCACGGTATCTTTACTAGCTGAAAGGTCATTTTGATTAGAGACATACTAGATTTTGGCTTCTTTGTTTTTATAGAAAGACCTTCCTCTGGTCAGGGAACGGGTTTTCAGGATTTAATATTTCAAGTAATTTCTTATTAGCTTCATCTACACAGATAGAAAAATGCCGACTGAATGCACAAGAAACTCCTGACCAGGTCATATATTGGCAGATACCAGCAAGACAATGACCATAATATTATCAGTTTCTTATTGTAGAAAGGAAGGTAAAAGAAAAGGCAACATAACACTAACAAATTCAGCAACAATCCATAAGTGGTACCCTAAACTTACTCTCTGGCCCTTTTGAACTGCTCATCCAATCCCATTATGTATAGTGTGTCCAGAGCATCAATCAAAGTTGCGCCAAGACCACCAAAGCTATCAACACCATTCTTCGATTGAGGCTGGAAACAAAGACTTCCCATCAGTGTCCAAAATAGAGAAAAAGGACACCAGGACCACTATTACAACAAGGTTCTCTCAAAATGATCAGAAGATGAAAGGGCAGACATAATAACAGAACATATATAAGCCCTTGAAAGTTAACACTATCAGAATCCAGAATTAGAAATTGTAACTGAAAAAAAAAACAACAACAACAACTTTAGAGGAACTAAGGATAGAGGAAGACTGTTATATCTCTGCTGGAATATTACTAATCTTAAATGTTTGAAATGTTGAGCAAATAGAAGGTAAAACTACACCTGCAATTCATCATGGCCCCAAGCATATTTTTCATACGAACTCCAGGCATGAACCATAGCATCTTTAACTTTCTCTCTCCGTTGACTTTCAATCGGGTCCTCAATTACATCTGAATTCCTACTTCCACTGCCCTTGCCAATCACATTTTCCTTTCCTGTACCACTTTGACCAGCCTTTATTTCTTTGAGCTGAAAATATCAATCAAATGCATAAGACTAATGCTGATCAATGCATGAACTAGGAAGAAACAAAGAAAATCTAGAAATACAAAGACACTCAAGAATAGAAAGACACATCTGAAAACAACACCAAATTAAAACTTCTTCATAACAAATACGCACACACACAGATAGCATATCTAAACAAGTGCAGATTTTTTAAAGATAAGTTTTGCATGCCATGATTTGCAAACAAAACCTCCAGAAACTTGACACAATGCATATCAGTATTTGCAAGGATGAAACAAAAATCCTACATGAAATCAGTGCAACCTGAACCAGGTCTTGTTCTTGCTCGCATAAAAGGAGGACTAGATCTTACTCTTGTTAAGTTATAAAAGAAATATAGAGAATTTAAATTAACATTATAGACTCATATTAGGATACATGGGCAACATAAAACATGGACACGATCCAAAGGGTTTGTGTTAAAATTTACAGTCTCAAACAGACACTGACAACCGGAAAGCTTCTTCTTTTTCTTTTTCTTTTTCTATGGGTTGAAAAGAAGATAAAACCATACTATTGAACATCTTACCATATTTTGCAACTGAGCAACTTCATCATTCAATTTAGACAAAGCTTCCTGCATAATATCACAACAAATAGTGAATAACAATTATGTGTGAGTCATTCTTTCACCTAAGAACTAAAATATCAAGAAGAAGATCCACTTCTAACCTACACATAAGGCAACGTGTTATCTTCAACACACATACATCATGGCACTCAGTATAAAACAACAGCAGCCATGAATTTTTTCTTGTTAGCACAAGGATCCATTTATGTAATCGTAAAACTTAAATATTGTCATTTTCAATTTGTGGGAGGATGGATACACATGGGTAGCCCCTGTACAATATGAAGCACCATCGAGATATAGAATTCAACTGGAACCAACCATTCATCATGAAGGTCCATTCTTTCGGCAAGAGACACGTTTTTGAAAACTTAATTGAAAGGACTTCAATCTGAATGAAATTTAAGTATCTATCAGAACTGAATGTAAGACTGACATCCTTCCGATAGATCAATCATGTTAAACTTAAATCCAAAAATTCAGCTTGAAAACAGCAACATAAATAGTTGTTCCTTAGCTGAATTACATGGAAAACGAGAATCATTGGCATTCTTTCCAGAATCACTCTTTACATCAGTACCGGAAATGCCTAAACTCCCATTCGTGAGGTAGACACGAGCATAGATGTTTGTTGGTCGATTAACAGAGTCATTTAATTCCATGGAGGTCAAAAGTCGCATCAAATACCCAGCAACAAAGATCATGTAATGCATTCACCGCAAAGATAATTCCATTTCCCAGAACAGATAATAAACTTGGAGAATAAATAAGACGAAAGAGAAAAACAAAATTTGCAAATTAAACAAAAAACTACAAAAAACGGCCATCTTCAGATCGTTTCTTAAGCATATTACCAGCAACAAAACGAAATCACAATATTCCAATATCATATCTAAAATGTAAATGTACCTCGTGTTCCTGAACCAGAGTCTGCCGATCCCAAACAACTAAAGAGGCACAAACAAATAGTATAAGGAGCAAAGCTAAACGCTTAGGTCTCTTCAAATAATAAGCAGGATTTACATATCTCCATCTGCTCGACAACGATCTACTCCTCGCCATTTTTGACAAAAATGCCTACTGAATAAACCAAAATTCAGCAGAAATCCAAAACAAAAATAAAAATAATAATCAATGAGGCGATCGAAAAGATCTCAAAGCGATCTGTATCTCCTCAATCTCTTTGAGATTTTCCGATGAGGAAGAAATTACTCCGGCGGACTAAAACCTCATATTTTTTAGAAAACTGGGGCGAAATAGTGAATTTGGAAAAATTGAAGAGGAATTTTCATCATTAATAAACAAAGATATTTGTATAGATTTGATAAAAAAGCGAATGGGATGATGCCATGTCAGCATTAGGACGAAGTGACGAACCTCTTTTCTTTTCTTTTCTTTTTAAATTCTTGATTTTACTAAAAATTACTTCTTCAAACCATAACTAAATGCATGGCTTTTACTTTTTGTTTTTTTTTTTTTTTTTGGTGTGAATAAATCCATGGCTTTTGTTGATTAGCCAATGACATTCAAAGTTATAAAAGTAGTTATTATGGAAAAGAAAAAATCACCCACTAATTTTTTTTGGACAGAGATTTTGGTGAAGTTTGTAAATAAAATTCCGAAATAACTGTACGGGAAAATGGGATGTGTTATGAAGGAAATCTATTAAAAAATGTAGATAATTTGATTATACTTATCAAAAATCTATCTGAATTCTTAAAATAACCAAAAGTAGACAATGGATAACTTAAAGGTATTAATGAAGATAATAAAATACCAATTCAGTAATAATAAAATAAAAAATGTGTGAAAGACTTGTAAACTTCAGACTTTGACTTGTGGAAGAAAAGACACTATTATTAAAGACTACACAAATAAATATAGTACGGCTTGTTTGCCACTACAATCAACGTGTTCCAATTCAGGGGTTAAAATGCAAGAATTTGTAAACAACGCGTTTTAAATCAACTCAAATCATATAGAATTCAGTACAAATTGAGAATGATGGATTTCAAATCCTAACCAGAAAGAAAAAATAAGGGGGGGCGTAAAAAGGGCATCAATCACCAAGTACGATCTATACGAACCCGCATTTTTTTGGGGGGATATGTTACATCCACTATCAAACTCAAGAGTATCCAAGATGACATACTAAAAGAGTCAGACTAGTTATATATCTCATTTCTATTAGTGACAAAATCGAAGATCAGGATGATGAATCATTGCCGTTTCCAGCTGCGCTCAGAACCATTTCTTCCGCCTCAAAACTTCCGTTCTGCCAAAACATGGGGACAGAATGTAACATAGGATGAACAAATGGATAACAAGGATTATTTGAGATGTCAAAAGTTTGGGTTATTGAAAACATACCTCCTCACTTTTGTTACGCAGAGGATTGGTTCCCAGAGGGGTTGTTGCTGCCTTTGAGAGGTCCCTCAAAGTTCCCTAAGAAGTTTTGAAGTTAAGGTAAAAAACGAGGCAACAACCTTAAGCAGCAGTTGATAGACTCATCACCAAAAAATTTAGTGTATGGAGCAAAAAAAAAACATGTTGGAAGTTTCAAGTGAAGCCACGAACTTGAATCAGCATTATACCATTTCAACTTATTGTTGCATCTCTCTCTCTCTCCCTCTCTCTCTCTCTCTCTATCTCTCTCGGCAGGATGAACACATTTTTTGTCTGTTTGTATATATGTTTTCAGGTTGCAGTAGTAATAGTTTCAAGTTATTTCCCGTCTCCACAAATTCCCCTACAGAGTGGACTGTAGAAAATTAACCAAGAGTCAACCAATCATAATAAAAACTACTATCCAGAACAGGATATCATCATATTCCAAGAATTTTAAGCACCATTCCACACATATGATCAATTAGGCCATAAAAATTGAGCTTTGGAATATCAGCGCTCAGGCAGAATCTTCAAAAATGTTAAAACAGCTAACTTTACACGTTGCCTCATGTAAAGGTGTCCACATAAAGAAATATCATATCATAAGTTGGTAATATAAGTATACAGTGTTTCTAAATCCCTACCTTATTTGCCCACATAAGTCCACAAGCATTGCAAAGGGTCCTTGGTCCTTCTGGCCCACGGCGCATCATTGGAGTAGCCTTCTCACTGATACCACAGTGCCGACAGCTGGTACATTAATTTAGAAAAAAGGAGTTAGCCCAAATGCAAGTTTGACATGAACATATCAATCTTGCAACCCAACTAATTACTGTGTCCATAAATAGTGTGCATGAATTAAGCCTGCCCAATGCAACTAGAAAAAATATTCTACTCCCATATATATAATGCTTTTTTTTTCCTCAGAAGAAATAAATATGAGTCTTCACATTCTAGCAAATCTAACATGATCAAAAATGCTTTCTCCAAATGATTCGCTGAAGATTATTTTTCTTTACTGCGAAACACGATAGGCAGACACTTCACGAGAGAACCAAGGAATGATGGAAAAATTTTGGTTTGGTTCTCCTCTCAAATATTCGAAGCAAGCAGTGATGACTAGCTAAGATACAGAGTCCATTTTCCAGATCAGAGTCATTTCCACAAGAATTTTTAAAATCCAACCCAAGAGAGCAGAAAGTGACCAGATTAAACAGTGAATTTAACAACACCAGAGTAATTTTCCGCAAAAATTTTACTTGCTCCCACCTAGGAGTTATAGGTGATCAGGAAAGTGATCAGACTACTACAATGCAATTAATGATACAAAAATGATGCGCTATCTGACTGATGCTGAAATTGTGTCTCTGATTCATATTTTGAAGATAAAAAAATTCTGCTATTTAAGGATTGAAAATCCAGTCAATTTTGAACAGATTGCAGAATGTCTGTATCTTTCAAATTAGATATTTTGATCATCTGGACATCAAGTCTTCACTAATAAGTATCACATAGACCTCTTTCCATATGAGGCATTATACAAATGTTCGAGCTTAGGTTAAAGACAATCCAGTTAGATTTAGTATTCTGAGAAATGAATAGAAAATTCTAAAAGATGTATTTAAAAATAATCTGGTAGAGAACTACCAATCAGGCCCTAGAAAAAAGCAATCTCTAATTTTCACAATCTTATTTCATTAAGTTTAATTAAACAAATCCTATATCAGCCTAATAACTCTCAGTTTTCTCCTACTTCTATTTTCTTTGGTTACTAAGAAGGGAGGGCAATATGGACCAGCTTGGGTACCCAAACTTCAGATTCAGATAGTTTGGGTTTCCAAACCGGGGACTCTGATTGGCTTTTGCTTTTGTTGTTGTCTTTTCGCATTTCCGGTTTTGGCCTTATGTTCATGGCCCTAGTATAGTTTGTTTGGATTTGTATACTCTCGTTCTTTTTTTATATACAGGCTGGGGATGGTGCCTTAATCCCCCACCCGTGATGGGTGTTTTGAAAAAAAAAAAAAAGGGAGGGCAATAGGGAAGGGCTAAGGAGGAATTTCTTTAGATGAGGATTGGATATGCTACGTTTTCTCTTTGGCCAGAATTACGCGTTTTAACACAAGTTAACCTTTTCAATGCTGCAGGAGAATACATGTCCACGGGATTTTATCAATATCTTATTTCTAGAGACACTGATGAATCATTCAAGTCCCTGCACATCTCGCTTAACAGCAGTTTAAAGACAAGAGCATCAAGAAACCAAGGAAAGGAAGTTAACCATAGGAACCATCACTAATTTCCAGAATATATAAGAGATAAAGAAGGTTGAAAAGGATGGAGAACAGGAACAACAACAGAAGACAATATTATCAGAAACAGAAATGCAAAGATGTATAAGTCCATGACTCCCAATGTAAACTCACGAAATATCTTGAACTTGTGATCCATTGCCATCAGTTCCCCAGCTCTGGTTCGAGTCCCAACTTGACACTGCTGATGCACTATCATCATGATTTGGCTTCGATGATGTAAATTGACCTTTGTTCCGTTGCATTCTAAGAAGTTAAACAGGAATTTGTGAGTTGAACAAATAGGTAGGACAAGCACCAAACTAACAAAACAGTAGCTGGAAACTCAATTTAATATGTAGAAGAAAATGATTCCTACACCTCAAAGCAACTTCCTTTCGAACAGTGTAACGGATTTTCTTATCAAAGTTTCGCTCTTTCCGCTTCTCACGGAATCTTATTAGTGATGCCAACCTTTGTGGAACATTTAGCTTCTGCGGGGTATTAGATAATCCCTGAAAACAAGTCCGCAAAACACAGACTCCCAGTTAAAAGAACAAGACAAAAAGAATATATATATATATATATATGAAATAGTAGTCTCATTCACTTATAACATACTCTGTTATTGGAGGTAGATACTGGAAGAGCAGGAATGTTGGCAGGAACTTCACGTCCCCCCAAAAGTAGAAGTACAGCTTGAACCTGAAGGGTAGATCGGAACAAATCAATAAAACAACAGGGATAAGTTGAAATTAGAAAGTCAAAAGAAAAATAGAACAAGACAGCTGACGATCAAAACTGATTCAATTAAGATAACTATATAAAACATTTCAATCAAACAAAAGGTAGGTGAACGGATTTGAGGGCATTAAGTACCTAAATGTGAGCACATTCAATTCCTAGGCTTTATTATTTGTATGCAATAAATGGTGCTACTCAAGGAATCAACTTTTCATTGGGTCAGGCAGAGGATTGCGTTTGAGGTGTTTTGTGCAGACAAATCCTATAAGAAAAGAAAATAAAGCTTTAAAGAGATCAACCATAAAGAGCAATGTCCACAAAGCTCTATCACAAAACACTACACATATAAAGATAATTTTCTAAGTAACCAGTAGGAATATAGGTAAGTGTATGGTAAAAGTTTGAAGTGGCAGCATGGTACAGTAAAGTCAAATCCAATTCGGTTCAGCACCCCTCTAACAGGCAGGCCAGAAATTAATTATAAACCTAAAGGTGAACTAACCCCAAAAATTACTTGCAACGATGTAATAAAAGAAGACTGAATAATATGATGTCATGATGGAGAAAAGGATGAAATGTTGGCCTCAATGAATTAGTTACAGAGAGCGCATTCATGTGCGACATATACCCCACACTTGATACATCATCCAATACATGTAAGCCTATCAAAACATAAAACTTGCAAAGGTAGTATTGATAACTCATGTCCTTTCTTAATTCCTAGCCATTCACATTCCATCACTAATTTCATTCTGGAAATCACAATAAAAGAAATTTTATCTCATGCAGATTTGCACCTATTATTTCATGAATAGAAT
The DNA here is from genome assembly GCA_028654395.1 of Scutellaria barbata. NCBI lineage: Eukaryota > Viridiplantae > Streptophyta > Magnoliopsida > Lamiales > Lamiaceae > Scutellaria > Scutellaria barbata. The sequence goes on along the minus strand of CM053645.1, from coordinate 180,617 downwards.
TCTAATAGCTTTGGCTACTATAGCATCACTGACAAACAGCAATGTACTCAGCTGTCCATGCTTTAGATTTTTACAAAGATACGTGCTCATCCAAGTGGAAATGAAATACCAGCCAAAAAAATCAGCAGCATGCTTTATTCTTCAAATTATTCAAATGCACTTAAAGTTAACTCAACTCAACAGATTAAACTGATCAAAGCTATAAAACAGTACCAAACACAATGTTCATTTTACTATATAAATGAAAGAACCTTATCCGGGGAGACAGAGTCAAACACATAAACTTGGCCCTGGAAGGAGAGAGTGAGCTGATTATTATTCTCGCTGCCGCCAACATGGGGCATCAGTGCTCCTTGGTTATCGGATTGATTCCCCATATTAGCTCCAACATCCCCATCCATGACTTCATCTACCCCTCCACTTGTGCCAATGTTATTATTGTCCCCATGCTCATCTTGATCAATCGTGTTCCCACTGCTTATATGATGATGCAATCCATGATGATGTTGATCTTGCAAGTAGTGCATCATCCCAGCCTCGCTCGCATGTATTTCATCCATCGTCACACTACAAAATAACACTGTACACGAGTTCTACTTACACACACTTACAGTATCCAGAAGTTCACTCATTCACAACATAATTACACAAAAAATAATAATAATAAGAATAATGCCCACGAATAGGAATGTACTTTATTTCGTAATCATACTTCCAAAATTCTAATGATTGGTAGCATAAACACCCATAAAATAAAAAACCTAGCAGGTATCAAATATAAAGGTAATTACGCAGAATGGTAACGACACAAGGTGACTTCTAGTCTAACTCCAATTATAAATAAAAATAACAGGTTAAAAAGTGAACGGAGAAAGCGGTGAAAACCTCGACACCATTAATAGAGGAGGTTGAGGGTAATTGAGTGAAGAAAACTCAATGGCCGTCGGCGATCACGCGAAGGAGGCGGTGGATGACGGCAGAAATCGGAAATGCGGGAAAACGAACGGTGGAGATTGGAGGAAGATTTGGGAAAGATGATGAAGATCGGTGAAGAAATTAAGCGGGGGTTTTTGTAATTCTAGGGTTTCTGAGGGCTTTATAATCAGCAGTATTAGGCAATTATTTAAGAAATTAGGCAATTTAATTTGTTTTTCCTTTTGTTCTTTTTTTTTTCTTTTTTTTTTTTTTACATATATGTATTTTTTTTTTTTTTACAAAATAAATGTATGTGTATAAATTTTCAAAAGGTAAAGTGTCATGATTTATATTTTCAATCTACGTTAACTCGATTCATATAAGTATGATAATAGTTTATTATAATTAATATTTCATATCTTATAATAATTAATCTATACATGTAATGGTTATTAATCAATCCTTGTTGATTAGGAGTTTGAATATCACATTCATTTCTTTTAACAATTTTTACGCGATACAACACAAACGTAAGATTATATATCAATGTTCATACTAATATATTAAAAATTTGTAGAAAATAACATACTTAATGCCTAATAGTTATATATGTGAGTTTTTCTTTCACTGAATTAATGTGGTAAAAAAAATTAATATCTTTTTAGTCACCCGAGTCCCTTACATTTATCAATGAAGATGTGATATTTATATACTCACAGGATATTACTTACATAATATCTGAAATGTATTGATTATTTGTTGAAATGTATTATTTGTTTACTTGAAATATATTACTGAAAGATTAATATTTGAACAATTGGAAGATATTACATGTTTTATTGATACGTAATATACTCCTCATATAAATAGAAATATCATTTTATTGTATGGTATAAGTTTAGAACCTTAAAATTATATTTGTGGGTTTCATTTTATTCTTCATCAATATCATGTTTCATTTCAAAAAATTTGAAAATGATTTTATGTTGTTGAAACTAGTTGATTTTTCAATGTTTAAATTCATCGTAACAAAATTTCAACAAGTTAATCATCTAAATCTATGAATAAGCAGATGAGAAAGAGGAAGAATAAGAACAAACATGTCGTAATAAAGAAGAAACACGAAGTGAAAAATATTGTAATCATAAAGTAATATATTCTGATTATGCAACTAACATTTTTAAGATAAAATACAAATACCTTTTAGAAATCGAATATGATTTTTTATTGATTGGACAAAGATTTAGTGGGTTGAATGGATTTAGCGACGTCAACAGGTAGGGTACTCTCTTCCTATTTAGAGGTATATATACCCTAACCCTATAGTCATCATTCTAAAATTGATTACCGCTACCCATATACTACCCATATTTGTCCAATGCCAGATTACTACTTACATACTTTTTAGAATAAATTTCATAATAAAACCTAATTTATAAATTCATTCTCAATTCAAGACTCAATTTTAAAGTTTCTCAATAAAGAGTTCAATTTAACATATCTTATCAGTTTAAGACTTGAAAATTAGATTGAGTTATAAATTCAAAACATAATTTCATTTTCTCTTTTCTTTTTATTTATATTTGAATATGTATTCATATGTTGGATGAATTGAGATAAATTAAGACAAATCAATGCACTTTAAAAACAATCTTCATCCAACTTGTCTTAATCTATATAAAAAAAGAAAAATGAAAGAAATATATAATCAATTTAATTCATAAAATGTAATTTACGTTATACTGATTAATATTAAAATTTATTTTCCATCCTTTTATTCATAAAATTAAGAAAATAAAAGAATTTTAATTTTATGAATTGCATTATATATAAATATATATAAATTAATACAAGTCAAATGAAGATTATTCCAAAATTGCACCAAATTATCTTAATTTATCTAAAATATAAAATACATATTGCAATATAAATAAATATGTAAACATAAATAAAAAGAAAAAGAAAAAATTCAATCTAATTTTAACGTCTTAAATTGAGAAAAAAAAATTTAATTAAGCCCCATTTTAAGAACTTTAAAAATTTGGTTTAAAATTGAGAATTAATTTATAAATTGGGTTTTGTTATAAAATTTATCCATAATTTTTAATGTGAATTTAAGTTAGTATTTTAAATGGATAATCTACTTATTTTGAATTTGGATGAAACAAAAGATCAACAATGTATAAAACACATGCAACAAGATAAAAAAAAAAAACATATCAAATACTACTAAAGAATCCATCAATACATATATTAAGAGAGACACTTATGTGCCCCTGGGGCACCATGCTTCCACTTTTTTTTTTGTTTTTTTTTTCTTTTTTTATCTCTCTCCTATGTTATACCCACTCCACTCATTTTATTTTTTTTAATTTTTTTTTTTCTCTCCTACGTAAATACTCATTTTTTTTTCTTACCTCTTCTTATGGCGCTATTCCTTCTTTTTCTCTTTCTTCCTTCTTAATTTTTTTCACATGATTGCTACAAATTTAAGGTTCTTATTTTTCTAATACTTCAACAAGTTTTTTTCTTCCTAATGTGTATAAAAATCTAGGGTTTTTATTTTCTTATAACTTGAAACTCTTTTTATCTTAATCCGATTCATAACAACATACGAGATAATTGATGCAACAAACACTATAGTTGGTTATTAATTGAGTAATATGATTTTGAATAAATTTTGTGGAAGAAGATGATGAAAATCTTGTATTTAAAATTTTGGTTTATTCTATAGGTATTACATATATGTTCTACATGTACTATAAATATTCTGTTTGTTCATGATATTATAAATCATAATTATCTCAAACTATTGATATATGATCAGTGATACCTTTCAAGTATTAATGATATGATCTGTAAGTACTACATATATACTCTTCAGGTATTATAAAATTACATGGTTGAATTATATGTAAGTAAAACCTTCAAGATATTATGAAAAAAAAGTATGGAGTATTATTGGTTTATTCTATAGGTATTACACATATGTTCTACAGGTATTACAAAAATTCTGACTGTTCATGATTTTATAAATCATAATTACCCTAAAACATTGATATATGATTGCTCATGACCAGTGATACTTTGAAAGTATTACTGATATGATCTATAAGTACTAGATATATACTTTTCAGGTATTATAAAATTACATGTGTAATACTTATAAGGTAAGTGTAATACTTGAAAGGAACATGTGTAATACCTGTAAGACATTTTTTAATACTTGAAAGAACATGTGTAATACATGTAAGATATTTATGTAATACCTGAAATGAATATGTGTAATACCTTAACAACATACATGATACAACTAATATCTTCATTGAAAAATCTTAAAATTTAAAAAAAAAATCCTCAAAATCAACAAATCATGATTTCATATTGTTTGAAATAATTGATTTTAAATGTTTTAAAATTATTGTAATAAATTGTGATTTGAAATCAATTATCTAAACCTATGAAAATGAGTAAAAGAAAAGAGGAATAAGAAAAAACTCCATAAATGACTTTATGAAGATTTGATGAAGAATAAGAACAAGAATATAAAAAATAAGAATAAGAGCAAGAAGATAGAGAAGAAGAAAAATGTACAAAACAAATAAGAAGAATAACAAATTGATAAGAAAATAGATTAAAAAGAAGGAGGAGGGAGAAGAAAAAAAAAAGAGGAAAAAGAAGAAAGCAGCGCTGTTTTTACATTAATACCTGAAGGGCAACAATGTGATACCTTAAAAATAAATGTATGATACCTTAAAATATAAAATTCAGGTGGTGCGCGACGCATACCAGTTATGGTGTGGCCACACGTGGGGGCGCGTGGATGCGCATAAAAGCGGCCCACGCACCGATTTGGGTTGGGGACACTAGATCTGTGCCCCTGATGCATATAAGTTTTAGCCATATATTAATTATGAAATCTTATCCACACCCTAACATGATGTTTTCTTTCCCAAATCGATACCAAAATTGTTTAATATTACATTTATACATCCTATTAGGATTTTGGCAAGTAAGATATACATTTATCTTCAAAATTGTCATTCATAATCCTAGATGGATTGAGGCTGGCCCGGACCGTGCCCCAAGCGTATATACTCCAACTCCATGAGATAATAGCTAGAATATCAAAATCATATTTTTTCAATTTAAATAGTATTTTTATTTTCTAACCATAGATTATAAGGGCTCTATATTAAAATAATAATAAAAAAGTAACATTAGGCTTAAAATTTAAAGATTAAAATTTACAAAACTTTTAAAATCTTCTTATGCTCACCAAAAAATGGTCTTCCCTAAATTTTACTTTATTAAAAAAAAAAAAAACTCAACTTCATAATAAAATCAATCAATTACTGTAAATTACATAATTATTTTACAAAATCACAGCGTTTTATCTTCCCGTTTCATAAACCCCATCAAGATTCGGCATCTGAAACAATGCGACTAATAAAACTAAGTAAACTCCGCCGTTGTCGGCCGTCGCCGCCACCGCCACTCCACCATTTCATCGGCCACTACCCTTCATCCTCTTCTTCTTCAAATCCGTTTTTTAGCAGCTCGATCCACCATCACCACCACAACGGACAGCGCAGTTATAACCCTGGATTCTCGTCGAAGACATACTTTTACCAAGCTCATCATAACGTTTCCTTTTCTCGACGATTCTCCACTGAGTCTGAACTCAGTTCATCTGAATCGGACGAGCTGTTTCTTCCATATCAATATCTCATCTCACTGCTCGATTATTATCACGATGTCACCGGCTTCCCATGGTAGGACTACAATCTCTCTCATCCGATAGCGCCAGTGCACGGATACATGTATATTTATTCATTCGCTTTACCATTGTTGATGTCATTAACTTATCTGAACTATGTTTTAATTGACAGAGTTCTGTTATTAGGATTTTAGTGATTTATAATCTAGCTAAATCAAGTGGAACTTTGTAGGTGGATAATAATCTCTACGTCTACGGTGGCGATGAGACTTGCATTACTTCCTTTAATTGTGGTGCAGCTTAAAAAGATGAAGATAATTGGGGAATTGCTGTCCAAATGTGAGTTTTCATGCTCTATTTATGTTAATCTAAGTGCGTCTCGATGGAGAATCATTTTTTTTTTCTGGAATTCCATCAATGGGGATGAAATAGTCATCTGTATTATTTTTTTCATTTGGAACTGAAATGAATGTTGGGGTGAATTTAGCTATAAAAAGATGGATCTTCTTTTGAAAACTTCATGTATTTTTTTCATTTTTTGGGGCTTGATTTATGTCAGCTTCAAATTTTTTACATGATAAAGATCGGAAGCATAAATGATATTTTTGAGTAATGTATCCTTTTGTTTTTATTCCTTCTGAAGTTGATTGAGTGGTTTCATCATAAACATCAGAGAGTGTCTAGTTTAGCTGGAAAGACATGCAACGTGCTTCGCATTTGTGGTGTTAAACATATACCTCACTGCATGAGGCATATGGCTTCTGAGTGTTATCCATACATTTTGAGATTAGATTAGATGTAATTGGATAAGTTTCATGAATATGAAATGAAAAATGATGATTTTAAAAGAATGACAATGTTGAAGGGTGTGTTCTTCAGATGCTCTTCAAGAATATCTAACGAGTGCATATTATGTTAGAAAGCAATAGTCCATATAAATTTTAACTTGTCATGCTTGCTTTCTTTTCCTCAATATTTCTTTACCAGTACTCATGCTGCATATATATACATATGTATGTATGTCTATTTATTATATTAAAATATTAGGTGATTGGAAGTTTTTTTGAAATATGATTTTGGTCTTTTGTATTCCTAATAGTACCTCCACCATTTCCGCCACCTCTGTCAGGACGAAGTTTCAGCGACCAATTTGCCCTTTTCTGGAAGGAAAAGAAAGCAGCTGGGGGCCCTTCATTGCTTTGGTTCGTTGCATCATTTTCTGTTCAGGTTGTATTCCTCTTTATCATACTCAAATGTTCTTTCAATCCCCAGGCAACAGGTTTTCTTCTTTCAGAATGATGTGGTCTGTAATCAATGAGTTGCTTAAGATATTAGTTGCATTATAACTCTCCACTGCTGCCAACCAAAAGTTCTTTTTGGACTACTAAGTCCAGTAGATACAAAGTTCGGGAAAAAAATGCTGGAGGAGCCGCTGCTGCATTGGAGAAGAAAAACTGAAACATCTTGCAAGCTAGTTAATTCTAAGAAACCTTTGAATGTAGTTCTTAGTTGATACCCTTGATTTGTTGCCTTTTTAACATGTTTTTAGTGTGATATTTGCCATTTTTTATTACAAGTTGTACCTATTAATGCATTTATTTTAGGGAAAAGATTTGAGTCACTCTGCCTCCAACTGAGCAAGGACTTTCATAGCTACTTTTATTTGTGACTTTAATTCTATCAAATTGAGCATGTTAGATGGAACCTTATGCTTCTTTCTCTTGTTCTGCTTGCAGGTCCCTTGCTTTTTCTTGGGGGTTGCAAGTGTTCGCAGAATGTCATTGAATCATCACCCTGGTTTTGATAGTGTAAGGCACTTTATACCAGATGGATATGATTCGGATAAAAATGACCTGTCATTAGCATAATTATGCATTTGACTCTTAAATTATTAGTTGAATGCTTCTCGTGGCAGTTTTGAAAACTTGCTTGTAGTTTTGAGTGATATGCTTGTCTTTGTATAGAAAATATAATAGAAGCTATGTGCCTCGCTGCCTAATTTTGTGAAAGTCTCTCATTTGCTTACTAATTGCTACTGTTAAATTTAGAAACAGGATGTAGCCATCTATTTGCATTTATTCTGCTATGATTCTAGATATGTGATACTTACAATATATATATCTGCGTCATTGAAGTGTTAAGTGTTGTATTTATCACAATCAGAGATGTGTATGGATGTCTTTGTAAGAGAGTGTCCTTTGAGTATAGGACTGAAAAAATGAACAGGCACCAAAACCTCACAAAACAGGAAACTAATTCAATTATATGAGATGTATGTGACAGTGAAACATCAAGCTCACTAGCTTATCTGTTTTGAGTTCATTCCATGGCTCCATTAACTGTTCCAACTGGATGCACATGTTCTCAAGATCTGAGATGCAGGAGGTTTCCTTGCATTGTGTCAAGAGTTAAGATGCCTACTGTTGGAGATTTATGTGCTCACTGCTATTCATGAATCAAAACATGTCATCTTCCATTGCTTCATACATCGAAATTATGAGTATAATTATGGCTTTGTCGATTTCATCAATCATTTTGAGATAATTAAATAATACCTTTGTAACAGCCTAAGCTTTCTAATAAGTGATAATTATCAATATGTTACATCTATGGCTTGAGTTCATGAGTCCTCATAGTATTAGACTTGGTAGATGTAGATCTGTTCCACGCTTGAGTATTAGCAACCGAACCCAAGATTCCATCTATACTTCCCCTATATATGTCTCTCGCTTTACTTTCCTTCAAAATGATATTTTTCGCTTGGACATGATCATTAAAATGCATACATTATACCAACTACAATTGTTAGTCTCTTTATATTTACTTGGTAGATGATTATGACTTTGATCTTAATTTTTGATTGGCATCCCCAAGCTTCACATCTTCCTGTTTCCGTGTTTCACTCTGTTGCTGAAATAAAAGGTGACTTTATCTTAAATATTGCAGGGAGGAATGCTGTGGTTCCAGAACCTAACTGAATATCCTCATGGTGTCTCAGGGCTTATTTTCCCATTGTGCATTGCAGGCTTGCATCTCACCAACGTTCAGGTTTAGTTCACCAACCTTAAAGAACTTAGATCATCCTATTTCAATATGTTCTAGGTATCCTTGAACCGATAACAGTTAGACGTGTATTTGAAGATGGTGTGCTTGTCCACAAAGGTTATCTGGTAATGATTTAATGATGTGTGTTCCATGAAACAGGTCCCTGTATTTGTTTTGCTGATGCATGTCATTTTGGTGGTCAGGCTAAGATAGTTCACATTTGGCATTCATCTTTTCTTTTCCATTGAAATGAAATGAATTTGAAGTTTCAGTAATTTTCCAGTATCCTGTCATATACCCTACAAGATGGCATATAAATTTAACAAAGGTTGACGTGATAGCTAAAACCTTAAAACTGTAATTGAGTATATAATGTGACATTCAGACTTCTTCACAAACTTGTGGACAATAATCACCTTGACTAGTATCTTCTTTCACATACTTCTTGAAAGATCTAATCTTACTCAGAAGAAGTCTCTTTCTAGATGGGAACATTGGTATTGTCATCTTAAAAAGGAAATGAACTATTCATACTTGTCAGGGGGGAGTGATTGTGTTACTGAGCTTGATTTTCATTGTTTTCTGAAATTTAGATCTGTTATTACCATGGTCACCTCACAAATGAAGGCTTTGTTTTGGGTGCCTTTTTCTGCTAAACTCCTGACATTTCATTCCAATCCATTATCTGAAGTATATGGCTTTACTTTTTTTTGTTCTATTTTCTGTATACCCCGTCTTGGTTTTTTTTTAGTATGTTTTCTAATGCAAATATATGCTAAAGCTTATTTTCTCTAATTCTTCAGACATCTCTTCAGAAATCATGGCTTCAACAAATACCAGGCTCCTTAGGATTATTGGCAAAGGTGAGCTTGAAGAAGTTATCCAAGTGTTTGCTCTGCTTTGTCCTCCTTTCATCCTTTTATGGATGCATTGTAGTGGGAGACTTGATGAGCTAATAACTGAAGATTTTTCTTGATGCTGTCTATATTAGTATCTGTTGCCTTTTCCACTGTTACAACCTCATAGTTACCCCATTATTTTAATCATCTTTGTAAGATGTGATTCCAATGATCATATCGGTGTAGAAGTTAGGCTGCCTTGTCATATTTGTTATATTTGAATTTGAGTGAGACCACTTTGTAGAGATGTGCTGCATGTTCATCCCTATTATTTTGCTGACAGATTAGAAAATATTTTAATAAGGATAGATTTGTTATTTTTGTTAAATGAACATTCATGCTTTCTGAAAATTCATAAATTAATAAAGTAAAGTTGACAGATTCTGTCAATATTTTTGCTTGCGAAACAATTATGGCAGTGCTGAAAATATGATTCTTTTGTTTGCTTTATAGGCATACAAGGGTTATTTGCAACTGCTAACACTGCCTATATTGTTTGCCGCAGTCAATATTCCCCAGGTAAATTCAATGTTTATACCTTCTGGATGTGGCAGTTCACATTTTATTACGTTGTGGCATGTTGGTTGCTTGCATGCAGGGATGTCGATTCTTTTTGAAAAGTAATTTTATGCAAATTTTTCGTTTCTTTTCTGTAATGGTGGTTGTGGCTGGGGAGTTGGGGTGGGTTGGTTATGTATTTGGACTTCTTTTAAACATGTTAATTTTTGTGCCTTTGGATAGCTTCTTACTGTGGTTTAGATTAAAAGTTCATTTAATCATACATTTGTACTATTACATGACACCATATCAAGAATATGCAGTTACTTGGCTCCTAATTACTTATCTGAATGCTGTCTCTTTTCATATCTTGCAGGGAAGCTTAGTTTATTGGTTTACAAATAGTACATTGTCTCTGATACAGGTTGGTACTGCTCTTCTGAAAAATTAAGATTGGATGCTATAAAATCCATTGATGTTTTGATCTCCCATGCGGAGAAATTGGTCCTACTATTCCATTTTGAATTCTTTATACCTATATCTTGCATTAGGTGGAATGTGTTTGGATTCTCTAACCTTAAAAAGAAAATGTACTTAGGCCTCTGATCTTGCTTCACTCTATCTCTTGTCTAGTTTAGGCATGGACTTTGAATCCAATTATCGTAAAATAGATGCTAACTTTGTTATGCAGCTCCATAGTGTATTAATCAGTTTCTTTTGCTCCTTTTGTTCCCCTCTCAATTTACAGCTACTATGCCTCCGTAATCCAAATGTTGTTGAGTATTTGGGGCTTCCTGAAAGGAATCCTTCAGTAGTAGCTCTGACTGTTAAAGAAATAAGTAACTCTAAAGTACCAGATGTTTTTATACTAACAAAGGAGGGAGAAATATCTGCTCAAAGCCTATCACCTGAAGAATTGGTTCCTGTGAGTCTTGTTCAGATGCTTTATACTTTATTAATGTTTTTTCATATTAACTCATCTCCACACATTTCAACAGTATGCAATCAAAGTCTTAACAGATGGTCGTAAGGATACTGCAATTGCATTGCTTAGGTAACAAAACCTTCTGTTTCTCGGATGATTGGCTCTCTCATCTATCTTATGCATTCTTGAAATATGAAATGCAGAGTTGCCCTTGAAAAGGATCCTGGCCATGTAAGAGCTTTGCTTATACTGGGGCAGACATTGTTACAAAAGAATCAAATTGCTGAGGCTGCTGAGTGCTTAGAAAATGGTATTTCAAAGGTCTGATTCAATTTTATATCTAAATTTTCCCAAATTTGCTCTGGGCTAGAGAATTATCAACAAGATTTTTTATATTTTGTGTTGCTGGTGTGAAAGATATTGTCCATCCTGTATTAAATTAAAGGTAATGCATCTTCCATCAAAGGATCATAAATTCTGTTGCATTATTCTTGATGCGAAAATACCAGGAAACTGGAAGATTCTGATGTATGCTTAGTTTTCTGGTTTATTAATTAACTTTAACTATCCTATAATTGTTCCTGACTGGAGGTTTGCTATAACTTTCATTCAGCTCCTTGTCAATGGCTATCCTACAGATGTTGAAGAAGTTGATCTTTTGATTCTTTCATCTATATGGGCGGGTATGACTAATGTCAAGCAGGTACTACTATCTGAACTCCATGTAATTGTTAATTTTGAAAACCACCACAATGAGGGTATTAAATAGAAGAACAAGTGGCTGCATGCTGTGGCCTGTTGGTAAAAAACCATCAGTAGGGTTGCAATTGGTGTTCTATTTCCTATTCTAACACTTTCAACAAGTGCCATCTGTATGGTATCCCCGTAATTGTACTGTACTTGAAATGGGATTTTATCCTGTGCAGGGAAAAATGGAGGTGGGTCTTGTGCACCTAGAAAGAATAGCTCAACTAGAAGAGCCTGAGGATTCAATGACCAAGGCTCACTACTATGACGGTTTACTTGTTCTTTCAAGGTACGAAATTGATGCCCCAGCTTACACTCTTTTCAAGTCCTTTTTCCGTTTGGGCATATGTTAGTTATCTCACTTTCACCTACCTGTTATGTGAAAAAGCCAAGTTTCTGTTGTTATTTTCTCCTTAACTGCATACTGACTGATGTAATTTGGCATTCTAGTGCTTTATCGGTTATGGGCCGTCGATCCGAGGCATTGAAACACTTGCAGAAGGCCGTTGCTTATAATCCTTCTTACAGTGTGTATATTGAACAATTGCAGACCGAGTCAAAGGATCTTGGCGATGATCTATCTAACACCGGGAGATATTTATGAGTCCAACATTTTGGGGACTTGCTCTCTCTCTCTCTCTCTCTCTGATGTATTATGACATTCTTTCTCGCAACTGATTTCCATCAGTAGTATGGAGATTATTGTGGATTACGTTCTTTCATTCACACAGTTATCAGTTTTGATCGTGTTCTGTTGTGGTTGTAATGGAGTCGACAAACATGTAACCTCATTGATTGATTGATGTAGTTATACATCAATACGTGTAAGTAAGTTATAGTTGACACAGGGCAGTGGTCCTCCTCGTCTACCATGGGCGTAGCAGTTGAGGATAATAATCATAAGCTTGGAGTTTTCCATTCGAGTATGTTGTTAGTACATTGAGCAGGTTTGATGGTTGTTTTGATGTTGAAAATAGAGAGTGAATGGCAATCAAATTGTGAGGTGCAGATTGCGAATGGCTACAAAATTATGGCATCTAATGTGGATGAGAGTTGTTGGCTGCAATTGAATGCTTCCACGACTTTCCATTTCTTTAATTAGCTAGACCAAGTAGCGACTTTAAGCCTACACTCTTTTATTGACTTAGCTTTGTGAAATAAATCGTACTTTGGATCTAAATCCATCAAAGAAGTTTTAAATCTTGATTGATGACGAGGATATTGTTGAGCACCTCACAAATTTAGTGGATTTGAATTCTTTCAAAGATGTGTCTCAAACCCGTTCTAACAAAACAAGAACAATGTTTCTAATCTTGATCATCTATTCTTATGGGGCCTCTAAAGAATTTATGATATGAAACAAATTCACAAAGATGTTTGATTGAGCATAAGGAATCCCTCAATCCTGCAAAAGGGGTCCATCAAGGAAGAAACAAGGCAGCTTTATTTCCAAATCGGCAGAAAATTAAGTGGTTAAAGAAAGACTAGATTTTTAGAAATGCAGTTACAACTTTTGAATTTGTGGCTCCAATTGTCTGCACAATTTAGCACAAAACCTAAAGAAATTAAAATAAAAAAAAGATAGAAACTATACCCCACTACTCATCATCATCATCATTCACCATCAAAATCCCATATAAAGCAATGGCCCATGCTTCACTGGCCCCCACACTATCACCATCATCATCTTGTCAATGTTGGAGATGCTTAATGGTTCTTTGATGCTAGACATCATAACTATATTAGGTATACAAATCCACTATTAAAACATATTTTAATATATGTTATGTGATAAAGTATTAAGTATCTAATCTCATTCCTTAGAGAAAATGTCAGGAAGTTTCAATTCCTTACCTCATGAAATTGGGTTGAGTTCAGATTTATTGTTTACTTCATTTTACTTCCCAATCACCAATGTTAATTAGTTTTCTTAATTAGCCAAAACTTAACAGAATATCAGTCGAATTATATGTTTTTAAATTTTCCAACTTTTTGTGATGTATTTGAAATATTTATAATATTTTGTATGATTTAAAATAATGTTCCCCTGACAATCGTAAGTATGTTTTAAAATTTCAACCGTAAATATACAAACATTTCGTCCCTTCAAATATTGTATTTAAAATTAATTTATTATATTTTCAACCCATTAATAATAAATATATTAATATATATCGAGGGTAAATAGGATAGTATTTGAGAGAGAATGTGTTTGGAATTGTCAATTTGTATAGAGTGAGTAGAGACTAGAGATGAAATAGTAATAGGGAGTGTCACACATATCTTGTGTTGAGCAACCACATAAAAAGCTTGGTGGACTCCCTTGAGCCGCCTCATCCTCCATCTCTGCTTTCGCCATGTGGCGCACTCTCACTCCATCAAGTGTGCTCATTTCTCTGGTTCTTTTTCGGCCCACTTAAAATATGCCACGTGCTGATCTTACTGTAGGTGTGGGGTAGAGTATCAAGTTTGGTTAGGAATTCACGCAATTGATCTCCTCCGTTAATATGATGCTCTCATGCCCCATCATTTTCATCTTTTTATTTTGAATTTTTAATCTCACATGCATTTTTTACTTATGATTTGAATTTTCAAATCAATCTATTTACACATTTTCACTTATAAAAATGAGTTTGTTTAAATGTGGTGTTTTCAATTTTTGTTCTATTCTTTTATAAATCGTTTGTAGATCTTATAGCATTTTCGATTTCATTTTTAAGACATACAATGTTTAATTGTGGAAATTATTTAGCTTATGTGAAATAAATAATACTCCCTCCGTCCCGCGTCACTTTGCACACTAAATTGGGCACACTTTTTAAGAAAAATTAGATATTTGTTTTTTGGTTGAGGGTATAGTGGTCAAATTAGGCACAACTTTTAAGAAAAAGTTTGAATATTAAATGGTATTGCGTGAAAAAAAGTAATTGCATTCTTTATAAATAAATGTGTATTGTGAGGGTGTTGATTATGTTAAAATTTGCAATTTTTGGGTGTGCAAAGTGTTTGGGGACAAACTAAAAAGGAAAGTGTGCAAAGTGTTAAGGGACGGAGGGAGTAAAAGTTTTAAAATTGTTCAAATTTTCAATTTTTTTATTAATAAAATTTAAAATTATTTAAATACATATAAAGCGGCAACTAAAATAAATATAGATAATTAATTCATAAATATAAAAATAACCAAAAGAAATAAAAAGTATATGATTGAATTAAAAAATAGTAGAAAATGTTACAATTCATATAAGAAGTAAAAGTATATGATCGAATTGTTTTTTTTTTAATCTTTATTTATAATAAAATTTATAACTTTCTAAAACATTTCCGATTTATTTATTTCTATACTCTATTCCATTTTCATTATACCTAATACCTAACAAACAACAAATCAAAACGTGACGAAAATATCATACCTAAAAACCATAATTCAACCGGCTTGCAAACATAATACAAATTCGACCAACTAAAAAAAATAAAAATAAATAAATTCGAGTTATGGTATTTTTAGTATATAAAAATACAATTTTTTTTTATTTACATAAATTCATAAAATCCCGGCTGCTAAAGTTGGTGGTGAAAATGTGGAAGGTGAAATGGTAATATCACAAAGAAGAAGACGAGAATATAGAAATATATGATAAGAAGGTCAATTTGTGCCACGTTTGTCTATTCCTCTATTTACTTTATTATTTTATTATATTAAAATTAAAACAAATAACAATCTGAAGATATTTTTGTACAACCCGACTCCAATTCACATCTCACTACCCCATCTTTTCAATATCATTTTTCTCACCCCAAATTTTGCTTTAATTCCTCTATTCACACCAAATAATGAATGATGGTTAAATATATATCTTTTACACATGAGTTTTAAATTTTAATCTATATATTCAATCAAAGACAATGGCATCTTTCTTTCATAATTGATTAGCTACAAATAAACATTTAAACTTATTTGAAATAAAAACAAAAACAAATATATATAGATTGAATTGCAAGAATAGAAAGAATGTTGAAAATCGAAAACATATTTTTCATGATTTTGAGAAACAAACCCACTGCTTCATTAAAAAAGTGACCAAATTTAGATCAAATTAAAAAAATTTATTGAAACAACATATAATATATTGTTGTGATAAGACTGTTACAAGATGCGTAACTAGTATTACAAATATTGTGATTCTTATAAATAAATAAATAAATAAATATATATTGGCTTAATTGCAAAAAAAAAAAATTCAAAACTTTGCATAATTTTTATATCTAGCCAATTGTTTTAAGATTGTCGATTTCGACAATAACAAACCAATCAATTTTAATTCTAGCCAATTATGATTTTAATCAAAATTAAATTATTGTATGGTGATATGAATGTCATGTAGATAATATATAAATGATACATCACTTAAAATCAACCAAGATTGGTTAACCATGAGTGTTAACCAACTTTAACTTTTTTTTTTTTTAAACAATGTGATACAACAAAAAGTTCCTTCATCAATCTACTTGTTCTATAATCTTATTTCTACTTAAGATACACTTTATTTAATCTTGTTTGATGTCTACTATTGATATATGATTTTTTTGTGTTGCGTTATTTTCATCATCTTCTTTTTGACTTATTTAGATTAAAGTAAGTTAATCTACAATTAATTTGGTTTGGTTAATTTTAAGTGATGTATAATTTTCCTATTTTATCTGTATCACCATACAATCAATTTTTTGATCAAAATCTTCAATTGGCTAAATTGAAATCAATTGACCTAATTATGGTCAAAATTGATAATTGGCTAAATTAGAAAAATTATGTAAAGTTTTTGATTTTTTTTCTTGTTAAGCCTATATATTTATATATAAATATGAAATATATTATTAAATAATTTTAGAACTCATTCCAAGAACAAATTCGAAACTAGGGCAACAAAGAAATTCAAAACTTTTGATTTTAAGTATGAGAGTGTTTAAAAAAATATTGTAGAGGGTGTGAAAATAGGAATAAGCAAAGTGAGTAGATAAAGACAAAAAAAGAGAAAGAAGAAAAGGGCATGTGAGCAAAAAAAAAACAGAAAAGATAGTGACTAGGAGTGTTGTTCGAGAGAAACGAGGTTTTGTGGACAGGGATTGATGCAAAAAAATAAAATTTAAATTAATATGTGTGTGACTGTGTGAGAGAGAGGAAGAGGATGAAATACATACACATGTTAGTGTGAGAGAGAGGATGAAATATATACACCTGTTAGTATGAGATGGAGAGGGAGAGAGAGGATGAAATAAATACACATGTTAATATGTGGTTCATCTTGCTTTCTTTCTTTTTTTTCTACTATTCTCAATTTTATTCCACAAACTCTATATATAATAATTCGAACTCATCTCATTCCACACACAAACTGTGTAAATTATTTAATATACATATAATATATATGCACATACACGTATATATACACATATATATATATATATATCTGTGTTTGTGGTGTTTTTATCAGATTACTCATTCTCTGCATTGCTCCATTCCCTCTCTTTCTCTCTCCTCCATTCCCCTCTCTCTCCCTCTATCTCTAGAATCTCAATCCTTCCTCTGATCTCTCCCTGAATCTCTCTCTCTCTCTCTCTCTCCTTCTTCAGTTAGAAAGAAAAAAGAGGTCGAGTTTCTTTTAGAACGATGAAGGTGAGGCAGTGTGAGCTCTGCAATGCCGACGCCGCCGTCTTCTGCCCTTCCGACGCCGCATTTCTCTGCTCCGGCTGCGACGCCAAAGTCCACGGCGCCAACTTTCTCGTGGCTCGCCATGTCCGCCA
Organism: Scutellaria barbata; assembly: GCA_028654395.1. Classification (NCBI taxonomy): domain Eukaryota; kingdom Viridiplantae; phylum Streptophyta; class Magnoliopsida; order Lamiales; family Lamiaceae; genus Scutellaria; species Scutellaria barbata. The sequence continues at coordinate 163,069 of CM053645.1, read as the reverse complement.
ATCTGTCTGCTCCAACTGCATGAATCTTACCGGACAAGGAATCTCCGGCGCCGCTCTCCTCCCTTCCTCCGCTACCTGCACTTCCTGCCCACCGGCCGCCGCCGACGACCTCGACTCTCTCTCCTCCTCCAGCTCCTCAGTATGCATTTCCAGCACCACTTCGCCGGCGAAGGAGAACTCCGGCGGTCTAGGTTTTGACTCCTCCTCCGGAAAGCTCCGCCGCCCGGAGAGGTCGCCGGTAAATTGTTTAAAAGCGGAAGACATTTTCGTCAACTGGTGTGGGAAGCTTGGAGTGGAGGCTGACATGGCTGTACGGACGGCTTGCAGAGCTCTAAAGGTGTGTTTGGATCGCTGGACGGTTCTACCTTTCCGCGTTTCCTTGGCGGCTTCAATGTGGCTCGGCTTCAGGCTCAGCCATGGGAAGCCGGTGCTGAAGTGGAAGGTTCTGAAACGTCTTGAAGAGATATCTGGCGTGCCGGCTAGGATTATAGAAGCCGCAGAGTCGAAGTTGGAGCGAGCTTTAAAAGGAGGGCGGCTTCAGCAGCGCCGGCTTGAGCTGGAAGAGGGATGGGCTGAGAGCTAAGCTCAGCTAATGGCCTTCATTTTCTTTTTCTTTTTTTCTCTCTGAAAATTAATGGTAGGAGAAAATATTAATATTTTTTGGTTGGCCTTTTCCGTTTTTAGTAAAAATATGGAATTGGTTAATTTTTATATTTGTATTATTTCATGATGAGGTTAATTCCATCATTGGATTAAAAATAGATGTTTTAATTAGGATAAATGAAAGTTTAAGTTTCTTACGAACCGTTTCATCCCAATGAAAAATTCACGTGAGATTGTTTCATAGATTATAAGATTTCATTCCAACTTATTATAAATTAAAATAAGTTATCTACACAAAATTCGTGAGATAGATGGGTTTATTAATAAAATAGAATACAAAATTAAAATATTGCATTATTGTGTGGTTAATTAGGAAATTCTTAGCCTCCATTTGAAGTGGGATTGGAAAATAAAATAAATAGTAGAATAGTTCCTCATAAAATAAATATCTATGGTGTGTTGCTTGAATTTTGGGCAGAAGAGAAAGTGGCCACACATCACATGTAATTGTGGTTCAAAATGCAAATAATACAAACCTCAATCTGAAATTAATTACTATATTTGCTGCTTCTGATAATATGTTTCTAGGTTACGTGGCATATATGTATTTATAATGAGATAATAATAATTTTTAGTTATGATAACTTGCTTGACCAAATAAGAGACTCTTGTGGCTATTTGTTTTCAACAAATCAACATTCATTCGTAGTTAAATTGACCGGTTAACCTAGTTTGATTTTTATGAGCTTTAGACTTTAGTTTTAAAATAATGGAGGGTTAATTACATCTTTGAAAACAAGTAGTATACAGATTTTTTTATTTTTTATATCATAACGTAAAGTAAAATATGAATTACGATACTTAATATAAAATTGCTAAAACATGACCCACCCTGTGCTGAGTTGATGTCTACTTTAACCAGCAATGGGAATGGAGGATCACATGTGGTTAATATCTTGAAACAAGTATGAGTTTGCCACAACAAATCACTTTTCCAAATGAGCAAATCTTTGCCCTCACATTAGGGAAGTTAGGTAATTGTGGGTAGCAATGACTTAATTACTTGTACCAAACTAGGTGCCTTAAACCATCATTTATCCACATGTTAAATGTGATCCACCAAATGCCACATGCTACTCCACTACTTTCAATCTCTAGCTCTCACCCGAAAAGCCGGTATGCTCTTTCTGATCCCTTTTTAGTCCAATTTATACTCGATGATGAACTTCATCACGTGTACTCATATATACATACTATCACATAGTGAGTTTACTCAATGAATTTCATCAAGTGTAGCATCCAACATTCATATGTACTGGTTTACGATCAACACAAGCCGCTTGATGTACAACTAATCATTCGTATAACAATCAAATTCCTCAATTTTCAACAACACAGGAAGCTAACTAAAACTATGCAACCCACATTGTTTTTTACATTGTTTCTTTATGCATAAGATGGCTTTGGCATTGGCTACTTGCCATCTTCTTCTCTTCCACAACTCGAAAAAAGAATTCTTGAAGCTTAATCCCTTGAGCTCCTGGTTGTACAGAATCAATATTTCCCCAAACTGAACAAATATCTTCACTTGTGCTTAAATTGAGCACAGTCTCCTTCACTAGTCCTGTTTCTATGCACCATTTTCCGGGAACAACCTTGCCTGGATCGCGGTTGAGTAGTTTCTCGTCAATTTCTTGCAGCTCAGGATCATCTTCTCCAAACGGCCTTGCAAAAATTGCTACACTTTCCATTAATGCATCACTAAGCGATGTGTTTCTTTTCCGATAGCCCTCTTCGATGTTCGTGTTTTTGACAGTGTACATCAAGTTATCGTTCACCAATGTCGTGTTTTCGAACTCTGGTGTGTTGCAGAGGACAGTTTGGAAATATGATTCGAGTGGATAAACCACATTGTTGAAATACATTAGTAGCTTTCTGGGAAGATTGTCCCATCCATTCACACAATGTTCCAAGAAACCTCTGGTAAGAACCATCCAAGGTGAACCTGCAGTTTTTAGCAGAATATGGAATCAAGAATTAAGAAATCTTTGTGAAAACCGTCTTATTGAGCCTTTTCTAGCATCGTGGCTAATTAGTTAAGTAGTAGAAACCAACCTCCAAATATCTGAAATGCATCCGGTTTTTCTCTAGGTTCTACCGCATAAAAAACCGGAGTGTTTTGTGTAAGGTATAGATTGGGATCCACAACAATTTGCCTTCTGTACAAATACAATTCATTTCCTAAGGTTATTTTCTTGAAGTTAATAGAATGACATTAGTATCATCATAGGACTCAAAATCTGTGCAAGATATATATAGCGTCTTGTGCTTACTTCTCCAAGGACGTGCCATTGCTGTACCCCATGAAAATTACATCTCTAGGCAAGAAAGAAAAAGCATATAGAACATCTGCAACAAAAAAAAGAGAAGAATTAGTCTCTCAAGCTTTCTGTCGAACACTTGCTGGACAAGAAAATGCTCTATCTCAGCATTCAGAAAGCACCAACCAGAACATTGCAACATTTGAAACTAGATAAAAGATGTACTAATCTTACCATCCTGACTTAATGTTGGATAATCGGAGGTGCTCAACGGAATAAACCAATCCCAATCTGCATTTACTCTGAGAAGCAGCGCCGCCGCATGGAGCACTGCAGCCAACCCTGATGCCGCCGTTGGATTGATAGCATAACTTTTTCCAACAACCTCAACATTCCCGAATGCACGAAACACCAAGTCAGAATGAATCAAAAGGGCTAATTCTGTTCTTTCATGATCATGTGCAGCTGAATCAAGCTGCAAGAGATACTGATTTCTTGGATGATAAATCGCCTTCAACAGCCTCATAATCCTCCTGTTTTCACCTTTCGACCCCAGAATCCAATAAGCTAAAATCGGCGGAGCATCAGCCCCTTTCAATGGAGTTCTTCTCGTTAAGAAATGTGCATATGCTGTGTTTGTTAATTTGCCTGTACGAGATTGTTGCACTTGCAACCATGTTACTAAAACCATTAGCGCCATTGAAGAGCTCAAAAGCCATAATCGATAACTCGGGATCGTTGAAAAACACTTGCTCATCGCCATTTACTGTCATAAATTATGATGATGATCTTGAAACCTTTGAAAGCAGTGAAGAAGAAGATGGGAAGTGGACAAATGAAGAAATGTAAAAATTGAAAAGATGAAAACGTCGTTTTTGAAAAGTATGAATTGATGTGTGGTTAGATGACAGATCACCAAACTAATCAACTTCATTGTTTCAAAATCTTGAATTGTAAGCAAACATTAATCAAAGAAAAAGAAAATTCAGAGCCATGCAGGGTCATGATCATAATATAATAAGTTCTAAAGTTGACAGGTGGATTAATCTCTCCTCTAAACCCATAAAATAAAAGTAACATAATGGACTTAGGCCATTTAAGCCCATCTTTGGTCCATAAAATAAAAGTAACATGAATGGACTTAGACCATTTCAGCCCATCTTTGGTGTGGGTTGTGTAGGAATTTTAGCCTAATCATGGCCTATAATTTATTGGGCTTGGCCTAATAAGATTTCTGTAACATCTTTCTTCAGCCCAATTAAAGCCCAAATGAATGTTCCTTCGTATAAAACCTCGCGTCGAAAAGAACCCCTCTCTTAATGGAATTCCGTTTGCGCGTATCTTCTTTTTTCAATGGAATCGAGTTTTGCTTTCCAAATTCATAGATTTATAGAGAGTTCTTTGGGAATTCGGTGTACTAAAACCAGCAACAGTAATTCTTTTTTTTCAATGGAATCGCTTTCCAAATTCAGAGATTTACAAAGAGTTGTTTGGGAATTCGGTGTACTAAAACCAGCTGCTTTTTTGAGAATCACTTTGACTTCCGTCAAAATGACATTGTTGCGATGTGACTCTCTAGTTTTGGCGCTTGCCCGCGAAGTTTTAGATGAGGGCAGCAATGATGAGGATAGTCCGTTAGATAACAATGGTTACATTTAGTTCTTACATTTTATTTTATTTTTATATTCAGTTCTTACATTTGCATATAACATTTATCATAAATATAAACATGAAATCATATGGAATAGAATAAGCATGTGATTTTGATAGAACATTTAAATAATTATATATCAATGTATAAGAATAGTATGTATGATATTGATAATACACTTATTTATTTTTCAATTTATCCTCAAATAAAAGAATTTAAAAATATATACGATTTATTATCTTCAAATAAAAGAATTTAGAAACATAATAAATCTACTTACGAGTAAAATGTTGAATTGCAAAATCTATTCTCAATATCTTAAATATCCTCAAATAAAAGAATTTAGAAACAGATACGATTTATTATCGTCAAATAAAACAATTTAGAAACAAATACGATTTATTTCTAAAACTACGTACAAGTAAAATGTTGAATTGCAAAATCTATTCTCAATATCTTAAATGTTATTATAATGATATTCTAAATTAATAACATAATTTATTACATAGTCAAATATGGAATGAATATAATTTTTTAATAACTAAATATCCAAATTGATTTATATAAGATTTATTAAATATCCTAAATCCTTGATATACAAATTTACTAAATACTAAATTCTTGATTTATATAAGATTTACTAAATATCCTAAATGTTTCATATATTCTTAATATATGAATTAACATAAATCCTTGATATTAAAATTTACATCCTTAAAAAACACGCTTCGATATAACATACCATTCATTTTCATAAGAAAAATTAATATTTATATCCTCAAAATTAATATTTACATTGATATTAAGATTTATATTTCTGTCATATAATCAAGGACGAAAAAATCGGTATCAGTGAAAATATCGATACCCTGATTTTACGGATATATCGGTATCGATATCGGTATCGGTGAAAATATCAGACATTTTTTAAAAAAATATTAAAAATTTCTAAAAAATTGAAAAATATATCTAGTAATATACATAATATTATAACTAACATTAATACACATATTAAACTTAAAATTTCAAATAAAATAATATATTTATGATAAATATAGAGATATAATATTATTATATTGTATATAATATATACATCATAATTCTTTTCTTAAATTCAAAAGAATTAACTAAACTTAATTAAATTATAAGAAAAACCTAAATGCTAGTGTGTTAATTTATTACAACAATTTAATTAAAATTATTATTTGTTCTACTTATAGACAAAAAGATAGATATAGAACTTAAGTTTGATAGATATCTTTTAAATATATATAAAAAATTTATAATAAAAAAAACAGAAAAGAAAAAAAAATAAGGAAAAAAAGAAAAGAAAAATACATACATGCCAAAATGAAAAATTACTGCAGCAATGGTCAAAATTACTGTAGCATGGTTAAAAATCGCGGCATATCGAGATATATCGTTAATTTATCATCGAAAACGATATTTCGTCGAAATATCGCGATATTTTTACAAAAATAAAATTGTAGGCTATTATAATGTCGGTCCTCCACTTTTCCCGATATTTTCGTCGTTGCATATAACTATCATTTATCCCCATAACATCCTCACAAAACATACTCATCTTCATAAGAAAAAATGAAGATTTACATTACACAATTGTTTCTATACACCAGGTGCACGGATCCTAGATCCGTGCAACCGGGTCAACCCGCCAAAAAGTGCATTTCACGCGTCCCCACGCGCCCAAACCCTAATTCAAATTCTAGTTCTGCTGTATATTGACATAACCTTTTAGCTTAGCGAACTTAACCTTTTAGTTTAGCGAACTTAACCTTTTAGTTATATGCACATAACCTTTTGCAGTGCTGAGTAGTGAAAAAAGTATAAGTTATTCACTGAAAAGGTTATGAAATTTGTACATAAAGGTTATAGTATTACAGTATAAAGGTTATATCATTACAACATAAAGGTTTCAGCTATATTGAATTTTTATAGTGAAAAAACTACAAGTTATTTATTGAAAAGGTTATGAAATCTGTACATAAAGGTTATACCATTACAACATAAAGGTTATATTATTACAACATAAAGGTTTTGGGTTATATTGCATGAATTTTTATAGTGAAAAAAGTATAAGTCATTCAGTGAAAAGGTTATGAAATCTGTACATAAAGGTTACACTATTACAACATAAAGGTTATATTATTACAACATAAAGGTTATGACATAAATTAAAAAAAAAAAAAAAAAAAGGGCGCGGATCCGGGTTAAATCGGACCCGACCCGACCCGGTTGCATGGATTATGACCCATGCACCTGGTGTACAGAAACACTACTCTTTACATTATATTCTTAAATAACACGACCTCCCCGTTCATGCTAAAAAAATAATAATTAAAATTTACATTCTTAAAAAAAAACTACAGTTTATCTTAATTAAAAAAAACCTAAAATCAATACTACGTTCTACATTAGTTATACATTAGAAACTTATAAATAACCATCGTACATCAAAAATAATCTTCAGCCTACCACATTAGAAAATCTCATAAATAATCGACATTAATCAGAATAAATTCCACAGACTTGAATCACTTTAATTACTATAAATATAAATTAAAAAAATATAAATATAAACTATATAAAAAATAAATAATTTTTATATTTAAACCCATACATCGCACGGTTCCTGCTAGTGATTATAATAGAATAAGTTCTAAAGTAGGCAGGTGGAGTAATCTCTTCTCTCCACTCATAAAATATAAGAAACATGAATGGACTTGGACCATAGGTTTGGTGTGGGTTGTGTAGCAATTTTAGCCTAATCATGGCCTAGGGCTTGGCCTAATAAGATTTCTGTAAAATCTTTCTTCAGCTCAACTAAAGCCCAAATGAAATGTTCCAGGAATTTTAGCCTAATTATGGCCTATAATTTATTGGGCTTGGCCTAATAAGATTTCTGTAAAATCTTTCTTCAGCTCAACTAAAGCCCAAATGAAATGTTCCTTCGTATAAAACCTCGCGTCGAAAAGAACACCTCCCTCAATTGAATTCCGTGTGCGCGTATCTTCTTTTTTCAATGGAAGCTATTTCGAGTTTTGCTTTGCAAATTCAGAGATTTACAGAGAGTTCTTTGGGAATTCAGTGTACTAAAACCAGCAACAGTAATTCTACTTTTTTGAGAATCACTTCGAGTTCCGTCAAATGTGCCTCCCCTCGGGTTTCGGCGCCGTTGTTGCGATGTGCCTCCTCTCGGATTTCGGCGCTCGCTCGAGAAGTTTCGGATGAGGGCAGCAACGAAGAGGATAGTCCGTTAGATAACGATAATGGTGGCTTGCGTTTAGTGTCGGAAGAAACACTATCTTTATCTCAGGTAGGATTTTTTATTTTCTGCTTGTGGTGATTTTTTTATTTTTTATTTGTTAGGAAACTGGAGGTTTGTGAGCAAATAGTTGTAAAAAAATCTGTACTTTTTTGAAGAGAGAAAAAAAAAAAACTATGTATCAATTGGCAAGTTGTAATGTTTGTCTTTGGTGGAGTTTAAAATTATTTTATGGTTTCTAATGTAATGTGTAAGTGTTGCTATTTATTTTTTGTTTCTATATATAGTATTGATTTTGATTGAGGACTTGCTGTTACAAATGTTTTTTGTTTCTATCTGATCATAGGAGATGTTCATGAATAATCTTAGTTTATATATTATAATCTAAACTGTTTGAAGGCTGTTTTTATGATTTGTTCAGATTTTAGGGTCCTTTTTTTGAGACAACTTGCTGATTTCATTGTCTAAGGAGGTTGAGTTCTAGTTCAAGCATGTCCCGTACGTATTTTTGAGTTAATTAACTTGTATCACGTTTCCTTCATATAAAAGAACTATCAGATGACATGTTCTAATAGATTTGTATGCAGTGTTGTGTAATATATCTTTGTTTTTAGACTATAGTCATGGAAAAAATGATGGTAATATTTTGATTGGATTTTGGCACAATGAAGTTGGATCCAAACAGTAAACAAAAAATTTATATTGGAAATGACTAATTTCATGCTGCTCCAACATGACATCCATCTAGTTGTGCGTTCCAAAAGTTGGCAAAAAAAATTACCTAATTGTTTCTTAAATTTGGAGGTTTTTGTTCTTGTAGTATACTCATGAAATTTAGCGTTAGCTGTGCTTATGCTCCCCTGGCATGATAAGTTAGACATCTGTTTTTATGAAATAGTCAGTGAATGGAAATTTCAAATGGCTTGTTCGGCTTTGTTGTGACGGCCTCTCTCATGTCCTGAAGGGTAATTCAGATCTCCAGACAAGTAGTGAAAAGGATATTAATTTGATGACACCTCCTCCTGTGAGCACATATATCATAACGCCAACTGGGGGAGGTTTGGGCTCATGTGTAACTACAACTGGGGGAAGTACAAGAGCAGGGCTTTTTAGAACACCTATATCTGGAGGAGTGCAAAGTGCCACTTCTGCTCATGGCCTTCCAAGACCAGCCTTAGCAGTCCGGAATTTAATGGAACAGGTAAAACTCCTTCGCTCTTAAAGATTGATTTAAATACCGACTTCTGTCTTTTTTTATGTAACATTGTGTTGCTGGATTCCTATGTGAGAAGGCTAGATTTGCTCACCTGTGTACTGTGATGTCACGCATGCACCACCGCCGAGAGGGTTACCCATTTGGTTCACTTGTAGATTTTGCACCAGATCCTATGGGACGTAAGTTCATTATTTGCTCTTATCAATGACAGAGTATCTTATTTGGCTTTTTGTAGCTTCACATTTCCATGACAGGCAATTCCGATCTATCTTTTGTAATTTTTATATAGAGTTGTCTCAATAAGATGTCTTCTGTTTCTGGTAGATAGTAATAGCATTCTTTGGCTTGGAGAGTGTTTTCTTTTTCATGACTCGGGACTGGTGTGCAGTTGATGTTCGAGAAGTATTTGTTTCATGAATGTCTTTCTCGCAACTTTTATTCTTCTAGAAGATATTTATATTTCGTCTTCATTTGGCAGAGTCTATCGACCATTTTATAAAGGAAGTACTCATGTTCCAATTTATGCATTTATGTGAAATCCTTCCTGCAGAAGTTTATTTTACCTGACACCAATTAAGGGATGCTTTTTAAAATTAAAGCAGATTTTGAATGAGATAACTATCTGAAAAATACAGAGATATACTGCTTGTCCACTCAACAAATTGACTTTCCCAAATTAAATGACAACCCTGACTTTGACCTGATACATGGTGAGTTGTATTTTGACATTTCCCCATGCAGATCCAATATTTTCATTCTCACCATTGGCTATACACACAAGGAACTTGTTAGCCAATCCAAGATGCACACTAGTTGTGCAGGTTAGCAGCTTTTCTTAGGAAGCTTTCATTTATATCATTGCTGTATTCCTAATCTATGGTTACAAATACCTGAAAATTCAATAGACACCTGGATGGAGTGGCTTGTCAAATGCACGGGTGACAATCTTTGGCGATGTATACCCCCTCCCAGAAGATCAACAGGTGAATGCATGCTTCAATTCATGCTGTTAAATTGTATATTTATCTAATGAATTTATCTCACCATGAGCCTGTCTTGGTCCACATTGGTGAAAGTTGCCATGAAATTTGCCTGTGGGGAAAAAAAAACTAGATGTTTCTCCTGTAATATCTTGTTAATATGACTGAAAAATGTCCCTTGTCATTGTCCATTGGAAGTATTGATCTCCTAAACAAACATTTTCAAGACGGATGTACTTTTAAGCTATTGCTTAAAATCTGTAATCTTTTTTATTAACTTTGTGCAGCAGAATGCTATTTTTATTTTTTCTGCTACCCTTTGCTTAAAATTGCTTCTATGGAATAAATCAGCTGAATTAGTAACCTGACCTTCCTTTTCGTTTGTTCACTACATTTATGGCGCATGAGGGAAAAAAATTCTTTCAGGGGATTGTTACTTGTTGGCTTCAATGAGCCAGACAGGTGTAACATTATGATCATTGATGCTGAAATCCTCATTGTCATTGTGTAATATGGAGCTACTGAGTTCAATACAGTCATGTATTACTTCGAACTTCACATTGTCTGTATTCCTAAAAATGATGATTGTGTTTCATTTAATTACCAGGAATGGGCTCATAAACAGTATATAGAAAAACACCTACAAGGACCTTCTCAGCAGTGGGGGAATTTCTACTATTTCCGAATGCAAAACATAAGGTTAGCTCTTTTCAGTACATTTTATGCTTTAGGTGCAAACTTGAAAGGAACCTTCCTGATCCTTCTTGGAAGGAAGTGGAATGCTACATGAAATATCATTCAGAGGCAAATTTTTGACATTGATGAAATTATCGGCAAGCAGAATAACAGATGTCATATAGAAAGTTACATAGGTTAATGGTACTTGAATGCCCAAAAATTCTTCTTGTGGATTTGCCAGAACATTGTTGGCATATCCTGATTGTGTGTCTTTAAAAGAATTTTTATGAATTGTACTGCAAATGGTCACGAGTCTTTCATCTAGTTAATACAACCAACATCTGAATTCAGTGATTTTGAGTAGAGCAGTTGCACGTAGAATTAATGTTGAAAATTAATGCATGTTCTTGAGCTGTTTGGAAGTAGTTATGATGAGCAGCTCATTTATTTCAATGAATAAAATTGAGTTAGGTTTTCATGGCAGTGATATATATTTCATTGGAGGCTTTGGAACTGTTGCTTGGGTTGATGTTAAAGAATATGAATCTATTAAACCTGATAAGATTGCTACTGATGGAGGTGAACAGAATCTAAAGGTTCGAATATGCTTTGCTTTATGTCATTTCATTTGTTCTTCAGAAATCTGTGTTTTGTTATTCTGAGTTGTGCTGAGATTTCTATTCTACTTTTATCATTTAGGAACTAAATGCTATATTCTCAAAGCCTCTGAAAGAGCTTTTATCGAAAGAAGCTGAGTTAGACGATGCTGCTCTTATATCGATAGACAGCAAGGGGGTTGATATTCGTGTCCGTCAAGGCGCCCAGGTCTGCCACCTTGCTTCAATATACTATCATTATACTTGTATACAAATATGTCGAGCTAGTTTATCATGTCTATTTGTTGATATGCAGTTTAATGTTCAGAGAGTTTCGTTCGATGAAGGGGACAGTGTGGATACACTAGAGCAAGCAAAGAAGGCACTTTGGAATCTTCTAGACAGAGGTCGAATACCCAACATGCAAAAGTGAAACGATACTCCTAGACGATGAGAATTTGGGTTGTAACATTATGCATTCTGCAAGGTGATCCATAAACGCAATAAGATTGTATCGCTTTCTAAATAATCGACAATCTAGCTGCTTCAGGTGAAAGTAGGAGCAGAAATAGTTTTTAGAAGGATGAAGATGGAAACTTGAATTGGAGACAAACCACATAGTTTGCATCTGTAAAATGTATGTGCAGGTGACAACAGATTGGACAAAAATCTAGGACAAATTGTAGTAATGCAAGTTTTTCAAATTTGTCATGGGCTATTTTAACCTTATATGCTCCATCTAAGTTGACAATTCAAAGGCGTGTGGAGAGTGGAAATCCAGTTCTTTGTAATGTTAAATTTAGCATTCAAGATTGTATTTCAAAAGTCACAAGCCCATGTAGATAATATTGACAGCTTACTTATCTCAACATGGAAATGCTTCATTGGATGCTTATATTTCCTCTCCACTTTTGATTTTGATAAGCCCATGAAATCTGTATTAGTAAGCAAGAAAAATCAGGCAAGTTCAAGAATTGGTTTTTTTTTTTTATAAATAAAAAAATTATAAATCTACATATTTATAAAAATAAGAAATGGAAGTGAAAATGATTAAGCTTAATTGAATGTTTGACAATGCATGTTCTAGATAATGGATGCACAAGAAATTCCAAAATAGAGATGAAAATTTGTCATTTCTGAAAGTGGGGTCTAAATAATTTGGATGTTGATTAAGATTAGGAGTTTAGTTTTGGTTAAAAGAGAAAAATGGAATGATGAGTAAAAAAAAGAGCAGTGAAAAACAAGGAAGAATAGAAAGAAATGGGGAAGACAAAAAAACAGAGAATTAGTCCTCCCATGGCTGAAAGAGGCGGATCATCAGCAGTGAGCAAAATCCCTCAAGACCATCTCTTTTCGATCTTGGTTCTCCTACCCATTGAATCCATCCTGTGTTTTGCGATGAGTTGTAAGAAGTTGAAGTGTTTGGCGTACTCAGATTCGTTGTGGGAGTCAATCTGCAGGAGGGATTGGGGGCAAATCGCGGTTGAGAGTATAAAGAGCTCTGGGTATGGAATTCCATGGAGGAAGTTGTACCAGCAGGTTTATGAGTTGGACTCTGTGTTTTGCCGTAGGCTCTTAGCAGATAACGATGGCGATCTTCCCAACCCCAGAGCTTCTCATTCCCTCAATTTGGTGTCTGGGTGTTTGCTTCTCTTCGGTGGAGGCTCTCAGGGAGGTCTCTCTCTCTCTCTCTCTCTCTCTCTCTCTCTCTGTATCTCTCTCTATCTCTCTCTCTCTCTCTTCATTTTTGGATATTAGTATTTTGTTGATTGATTCATTGTTTTGCTCATTATTGTAGTGATTATAGATGTTGCAGTGTTTCAAGTATTGGGGATTGCTTAGTGTGATAATATGCTTAGTTTTAAGCATACGTTGTGCTCGAATTTCATACGAGTTTGATTGGGTTTTAAGCTGTATTTTGAGCTCCGTTCAAGGCATGCAATGGATTATGATCATGGTTTTGTGTATCAAGTATATAGTAGGAGTATCGTCAACATTTTTGAAGCTGATTCTCATCACTTGTGTGTTCGATTCCTAGTTTTTGAGCTGTGTTTCTAATGTGAATTTCATATTCTTATGTGTTCGCTAGACTCGATTGTTCATGCATCTCATCAAGAATTATTTGGACTTCAATAGTTGAATTCTATAACTTCAATCCTAGAAGTTCATCTCCATCTCCATCTCCATCTCATGACTGTTTTTCCAACTATGGCTATCGAATGATTCTTGGACCAATCACCTAGTATTGATGTTCGTCTTTAAGATAATAGTCTATCTGTTTCTAAGACTCCCGGTTGTTTCTCTTTGCCCTTTCTGTTGTTTTGGTCTTATGATTGATGTCCCGTGTTTCTCTCACTATTCAGGCAAGCACCTTGATGATACATGGATAGCATACATAGGCAATGACCCAAGGAGAACGTTAAAGTGGCAAAAGATGAACTCAGGCATACCAAGTGGGAGATTTGGCCATTCATGTGCTGTGATTGGTGAATATCTTGTCCTCTTTGGAGGAATAAACGACCTGGGAGTCCGCCAAAACGACACTTGGATCGGACAAGTGACAGTTGAAGAAAACAATGGTATTACAATGTCATGGCGACTGCTAGATGTTGGGTCCATTGCACCATCACCACGTGGTGCTCATGCCGGATGTTGCATTGACAACCAAAGAATGCTCATCCATGGAGGCATCGGCCCATCTGGTCTGAGACTAGATGACACATGGATTCTACAACTCTCTGAAGATCTCTATTACGGGACATGGACAGAGATTGTCACTCAACCATGCCCTCCATCTCGCTCGGGACACACGTTGACTCACATAGGTGGAGCACAAATTATTCTATTTGGAGGGAGAGGGACTGGTTATGAAGTTCTAAATGATGTATGGCTTCTAGATGCATCTCAAGATCATTGGATATGGGCACAGCAGTTAATTGAGTTGCGGAATGTGCCTCAAGGATTGTCCCTCCCACGTGTAGGCCACTCTGCAAACCTTATAATAGGCCATCGACTGCTCATTCATGGAGGTGAAGATTCAAACAGGCGTAGGAAAGATGATTTTTGGGTACTAGACATAAGCTCGATGCCCTGTGTTAAATCGCAACCTGCTAGGAATCTGAAACAAAACAGAGAATTGAGAAGAATGTGGAAAAGGGTTGAACCTAAGGGGGAGAAACTTGGTTGTAGATCATTTCATGGAGCCTGTGTCGATGATTCAGGGCGTTTCTTGTACGTCTATGGTGGAATGGTGGACGGGTTGATCCAGCCAAACGATGCCTCGGGTTTGAGGTTTGATGGAGAGAGTTTTCTGGTGGATCTTTTGATGCAGCCCTAGGTGGGAATAAGCTGAGGTTGTACACTCAAGATGATTTGTAAGAGAATGTAAATATTTGCCTAGTGATGAAGGACAGTTAGTTTGAGTTGGATGAGTCTTAGTTAGTTAAGGAATCAGCAGTTGTGTAACTTAACCCATATGCAAATTTCAACATTTGTTAGTCATTTTAACACTTAATATTAGCCACATGAAGGTTTGCATTGCAGCTGCTGCCACTATTTTAGCCAATACACACCCATATGAAAGGACAAAAAAGCCCCAAAGTGTCTGCACTGAGCTCTCAGACTGAGATTGCAAAGTGTATATCCTACAATCTTGATAGCATAATATAAAGAAGATGATTGAGCTTGAATTATTCTGTTGTATCAAGAAGAAAATTGCACAATATCAGGAAGATAACATCAGCAAGAAAGAGAGAAAAAAAAGTGGTAGCCCTATATCACACAAATACGATTTAAGAACATTGACAATAGAATAAAAATAAATAAAATGGCCAATGAATTGATTTACATAGTTCTTACATTGGCAGATAATCTACCAATTGAATACACAAAAAATCGCTCACAACATAAGCTTTGTTCTCCACATCTCTCCAATGACCTTTCTTGGCGCCGGATCATTGGATCCTCTATCTCGCTGCCCTGATGTAAAATACAGCATTCCGTTCCAAAAACCAACTAGAGTGGTTTTCACACGGTAGGGAAGCTTTCCAATGACCGACCATTTCTGTTACAGTAGAAATATATAAAATGTCATTAGTAGCAATAATCTTACATAGAAGAAAAGGAAAGTATGAACTACAAATCAAGATTGTTAACAATAATGACATTCTATGTTAGAGTCTATTTGGAATGAAGGAGAGGGGATTAGAAGTACATAATTTGAAGGTAGAAGACTACCTGGGTATTGAATTCAAATCTGAATATTTCTCCAACCAGTATCATCTTTTTGGTTACAGGATGCTTCTCTGTGGTACCTCCAACAATGATAAGAGAGTTGTTAACAATTGTCCAAGCAAACTCAATATGAGAATCAGGTTTTGGCATTGGAGGTAGCACTTTCCACTTCATATCATCATCTAGCATATACACATCATCATATACAACCTGCAGAAAACGAAGTTTAGAATCAAATAGCTCACAGAAAGTTACAAGAGATTTGTTCTCTATTCCTGAAAATGCCTTATTACCTCATTCCGACGAGAGCATTTGAAAATGGGAGATCCTGGTTTAGCCATGAAATCACCCTCTTGACCACCAATAACATACAGATGGTCATTGAACACAACACAAGCCCTACAATTAAACAAGTAGTAAAATGACATAGCCTGTTCAACAAGTTAGACCTTCAAACTGAAGATCAAAAGTATGATTCAGACCCTAAAAAAAGAAATGGA
Organism: Scutellaria barbata; assembly: GCA_028654395.1. Classification (NCBI taxonomy): domain Eukaryota; kingdom Viridiplantae; phylum Streptophyta; class Magnoliopsida; order Lamiales; family Lamiaceae; genus Scutellaria; species Scutellaria barbata. The sequence continues at coordinate 147,005 of CM053645.1, read as the reverse complement.
AATAGATAAATTCCTAGACCCCAAGGAGTTCTCTCAAATGGAGTAGAAGAAAGTTGCATGATGAAAATTTGGACAATAAAACGAAGAATGACATCCCCCAAGACTAGTAAGTCATGTACATTAAGCTTCTACTTCACATATAAAAATTCATACTTGGCACGTATTGAGAGTTTGGGATAACTTCTCTACTTGGAGAAGTGAAACTTTCTACAGGGAGTCATCAATATATTCTAACATGTACATGTTTTATTGTGTAGAAATTTTTGCAAGTTTGTTTTGAGCAAGTTTGCTTTGAAAATGCATGTATTCATCGTGAACTAAAACAGTTCATCGGTATAAAATAGAGTAATGAATCAGCTGAGTTTTTCAGTGCAGCTGGAGTCAAGTTCTCATACATGCTAATTTCTGCCAAAAAATGTTAGTGAACTGATTATAGACCATAATTTCAAATCCAATTCTAGAAAAAGATATGATCGTAGGAAGTAACAGAGCCCAAACACACAATGACGAGATCATTAATATGAATCTCGACAAGTCACAATAAACAGGCGCTTGATGACAGGAGCACAAAAATAATCTTAGTGGCATATATCTCAGTTGAATTAGGGAAAGTTGAGAAACCTGTGAGGCCCACCCCGAGGAATGGGAACTTCAGTTCGCCATTCCTTTTCTAAAACTTTGCCATCTTTGACAGCAATGCTCCAATGTTCTAATCCAGGTGTGTGCCTGTTCTCTTTGCTGCCTCCCATCACATGGAGGCGGCCTCTCCAAAGTTGGGTGGCAGGTGCATACCTGAAAGGACGAGTTCAAGCAAAATGTGCCTAGAATCATTTGAAGAGCAAATTGTCTATCAAGGAAAAACAGGACCAACAGATTTGTTTTACATACAATAGGACAAATTCAGAGTGTACAACCGCATAACAGGTTCATACCGTGGAACAGGTAAAGGTGGCATGCTCTTCCACTGCTTTGTCTCTGTGTCCAGAACGAATGTGTGTGTTGTTGGCCCTCTACATTGAGGACCATATTGTCCATTAACCACATAAATGTATCTTCCATCTGTTACCATGCCTAAATGTGAATGCGCCATTTCTTTTGGCATGTCAAACCTTCCTCCCCAAGTGTTATCGGTGAAATTGTAAATATCAACATGAGAATGAACCTTGAAGAAAATAAAACAATCAGGGGCCATCACTTTTGCTCACATATACTCGCAGGAAGATCCATAACCATAGCAGACTGAACAGATATTTACACATGCATCACAACATTCTATCATGTCACTTCAATGACTGGTGGAGCTGATAAATGCAGCAATAGATATCTACAGGCTGCAAGATAACTTATATATTTTTCTCTTGACATAATTATTTCCAATCACTTGAAAACCAAGTTATAACGAGCTAATGATTCAAAAAAATTTAAGTGTGCAAACTTCCTTCAGCATAGTATAACAATTCATCCTTACTCCATTTGTTCGACATACTAGCATCAAAAAGGATTTTAGCAATATCTGAAATGCAAAACTACTAAAGCAGGCAGCATAGATGCCTTAGATAACAAGTTAAAACCCTCACATAATCAATGGTTCCATATCCAGCAAATACATAAAGAAGATTCTTGATTTGTAGTGCCGCACCATCGAGACGAGGCACTGGTGCTGTGGCCATTTTCTCCCATTTCAATTCAGGAGCTTCCAAATCAGCAAAAGTTGCTGATAAGACCCGCCCAGAGACAGAATCCTTCTTATCTTTCTTAGACTTCTCCTGGCAGAAAGAGAACCAAGATAATAAATTTTCATACTTAAGTCCACAAGAACTAAAGAAGAAAGCCTCCAAACAAATCAAGCCAGAAAACACAGAACTCATTACATAGTAAAGTGAGATCATAGTTGGAAATAAGAACGATAGTTATGCTCCAATGTCATAGTTTAGGAATCACTTATACAGCTCGCATTTCTATAGACACTAAATATATGATCACATAAATATTTGAAAAAATAAATCAAACTCTCATAGACTAAGGAAGAAACTTTTCAGGAATTAAAAAGCTAGAAAACGTGCATAAGATCAATGAATTCACCGACCTTAATCGAAGTGCTTTTCGAGGTATTGTCAGTGTGGAGAGGTCGTGCAACGATGAAATTGTCGGAATCTTGCAGAAGCCAATTGGAGGAGGACGAAGAGGATGATGCCCAGAGCAGATCTGCAACGAAAAACAGCCCCAAAAGCCCCACCAATACCAACACAAACTTGGTCGTTTTATGTTTTCCAGCAGCTGTTCTTCCCATCTTTCACCCCGCTCACCGTTCATTCATGCTCGCTCCCATTCAGATTCAACTCAAATCACTCTGGTAAATTTAGAGAGAGAGAGAGAGAGGTCACTTATGGGCCTTACGGTGCTAACATAAAAATATTGAATTAATCAATATTCTTTTTCATTTTTATTCATAAAAAAATTATTATGAAAAATATTGAATTAATTAATTGGAGCTTATATACATCAAGAGTTCAGATACATTGAGTTAAAAGGAATTGTTTGTAGACACATTTTGACATATTTTCGTGTGAAAAAAATCTTTAAACTTCCATGTAGATATATTCTACCAAATGGACAATAAGTGCAAGTACTAACATTTATGATGTTTATAATATCTCTTCTGACAAGACATTCAAAATTTGTCACAAATGGTTTCTATTGTAGTAGATGATGCATGTTTCATTGAAGATGGTTCTAATTGTTGCATTATGGTTCTAACTTGTTAATGCAACAATTACAACATGTGTACAATGATATAAAGAACATGAATATTACCAGAAAAGAATATGATGGAAATTAATGATTCTCACACGTGAGAGCAATATGATGTGGTAAAAGGTATAAATCATCAAAGGAAAAAACAATTTCAAAAGCAAGAGAAATTGTTCTATGTAATTGGAATGGTATAATATTTTCTTATATTTTCTCTTTTCTTAAAGTTTTTACATTTAAAAAATTATAGTACTGATTTTTTTTAATTTTTTCACATGTGTAAATTCATTATATTTGACGATATAAAAAAAACTGTAATTAAACAGACTTGGAGATTTTGACAATTGATTGAAGATTTCTTGGTAATTGATGACTTGAGATTTTAAAAATTGATTGAAAACTTCTTGCTAATTGATAATTGAATTGAAGGATATGATTTGTTGATTTTGAAGATTTGTTGAAAATTTATTTCCTTTGTTGCTCAATTCATATTTTAATTTTTATGATTAATTTTGAAACGTTCTCGAATATTGATTAGGATTTAGGATTTCTTGAAAATTGATTAATTGAATTTTTTTTTAATTTTTATGGTTAATTTTGAGAATTTTTCGAATATTGATTAGAATTTAGAATTTCTTGAGAATTGATTAATTGAATTTTTTTCATTATTTCATTTAATTGATAAATTCAATATTTTTCACGGTAGCTTCTGTGTGGATAAGAATTGAGAAAAATATTGATTAATTTAATATTTTTTATGATAGCATCAGTGTGGGGAGGAATTGAGAAGGTGTATGATTGATGTGTGAGATGCGAATTATTAAAAGAGTAATGTTTGTGTGCACCAGGTGCATGGGTCATGATCCATGCAATTGGGCAAACGGGTCAGGTCCGATCCGGTTTAACCAGGATCCGCGTCTTTTTTTTTATAATTTATGTTATAACCTTTATGTTGTAATAATATAACTTTTATGTTGTAATAGTGTAACCTTTATGTACATATTTCATAATCTTTTCAATGCATGACTTATACTTTTTTCACTATAAAAATTTATGTAATATAACAAAAACCTTTATATTGTAATAATATAACTTTTATGTTGTAATAGTATAACTTTTATGTATAGATTTCATAACTTTTTCAATAAATAACTTATAGTTTTTTCACTATAAAAATTTAATATAGCCGAAACTTTTATGTTATAATGATATAACCTTTATGTTGTAATACCATAACCTTTATATACAAATTTCATAACTTTTTCAATGAATAACTTATACTTTTTTCACTACTCAACACTGCAAAAGGTTATGTGCATATAACTAAAAGATTATAAGTATAGAACTAAAATGTTAAGTTCGCTAAACTAAAAGGTTATGTCAATATACAATAGAATTATGATTTGAGTTAGGGTTTTGGCGCGTTGGGCGCGTGAAAGGCACTTTCGAGTCGGGTTGATTCGGTTGCACGAATTTAGGATCTGTGCACTTGGTGTATAGAAACAATTGTGTTATTAAAAATGTATATGTTCATGAGGGATTAGAAGTGAAGTGGTAGCGTAAAAAAAAATTGTATATAATATAAAGTATTAAAAATAAAAAAAAATATTAAAAAAAAAATAAAAAATTACACATGGTGTGCATTTTTCAAATGCGTGCCTGATCAAAACTGTCCAAATATATTCATTAAAGTTTTATTTTTTGTTGGGTATCAAAAATTTTAACCATGACATAATACAGAAGCTCATATGAGATTGTGAGAACCATTTGCTACTTGTGAAGAAGGTGTATGATTAATATGTGAGGTGCGTGTCTGAACAAAATTGTCCAAATATATTCATTAAAGTTTTACTTCTTTTTGGGTATCAAAATTTTTAACCAAAATTGTCCAAATATATTCATTAAAGTTTTACTTCTTTTTGGATATCAAAATTTTTAACCATGACATAATACAAAAGCTCATATGAGAACCATTTGCTACTTGTGAATAAGGTGTATGATTGATGTATAAGATGCGAATAGTTAAAAATGTAAATGTTGATGAGAAATTAGGAGTGAAGTGGTAGCGTAAAAAAAGAATTATGTGTATAATATAAAATATTAAAAATTAAAAAAAGAAATTTAAAAAAAATGCACACGATGCGCATTTTTCAGATGCATGTCTGACCAAAACTGTCTAAATATATTCATTAAAGTTTTACTTCTTTTCGGGTATCAATTTTTTTTAACTATGACATAATACAAACGCTCATAGAGAACCATTTGCTACTTGTTCCATCTCTAATGTCAATATCTTCATAATTGAAAAACCAAAAACAGAAAAGATCTGAAAATTTCATGAATAAGCATAATTCATTAAAATATATATTGTCAGAGTCAAAGAACCCCTAAAAACTATATATACAATAAAAGGAAGACAGGATTAATTATAAGTGAAGATAATGAAGAGATGAAACACTACCAAAAAGTTTTAAGACTGTTTGCTATATAACTGCCAACACTGTAATGTATTGCCTTAGAACCACCACCACCTTGTTCAAAAAGGGTGTTTCGTTACACCGGTATAACATCAACCTTGGACGAGTCTTCGCACCTCAACACGATTCCATCGAAGCTAGCTGGGAATATGCATTTAGTCCACTGGCATCCTGTTGTGAATGGGCTATCATCCGGTGGAGCAACTATCATCAGCACGTTTTCATTCCTCTGTATCACACCCATCACGCTTACTGTGCTCCCCTCCTTTATGTACCCCTCTTTCAACCGCATTGGATGCTTACTCACTGATAGATTCCTCTCTCCCAACCACTGGACAAGTTCTGGAGACGACTCATTTTTCAGAGGATCAACTTCAACAACAACAGTTTCGTCCACATAAGGAGTTACGTGAGCACCGTACCCGGCTTTAACCAACGCTCTCAGCCCAGATTGGAAATCCGAGATGTAAAAGTCGACTGCATGCTTCTGTGTTTATTGAAAATGGATACTACTAAATGAGTAATAATAGCTAGCAAGCTCTAATGGACTAAAAGAAATTCAGAAATACACCTCTGAAGAGCGAAGGCCCCAAGTGAAACGAGTCTTGGAATTCCATCCCTGGTACTCGTATAAGCTTGTACAAGTGTATACGCATCTTGGAACCTTTTGGAATGATGATTTCAGGGGAACATTTCCACAGGTGACCACCTAAGCAATATAATCAACCATTAACAACATAAAAAAACTGATCATTTAGAGTAACAAAACTACTCTAGTGGGATAATTTGAAATTTTCATCTGGTAAAATAAGCTAATCATCACCCAAATGATTTGTAAATGACCACCAAGTGTTCCTGTTTGACCTGATAGTCAAGTCAGCAATTAAACCCACAATGATGATATGATGAGAATAAAAGGAATATGAACGGAAATGGCAATGTTTATAAAGTAGTCACATACCCCGGAAACCTTCACATATTGCCCGTTTTCAGCAGTTCTTAGTTCAGAATCAGGATATTGTTCAATGTATCCGACGACAGATTTTCTCCCCCAACAAGAATTCCACATGAATAGGGCAACAACAGTGCAGAACATAACAATGACTACAATGAGGAGAATGGCATTGTGAACTGCTCCAAAAATAAAACCCCCAGCAATGAAGCCCATCAGAAAAAGCATAACAACAGACCACAAGATAACTTTAGGGAGGTTTCTCTTGAAGGAGTAATCGTCGTCTTGACCAAGAGTCGTCACAGCCTGGTTGTTGCTAACTGAGGAACCATGTACTTTGGCCGATCCACTCGCATCCAAAGGTCCGGAGATCTTTCTTGGAGCGCCAGATGAATTCAACGGACCAGATGAGATGGGTCCAGATGTAATGAGACCCGTTGTTGGAAGAATGGGGGCTTGAGGTCCCGAGTTTTGGCGGGATACAGGTGTTACTCCCCCAGATTGTGGGCCAGAGGACTTCTTGATAGGTTCCCCGTGTTTGTTGAGTGGCCCGGAACTCGACTTTTTCATTGATGAAGAACCAGCCACCCCAAAGGATGATACAGGGCCTGAGGTAGAATAACTGGACCTGGGTGCTGCACTGTGGTTAATATGTCCAGAATGTGTAGAAGAAGCAAACGAGCCGGACCTCAATGGAGCATTGGTAATAGGTCCCGATTTCCTGGATTTTGACCCTTCTGTAGGAATGTCAAACATCTTCCCAAGTTCACCTGATCTCTTGATGTCCCCACCTGTGTAGGGCATGGCTACTGAGCTCATGGTGGGCATTTTCTCTTTCGGCTGCTCTGGACGACCTGATACAAAGAGGCCATTGCTAAGCTGATGAGATGGGAATCTAGACCCCATCAGGTTTTGTTAAGGACTAAGCGTTACAGCAGATGGAGTATGATTATACAAGCATCAATTGATGGCCCTGAACAAAGAAAAGAACTCCATCAGTAAGAGATTTCTAAGGATGAAAATGTATGTGTAAATACAGAACACATGGTAGATTCATGATTTAAGACGTTACCAAATAAGCAGCTTTCTTTAACTTAAGTAGCAAGGGTGGAGCAAAGAGTTATATACGTTGTGAACTTCATCAATTCAATTACCCATAAATATGGATGGAATAAACAACAGCAGACAGACTATAACAATGAAAGCAATCCACATGTAATATATCCACAAATAAATTCCCTATCTTCTTTTTACTTTTGGATGGGGGGCGGGGGATGCTATAAGGCATAAAGACGTGGAAAGATTGTAAACGTCAACAAAATATAGCATGTAGGAAACCTGATTTCACTACGACAAAATCAATAGCAAAAAAAAAAAAAAAAACATGCAAACTTTAACAAAATATCATCAACAGAAGCAATTATCCAAAAATAGATTCTCTGCCCCCTTTTTTTACTTGGGGGGGTGCCGTTGAGGCATAAAAACGTGGAAGGAATGTGAACGTCAACAAGATGTAGAAGCTGCATGCAGAATATCTGATACTTAAAAACGCATAATCAATAGAATCCGACATATGATCAACAGATATCCACAAACTGACTGGAAAAGATGATTTATCTAAAAACATGACAAGATGCTCGAGATTACTGACATGCAAGAAAGCATTCAATGTGTAAGGGAGAGAGAGCGACATAGAGTTAAAAGGGACAATGGTAGATACTACTATAATACGCCATGAAGGAGATCAACCACAACTCTATAAGAGATGATTAACAAACTTAAGTACAGAACCCCTTCAGGAGCTCATCAAAGAAGTTGTGAGAAAGTGAGGAACCAGATAAGATGTAACCATAGCTCCAGATCAAAACTGGCTCCCAAATTTTCATAAATAAAAAACAAATAATAATCCAAAAACAGGTAGTAAATTGAAAAAACACTTCCAACAAATCTTCGTCAGCTGCACATGTGCACTTGTTTGCAAGTACAGAAAACAACAATAATATGTTTCATATACCTCCATTTTCAGTTTTTATGAGTGATCCACTAGGGACAAAAAAACCGAGCCGAATTTTCGGAAAACAGGGAATGAGGCAGAGATAACAATATTCTATACATAAATTCAAGAACACCTACAACAACATACCCCAAATCCTTGCCCAAAACCACTCAATTATCTGCTTCATATCAAATTGATTTATAACATGTGAATTCTTACCACCAAATAAGATGAAATGTGAGAATCATGGAAAGAAAAAAAAATCAACAACATACTTCAACTTCAAAATTCAAGCAAATAAACAAGACAAAAGCAATTCTTCGTCAAAAATCATAACTCACACTGTATCGAGATTTGGATTTGAAGCTCCGAGTGTTGTGGTAAAAGCCCTTGAAACATAAATTCTCCATCAAATCACATTGATTTCAAACACACGGAAATATTTAAAAAAAGAAAGAAAGCAGAGAATATGAGAGTGGTGTGAGTATAAAGATGAATGATGAAAAGGGTGGTTGTTACTTGAGATAGTGGTGCGATCCCATCACCAAACCATGAAAATTGTACTGAGTTTCTCTCTCTAAAAAACTTAAGAGAGTGGTGAGACTTGAGAGAGCCGCAACGAAACGAACTACCGGTGGGTTGTTTGTCTGTCTTTGGCACTGTAACATCCAAACAAAGATTACAGCAGAAAATATACTAAACAGCAAAGAATAAAAGGTTTTTCACTCATATCATAGCATTGGTTACAGCGACACCAACCCTTATATATTATAGTAGCAATTAATTTCTAGAGAGAGATAATGAAAGAGAAAAACACACCTTCCACTCTCTCTCTGCCTACTCTGCTCTTGTCTCTCTTCACTGCTTCACTGTGCTTTTCCTTTTATTTATTGAGTCTTTTTTTTTTTTTAGTCCACCCACTTGTTTTTAATTGCAATTGAGGCATCATATTAATTAATCCAATTTTGGCAGAAATGAGGGGTCCAAAATTAAATATATATTTTTCCAATTAATGCAAGCGCCATACAATAAATTGAATAATGAGAGAATTTTGCTTTTTTAGTCTTTTGAATTGGTTCGTTGAGTTTTTTGGTTCAGAAAAGCACTTCTACCCTAATGTATAGGGGAAAAAAAAAACTTATATTTGTTAATAGTTAATATTGATTTTAATCCAATTACATATCTGGTTCGTATATTATAATATGATAATTATCTGATTTGATCAAACTTAGTTGATATTTATTTAACTAACACATTAATTAAGTAATGTTGTCTCAGTTAGAATTATCTGGTAAAATTACTGAGTAATATGTATGGCAAGTTACAACTCAAAAAATATTTTTTTATAATAAGTATAGGTACCGTTAAAATTATTTTTTTAAATTAAAGGATTAAAAGATACTACCTCCGTCCCAGAAAACTCTGCATACTTTCTTTGTTAATTGTGGTAAAAATGTGCAGAGTTTTGTAAAACGGAGGGAGTAATATTTAAAAACATACCAAATGTAAATCTACTTTTTCCAAAACTCGAAACTTAAAATAGCTCACTGTACCAACCTACATGGTTTTAAAAACCATCAATCAATAATTATGTGAGTTTTCACATGTGTCCTGAATCTACATAGAATGATATGGAAAATCTCTTTGACTGTTATAATAATATTTTCTCAATATCATCCTCCATATATATACCTTAGTTGCTATTCTATTTACCACAATTATTTAGTAGCAATCTTTGATAATCTAAACTAACAATGTAATCCAAGTTTAAATTAACTCCATTTACATAATTTTGACCGATTATGATATGATTATGGTACAAAATATATCATCATTCTATTATTCTTAAAAATTGAGAATTGTAATGTAATAAGTAATTATGCATGAAAAAAGATAAGGTTTAAAAGGAGGATGGTATAGGGTGTAAACTACAAGGGGTAAGTTAGTCTTTACAATAAAATATAACCAAATTCACTGAATAATATTCGAATTCACATAATTGTTTCTCGATTACAATTATCTCTTTATTAGCAAGTTAGACCTTCATACTTTGCAAATTCGTACTGTTCGTCACAACAAACGACGTTATTTGTTTTTTCCACCCAAATCCCTTATGTGTAATCAATTCCAAATCAACCCACAAACTTTTTCTTATTGCTTTTCTATATACAACGACCACAAACTTTTTCTTATTGCTTTTCTATATACAACGACGAAAAACGATGTGTTGCCTATGTATATATATATATATTATGTAATTATTTTATATTGAAAGAATCTTATTTCCTTGAATTACGAAATCTAAATCATATATACAAATATTCATAATTTTTTTTTATCAAAATAATGGATTACAATGGAAATTTGAAAAAAAAAATACTGGAAATGGCAAATAAATTAGTTTCTTAACAAAAATTATTGTGTGGCATAAAATATATTACATATTACATAGTGACTGATATAATATTTATAAGACTTGATTTATCTACTTATGATGATTAATTTCAAATCATTAAAGATATCACACAAACAGTAAACTCATTAAAGATATTAAATATTTATTAGAAGTTATTTGAATGTATGTAACGATCTCATAGACATTGTCATTGTATATTAAGAGCCACACTAATAAGTGATAATCGAGATATAGAGACGAGCGATATTATAAATGTTGTATCTAGTTTTTAAATTATATTTTGTGTCTATTAAAACACAATTTTTTTTTGAAATATAAAATTTAAAATAAATGAATTTGAATTAAATAAAAGCAAACGGTGAATTTGTAGCAATGATTTTGGTTTAATTTCTTTGCTTTAAAGATTTTGATTTTTGAGCACCCATCCACTCACCCTACCAACTCTGTATATATTATTTTACTTTAATTAAATTCCTTTGCTTTGAAGCCTTTGAAATTCATTCTTGTTTTTATAATTATGTTTCAACTGTATATATAATTAATTTTCATTGGGAAGAGTGGTGCAATGCAATATACTACATTCTGTTAAAATTGATTTATTTATTTACCAAAGTTATAACTGTAATTAAACGTAAATATAAATTATCCTCAAAAAAGTAAAATCAATATCTATAAATACAAAAATTAATCAATATTACTATTTACAAACCATGCTTATTTTCATAAAATTATAAATAGATTGTTGGTGGTGGATTATGGGTTGACCGATAAGATGTTCAAAAGGCTCATGCGTATTTACAAAATATATTAATTTTAATATATTTATAAAAGTGGAATTTGATTCAAACGTCACAACATTCCTACTATAGGAATAGGCACTTTCTCACCCATATCGAATTCAAAGTCCCATGTCAAAATAGTGTTGTGGATTCAAAACTAGTTATTATATTCACTGACTTACTATTGAATAGTTGTAACTGTCAATATTGAATTTAAGGCAACAAAATCTAATTATTGATATTTGAAATATATTTTATAGCCATCTAGTCAAGTCAAATCAAATCAAATAATAATAGTAATAAGATTGGATATAACAATTATAAGAGGGCAATGAATCTTATTTTGGATATCAAGTGAACATTATTTCAAAAAGTATTTGAAAACCTATCGGATTATGCAACATCCTATTCTAGGCAAATTTAAATTAATATTGTAAAATTAATTATGAATTAATAAAATTAAAAAGTAAGTAATTATGTTAATAACCTCATAATCCAAAATAAATAAATCCATCATGAAATTGCAGTGAGTATATATATGAGATAATATGTATTATCTCCGATATAGACCACTACATATAATATAACATTGACATAGTTATAAAACGATTCATGCGGTGTTGTCTCATATTATGCATTCATGATATTCAGTTTATTTGATTACGAAGAAATAAAATAATATATTTCTTACTAAATTTAAAAATTGTGTTATATCTTGATAGATGTCTCTGTGATTCTCGTTTAGCAAAATTGGAAGAAAAACATACTCTATAGTAATTTTATTGAGATAAGTCTAAAATAGTTTAATTAATTGGTTCCAAATATTTAATGATGGACAATGGGGGCCCAATACCCCTTATTGGGTAGGTAAATGGTCCCCCCCTCATAGTTCTGGCCCAAATTCATTTGAAAGGACTATTATACCCTTCACAATTAACAACACAATGGCTATTACAGAAAATTGCATAAACAAATCTATAGAGGATCAGATACACATGTCAATATATATGTTAGACAACCTTATCAAATCTCACCTCATCCCGCACAATTTTAAAGGCAAATTGAATTCTCTAAATTTTCAGCCCAAAGCAAAAGCACAAATGAGAGGGGAGATAAATATTTAAAAGCATTCCTGGTTTTGAACCATAGTTATCGAAACTTGCAAGTAAACATTGTATGAAAAGAAACATAATCTCAACGATGAGAGAGCGACAATAGGTAAATAACAATCAGCATGATACATAAAGAAAACAAGAATTTCACAAACTTATTTGCATCACTTGGCGCTATCTACGCGTTTGTGTTCATATACCCAACCTGGTTCACATACTAGAATAAGAAAAATGCGAGCAAGGAAATGTTTAAGCCTTCCACACAAGATGAATCTCCCATGCATTTGGTTGACGCTGCAGTCACAGAGAAGAATAGGTGGTTAGATAAAGGTGAGGGAAGCTCACTCAGGCATATATACGATCATTATCTAGATGAGTAGACAACACAAGTCATTCATTGTGTCCTCAATATAAAATGATGCATTCATGCAACATGTGAAAATAGCTGCTTCATTCATGGCTCAAATAGTTGAAGAAATCATACTCAATCCTATAGAATGCTGATATTCTCTGTAATCTGAGAAAAACTTTCTCACTCTATTGTATTTCACAAATCAAATGAAAAATGAGGAGGAGCCTCATATTTACACAAGACAGGAGAAATGAAAAAGAAGAGCTCCGATCAGCTAGTGCCACAACTTATCCCTAACCAACAAAGAAACGCTAATGACTGACAAAAACAATGACTTATGTATTACGAGTTTACTACTTGTCTGTACAAGAACAAAACTATCAGTGAGTGTAAAAGAACAAAGTGTAACTCTTCAACAGTTTCAATCGAGCTAGACAATTACAATTTATTTGCAATCATAGAAGGATGCTTGTAAAATCTTGACTTCATTTTCCAATCACAAAACTGTCACCCATCGAAAAAAAAAACCAATAACAGGATTTAAGTATGGCATACTGTTATTCACAGAGGAAGGGTACATGCATATTGCACAAATCTCAACATGGTAACATGCCACACTATCACATTTCTAGAGCAAATTGTTAACAATACTCAAACTTTTAAATGTAAAATCTTTTGCACATTTAGATATAGTGAATATTCGTCTATGTCATTGGTGAACTTTGGAAGACTGTGATTGATCCTAAAAGGGAATAAATAGGAAAAGTAGCTAGTCGTATAAATGAGAGTTCTGAGAATATTTCATTCTTTATCCGATTGGTATGAAACCTTTTCATTCTTCCAGTCCCATTTCAGGATTTCTTATACACTAATGGCTAATCTTATTACCTTTTCTGATATTTCAATTTACCTAACTCCATCGTTTGTGCCGGCCATGGAGAAAAAAGCAGTATCAGTGTTATGTTGGAGACAGCTTAGCACCTTAAAAATATCAGTATTAGGTCAGCAAAAACCAACCAACTATTACGTCACAGCTCTGTATATTGACATTTATATCCACGTACCCAACCGGCCAAGTAGAGGAAGAGGGTTATGATCATGATGATGATCTATTATTCAATTTAACCTAAAAAATTAAAAGGATTCATGGAGTGTCACAGAACTTTCAAAGAACTTCACCTCCAATACCAACTCCAAGAGATTGATTACTTATCCAACATATGAACTTGGAATTACATCAAACTCTCATCTGAAGCAACCTTAGAAGTGGACTCACAAGATGCTGCCAGCATACTTAGTGATTACATGCTGCGATCAGAAGTGGATGCATAACTACAAGGAAGCTAATTGCTGTCCATAATCATTGGGTATTTCAGTAGGACTACAGAACCATCACATTAAAGACTAAATATCATCCAATCAATAGGATGTTATACTATCCTTATTACTCCTTAGCAGTTATCTTTGAACCAATACCAGAAGAATTATATTCGGGTTCTAAACAAGAAAAGCAGGCCATGGTACATACTGCATAATCTTTGTTACAATGAGAAGATCCGTTTTTAACTAGCTAAGTTCAGAATCCTCAGATTATACCCAAGACAACGCAAGTCATGGAGCCAAATCAAGTAGCTCTACATCTAGCCAAGTTCATCAATCCTACAATATCAAGTTACAGGCTGCCAGCAGTATCCTGAAAATACAACGACAAACAACTGGGCAACTACTCCCATTCGCTTTCAAAAATGTGTATGTTTAAGTAGATTTGCTGAAAATTCATCAAAGACCATCGGAAATCAAACTTGTAAATGTAATCTATTTTGGGGGAATGCAATGGCGGACAGAAACCAGAATAATAAGGTAATCAAACGTCCTTTAGCCCCTCAGAATTGCATGTATATTGATTAAAAGTATACTTCACCCCCTAATATTACTCTCCAAGAATATATATAATCCCAAAAAATTGAGACATAGAAGCTCACAGATCAATCTAAAAACACATTAAAAAACAACTAATTTGAAAGAATTCCTAGTCAGAATCGACAATAATACACCAAAAAGATAAACTTTATTAACAGAAAAAGAAGGTATTGAGGGTTACCTTAAACGACGTCGGATCAATGAGCACCGCCGTGCTGCTGCTGATGTTCGAGGTGGCGGCGCTCCTCGGGGAGGGCGACGAGGTAGGAGAAGATCATGCCACCGAAGCAGATGTGATAGATAGGATCAACGGAATCAGTTTCGATGTACTTGGCATGGTAATTGTCGAGGCCGCGCTTGGTGGCGTTCTTGAAGTAAGCGATGGAGAAGTATGGCTTAAGGTGGCCAGGCAATTCCTTCACCCTCATTCCCTTTACCTCGTTGTAGAAAGCCCTCATCGCCATTTTCGATTTCTTCACCTTCACCTCTAGTCTCTCCGATGGAAAATGAATCTGAAAGCTCAAATTTGGTCGTGGGAAATAATAACACAGTAGTCTATAAATTCTCTAAAATAATAAAATATTTCGGTCTCGATTTGGGTTTTTGTAAAAAATCATCAAATTTGATAACATAATAAGATAATAATTTTTCGGAAAATCCCCTTATAAATATTAGGTCTCATTAAAACTCTAAATTAATAATTCATAAATATTACAATTATAAATATCATGGTAATTATCTATTGTTACTTGATTTTTCTTAAAATTTAAATCTAAATGGATTTCATCCCTAACTTTTTTAATTGCAGCCAAGAGTTTCGATGTCGAGTTCTAAGGCTATAATAGTTATTTAAGTGCAATGAATTAATGTAAATATGTATATTTAAGTAATTCCAATGAATTGATACATGCATCCATGAATATAATAGTTAATTGTATATAATAAATTGATATTATATAATGTATATATTTAATTAGTTACAAAGAATTGGTTGAATATAATCAATAAAACATGTATATGAATTCGTTTATTTTCAATACATATGTACTAAATTTGCTGAATTTAAAAAGTATATATTTTAATTAATAAAATATTAATTTATCGATATATTAATATCTCTCTAAATTAATAAAATTTCATGATCCCAAGGTTATTAATTTATAGAGGTTTTACTGTATTTAATCTAAATAAATAAAATAAAAAATTGGATGGGTCAACTATACACAATCCATTAAAAATAAATATTTATTAAAAGATATAAATACACATGCAATATATTATTTATTTAATTATATGTTGTACACTTGTAAGGGTAAAATAATATTAAGGAGTGTTGTTTTTGATATTGGATAAAATTAAATATTTTAGAATCTATATTTAGTAATTTAGTAATTAAGGTGTGTTTAGTGATGAATTGAGTGTATATAGTATCTCACCCTATAATATTTGTAATTTTTTTGAGTCCTATCATGTTGTTCTTGTGATTTTTTCGATTTCTTCAAACATTAAATACTAAATAGGATCTAGTCCAACGTATTACCATTCTAACTTTAATTAAGCCAAAATGAGTTGAGTTCTAATAATATAATATTTTTATATTTGTTATATTGTTTTATACTTATTATATGAAGCTTCAGTCTAAACCAAACTTCAGAGTTTATCAAACATAAAATGTGTCTAAACTTACTTGATAGTAGGGGCGGAGCTAGACCGTAGGTTTTGGGGCTCATTGGCTTTGAGAGGGCTAAATAACTATAAAATGGGTATTTTAACACTTAAAATAAAAAAAATATACATAAAAAATTTAATTTAAAAAAAATTTAGGGGGGGGCTAAAGCCCCCACAGCACTCTATGAGGCTCCGCCCCTGCTTGATAGATTTATTGAATCAAACTCTTTTAACAATTTTTTAACAAACGATATGTAATAGTTTTGATTTGACTTGTTTGAGTTTTCCTATCGCTTAACAAAAAAAAATAATAATAATAAATAATAATAATAACATATCGGGCTTCATATTAAAGAAGCCCAAAAGGTCGCCAAAGTCCAGGTCAGCCCTAGCTGAATGGACATCTCTAGATTTACAAACTGCTCCTCTCATTTAATAAAAATTCGAAATCAACCCCTTCTGTTCTCTCTATATATAACCGCACATGATGCTGTTTAATAGGAGACCATAAAATGGCTCCTTTCTTCTCACAAACCCTAATTCGTTCCACCGCCTCATTGACGTCCCTCTTCTCCGCCGCCAAGCCTAGAGCCATACGCCGCTTCTCTGCTCTGCCTGAAAGCAGCTCGCACATGGAGCTAGCGGCGTCGGATGCCGAGGCGAAGGCGGTGGAGAAGATCGAGGACGTCATCCACAGCTTCATCGTCAAGAGATCTAAGCCAGATTGGCTGCCCTTCGTTCCCGGAGCCTCGTATTGGGTTCCACCACGCCGGACCTCTTACGGCGTCGCCGAGGTTGTCAATAACCTTGCGAACGCGCTCACGGACGAGGAGTATCTCTCTCTAACTACCTTGCAGGGATGGCCTTCCTCCGCATTCTATATTCACAATGGTATTTAGATTGCTAATTCAATTTTTTACCTATTTTTATTCCCTGGGGAATTTTATGCACACGTCGTTCTCGTTATGTTATGTTTCAAAACACACATCACTGTGAAGAAATTGGCAGATGATGCACTTTCAGAGCGGAATACCTAATTATTTTTGGGTGTGATGACGCTCAGTTGAATAGGAAGATCTGATGCCTATGGAAGTCATTCGTCCTCCCGTTCCTTTTTTTTTTCAAATTTATTTTACATTTTTATGTCTTCATTTATTTATATACTTGGCATTTGGAATTCTCACAAATGCGGAAGCCTGTGATGATAATCTGTGTTTGGTTACTGAAATGCATTATATGCATATGATGATTACATTTTTGACTAGGACGATCTGAGGCTTCATATTATAATTCTTTTTTCAGCTTAGATGTTTTTCGATCCATTTTCACTGGTGATGGTGGCTTTGAATAAATTTCTTTCCATTATCACCAGTGTTTGCTTAATTGAGTGAGAAATTCCACAAATGATGAGAACAATTCATTTACAGTTATCCCTGTCTGATACATTTTTGCTGAGCTCTTGTAATCTGACTTGGTATATTTCTCGGACTCCAGCAGAGAAGCTCTTCATAGTCGCACTATGAAGAAAAAAAAAAGCTCTTTATAGTCGCACTATGTTTCTGTTGATTGAATTCTTATGATTTATATATTTTGTTATCCTTTGTTTAAGCAATTTTAATCCACAAACACAATAATGATAAAATTGCTTGAAACATGACATTCTTAATCCTGTCTTGGGCTGTTGACTCAATGGTGTTTGTGGATGATGAGACAAACAAATCACAGTTATCCCTGTCTGATATGTTTTATCTGCTGAAAAGTTTGTGATCTGACTCAAACAGCATTGAGTTTTGTAAGTCTCTCTTGGTCTAGAGAGCTGATTGTGGATGGTGTAACATGAGACTTCTTTAGACTCGTTGTATGTTACAGCAATGAAAAGCATTAGATTTCTGAAGAGAGGGTTGATTGTATTACACAAATGAAGTGTTCATTAAAAACAATAACTCCTAGTTTATCTATCTTGTATGTGATCATACTTTGATTGTTTGCAGATGCATCTTCTCATTTATATGTATCATACTTTGATTGTTTGCAGATGCATCTTCTCATTTATATGTATCATACTTTGATTGTTTGCAGATGCATCTTCTCATTTATATGTATCTTTTGATGATGCGCCGTCAACCAAAGAATCCTTAGATGAGGAGGATGGCTGAAGGAGGCATCTGTAGTCGGGAAATGAGTGATATTCGGATAGAGGAGCTGTAGGCGTATTGCAATTGTTGTAAATATGTACAGAAGGAAATCTTGTTTTAGGGAGGATTATTGTATGTAATACTTTGTTACTTTGACAGAATTAACTTGGACCAGAATAGGAAGTCATTTGTCAAAATTATAGTCATTTGGTACAATATTAAATTTAATATCTGTATGTTACGTTTTTTATGAAGTGAGGAGCCAGGAAGAGGAGATGTATCTAGAGTTATTTATCGATGGAAATGAAGAAATTTTAAATAGTTTGTGTTTCTAATGTAATTAAATACATATATCGAGTTATGTATAAAAACAGCGACTCTCCCAACAATTCTATATGTACACGACAGCCCCACCTCTAATTTGAGATTCTTGTGAATGTAAAAAACAGTAGGTGTAAATTTATCAAGGCACAACAACTAACTCACTATCTTGTGAATGCCACGGACCTCAATACAGGCCTAGCATTCTTAGCTCAGCCACATGACTAGGATCCAGTTCTGACACTTCCTTATTAGCTTCTCGGTCTTCTACCACGTACTCCTGGGACATGATCAAAACAAAGCAAACCGAATGATTAGGAGAACAAAGAAAGACATGCTATGAGAGTATTCCTTGTTGAAGAATCTTTCTATCACCCAAATAAACAGAATGATGGATACCTTTGTCAGTTCTTGCTTGGCAAGAACATGATAGTGGCGTTCACTGATTCTCTGTCCACAAATTATTGCAATGAAGAAGCCATAGAGCAAACCCACCAACACAATTGCCAAAACTGCAAGGTATGAAAGTTATATCAATAATGCATTACAACATTATTGCTATACAAGGAAGAAAGGACTGTCAAAACATTAGAACAAATTATCTATCAGAAATATTGAGAAAAATAGCAAATAATAGTGTACAAAGATGTATAGTTACCTGCCATAATATAAAATCCATATGGGTGTTCTTCGTAACCAAACATTTCCCGTAGTTCTTCTCCATAGAATTTGTACACCAGCACACCTAGAAATGCAACAATCTAAGAAAAGTTTTGGAACAAAATTATTAGTAAGACATAGTACACACCTAAAGTGAGCTGCTTCTCAAATCAATAACAGGAGCTAAAAGAGAGATTTCAAGGAAGGGTTCACAGCAGTTTGGACTTTGGATTATAAACCAGAAAAACTAAGAATATTCATATAATATAAATCTGCAAATTAAAATTTTCCCAATTAACTAGAATGCTTTATGCATCAAAACCTTTGATAACTTAATGAGATTATTCTTCTTTATTTCACAGCACATAATTTTTTGAAACGAACAATAACTTGCGGCAATCAAGATTGTATTTTAAGATACAATGATTTCCCAAGCCATTTACAGAATAGAGAAATCAAACTCATTTAAGGAACCTGTCATGGTCAGGAATGTGTAGAAAGGTAAATCTGAAAGAGCTGAAGGGCATATAATTCAAGCGATATTGTGAGTGATTCAAAGAGTTAGAATCTTGAGAAGAAGTGAACATGGCAGGTTTTAAGTTTTAACAGGGTCAGTCAGCCAAGAGATACATGGTTGATATCAGAATAAGCAGGATCTTAAAATTGTTCACTAAATATATATATATATATATATAACATATATGTGTGTGTGTGTGTGTGTATTAATGAATAACAGGAATTAGTGATCACTAAGAAGCCATATACAATTGCTCGAAGTAAAAGCTCCAAGAAATTTTGCAAGTATTAGACCAATCAAAGTAGACAATAAAGAAGCTGGAAGACACGGAAATAAAGTTCTCATTTTTACAAAAGTAGCATCAGGAATGGATACCAAACCAAGAGATGACCCACTGCAAAATTAACAACAATGGAAGAGTACGAACAAACATAACAGGAAAAAATGTGGGTGCCAAGGCATTATTTGACTGAGCATTACAAAAAATTAGATTGCACCACTTAGTTAAACACTAAACATAATAATTTTTTAATAACAAATTGATCCACTAAAAATTCGCACAAAAGAAGTTTGGTGCCTACCATCTGAACAGTAACAAATATGAGCGCATGGTCCCTTGCAACAAGAAATTGAAACTTTAATCTCAACCACCAACGATCAGGAGGAACATTTGCCCGCAATATGAACTTGGCCCTGCATTCTGTGCAATGAGCAAAAGCAAAGCCTTCCTGAAAAAATTAAGAATTTTAAAAATAAGAGTGATTTGACAAATGATTACTCTGTCTGAAGAAAGAGAGTCAGGGAAATGATAGGTATAGTATTAAAACAGCTTAATTACGAAAAAACTAAGGAAACTTTCCAATCTCAACAATTTTAGCTCAAAACTTTCAAATTTTGAAAACCATTACATATTTCCATTGGATTTCTATGAAAATAGCATCCAATGAAATTTACTGTAGAGATATCCTACGAGGCTTGCAGAAGTTTGTGGTTAAAAAAAAAAAAAAGAGCACTCACAAAACAACATTTTGCACCTTTTTGGTGGGGGGGGGGGGGAAGACTTTTCAAGTAAACTTTCGACAGCCATTATTAGAAGCATGACAGTTTGTTTGTTTCTTTTATTTTGGTAAATTAAGCCTATTAATTTGGAGAGTAGTATAGTTTTAATTGTGGCATGACTTGTTCGTGATTGAAATTTATTAATTGAGATTTTTGAACCCAAGGCGTCCGACCAACCCATGAAGCAATTCAAGCGCTCTTTTGTTGCCTTTTTTTTTTGGGGGGGGGGGGGAGTCGGAGTTTATTATCATGAAGAGATAGTCAGGATACTTCAAAATATTATTAACTACATCATATATTCTCTATGACATATTCATGGTGGATAAAAAGTTGGAAAAACAATTCAACCAGTCAAAAACACAATGTACATCTGTGATAGATCATGCAGTACAGGGTATAACAATTTGCAATATCAAAAGGTACAGTACGTTAGATATAATGTATCCCATTTAATAAAACAAGAACTGGAGAGGATAACAAGTAAAAGAAAGAGCTGTTAAATTGGTTAAAGGAAAAAGTTTTGATGGAAGAGAATTTGGAAGGGAACCACTTATTCACTTGGAAGTAAGATGCATTTTTAAATTGCAAGTATATTCAAATGAAAACGAATATATGCTCGATTTTCCAAGCAAAATTTCTCAAAAACTTGATGTTCTCCTAAATATGTGTGATCGGCGGCAAAAGCTGATACTCAGTCTATAGGATGGCATGCTAGCTAGAAAAGTATGTGATCACAAAAACTTTTAGATGGTAAAGTTAAGTGAGAAAGAGATTAAGCAATTCTACCTTCGTTGACCTCCAATAATCAAGACATGATCTGTGGACATACTTTTGGGTGCCTTTGCAATGGCATGGTGCAATTAAATCTTCTCCTGTTTATCAATGATGAAAGATTCAAAGCACTGGAAAGGAAAACAACTTTATGAAACTAACAGAACATAGGAACCGAGCAATGCAAAAAGGTTTTCCAGTAGTAGGCGTCTAGGTTTTCAATATCAATGTATCAACTAGAAAGGCATATGATCGATAATGACCTTCAGTATCAAAGCATATACGGCACTGAGGTTGGTCTCCACAAACTAGAGAAATATCCTCATCAATTTCGGGAACTGATCGATGGCCAGTAGCTACAGGAGAATCCACACCCACAGTTATTTCAACTGAGGAAGAAGATTCTTCTGATCTCTCTGCTGTACTAGGCTGAGATAAAATTGGTTCTGTTTCTGACATATCCTCTGCCCGAATATCATGGTGTGCTAATTGCATTGCTGAGACCTCTGACAGAAGAATAAATGGAAAAAATCATGATTTAATACAGGTGTTGCCATGCAGCATATCAATGGGCAGCTTCCTGCAAGGGTGAATTAATAGAGTTTCCAAATCAGCCGAGAGAGTTACGAAAAGATGGCAAAAGAATCAGGAAATTTACAACTCCGGTCTTGGAATATAAGTTCAATCCTACTGTCGGGTAATATCTTATTCCAATAGAACTTGTCATGGCACATCATGCGGCTCAGTTTTATTTAAATGTCAAATACTTTCATAAGCAACAGTTTTTTACCCCTAAAACAATGAAAACACAAGCACCTAGGTTAATATTAAAATTACTTCAAAGGAAAAAATTACATCTGAGTCTATGGTAATGCAATGAGAACTCCAAGGCCTTGGCTCAAAAAGGCAGAAAATGATAATGCGCACTGACTGAACATAAACATTCAGGTGTTCGTTCAAGAAAGCAAAATCTCTTGCAATTTCCTAGAAGACAATATTTGATTTCAATTCCAGTCATTCTGGAAGAATGATTTGTTGTTGGACTCTGGAATATATCAAAAATACAAACATGATTGGTAGTTTTGTTGAGAGTAAGAAAGAAAAGATCTTATGTAATTATGTATTGCAGGTAACATTTTTAATCGTAGATGTCGAATCAAAATTACCTTATTGCGATCAATGACATAAGGGACAACTATTCACACACCTATTAATACTAAACATATATTGAAAATCATGTTTGACTAACCACTGATTTGAGGTGTTCGGTCAGCATTGCTTGAATACCTCAATTTTAATGTTTTAAATGTGTTCATGAGCACTAAGCCACCAACTGAACACCTCAAAATGTTTTTGCACTGTAGGATGCATACTTACTTCAGTACTCTGATAAATAATATATTATTAGGGGAATGGAAATACTAATATCTAAAATGCAAGTGACAAAGCATGCTTTTGTTTTCAAATAATGAAAATACAAACCAATCATATCGAGATATTAAAAAGATATAGTAGGATATATTTCTTAGAATCATCTCATGATCTTCAGCATTGAAAAAAATATTTATATACTTAAAGTTTCCTCCGTTCTACCAATATTACCAGTAAAAGCAGCCTAAAAGCAGCAAAAAAACTTCCAATGTTCATTAGTTTATAAATCATCTAACACCATGTCGAGACTCGTATAATGACAAACCCAATTAGTCTCCATGGACACCTTTTCACGTAACCACATCAAGTCTTCAAATAATTAAAGTCCTAGCTACATTAATCCAACATATTGTAGCGCAATCTTTATGAAGAGAACTACTGATATCTTTATTGATAAAACCATAGAGCTTCCTTTAGGTACTTGATCTAGGCATCCCACTGTTCTTGTACTATTGTGGTATTGCATTTTTAGAATGAAGCAATTACATACAACCCTATAAACAAGGATTTCTTAGCATTTGGCATACTCATACAACTATACAAGCCCAATGTGCAAACTCGTGTACAAAACTAAACTCAATATTTGACAGCACATAAGACTTAAACGGGACTCATTGGATGGAGGTAATGCAAATTGTGCTTAAAGGCAAATATTGTGCATTCTAAATCTAAAAGGCGCGACTAGCCCTTCCACAAGCCACATTGCATTTCAACACAGAAATTTCATTTTACAACCCATTATCCTGTCCCTTTGTTTTCAACACTGTTAGAACATGGGCATTGACTTGAAAATGGTTCATAACGTTACAATGAGCCTCAACAGAGACAGCGATCACTAAATTTGAATCCTAACCAGTGACGGAACACCAGAATCACAAACACGGAAAATGAGAGATAAAATAACAGCCAATTTAGTAGATATCAAATCTAGCAATCGTAGAAATTATAGAATAGGCGAGCAAGGCAAATACAATCCGTGAAAACGGTCGGAATTGGAATATAATTAACAGAATACAGTAATGCAAAAGGGAGAATGAAATCATTGGTGCAGCGACCTGATGATTTCAGCAGTGCGCAATATTCGCAAGGAGCGTTTCAGCAGACGCAGTAGGATATATGCAAAAGCAAGGAGAAGAAACAACAACAGTTAGGGTTTTTGAAACAAGCGAAGAAGGTAGAGCTGAAAGAGAAACGGCAGGTCCAGAGAGAGAAAGTGTGTGAGAGAGATTTATGTGTCTGCGGAGAGATACAGTTTTGCCGACGTTGACATCGTTATTATGTTGGAAAATTTTATTTATTTATTTATTTATTATTATTTGTTAGATGCAGAATTTGATGTTACCATCTAAAATATTAAAAGTTCAACCGATACCTCGATGTAAAAAAAGTTAAACGAACTTTTTATTGTTTTCGGTGTCACGGAAAATATGGGTATATCATACATTGTAATTTTTAAACATGCATAAATAATGTGGTATAATATCTAAGATATAATGGTTTTTTTTAGTATTATATATAGAAGTGACAATGTAAGATTATAGCAAATAGTGACAAATCTATAAATTTTATTCAGGGGATCACTTATAGTATGTAAAATTTTGAAATACGTATATATATAGGTATTTTTTTTATTTTACAGTGAACATATATTCAATTTTAAATTTTTAATATTTTTTTAACAAATTCATATTAATGGTTCAATACTTAGATGATAGAATTCAAATGCTAGATACTTAAATAATATAAATATAGATGGTCACAAAATTATTTACTTATTTCAGTTATTTAGAAAATTCACATCACCATTCTATTATTATGAATTTGGTATCTGAAATAATTAAGAAAAATTAAAGGTTGAAAAAATGTGAAGATAAGAGATTATATATAATTAAGTGAAATAATAATATATATATATATATATATATTAATTTAATATGAATAAATTGTAATTTAATTACATCTTAACATTAAAAATTATCGTATACATATATAACTAATTTCACAAAATTAATATAATAATACATATATATATATTATATGAGTTTTAGATAATATAAATACTTTATATATATTATTTTTATATTAAAGTTTTAATTATAATGAAATTTTATAAGATTTTAAATTAATTAGAATTCAAATATAAAATAATTTAAATATGAAAATTCTAAATTATCATTATATGATTTTTGATACGGATATTATTGAATATTTTATAAAAAATATTCAAAGTTTTATATAGATAATAATAAATATATAGAATTTTTTTAAAATTGGATGAGCCAATGGCGCCCCCTCCGTGCCGTCCCTGATGGCAAATGGATAGATGGTTGACAATGAGCTTCCACTTGTCCAATTTTTGTTTGAAAATTAGGATGAAAGTGTCTAATCCAACTGGTTAATTTTATTGTGAGTACTTAATTGAATCATCTAGCAACTTACAAGTCATTATTATGATGTAAATATTTATAAAACCATAAATTTCATTTCATTTTAAACAATTTATCATGAGAGTTAAAATAAAAGTAATACAAGCAATATATTAGGTTATGGATGGTAATATATAATGAGTTTACTGTAAGATTAGTATACTAACCTTCAGTCATGAAATTTTATTCTCTACATCTCTTAAATACATTATCTAGTAAAACTAATTTGCTACGTTGCAAAAATTTATGTATTATTATATCTTTGAATAACTCAATTATTATGATATTTTGTCTGTATTAAGGTTGAATTGTATAAATCTTGAAGGAACACTTGTAAATTACACAAGTTTGTGAAACTCTTGTGTTTTATTTGTTTATTTTTACATGGAAAACCTGGAAAATGGATAAATGAAAATATTTTGAAGGAATAATGCTGATTTGATATTTTGTAGATTATTTGATGAGCCTAAATTATTTGGAAAATCTAAATGAGGACATCAATACATCGAAGAGGCTTACCTTTCACCATGCACTCATATAAATTACAAATAGTAAAATAATGAGGGAGTAAGTTAAGTGTGATAGTAATGTAGTGTTGATAGGTTGTATGGTAAATCAATCTCAAATGATGTGGATATTAATGAAATAATTTTTAAATCCTTACATCAAATCAGTGGACCTTGTAGTTTCAAATACATCCCACATCATGTCTTCCAATTACCTTACTCTATTCTATACAATGCTCTCATAATATTTTATCCGAGGCAAGGACAAAAATATTCGTGTTTGTGGATATATCGATACCTTAATTTTACGAATATATCGACGGATATATCGATATCAGTGGAAATATTGGTAATTTTGAGAAAAAATAAAAAAATTGAAATTTTTTTTTGAAAAATATATCTAGCACTTTACATATATATTATAATGAATATTAATATATATTGAAGTTAAATTTCAAACAAAAAAATATGTTTACAACGAACATTAAGAGATAAATTATTATATAAATGTTGTCTCATATTGGTTTACATGTCAAATTACCATTGACAATTAATACATGATCTAATAATAACTTGAACTCATATGAGAATTAATACATGAGATAAACTATTATATAAATGTTGTCTCATATTGGTTTACATGTCAAATTACTATTGACAATTAATACATGATCTAATAATAACTTGAACTCATATGAGGTTTAAATGTATAAAATGATCTAATAATAACTTGAACTCCTATGAGGTTCAAATGTATAAAATGACATGTCATCTTAAGTCAAACAATATTGATCAAATGTATAAAATGACATGTCATCTTAAGTCAAACAATATTGATACCAACTTAATGTATAAAATGACATGCCATCTTAAGTCAAACAATATTGATACCAACTTAAGATACTAGACCTCTTGAGTCCAACAATATTGATACCAACTTAAGATACTAGATCTTTTGAGTCAAACAATATTGATACCAACTTAAGATACTAGACTAATTTTCAACGTAATCATGGAGATAACTTTTATATATTTATTTACTTCTTCCAACGTAATCATGGAGATGACTTTTATATATTTATTTACTTCTTCCAACTGTCAACTGTGTTTCCATCAATTTGGTAATGTGGATTGACCCAATATGGTTGACTATGTTGATGAACCTAATTTGGTAATGTGGATTGACCCAATATGGTTGACTATGTTGATGAACCTCCTCCATAAGACAAGCTGTGAAAAGCAGACAAGCTGTGAAGTGCTTTTCAGGTTGACTAAGCTGTGAAGTGCTTTTCAGGTTGACTATGTTGATGCATGCTTGAACCTCCATAAGACAAACTGTGAAGTGCTTTTGTGAAGTGCTTTTCAGGTAGTGGGTTATAAAATAGATTTTGACTATACCAATCAAGCTGTGAATTTTGATTGGTTGACTAGACCAATCAAGCTGTGAAGTGCTATGTCTGCCGTGAGAATACGACGGTTGATATGTATCGTAAAGATCATTACTCATATTCATTGAATCAAGACTCAGTAAAGACTCATACAAAGTGATTCAATATTAGTGTTCCTTACTCATATCCATTGAATCAAAACTCATACAAAGTGATTCAATATCAGTGTTTCAATAACAAGTGGCTTCCACTAAAAAAAAACCAACAAAAACTAGTCCACCGATATATTGGGGATAAATTGACGATATATCCCGGATATATTCGGATATATCGAAGATATATTGCAGATTAGGTGTACTATTCAGATATATCTTCGATTCACAGATAAGGATATATCTTCGATATATCGCGGATATATTAGGGATATTATAACGGATTATTTTGTCAGCCCATATCGATATCTATCGGCTGATTTTATGGATATATTGGGGATATATCGCGGATATATCCGGATATTTTTATCCTTGATCCGAGGTATATTAGTATAGGAACTTTATTTCTTCTCAATAAAGTTATATTTCTCTCTAAAAAAATAACTCATTAAATTATTTAATCCGAAAGAATCATAAAATGAAGCAAAGTAATACTCATTCCTCAGCTTTAGAAATAACAATATTTTGAAGTGGAATTAATGTTTTTTTTTATAACTTTATCCCTATTGGTTAAAAAAAAAAAAAACTTTAATCCCCAATTGCACCAATCTTTCATATAGTAGAACCATATTAATCATGCCTATAATTGCTGGGTAACAGAGTAAAATACACATATAATGATATCTATGAAATGTTTTATACTCCATAATTATATAAAACAATGTAAAATCTAAATAATAATTATTTCGAAAGAGAAAACAAAGTTTGGGAACTGGGATTCACCCCTTTTCCGCCTATCGGGATTGTAATGGCAGCCATGGAAGGAGTGGTGATGGCGGGAGGCCAAGACCAACAACAACCGCCGCCTCCAAGGCCCGTCGAGCGCCTGAATCCCGCCGTTCAACATCAGCTCAACCTCGATTCTGTAAAGACTCGTGCTATCAGCTTATTCAAAGCCATCTCTCGCATCCTCGAAGACTTCGACGCTATAGCCCGCACAAATGCCGTTCCCAAATGGTATCAATATCCTATCTCAATTCAGTCAATTTCATGTAGCTATCATCCAAATGCTTTCTTATTATTTCTGGACGAACGTCTTTTTGGGGGTTTTATCTGCGCAGGCAAGATATATTGGGGCAGTTCTCGATGGTAAATCTGGAGCTTTACAATATTGTTGAAGATATTAAGAATGTCTCCAAGGCTTTTGTTGTGCATCCTAAGAATGTTAATGCTGAGAATGCCACTAGTATGTTTTTTTTTTTTCCTTAATCTTTTTGTACTCTAATTTAGATTCCATTTTTCGTTTTGTGAGATTCCACAAGGCCAGTGAGCCTGCACCAGTGAGCGTTCTGGTTTGTGATCGTATTTAAATGGCATAGATCACCATTTTTTTTTTTTTTATAATAATGGACCTGTATCCAAAAAAAAAAAACATAAAAAGGTGAGGGAGATAATAAAAAAAAAAAAAAGTGAATGAGAAAGCTATAGGTGAGCCTAAATCTTTGCTGAAGAGTAAGAGGCATAATGTGGGAATTCACTGATTAAATCAATTTTGTTTGAATGCAGTTCTGCCTGTTATGCTGTCGTCTAAGCTTTTGCCTGAAATGGAGATGGAAGATAACATCAAGAGAGAACAACTGCTACATGGTATGCAGAGCCTGCCAGTGGCTGCCCAAGTTGAAAAGCTAAAGGTGGGTTGTCATATTGCTTAGACTATTTGTACTTTGCCTAGCGTTAACTTTTAATGATCTGATTTCAAACTGATCTCAGACCAGGATTGATATGATTGGAGCAGCCTGTGAAAGTGCTGAAAAGATCATAGCTGATGCGCGTAAAGCCTATTTTGGTACTCGACAGGGACCAACACTTCTCCCAACCATCGACAAGGTTCAAGCTGCAAAAATACAAGAACAAGAAAATTTGCTTCGAAGTGCTGTCAATCACGGAGAAGGTGCAAATTTTATCTTCAACAGCTCGACGTGTGTTGACTGCATTTTAGCCTCAATCAATGTTTAGTTGAGTGTTTGATGCACATTGGAATCCATAGTACAAGATGCTGGTCCTTTTCCATTTTTGTTGTATAGTTTTGAAACATACAGATGAGATATGCATAAGCTTTGAAATGAATGAGTATTTTTGCAAGCATAAATGCAAATATTAGTCATCTGGCCATTAGCTGTATGTACTTCCATATATGCAATACTACACCCTTAGCTTTACAGCATACATAGCAACTAGTTTGGGTTTCCTCATTTTTAACATTTTATATGCAGGTCTAAGAGTACCTGGAGAACAAAGGCAAGCTACGTTTTCACTTCCAATGCATTTGGTAGATGTACTCGCTGCTAACGACAGTACACAGACTTTTTCAGATTCATCTGGTTTGTCATTTCCCAATACTCTTCTCTCCATTGTCATTTCCCATTTTTATATTTTCGGAATTGCACCATTAAGATTTCACGCAGCTGGTGATAATACTATTTTGTTGTACTTAAGGGCTGTACCAGAAGAATACACCTCCACTTATGTCAACCGCCGGTAATAACAGCCACGGTTCAATGTTACAGGTCAATATTTTAATCCTGTGACATAAGTTTTCTAACTCACTAGTTTCTCCTTTTATGTATTCCTTGATAACGTTCCATAATCAGCATTCTGTAAGTGGATGATACAAAGACTTTACTGGTCTCCATAGCCTGCTGACTTACATTAGAGCATTTCCTTGAATCTGTGATGCAAATGAAGATTGACTACCTTGTTTACAAAGCCGTGCAAGCTACACCCACATTGTTATTAATTATTTATCCTTTTATTGTTTACCATCCTTGTTTGCATAAGTGATGATGCTGCTGCTGCTGTAAGTTTTGTTTACTTCTGTCAATAAGAGTGGAGAAAGCAACAGCTTGCATTTCATGGTGATGCTTAGTTATTTTTAGCTTACATTCTGATAGGGCAACTTCCTTCTTATTTAGTCACCTATTTAGCCATCCAGCTATTACAACTGAAACTGTTATCTAAGTTATTCTGTCATACTCTCTACTTCCGTTTCTAAACTGTTAATGAGGATGTCTTTTTTTTTTTTTAACTCTAATAGTGTATGAAGTATGATAAGCCTTGTGTTCTGAACGCTGAATACCTGAAAAGAGGAGCAATATATAGCCGGAAAGACCTTTTTAGAACCTTTCCATGTGGAATAGCAATTAGTTTTCTTAAGGTGCATCCTTTTCCATGTCTTATCAATCCTATTTGAATAGGCTTCTGGGGCGCAACTTAGTGGAAGAGCAGCAGCTTCCCCTTCTGGTGCTACTGGGAGCACTTCCTTTGACAATACAACAGCATCTCCTCTGCAATATGCCAATTCGCCCAGATCTGGTGCAAACATCATGAACACACCATCTCCACAGCAACAACAGCCATCACAACAACTACAGCAGCACCAGCACCAGCAGAGGCAGAAAATGATGCACATACCTTCAAATCAGCAAACACTTCTTAGTCAACAACAGCTAAGACCATCGTCAATGCCTGTCCTGGGACAAGTATGGACTTTCACTCAACATTAATTAGATCATGTGCTGTGATCTGCCATACTCTTTTTCATCTTGGAACTCTTGCTCATCATCTTTATTATTATTTTTTATTTTATGAAATGCATTCCATGTTGAGTAAGAATCTGGTCTCTGGTTTAATGCATGTTATGAGTAAGAATCTGTTCTCCGGTTTATTGCATGTTATGTGCAGGACTTCAAGGCTAGCATATGTTCTGCAAAAACTTATTGGAGGACAATGTTATTATAGTTCATGTCGTGTTTCACCATGAAGTCAAAAGATTAATCAGTCAATGAATTATTGACTTAATAATTCTTACCACCTGTATAATAGGTTCTCGTTTTCTAAGCTATGCATATGAATTTTAAAATGTATGAGTTTTAGATCATGTCTGTTGCACGTGGAGAACAAGTCAAATTAAGGAAAGAAATAATACAAATTACCTTATTATAATACTTTTATATTAGACTTCTAATTATAATGAGATTTTATAATATGAAAATCCTAAATTACTATTATAACCTTAAATAATAATCTCCAATAGGGATGTATTCGCCAATCTATATTTTGTAAGAGACATCCACACTTTTATATAGGTAATAGATATTATGTGTGCATATCTTTGCCTTATTTTTTTTTACAAGTTTTGTTTTTGGCTATAGCAGATGCATCCCATCAAATGTGTACATCTTAATCTCTCTTATAATAAACTTTAATTACCACAAATCTTGCTTGCAGAACCAACTATCGCAGCTGCATGACATGCCAAGCCAGTCGCAGCAAAAATTTCAGTCGGTAATCAGACAATTTGCCTTTAATAATGGGATTATGTTTCAATTTTGTATGCGTGGCTGCAAAAGATAGTGAAGTTAGTATGTAACATAGTAAAATTGCTTGTGGTCTGGGATCAGTAACCTTAGAGCAAGAGACCTCACAAGAGCATGTATATCTCTCAGTACCTTGCAGCAACAACAGTGCCTGCACATCTGCTTTCTGATTGAGAGAATATGCTACCTGAACTATCCAAAAGTTTTATATTCCCTTATCCATATCTATGCTTTTTTGTTGATTTTCACTATTCACATTTAACTCCATGAAACTGTTGCATGGCAGATGCATGGTCAGCATCATGTGCAGTTCTCTCAGCCATTGGCAGCTCAGCAACTGCAGGCTAGACAGCTTACATCAGCTGCAATGCATATGGGCCAAAACCAACTAAACCAAGGGAACCAACTAAATCGTCAATTAAACCAATTCTCTAGCCCAGCAAATAGTGCACTGTTTAATGCTGCCCAGACAACACCAACATCTCAAATGGTTGGATACCTTCTCCCTTTTCAATTGACACCACCTGGATTTTCTCTTTCTTTCCATGAATCATTTTTTCATGCTAAACTTAAACTGGAAAATTTATAACTTGAAGCTTGATTTTGTTTGCTTGTATTGAATTGCCCTGGTGTGCTTAATTAAGTTTCCTGCCCTCTTTTTTAGGTTCATTTCTTTTCCATTATCTCATTTTTCTCCTTTCATTTTATTCCTATGAGGACATTTTGTGTAGGATCTACATCATCTGTGGTATTGATGTATCTAACTGAATGATTTTCAAACCCATAATACTTGGTTTCCATCAAGGCTCGTTCTCTGGGATGCACTGCAGTTTCCTTTGCAAGTTACTGGATACTTATTTTCATTTAACATTGTTTTTTCAAAACTAAATGACTCCATTGTTGTTTATGATGTCTTTTGCACAAAGTCAGTCATTAAAGCAATACCAGTAACACATTCTAGGATCAGCCTTGGATTTCTCAAATTTTGGTAGACACCCTACAAAGTCCCCACCCAATGTTGGCAGAGGCTTCATATCATATAATTTCAATATCTGGTTTTAACATGGAACAACTTGTGAGGTCCTAATGTCTTAGTGAGTTCTTTTTAGTTTGCTTAATGTCGTTTTGCAAGTTAATTATAGTACATCTCCAAACAACTATGGTCACTCAATCCTGCACCTTGTTTTCTCTGTGATTAAGATTTGTTGGCTATTCTTTTCTTTTCTTGCCCTCATTATCCTTGGTAAATTTCAGATCCCTAACATGTCAGCTATGATGTCGTCACAATCAATTCTTCCGAGAATGCAGGTAGGCTTCCAATTTTTTCAGAATTTGATTTGATGGGGATATGAACTGTTCAGTGCTAAGAATTAATGAAAATTTGATGAAAAACGTTGTATTCCAGTAAAGAGCCTTCACATGATGCAAGCACTTAAAATAAGGCAAAGTTAAAACCCAAATCAATATCCACATATACTGACCTTGTGATGTCGTAGAATCCATTGCTAATAATTTCTGTGGTGACAATTTTGCTCTCAGTTTGGAATGTCTGGCACCAACCGAACTCTGCCTTCCCAGAATCTGAGTGACCAGAGTACGAATCTCTCTCTCTCTGAATTATCATATATATATTGATGATACATACTTATGGAGGAAGTGGACTGGATTCAGTGTTTAACATGGGAGCAGGCAATGCTGGTGGTATGATGCCGATCCAGCAACAGCAGCAAGCAGGTGCATTCGGAAACATTTCGCAAAGCGCTCAACCCGGAATGGTACCCATGCAAAACACACCACAGAATCATCCCAACTTTCAACAGCAGAGACCACAAAATCAACAGTGATCATCATACATTAACTTTGTATTGTTATGATGCCGATCCAGCAACAGCAGCAAGCAGGTGCATTCGGAAACATTTCGCAAAGCGCTCAACCCGGAATGGTGCCCATGCAAAACACACCACAGAATCATCCCAACTTTCAACAGCAGAGACCACAAAATCAACAGTGATCATCATACATTAACTTTGTATTGTTGTTATCTTCCCCTGTGTGTATGGAATAATTCTATATAGTTTATACTTCAAATGGTCTGTAACATCTCGAAATTCAGATTTTTTATGAAGAGTTTTGCTCATTCTCATACTAGAGCCCACAACAAAGTAATTTGAACAACTACCAATTAGGAAATAAAACATGGAAAATATAAATAGGAAAATTTAAATCACAAACAAGTTCCAAAAATATAGGACAAAAATAGATGCACGCAGGACACACATTATTGGTAAAAAAAAAAAAGTGTCAACCTAGCTCATTATATGATTATATCCAACAAAGAATTTGTCATTTAATCAATAAAGATATTACCGTTAATTACTTAATTTACACAAAAATAGGTATGCACATAGAAGATAAGATATAGGGTAGTACTAAACGCACCCATCATCTTTTAAGTACACTCCAATTAATATATTTTTTAATTAAAAAAATTAAAAAATAAATAATACTAATTTTACTCTTTAAATCAAATTTTATTAGTTTTGTTCGACCATAATGATTGAATGTACTTCTACGTGTTTGGCTATGATAACCGAACATGCTTCTATTTGTTCGGTCAAGGTGCCGAACACTTTTCTATGTGTTCGGTCAACCAGGACCAAACGAAACTGTTTGAATTTGATCGATTTTTTTGTATTTTGTCATAAGATTTTTACTCGATTTTCATATATTTATCAAAACCGTGGAATGTTCGTCATTATGTTAGCATTACATTTCTCAATAAATTAAAAGATTTAGTATTAAATAAGTAAGAAAGATGAAAAATAGAACCCAAGAACCCTAGTTTACTTCTTCTTCCATTTCTCTATTTTTCATCTTTCTTGCTTCTTTAATATTAAATTTTTTAATTTCTTAAGAAATATAATGCCAA
This sequence comes from Scutellaria barbata, assembly GCA_028654395.1. Classification (NCBI taxonomy): domain Eukaryota; kingdom Viridiplantae; phylum Streptophyta; class Magnoliopsida; order Lamiales; family Lamiaceae; genus Scutellaria; species Scutellaria barbata. The sequence continues at coordinate 111,911 of CM053645.1, read as the reverse complement.
CATAATGACGAACATTTCACGATTTTAATAAATATATGAAAATTGAGTGAAAATTATATGAAAAAATATAAAAAAATTGATCAAACCCGAACAGTTTTGTTGGATTATGATTAGCCGAACATGTGTTCGATCACCTTGGCCAAATAAGTAGAAGCATGTTTAGCCATCATAATCGAATATGTAGAAGTATGTCGGTCATTATGACCAAACGAAACTAATAAAATTTGATCTAAAGGATAAAATTAATATTATTTATTTTTTAAGTTTTTTAATCAAAAAATATATTATTAGGGTATATTTAAAAGATGATGGGATACCATTATGATCGAACGAAACTAATAAAATTTAATCTAAAGGATAAAATTAATATTATTTATTTTTTAATTTTTTTAATTACAAAATATATTATTAGGGTATATTTAGAAGATGATAGGATACCTTTAGACATACCTTAAGATATGATATGGAAATTGACAATAATAGTGTATACAATGGTATTTCATCAGCTGTGTGTGGGAATCACGTGATGCTGACGAGGGGCCACGAGGGGTGATTCAAATATCTTATGCACAAATTTCTATTCTGTTTTTTCCAAAATATAAAAAAATAAAAATAAAATCGTAGTGCATCAGTCCTATTGACTTGCACTCTCAAGTCTCTCACAAAGAAGAAGAAGAAGAAGAAGAACCACAACAATGGGGTCGGAGTCGAAGATGGTGCACTCGCCCATGATTACATACGCTTCCATGCTCTCTCTCCTCTCTCTCTGCCCACCTTTTGTTATTCTATTGTGAGTTTTCCTTTTTCTTTTTTCTTTTGCTCGATCGATCTGCTTTCCCATCATTTTGATTCGAAATTGATGCTAGATTTCTGTGACTGGATTGCTGCTGCAATAAAATCGTACAAATCTGAATAAGAATTCAAATAAATTAGTGTTAATGACTTAGATAAGTACAACAACGATGCGTACTAGTTTCTTCCAAGTTCATTTCCCTGTTTGATTTTATGGTTTTGTTAGTATATAGTGAAACTGATTCATAGTTTGATCTGCATGAAGATGGTATACTATGGTACATGCCGATGGATCCGTGTTGCAAACATGGGATTACTTCAGGCAGCATGGCCTGCAGGGGTTCATAGATATCTGGCCAAAACCAACTGCTACTGCATGGAAGATCATTGCTTGTTATGCCGCATTTGAGGCTGCATTGCAGCTTTTGCTGCCCGGGAAAAGGTTTGAGGGCCCGATATCCCCTGCTGGAAACAGGCCCGTTTACAAGGTAGTATTCCTAGGATATTTTGGTGAAGAAAATTGGAGCTTTGTTACTTATTTGCGCTTGCCTTATTCTGTATGTTAGTTGTTATGTGATGCTTTCTGGGAGAACTATAAACGACTAGGACCTAACTGAGATATGCCCTATCACGTTAGACCGAAAGTTGAAGCCAATGCAATATATATATTCCATCTCATGGACTCTTCATTATTTGTTTTGCAGGCTAATGGTGTTCTAGCATATGCAGTAACACTGGTGACTTATCTTGGCCTCTGGTGGTGAGGACTCTCAAGAATTTGCTAGCAACTAGCACGTTAAATTTCTCAAGGCCTTTCTCCATGAGTGTAAAAAGTTTGTTTGTCTGCTTGCTTAGGAGACTGGATTTTGTGTAGTTAATTGTTTAGCGCATATTGAGTGAGATGCTTGAGTTTATTATTTGCCAAGGGAGTTCACCAGAGTTTCCTCTCTCTATATGTATTTCCTCTTACCGGTCTGTGCTTGGTTTAAGAGTATGGTATTCCTCAGGTTTGGAATTTTCAACCCGACAATAGTGTATGATCATTTGGGGGAGATATTTTCGGCACTGATTTTTGGAAGCTTTGTCTTTTGTATTTTCTTGTACATCAAAGTAAGTCTCATGGACCTTCAACAATCTTCTTGTTCTCAAGTGTATGTTTAATTAACTGATACTTCTTCCGTCTTTTCAAGGGTCATCTTGCTCCATCTTCAACCGACTCTGGTTCATCAGGAAATGTGATTATCGACTTCTATTGGGTAAGAATTATTGCTGCTTTCAGCATTGCAAATTTTCTTTCACTTGATAGAACTAGCCGTCTGCCTTGCAGATGTTTAACAGGAAACGAAAACTTAATAAGGAATGATCGGAATATTCTTAAGAGTAAAGATGTGGAAATTCAAAGTTGCAAATTCAGAATACATGCCAAATGAGAGATTTGATACTTATTTTTTTGGGCAGGGAATGGAGCTGTATCCTCGTATTGGCAAGAACTTTGATATCAAAGTTTTTACAAACTGCAGGTTTGGGATGATGTCCTGGGCTGTTCTTGCTGTGACCTATTGCATAAAGCAGGTAATACCATTAAAGATTCTGATGTGCTTCTTCAGAGTTTCTACATTTACTGTATTTTCCTCCCTGCACACAATGCATAAGGTCCGAAATGGTCAATCTCCATATGATCAGGCAGCAACTACGCTAAATATCTCATAATTTTCTCTTCAACTTGCTTTAGCCAGATAGTTTTGCTTGCATGCTAATTCCTCGCATATTATTGCGTACAACAGCATAATGATGAATTTTTTCTTCCCCTTATGTGTCGTCTTCTTGTTTTCATTTAAGTTTGCTCTAATTTTAATATCTGAAATTGATGTAGTTCACTTATGATGGTTAGTCTGCATCCTTTCACTGCAGCATGAAACGTATGGGCGGGTATCTGATTCGATGCTAGTTAACACTCTATTGATGTTAGTGTATGTAACAAAATTCTTCTGGTGGGAAGCTGGATATTGGAACACAATGGATATTGCTCATGATAGAGGTCAGGTTTTGTTTTTATTTATCTTAATCATATTCCATGTTCCTTGTATTCAATGTTTAAACTTTTCACTGCTCAAAATTGCTCGATGCATTTGCAGCTGGATTTTACATATGTTGGGGATGCTTGGTATGGGTCCCATCCATATATACATCACCGGGCATGTACCTTGTCAATCATCCAGTGAATCTTGGAGTCCAGGTATCTGAAACATCTGCCATTGACTTTTCTGTGCCTGTTTATACCAAATAGAGATTGAAAGGGCTAAAGGGAATATACTGTGTATTTGTTGAAAAATAGTTTTCTGATGCTAAAATCTGCTTACCCTTGTTTCATCTCAGTTGACTATGGATCAACCTTGTGGTCAAAATGCTCATTTTCAGTTCCTGCAATTAGTCAAATCAGCTCCGTATTATCTGAAAGACCTTGGCTTCTTTCAATGGCTACTTTTTTTTTTTTTTTTTTTTTTCTGCATAGGTTATTAGGAATTATAGTTTCCATGTAAAACAATATGACACAATCAAAAACATAATTCCTTTCAGACTTTTAGTTCGTGTAAGACTATTCTGCCCATAACAAAGTTGATCGAACCGAATTGAGCTTTAATTGTGAATGCTAGCAGGTTCTCAAATGTTTCTTTCATACCTGAAACTATTGGGGTTCAGGTCCAGGAGAGGTTAAGCTTTTGGAGATGGATAACTCATTGTAGTTTCTAATAGTGTTCTGGGCAATAAATTAATGTCAAGGCTAGTTTATTGTTATTGAGTTTTCCTACCATGAGCATCATCGAAGCAGATAAATCTTATATGAAAAATCTGTGTTAACCTCATACTGAGAGTGTATGAAGAGAATGAACTATGTTCCTGTTCATCCACCCCTCCCCCCCACACCACCCTTTAAGGTGAGTTTCATGTCTCTAACAAGCCCTTGATTCTCCTATTTTGCAGCTTGCTCTTTATATTTTTGTAGCAGGCACTCTCTGCATATACATAAACTATGACTGCGACAGGCAAAGACAAGAATTTCGCAGGACAAACGGTAAAAGCTTTGTTTGGGGAAAAGCACCATCCAAGGTAGCCTGCTCTATGCTATGCTGATTTGGGGCATTATTAAATTATTATTGTCGGAGTTGTTTTGTTTATTCGTGAGAGAGTACTTGATTTGTTAGATTTACTAATTCTTTGTATATAGATTGTTGCCTCATACACAACCACAACGGGGGAGACAAAGACCAGCATTTTACTAACATCAGGATGGTATATGTTGCACTCTATCTCGTTTTAACAGTTAATAAATGTAAAAAAGTTGGTTCCAATTGACATACTTGTTCTCTGAGGTGAGTGTTCTATCGGCTGTGCTTCCTCTTGAATCTTGGCTAAAAGTCCAAATTTGAAATTTGAAAAGCTAAGCATTACATTTAACTGTGCAGCATACGCAGTGGTTGCTCACAACTTATATAGTAGTTTCCATGCTCTATTGTCCTTTAGCTTCATGCTATGTTATCATCTGATTGAATATGACTTCGGTAAAGGTCAACGGAGACTTTCAAACTAGATAACAAAAAGATACTTCTTTTGTGGTTAACACAGGTGGGGATTAGCTCGTCATTTCCATTATGTGCCGGAAATCCTGGGGGCCTTGTTCTGGACCCTACCAGCTCTGTTTGACAATGTAAGCTATCATAACAATGTTCTCTCTCTCTCTCTCTCTCTCTCTCTATGGCTCTACTATCTATCTTTCTATTCTTGCAGTTTCTGCCTTACTTTTATGTGGTGTTCCTCACGATTCTTCTGTTTGATCGAGCTAAAAGGGATGACGATAGATGCAAATCAAAGTAAGTACATCACCACATAGCATGTATTTCCCCCAAGAGATGCATCATACAAACCATTGTAAAAATACCAAAAAAAAAAAAACTGTATCGATCTTGTTTTGGTTATGCAGGTATGGCAAGTATTGGAAGTTGTATTGCGACAAGGTGCCTTACAGGATCGTCCCTGGAATTTACTAATAAGATACTGCAGGCTAGATATTGTAATCCTTGAGTGTTTGTTCAGTTTTGCGTTAGCAAGTAACAACTAAGAATGGGGCTTGTAATTGATTTAATCAGATCAAATAGATGATGCTTCAGTTATTGATTGTAGTGACTAATGAGATAATGATTTTTATAGAATCAATCATGTTGCTTCTCTCATTTATATTTTCATCCTTGTTAGCTTTCTTGATGTGAGCAGTGAAACATATTGATATGGAAAGAGAGAGTTGTTAGAGACGAGCAAATGAGTCATAATCTCAAAGTGACCAGCTCCATAATTCCTTGATGCAATTCCATGCTTGTGATTATTATCAACATGTAAAACAGCATAGGAATAAATATTGTGAGTCACAAGCAAAGCAACATAGTTAAGAATCGGAGTTGCTATGTATGCTGCTGCAGTAGACATTTCTTCACAAATGGTAAGTAGCTAGTGTTACAGAAGACACAAAGGAAACATGAATTGGGAAGCAAACAATCTAGTCTTCACACAATCTAGTTAATTGCTACTATCACCACTATTAAGGTGGTTGCTGTTGTTGTTGGGTATCCCATTGGTGCTGCTGTTCCCGGGGGGCCTTGTCTTCTTCAACTGGGAAAGCTCGAGCTGCGTCTTCATCAAGTAGTGCATCCTCTGCAACTCCAGCTCCTTGGCGAACTTCATCCTCTGCTTCTCCATCTCCACCAACTGCTGCAGCTTCGCACTCTCCGCCTCCTCGTACGCCTCTCCGAATTTCAACATCGCCCCTGTCAGCTCCCTCATGCACTTCCCCCAATTGCTCTCCTTTCCTCCGCCCTCCCTTTTCTTACTCACACTCCTCCTACAACTCTGGATCTTATAGCTCTCCGGAGGCAATCCGTCCGATGAGTCCGCAGAGGACTCATCATCGGACTCAACAGCCGGCCTTTTGCGGTTCGGTTGAAACCTCTCCTGCTGCTGCTGCTGCTGCTGCAGCACAGAAGGAGACGATCTAACCCCAACGGGAATCGCCATTGGAAGTTCCGCGGAGGAAGGAGTTGAGGAACTGGCTTTAGGAGTGGGGCCGATCAATTCATCAAGCCTGTCGTAAAATCGCCACTTGCTGGGTCCTGCACCAGAGGCCATCTTGGCCTTCTCGGTCTTATACTTCTTCTTCACAGTATCAATCCGGTTCTTGCACTGAATATCAGTTTTGGGGGTTTTAGTGTAATCCTCTCGGCTGCTAACAATGTCGGCCACATCTTTCCAGTGCTTCTGCTTGAGATTTCCCCTGCTCAGTTCCAGATAGCGTTCGCCCCAAGCCTCGATTAAGACGGCGGTGGCGCCTTCGCTCCAGCAATCCTCTCTGCCGGGGGTTTTCTGCTGCTGAATGGGGAGAGCTAGCGTGAGGGAGTTGGAAGAGGGCGGGGCGGCCGCGACGGTGACGGTGATCCTTCCGTTGGGGGAGGGAGAAGTGTGAGACTGGATTTCGTCCTCATCTTCCATGGATCTGAATTCAGATCTAGAGAGAGCGAGAGAGAGAGAGAGAGAGGAATTAGGGTTTAATTAGGTTGACCGGCGGAAATGAGGCAGGAAGAACGGAAAAATGGTTAGGATGATGACGACGGCGGTGGGTCCCATGCTACGACGCCGTATTCATTTATTATGTTGGACGGAAAATACGGACGCGGAGTTAGTCGCCACTGGCGGCGTTGGCGACGTCCACGCCCAAGCCCATATTTTTTTCATTCATTACCTCTTTCTTTTTTTTCAATATAAACTTTAAAACTTAGCACCATTATTTATTAAGTTTAGTTTAGTTTTCACTCAATACGGGTAAATTTTTTAACTTCAATTGTTAACAGTTAACATGTATTTCAAAAATTTGCATTAGGTTTTATGTTTGGTGTGATTAAGGATTTTTAATTTTTGAACTTTATTACCATAATTAAAATTCGAAAAGTTCATTTGTGCATTGAATTGAAATAAAAGAAAATCTCACCTTAATTTATGTTGTAAATGAAAATTTTGTCTCAAAGTTGTTTGTAAGCTTTTGCATAATTAATAGTTTAAATTCATGATCACAAATTGTCAAATAAAATTCGATTTCTATTAAAAGAAAAAAAAGCTCAACATAATCGAATATGCAACACTATAAAAAATATTTAAATTGTTATAAGTTTCAATGAGTTCTATAGTTACATCACATTATAACTACATGAGTGAACCTAATTGATTTGATATTTTTTTGTTTAATCTTGTTATTTATCAGATATTGAAGTATATTGGTTCTATTATTTTTTTTATAGAACGCGGCCTAAATAAACTATAAACAAATACTTTCAAATATTGATTACTTTGGTTTGATTTTAATTTAATCTAAAGTTGGGGATCAATATAGAATAAACTTATAAATGAAGGACCTCAATGAAAACCCCCCCTTTCCATAATCTCATAAATCAGAATCATAATATTTAAACCTAGAACAGAAGCATCGCGCTTGATCTGTTGATTTTCCAGTATCCTCCTTTTATCAAGGTATGTTGCTATTTTGTTCGAATTTCTAGCTCTCTCTTCATTGCGTTTACGATCTTTTTCTGCTGCAACGGGTTCATCCAACTATGGATTCCGAAGGATCTACGAATCTGCTTGTATTCATACTAGTCTTGGGATCTCGAATCACGCAGAAATTGATTGTTTTAAGGATTCGTGAATTCGAAATTTGTGATCTAGGACTGTTGTTTTAATGTTGTCGATAACTGAAATTTGGGTTCGTATTGTGGGTATTCATCCTCTTCTTAACTCTTAAGTTATAGTCAGCTTGTGGGCAGTTGAAGTAAGTTTGATCAATAGCAAAGCTTGGCGTGCTTACAGAGCTGCTATGAGCTTTCGTTGTGTTGTTCGTTTATTAGTTGATCAACTTATTGATTTTCGATCATGTCGTGGCATTGCATTCTATTTACATCTTCATCAATGAAGCAATGGGGCTCCAATGTACCTACCTTTGCCTATTGTCTTGTCCAGTCTTACCATCGATTAATTTCAACAAAGCTGATATCCCTTTTTCCTATCTCCATCACAACCACAACATTGAATTATGCACATCATGTCCATGGTTTGCGTGTTTACTACTTCTATATTTTGGTGATATGGTTATTGGCTTTTTCAGGAGATATGTCTTCATATGATAATGTAGTTGGGGGGAAGCTGAAGCTCAAGGGTAAGGCTTTGGATGTGAAGGCTGGTACAATGAAGAAAAAGAAGAAGCAAAAGAAGCAACTTGAGCAAATTTCTCAGGCTGTAGAAAGTGAGTTTCTACTAGTCTCTAGGTTGTTCCCCCCCCCCCCCCCTAAAGACGCATGACACCAGATCTTTAACATCAAAGAACATCATTTACTTGTTCGTGCAATACCGTTTCTTAAGTGAGTGCATTTTTCTTTATTATATTATAATGGAGACTCATGCTGTGCTTGGTCAATCACTTGTTTGGTATGATTTTCCTTGTCCAACTTATACGAATTTGTTAGGATTGTACTTGAGAAGGAACAGGCAATACCATTTTAGATGTATGTTGTGCACTGGCTAATCCCTTAATTATTCTCCAAAAATCATGCATAAATGTGAACTAGGTTTCATGGACTAAACGTGGCGTTGAGCCCTTATACTGTCTACTTGTATTCTCATAAATCAAGATCTGATTACTGCCTTCATTTTGGCTGTTTTGTTTTTTTTGTAATGGTGTTCTGACCAGAATCCTTGATGATGTCAATAGGTAGCTCACATGCGAATCTGTGGATTTGTCCGTCTTTTATTGGTTGAATAATCATGCAGCACATTCTTGTGCCCCCTTATTTGTATATACAGTTTGGACAAATAGCAACAAATAGGTTTCATGTATGTTAGTAACCAAATATTTGTTGAAGCCTGTGTTGTGTGTGTATGAGCATGCTCACCTGCATGTATTTGGATACTGTTTCTGCAAGGAGTCGGGCTTCCAATTACGCTATGGTGTTTTTCGAAAATTTTCCTTTCCTTTGTTTTTTTCCTTCCTTTTTTTTGTCTTTTATTTTTATTTTTTCCCATCATTACATAGTTTCTTGCTCTGAAATAGGTGAGGGTGGAGAGCTGTCAACTGGATTGAACAAGGAAGAGGAGGTTATTGATGCTAACAAATCAATAGAAGACGGTAGTTCTGCTAATTGGGATAATAACCTCACCCCAGCTGAGAGACGCTACATGGAACAAAGAGAGAGAATCGACTCGCATAAGCTGGCAAAGATATCGAATAAATCACATCGTGATCGTATTGAGGATTTCAATCAGTATCTTGCAAATATGAGTGAGCATTACGACATTCCTAAAGTTGGCCCTGGCTAAGTGTCAAATCAAGTCTAAAGCGCAGCACAGCACAGTGATGCTAAAGCCAACATTTTATTCGTTACCAAAAATGTGTTGTATTTGTCTAGACAGCTATTTCTGTTCAAGTTTGAAACTTGTCCATGCATCTCTCTCTATCTCTCTCTCTCTCTCTCTCTGCAGATCTCCACAACTAATTTCTATTTGCTTATGCTACGTAGAAGCTGCGTCGATGGTGCTAGTGCAGAAAACGCATGTTTGGAAGTTGGAAATAGAGAGCTTGAGTTGGATCTGCTAATCTTAAACAACAAACCTCATGAAACAAGTTTTTATTCAACTATTAGCAAACAAGATTCAAATACAAGACACTGAAATCCGTAAATAAATGAATGCACATCTCAAATCGTGATGCTACACTTTATTAACAGGGCAAAAACAAATGGTAACTAATGCTCAACCAATGGATGCCCTCTTATTACTGACCAAAAATCACGGGATAGGCGATGATGAAATATATAGATAGCTACACAAACAATATTTGGACGTGACTCAAACCATCATCTCAACGAAAAGAGCCTCACAACTACCATGCCTTGCTGCCTTCATCATAGAGGAAGAACTCAGCAACTCAGTTTGAGTGGATAATAAATAACAGCATCGTCTCCAACCAACAACTGCATCTACTCATCACCGAGTTTCATCTTCAAGGTTACGGAAACCAGCTGTCAAATCGTCATTAAGTTTCTGAAATTTGGCAACAAGGGTGTCTTCTCCTTCCGCTGGATCCTCAAATTTTTGAGAACTGCATTATTGAAAGGGACGATAGATGGATCAGAATTAGCAGTATTTAACACAATACAAGGGAAATGGCACACAAAGTTCAGGTCCTAAGTTCTGATTTCACTTACACCAAACGGTAAAACAAATCTCCCAGACGATGCTTGATAAGGGTGTAGGTAATCTTCTGTCCATCCATACCAGCTCCTCTCTCCACTGCCTGCAAGTGAAATGACATATCCAATCAAGTTTTTAGTTGAGCACTACACGCCAACCATAAAATGGGTTTAGATCACTTCATAGGTATAGTGAACTTATCTATTGTATTCATGAACATGAACATGAACATTTTTCAGCCTCTTAGATCTTTAAAAAAACAAAAAACAGCTTCGAAAAATTGAGTTAATAGGTTATAGGAGTGGGGAGGGATTGGACCCTCAACCTCCTCTCTCATAAAAAACGCAAAGTACCATTTCTCCTATAATGAAGGTTGATCCGCAACTATAAGATCATAACACATCTGATAATTCTTTTGAGTGATTATACATTTGATACTTGACTAGGTAGAAGACAGTTATATTCAAGCAACACTACTTTACCTGATTAGCCAAATTGTAGAAATGAATAATGTTGCGCATCATCCAAACAGACTTGTAAAATGGGCAATATTTATCATACCTGTTGCCAAAGAAACACAAATGTAACTTTTAAGAGTCGATCATTTGAATGAAAACTAAATTCAAAATAGTTGGCTAGCACTAACGGAGTAAATGCATTCTGGGCGAGATAGTCCTCCCTCAAAAGCTTTGCAGTTTCCAGGGTAATTTTATCACTTTCAGCTAAAGCGTCTTTTCCGACAAGCTGCAAGAATCCAAATAGCTAATTAAGCTACGAGAATAAAACATGATCTACATGGGCTAAGTTCAATTTTAGTCTAGTAAAAATAACAAGCTGCAGTATATGGCATTGAGTATAACATTTTCTTCTGAGTTCTGTCTCAACAACAATTTCAAAGAAGACAAGACATGCTTACACTATAACTAGATAAACGCACATATCCATGCATACCGGCAATTTAGATAACATACCAAGTACCTTGCTAGTGGCTCCCTGTCACACTACCATAAAAAGGATATCATAATAAAGCAGACACTACATCATACCTGCACGATTTCATTCAAATCATCCTCTCTCTGGAGCACTTCACGAGCTTTTGTCCTTATGTCAATAAAATCTGGATCAAACTTCTCATAAAAGGATTCCAGTGCCTGGAAAAAACAATTAAAAATTTCAGCATGTGAACAAAAAAAAAGCAATTACTAATTCATGTAAGCAGAGAAACAGACTAGAGAAAAGGCTCTACTAACATCCAGTAAACAAACCATACCCCTGAATACTTTGAGTAAGAAATGAGCCAGTTCACAGATGGAAAATGTTTCCTCTGAGCGAGTTTTTTGTCTAGACCCCAAAAGACCTGAAACATTAAAACAATCAGAATGCAGCATGCTGCGTGGAAAATGTATTATACAAGATGTTAGATGTTTGAGAACTTTACCTGAACAATACTGAGTGTTGCAGATGTAACAGGATCAGAGAAATCTCCTCCAGGAGGAGAAACTGCACCGACAATAGTGACACTTCCAGTTCTTTCTGGTCCACCCAGACATTTAACTTTTCCAGCACGCTCGTAAAAGGATGCCAAACGAGCTGCCAAATAAGCAGGATATCCACTGTCTGCAGGCATCTCAGCCTGCACAGGCAAGAAAGTGCTTGTCAATATAGCAGTATAAATTAGCAAATAATACATCGAGCAACAAAATGGGTCAAAAGGTCTTAAACAGCCAAAAAATGTGTGAGATATATAAACATGGAGATGAACAAAAATAGATGTTGTACCTACAGAGGAGAGAGAAAGACAACCAATAGTTCTGTATTCAACTCAACAATCAAATAATAAAGCATCACTTTATACATCCTCAATCAATCATTATCCTTAACAAAAGTTATCACATGTGAGATAGTATTTGGGCGTTATTACTATTATATATATAACTAATATAAATAAATCTTTTTTACAGTCCTCATAATTTGGGACGACCATACTTCAAAGGCTGCTTCAGTACTCAAATAGCTTGCCCTGTAAGGACAAAATACTAATGATTCATGATGATTATCTAGCACAAGAAGATAAATACACATGCATGCCCACAACTACTACAAACTAAGCCTTTACCCTACTATTCCACAAAACATGTCCACTATCCCAAAAAAAAAAAACAGGTAAGCTAAAAGAAACAATTTATTTTAGTCATGGTGAAGAAATTTAGAATACATACCAATCGACCAGAAATTTCACGCAGTGCCTCTGCCCAACGAGATGTTGAATCTGCCATCATACTGACATTGTAGCCCATATCTCTAAAATATTCAGCAATAGTAATTCCTGCACATCCAATATTCAAGATTAAAAACTATCGAATGACACAACGCAATTGATGCAAGCAAATCGAAGAGCATAGCTGATGTTTATTCTGAGTTAAACATATAATTATATTAACATTATCACTCTGATTGATGCAAGGTGATTTAGCTTTATAAATAAGTTAAATTCTTTTAGCCATATTATCCTTGCTTTAGTTTATATATGGTGTTATTCTGTAGATGGATTTAGCCTATATGATAATTAAAGGGTGTATTCATTACCAAGAAAAATGATTCTAAAACAATATTATGTTCTCTCATTAAGTATATCCAGTTAATTTATAAGACAAAAAGTCAAATTGGAGCCAAAGCTAATTTTTGGAGTGAGAAAATCATATTCCAAAAAAAAAATTGTCAACTTATGTCGACCATGATTACCTGTGTAAATTGAAGCTTCACGAGCAGCCACAGGCATATTCGAAGTGTTGGCTACAAGTGTGGTACGCTTCATGACAGATTCCTCCCTACCATCGGGCAAGGTCATTGTCAATTGAGGGAAATCCATTAGCACCTGCAGAAACTATCTAAGTCAGACACTGAGAAGAGGCAAAAAGCTGAAAAAAGTAAGCACACTATGTACCTCTGCCATTTCATTTCCTCTCTCTCCACAACCAACGTAAACCACAGTGTCAGAATTAGAATACTGCATTTTATAGTGGAAGCAAATTGGATTAAAAGTTCTGAAACTTGATACAAAATTACCAATAAAATGAGACAACTAATACAAATAAATGAAGATTCACCTTTGAGAGTGCCTGACTAATGACTGTTTTTCCACAACCAAATGCACCAGGAATAGCACAAGTACCACCAAGCACAGAAGGGAACAGGGCATCAAGAACTCGCTGAATGGAACAAAATCATCAGATGATGCAACACACTAGGTAGTTACAAATTTATGTGTGTATTGGGGAGAGGGGGTGATATTAACAACATAAGTTTGAGAAATATCCATCCGTAAGTATTTACCTGCCCAGTCAAGAGAGGAGTATCAGCAGCAAGCTTCGAAGCTACAGGCCTAGGTGTACGCACAGGCCAGGTCTGCAGATGAGTAGGCATATCAAATTGAGGTTTTTGCTCAATCCATAACGAACATTCAATAGTCACTCCCATCCGAAATTTATCCACAATTAAAATGGCAAACCTGAAGCATCGTAAATTGTTTTTTGACACCTTGAAACTCAAGCTCAAGCACAGTATCCTGCAAATAGTCAGACAGTTCAGTGTTACAGAGCTCAGATTTTACAATACAAAATATATAGAGGCCTGATGACAATTGCTCTATCAGGATAGATGCAAACCTTTAATGAGTATTGGCCAGCAGGGGCTATGTAGGTTATCTTTCCCATAGCCTCAGGAGGAAGAGCAACATGATGTTGCATTAAAGTGTTCTCGAACACAGTCTGCATAGAGAATTGATGCACAACAACAAGAAGTGTTTACAAACTCAGCAGTACCATCTAATCAAGTGACTCTAAATTTTAATAGGCTGGATGACTGCCAAACTCACCGCATATAAGTCACCAGCTGTCAAAAGATCTCCCTCTCCTGTCATAGAAAATAACACTAGATTGGTAAGGTGCAAACATATTGTGGTGCATTTTTATCATTGCCAAGGCAATTAAGAAAACATCATACAACATATATGGAGTGATTTTCAGGCACCTATTTTCTTTGGTTGAAATTCCCAAAGGGTATCCTTGTCAAGTGCTGGGACAGATACACCTCGAGGAATATACACATCACCAGATTTTATTGCAATGGTTTTGAGAGGCCTCTGCATTGAGTATTTAACCCAAAACCAATGCAAGAACAGTCATTAGGAAATAACAGAAAACCAAAATCCTTAGATCAAAACTGTTAAAAAATGCAAATTTTGAGGAAGCAAAAGTTTACAAATTACAAACCTGAATACCATCAAATATGTTTCCCAAAATTCCAGGGCCCAATTCAACTGACAAAGGCTGTTAAAGTCACTCAATGAGTATGTGTACAGTTTCTCCAGATGATAAAAAAAGGGAAAAAAGCAATAAATGATTCAAGATTTTAAGTTTGATTTAACATGATACCTTATGTGTTCGAAGAACAGGATCATTCACCGTCAGCCCAGCAGTTTCCTCGTACACTGCAATAAAAATATAAAATGATGGTTGTAATTAACACCAGCAATAGTTCAATGTGTATGACACTGTGATAATGACGAACCATAAGACAATAGATCTCTTTGACTTGTAAAAGTCTTTACTGTGTTCTATGAAGGCCTCCATACATACAGGAGCTGAGTAGAGGAATAACAATTTTAAAGTCAAATCTTGATAGCAGCCATGGATGTCCAAAATATAGTATGGATAGATGCAGAAAGGTTTTCATGGACAATCCACTAAGAAATTTGGAGATCTTAGAAGAGTGGTATTCTCTTCATAAGCAGTGGGTATAAAGAAGCCCGGGCCAGGCCTCTCCTCACAATTCTTTAATTCATGTTTTCGTTATTCACTTTTTGCCATTGCCCTCTTAATCTTAAGGACTGGTTCTTGCAGGGCCACTGCTGAACTCGTGCGGAAACCTTATGCAGTATCTACAACAACAGACACAGGACTGAGATGCCCAGCGTATAATTTATTCTTTTGGTAGAGAGTCCTTACTTGATCTTGGATTTTCGTGAATGTGACTATGGTAGTATGGTAATTAACTTACCATAATTGAAGAAGTTTTTATTTATGGAGTCAGATTTTTTGATTGACTTGACCTGAGAAAAAAAAAAGAAATTGAGGGAATACAAAAACACCAACCCTGAATAGTGGCGGAATCTCCTTCCAACCGAATGATTTCCCCAATAAGGTTGTCATGTCCAACACGAACTAATTCGTACATAGCAGCACCTGCCATTCCATCAGCAATGACCACTGGTCCAGATACCTATCCAAAACAAAATAAATCTAATTATACAAAAACAAACTTATGCACTTTCAATCATCAACATAAAATCCGTTCAAGCAATGAAGATCACAGGCAGCTTTTCAGCGCTGGTAAGAAATGTATCAGACATGTTTTATCACTCTTTGGTGCATAACACCCAAAGCTCATGCTTCTTTGGATAAACCAATGCCAAATTCAATGGGGTGATGATGATCAACGAGGAATATTACAACCAGAAGCACCTCCAATCAAGGAGATAGCAACCAAGTGATAAACTGGAGTATTCATACTCAAGTGAATACCCAAAAGATGGTGGGGTAGTAGCCAAATTGAACAAAGAAGTGCCGGATCCATGGTACAAGTATCCAAGCTAACAGATGCAAACTAAAACAATATTAATAGATCAGATCAACAGTAGCAGCTAATGGCTATTATCTAGATTGGATCCACAGAAATTGCAGATTGAGGCCGTTATTGCCAGCTATTTTGGCTTTTAAAAATGAAGCAATTGCAGCATCAAGTAACGAAATTCTCGACAATGGACCAGAACATGAAATTAAGCAAATAGATCAACTGAAGTGAACATCTGGCAGATACACAAACCGTGAATAGAGTAAAAGATAACAGCCAAAAAACTGCGAGAATTTGAAGTCGAACCTTGCGAACGTATCCATACTCGCTCTCCTTTTCAGCATCCTCGAAGGTTGTTAACGGACCTCCATAAACAGATGGCATATTTCGAGATTAAACAGATCAAATCCGAAAAATTGATTGGAGATTTGAAGAGAATAGCGGCGAACAAGATCGGGGCAACGAAGAACCCTAACTTGAAGTCAAATCAAATCTCGCACCGATTCAGAATCATGTGGGGGAGGACTGAGAAGCAGCGGAGAACGTGAAGAGATTGATGTAGGTAGTTGCTGCTGGTTACTGATTGATGCGAGGGCACGTTCGTAAATTTCGGTAATAAGGAGGAAAGAGACTTTACTTTTGAGCTTTTTGATTTTTTCTATCTATCTAATCGCCTGGTGCCACGTGGTCAGTGAAGATATTTTCTATATAATTCAAATATATGTTTTAGGAAAATATATTATTTGTATATTTATAGGGTTTTTTTTTGAATCAATATATTTATTTATAGGTATTAGTTGTATATTATTAAGGTGTTAGTTATTTAATTATAGAATATTTATTTATATAATTAAAATATTTGATTTAATAAAAAGTATTACGTAAGATATTACATATAAATATATTAATTATATTATTTAAAAATATTAGAGTTGGGGTGGGGACATCATAGCCCGAAGCACACAAGTCTTACTCACATAAAAATAATGGACAAATAAAGATAGTCATGATATAATCTTGTCAGAACAAACTTGATTAAAGTTATAACTTAATTTATCTCAGTAATTATGAGATGGTCATATTATAATTATAAAATAATAAAGGTCTAATTAACATAAGTTTTTAGATTAGTTAGATTACACGATATATGAAGTCCATAAAATTATAATAAATTTTTGTGGATTTAAATCTACACATTTTATTAGAGGATATGGAGTATGCAAGTTGACTGAGCAACTTTATAAGCATTCTTTCAGGAAAAAAAGTATATTAGCATTCAACCTTACAAAGTTAATACAGTACTTACAATAACTTAACAGGAAATGATCATATTTCAAAATATTATTTGACCAAGTATAAAGGTATCTAAGCAATCTATTTTTTTGTGGATAGTAAACAAAAATATTGTAATATTAAAATAGTCATTTTAAATAATAGATATATAAATCAATTACACTAAACTAATATTGCAAAAGGAATGTCCATGAAATAGATCATATTTTTAGATTTTTTTGGGAATTGCCAAAGACAATGACAAAAGAAAAGACATTTGATTCAAGTGTTGCCACTATTATGTTTTTTTACCAAGTGAAATACCAAATAATGAATAAGATATTTAATGTTGGGTGAGACTATCCATATCCTAATATTTTTGAAATACATTTGATTTTTAAATACATTCCAACAAAAATAATTATAACCCATAAAATTTCTAAGCACACCTAAATTACTTCCATTTTATCCTTTACCAAAAAAAAAAGGAACAAGACCCTTCCATCCCAACCTTCTCTGACTCTCACCCCCTCCTCAGGATCCACCCACCCAAATCTCTCCTCCCTCAATCTGCTTCCCCTCCATTGTTCTCTCTTTTTTTTTTTTTTTTTTTCTATTTACATCCGGTTTTCATTTCAACAATCTCAAGTAACCTTTTTCTTTTTTTAGTTTTTAGGAATAAATCATCACCACAAAGAAAGTCTAAGAAAACCTTGTAAAAAAAATTCTTCAACTTTGTTCAACCCTATTTGATCGAATGAGGCTTTTTGGAATGATTTCAGTTCGAGCTTTGAAAAAATCAGTAACGTATTTGAAGTGATAATATTTCATCTTAATTTATCTTCACAAAACCAATTTATAGTGAAAGAGCATTTGAGTGTTTCGATTGTTAGGGTTTCAAAAGATTGAAAAATGGTGGGGAAGAAGAAGAATGATAAGATCATTTTAATCTTTTTAATTGTATTTAACTTTCATTTCAAGCATCAATAAGAGAAAATGTAAGTATAAACGATGAACTAACACCACTTATAAAATCATCGATAAACTCCCAAAATTATAGTAAGAGAGCAGCATTTGCTATTTCAAGAACATGTGATAATCTAATGTTAAAACAGGTGAATTACCATTGTGATTGAAATGTGAGTATATATTCCCCTAAAAAAAGGTGAAAGTTTACATTATTGATGGGCTATTTTTTCAGACTTGGCCCTCAATTTGAGTTGGATGTACTTATGTTTTTAAAGGGTCCAATTATGTAGCAACGCTTGGCCCAAGCCCAAGATTTGATTTGTTTGAAAACAACCAAGGTGGCGTTCATTCAATAGAACCTCAAGTTGGGTCCCATTTTCACTATCTTCCTCGAAGATTCTCTATTGTTCTATACCAAGAAATAGGAGAAAATAGTTTTTTAATCTACGTTTTGTTTTGTCGTTTATCTGTTTCTTTTATATTTTCATATATAATTTTAAAAACTCGTGTTGCTAAAATGGAAAAATAAATAATAAAAATTATTGAGTTAGAGGAGAATTTTTTTTTCCAAATATTACTTTCACTAGTTAAGCAATAATAATGAAATTTAATTTAATATTCATAAAAAGAAAAAAGAAAAAAACAATTAGCTAGCTTGTTATCTGCAACAGCCCCCCTTTGTTCTTTTTTGCTTCCTTATTCAGTAGCTAAATCCTCTCTCCTTCTCTCTCCCTCGTTTGTATATAATTCTGAATCTGCAACAATCTCATATAATGGGAGAAATGATGTTGATGACGATATGCTCGTCAAAAGCTTTGATTTCATCACCAATTCGGAGCTCATGCTCTGGCATCAATCTGGTATTCAACATTAATTGCACCGCAAATCCGTACAGATTCTCATGTTTATCTTCCAAAATCCCCAAATCATATGGAATTGAGGCCCGTGACAGAGTAATCGATTTCGGGAAATACAAAGGGAAAATGCTGGGGAGCCTGCCATCGACCTACTTGGAGTGGGTGTCGAAGAACCTTAGAGCCGGCGACATGGAAGAGTGGGCGAAGCTGGCAGACCAGGTGCTGGATGACTCGGTTTACAGGGACAGAATCGAGTGGGAGGCGGCGGAGAAGATACTGAATGGGAACGCCGCCAGCTCATCCTCCAAAAATGGGAGCAACGCGGTGAGTGAATTGCTGGAAATAAGCGAGAGATTTGGGTGGGACAATGAGGATAAGAGCGGGTGGAGTAGGATTGATTTTGGATTGCTGGGCACCTCGAATGGGGGGAGAATTCCCCGAGTGTCGCCTGATCGGAGCAATGTGGGAGGTGGGAGTCGAAAGGAGGAGGCGGCGGCGGAGGAATTAGATGGAGGAGGAGGGAGACGAAGAGAGAGGAGAGAGAGGGCGAAGAGGCGGCTGAGGGGAAAGGGAAAATGGCGAGATGGCGAGGAAGAAGAGGACAAGGAAGGAGGAGGAGGAGGAAGAAGTTCGTCGGGAGGAGTTGTTCGGAGTCCATTTCCAGGCCGGGAAGCATTACTGAACAAGGTTCGTAATCGTCTGACTTTTTGATTTTTCTCAATATCCAACCAACCTTTACTTTTTTTATTTTATTGAACAAGCATTATTTCGTAAATATTATGTGACATAAGATATGACACAGAATATAAAAGAAGATCCAGACTCGTCTTCAATGAAGCCATCACCAAACTCAACCATAAATATGTTGCAATGATGATTAAAAGCACAAAGGATAAATCTCAGTGAGAAGAGTAGAGATCTTGGGCAGTTTTGGCGTTTCTAGCTATGCTACCTGTTTTGCCAGATGTAATGCGATCGAGATATGCTTCATCTTTTTGGATTGTTAATCTGGGTTTGAGGCCCATGTTCGGACCATGATCGAGCAAGTTTGGTGACAAAACCGGTTAATCATGATACAAGTTATCTACAACTATCATTCTCATTAAATACTTCTTATGTTATGTTATGATGAATAAGATTTGGAGATAGAAACAATTGATCTTATCACAAGTTATCCAAAACCACCATTCTTGTCATGGTAAAAATACTCTTCTCATTTCACTTGATTGGAACACTAACATTTTTATTTCATCTTAATATCTTTTAGAGCAAGATCGGTGAACGATGCAACCTTATGAATAGATACGAACATAAAATTTCCCATACCCATACCCATACAACCTTTACAAAATAAGACATCTTTTTATATATATATATATATGAAAGAACAACCACTAATGTCATGTGTCATCATCTCAAGAGCACAAAAATTATTATTAATTAATTTTATTGTAAAAACAATGAAATATGGAAGGAATATATATAGAAAGAATATATATCTTCACAACAATTTTAACAATCAAAATATGGAAAAAATATATATCTTTATAAAAGGTTAAATTGTTTTTAAAATCAACTTCTTGAAACTTAGGATTTAAGTTTTTTTAATTATTAATTTTTTTAAATAAAATATATTATTATTATTATTATTATTAAGATAATTATATTATTTTGAATATAATAATTACAAATCATCAATGGACATATTAGTTGCCCACGGTGGGTATTTTATCATTTCCATCATATTGATATTCATTATTCATCTATAATATATTAATAGCAGGACAATTGAAAATAATTACAAAAATGTCATTTTCCGCCTAAATTGTCCTACAATAAATGCTGCATTTTTTATTTATTGATATTATGTTGGTTTCCAAGAATTATAATTGCATATAATATAAAAGACATTTCTTATTCCATCAATGCTAACTTTTTTGAGTTTCCAATACATCACTTCTTTAATATTCAATGAAAATTTGATTTTGATAAAATTATTTTAATAAATTAAATATAAGTTCTTGATTTTTGAATTGGACTTTCTACTCAATACTCTCTTATAGCTTATTCTTCAAGATATTGATGAATATGCAAAATTCATTTCTACAAGTTCATAACTTTAGAAACACAAAATTAGAATACAATCTTAAACAATTTCTCTAATTTTACGAGAACAAGGATTTGAATACTATCTTAAAGAAAAAAAAAATCCAAATTTCAAAAAGTAAAAAAAAAAAAACCATCAAAAAACGTAGAATATTTATGCAAAACAATCAAAAATTATTTTGAAATATTTAAAAATCTAAAAGAAGTTTAATAATAAATTAATAATAAAATTATTTTAGAAGTCTAAAAAAAAATTCATAAATACAAAAGTGGACTAAAAATGAAAATAATATTTGGAATATATTTATTATAAATATCTCAAAAAAATTTATAAAAATAAAGCCATAAGATTAACCATAAAATAAAATTTAAATTCATTTTTATACGTTGAAACATTAACTTTTAAAAATATAAATATCAACAAATAAGATCTTCAAATTATTTAATAATAATAATGATAGTAATACTGGGCTTTTTTCTAATTTTTTTGGAAATAAATAGAAAGGTTCAACCGTTCAAGTAATCTTATAATTTTTTTTTTTGGATGCAATAGAAAATTGTTAAAAAATTCAAAGTTTGTTTATATATTATTTTAAATTTTATTTAAAAATATAAAAATAAATTGAATTAGCTATAAGTTTAAACAGTAGTTCAAATTTAAAATAATTATAATTATAAAATATTTTATCTTTAAAATACTTATAATTAGTTACATTGTATTATTAAATATATGATATGGTTAACTCTAAAAAGAAAAATATTTCAAATTTTGTAATAAATGCTTCCGGTATATTCCTCGAGCACTTTAATAAACGAGTGCGGTATATTCCTTAAAAAGTTTCGAAAAATGTCTAGATTTCTGTTTTGGGAGGCTTGAACCGCATATTTTGGGAGAATTCAACTTTATTATGATGTTTATGATTAATATATTAGCTATATAATTATACTATTAAGTGTGAGATTATTCATATCCCAACCTTTTCTTAACACATCTTTTTTTTAATTAAAAAAATAAAATAATTCTAAATCCCAACCCCTTATGAATATTTTTTTTTAAAACCCTCCTATTTTTTGGTCTCTCTTCCCCCCCCCTCCTTTTTTCTTTCATTTTTTTTTTTTCTTTCTCTCTTAAATTTTTACTACATAATGATGAACATTTCACGAGTTAATTAAATATGTAAAAATCATATAAAAATTAATTAAAAAAAATTATAAAAACAAATTAAATTCAACAACTCCATTCGATCTTCATTGACCGGACATCTTCATGTGTTCTATCACCCATGATCGAACAACTTATACTGTGTTCAACACCAATATTCAAATATACTATAAGATGTTCGACCCTTTGATTGGTCGAACACACAGGCTGCTTCATTTTATCGATTTTTTTATATTTTTTATACAATTTTTATATGATTTTCACATAATATTTACGTATTTATTCAACTCATGAAATAATTTCATTATATTGTTGTGTTATTTTTTAATATATTGTTGTGTTATTTTTTAAAAAATGAAGAATAAAAGGGAAAAAAAAAAAGGAGAGGCGGAGAGAAGGAATGAGAAAGTTTTTTTATTTTTAAGGATAAAATTGGAAACTAATTTTTTTATATTTTTTATTAAAGTATTAAATTTTGTGGGTGATAAGAAAATGATGGAGTATGGATATTCCCACCCATACAACCATACTATATTTGTACTATACAGTTATGTTTAATAGTACATATATTATTTAGTGTATGACGCCCATTATACTACAATTGAAGTAAAATTGTCTAAATATACCATTCAATATAACAAATTGACCTAATATACCACAAATTCTAGTAAAAGACATAAATTATCGTCAATTTATTTAATTTTAATAATATATATATATATATATATATATATATATATGAGATCATTTACCCCACATCCATTCAAAATTAATGACGCACTCATTGATATACATAAATTTTTTTTAGGTTATATGAAATTAAATAAATTTTTTTAATTTTTCATGAAAATTGTATATGTAGGTAAGATGATCGTCAATTTTAAATTTTGTGAAATTAACAATTATCACTTCATTTTTTAACTTTAGAATATAAAAATGATAGAAATTGACTGAAATATATATAAAATGACTAACATTATATGATAGTCTTCACCATTTGCTCTATTATACATAAATATATGCTTTTTATGGCTGTGATATTTATATGGCGAATCAGCTTTTTTTTATGATTTTTATGTTAATTAACTCAATTATATATACCCAAAAATTGTTTGGGTGAAACTATCCGTACCTCATTCATTTGTAACTACACTCCAATTTCTATTCACACCCCATATCATTAATTTAAAATTTTGATTCTCTCTAATCCCTACACAATTCCAACTATATTTTTTAAATAAATAAAAAAAATACACCCCACCCCACTACAACACATATCCCAAACCATACATTACCAAACACACCCCAACATTACGGTTTAGAGAGAAGGAGAAGAAAGAGCATCTTCTAAGAATCGAACAACCTGACCAATCTTCATCGTAGAGAAATCGAGCACTAAGACATATAGATATGATTATATGTATATTCATAGTAGTATGTGGAAAAAATGAAGGTGAGAGTCAAAATTTTCGGGCAAACTTCATCAATTCTGCACAATATTTGTTCGGCTGTGGTTGTTTGATCACGGTGCAGTTCGTTCAATCTATAGGGTCGAACATTAGCTAGTTCGTTCAATCAATACGGTCAAACATTTAGGGTATTGTTCGACAGTTTAAGGTTGAACACTTCGTGTTGAGTTCGGTATGATGTGGTCGAACGAGACTCTTCCAGTGAGATTTTTTTCTGAAATCCTAAAAGTTGATTTTTCAAACTACATTAGTGAAAACTCTAAAAAATGTGAGAAATCTCACATTGCTCATTTTGCACGTCTCTTCCCGTTCCATTGACATTTTTCACCCGAAAATTGCTTGGTAGATTGTAATTTTAGGTTTGAGGATTTAAAATGGGTTTGAGAAATTGAGAAGAATAAGTTGAATAGGGGAGATAAGTGGTAATGAGGTGTACTTAGAAAATATGAGGCGTGCTTAATATCTATTTTCATATTAGATACTTAAAGATTTTTTTAGATATTTAATATATAATTATTTTTAAGTTATTTAATTATGGGGTGTGGTTAAAAAATGAGTAGTGTGTGATAGTATCACCCAAATTGTTTTCACCAACTTATTACGTAATAAGAATACTAGGAGTAATATTTACATCGATCAAATAAAAAATAAATTAAACGGAGGTTGTTCATAAATTATACCCAGCTGCTGAAATCAGTACTCCTTTTAACCAGTTTACTGCACCATTCCAAAATCAAGCTCAAAGGCAACTCTCTCTCTCTCTCTCACTCTCTCACATATGTATTCGTAGCTTGTTTCCCTCTCTGTTATTCAGTCTGTTTATCTCGATTTTCTACATTAATTGAATTCCTTTTTATATTTCTCGGATTTGATTTTTTTTGTTTTGCAGCTTTATCGTATCTTATAATTATGCTTACTCGGTGCTGTTCAGTATGAGTACTATATTTTTGATATTGATTATGATTTTCGCTCTTTTATTTGCTGAAGGTTTCCTAATCCGGTGTTAGCCCCTTATTTCAATTACCTGCCGCAGTGATTGTGTTATTCTGAGCCTAATTATTTAGAATAAATTGTGCTAAAATTTGTTCTCTTCACCCTCGGTGGTGGTGGTGGTGGTAGCTCAGACATGCTTGACTATGCATTGAATTTGATGTTTTTTTCAACTGAATTTGATTGGAATTCATTAACTAGGTCTAAAATATATATGTGATGGTATGCCATTTGCTGATAAATGTATATATTTCTTCATTTTGATTTTACTGTGCAGTGTCCTGGCAACTACACCGTGCATGCTGTGGTGAATGGCAGAAGAGAGCAACAAAACTTTGTTGCTTTCAGTTGATTGTCCATTTGCAAAGCTTCCAGATCATCTGTTGATAGAAATATTTATCCGTGCTCCCATAGTGGAATGGGGAAAGCTCTCGTGTGTTAATAAGTACTGGGCTGATTTGTTTCGGCAGGACTGCTTGTGGTATGCTGCTCTTATCAAGTGTTTCCCTTTGGCCAGTCAAGCTAAAAGGTGGCCTGGTCCTATTCCTCGTGGGATAAGCAAAAGGTAGGTTGTTGCTGTCACATCATGCTGCTATGTGGTAGTGGTCATAAAGATTAACCAATATGAACCATAGAACATACCTAGTTTGAGAGTTTGAACACGTCGGTAAAAAGAGGGGAGGAGAATGAATAGCTGATGACCATGCGGCCTGATTTTGTTCATGAAAATGAGAGTTGGAAAATCCTTGTTCTCTGATTAACTTCAAGATATTAATGAAGCCTTAGCTTGTTGAAACTGAAAGCAGCACTTGCTCATGGGTTTGATCATTGTAGTTCATCTGAATTGTTTTGGTCAACGAAGTAAAATAAGCTTTTTACGAGGCATAGCTTATATGTCTCTTACATGCTTTAGCTTAAGCCAATTATTATGATTATGAATAAAATGCTTTTCTCTTGCACATGGAACTTCTTGTTTGAATCAATATATCTTGTAATATCTCTACTGCTTTTCAGGAGGTTCATTGCACTGTATATGAGTAAATGTATCTTTCCACTTGATGATGAGCTGAGTGAGATAGTCGGTCATACATACTTGTTTCTAAAAGAGCAGCTTGAAATCACTACTTTGCCTCCTTCATCAGGGATACTTCATGGAACTATTATAGGTGCAATCTCAAATCTTTAAGATATCTCTTGCATTATTATTTTGCTATTCAGAAGTCAATTTGAAGTTGCAGACAAGTTTTTTAATTGATGTTCAACTGTCAAAGTGAAACTGCTAACTGATTTATAAATACCTGAGTGTGAAGATTCTCTAACTTGCTTAGTTTTTTTGCCAGTGCATCAATGAGCTATTTACTTTGTTTAGATACTTGTTCTACTCTTGTGAAACCTTTATGACAAACATGTGATGCGTAATACTTTGGATGCAAAACAGCAGAAAATTTTGAAATGATTGGAGTTTTAATCTAGTGTCTGCATTATGTTAACTGCAAGATTAATTGTACTTCAATTAAACAAACTATTGTTTCCCAATACATTCACTATTGAGAAAGGTCTTGGCTAAACCAGTACAGTTTATCATAATAAGTCAAATAGTCATCAAGCCCTTGGGAAAGATTTGGAAGGAAAAAACAATTTTGTTGCATAACTTAGAGCCTCCAGACAAGATCAGTGGGTTGTATAGAGATAGATGAGTGAACTTTAATTCAAATTAATTTCCTAGAAAATTCCACTGTACCCCCCATCATCAGTAACTTTATACTGACAGCTACAAGATCTAAAATTTCTGACCGTTGAGAAGGAATGATTAACTATAGAAGAAAAGCTAGTGAAGGTTGATGCAAATTTTCCATCATTTTCCTGCATGATATGTTTGTCCATGTCTGGTTGAGGATGCAGTATCTGAAGTCTGAAAAGTTCTGTTGATCTGCAATTATCATTTCATTTTCTCAATGCAATGGCTCTGGGAAGATGGAAATGATTATGGGTTTAATCTCAAGAAATCTAGGTGCACCGAATCATGAGCAGACGATCATAATACTGCCGCTTTTTTACTAACTACATGCATGAAATCAATCTCAACAGTGTGTCAAAATGTAGTTGACACTCATTAACCTGGTAGTCTTTGTGTTCTCGCAGATCAATTTATTGCCTGTGGCAAATCAAGGGACAGGGCCCATGAGCTTGCTTCGCTGATTTGGTTTGCTGTTATTGACAACTTGGAGGAAAATCACAAGACATTTCTTTTATTAAAACGTCTTGCACTTGAGGGGGATGTAAGCATTTCTTCAACTTGTTAATCGATATACATGTTCATTTGTGAATTTTTTGAAATGAAACTATTAGTAGTTAAGTGTTGCATTCATATCTTGCAAATTTTACTTTTCCATCAAAGCAACAGTTCTATACAAATATTCTTTTGTTTGCAGGTTTTTCTGCCGTATCCATACTCTAGATCGTACAAAGTGGAGTGGAAGATATTCGACAGGCTTTTAACAGATTTCCGTGACTGCTTGCGCGACGCAGATTACTATGATCTATTGGTTTGTGCCAAACAAAAGTTTCAGCCAATACCAGCAACTTGGCTGGGGCACTAGTACTCTTTCCACTCTTAAACTAGGGGTGCCAAAATTCTCGATCAGCCCAATACTGCATCCCACCTTGTTGCTCAAGTTGGGTAGCACCAGGTATCTATCTATGCATGTAATACAACTAGAGAAGATAACGATTGAATCGATTATGGTATTGTAATATTGACAGGTTGTATGTAAATCTGTAAAATGGACTTTAAATGTGAATATATTTATTTACACTTTACAACACGATGTATGTAATTTGGATTGTTTTGGTTGATAAATTTGATTGGTGGTGTTTAATCACACTTGCATTGGCTGGATAGTGTTATATGGGTGGGGGTGATGGTGAAATTTGAGAAAATGTGGATGCTTTGTGCGTTATTGGTGTTGGGAGTTATTGTCTTATTGGTGGAGACTGGAGAGAGAGATGAAGGCAATCTAATATTTAACTGAATTTCGCAATCTTATTCGAGTTTTTTTTTTTTTTAAGCCTCAGGTTGCTATACCGTACAATAGTTGAGGGGGCATCTGGATCCCCAATATTTTGGTTTTTTCCTAAAAAAAAAAAGGGTGAAATTTTTTCTTTCTTCCTTCCTTTTTTTTTTTCGAACACAGGAAACTAAGAACTTTGTTAAGAATCCAGAAAATTTAAAATTACAAGTTTCAAAACCCAATAAGAAAATTCACCTTGCTCTCACAAGAAGGGAGAAGTGAGAAAAATAAAATAAGAAAAAAATTGTTAGATTCATATGCGACTCGATTACAATGAAATAACAAACAATGAGGAAACTTATTTTGCAATGTTGAATTTATGTTAAGATGGAGAACTGATACCTACATTTTGACTTATGTGTTCAAGCATGTCGTATCATTATCGATTAGTCAAACTACTTTAACAAATAATTAACAATATAGATAAATATAAATCTTATTAAGTTAAAAAGAAAAAGAAAACTATATAAATATAATAAATAGTTGTAAAACGTAATTGTACCTAAAATAAAAATATAACTAGAATTAAATGGAAATGAAATTGCAATGCGTGGTTTAATTTCTTGATATATAATACATTAGCAAACGTGCAATATAAGGCAGCAATGATTCGTATATTGCCTGTTTAGCAATAGTTTATAGCTATAAATATTTTCGTCAACACGAATCCCATATTATGCATTCATATTAAAGTAGAGACTAACAAATGAAACATATTTTTGAATTCATATCAATGTGAATAAGGGTTCGGGGCCAATATGCCACAATTTATATAGTGGCAACCATTTTCTACCACAATTAATATAAGATGAACTTTTTTTACCATAAAATTATAACTTGGGTTGTTTTAATCATTTTTTTTTTTACTTGTGGTAATGTGAATAATAGATGTGAACCATATTTGATTGATGATTTGTACTTGTACATCATTGAGTGAAACGATTTGTGAATAGTGTATATTTTTTGGTCTTTTTAACCACAATAATGCATGGTAATTTGAATTGCTTTCATTTTTTATCTCCACATATAAGTGAAATTCTCTTGGGTTTGTAAAAAGAAATTACTGTGAAGTGAAGAGATTGTAGGTAATATTTTTTCCCTCACAATTATTCAGTAAATTATGTTTTTATGGTTGTGCATATTGTTGGTAGAAATTATCGGTTACCCCTGAAACCATAATTCTGCACCTAATTTTTCGCCGTTTTAGGAGTAAACGACAAATTTTAGGCATTAAACAGCAATTAACCATAATTGTCGTTTAACGCCTAAAAGTTATCGTTTACCCATTTAAACATCTAATTTCAGTCTTCTACCCCTTAAACTATAGTTTAACCCTAATATGGCGAATATACATATTCCATAATTGCCGTTTCTTATACAAATAGCAACACATTCATTCATACACTTGTAATCCTAATTCATCACAAAAATTGCAAAAATATAAAACACCATTGCAGCCCTAATTTCATGAATAAATTGCAGAAATTTGGGAAAAAAAGTCTTGGGAAAAAATTGCTGTTTACTAACCTCATCACCCATCGTACAATGGCTGACAAAATTCACGAAATTTTGAAGAATTCCCGTTTACAATAGCTGGTTGAACAATTCCCGTTTACTGTTAGAGAGGAACAAAAACAAACAAATTTTGAAAGCCAAACAATGGAGATACACGATAATAGTAAAAATTAGGGCAGTAAATGTGGCATTAAAAGCCAAACAATTTCACCCACTTAATTGACAAAATAAAGGTTGATGGGGCCGACAATTCTAATTCAAACTCAACTTTATCAATTTCATTCAATCAGTGGACCCCAAATTCAGTCAAATGTATACTTTGAAGTAGAAAAGATATATATTATATTAATTGTGGTAGAAAATATTATTTATTATATTGTGGTAATTTGGACCTTCACCAAATAATGCAATTAAAAAAATAAAGAAAAAAGAGAAAATTTGAAAAGAAAGTGATAGTGGAGTGTAGTTTCGCGGCATAGTGAGTGTTTGTTTTTTATTAGTGTCTCTGACAATATTCTCTGCTACGATGGTAGCGATGGGATGGGATGGGATCCCTTTCTCAATTCCAATGAAATACTGTATTTGCGTATTTTGAATGAAATTAATGTTTTCCGACTCTTTTCTTCTTTAACTATTATTACATTATTGTTTGCTCTGTATCATCATTCATCAATTACACTTACTATTGTTCATAATAATCTCAGGGTTTAATAAATTGTAATAAATCCAAGGTTTTGTTATGGGAATCTGGGATTTCATTTATTTCCTCCAATCTTGAAAAATCTGGCCCTATTAATTTGCATTTACCAATATTTCTTTGCCTTTTGTCTTACTGCCTTTCTCCACAAATCCTGCCTCCCTTTCTACATTGTACTCACAAACCCTCCATCCCATTTCCCCCCCCTCTCTCTCTCTCTCTCTCTCTCTCTAGGGTTTGATTGAAGTGCTGTGGTGGTATGGTGTCTTCAGCTGTTGCGGCCAACCATTTCTGTGAGTGATCCTGAGTTTCTTCTTTTTTAAAAGAAAACTTTAACCTTTTTTGTTTCTCCTGAAAGGAAAAAAAAAAAAAAACTTGTTCTTGATTTTTTTTTTCCCCTTCCTCTTCTTCTTATTTTGGGTGATTTTAGGAGGTCAAGATATTTGATGAGCAGAATTAAAATGTAGTTTGTTTTAGATTATTTCGAATTATTCCCAATTAATATAAATTCATATATATTTTGTTTATTTTCTTACAAGGAAAGAAAAGGTTACAGCTTGATAGATTTTTCCTTTTTATCTGTGATGGCGACTCATGGTCCTAATCTGCTACATTTTTGTCTCTCATCAATTTTTTATTTTACTTTGCCTCTTCTACAAAGGTTCTATCTTCTTTTTTTTGTTATGCTGATGACAAAACAGGTTCTTTAATAAAAAAGTGGATCTTATGAAATTGCTGATTTATTTTACATTTTACCAAGATGAGAATTCATTGTTAACCGGGATGGTATGATCTATCTGTTGCAAACTGCAGGAAGGAGAAAAGGGTAGAGCCCCTCCCCTCTGCTTGATCAGTGATGGATTTCTTCAAACTGAAGAAGTTTAGGAATGCCCACAAACCAAACCCGGACAATGTGGCACAAGATCATCCTGTGCCTCAGCCTGAGGAGCCCAAGAATGGATGTAGTGATGCACTGGGTAAAACAGTGAATGTTGATTCCACCAATGGTGAAGTGGAAGACGACGATGATGATTTCATCAGTAATGAGGTGAAGAGGAGGCTGAAAGAGCTGAGAAGAAACAGCTTCATGGTATTGATACCTGAGGAAACGTCTCCAGCTGATGAGGACGAAGAAGAGGAAGAGGGGGAGACCAGCTCTGGTGAATGGAGGGATGTTGAAGCTGAAGGGCGCCAGTTCTGGTCTGGTTTTGATGCTGTTTATGACATATACTCCGACCACATGCTTTTCTTTGATCGTGCCATCTCTCAGCAGCTTACAGAATTTGGTAATTATTACTATCACTCTAAACGTGTTTTCCTTAGTTTGTGTTATTAGACGTTGACGACCTATTGTCCCTGGTTGCATGTCTCGAAGATCATTAGCTTTACCTTTTGTCATGTTACACTTATTGCATGCTATTCTATCAGTTTAGAATATCACTCAACTAGCTCATAGATTTCAACATTTTATAGTGTTATTTATTGCTTGTTTGGACCATTTCTGTCACCTATGTGTATGGAACACGTGGTTGATCAGTTCGGTTTCTTGGGACTTGTGGGTCCCAAGACCGACAAGATTGAATCCACTTCAAATGAGGAGAAAAGAGAACTAAAATTTTCAGCAGCTAGATTTTGTCAGCGTAATTAATGATTAAGAAACCGATTCATGCAGAATTTGACAATCCAGTCATTTTCCCCTTGGGACACAACTTTATGAATGATTTCCTCTTAACCAAATTGGTGCTGGTATTGCAGAATATAGTATGACCCAATGCACAAGCTTTCCATAACTAGTGCACCCTTTAAAATGTTAGTTGACTGTTGGATACAAAACCAAATTGGAACACCAGTCGAGGAATCTTTGTGTCATTATGTGTGATCTAGTCCATGACTGGGTTAGATGATGGTTATTTTATGTGTGTTAAAAATTCTTGCCGTTCCTAGAGAGACTTCCTTGCATGAAGATTGGTTCTTTATGGCCTTGAAATTCTGGATTTCCTGCTATGTCATGAATCATCTGTGGTGTGATTCAAATTCAATGGATAAGTTATCGTGGATTAGGCTAATATTTCAGTTGGATAGCTCTCGACTGATTTCAGAATTAGCATATTTTCCATCAGCTTTCTAAGAAACTGGTAATTTGAGGCCAAGCAAGAACATTTTTTAAATCTACATTGAATTGGTTTCGTATATGAAGTTTGAAAGCTTATTAATCCTACAGGCTCTTATATTCCATCACCAAGATCTGCCTCTAAAAAGCTTGCTTCTCCCCTTGGATGCCTTTCGTTGAAAAAATTTGAGGCAGCGGAAGAGGAAATGGAGCAGTTGCAGGAAGCAGGTAATGACCGGTATCTGGATCTAGAAACTGCGTATGTGGCTCAAGTGTGTTTGACTTGGGAGGCGCTCCATTGCCAGTACACACAGCTGGGTCAGAAAATATCGTGTCAACCTCAAAGTTGCACCTCTTACAACCAGAGTGCACAGCAGTTTCAGCAGTTCCTCGTCTTATTGCAGAGGTTCATTGAAAATGAACCTTTTGAACAGGGCTCGAGGCCAGAAATCTATGCTCGCACAAGAAAATCATTGCCCAAGCTTCTGCAGGTTCCAAAGATCCAAGGTAAGGCTGAAAATGCTGTAAATTAACACTTAATGGATGGAAACCAAAATCCAAATCCATGCTTGCCTGCCTTTTGGTTTTTAGGTTGTGAGGAGAAGCACGGAGGAGGAGAAGAGGCTTCGGAAGTTATGGTTGTGGGCACGGATTTGATGAGGACAATGGAAAGCTGTATATTGAGCTTCCGTCAGTTCATTAAGATGGACAAGAAAAGATCAGGAGGCGTTGTTCGTAGCATATTTGGAAGTCAGAACCATGTGAATGTGATGGCTACACCAGTTCAACAGATCCAGTCATCTCTGGAGAAGGTGACCTCATACACACACACACACACTCAGTCTTGAATGAGAAGTATAGTACTTACTGTAGCTTTGTTTAAATGTTGTTCAGAAAGGGATGAAAGTGAAGGAGTTGTGGAAGAGAAGCAAGAGCTACAAGAAGAAATGTTGGCCAACTGCAGCAGAAGATGTGGAGGTCCTGCTTGCACTCATCGATGTCAAAGTTGTGTCGAGGGCTCTGCGAATGATGAGAATTAGCAAAGAACAATTGTTTTGGTGCGAAGAGAAGGCCAAGAAATTGGGTTTATCCGATGGCAAGTTGCACAGAGATCCCTCCCCTATCCTTTTCCCCTCTTAGTTTCTTTCCTTCCTAGAAGATTATTATTACAAACTCAGACAAGAAATGTTGGACTCATTGTTGTTTTTCCATCAACAAATATATGAGAAGAAGAAGAAGAAGCAGCAGCAGCATTCATCTCTTTAATTAATGGCTCTTGCTGTTTTCTTCTAAAGCAGGAGGAAATCTTGGCAAGAGATGGATTTTTTTTTTTATAATTACAAGGGGTTCAAAAAATCGAATTTTGGAATTTTACTCAAATTAAGTCATACGTTTATGGTTAAACTAAGCATTGCATTGTAATTGTATTATGACGAATTAAATAGGAAGATTTTGGTATTTAATGATTATTATTAGATTAGACTTGAATACTTGAGTTATTAAAAAGAAAAGGAACAAATACAATATATATGGTTATAAAATAAGTGCATTGTACAATAAAGTATGAACGAAAACTCATGTGAAATTATTTTATACATATAATTTGTTGATGTTTATTTTATGGGTTATTATGTGTGATGTATTGACATGTCAAATGGATAGGTATTCATACCTTATAAAAATTAAGAGTTGCATTTGTGTGCAGCAACGCGTATTTGTCGGGTTGAATTCGATTCGAATCCGTACATTTTTTTTTAACCCTAATTTTTATCTTGTATTAGTTCATACCTTTATATTATGTTAAATATACTTTTACATTATATTAAGCATACATTTATATAATATTTTAACTTAAAAAAAACCCTAATTTTGCCAAAAAATCCTAATTTCAATCAAAAAAATCGTAACTTCAACACAAAAAATCCTAATTTATACATATATATTTTATGTAATATTATGCATACTTTTTAAGTAATACTAGTATTATACCCGTGCGATACACGATTTATTATTTATCATGATAAATTATAATTTGTAATAATTTAATGAGCTTGTACAAATAAGATATGGCTTTTAAATAGATATATACAATAATTCTGAAATTATCATTGTATCTTTCTATATTGTTATTATATTCCATTACTAAAAAAGACCCAATTAAAATTGACAATTTTCTTAAATATCCTACTATTAAGTTAATTAATTATATAAACACAACCCTAGTCCACTATTACTTTCTCTCCCCCCTCTCTTTATCTCACTCCTGTTGAGTCGCCACCATAGCCCCTCTCTGACAACCCCTCTTCGCTTCTCCTTCCTTTCTCCCTTATCAACTTGGATCGTGAGGAATGAGCTGCAAAGCTTAGAAAAGCTCTCTACTCAGGCACATAGATATGAGTTCAAATTATCAAAAATGTAAAAATTTATTCAAATAAAGTAAATGTGTTGATGAGGTAGAAGTAGAGATGGAGTTGCAGAAAATGCACATTGAAAAAAAATAAGATGCTAAAGGCCATTAAATACGTCGGAAAAACAAAAATAAGATGCTAAAGGCCATTAAATACGTCGGAAAAACATCAACGCCACACAACCCCCTCCTCCCTTTCTCACACATTTTTTTCTTTCTTTTTAATGTTATTCCTTATCCCCCCCTCCTCCCTTTCTCAAATGTTTTTTCTTTCTTTTTAATGTCATTCCTTATCCCCCCTCCTCCCTTTCTCAAATGTTTTTTCTTTCTTTTTAATGTTATTCCTTATCCGAGAATTGTTGGATTGAGTTGATGATAATCAAATTAATATTGTTAATATCTCATTAAATCTGAAAAAGCTTATTTTCTTTTTCCATTTATAATTCTTCTTTTGATATTTTTAGTCTCCATGAATTTTTTTTAATGAGATTTATTGAATGACTTGTTTATATAGTTTAATGGCTTCGAAGGGAAGCTTGATTCAAAAGACTTGGAGAGGAAGCCAGATTCAATATTAAGTCTTTGATTTAGAAAATTCAAATGAAATCTTGAAAAAAAGATAATAAAGAAAATATTTACACATTTAACCATTTGACTTGACATTTTTTGGAGGAAAAATGACATTTTTGTAATTTTTTCCAACTGTCCTACTTTTATATTAGTATAGATTAATCATACATTTATATAATAAATAAAAGTACAACTAACATAATTAAAAGGTAAAACTAACATAACATAAATGTATACTTAAAATAATATAAAAGTATGTTTATCATAACATAAAAACCCTAAAAATATGTTTAACATAATATAAATGTATGTTTAACGTTATATAAATATATGTTTAATATAATATAAAAATGTGTTTAACATAACATAAAACCATAAAGACATGTTCAACATAACATAAATGTATGCTTAATATAATATAATGTAAAGACCCTTAAGGTATGATTAACATAATATAAAATATGCTTAATATAATATAAAAATATGCTTAACATAACATAAATGTATAGTATTTGAAGCGAATTTGAGTGGGTTTGAGTGCATTCATTTAGGTCAGTTACGGATCCTAGAACCATACATCAATTACACAAAAGTTTTTATAAAAAGTTCATAGATGGTAAATGCAATCTATTCAAAATGTTGAATTTATCTATCCTTTTATTGCATGTATTATTGTTGGAAATTATACGTAAAATCTTGAAAAAGATACAGTTTTCAGATGAAACAAACAACATATAAACTGTGAAAGAGATTCTACAGCTGAATTTTCAAACATGTTTGATTATTCTGAAGGAAAGTCTTTCACAAGAAAGGGGTGTTAGTGTAATTTGGAAGCAGTGACTAATCTCTAGACTCATCATCGAGTATTATTTTACCGTCATATATGATATATATATAGAGAGAGAGAGAGAGAGAGAGAGAGAGAGAGATGAAAGTGCAGACACCGTGGTGGGTTTAGGAAGTGACATTTGTATTTTTAAACAAGGAAAAAGAAGTATACAAGAACAAGACCAAACTGCTCTTTTTCATTTTCCTGGGTTCGTCTCTTTAAAATTCCTTTTTCTGGGCCTTTAAATTTTGGATTTTTCATCCTTGCAGTTCATCGCAGTAGAGGGTCTCTCTCTCTCTTTGAACAGGTGAGTTTTTCGACCTTTCTTCACCTCTGGCCTTCATGCTTTCCAAGGCTTCTTTTTTACTCTTTGTCTTCTTTTCGACTAATTCTTGCATTTATGTCCTTGTTTTCCTGTGTTTCGGGTTTGGGTTTTGCTTTGCCAAATTTCTTGCTTGAATTCGGCTCAAGGTTTCAAGCTTGTGGCTTTTGTTTGAGTAATTCTTGTTTCGGCAAATTACATGGTCAAATTACTAATTTTACAATCACAGGTCAGCTATTCTCTGCTCTTGCTGGATGTTTTAGTGGAGCTTTCGGTTCGTTTCTCTTGAAATCGATGCTAGTATGTCGATGGGGAATTGGAAGATTTCTGTGTTGAGTAGTTATGGTTAAGCAGTTCTTTTATGTAGAATAGCCATCATAGTTTTTGTTATTTATGATGATTATTAAACATAATTGAATTAGCTGGGTACTGGACCGTGTACTGCAGCTTCCAATTTTTTTGGATAATCTGTAACTCTTTATGCTTGCTATTATTTTCTGTAATTATTTGTGTTTTCTTTGGGTTAGAAGCCATTGGCTTACTGTAACATTTTGCTGTCTAATTAAGAAATGTGAAAAACAGAGTTTCAAAAGGAGGCGATCATCATCAATAACATTGGTATGGCTACCGAAAACCCTATGAGAATTGTGGACAACAGTGGACCTGGAAAGTGGTCACCTTCACGGGGCACTGCTGCTTTTGCTTCACCAGCTACTAGTGTGGTAACTGATGAACTGGGACTGCTGCTTAGAGGGCATAACATTGATCGAACACAAAGTTATGTTACTCCAAATCGCAGTGGAAGTGCGCCTCCGAGTATAGAGGGCTCATTTGCGGCTTTTGGTGATCTTATAAATAAGCAACCTCTGTCTGTGTCCAGTTTGGCAGCTTTGAGTAGTGATGTAGAGTATTCTCCGCCTGAAGATCTGCTCCAAGCTGATCCATTATATTCAACATACCACCATTCAAATAGTGATTTGAACCCCAGGCTTCCTCCACATACTGTTTCGAGGAAAAGCATTCACCTTGGACGCCACTCTGGGGTTTCCAGCAATAATTGGAAATTACCATCTGCTGATGGTCGTGGCACTGGACCGGCATACATGCCTGGAAGTTCTCTTTCCACTCATGAGGAGGAGCCTGAAGGTGACAGATCATCCAAGGGAACATCAGATGATAGAGCAAACAGTACTAATATTTTGCTTGGGCAGAACACATTGTCATTAAACAATCGTCATAAAAGTCTGGTTGATCTTATACAGGTATTGAATGTATTAAGTCAAGTATCTACTTTGTGTAACTTTGTAATCATTTCTAGATCTATGAGGATGCCTATGAAAGTGTGTTAAGACACTGCTACTCTCAGCATGTGCATTGGTATGGTGAAATCCCATTGCCGTAACTATTATAAGGAACTGAGGTTTTATATATATGTATATATATACACACACTGGGGATTGAGGGGATGAAAAGTCTGTTCTTAAACCATTCGCACACCCCTTCTCTTTGAAGAAAATCCTATTGCTCCTAACAGGTCATGTTGTAGTATTGTGAAGATTGGTGTTGTTTAATCGTATTGCAGGATTTTGACAGCCATGTATCCATGAAGTATATTTGATAGTTTTAGCAGCATGAATATATAGGACAATGTGTTCAGGACATTGTCAGAGGCCAATAATACATTCCATGTATCTCCAAGTTTTTGTGGTTGTGTACCTAGTCTTCTTTTGTTTTGTCATATTCTTTCCTTTGATGTCAACATGCACATCTTGTTCTTGCTGGATATTGGACTGTTTGCTGTTTAATTTATCCGAGACAGGTAAGAATTAGGAGACTTGGAGAATGAGGAGAGAGTGCTGTAGAAGTTGAAACTTTCTTCTAAACCTGCCTGTTATTGCACGACTTAAAATAGTCGCAATGTTTTGAGTAAAAATCATATCATCTCGGTTTTGATTTCTGCTTGTGATGCTTTGAAGAAAGTATCTAGCAACCTATAATATGACTTTTTTTAATTGTGTTATCTTCTCCAATTTGCAGGAAGATTTTCCTCGAACACCTTCTCCGGTGTTTAGCCATAATCATTCCTCAAGCCATATTGAAGAACCATTTGATCATGAAATCCAGAGCCTGTCATTGGATTCTTTGCCCCTCAAAGCTTCAAAACCACCCGAACCGAAGTCAGGCATGGATCCTGGTTGTAAAGTTGATCTCTCTCATGGGCCAACATCAACAAAGGAGCCTTCAGCGGCTGCTGCTCTTGACGCTCCAGGAAGTTCTCTTGACCCGCATAAGGATGAACTAACTAGTAAGGATGAATATTTTACTAGTGATTATATGAGTGGTGGTACTATTTGTTCAGATGCTCCTAGAAGAGCGGAGTATGACCAGGATAAACAGGAACAAGAATATGATGACCGAGATGAACTACATGTACAGAATACTCATTCTCAGCGTACTGCAGGTTTCTATGTTCCCGGATCTCAAGTACAAGGAACTGGTCCCCAAGCATTTAACAATTACATGGGCCACCATGGCCATTTTAAGAACACCCAGGTTGAAATGCAGCCACTTCTTCAATCTCCTGGGGCCCCACCTCCATTATTTGCAACTACTGCAGCTTATATGGCTCCAGGAAATTCATTTTATGCCAATTACAATACATCTGGTCTATTTTCTCCACAATACAGTGGATTTGCTATGGGTTCGTCATATCTTCCCCCATATTTGGCCGGTTATCCACCTCATGCAGGTTTTCCTTTGCATTTTAATCCCAATTCTGGTCAAAGTTATAGTGGTCAAAATCCTGCATTTACCGCTGGGGACGGCATCCCAAAAGGGTCTGCTATGCAGAACTTGAGCAGGTTTTATGGTCAACATGGACTAACAATGCAACCCACCTTTCCAGATCCTCTTTCATTACAGTATTTCCAACAGGCTGTGCAAGATCCATATAATGTCCCTGTGCAGTATAATCAGTTGCCATCACCTGGTACGATTAGTAACCAAGTAGATTCTTTTACTTTACGTAATGATCCAAGTACTGCTTCTCTTTCTGTTGATCAGAACTTCCAATTATCCCCAAGTGTGGGTGTTGGCATTCCAAGTGCAAGGAAAATGGGGATACCAAGTAGTAGTTACCTTGGTAGTCCTACGGGTCTGGGGTTTGTGCCTCAGTTTCGAGCATCACCTCTTGGTAGTCCCGTTCTGCCAGAGTCTCCAGTTGGAAGACAATATGATGTTGGGTTTTCTCCAAATTCAGCCAAAAGTGTTGGTGGCTATGCTAGGTGGCAAGGACAAAGGGGGTCTGACAGTATTAGTGACCATAGAAAGCATTCTTTTCTTGAAGAACTGAAATCAAGCAGTGCTAGAAGAATTGATCTTTCTGACATTGTAGGCCGTATTGTTGAGTTCAGGTAGTTTTTAGC
Organism: Scutellaria barbata; assembly: GCA_028654395.1. Classification (NCBI taxonomy): domain Eukaryota; kingdom Viridiplantae; phylum Streptophyta; class Magnoliopsida; order Lamiales; family Lamiaceae; genus Scutellaria; species Scutellaria barbata. The sequence goes on along the minus strand of CM053645.1, from coordinate 72,438 downwards.
TGTTTTATTTCTTGCCCTCTTGTGTTTCTCTTGATGAATAAAATCATTTATTGCATTATTCTTCAGCATTGATCAACATGGAAGTCGATTTATACAACAGAAGTTGGAAAATTGTAGTCTAGAAGAGAAGGAATTGGTTTTTAAGGAAGTTCTTCCACATGCTTCGAAATTAATGACAGATGTTTTTGGTAACTATGTTATTCAGAAGGTAGGCTTTTTGGTCAGTTGTTCTGCAAATTGAATAATTAATGACACATTGAAATGTATATTCTTCATTCTCAATGATTCACGTGTACTAGTTCTGCAATGTGGTGTTTGCAGTTCTTTGAACACGGAACTCATGAGCAGAGGAAGGAACTTGCAAGTCAACTGTCAAAGCAGATGCTCCCTTTAAGCTTGCAAATGTATGGATGTCGAGTAATACAGAAGGTCTGTGCAAATTCTTATCTTATCTATGTTGAATGGTTTGCTTTCTTCAAATTTCTACACAACTTACTTTAGGTTGTGTTTGGATGGAGGGATTTGGGGAAGTTTGAAATTCATAGTTATAAATCCATTGGTGGTGTTTAGATTGATAATAATTTGAAATTCATCACTTTCATTTGAACTAATGTTTTAGCAATACAGGTGGATTTTGAATCCCTCCCTGATTTGAGTGGATTTGATTAAAATTCATTCATGTCAAATTCAGGTTTTTTCAAATTCTCTATCCAAACACAATCTTAAAGTTCCTCTTTTTTTCTTAAATAAATTTCATTTTCCATCGGTTTTCATTTCATCTTTACTTGAAATTTCAAAGGTATTCAATTGCTATAGTTCTTAGTGTTCTCCATAATTTTTTAAAATATGCATGTCGCTTTTCTTTATCCTCTTTCCAAGTACGGAGCATGACTTATCTTAAGGGACCATATGAATTGCATATCACTATTTATGTCATTTTCTGGACAAAGTTCTGCCTTACAGAAAATCTTCAATAATAATTGGCATGCCCTCTAATAACATTGTAATTTGACGGTTAATATTGGAACTCTTTCTTCCTGAAATCCATATGCTTTAGCGGTGTAGTTTGTTTTGTCCATTTTGTTCTCCATTCAACTACATATGCTCTTTAAATCATCTTGTAGTATCCAAGTTGCAATGAAAATTGATTCAGCTGATTTTTTAAATTGGTTCCCCCCCCCCCTCTCTTGTTTCCATTACTAACTGGATAACACTTTAGGCACTGGAGGTCATTGAAGTTAATCAGAAGACAGAACTTGTGCTCGAACTTGATGGGCATGTGATGAGATGTGTACGAGATCAAAATGGTAACCATGTCATACAAAAATCTATTGAATGTCTACCCACAGAAAAGATTGATTTTATCATTTCCGCCTTCCGAGGCCAAGTAGCTGCACTATCAACTCATCCCTATGGTTGTCGTGTTATCCAGGTAGTGTATTTTATTGGGTGGAAAAAGTGCCACTATTACATTCTGATACTTATATCTGATGGATCATTTCATAGTTTAAAACCCTATGGCATGAAATTCCACTTTGAAGCTGGGTAAATTTATTCCTTTTTTGGTGCAGAACTGTGGGGAAAATAAGAAATGAGATAGATGAACTTTAGTTTCTCAATAATGAGGGAATAGTGTAAATGAAGAAGCTTGACCTATTACTGTCAACATCTTTTATGATTTGAATTTCATATCCTTTTGCCATCATTGTAGTTGCAGGCTGGAGCGGTCATATATTAGTTTCAAAAGACGTTTTTTGTGGACTGTTTCTCATTATATAATCACCCTCAGACATTGAGCTGACTTCATGAATTCTATTTAAACTAATTAGAAAATTTGTCAAATTAACTGTCGAATGAAGAAATAGTTCCACAGTGCAAAATTTTATGTATTGTACGAATCATGGTAAAGTTGATCGTCTTAAGTACTATGGTAAAGTTGTTATTTTGATCTTCAAATTCGGATAACAAACTTAGTGCTGTTTTATTCGAATGATCATTGGCAATGATAATTAAGTTATTCACATGAACGTGTCCCCAAATATAATAAAAGGAAGAAAAAGATTAAGATAATATTAAACATACCTAAATTTATATATAATAGCATAGGAAACTCATCATAATGGTTAATGCGAAAGAATTTACTTCATTTTTTTATTCTTTCACTGCTTTGCCTCTCAAAGCTGAGATTACCTTTTTCTTTTCTATTTTGTTTTCTTGATTATGGAATAAATTCATCTCTCTTTCCCCTAAAATTATAATAGAAATAGGATAATTTGAGGACATGAGAGAATTTTTATAAATTCGTAATAATGTGAACTGGTAAATGGTTATACTAAGCACATGAAGTCCTCTATAGGCCAATGCCAAAAATCTGTTAATTCTAATATTTTGATGTATCAATCTCATTAAATTATAAATGATCAAAAAAGTATGACGAGTAGAAGACAAGACTGTCAACTTTTGTAAAGTTTAAGATATAAAAGGGGATTTAGTTTATGTACTAACTTTGACTTGAAAAACTTATCAATTTTAGCATTATACGAGGCACCAAAAAACAAAAAGATGTTCAGCAATACACCTCTAATAGTCATTCTTCTATGGCAGAATAGTTTTATTGACTCCCTCATCTCTCCTTACAGAGAGTTTTGGAGCATTGTTCAGATGACATACGATGTCGACCCATAGTGGATGAGATAATAGGAGCTGCATATGATCTTGCTCATGATCAGTACGGCAACTATGTTACGCAGGTATTTTTCTACTTCAGATTAATGTTCTCTGATGATTTGTTAAATATCACTTTCATATGGCGCTCCAATATGAAGAATTTGGGAGATAGTTTACTTTTCCTGTTCATGTTCCAAGCAATTTAGGTGGTAACCGCTTTTATTTTTGCGATGAAGCACTGGTTCGAATAATAATTGAAGATAAATAAAGTATACAGCTAACCATCATTAAGATTTCAACCAGGGCAACAAAAAGTCTAAATACCTGTTCATCTACATCTATCCAATGAGCTGTCTATTGAATTGTTGCGATTGGAGGCAGTACTATAAGGCAATTATGTCTTTTTTATAGAACTCCCTGTCAAACAAGTCCATCTTAAGTCATTTTCTTTTGGATGGAAAAAAAAAAAAAAAAGACAGAAGGGTCTTGTTCACATAGCATGTGAATTTTTTTTTTTTTATACTTTTCAATCCTAAAATTTCCACAATGGTGATATTTCTTGTTATCATGTGTGTCTTGGGGCGTGTACAAGATTCTAGAGGCCATCTGGTGGTTTCACCACCTCTAATGTTTCATCAGATGTAGTAAATTATGGGATTATTTTTTTGCTTTGAAGTTGAACTTGTCATAAGTATGGTGTCATGGCTCATTTACATATTTCCCCAGGTTGTAATCTTTTCCTATTACTTAATCTGCATTCGACTTATTCAGCTGGCTCATGTGCTCACAGACATAAATGAAGGATAAAAACATGGTTTTAAATGTAATAATGAATAATATAGGATTGCCATCCATAAGAATGTTTGCGCTTGTTATTATACTAATGATTAATGGTCATGATCTTTCCGTTTTATTCTTCAATTTGGAATCATGTAGCAAGATTTGGAGAACATTAACCTATTACCAATCTACATGGTGATTTCTAAGCTAAGAAGTTTCCAGACCAGCTAAAAGTCTTGTCCATAAGGATGTTTAGTGCTTATCTTATTAATGATTAATAGTGATGATGTCATTTCTTTTCTGCAAATTGAAATAGCAAGATGTGGAGATATTCAACCAAGGACCAATCTGAATGATGTTTTAAGCTAAAAAATTTCCCTATCCCTTTCCTCTTACATATTATAACCCTGTTATCTCTTTCAGCTTTCACTATGATGATATTATTTCCTTGTCAGATGCAATTGTACTTACACAAGGGTGTAAAGGACTTGGCATGGCATGCTATTATTGTCTTATGAGTCGTTAAGCATTTACACTTTGGGCATTTGATCATCTACATTGACAACAAAACTTTGAAATGGTGCAGTACTAATGAACTTAGATAGGGATGCTGTGTTGCCGTTTAATTTTCCAATCTGATTAACCAGTGTTTAATTTGTTAGGTAATTGATGATTGACTAGAAGAAGAATGTGAAATGCTCGAGATGTAACCACTGTTAGATAGTAAAAATTCTCTTTTATCAAACTAAAAGACTGGAGTTCTATATATGAACAGGCAGTATTATTAGGTATTCTTTTGTAATAGCCACATAGATCTCTTTTTCATGCTATTGGTGGTTCCATGTTACCTCATCACCTGGGTGTATAAAAATTAACCTGGTAGGGAACTGATATTTGAGTTTCAGCAAAGTCTGGTGTCTCATGAGTCATGTCTCAGTTCTTTATAACAGTTCTTGTATACCTTAAACTTTAGTTGTATTAACATAAAGACTTGTGTACTATTAACAGCATGTTTTGGAGAGGGGAGAACCATTTGAACGGAATCAAATTATCAGTAAATTATCTGGGAAAATTGTACCTCTGAGCCAGCATAAGTATGCATCAAATGTTGTGGAGAAATGCTTAGAGTTTGGTGGGGCTGCTGAACGTGAACACTTGATCGAGGAGATTCTTTTGCAGACTGATGAGAGTGACAATTTACTGGTAAGAGAATCTGTTTTGAGCTGCCTTTTAGTGTTCTATTGTTTATTCATTCATTTCTGTGGGATATAGATGGGCTAAGCAAAACTGGAATCTGCCCAAGTTGTGCTGAAATCTGTAGTTGACTAGGAAATCTCGCTGCTTGAAATGGAGAACTAAAATAATTCAGTAAATGCTACAAGGCTAAATCTAGGTAGCAGTTCCATTTCCTTGCTTGTTAACTAGCTTGCCAGTGCTCTCTTGGTATTCACTCTGACTCTCCGTACCCCTCTTTTATTGTGGTCACATGACATGACTTGTTTTATGTGGAGCCTCCATTGCTGGCAGTATGGAAAAATGTTTCCGTATGGTCAAGCAATCGAGAGATGTGAGGCTCTTAAGTCACTAGTTGTATGTGCTTGAAGAAAGTTGAAAGGATAGTTTGGAAGGAAATCTTATTATTAAATATAATGATGGATGTACCAGATGAACTGGAGGAAGAAATTAAGAAATCAGAATATAAAATCTTTTGTGATTGAGCTGACTTCTCCGGTGAACATTTTTTTACCCTTAAAATTCAATAAAAAAGCATAGATTTGAAAATGTTGATAACATTGAGTGAATTGGGAGTTGTGATGATATTCCTGTACTTGCGTTATCTACAGTTGGTGGTTAGTGCTCCTTGTGTTCTTGTTTAATTTTTTTGTAGTCTTATTACTGGCTACTCTATTCTTTTCATCTATGTACTCCTGCTAATACTTTTTCGTATTCTTTAGGCAATGATGAAGGATCAGTTTGCAAATTATGTTGTCCAGAAGATTATTGAAATTAGCAACGGGAATCAGAGAGAGAGATTGCTTGAACGCATCCGGCTTCACCTCATTGCTTTGAAGAAATATACCTATGGGAAACACATAGTTGCTCGGTTTGAACAATTGACCGCTGAAGGTATATATGGGTTGTGTAATTCTCGTTTCTGTTTGTTTTTCCTCTGGCCCCCTTTTTTATCACAACTAATGATTGGGATATGTGCAGATGATGATGGAACTTCTGAGACATAAAACTTCCTTTGAGGGCAAATAAGTGGTTAGCAGGCAGCTACAGAGAAGAGAGATGAAAGTGGGGGGATGAGATTCAATGCTACTTTTAGAAATAAGGTTTGACAATGCAATGAATGATGTTACGCATAATTACAGTACATACGTGTGAGTTTGTGGTAGAAAAAGATACTAAGTTGATTGGAACAGTAAGTAATTCATAGATACGTGCTTCCTTTACGTTTGCATAGACCCAGCTGGCTTTGAACATGAATGGTGCATACCCAGCTTTGATTTCTCTAAGAAAAATAAGCCAGTAAAACAATTTTGTCTCTGTGGTTGGCCACCATAAAAACACATTAGACAGCAAAAGCTGTAGATTTTTGTCTTTGCTTCAAAACTTTTGTTGGCACTGATTAATATGGCACCAACACCATTTCATCATTCAAGTATTACCTGATTAATAATAATCCTAATTTCACTCCCATCGCTCTCAGCTTCAATCATCTTTCTTCCACCTACCCGTAAGCCTGCATGACTTAATCACGAATGCCATTTCAAGAGCAAGCTCTCAGTAAGCTAATTGTCTCATTGTTTATCAAAGGAATTATCCCCTTAGTTGTCACCCACCATCTAGCTTACTTTGTTGATTTTTGGGGAGCAATACATCTTTCCAAGCTTCGTAGAACATCCATGTGATACCCGAGGAAGGCATGACTTTCAGACAACTAGCAGCCCAGCCCCTGTATAGACCAATCAGACCCTCTGATCGCACAACTTCTGAGAGCGCCCCTGCCATGTGAGGCGGGCATTTCCCTTGCAGAGCTCCGACCATCAACCGCTTTCTTGCAACCTCCAGAGGATAACTAAGAGTGCTTGCCGTCAAGCCTGAGGGGGCATTCAAACATAGTTTGAGAGACACAAAAACATGAAGAGAAAAACTAAGCACTTCTTCCAACTTTTTACCAGTTTAAGTTTGAACCTTGTTGACTTATCAAGTAAGCATTATTTGTCTTTACAACTCTGGTTAACAAGGTATCGTGGAAATATAAAAGACTAGCAGTAAGCTCAGATGTTAACAATGAACGAGAGACAGCGAAATTACCAGAAAGAGCACCAACTACGAGCATCTCTCCACGAGTTAAAGAATCTTTTTTCTTTGCCAAGCAGTATGATTTCTTCATTGTCTCATACAAGAAATAATAACATGTACTGTAAGGAAGCATGCCAATCAATGTGGGTGAAATCCCAGCATATAAAGCACCAACTCCACCATCCTTGTACATCTTGTGTACTGCAATACTTAGATTGGGATAGACCTCAGGACTCACAGTCAATCTGTCCTGTGTAAGATAAAGGAAGCAACCATGCAAGTGAGGAGTAATATAGTAGGAAAACCACCTCTGAGGATAAAACAAAAGGTAGTAACAATTCGTAAAGCCAGATTATAGAAGAAAATTACAAAACCGATGACAAAAAATATCAGCATACTCTCTCAATTATCCAGGGAAATATCTTCATGCAAATATACCTTAATAACTTCAAGAGGATGACAAGCAAGAGTGCCAACGATTCCAGCAGCCGCACCAGCTATAGCAACGGGAGACAACCAGGAGAGATTAAAACTGATATTGAGATGTCCTATCTGCAAACTTGGGCCTTCAGTTTGACTCCATCTCTCTTGTGCGGATGTCATTGCTCGCTTGACATATTCAAATGTTCCCAGCTCAATTGCCTGTGTAGGAACTATACGCAGCATGTTTATTGCGTTTCCAGCCCAAAGCCCCTGCCAACCTTGTTGTTCAATAATCTGAACGAAACTACCATAAATGTGTTTGGACCCGACACCGACCACCATTCTTGTCCTGCATGGTTCAACTATCATATCAGACAAGAAAAGAAAACAATGTTGTTCGCAACCTGATCCGAGAAATTAAAGTCAAAATTTAAGCTTAGCAAAATCAATGCATAATTTTCAAGACCTTATATGGTAGAAACTCAATAGCTGTTCCAATTCCTAGCATTTGCAGTGCAACTAATTCTAACAGGATTCAATGCCAACCAAAACAGGTATCAGAGCTACGCTAAATGACTCTCGTTCAACATGTGTCAGAGCTTATTACTCTACCTTGCAGTGAAATATTTCCCTAGAATCCTTTGAGTTTCAGAGTTATTCACCTATCTGCAGAGCCCAAACCCAAGAGCATCATAGAATAGACAAAATCAAAATTCAGATATCATGTCAATGCATAGATACTTGAAGATAGTTTTACAAGTAAATGAAGATAAGCTAAATATAGGATAACTAACAGAATTTGTGTGAGTGTAACATATAGAAAAAGATTTTAGATCAGTGGCATATGACAAATATCTAAAAAATGTACAAATACTGAATTGAGAAAAATGTGAAATTTTGTTTCAGCATTATAAAAAGGACTGTGCAATGAACTGCCTTATATAGCATAAAGAACATGTGTCTACGGTATAAGGGGAATGATGCTACATGTGCAATAGGATATTAAACCCACCAGCAACCTTTCTTACGAGTCCAACAAACTCAGTGAAAGACAAAATATAAGCAACAATTTTCAACAAAGAAGATACAAGCTGTCAACCACTAAATTTTACAACATTGTTTGATTATCATAATATGCGATTTCACATTTGCTTTAGATTTCATTTGTAACACTATTTATTCTTTCAGTAGAGAAAGCAATCATTTGAATATATAGGCCGTGCTAAATCTGCAACTAGAATCGTATGATACAGATCGAACAAGAAGGAGAAACCAACCTGATGGTCTCAAGAGGGGCAAGAATAGCTTTCGTCATCGCCCCAGCTAAAGCCCCACTTAGGAACTCGCCTGCTTCTCTAGTTTTCACAAAGTCCTGAAATAAATCAAACAAGTTCACTTTCTTACATGATCTGAAAGCTTCTCCTCCGGATTTCTGCCACTACCCATAATGAAAGTAATCATTTATCTTCTATATTTAAGATGATTCAAAGAATCAAAGCTCCATGCTTGATATAGTTAGGTCGACAAAAAAAGAAATCAGAACATGGCACTGTGAATCAAATAATACTCAATACTCAGTTAAGCAGAGAAAACAATTAAAGGGGCCTCCAAAATTGGCGTAAAAATCCAGAATATAATCTCTGAGGTAGTGAAAAACAAGGGAAAAGAAACAACTAAAATAATGGATTAAAAATTAGAAAGAAAAAAGAAAGAGGAGGGGAAAGGAGAAGAAGGAAACATGAGGGGGAAAAAAAAGACCTGAAATACTCGTCCAAGATCGGGAAGAGGAAGGTGGAAGGAAGCGGGCTTCTTATGGGGAAGAGAATGGAGATGAAGCTGGAGTTGTAGCTCCCCCTTGGGCGCCATCATCACTCCATGAATGTCTTCCATAACGCAGTAGCTTTTCTTCTGCAACTCAGATTCGAAGGCCATTGCCAATCAACAACAAAAACGAACCAAGACTTTTTATTCAATCACAAATGCAGTTCGATGTAGACTCGAGTAGTTGCTATACTTGATATTCTTATCGAACGGACAGCAGAGTACGTGAAAAAAACATGTGATTGATGCAAGACACATGGAAGAATAGGAAGAAGATGGGAAATGAAAGGCAGGAAAGTGAGAGGAGACAGAGACATGCCTGGTGGCGACGCTGCTTCTGGGTCGGAGTCTTTTGGATCATCTGACGACGAAATGGAAACTTTCGCGCCCACCAGCCACGGGCCACCCCACGGCGGCACCAACAAAGATATTTACCGATAAGGTGTTTGTTGTTTTGCCGCTACCAGAGTGTGGGTGTGAAAGCTAGTCCCAAGTCCTTGTGTGTTTTCCTTCTTTGAATATCTGGAGTGAAGGAAGAGAAGAATTTAGTATAAAGTCATACTTATATATTTATATTGAATTCAGTTCTAGGGTTTCTCCCTTGAAATGCTCAATTCGCCTCTCTTTCTTGCACCCTTACTTTCCTGTCCTTTCCTTTTCTTTTCTTTTTTATTGAAGGTTATTATTATTAATTTTTTGTTTGGGAAATTATATGAACAAATAAACTTATATGAGTAACATATATAACTCAAACTCATCTTCGGAGTGAAATTCTAATTTAGAGTTAGTCAATTAATCTGTTTATCAAGATTAGACTCAAGAGACGTTTTTATAAAAGTTACACGCATATATAAATAAATGTTGAACTTTGTTATTGAATCAAATTATGTGTTAAACTTGAGTTTGTATTGTTGCACTACTTTTGTTTCATCATGGTTGAACTTTAATTCTCTCTCTACTTCATCTTATATAACAACTAAAATACTTTCAAAGTTTTGCATGGATTGTCATCTCATTATAACCATCGAAAAATCAGATTAAATTTGACAATAAACATTATAGTTTGAACCAAATTATATAATTATACGGATTTGATACAAATTCATAGAGTTAGTTACACATTTTATTCCAATTCTTTTTATGAGTAGCTAGTCCGTACAATGCTTTGGTTGCTACATATAATATCATAGATCATAAATTGTTTGGTGTCACCAACAATAAAAATAATAATTAAATATTATTTTTGATACAAATTAAATTCAATTTGATATTAATGACTAGAGTTGGTAACAATTAATGCAATTTTCCCAACTTTTCCATTCTTGGTATTTAGATTTATCCTTTAATTAGTTTTCGATCATATAAATTAGAGTGAAATTGGTAACTAAGTCCTCATTCTATATATTTGTAATGAGTTTTTTTAGTCCACTTTGAGATTTTGATAGGTATAATGATGTGAAAGGAGACTAGCTGCGTGACGACGACAAATAAAAAAAAGCCTACATCTTTCAAAAAATCTCTTGAAATTTTATTAAAAATATATATATATCGTTTTGACTCAAATTTAAATTTGATTTCCTTTTCATCCATTTTATCAATTATGTGTCAATTGATTTGATGGTACAGGTTGGAATGCTACTACAAAGTTAAGGTTTGAGGCTGGATTCAACAAATATTTGCGAGCCCTTCAATTGATTATGCATAGATGAGTCGGTGATTTACAAACTATTTATGGTTTGGTTCGAAAAATATTTATACATTAGTTTTTGTTAGTTTAAAGGAATCGAATTCGAGTCCGAACTTCGAGCTCGATAACTTTTCAAGTCAAACTCAAGTCAAGTCATATCCAGTTCTTGAAAATGTTTGTTAATGTGGTTTACGAACATGTTCATTTAAGAAGTTTGCAAATAAAATCATTCAGAATTTGTTTATATAGTTTGTAAGTCTATTTATTTTAAGTACGTTTATATATTTTATAAGATATTAAAATATGATTTATGAATTTTATATGATTTTAATGTGTTAACGAGTTTTCGAGCTCGAGCTTTAATTTTAATTAGTCAAAGTCGAGCTTGAGTATATATTTATCAAGCTTGTTTTCAAATTTAATTGGAACTTGTGACAAACTTTTAGTGAGTCGAACTCGAGTTGAGTTCATTTAATTTGTTATCAAAATTTGTTCAAACCAAATACGAACGAATATCAAATTTATAATTTTTTAATCGAACCTCCATGGATGGTCTATAAGGTTCATAACTACTCCTCTTACATAACAAGCCTAACTCAGTTTATATCGTAGGCCCAACGAGTTCACGGGCTTATATGTATAGTGGGCCGATATTGGGCTGCAAGGCTAGTCCATGGGTTCTTTTGTCTTTCTATCTTCGGAATAAGGAGTTTTTATAGTGAAAATATGAGAGTGTATACATTGTTAATAAAATTTATTATATATTCAATATTTAATATATAGTCTATATTAAAAGGAAATAAGTTGGCAAAAATTACTAATATTCATAGTAATTTTTTTTTTCTTTCTTTCATGCAATTATAATTGGAGTCTTATTTAATGAGTCATTCCTAAAATATCTCAAAAATTTTGAGGTTTTAAATAATTTATCACGTCAAATTTTTAAAATTTTATTTGTAATGACATATATGAATTTTGCTGAAATTAAAAAATGATAAATTTCATAACAAGACCTAATTTATAAATTATTTTTCAATTTTAGATTCAAATTTTACAGTTTCTCAATAAGGGTTCAATTTAACATTTTTTCTCCATTTAATACTTGAAAATTAGATTGAGTTCTCAATTTAAGACAAAATTTCATTTTTATTTTCTTTATTCTTTTTATTTATATGTATAGATTTATTTATATTTTAATATACATTTATATTTTAGATAAATCAAGATAAATTAATGCAATTTATGAACAATCTTTATTACTTTATATTAATTTATATAAAAAAGGAAAGATGGAAAAAAATATAATAAATTCAATTAATAAAATATAATTTATATTAAGCTGATTAATATTAAAATTTTGATTTTGTATACTTTTATTCATAAAATTAAGATAATAAAGGAATTTTAATTTTATGAATTGCATTAATAATATGTATATATATATATAAATTAATATAAGTCGGATGAAAATCGTTTTAAAATTGCACTGACTTATCTCAAATTTTTTTCTGTATATAAATATATATTAAAAAATAAATAAATCCATAAATAAAAATAAAAGGCAAAAAGAAAAATGAAAATTTAATCTTGTCTTGAATTGATAACTCAATCTAATTTTTAAGTTTTAAATTGAGAAAAAATGTTAAATTGAGTCTTTTATTGAGAGACTTTAAAATTTGGGTCTAATTTTGAGAATTAATCTATAAATTAAGTCTTATTGTGAATTTTATCTAAGTAAAAAATAGTATTATAAATTAATAATGGTTATCATAATGAAAGTTATATTTAATATATATTAGTTTGTACTTAAAAACATAGTTGTTATATTATTTATTTGTGAAAAATAATAAATAAAGTAATTATTTAAATATTGAATAAATAGATTGCTTTAATTTTAGTTGGATCATAGTTCTGACTTAAGCCTACTTAAATTGATTTATTGATTTTTTTTAAGTGTCTTATCACATGTTTACAATAGTGACAATTGTCATAAAATGTTTCTTGATTTATTGATTTTTTTAAGTATCCAATCACATGTTTACAATAGTGGTAACATTGTTATAAAGAATTTTAATTGCAAACAATTATGTTGTTTTGTCATTTATAATTTTAATAAGATAATTTATTATAGAAAATCTTATTTTTCATTGCCAGCATACTAATATATATTGTTATTTCTTCAAATTAATCAATGAAAATAATTGTTTATGATTTTGTTTATATTTTTATATAACTTTGCATTATTTTTATAATTATTCAACTTAATATATTTATATTTGTGTTCTACATTTAGATTAATTCATAGAGTTCTCAATCAATTGATTGATTTATAATTATATATTTTCTGTTTTATTTATAGTCCAATTATTTGAAATTAATAAAAATACAATTATGTAAGATGAAATAAATATTTAAATATAGTTATTTGAATTTTATTTTTATAATAATTGACTACTCTATATATTCAATATGTATATAATTGATTAAATTTTGTTATCAAGTAATTGATATTTATAACATATTTAGCATTTGTTTAATGTGTGAAATATAAATATATACGGTGAAATATAGTTATTTAAATTCAAATTTTCTAAGAATTAAATGTTCTATATATTTTGTTTTCTTCTAAATATTTATATTTATTTTATCAAAAAATTAAAATTTATCACATGTTATATGACAAACCGTGCAACGCACGAGAGAACTTACTAATAAAAAGTAATAATTCTATGTCATTGGGTGCGATCTAAATTCGGCCGGTTCGATATGAATCAGTTGAGATTTTAATATTTAAATTATATTAGTATAATATTTATGTACAAATACCATGACTTTTATGTAATATTTTAATAAAAAAAATTAGTTCAATTTGTATCACTATTATAATGTAAAAGATGTGAATGTTATAACTAAGGGATTTAAATATTTGTTAGAATAAAAACATACGGAAGAGTGGACACATGAGACTGTCTGAAAACACGTGGGGCCCATAGAGAGTGTAGAAATTGATTCTGGGTCAAATCAATCCGAATTGCATGGATCTAGAAAATAGGATCTAGAAAATAGGATCCACGCACCAATGACATCAAATTATTTGTGTATAATAAAAGATAGTGTGATTTTTTTATTTTTTTTTCACTCCATGAGCTATAAACCATTGATTTTTTTTTTCTTATGTCCTATGAAAATAATATGATAAATTTTCCACATATTTCCACGTACATGATTACGATTGTGAATTTTACAAGAAAACCAGCTAATTAACTTAAAGCCACCAATTAGTTATTTCTTTTTTGTGGAATAAAAAAAAACTAGAACATGTACTCCTTGATTGATTTTTTGTTAAAATAGTAAAAAAACATTATAAGATGTAGGAGTTATTATTTAAGTACGGTAAGATTACAAATATATACTTGATTGCAAAGCTATGACAGATTGTGGAATATAGAAAAATAAAAGGAAAAGACAAATAAAATATTCACTAAACTCATTATGAAATAACTAAAGTCAATTAACATTTTAATATAATATTTCTCTATAATTTGGTTGGGATAATAAATAACTTTAAGATATTTACAGAGTAAAAAACATAACTATTCATGTTTTTTATTTTTATTTTAATGTAGCCAAATATCCTCGTCCAAAATAATAATGTGGAACGTAAATTAGATTTATTGAAGGTTCATTTGGATAGATGAATTTGATGAATTATTTAAAATCCATATAGTAAATCAATTAGTGGTGTTTGGTGGAATATAAATTTGAAAATTATGATTTTCATTTTAAATTAATTTAGAGCAATTTTGATGGATTTTAAATCAACTCTAATTTGTATGAATTTAAAATTCACTTATTTTAAATTTTAAATCATTCTATCCAAAAATTTGAAGCAAAGTAAAATAGTTAAAGATGGCTGATGCACATGAAAGTTACTAATTGCTTCAAGACACTAAAAAAAATTGATAATCTCTGTGTAATACTTTCATCGAACTCTCCGTAATACAAATATACAATTGATTGAACTTTCATCGAACTCTCCGTAATACAAATATACAATTGATTGAACACTTATAAAGTGAATTAAAAAAAAAAAAAAAAACTAACAGAAAAAAGAAAAAAAGAAAAGAAAAAAGAAAAGAAAAGGAAAAGACAGAAAAAAGAAAAAGAAACGAGGAGGGTAGAACCGTCATCTGTAGAAAGTGTCTGTAGTTGCCCGCAGAGGTTTGTTTTATTTCTTCTCCCATTTGGCGCGAAATCTCCAAAACCCTAATTATTCAATCGGATATGGTGAAGAAGGATGTCAGCAGGAAGGAACTGTTGGAGAGATGGAGTCTCATTGAACAGGAAGACGACGACGACGGCCTTTCTTCTGCTCCTCCCATTAAACGTCGTCGTCTCCGCCAACTCAAAGAACAATGGTTCGAATTCACTTCTAATGCCGCCATTAGTTTTCCCTTTTGGGTTTGGACAGATCACACTCCCGTCGCGTTTCTCCTTTTCTATTGCAACCTCGCCTTCAAATTCAGAACTGTTAAGTTAGGAGGATGAATGTTGTCTGCTAAGAAAAATGAAATTCAATCTTGTCTGTTTTCCATGTTTGAATAAAAAAAAAAATTATCTAAGCCAGATTAATCTGCTATTAACTAGGGTCACATTTGAGTGGGAGCTGTGAAGTAATTGACTTTCATGTGTTTGTTTATCTAAACTTATTCTAAAGACTGATCAACAATGCTCCATATCCAGGTTTTCAGATGCATTCAGCTTCCTGATATATTTGCCCACAGAAAACCACGTTTGGTGTGGCTATTGGGATTTGATGGGGCCTCTTCTGGAGACATTTTACAATTATTTCAAAGACGAGTGCCATGATTCTCCTCTCAAGCTTTTATGGAATAGAATTTCTGAAGAGATGAGAATTTGTACTCTATGCATTCACCAGCATCATCAAGCACAAGAGATGTATGAGAGTGAATATGAGCAGAGCTGTATTGATCCTCTGCTTGATGTGCTGCATAGGCTTGATGAAGAACGGATAAGCCTACACCTCAAGGATCTTAATGCTAGATTAGTAAGAGGGGAGTATGATATGCCACGTGATTATGGAGAAGTTGTTGGTGTTATGTTTGAGGTACTTGTGCAAACTTAAATTTTGGTTTTCCCTTTCCTGTCTTACATCATCTCCTAGTTTCAAAATGTACAGTCATTGGACTTTTGGCTTAACCAACTTAATGATGATTAATGGCTCATAGAATCTCTATAGATTTATGCAAGGCTGCTCTGCTTGTTGTCTGTCTTTGTCATGTCAGTCCAAATGGAAAGATGGTGTTAGTTCATTAGTGAAGGTCCAACAGACCTTGGCTTAGAAATGAAACTTTACTGTAGAATGGAACATATACAGATCACTTGTAGACAGTTCTTTGTCCAAATTGAGAAAGTTCAAATACATGTTTTCTCTAGATTTAAGCCTATGAACATGGAAATACTGGATAGATGCGTCATGCTGAATTCACTGACTATTAGATTTTGTATACTTACTTCTCCAAACCAATGGATCTCAGATTTTATATCTTCAACATTAACTGTGTTTGTTTACATAAAGGTTTTGATGCATCCAATCTTGCTGGATGACCAATATTTGGCTGTGGAGTTTCAAAAATTTATTGAAGCAATTGATAATTCTCATGAATTGACACTAGATGGACATCAACAGTATCTGGTATGACTTCCAATTGCTTTCCCTTGTTGTTTTGGACTTTTCTGTTATATAATACACCTTTCAGTTTCCTATGGCAATAATTCTGAACCATTCTCTCTTCTGTCCTTAATGTTTTTCAGGGAGTTTATGCATTGCTTTTTTTCAAAAGCAGAAGAGTGCGATCTATAGGTCTTCGCTTGGCTGGACACATGGGTAAATTGAGGTACTTCCACTTTTTGGTCCATCCGTAATGCTTTCATGATTTTGTTAATGTCTAGTATTCATGCTATAGCTGAATTCTAGAGGAGCATTTTATTTGTGTGCTGTTTGCCTAAGAAACATTTGAAGATGATAACCTGAGGTTGGTAAAATTGTTAGATGACAGTATTCATTCTACCTTAACCCTGAATGTTCTTGGCTTTGCAACTCTTGAACTCCAGCTTTTCTCTCTTCAGGAGTAATTTCTTCCTTAGGAATTGCATTTGTCGCCGGACATTCTTGCTTCTTTTTTATGTTGCTTTGCTTATTGAGGAATAGTTATCAGTTACCTGTGCAGCTTTCTTGACATTTTAGTTTGAGTCTTAACATGGAACTAATTGTAAACCTATCCTTTTCAAATAACGAATGCTCTGCTTGCACAGTATTTATTCATAATGTTATGATGAACTACTATGATAGTTAAACCTTGACAATTGTCCCCTTTAAATATTTGCAAACCATTTTTTTTTATCTATCTGTATCACAAATAATCTTAATTTGCAATCTGTTTGCATGCAACTTACAGAAAAAAGATCTTCATATTGTTTGACTCAAGATGGTTTAATTTGTAACTGAATTTTTGAACACATTCTTTTCAAAAGATAGATGATAATATACAAACAATCCTCACTACTAGTTTTTATGATTAAATCCATGTTATAGACACATTTGGACAACACCAAATATGATCATTGTCCTAGTTGTGTGACAGAGGAGAACAGTTTGCAATCATCAGAATTCTTTCTTGCTGGCCTAAAATAAGCAATTGCCCCCTGTTACAAACACATTTTCCTTGAGACAGGCTGATATGATGCATTTTATGATTTTGTTCTTTGGATTAGTGGATATTTTACTTCTTATTGTGATTATCTCAAAAAAAAAAAAAGCCATTAACATAAAATTACTTGGGGAGGGGTCTCATTGGGGAGAGAGAATGAGAGTTTGAGTGCCAGGACAGGAGTTTTAAGGTGCAGAAATTTTAACTGGCAGATTGCAGATGTATCAGGCTGGTATATGGTTAGCCTCTGAAAAAAGGTTTCCTGCCATGATTTTGCTCCTTATTACAAAAAAAAAAAAAAAAAAAAGAAAAGAAATTGTTGCGTTCCTTCTGTTGTATGGTTTATGGCATACTTCTTACATTTTGATTGTTGTTCTGTCTGTCTGTGTGTGTGCGTGCGTGCGTCTCATCTCTGTTTTATCTTGTCTTAAAGCCATCTTTGTTATCTATGGCACTGTTTGATTTGAGCTGTTTTAAAAACGTTTTTTAAACAAATTCAGAGTTGTACAAGGTTGAGTCTTGGATGTGGACAGTCCATGTCATAAAGGTCTTATCCATTAAATAAAGTGTGATTTCAAGCAAAAACCTTTAATATAATACTATTCCTTATTTTTTTTGCTCCCTTTCTTGCAGGAGATCAACTGACTTAGATCCGCTACAGCATTTACTCAAGAAATGCATGTACATATTGGAAATAGAAGGTGTGCAGGCAGCTATTGTGACATCTAGGCCTAGGGTGCAACTGGATCGAATAACCGTATGGCTTGGAATGAAAGCATTGTAGGAAGCAGCTGGTTTCATTTCTGAATATGTGTAACTTATACTTATTTTGTGGTTAATAACTTTTTCCCCCACTCTGCGTTTTAAAGGGTTGGGTTTTTAGAGCCTGCAGCATTTGAAGAAGGGATTTTAGATCGGTATCCCATTTTCCTTAGTATTGTGCTGAACCATATTAGTGATGACTCAGTTGAGTTTTCTCATGCGGTTAACTGCCTGAGACTGCTATTCGAGAAGCTTGGTACGTGATTCCTTTCTATATTTGATAATTTTATATGTGAAAACTATTGGCACCTCTCAGTTTTATATTTTTGTTGCACAGGTTGTAAACTATGGTTGAGGGCTACTCTGTCTGCAAGTGTTATGAGAAATACACTTCTTGGTCAGTGTTTCCATACTCGAAATGAGAAAAGCCATAAAGAAATATTTGATCTTTTCCAGCCTTTTCTGCAGGCATGTTGTGCTTTTAGATTTTGTTTGAATATTCTCTCTTCTTCATCTTCTTTGATTATTGGAGACCTAGGTCATGTTTTATACTTTATTACGTGTAATGTTCATCTTATTCTTCCAGTCTCTTGAAGCTCTCCAAGACGGAGAACATGAAAAACAGAGAAGGCATTTTCTTTACTTTCTTCTGCATCAAGTGCCTGTTAGTAGTAATTTTAGCATATTGATGCGGAAAAAGGCTTGTCAGGTTGCTCATCTATCTTCTATGATGTCTGAGCTAATGCATGCTATTTTAGATTCCTGCAATGACATCTCTCTGGTTTTATCATATTTACCTTATTATGCAGATAGCTTTTCTTATTATTCTACGAGGATACAGGATGGATCCACCTTGCCCACCTTCTGAATGTGCACACATGTGGTAGGCATCTGTTCCGGACATGTCTATGAGCTTTATTTGAAATGTGTGGACAAGTAATGTAACTTTTATAAGTGATGAGCACCATACCAGTGACTAATTTAGATATCCACTGTATTCTCCATTTCTCCTCACTGTTGATTTACAGGGGCCCTTCCCTTGTGTCTTCTCTGAAGGATTCATCACTGCACAATTCTCTTCGACAACCTGCAACGGACCTTATTGAAACTATTATAGTGTCTGATGCTTCTGCATTGATCTCTATAATTTTGAACGGTCACTTGCATCCTAGTGATAAACCAATCAGGCTTACTGATTATGGTGCTACAGATGAAGAAGAAGAGATTCTGTCTGGTTTAGATATTGAAGATAAGGAAAATGATAGTTGTTGGAAAGAGTTCACTTTGCAGCATAAAATAATTTCACAAGTAGATGGAAGCTGGATGTGTATTCCCATGTTATGGTTTGACGTGTTAGTTGAAATCGATCCATTGGGTCTTCCATTATCCTTTTCCAAGGCTGTTATTTGGGCCTTGTCTCAGTTTTCACTAATAGAGACTGAGAGGAGCACAGAGATCTCTCTTTCTGTCAGGAATTGGTTGGCCACATGTGCTTCAGAAATTTGTTATCTTTTGGGGTGGAAAGTTCCCACAGGTTCTGATGATGGTGGAGATGGCACGGAGTCGAGAAACTCTATTAGAACTTCAACAATGTGCCGTCCTTTAGTCAAGACATTCAAGAGGTTAGTGGCTTATTCAGGTGTTTCTGTGGCAGTTCAAGCCGGGCAAATGTGACTTTTGGCACTTGATAATAAGGGTCTAAGGTTTGCACTATGTGTATAAAAATTGCAGGTTAACTACTCACTACACTGTTCGAATGGAGCAAGGAGAGCTTAGAAAGCAGTGGGTCTGGGAGCCAATGATGAGCAACTGTTTGATACTCTTACTTGTGGATCCTAATGATGTAAATATAATAGATGTGATAGTTTTGCTTTGACAAAAATGATTCTAATATATATTTTTGACTGAATTTGGCTAAAGTTTGGCCCTGAGTTTATCTGGTTGTTGTAGAATACCAGACAAGTGGGTAGGCTTATTCTTGAACAAGTTTCAAACACGCGTGGCCTTACTTGTGGTCTGCAATTTCTTTGCTCCACACCATCCTCCTTGACAGCTGTTCTGATGGGGTTGAGACATGCCCTGAAATTGGTAAGATATTGTTGTGAAGTGGGACTTCTATATCTTTCAAGGTTGAGAATGACTTTGCTGGCAACGGTTAAAGTGCATTTTTATTTGAGTAAATAACTTGTCATCAAATAAAGGTCACTTGACTCAGTTGCATGGTTTTCCAGAAGGCTTCTTTATTTCAAGGGATAATTACAAAAATAACCGTTGAGGTTTAACATATTTACTAAAGAACCCAATAAATTTTGTGAAATATAAATATCCCCTTGCATTTTTTTATTTTTTTATGATATCAAGCTTGTTGAAGGGGATGCTTGTATGAAAATACAAATCTTAGAAGATGTTTGTAGTACCTCAAGGGGGTATTTGTAATTTCAAAGCATACTTTTGTGAATAGGTCAAACCTCAAGTGTAGTTTCTGTAATTAACCTAGAGTTTAATTCACTTAATTTTCTTGCACTTATTTTTTTTTTCTTTTGGCCCATCATATGCTTCTGCTGCATTTTTAAAGCATTGATTGCATGATATGGCTGTTTGATTGCCATCTATTCACCTTAAATGAACTAGTTAGAAGCCAAGTACTTATGCTGTATTGATGTAGTTTTGCCCAACATTTTTCAGGTTCAGTTGGACTCTGTTCTGTTAAACTTTCAGACTTTACACCACCTCTTCTTCATCCTATGTAAATTGCTCAAAGAAGGGAATTCATCTACTCAGACCACAATTCAATATCTGCAAGATGTTGCTGACGTTTCAAAATTTTCTTCGCAAGGTGGATTTCTAAAGCAACCTGTATTTGATTCTTCACCCACTGATGGTGGTCAGCGTTCGTCAATTGTTAGCTCCACATTATGGAAGAAGTTTAGCTGCTTACTGTCTCAGGTTGCATGGCCTTCAATTCTGATATGCTTAGATGGAGGCAAGACATTTACAGATTACACAGTATCTCAGGTCTTCGTTACACTACTACTACAAGATGTCCATGTTTATTCATTCTAGGGTTATTTTTTTAGTTTTACTGAGAATTGCCTTGGATAAATTTAGTATATATATATATATATATATATATATATATTCATAGATCTCGTGAGCATTTTTAATTTTTTAGAATATTCTCATTTTCTCTCATGCATCTATTAGCGGTGACAATGACATAAATGGTCCAAGAAACGTTTAACTAGCACATTAATCTTGAGTAGTGACTGCTAGATGAGAAATGTAATCTGCCATTTGCTAGCCCCCGCTGGAGTTTATTCTATTCACTCATCTCTCTATATTCTTGGTTGATTAAATTTTTCTTGAAGACCGTGTTTCTCTGTGCTTATTTCTGCTGTCTATAGTAGGAGTACTTTAACGCATTTATGTTTCTTTGTTTCAGATGACATGTATCCGTCTTCTTGAAGTCATTCCTGTTGTTTTCGAAAGGCTTCCTCAAAGTTCTGGCATGATGTTGGAAATTTTTTGTGACAAAAAATGGCTTCATGATTTTGCTGAGTGGGGGAAGTCATCACTTGCTGTCGTGGTTAGATATTGGAAACAAACATTGTCTTATTTGCTCTTTCAAATTAAAGCATCATGCAGCCATAAATCTTCTTCTGTAATTATTGATATCGAGAAACTTATTTCGTATGGTGAGTATTCCAATTTTCCCTTGATCTGTTTTTTAGTCTCTTGTCAATAAAAAATCATTTTGCATGTATACTGCATGATTTTTGTTTTGAGTGCAGAATTTTTTTCAATGGATGAAGTGAGCAAGCAAATAGCACGCCTCTCTGTTTCATTAACAGATGAAGGTTCTGCAATGAACAAAACTGCTACACAGCCAAAATGTTCACCTTCCGGAGAGTCATTGAATTGGAGAAACTGTTCTGCCCAATCTGAAGCTTTGCTAGTTGATGAAGCTAAAGTGAGTGCTCTAGATTCTGAACCATTGGTCGACATAATTCTTTCTGATGATGAAAAAGAATCAGATATTTCTACCCATAATGATAATCACACTGCTATAAATGCTGCTGGAGGAGAGTTCAAAGCTGATGTGAAAGAAAAAGATTTTAACATCCACGGTGGTTTGATGGTCTCCTCTGAGGCTTGTTCTCAATTTGGTTCTTATTATACTGATGTTGTTCAGAAAAAGAGCTTAGATACTAATGGAGGCATACAGAGATCTGTATCTCCTGTTGAACCAGAGCCACCAGCAAGTAAGAGAAAGGAAATCAAAACAAGAGATGGTTGTGTCCTGAAAAAGAACAATTCAAGTTTGATAGTCTCTGAGGGAACTGCCAATTCTGATCAAGTTGGTTCATTTGCATCTAAACTATCTTCCAGTAACAAGACCTTCTCTGATATAAGTATTATTTCTGCAAGTGAAGTTCATCAGAGTGCTAATAAAACTCTAAAAGCTAGTGATGAAGTCATAAAAGAGATAGTATGTGATACAGATGATGATGTGTGGAACTTTTCATTTTTCAAACCACCAAGACAGCAGCAGCCATTAGCTTCAAAGCCAAGCACTTCTTGCCCCAAACGGCAAGTCATCCAGCTTTCTCTACCTCCAGGGAGCAGGTCCGGCTCTGTTAGGTTGGGTGGTGGAGCGAAAAGATTTCAGCCTCCTAGGCTTGATGACTGGTATAGACCCATCCTAGAGTTGGATTTCTTTGTGGCTGTTGGATTAGCTTCTGAAACTGACAAAGACTATAAAAGTATGGGCAAACTGAAGGAGATTCCTGTTTGTTTTAAATCACCTGATGGATATATTGAAATTTTCCGTCCCTTGGTACTGGAAGAATTCAAAGCGCAACTGCAGAGTTCCTATCAGGAGATGGCTTCTTCCGAGGAAATGTGCAGTGGAAGTTTATCTGTGCTGTCAGTTGAGAGAATTGATGACTTTCATGTTGTTCGCTTTGTACAGGACGAAAATGAGTCCGCTGGATCTAAAAGCCTGTTGGAAAATGATCTCATTTTACTCACCAGACAACCTCTGCAAAATTCTATCAGTGATATTCATACTGTTGGAAAGGTATCCCATAATTGATTTGAATATTGCTATATGGTGATGTTTGTCTTTAGATGACTTGTATGACTGAGTGGTCACCTTATTTACGAGCCAGAAAACAGAGGGTACTGTGGGAAATTAATTTTGTGAAGTTACTTAAGCCAATTCAATTCTGCAATCTATACTTATGTGGTGTCAACCATGTGAATGCCTTCTTTTCCACTGTAGATGGCCGTCTTCAGAAGTAACTGAATTCTTCTTTTCTTTTTTTTTTTTTTTAAATTTTATATACTAAAAAAATGCCACCTTTGTTATGAATGTGTCAGTCGTTATATAAGTTACTATGCCAACAATATGATTTGCATGTGCATGCCTTTCATTTTTTTCCCCTTAAAAGAATGCTATTACTCTTTAAGTTTTTGTCCTTGTGTTGGACATAATTTTTTGTTATGTGAATAATGATCTTATTGGTAAGTTTCCTTATCCATCCTTCTGATTAATATCAGTTGATGGACTATTCAGTTTATGACTTACTAATCTTGGTATTTTTATCTTGATGCTTGTAATCTTTGGGTAGGTTACCTATAAACCCGACAAATTTGCTCGAAAGGTTTTAAATTATTCATCCAATGTTCGTTCTGCATTTTGCTCATGCTTTGCCTCTGTTCATAGGTTGAGAGGCGTGAGAAAGACAATAAAAGAAGATTAAATATCTTGGCTATCAGACTGTATCTTCAAGGATGTTCTCGCCTCAATCGAGCTAGAAAGCTTCTTACTGATCGAAGCAAGTGGTATGTTAGTCGTATCATGAGCATTACTCCTCACCTTCGAGAATTCCAGGCATTGTCATCAATAAGTGATATCCCTTTGCTTCCAATCATCTTGAACCCAGTCAATTATCCTTGTGGTCAATATGAATCGGAAGCTGAAAATCTCAGTAAACTCTCTCAACCTCTGCAGCAGATTCTCAAGGCATCATATAATGGCAGCCAGCTGCAGGCTATTAGTCTTGCTATTGCATTTGACTTGAACAAGGATCATGAGTTGACTCTTATACAGGGACCTCCAGGTGTGTCGTTTTTCTTTACTTTCCTTCTCTTATTTTCAATTGTGTGCTCTATGCTTGTATAAATATTAGTTTCTCCTTGCATCTATAATCAATGAGTGTACTTTTGCACCAGGAACTGGGAAGACACGAACAATTCTGGCCATTGTTAGTGGTTTGCTTGCTCTCTCTGAAATGAAAGATTCCAAAAGATTAATAAATGGTGGATCAGCATGTAGCAATATCTCTGGCAGTAATCGAAAGATGAGTCAGTCTGCTGCAATTGCAAGAGCCTGGCAGGATGCAGCATTGTCTAGACAATTAAATGAGGATGTGCAGAATAACAATAATTCCACAGGAAGCTGCAGTAGAGGCCGAATTCTCATTTGTGCTCAATCTAATGCGGCAGTTGATGAGCTCGTTTCAAGGATATTCAGTGAAGGTCTATATGGCCGTGATGGACAGAGGTACAAGCCATATCTTGTGAGGGTTGGTAATGCAAAGACTGTCCATCCGAATTCTCTACCCTTCTTTATAGATACACTGGTTGATAATCGTCTAGGGGAAGAAAAACTGAATGCACATGATGAAAAAAAGAGCAAGACTGGCACAGACTCTTTAAATATGATACGTACTGATCTAGAGAAACTAGTGGACCGGATAAGATACTATGAAGCCAAGCGGGCTAGCTTGCAAGAAGGAAATTCTGAATCTAATAATCCCGTGGTCGGAGATTGTGGAGATGGCAAGGCATTGTCTGATATTGAACTAAAAGTAAAGCTAAGGCAATTATATGAAAAGAAGAAAGCAATATATGCAGATCTTGCCAGTGTTCAGGCAAGAGAGAGGAAAGCTAGTGAAGAAATTAGATCTCTAAGACATAAATATCGAAAGGCTATCTTGAAGGAGGCTGAAATTGTCGTGACTACACTAAGCGGCTGTGGTGGAGATCTATATGGGGTGTGCTCGGAATCTACATCCAGCCCTAAATTCATCAATGCATCTGAGAATACCCTGTTTGATGCTGTAGTGATTGATGAAGCGGCTCAAGTACTTCCTTATCCCCTTCTTGTCTTATCATTATTTTCTCTATTGATTTGCTTTATCAACTGTCACCAATCGTAGTACATCTTTTTTTCTAGATTTTAATACTATATTTCTATTTTTACTTTGCATTGAAGGCCCTGGAGCCTGCCACTTTGATTCCACTTCAGCTCCTAAAGTCAAGGAGAACCAAATGTATCATGGTAAGTAGTTGATGAAGCACTTATTAGTTTGTGTTTTCAATAATGCCAAGCATCATTAATTGTTTTTTTTTTTCCGACTAGGTTGGTGACCCAAAGCAGCTTCCTGCCACAGTTCTATCTAATGTTGCTAGCAAATACTTGTTTCAATGCAGTATGTTTGAAAGATTTCAGAGGGCGGGTCATCCTGTTATCATGCTCACCCAACAGGTTTTTTGGTATATTCTTATTATGTAGCAGATGAACCTGACTATTTTATACTGCTGAAGCTCAATCTCTCTTTGCATTTCTTCATGTGTACTGATGCATATACAAGAACTATCTTTTCTTTAATAAATAATTTTTTTGTTTTGTTTCTTACTCACATCCCCCCCCCCCCCCACCCAAAGAAAAAAGAAAGAAGGTGAAAAGATGTATGTACAGTAATCAAGTGGATATTCTATATCTTTGAGGGCCTTTGTACCACTGAATTAATGTAAAAGTCTGTGGTTCTGGTAAAATGACGTTTTATTTATGTTGAATAATAGGTAATGCTCCTAACAAGATATGTGCTAGAAAAGCTGCTTAAGATTGAAATATACAGAATGGAAAAAGTTCCCAAATAATTTTTCATGTCTATTTTATTGTGTGCCAAATGACAACACTACTAGTGTGATAGATTCTAGTAAAAATGGATATTGAACTCAATTCCTGAATCAGTATATTTCGAAGTAGGTGTTCAACCTTCAGGAATTATAGATACATATGTTTCAGTCTTTTGATTGTGTGTGTGTGTCTCTCTCTGTGGGTGTGTTTTGGCATTATCTTTAAACAGACAAGGTAGATGGAAAAAAAATAACAACTTAGTTGATATTTAGAGGAGAGCAGAAGAATTGGAAGAGCTCATGTTTACATAAATCGTGTGAGAACTTTCTTCACTTTTAGTGGTGGTAAAATTTTATCAGCTTTGGAGACCCCATATGTATTCTGGTCAGTAAGCAGATATCTTAGATCAAAGCTGCCAATAGGTTGAGGAATCTGCTTATATTTCTAAGAAATAAAATAAAAAAGTTTTTGGTGGAAAGATAAATGTTTTCTTTAATGAATAAAGCTTATCATATGTCAAGTATGAAAATCTATGATTCAGTTTCTTCTCTCCTTTGATATAAAAAAAGAAAAAGTTTCTTCTCTCCTTTTATTCCCGTTTGGGTCTGTTACTGCTAGGAGTACTTGTCTTGTCTCACATATTTATGAACTTACCAGTATAGGATGCATCCAGAGATCTGTCGCTTTCCTTCTTCACATTTCTATGAAGGCAAGTTGTTGAATGGAGATCAGATGTCTAGCAGAGCTGCATCATTCCATGAGACTTGGTGCCTGGGGCCGTATGTATTTTTTGACATTATTGATGGGCTGGAGCTTCGTGGTAAGAGCTTAGCGTCATTGTCCCTGTACAATGAGTCTGAGGCTGATGCTGCAGTTGAAGTGTTGCGATTTTTCAGAAAGAGGTAATTAACCTACATTTATTTAATTATCCTGTC
This sequence comes from Scutellaria barbata, assembly GCA_028654395.1. NCBI lineage: Eukaryota > Viridiplantae > Streptophyta > Magnoliopsida > Lamiales > Lamiaceae > Scutellaria > Scutellaria barbata. The sequence continues at coordinate 45,393 of CM053645.1, read as the reverse complement.
AATGATTAGTACAATTAAGACACTGTTATTTGTAGCAGATATCCTTCAGAATTTTTGGGTGGGAGAATTGGCGTCATAACTCCTTACAAGCATCAATTGTCACTGTTGCGTTCACGGTTCTCCAGTGCATTTGGATCTGCCATCACCTCTGAAATGGAGTTTAATACAGTAGATGGTTTTCAAGGACGAGAAGTTGATATCCTGCTACTTTCTACTGTTAGAGCGTCAGGATCCTGGGCTGAAACACCTAAGGCTGGCTCTATCAATATTGGATTTGTTGCCGATGTACGACGGATGAATGTTGCTTTGACTAGGGCTAAAATCTCTCTGTGGATTTTTGGTAATGCGAGAACATTAACGACTAACCAGAGCTGGGCAGCTCTTGTAGATGATGCAAAACAAAGGAATTTGATTGTACCGGGTAGGAAGCCATACAGTTCAATAAACAAGTTCGGCTCGGAGAACAGATTAAGTGCGGGAAATTCATCTAATATGCACTTGGAGGAAGTTGAGCGGGGCATATCTGCAGGTGAACGTGTGAATACTCGAAAAGATGTGAAGCATACTTCTGAAAGGAAGAGAAAATGCAATGGTGCTGTACTGGACACTGACACTACTGGTGAAGATGTGTCTTCTTTAGTTAAGGAAGCTGGTATAGATGACAAAAGAAGAACCAGAGATGCACCAAATATGTCAGTAGCGAAAGAGGTTTCGTCCGCTGCCATTTCAAATTGTGATAATGAAGTATTGAAGGGTGCGATATCAAAATTGGAAGATAATAAAGTGCAAAATGATAAAAGCTCAGCCTGCAGGGATAACAACAAACAGAACAGGCTGGTAATGACTAATGACAGAAAAGGGGAAGATAATGACACTATAAGGAAACATTCAACCAGTTCTGTAAAGGTGAAGAGTAGAAGTCAGAAATACCTGAGACCTCTTGCTGATGAAATGCGTTTGAAAAGTATCAATCATGATAAACCACTGGAGGTGAAAGTAGGCACATCTTCTGAGAGGAGATTCAAGGAGAAGGGTGAGCCAGGACTTTCTAATCAAGTTGAGACACTTAATGATGCAATCACAAAAAGGAAACAGCAGCGTGAAGCTGTCGATGCTCTCCTATCTTCAGCTCTTATACCTTCAAAGAAGTCAGAATCATTGGTGAAGCCATCCACAAAGAGGACTCTTTCAACAACAAATTCCAGTAGTGATCCTATCAGACCCCAGAAACGAAGAAATGGTTAGGTCTTCCTTTCCCCAAGGAACTCATGTGATATTCTGTCAGTTAATTACCATTATAAAATTTATCCTCATTTTTAAAACAGGCAATTTCTTTTGGTTGGGATATGATAAGTTTTCTAATAATTTCTTTTCTTTTCACCATTTGGAGGAGTTGAGTTCTGGTTTAAGCTGAATCCTTGAAATTGCCAACTCAGGCGTTTCCCTTCGCATGCCTGCCATCCTCATTATTATTATTTTTTGAAATTCTACAAAATTACTTGTTTTTACCAGGAATTAAGGTTTTTGAGTGAATGTACAAATGTTGGCTTTATATCCTTGTTGGGGCTGTTCATAAGCAATGACTAAAACAGGCATTTTCTCACAATATGCTGACAAGAAACATTGTATTGACTATGAGTTTGAAAGTTATATAGGACACTTCACATTTTCAGCTCGTATAAAGTTTTGTCTGATTGGCTGTGCTTTGAGTTTTTGTTGTTGATAATTGATTTTTACTAAAATGATCAGATTAGTAGAAAGGGGGCATTTCTTGATATCCAAGAAGTTTGAAGAAGCCTTAGACAATCAAAGTTATGCTGAAAGGCGGCCCGTGCTGTATCAAGTTTAATACTGTATGAGGTTTCTCACTTCTGAGTTTTGACCCCAATGGTAAATATTGATTATTTGTCTCATTGCATAGCTTTTTCTTCTTGTCTTCTCTATTGCTTTGCGGTTGGGGAAGTGATTGGATGGCATAAAGCATTAACTAATCTTACACCTTGTACATTGATGTCGTCTCCAATATTGATATAGAATGAGCATTTTGTTTCCAGTATTATATGTTGATTTTTCGATGAGTTATATTTGACCCTTCCTTTATCATGTTTTAGCTTATCAAAGATTGGATCACGACATTATTCATCTTTCCACAGTCTATCATCAATTTGCACACGTAGATATGTGTATGTGTACAAATGGATAGTAGATGTTGCAGTTAATTTAATTCATCAGATACAGGTACAGCATGAATTATAACCCTTAATCAATGTGTTGAAGGGTAGATGGTTTAACTGTAACTGGGTTGCAACTTGCAACGATGGAATGGAAGTAGGAGTATATGATAATGTAAATTATTGAGACTTGAGAGGCAGTGGCAGTGGGCCCAGTTATATCGGATTTGTTCAGAATGATAATATTGCAATTGCATGCAAAAGGAAACACTGTTTGATTTCTCTCTCTGGATGGACTGCACTCGTATTATTTTCTACATTGGTTATCAAAAACTCTCTAGTCTTTGAGTTAATTATATGCGAAAAACTTAATCAAGTTTAACACTATTGTCGCGAACGAAAAGTCAAATGCAGAAATCCACGAATTTATAGGATCTTGGTCTAATAATATTAATAGACGAATCCCATGGTTTTATTATTGTTTGGAACCCCAATGCCATGCGAAGCAAGTTTAACTCAAAAGCCCCTAGTTTAGTGGGAATGCATCAACCAATGTGTCATACTAACATGCTCATTTTGTTTTGACTTTGAACTATGGTCCAATACTCGGATTTATTGTTGCCAAAGATTTAATAACTGATATATAATGACGAAAAAGTTGAACAAAATTTGTAATAGATGATTTTTTTTTCTCCCATACATGTTTAAAAACAGTTCATGTATTAATTTTTTTTTTTTCATGTAATGGATGATTTTTTTTTTCATACATGTTTAAAAACAATTCATGCATTTTTTTTGTTCATATATGTTTACAACAATTCAGTACAACACACACACACACACAATCCAATCACATTCTGCTGTGGTGGTAGTGATTGCAAATTGTACTTAAAAGGACTAAATTTATATGCGAACAACACATTCAATTATGTCCATTTTCCATCTAGAAAATGTACGAGTGATTGGCAATGGCATGAGAAGCACAAGGGCTACTTGCATCTCTCTATCTCTCTCTAGAAATATGGGCAAATCACATGGAATTCTATTGTGTGACATCTTCCACGATCTCCTAACCCCTTCAAAATCCAATAAACAAAAGCAGAAAAGTACATGGGAAAAAAAGTATTAAATATGGTAAGAGTCAATTAATGGCATTAAATGGTACAAGTTATTTTAATGAATTGGTGTAATTATGACAATCATGTTCTCAAGGCTTTTCCCAATGGGGGGAGGTACAGCTCTTTAATCTACATATCAACAGATTTGCACTTGAGATTATTATTCAATCATTACATGAATAATTGACTAGAGAGTTTTTTTTTTTTTTTTTAAATATTGGGTGGGAATTAATTATTTGCAAGTACTGTAATGAGTTGATTGGTTGTTGATGTGGATGATTAATAATTTATCTCAAAATTCAATAACAAGATTGATTAGGGGTTCCATTTCTAGTACATAATGACCGTATTAGACTTTTAAACGATTTTGAATTAACTACTTTTAGGCACAAACATTTACAAACACAAATCAGTGCTCAGATCATATTCAAGAGGATGCATGATCGAGCAGTAGTGAGATTTTTTCATAATATATAAATGGACAAAAACCAGAAACAACGTAATTCGATTATGATTAAATCGATTGTAATCTTTACTATCATGAAGATCCCATCAGAACGACTTTTGTTGCTAATAGGCCATGAACTAGACAAATCATTCTTAAAGAATCTATAAGGAGGTGATCCAAATATCTTGAATAGAAAACACATGAGATCGATAAAGATCAAGTACATTGACGCCAACGAAGGACATATTTGAAGAAGTAAAATCTAGAAACTAGTTAATTAAAATCAATTAATGGCAACTAGCTAGATCTGTTGAAACAAAAAAAAAGTGTGATAATTATATATAGAAAACCCTTTAATTTAATATACTTTTCTGATATTGAGGCACCCAAGACAGCCACCCCACCATGATTGATTATTAACTGGTCATCATGTATTATTGACTAAAATAAATTAATGATTCATCATGCAAGTATATTGTACGTTGTACTGATCAGAAGAAAAAAGATAAAAGAAAAGAAAATAACTACTTGTTAGTTAAGATAATAATCCAAGTTGAAGATAAATTAATGTGTGACTCTTGAAATGAGAGAGAGGAATCTCTAGAGCTACACTAGTTTTTCTGTGTCTATATATATAATGCCTCATTTTTTGCAATTGCTCACAGCTGCAGTGCTAGGACTAGCTGCTCCGAGCATATATAATCTCTCTCTTTTGCTTTCATATATATATATATAGAGAGAGATGGATTCATCATCATCATCATCATCATCATCAGGCAAGTCGAACAAGATAAGAGATATAGTTAGGCTTCAGCAGATCCTGAAGAAGTGGAAGAAAGTGGCCAACAACAACAAAAGCAGCAGAGCGAGCACGAGCACGAGCACGACGAAGAGCATTACGTTTCTGAAGAAAACACTGTCATTCTCAGAAAGCTCGACCTCAGCATCGTTGTCATCGGTCCCAAAAGGATACATGGCGGTGTGTGTAGGGAAAGAGGAGAAGAGATTCGTCATCCCAACCGAGCATCTGAGCCACCAACTCTTCGCCATTCTGCTCCGAGAAGCCGAAGAGGAGTTCGGTTTCCAGCAAGAAGGGGTGCTTAAGTTTCCATGTGAAGTCCACTTGTTTGAAAAGATATTGAGGTCAATGGATCAAGATAAGAGATCATCACTGTCATCATCACAATCATCCCCATCCTTGATCATGCTGCATCATCCCAATGATAGTGATGATCAGATCATCACTTGTAACAGCTACTCTCCAGATACTCATGATCAACTAACTACTCATCACCACCCAGCTCAGACCTGCAGGTGACATCCATCCACCTAATCACCACCTTCCTTCAACTTTTTCATATATTATTCTTGTTAACTAGTCTAGTACTTCATCTAATCTTTGGAGATCTACAATCATCATTCATCAAGAGGACTAGCTAACTACCTATAGAGTTTTAATAAAATCCTTTAATTTTAGGAGAAATTATGAATATTAGTTTGGATCTTGTATGTGTTTTTATTTTATTTTAATTTTGTCTCGTCTATTTTTAATTCTATACTTTAATTCACGTATTCCTATCTAATTTTTGCTTCTTTATATAAACGAGTTTTAGATCATGTGCGTTACATGTGGAGATTAATTCAAATTAAAGAAAGAAATAATACAAATATCATATATATAATACTTTTATATTAGAGTTCTAATTATAATGGATTTCTATAAGACTTTGAATAAGTTATGATTCTAATATAATATTATTTAAGTATGAAAATCTTAAATTACTATTATAACTTTAAATAATAATCTTTGATAGGGATATATTCGGCAATTCATATATTTTGTAAGAAACATCCACACTTTTATATAGGTAATAGATATATAAAATAGGGTATAAAAAATGAAATGCCAATGAAACAAAAAGAGAATATTTAAGGAAATAAGTATGTAGCAAAACAAGCTTGCATAAAAATAATCAAACTAATTATGTACTAAAAAACAAATTTAAGGAGAAATTAAATATGGAAAATTTAACTTAGAAAGCCTTCCAATATGAAGGTAAAAAAGCACGGGTATACAAAGATCTGACTATGGATTAAAAAAAAGAAGAAGTGAAATACAAGATAAATATCTTTCTTCTCTCAAATGACTGGCTCACCTGGAAACTCATCATAAGAATGATACTATGATTGTTTTCTAACGATAATATATAATTATGGTAAACAGAAAGAAAATGATCCAATACTATATATTTTCATGACACAATAATAAAGAAAAATTAAACGTGATTTGAAACAACAAAATAACCTAATCATTTTTCATCCTAGTACAACTGTAAAGCATGTGAGATGCATATAGGTGCATAAAGGGGATCTTCTCATGCGTTATTGATCTTGAAATTGAATAAATAAGCAACATATATATTGTCTTTAATAAATTAATATCCACCAGCGCACATATATAAGTATTTCTATGTATTTATAAAGTTATTGAAATTAATATCATGTTACATATATACAAAATATATATACATATATCATGCTACATATATACAAAATATATATACATACATATGTAATATCCAAAAAATTACTAATTAGAATTATATACAGACATCTTATAATTAAAAAAAAAAAAAGAGAGAGAGAGAAAAAAAAGAGGGGGAAATGAAGTTATATAATTAGGCACGTTGAGAAAAGTTGAATTTAAAAATGTTGGTAGGGTGAGCATGGAAGTGGAGGGCGGAATAGGAGTTGGATTTTCTTGATTTGAATTTGCAAGCTGCTAATAAATTCTCGAAATAATCTTCATCACAAGGGATCCTCAGCCCCCCTTCTTGCTCGTATCCAAACTCATCAGCCGCCATCTCCATTACCGCCTTGAAGTCCGGCACCGACAGGTACCTCGTTGGGATCACAAATCGTCGCTCTTGAGGCCCCACGTACACCGCCATGAACCCTTTTGGGATCACATCCACTTGATCCAAATCGGACCTGATCAACGACGACCTGCACTGATCTGTGTTCCGCCCACCTTTTGAATACGTAGAGTTCACCCGCCGGAGAAGCTGCCTCTTCGACACCTTCACCACTTCTGAAGCCATTTTTTTCAGTTTTCTCGAATTCATATCATACTTTTTTTTTTTGGTTTTTTTTTTTTTTCAGTTTCACTACTAGCTACTCAAATTATCTAATCTATCCTATCTTATTTATTTATGACAAATACCTAAATCTGCTGCTAACTTCAGTTTGTTTTCATGCATGCAATGCAGATCAAATATTGCACCATCATTCTATTTTAACCACCAAAGAACGAAAGAGAGAGAGATTATAAATTTGTCTGGTATTCCATATTATTAGCTACACCCTTGGCTTAGCAACTGACACATGCACATCGTTGAATTGCATCCATCACCTCACAGATTCGGTTAAATGTCAAATTAATCGACACTCTTTCAATTATAAGATTTTCAACATACGCACCCGCTTAATTCTATTTGGTATTAACCTTTTATATATTAGGCAAATCATTAATTCTATAGATGGTGTAATATCTCTACCATATACTTACGTACCATGATCACATAACATTTTCTAATATCCAACAAGAATCCCACAAATCCATTCATTCCTATATATCTATAATTAGGAATTCAATTCCATATTGCCACAATAACTAACTTGTCCATATATATAAGCAGTTGCATGATCGCCACTTGAAACTTGGATTGATCATCGTGAATATTTGTCTACCAGTGCCTTGGCTCTATCAGGTGCAAAGAAACGCGCCTGTCCACATCGATATCACCAATACATTTTACGTCAATTGTGTTTTGTAAGATGAAGACGAGAGCCAAGGCAAACATAGGTTTTTACTGTGTTGTGCTCTTGATCAGAATTAGGTGAAAGTGAAAAACATTAACGCTCTCACCTGTATAAACATTCTCTCTGCATCACCTATACTTCCATTCTCTTTCAAGAGAATGCCCTGCAAAAAAAGAAGATAATCCAGCTGTTTACCCTGTCTATTATATCCTCTAATGCTCACTGAATCCCACCTTCTTAGTTAACTCTTAGCAAGGTAGCTTGCTACTTTCAGCACGGATGATAATGGTGATAGTTTTATGTCTCATTGGTTGTGTGCAGATAGCCATAACAGGAAGTATGGAGTAAAAAAGTAATAAACTAACCTTGGCTAGGTAACATCTGAAATCATCAGGGTGGTTAGATATAAGTTGATCATACACAGATATTGCATCACTTATATGACCCCAATCTGAATAGGCTTTTCCCAGAAGCAAGTCAACCTGAAATTGCACCACACCAGCATGGACATATATTCAATTGATTTCACTTAAAACAGAACTCCAAGGCCAATATAGGCATAAACAATTATACATAAATGAAAGTTTCATGTATTTAACTTTCAAAAACTATGAATTTTAAAGGGTATCTTGAAGTTAACACAACTTGGAATTAAATATCACAATGATAGATGAAATCACACATACGGTCGTTATACTGTTATGAGGAGAATTATTAGAATACACCTAAATAAAAGTCCAAACATTGAGAAAGGCGCATCTCATTTATACCTTCACAGGCAGAAACCATTGTCTGTCTAGCATGATTTAGATAGGTCATCAATAATGAATTTAAGAAACCTATAGAAATAATCACCACAACAAGATAGCAGATTATAGGGATGACGTTGAAACAGAGAACATGTTTTCCTGAGTCACTTTAAACATTTACAGGCGCGGCAGTGAGCATATGCAGATAGTTTGTATCTGTACCATGGATGTCCAAAATCAGTTTTTTTTTTCTTCTAACACTAAGTACAACTACAGTCAAAAAATGTTTAACACCAACATATATGCATAAATACATGAATTTTCTGATGGGATGAAGGAAACTAGATTTCAGCCATGTCAGCATACACTTCAACTTTGCCTTTATATATGTGTAATCGAATGAATATTTCTACTGTAAAAAGGTTGCCTACAAACATCAATGCATTTTGCAACCACAGCATTTTAACGAACTGGAATAAAACTTGAAATTGTAAATTCAATGCATTAGGATAAGAACTCACTTGAATGGGATCCACATCAGATCTAGTTTCCACGGTGTTTTTGACAGTCCCGTCACTATCAGCAGTAGATTTTTCTTTATTCAAGCGTTCACGAGTTCCCAGTAGTACTTGAACAGCCTACTCAGGAAGCAAATATAAGTCAATGTGTGAATTAAATATTATCCATAGAAAATGTGAGAAACAGATGAAATTGTGGTAGACAATCGACATCAGAACAATAGGATTTATGCTACTCCATTTGAGTTGCAACTGTCGGATTTGCTTGAAACATTCCAGATAGTTCTCAATAGATTGAAAGACTAATACAATACTATGCAAGGGACTCCAGATGATAATAATTTAGTGACATGATATAGCATTGTTGCAAACAACTTCATTCATTTTGCAACCAAACAACCTCATCAGGCTTTTTGGCTGCCAGCAATGAATTTGTAAGACCTCGAAGGATTTCGAAATCAACACTTTTAGTTGCCTGCAAAAATTGAAAGAGAGAACTCAGTCCTGCAGGCAAATGTCGCCTCAATTTGGAACTTCCCCAAACAATGTGAAGCCATATGCTTAAAGAATTAGTCCTGTATATGCAACAAAAATATCCTTGTTAGTGATGAAGTGGCGAGGACACGGAAATAAGAGTCATGGGTTGATTAAGGCTATGTTTGCCTAAGCTTATCTCCTATATCATATAAGATGTCTATGGAGCTTATAAAATGCTAATCCTATTTTTATTTTACTAATACAATTTTGAAATTAGTATGGTCAAAGCTGAAGGGGTTTGTTAAGATATTAAAATATCTAAGAAACTGTTACAATTCTCTAGTATCTTATTTTCAAAACTTGTAATCTCATCTCCTATAATTTTAAGACATTCTATGACGCCAAATAACCTCTGAAACATCTATAAAGTAGGCCTCATGAGCACCAAATACACTCTAAGTGGCATCACAACTATCAAAAATAATCTTACAGTTGGCTGGCCTAACCTTGTGATACATGTGGTTTTGTGAGCATGTCACAGATATCTTATGGAAAGACTGGACGATACATAATGGGCATGCAGGAGGGGAGAGGATATCATTCCTTTTACAATAGAAAGAATTGCAAGTCCACGTGGTACCAGGAGCATAATTCCCGAGTTAACCAATTGTAACGTTTGAGAAAAGCATTCAGCTAAAACTAAGGCCTTAAGATTCTATAGTATGCTAACCCTTTCAGCACTTCTATAAGCAAGAACACTTCCTTCATAATCTTTGAGCTCATATTCGACTTCTCCAAGTAAGCGAAAAGCATCAGGATCACTTGGTTTCTTCTGCAGGTAAAGGGGGGAAAGTTAGAAGCAGAAGCAGAACTCAATCTCAACATGATTTACAATATGCTATGTTCATAATGATAATGACATAAGAGCAACAAATAACATACCTCAGTCAATTTTTCAAGCAATGCTGCAGCTCTTTTGTATTCTCTCATTTCTGCTAAGGTCACTCCAGCTCCCTGTACAAAAGAAAAAATGATACAAATTTGAAAGGGTTGGCTATGTTGATAAATCACTCCATAGAGTTGATGAATTTGTTCTGGTGCTGTCCAAGTCAGAATATTTTTCATCAGAAAGTTAAATAGCTGTCACAGGATATGAAAAACATTTGCTCTTATTAGCTCCCACTGAAGTTCTTCTTGACACACAGTTTGATTGAGGTTGAAATGCTCATTTACATAATTGTGGTAAAACATGAAAAGCATATCAGGGTTGCATTCCATTTCAGCCTCAACACAATGAAACATATTGGATGTGAGGCAGTATCAGACACCTATATACCGAGAATTTACAACGATAAGAGCTTCTGTGATCTGGGAACAATAGCTTGGTCAAACTCATTTTCACTCTGGCTATTTACAAGTTGTCAAGCATTATATTATTCTATGGTTGAGTTGTACAAACGCTTCCTTTTTATTCCCAGTTATAAAAGGACTCAGATTCCATTGGACAATGCCAAGTCTGAATCTTGAAATGCAATTCTATAGGGTATCTGTCTGAGCTAGAGAAAACATCCAAAATTGGACATTTGATTGACAGGTGCCTTCAGAATGCAAACCTCAGTTTGAGATTCTGAAGAGAATTTATCAGATTCAGCATTATTTGAAAATTATGCACTGATACCAGATGTTTATTAATTCACATAACAGATTCTGCCACCTAAGTAATATATACATATTTTTTGTAATTTCTTCTTTTTTTTATAGGAAGCCAACTTATTAAAAATTCCCACACAAAAACAAAGCATTTTAGCAATATTTGTGATGATATCAGGTAATATAAATACATCGAAACTCACTTCAAGAGCAGTTGAATCTTCCGGTGAGAGAGCAAGCATTTCTTCAAACTGCTTTAGCCTCTTCTGCAAAAATAAAAGTTCGTTAAGGTAGATGACTCACCAGTTGTGACATGTGCTGTTAATACCCTATAAATAAGAGACACATTGATGCAAAGAGAGAGACTAATTATAGAAGCAATGCAAGAAGACACTTAATTATGCTAAGTTAAGTAAAACCATTACATGGGATGACTGCGTTGTATTATCCAAGAGAAATTCTCAAGAAGTGCCAACACATGCCAGTTACCAAAGTGGAATTAAAACATAATGTCTTTACGACTATTGGAAATTTATACTAGGAAATATAAATGAAGAAGTAAGCAAGCAAACATCACCTCAAGGGTCGCTCTCTCTTCATCTGAAATTTTATTAACGGTGGCAACCTCCTCTGTAGGGCTAAAACTGTCATTTATAGACCACATAAGTTTTATTCACAAGTAGATTGCAAAAAGTAGATATTCATATTATAAATTAAAATTAGATACATGTAATTTGGAGTTTAGTTTCTGACCAAATGTTATCTTTCTATATTTGGTGTGGTTTAACATATTCTGTTTCGGGCAGAACCACGGAAACCCTCAATTTACGACCAACATTGAGAGGATATTTTATAGCGGACATTGACTTAAAGCAAATGGCCAGAGGATTTGATCAAAAGTTCTTGAAATTCTTGAAAACATATACCTTCCGGAAGGAAGAAAGTCTCCAAGAGCAAATACCAAGCCAAACACACCAACTGCAACTCCGACTCCAATCTACCATATTCCATTCTAAAATATGGAATCAGCGATCACAGAGCAACTCGGCACGTTATAGGGGAGAACCAAAACTGCATTGGATAACAAATCATATTACCTTAGTCCCCAGTCCAATCGTGCTACTGTTTTTCTCAGTTGGAGCATCATAATCAATTGCTCCATATTCTTTCTTCTCTTCTGCTCTTTTCTGCTCAAGTGCAGACCTTCACAGTTTGAGGAAGTTTGTGCTCAACAAAACTATAAATAGAGGTTACTTAAGAGTATAAATGAAAGAAAAAATCGGGAGAGAAGGCCAAGTACTGAGAAAAACAGTAAAAGACAACGACAAACTGGATGCTTTGCGAAGGATCAATTGGAGAAAAGGGATGGACAATGGATGTCAAACTGGTTAGGAGGCTAACACATATTTAAAGGAAGATGATCAAGTGCAAAAGATAAGGACACACAAAACGTTGCAAATTGAAAGTGTAATTCTTTTTTTCTGGATCTTTGAAAACGTCGTTTTCTTGAGTACTCGCAACCTACCTAATAAAAAAAAACTGAAAGAAGAAGAGTGAATGGAATGCAGCTCACTCTCTAATAGCTTGGAGACGCTGCTCGAACTCAAGTTCATCGGAAGAAGTGTATTTCATTTTTCCACGAGCTGAGGAGCTTAAACCGGGGGCCTCTACAGGGCAAAGGTAACTTCTTTAACAGTGTGGTAGAAGTTCAAGGAGCTAAATTAACAATGCAGAAATAGTAGAATAGGATTATTACGGTTAGGCAGGCTGGAAGATTGCTTAGGAGGCGATTTCGTTTCTCTATAACAAATGACAAGTTTAGGAATTAGCAGCAGAGGAGGACAACAAAGTTAAAGAAAAAAACGAAGACAATCAAATGAGAGGTTACTTCTTGTCGTCAGTGTTTCTTGATTTGGAGCCAAAACCGCGGTTAGTGGAAGAAGAATCCGAGCATTGGATCGAAATCCTAAATCCCGAATTGGGATTACGACAATGGACAGCTGATCTGATAAAGGAGAGATGAGGACGGAGCAGTGTAGCAGTAGCAGCAGCAGCAGCCGCCATAGCTGTATCATGAATTGGAGTTGTGGTGCTCACTACTTATCGTTGGTCGAAAAGATCGCGTTAACTTAACGCGATTTTGTGAAAACTCGCTACTAACTCCCTTACCTTATCCGGACGCTAAAACCTTCACTTCAGACACACAGAGCATTAGGGTTTTATCCAAAGATTTCATTTTCTTCTTCTTCCTCTTCAGCGATGGAGCAATCGGAAATGCCGTCGGGAGAGAACGATGACCGGAGTAAAAACAAGAAGAGTAGTGGTAGAAGAAGAAAAATGCCGAGCCCGCAGGAGCTGGTGGCCCATTACGAGAAGCAGGGGATGGAAACTCAGGATGCTTCTCTTAAAGTCATCGGAGATTTACAGGGAGCCCTCTTCAGGATGATCACCGCCAAACGAAACCGCGACGGCAGTTCTCCGGCGGACGTCACCTCCGCGAAGCTGGACGCCATCCATTCTCGCCTACTTCAGCTCGAAATGAAGGTAGATTCTAAGCCCAATTACCCACAGGCCCTAGCTCTCGGTGTTGCCTCTGCTGGGATTTGGAACGGTGTCGTTCAGCTCTGGGATACAGTTCGCCAGGCTACCTCCTCCCGTCACTCTCCTTAGTATTTTTACTGTTATTCTTAACTACTTGTTTGCTGCCCAGAATACAAATTGCTTTTGGTTCCTAGCTCGAGCTTCCATTATTGATGGAAATTGATAGAATATGTTAACTAAATTTAATTTAATTCAAAGGCCTGCCCTTGTCCAGCTTTCTATTTTTGAATTTGGATTTCTATTCTGTTGATTGCAGGTATTATTAAATTTGATTTCAATGGTATAAAAACTTGGAACTTTTCACTTGCATTCCTCGAAAAACCATTGCATGGAGTTATATGATATGTGGATAAAATGTGTACTATTTGTTGTAATTTCATCAAGACACTCTGGTTAATAACTGGTTGCTTGCTAAGAGTGATGATCACAATTAGAATATCGAATTACCACGCACAACTTATTCAAAAAGAGCTGCCTTGTGCCGCAGAAATTCATTTGCAGATTCTTCCTGCTGCCATGTTCATCTGCATTGCCGTAATCCCAGCATTACACATATTTGCAATTGCTCGAGTGTATTTCAGTCCATAGCCCGACAAAATTCCACAGTGGGCTTCATATATCCTTACCTGTTAACAAGAGCAGAGGAAAATATATTAAAGCACCACCTGCCAGCTTTAGGAGTGTTCAGTGGAGTTATACCAGTTCATCAGCTTAGCAAATTTCACATGTTATCCAGATCACAATTTTAAGCATTGCTATGGTGTCCAAGCAGTTGCAAACAATTTGGAGGATTCATTATAACTTACAAATGTCTTGAGGCAGCTCCAATCATCCACGAGGGGCTTTCCTCTTGGTCTAGCAGCATGCAACATTGCAATGCCATTTTTAGCTCCGAAAAGAGAGGTACTTATTTGCCTTATCTTGTTATCAACAAGCGTCCTGCTGCTTATTTCATTCAATAACTGCTGCTGAGCTTCAAGCTTCCTAATAGAACCTTTGGGGGATCTGTAAAACTGGTGGAAGAAAAAGAGTGGATCCAAATAGGAAAATTATAGAAAAAAAAATGATGGTTAGCAAGTAATTACAATTAACTTCAATAACAAATCGTGTTGGATTCAAGAAAGTTAAAATTTAGAAACCTTCCGCTGATAATAGAGGAGGTCTGCATCCCATTGGCTTACAGCTTTTACAGTCGATGGGGTGCTACTATATTTTGTCCGAGTGTAATTATCATTGTGTGCATTGGTACCGAAATAAGTGTACAAGAATTCCTTACTAAGCACCAGCCTTCCATATTGCATGACATGAGAACCGCCATATGAACTCTCTACCGCTGTTCTCCGTCTGACCTGTGTCAGTTAGAGTAAATATATCATTTCATGTATGAAGATAGAGTTGATGCTTGATGAGTTTACAGAGTCATTCCCATAATGGAGTTACCACTTGAAGTTGCTGCCCTAGAGTTTCAGACCGTAAATCATGTTTTTCACTGCATGTATGAAGTTGGAAGATGTTAAGAGATCAGTGAAAGCAATAAATGAGCCGAGAAAAGAACAGACTTGTGTGCATAGTGTAATTGTGTAAAGTAGATGAGCATACGCTAAATTTTTTAACAAGTATATACGTAAACCTGTGTATATTTACAAATGAGAACCTACAGAGAGATTAATTTATATACCTGTCTTCCATCCAAGAAACACTATAAACGTCCCCTAGACAAACATCATATTCTGGAGAAATGTAAGGATGGTCATCAGGACAATAAGTTGCATAACTGTCCTCTGTTGCATTTGCTGCTGTGATTGCATAAATATTTAGAGTCTGTGGGAGAAGACCCTCAAACATACTACCAGATTCACAGGCTTCAAGATAAAATACCTAGATCACATGTAGTAACAAGGTAAGTAGTATGGAGATAGTATCGCTGAGACAAGGAAGAAAGTTGAAGCAGGGTCAAAATACCAACCATGCTTGCATACGCCTTGGCTTCATGCTTTCTCTTCAAGACATTGATGAGATCATCAGCATAGACATATTCATCAGACGGCATCACTGTTGCAACAGGATATATCATCTTTCATTTTTTAGGATAACATTGCTTATCATCTAATGTTTAATATTTCTGAATCAACACGACAGAGATGAAAAGCTCAACATGACATGTAGTTTTTGAAATACTAACCAATCAGTCCTGGACTTCCATGATCGCTGTAGAATATGAATATGTGATCTTTAGGACCAGTATCAAGAACTTTTCCACTTCCTCCCGTGAGACCACTTCTGTTCCCAAGTATAACAGCAAAAAGGTTTTGGACATTGACATTCTTTCCAGTATAATCCTGAAACATATGGAGTTTACCTAACAAAAATTTGCAGTAACCAAAAGAGAGAGATTAAACTCCTGATTCTAACATTACCTTGGGAACTCCTTCGTAGACGTTATCACCACCTGGACTATTAATAATAACACCTGGCCTAGGATTCTCGGCATCAAATGCTATATCATCGTACATGAAAACTATGATGTTTTTTTCTTCCAGTCCACCTTTCTTAAGTATATGGAAGGCATGACATACGTCAGCCTGAAGCATAATTGTCAAAAACAGTACTTGAGAATAGATACTAAAAGCCCAGCGAACTCTCTAAAAAACCAGTGAAGAAGCTTAAGATATAAACCTGATGCCTATAGTTTCCATAACCACGCGAACCTGCAACCAACAGCGCCCATCTCGTACCCTCTATGTCATAAGGATCGCCTGTTGCTCCATCCTTGCTCTGAAAGAATCTCGATGGCTCTGATGAAAATCTTGGTGGATTTTTCTCAGATGGATGACTAGTGATCGAAGAGCTCAGTAGTTGGAGGAAGAGAAGTGCTCTGAGAATGTGATGAATCATCGAGACTATTGAAAACATGAGATTTTCTATTTGGTGTTGCCTGCTAATGAGAATTGTATACTGAATGATAGAATTTGTATCACCTATTAATCAAAAGTTGGATCAAAGGAGCAAGTCAAAGAAGGAGAAATCAATATACAGATAAGGAGGCCATAAATACATAGTGATGAAGATATCTCATGCAAATTCAAAGGCTAATCCTCACCAAAAATGTACGCAACGTAGATGTATCAAATTGATAATTAAAATAGCAAAATGCTCCTGTAAGGAAATACTAGGTGCCATAGAAAAGAGGAAAGCCAGCTAGAAAGCAGCAGAAAGTTGCCTGAACAAGAAGTTTAGAGATAAGTATGCAATAAATTTAGGAGAAGAAATGGAAAATCGTAATGAGAATAAAACATGGATCTCTCCGTTTCCGTTAATCACTGCCTTTTGAGTTAAACCACTGCCTTTTCAAGATCACAAAAACTCACATGATTGCCTCACGAAATTAATTTAGTGAGATGGAAGCTATCGGACCGAATTCATTTTTACAAATGCATACAGGTGTAGGTTGATTCGTCGTTATCAAACCGAATTCATTTTCACAAAACTCATAAAGATGTAGGGAATTCATTTTCACAAAACTCATAAAGATGTAGGTTGATTCGTGTAATTCGTATCGGCCCACGATAATTCCACCCTTTGACGATTACTTGGTCATAACAGCAGTTGTTGTAGACAAAATGCAATGGATTATCAAATAATTCTCATCTTTCTTAGATGCATTAGTTAAAAGAGAAAATATTATGATTGGAATTGATTGCACAACATAGAAATATGTAGTGATCATCAAAATAAAGTGTGAGTATTTTTACATGAACTCTTTCAACCACATGAGCTTCCCAGCAGGTAGTATGTACAAAACCACTCAAAAAAACCAAAAAAAAGAAAAATCCTTTGATGCAGCATGTCAAGGACTAGTTCAGTCCCAAGTGCCCTGGAACAAGGGACGGGAGGAAGCTGCAGTTTCCCCAAACGTTTTGACCAGATCAGAGCATTCAGCATCGTCTTGTGGGTGTTCCATCTGCAACTCCAATCCCAGCTCTTGTTCTATGTCATCTGAGGCCGATATCAGCAGAAACTCGCAGCCTTGATGGTTGAGGAAATCAGGAGGGTCGGCTGGGTTATAACGCTTATGGTGGCCGAATAGCCCCTGTAGTCGAGCTGGAAATGCTGCCTTCCTTTTATTGCTTAGTCCTCTGAACTGTGAAGAATGCTGATCCGGGTTCTTTATCTGGATCAGAAACGAGGCTTCTCGGGCAATGTTGAGTGCCTCCTGTGGCTCCTCCTCCTTACCTGGTGCTGGGAATTCAAGCTTGTAAACCAGATGCGTGTGCATTTTGCTACTCCCCCCTGCAGGATGGTGCCTGAGAATCTGGTATACACCTTCTCCAACTGCTCTGCACTCGGGTTGGTGCCTATGGCCTCTTGTTGCTGTATCATATTCTTCTGTTAACCAAGAAAACACTAGTTATTAAATTAAAAAAAAAAGGAGGATGTACAGATAGATAGACCAGGACAGGACCTCCTCTGAGAGCAGCCTTGAGGTGGTGGATGTTGGTTGTGACCCTGTCGACAAAACCCCAATAGGGCGTGCTCTTCTTTGTAGGATCAGGAAGGCTCTTGCGTCCCATAAGTATGAGTCGGAGAAGTTGTTGCTGTTCCTGCTCAGACTCGTCGGGGCGCAGAACCAGGTAGAAGCGCTGTATGTCTTGCACACCATGCGCCTCCTCTCTATCAACTTTAGGCCTGTAAAAGAAGAATATATCTCCTCTTTCCTGTATTCCAATACATTACACTATCAATCAATAAAACAACAACTCCATAATAATAACGTAAGCACGGAACTAACTGGATTAGTTAACAAAAAACATGGTTTAATCCACCTCAATTTCAACTCTGCTCTTGCTTTCCTCGTCACCTTGTCCCATCGATATTACTTTGTTATTTTCCACTTTCAGACTTGTAGTTTTACTCTTTAGTAATAATACAAGTATGGATGGAGAAAGAAAGAGGTGAGAAACCGAAAGATTGACACGTTGCAAGCCAGTAAGAGAATCCATCCACGTTTCAACTCTTTCATTAATTTTAAGATTTTCTCAACATTGAAATTGCTTTTGTTTATAAACATATTTTTATTTGTTAGCAAAATCAAATCAGCTTTAGACGTAACACCATTCAGTTTCCTACGCTTGATGATATTCTTAAAATTAACTAATTAACACTTATAAAACCCAAATTCATAAAATTATAACCTCGCATAGATTAATTTAATCATGTTATGCCAAATAACTTAATTTTTGTAACAGTTAAAACACATTTAAAATTTTAAAATAGTTGTTTTTAATTTTCCCTATTATCTAAATTGGTGTCTCAAAACTCCCAAATCCCAGTACTATGATTTGAGTGGGGTTGAAAACAAATGTATATCCATAGTTAGGGACGATAATTTTGACCAGCTTCGTGGGTATTCGATCTGACCCAAAGTATTAGAGGTGGAGTGGACCCGTCTCATGGATGGGGCGGGATGGGTCTGATCCTCCTCATGCCCCGTCCATCGTTCAGCATCCTACGATCCGTCCTCGCCCCGCCATATTATATATATATATATATATATAATATGCTATAAATATATATTTTAATATATCTATTATTACACTATATAAGTATGAATGTTTTGTCCATTTTTTATAATGTCGATTTTAACTTATTTAGAGTCCATATAAATCATAATTCCTTTTAAAAATATATGATATAATTTATAATATTTATTGATAAGTAACCAATTAAATTTCTACTTGGCGATAAATCCTAATTAAATTAGGATTAGAATTGAGTCCATACAAATCATAATTGCTTTTAAAAAGATATGATATAATTTATAATATTTATTTATAAGTAACCAATTAGACTTGAAGATAAATTCTAATTATATAATATAATGTAAGATATTTATTGATAAGTAACCAATTAGATTTCTATTTGAAGATAAATTCTAATTAATCATGATTTGTTTATTGATAAGTAAATCATAATTAGAGTCCATACAAATCATAATTTCTTTTAAAAAGATATGATATAATTTATGTTATTTATTGATAAGTAACAAATTAGATTTTCACAAAAACTTTTATACAAATGGTGTACGGATCTAGGATCCATACACCTGACCCGATCCAGTCCACGCGCCCCCACGCGCCTGGGTGGTTACGCTCAAACCCACCCAAATTCGCTCCAAGTGCTAGACCTTTATGTTATGTTAAGCATATTTTTATGTTATCTTAGTCATACCTTTAGAACCTTTATATTATATTAAGCATACCTTTATGCAACGTTAAACATACTTTTATTTAACGTTAATCATATCTTTATGTTATATTAAGCATATCTTTATGATTTTATGTTATATTAAGCATACCTTTAGGGTTTTTATATTATGTTAAGCATACCTTTATATTATGTTAAACATACCTTTTAATTATGTTAGTTATACCTTTTAATTATGTTAGTTATACCTTATGTATTATATAAAAGTATAACTAATATTAATTAAAGGTATGCATAATATTTACATAAAGATATATATGTACAAATTAGGATTTTTTTATGTTGAAATTATAGTTTTTTGGTCAAAATTAGGGTTTTTCTGCCAAAATTAGGGTTTTTTTAAAAAGTTAAAGTATTACATAAATGTATGCTTAACATAAAAAAATTAAAGTATTACATAAATGTATGCTTAACATAAGATAAATGTATGCTTAACATAATATAAAGGTACGACTAACACAACATAAAAGTCAGGAAAAAAAAAGGAAGTGTGTGGATCCGGGTCGAATTCGGCCCGACCCGACCCGCGTTGTATGGATCTAAAATCTATAAAACAAATGTACACAAGCCTCACTCATAGATTTTTACTTGGAGATAAATTCTAATTATATGATATCATTTATGATATTTATTGATAAGTAATCAATTAGATTTCTACTTGAAGATAAATCCTAATTAATTGTTTATTGATAAGTAACAAATTAGATTTCTACTTAGAGATAAATCCAAATTAAATTAGGATTAGAATTGAGTTCATACAAATCATAATTCCTTTAAAAAAGATATGATATAATTTAAGATATTTATTGACAAGTAACCAATTAAATTTCTACTTAGAGACAAATCCTAATTAATCATGATTTGTTTATTGATAAGTAACCAATTAGATTTCTACTTAGAAATAACCATTTTTTATAATGCCGATTTTAACCTTTTTAGAGTCCATACAAATCATAATTCCTTTTAAAAATATATGATAATAATGCCGATTTTAACCTTTTTAGAATCCATAAAAATCATAATTTCTTTTAAAAATATATGATATAATTTATGATATTTATTGATAAGTAACCAATTAGATTTCTACTTGAAGATAAATGTTAATTATATGATATAATTTATTATATTTATTGATATCTAACCAATTAGATTTCTACTTGGAGATAAATCCTAATTAATCATAATTTGTTTATTGATAAGTAACAAATTAGATTTTTACTTAGAGATAAATCTAAATTAAATTAGGATTAGAATTGAGTCCATACAAATCATAATTACTTTTAAAAAGATATGATATAATTTATGATATCTATTGATAAGTAACCAATTAGATTTCTACTTGAAGATAAAATCTTAATTATATAATATCTTTGGAATATCATAAATAGAAAAGAAAATCATCAAAGGTATATTGTTTTTATTCAACTCGAATTCAATTCGAAACCCGTTTAATTTCCAACAACCTTCGATTAATATATTACAAAATTAAAATTGAAAAATTGTGGGATGAAGAGTGTGCATCGTACCTGTTTGGTGTCTCATGTCATTTATAAAAAGGATGTTCATAATGCATTAATGATTGAAGGATATTCTGTGATCCAAGAGTGTCTTTATTAATTTCTATGTGCACTGAGTAAAGATGTTGTAGAGGCTTTGCCTACTTTTTGATCTTAATATCTCTATTGACTAAATTTTCAACTATAATATGGAATTGAAGATCAAATAATATTAATATAATTAGAAGTACATCATGCATGTTGTCCAATTTATGCAACAGTTAAGCAGTAAATGTTTCATTTCCAAACAAAGTGAAGCTGCAGAATTATTGCGTAAAGCAAATTTGATTTTATGGAATGAAGCTCCAATGACAAAACGATGGACAATTGAAAATGTGGGTACATTACTAAAGGATGTTACTGGAAATGATAAAGATTTCGGTGGAAAAATGATAGTTTTTGGAGGAGATTTTAAACAATTTTTACCTATTGCCATGAGCAACAATTTTACAAACAATTTCTACTAGCATAGTCGAATCATATCTATGGCAAAAAATGTGGAAAATACCATTATCCAAAACCATGAGAGTTATAAAAGATTCTACTTTCAGTGAATTCTTGCTACGAGTTGGTAACGAAGATGAACCAACATATGAGAAGTCTCAATTCCAAAAGAAATAATCATTGAGTATGATAATGAAGAAGATTTTATACAACGACTTATCAGTGCTATTTTCCCAAACTTACAGAATAATGCAGAATGAGCAAAATACATAACCGAGCGAGCCATATTAGCTACAAAAAATGAGCAAGTTGATAAGTTGAATGATAGGTTGGTATCCATATTTTTGGAAGATCCAAAAACTTTTAATAGTTTTGATGAAGCAATTGTGAAATAGGTAAACATTATGGAAATAAACTTTTAAATTCTTTGACTCTCCTCATAAATTGATGTTGAAGAGAAATTGTCCAATAATTCTTTTAAGAAATTTGGATCTTTCAAACGGTTTGTAATGACACAAGAATGGTTTGCAATTTTAGGGATAATATTTTTTAAATGAGTTTGGGGGAGTGGAAGGGAGGGGAACAATAAGAACAAGAAAACTTGCGTGATTCAGGTTCGAACCCGGATCATCACAATCTGCACCTTTATAAAGGTGGATACCACTTGAGCTACAAGGCTCGTGGTCAATTTTAGGGATAATATAATTGATGGTGAAATCATTTTTGGACAATATACTGGGAAACATGTGTTCATTTTAAATTTCAAGCAAAATAAAATAATTTAATAAAATTTCAAATTACATTATTATTTTTTGTTATGCAGACACCACTCTGTTACCGTTTTTCTTGAGAAAGACATGATACTGAATGAAGGAAAAGAATTGCAGCTAATTGTTGATCAAACACAACGGTTGTCATCTCAAAGGTGACAACGAAGAAATTTCAAGGTAAAATAAAAACCCAACTATCTTTGTTGTTTTATGAAAGAAAAAACCATATGCAGGGTCAAAGCACATCTGAATACTACAAACGATTGATTTTAAAAAGAGCAAGTGAGGTCCGTTTTCTAATTGCCCTAACCTACATTACGAAAGCTGAAGAAGGAAGATTAAGTGTGGTAGCTGAAGCCATAGAAAAGTTGGAACCCGTGGAGTTAAAAAAGGATAAATTAAATAACACAACCACGACAACGACAGTAACAACGGCCACCACAACAGATGATGAACATAAGAAAAAAAGAAAAATAAAAAAAATAAAAAACAAGGAATGCATCCACGTATCCAGCGATGAGGAGAATAATACAATAAAAAATTTATTAGTCAAATCACTAAAAAAGAAGACTAAGATCAAATAAGAAAAGAATTAGTAATTGACAAAATTACAATTATAATATTTCGTTTCAAAATTTAGATACTTATTATTCTTTTCTTTTTAATAATTTATTTTTTAAGAATAGAGGATTAAGTTACCTATATTATGTTGAAAAAATATTAATTTATAATAATCAAATGTTAAGTAATTTATATATACTTTAAAAAAATTATTAAAAAACAACAAGCTAAGTAAATAGATAAAATACCACGAAATAAATAAAAACAAAGGTCTCAAAAGTTTATCTCTCCATGTGCAACGCACGTGTTCTCAACTAGTATATATATATGTATATATTTAAGATACATATATTTAGAAAAATAAATCTAAAATAATTATAATTATTTTAATTTTATTTTATTTGAAAAGTGTTTGTTATGATTAAAGATGTAATTATACGAATAAATTAAAATTATTTCATAATGAATTTTATAAGATAAAATTAAAATGATTATAATTAACTTATTTTTATATTTTTTAATATATGTATCAATATATGAATTTTTAGAATATATTAATTTTTTCATAATTTTACTATTTAAAAAATTTATATAAACAGGGTGGGGCGGACGGGGCGAACCCACCCCGCACGGGACGGAGTGAAGAACAAATTTTCAAGATCCGTCGCGGGATGGGAAGGGGCACGAGGCGGGCCTGTATATTCTTCTATCTGCCCAACCCCAACCCCATTGCCATCCCCATCCATAGTTGGAGAGTAATTGAGTTGGAAAAATGAGATCCATTATTTCAGTTTTTAAACTCGGTATGATGTTATAATTGTATAATTAAATGTAAGACATGCATGATTAAATACATTCTACATGTATATGCACCTAAGATGAGTAATCAATTAGCTAGAGACACGTAATTATTTTGTGCAAAGTGCACACAAAATGTCTATATATTCCTTCCTTTGATCACTCCTAAGTAGCATATAGAGAGAGATTAAGGGTACATGTAATTATCCTACTGACCAAAAACAAATAAAACAAAACAAAACAAAACTTGAGGGATTTACACAATTTATTAACAACTTATTAATCGTCAATATAGGCGCATGGGAGAGGAGATTCATGATCGATGAACTAAGACCATGTCAAAAGACATTTTATAGTCTTTCAGTACACGTAACGTGTTCAAGTAATGATGTCGTTTATAGACGTAGCGTGGACAGATTATATTGAAATAGAAGATGAAAGATAGATAAAATAGAAGATGTGGTTTGGTCAAAAGCATATTCAGTAGTTTAAGGTGGTTAGGAAAAGTAATGAATTGATTAATTCATTAAGTGGAGATGGATATTAGGAGCTGGTCGTGATCATCATGTTGTATAGCTTCAATCTGGCGAATAGCCTCCTCTAAATCCCACCTCTTGTCAGGGTCTTCTTGGCAGCAAGCAATGCCAACCTGCAAGAGCTTCTCCATCTGCCTCCTGCTCTCCTGGCTGGCCTCCATTTCCTTGTCGAATACGTTGGCGTACTCTTCTGCAGCAATGCCGTTTATCCAGGCAGCCAGGTCTGCACTGGATCCCTGCACCAGGTACCTGCCACTCAGGGTCTCCAGTATCAAGATCCCCAAGCACCAGACATCGGTTTTCCTGGAGACATGGCAGTGAGTTGCATACTCGGGTGATTTGTATGCGAAGAGCACATTTTGGAGCTGATTGGTGTTGACGACTGGGGTTAGAGCGTAGTCCATGAGGAGGGGGTTGAAGTTTTTGTCGAGGAGGACGTTGGAGGATATCAAGTGCCCGTGCGGGACGGTCAGGGTTGGAACCTCGTTTTGAAGATACAGCAGCCCTTTGCCCACTCCTTTGATGATCTTCAACCTGGTTCCCCAGTTTAGGGCTGCAGAGTGTTTTCCATGGAGGTGTGTGGCTAAGCTGCCATTGGGGACGTAGTCGAAGACCAAGAGCTTCTCTTCTCTGCGATACAGATACGCAACAAGAGGCAACAGGTTGGGGTGTTTGAGCCTGCCGATCCTTCTCATGTGCTCCTGGAAATCTTCCCTTGCAACGTTGTTCATTTGTTTGAACCTCTTCACCACCAGCGCCTCCCCGTCCACCAACACCGCCTTGTACGACGCTCCAAAGTTGCCGCTCCCCAGCACCTCCGCTGACGCCCTCATCAGGTCCTGTAAGTCGAACTTCTGCCTGTCTTCTCTCACAAACGACAGCTTCCCAGGCTGTTGCTCCGATTTCTTTGCCGGTGCCTTCCCCGCCTGCTTACTCTCCCCTGCTGCTTCACGACTCGTTTCCACAACTCCAGGTGGGGGCACTGCCCTCCCCAGTTGCGGAGTTTGGCTTCTTCTGCGGCTGCATCTCGTGAGGACCACAAGCATTGCGATCAGAATCAGCGCCAGTACTGCACATGCTAGAATCAACCCAACAGGAGATGAGCCAGCACTCGATGGCTTAGCCTTGGCAGGGGAGACGACTGGGGCACCCACACATTCTGTTTGAAGAGGTTTCCCACACAGTGCTTTATTACCTGTAGCCAGAAATGGGACTGGAATAAATGATCAAGATTTCAATCTCATATGTACATTCTTTCATGTTTGATAGATAATTAACCTAAGAAGCAGGCTGGATCCATTTTGGCAAGAGCAGTGGGGATGGGACCCTCCAATTGGTTGTTGGAGACGTTTAGCGCCTTGAGATTGTCGGAGCTAATCCTGGGAATGGGGCCGGTGAAATGGTTGTTCTCAAGCCTCAACTCAATGAGTTTTGGTGATTCAAGAGAGGTGGGAAGAGGACCTGAAAATCGGTTGTTAGCCATATGAACTTTCTTCAAAGAAGTCATACCCTTGAAAGCATCAGGGTTAATCTGCCCAGAGAATTTGTTGTTGGACAAATAGAGAGACTTGAGAGCGCCGATCTTCCTCCAATCGGGCATGACCCCCTCGAATTCATTGCCCATGAAGCTGAGAGTACGCAGGAAAGGGAGAGGCGACAGAGCATGGACGTCGATTTGACCTCTGAGATTCATATTCTCGAGTTGCAGCCCCCAGACGTAGCCATTCATGCAGAGAACACCCAACCAGTTGCCCTTGTTGCCGGAGCATGGAGGGGTGGAGGAATTCCAGTTGGAGAGGCCCTCAGCATTTGCCAGGGAGCTCCTGAACTTGAGGAGCGCTTCTGATTCTTTCTCTTGAGCAGGAGCAGCAGCAGCCAACCAGAAGCTGTTTGCAAAGATCAATACGTCGATAATCACAAACCAAAACAATGACGATAACCTTGTTTTTGGGCGCACACCAACTGATTGCGCGCCCATCGCCATTGTTAATCCCTTGAGAGATTAACTACTGCTATGCTTTTCCGGCTGGCCTCAGCTCCTACACTTGTTTATTTATTACCTCTTTTCCTACCTGTTATGTTTTACTCAACGTTTTTTTTATTTTTTTGATTTTTTGATTGTTAAGTTCTGTTTATTTTTGGAAAATAATTGAGCATGAGTTTCGGGTAGCTAAGGCATGGAACAATTTAAGGCCAGCTTGTGAACACCGGCCGCTCCTAATATGAGGCATCTCCGTAGCGGCATTTCAGGACACCTCTACAATAGAAATTATCTAACCAAATTATTATTTCCAACTTTTCCTTTTCGTCCTATAACTTCACGATTTTTTAATTTTTTGTCAAATAATCTTGTGATCATTTAGTGTAGGAAACTTTTCCAATAAACATTCATTAGCCATTTCAAAGTTTAATTTAAAAACTACAGGTCAACCAAAACAAATTCTTATGATTTTAATACACGTAACAAATTTGGTTTTAGATTGTACTTAATTAAAAAAAGTAAAATTGTATTGTGTTTCAGAGATATAAATAACCTTGACTGTAAAAAGATAAATAATACTTTATTGTAATTTGAAACAGAATTAAAGAGTTACATAAAAAATGAGTTTGAAATGCAAAGGTATAACTCATAACGAGGTTAATCTTCTTGGTCAGGTTGGTAATGCTCAGCCTCCGCATCTCCAGTTCCATAATTCATCCAGGGCAGCATAGACTCAAATAGAACAGCAAGTGGGCTTCTGTCGGAAACATCGCGGAGCACATGGTTTTCAGGAATGCGTTGTTGAGCCTGTGGCTGCCCAATCCCACCACCGACAACCATGAAGTCTTGCAAGTTCTCAGGCGGCATTGTTGGGATAGAATCAGAGAATTCCGACAGCAACAGATGAGAATACCTAGCAAAGCAAAGACGAAAAGTTATCAGTAAAAGCTTTGGCTCACCGGATGAAAGAAACTATGCGGCAGGGCAGCATGCTCACTCGTTTTTCTCAGATGAAAATGCCTCTTTCCTAATGCAAGCCCAGTCCTTGGCATCACTTCCTTGCTCTTCCACCACTGAAGTTGCAGAGTCATATAAGAATTTTTGCAGATCAGGCAGTCTCCATATTAGATAACTTTTTTCAACATATATAGCAATCAAGTGATCCAGAGATGGACTTCCTGAATGTTCAGATCCAAACAAACAGTGCTTGAGTAAGGTGGTCCATTTCTGATCTTTTAGAGGTACCTTCGCCACCAATTTTTTCAATACTGATGGATGAAGCATCAAAGCCTGCTTCATGAGTTCAGAACAAGCAGCTTTTCCAATACCTGTTCCTTTATTGTCTGAAAGCTCATCACGTTCAAGGTAAAACCGGCAAACCGCAAGGGAATAAGAAAAGTTAGGGAAAAGCCATAGGGAATTATCACATTCATATTCCTCGGCAAATCGTTCCAACCAAGCATACTCCTCGGCTCTCAAAGAGTAGTAATCAATGCAGAGCATAGCACCCATTGGATCGTCTGAATCTAGAGAAAGCAAGAGCTTACAAATTTCAAGGGCAGATCTGTGGCAACCACGCCTATCCATGTTTTTCATGTGAGTAAAGAGTGATGAGAAGAATGGCTTATTCGTATCATGAACATACTTCAATTGGCAGTTCTGCCAAGGAACAAAAAGAGGATGCCATGCACATTCCATAGCGTAGAGACACTTAGCAGTAGCATCAGCTGACATTTGATGTTCGCCCGTGAGCTTGAAATAGTCTGCTAATGTTATCAGCGAGTCTATATGATAAGGATGCTTCAACAAAATGCTTGCAATACCATTAAGATCGTGATTTGACTTGGAAGCTTCAAAAGCTCTCTGGGCTTGGGCATATGATGATGAATGTGTATATCTGAATAACATAAAAACAACAAATTACATTTGATGAATCATGATGAGTGACATCCAAAAAGTGTAATCAAAATGGTCAGCCCCAGTTATCCTCCATTGCTTTCAATCATGCACCAAGAGAGAGATTTTTTGCGAAGTGTGATTTTGGCCTAGTATATTCACGTCTCTAGATTAAGAATGATCTATCTCTAACAATTTACAAGATACCAAGCTTAGGAGGCACTCTTCAGAATGCTATCATTCATTTTTAATCACTCATGTGTCGGCTTTTACAAATTTCTCTGATCAATAACAACTCCATTATGTTTCAAAATAGTTGCTTAGAACATAGGATTTCATAGACATTAACTTGAGTTTGTTGTTTCATCTGGATAAATGTATACATCGGGACATGAAATAACATGTTCTTTATGCTCTTTTCATTACGGAACTCACATGCAGTTACCTGTGCTAGTACCACAAAACAATTCTATATTTCTCTTACTTCTAGCAATAAACTTATATCAGTTGGAAGTCGAATTATTACAAAGAACCTCTACCCAAGGGTTACTCCCCCTTGTCCTACACGACCTCTCTTCTAATCATACAGCATGTTCCCCTTCCATCTCTTTCTCCTTTCTTCTAATATATTGCAGAATGTTTCCACAATAAGGTAACTTTGAAATGATAGGACACACAATTTATATGCCTGATAATCAGTATCGGAACATGATCTTAAAATCAAATACGAAAATTTGCAATTCATACACACACACAAGCACATACTAGTAACCTAGAACCTATTAATTAGGTCATTTGATGCAGGCTAGTTCTCCATCTACCAGTTTTCTTTCTTTTCTGTTTTAAACTTATTCTACACACTGCATGCTGAATGAATAAATTATTATTTCAACAATGAGTACAAACATCACACCACTAATATATCTCATATTAATACTTCTATACATTTAAAGAACTTTAAATATTGCCTCACAATTCTGCCACATCTTTAAGGATAAAATTTCTCTTCTCAACTACTCTGGCAAAAAAAGTTAAATTGAATTAAAAAAGTATGGAACTTAACTTACAGAAAATAGTGGACACCATCTAGAATCTCCACAAGTTCCATGGTTAAAGATCCATCCCAACGTGGCCAATGTTGAGAAGGAGAAACAAGGATAGTCCTTTTGAGATTATGACTCCCTCGTCTAGCACCACGCATTAGCCTTGAATTTCCAGATGAATGATTTCTTTCTTGTGATTTTACCACTTTAGAACCAAATATCCTTCGCAACTCATTTTCAGCGCTAAGAAATTTAGGGTCAACTTGTAATATAGAAGTCTTAAACTGCTTTTTCAGCAATTTGTCATCGCTATCTGTATTTAGCGAGTTCATTTCAGCAGGATAAGGGGCAATCTCTTGATGACCAGAAGAACTAGCTTCCAAGCTTAAGTTTTCTAACATGAGGTCAGATGATCTCAAGTCAACAGTTGGAAATAAATGTTCCCTATTTTTCTTCTTCTTCTTCTTCTTCTTCTTCTTCTTTGATTTAACCTTTGGCGCCGGAAATGTGTCAACAACAGTTTTTCCCATTGATGAATGCTCTCTAGCAATATCACAATCTGAATGCTCACCAGCTATGTTACCTTTTTCCTGCTGACAATGATCCATACCAATAGTGTAAGTTTCATGAACATCCCACATTTCATAACACTTGAGAAACTGATTTCAGTAACAATACAAATATGTGTGTGTGTGTGTAGAGGTGTTACCCCACTATCTTGAAGGGCACAAGTAGGTGTCTAATGGAGCAGACCAATGTGGGAAGGAAGCAAACCTGGTCAGAGTGGTGGTGGCCGCTGTCTCCACTACTCTTCTCATCTTCATCATCATCATCATCATTTTCTTCTTCTTCCTCAAGAAGATCAAACAGATTTCGAGATGGAGCGGAAGAGGTGGGGATTTCAGAATCATCATCACTGTTGAGCTGCTGCTGTTGCTGTTGCAGCATAGCCGCTTGTTCGGCCAGAACCCTTTTCATCAATCGAGCAGACATTCTGCTATGTTTGAAAATCAGTTATTTTTAACAAGATCTAATGTAGAAAAAATTTCCGAGTACCAAATCACTATGAAGATATAATAAAACATATAAGAGGGTAAAAACAGTCCGAAATTGACAGAAATTTAAGCACCAAAGAGGGCTCTGACCTTGAGCAGAAGAAAACTGAATCGATCAAAAATCAATAGGAAGGCAATTGAATCAATCAATCATTCGCCGACGACTATTACCGGAGAGATAAGCTTGCAGTTGCAGAGAGTGCGTATTGGGGTAGATGAGTCCACAAACATATGCTCTTCTGCTGCGGATCCTGAGTCCAGCTTCAAAATGGGCTTCCAACCCAACCTAATTTATAGAAGATGGTCTCCTAACCATTTGGGACTTCTCGATGGGCTTCATTTGGGCCTTAGTTTATTTTCCTAATTTTCTGTAATGTGTGTATTTTATTTTATTATTATGTTTTATTTTTTTTTAAGGTAAGGGCGATAAATTGGACGTTTGTGTTTAACGTATATTGAATCAATGTTGGGTCTTTATTGTTTTGCTGGGTTTAAAATTTTGGAATAAGAACAATAATATGAATTAAAGTACGAATTGACTTGAAGTAGGAGAAAGTTATAAGTGATCAATTTGATCGATTAATAATATAAATGAACATGACTTTCTTATAAAACACAATATTGCTTATTTAACTTGCACATAATATTGTTTATTTAACTTGCACATAATATTGACTTAGCTGATGCCATAGGCTTCACTCCTTGACACATCTTAAGCTCGTTTTCTATATTTTGATTTTCAAGTGTTACCATCAGCTGCCATTAGTTATTTTGTCTATGAGTTTATGAAGATAGTTCTTAAAGTGGAATTGAAGTAGGAGCTATGCTTCCCAGCCAAATTTCATATGATATGTGCTGATTGATACTGATAATTGCTATGCTATCACTTGACGATATTTTTTTACAGTCTCTTCCTGCTTGGTTGTAGATTGTATTATCCATTTCTGATCTTTTAGAGGTATGTTAGCCACCAATTTTTTCAACACTGAGGGATGAAGCATCAAAGCCTGCTTCATGAGTTCAGAACAAACAGCTTTTCCAATACCTGTTCCTTTATTGTCTGAAAGGTCATCACGTTCAAGGTAAAATCTGCAAACCGCAAGGGAATAAGAAAAGTTAGGAAAAAGCCATAGGGAGTTATCACATCTATATTCCTCGACAAATGTTTCCAACCAAGCATACTCTTCGGCTCTCAAAGAGTAGTAATCAATGCAGAGCATAACACCCATTGGATCGCCTGAATCTAGAGAAAACGAGAGCTTACAATTTGAAGGGCAGATCTGTGGCTACCACGCCTATCCATGTTTTTCATGTGAGTAAAGAGTGATGAGAAGAATGGCTTATTCGTATCATGAACATACTTCAATTGGCAGTTCTGCCATGGAACAAAAAGAGGATGACATGCACATTCCATAGCGTACAGACACTTCACAGTAGCATCAGCTAACATTTGATGGTCGCCCGTGAGCTTGAAATAGTCTGCTAATGTTATCAGCAAGTCTATATGATAAGGATGCTTCAACAAAATGCTTGTAATACCATTAAGATCGTGATTTGACTTGGAAGCTTCAAAAGCCTCTCTGAGCTCATAGGATTTCATGGACATTATGTCAATAACTCGAGTTTGTTATTTCATCTGTATAAATTTATACACTAGGACTTGGAATAACATGTTCTTTTATGCTATTTTCATTACGGAACTCACATGCAGTTTACCTGTGCTAGTACCACAAAACAATTCTATATTTCTCTTACTTCTAGCAATAAACTTAAATCAATTGGAAGTCTAATTATTACAAAGAACCTATATCAATATCATCAATTTCTCTATTTCATTTCATTGAGCTTTGGAGCAAATTTTAATAGAAGAAGCGGCCATGCACATAGTAATCATCTTTCTAAATGTACAATTTACTAAGTAGAATCATACATATTTATTGGTATGTAAATATGCATGGTATAATCATATTATTCAGTAATCTTTTGATATAGTGTGGTTTGTTAAAGGTAAATAATTGATATTAGATGTTGTTTGAAATATATTATCATGACAAATTACTACATAAATATATTAACCTAAAATAAGGTATACATCAATATCAATTTTGTATTTAATAAATGATATAGTATACAATTTAGTTGTGTAATTTATATATAATTGACTACGTTTTTGTTAGGACCATCAAGCGCATTACCGCTACACCAAAAGGATATCCAATGGACATAGGGCGCAACTTTAATGTCTTATACTTATGTAGCTTTGCGCTCACGGATTCGAATCTGGAAGAGCCGTGCCCCGCACCTATTTATGCTCCGACCCAAGGCAGGTTGCTAGGAAATATCCCAACAATCCCCCCTAGAGATGTTAAACGGGCTGGCCCTAGCCCTATAGGGCCAGCCCTATAGGGCCACGGGCTAAACGGGCTAGGGCCTTATCCGGTTCACTCTTAACGGGCCTCTCATAGTGAGGACCTAACCCTAACCCTAGCGGGCCTCGGGTTAAACGGGCCACTAATCGAGCTACGTAAAAAAATGAAATTTTGTCTTAAATTGAGAACTCAATCTAATTTTCAAGCCTGAAATTGAGAAAAAATATAAAATTGAGTCCCTTATTGTGAAATTTGAAAATTTGGGTTTAAAATTGAGAACTAATTTATAAATTGGGTCTTGTGATGAAATTTATTCGATTTGAAACTATACTTGAAGAAGTTAACATCATTATTCTTGCTTTCTAACATCAACTATAGATGCAATTAAATGAAATAGACCTCAACTCAGTTGGTGGAGTGGAGGTGTGTAGATCAATGGTTTGAATCCGATAGGTTGCAATTTTTTAATCGGGCTAAACGGGCTAGCCCGGTTAACCTGCGGGCTGGCCCATTTAACCCTCAGGTTAATAGGGCCGGATCAAAAAGACCCTGATTTAAACGGACCTCTAATATCTCGGACCTAACCCTGCATTTTTTAGGGCTAAACGGGCTGGCCCTATTAGCCCGGCCCGGATTAACATCACTACCCCCCAGCACCTGCCAGCCTCTCCACTTCAGCAACCCTTGGAACCCTCTCGACATCTTCCATGACTCGGCACCGACATGCCTTCTCGCCACTCCTTGATGTCATCGTGACTCGACGTCTCGCCTCGCGCCATCGTTATGACTCGGCATCTCGTCTCGCGCCACCGCCATACAGGCCATCCACACAGGACATTATGCCACACAGGCCACGCCACCCAAGCCGCTCCGCGGCACAGGCTCCACCGCCACTCGGGCCGCCACCTAGGCCGCTCGCCACACAGGTTCCACCGCCACCTAGGTCGTCCGCTCCACCAGCATTCTCTCGGTTCGAGGTCCGTTCACCTTCCTCGGGTCCCGGCCGCCAAGCAACCTCCGCTGCGCGCAAGCATCCTCAGCTCCAAAGGCCCTGACAGCTCCCACTGCAAAGTGCTCCCGGGAGGATTCGAACCTGTGACCTGCTTTGATACCAAGTGTTAGGACCATCAAGCGCATTACCGCTACACCAAAAGGATATCCAATGGACATAGGGCGCAACTTTAATGTCTTATACTTATGTAGCTTTGCGCTCACGGATTCGAATCTGGAAGAGCCGTGCCCCGCACCTATTTAAGCTCCGACCCAAGGCAGGTTGTTGGGAAATATCCCAACAATTTTGAATGATCATTTTATTCGAATTATCATTTATAGTTTAGTTGTCTAATCTATCATTTCTATATTTCAACATATCTTCACTATACTAATATAATCTTTCATATATACTAAAACAATAATCATCAACTGACATATCACATATGTTGCACAAAAGTTAACTAATCTATTTTTCACTACAATAAAAATGCACAACAACAACATGAGTTTACAACATTTTTATGCATTTTGTGTTATAGTAGACAAATTTACAACACTTTTGCGTAAAAGTGTTGTCGTTGTGCGAAAAAATGCATAACGACAACGGTTGGAACAATGGATAATTTATCCCAATCGTTATCATTGTACAAAAAAAAGAATAATTTATATTGTTATCATTATAACAAAAAATGAATAATTTATATTGTTATCATTGTACAAACAAATTTAAAATAAAATATTTTACAAAAATCAAACCCTAAATTTTTCCAAATATTAATGAATAATTTGAAAAGCAATGTCATTAGGTTAACAGTATCACATTGATTATTTTTTCAAATATTAATATATATTAATACCAAATCAAGTATTAATACATATTAATGAAATCAATTACTCTTCCCCAATTTGTTACACACTTCTCGTCTCTCAATTCAATTATCTTTCACAAATTGATCTGTCGTGCCAATTGTTCACCGACGTCACCATCCAACCATTCACTGTCGCCGCTGCTTCTCAACTTCTAGGCACCTTCACCTAACCCTAAATCAATCATTGCCCCATCGACCCAGCATTAAATCAACCATCGATAACCACCATCGTCCAGCCCTAAATCAAACATCGGCCCACCGACCACTAGGTCGATGGTTTAGGGTTTAGGGTATGTTTAGGGTTTGGGGTTTAGGGTATGTTTAGGGTTCAGGGGTTTAGGGGTTTAGGGTTCACAGGGGTTTGGGGTTTAGGGTTTAGGGTTTAGGGTTTGGGGTTTGGGGTTTAGGGTTTGGGGTTTAGGGTTTAGGGTTTAGGGTTCAGGGTTTAGGGTTTAGGGTTCAGGGTTTAGGGTTTAGGGTTTAGGGTTTTTTTTTAATGAAAACACCCTACGGGGTGGGGGGGTTCAGGCAGACCCCCAACCTGTATATAAACCAACCAAAAAAGAAACATCGTCAAAAACATAAGGGAAAAACAAAGAACAGAAAAAGAAAGCTAAAACAAAGCAGGAAAAAACCTAAGTCTAGAAAGCACCTAAGAGGAAGGAGAAGAACCGGCCAAACAGGCGGCCAAAATAACATCTGCCAAAACAAAGCAGAAAAACTAAGTCTAGAAAGAAGCAAAAGACAAAAAACCGATGCATCAAGGATAAGCACCACCACGGTCAACTCGAAACGACGGCCATCCCATCTGATCAAATCTAGCCAACACCTGGACCCGTCGAGGAAATATATCAGGAGGAAATCCACCGGCTAACTCAGTCTGACACCCTAAGTTAGCCAAATAATCAGCCACTGCGTTCCCCTCTCGAAGAATATGGGACACCCGAAACTCCAAGGATGAAAGGAAATTTCGGATGCATGTGAGGGACTGCTGGAAACGCCAATGACCTGTGTCCGAATGTGAAAGAAGCTGAACGACTAGAATAGCATCCAGCTCAATCCACACTCGGGAAAAACCAAGCCTCGTAATGTGGAAGAGGCCTCTCTGAAATGCTGATAGCTCCGCTGCTAAGCTCTCGATCGCTGATCCCCGCTCATGGAAGGCAAAGATGATATCACCTGCATGATCACGAATTACGCCACCGATCCCGGAAACCGCTGTAGAAGCTTGGAAGGCTCCATCAGTGTTCAGCTTCACCCAACCAAGGTCAGGTGGACGCCAAACTATCGGAGGTATAGGAGCCCGAGGGGGCCTGGAACGATAAAACAGGCCAAGAGATGCCGCCACATGAAGAACACCCCCCCAACTCCCTCTGCTAAGGAGCCTGCTATGGTGGAGAACACGAACCTGCCTCAGGACCCGAAAAATAATCGAGTCTGCACGAACTGGTAACCGTCGGTGCTTGCTATCATTTCTTGCAGTCCAGAGGAACCACAAGATCAAGCAAGGGATCACTGTCGTGATGTGTGTGCTATGTGTGTGCATTCCAGAGGAAAAATGCCTCCAGTAATGCAATATATGGTGAACGTGCACAGTGTGTGGAGGTGCCAAACCAAACATGGTGTAGAAATGCTCCCACACTCTCCTCGCTGTGGGACTCGTGAAGAAGATATGACTAGACGACTCAATATCAGAAGACCCCCCAGAAGACTGACTCGAAAGAGAAAGGTCCGGACAACAAAGACACTTCGAAGCTAAAGAAGCGCCACGAGCCTGAAGCTTGCAATCAACCGGAAGACGATCAAGGACAAGCCGCCACAGAAATATAGAGATGGTAGGGGTAAGGCAAGGGGACCAAATGGCACTAAGAATAGGTCTAAGAGGAAACTGAGGTCTGATCGACTCCCAAACCGACGTAAAAGAGAACCTCCCATCGGAAGAACCCTTCCATCGAATAAGGTCCAAAGAACAAGCCCGAATGGGGATCAAGCAAATCCGATCCGCCACCTCAGAGGAGACCACACGAAGAAGCTTCCCCCTGTCCCAACCACCATCACTCCAGAACCAGTGGACCAAGGCACCAGAATGACGAGAAACCTCCACGACATCAGACAGAGGCCTATCCCCCATCCAATGATCATGCCAAAAGCTCACCTCTCCAGAGCCCAAACACCAAAAAATCTGAGACTGAACCGCAAGACGAACCGAGCACATCCTCTTCCAGACCGTGCTCGAATGAGGAGAGACCCCTACACTACCAGGAAACTGATACCGACAATACTTCTGCAACAAAAACCTAGCCCAAAGAGACCCCTGCTCTCGGAATCTAAACCACAGCTTATACGAGAAAGACTCAACAACATCCAAGAGACGCTGTAAGCCCAACCCACCCTCAGTCGTCGGCCGGCAAATCGTCTCCCAAGAAACCCAATGCGTGTGTCTCTGCTGGCCATAAGAACCCCAGAAAAACCGAGCCAAACACTGCTCAATCCGCTGAATCATGTAAAGCGGAGGCTGGACCACCTGGACCAAATGAAGAGCCATCGAAGAAAGAGTACTCCTGATAAGCACAAGCCGTCCCCCAAAGGAAAGCGCAGTCCTAGCCCAGCCTGCAACCCTCTCCATGATCCTATCCACCAACGACTGGAAGAGAGCACCCCTCATATTCCCCTTATACAGAGGAGCCCCCAAATAGGTGATCGGTAAGAACTGCCTCGCGTACCCCAAAATTCGGCCAATCCGGCCCACAACCACCTCAGGACACCTCGAGCCCACAACAAAAGTACTCTTAGAGGCACTCACCATCTGACCCGAAGTCCGACAGTAATCCTCCAAAAATCCCTTCAAATGCCGAAGACCCTGTGTGTAGGCAGTCGTGAAAATCATAATATCATCTGCATACGCCAGATGAGACACCGAAAAACCCCCTCTGGTACCATACTTCATCACCGGGTACCTATCAAAAAGAGCATCTAAGCCGCGGGAAAGGTAGTCAGCAGCAAGCACAAAAAGCGTAGGAGATAGGGGATCCCCCTGCCGAAGCCCACGAGAAGCCGAAAAGAATCCAGACAGCTGCCCATTCACCAAGATGGAGAAACGACAACAACTGACACATCTCCTGATCAAGTAAACCAGAATCGGAGGAAAACCTCGTAACTCCAAAACTCGAAACAGGAATCTCCACTGAACCCGATCATAGGCTTTCGCCATGTCCAGCTTCAAAATAAGGTTCGGATGCCTTCCTTGGGTCCCAATCTCATGAACCATCTCCTGAGCAAGCAGAATATTGTCACTAATCAGACGACCCTGAACAAACCCACTCTGAGAGGGAGCAAGCAGCTGAGGCACAAACGAGGCCAACCTGCTGGTAATCACCTTCGAAATGATCTTATTCGTTACATTGCACAGACTAATCGGCCGAAACTGGCCCCAAGCCTCCAGCGATGCAACCTTCGGAATAAGAACAATCGTAGTAACGGTGAACGAAGCCGGCATCGGACGACCTTCAAAGAAGTTCCAGACCGCCTCACACACATCCGAACCCACAACCTCCCAACAATGCTGAAAGAACAAAGCAGAGAAACCATCCGGGCCCGAAACACTATCTCTCGAGATGCTGAAAACAGCCTTCTTAATCTCTTCACAACTCGGCTTCTCACATACCGATGAGAAATCCAACTGCGAAGGAGGACAAAAATCCGGGTCCACCTGGCTGAGCATCAGGTCCTCATCCGAAAAGAGCTGCTGAAAAAATCCCGAAGCAGAATCTCGAATCTCCTGAGGAGTTGTGAGAACCGTCCCACCCTGAGAAATAGAGTGAATACGATTAGCACACCTCCTCCTCTTCACTAGAGAATGAAAAAACCGAGTATTCCTTTCTCCCTCGGAAGCCCAACGACAAGCCGACTTCTGTCTCCAGAAATCTTCCTCCATGTGGAGCAACAAAGTCAACTCAGCAGACGTCTTTCGTAAAGCCGTCCGAGTCAACTCTGTCGGACCCTCATCATGAGCCTTCTCAGCCTCCAAAACGGCCCGCTCCGCCTCACTTTTCTTCCGAAACACATCACCAAAGACGTTCCAGTTCCACCACCTGAGGCGCTGCTTCATACGCCGAAGCTTTGTCTGAAGCTTGAGCATCCCAGTCTCACGACATGGAAACCCCCAAACCTGAGCCACTGTCCGACAAAAGTCCACATGACGAGTCCACATGCTCTGAAACCGGAACGAAGACTGCTCACGCTCCAACTGGGTGGCAACAGAGATCAACATAGGAGCATGATCAGACCAAGTCCTCGAAAGGTGCAACACCTTTGTCATAGGAAAGAGGTCCAACCATCGATCAGAAAACAACATCCGATCAAGACGCTCCAGAAGCTCTCCTCTCTGCCAGGTAAATTGAGACCCACTGAACCCGACATCAGCAAGACCACAGTCAGAGATCGCATCTCCAAACTCCTCCATATCCAAACGACGATCAGACACACCCCCAATCCTCTCGTGCTCATGCAAAATGCAGTTGAAGTCACCCCCCACAAGCCAAGGAGTATCCCCAACCATCTCCGCAATATCCCTAAGCTCATCCCAAAGGTCCCTCCTTTCCACCCTAGAACACTTCGTATAGACCGAGGTCAGGGCAAAGGCTCTAGGAAACAACCCAGAGGAGACCTGAACATGAAGCAGCTGATCCAAATCCTGAACCAAATCAATCTTTAGCGCATCCGACCACAAGATCCAAATCTTGTTACTCTGATTAGCCAAAGCATGACGAAAACCCAACCGACGACAGAAAAAAGCCGAATCTAAATCCACCATCAGCTCCAAAATCACCAGCAGCTGCACCCGATGCTGCCTACATAAGAAATGCAAGTGTGTCTGAGTGGGCGGGTTCCCAATACCCCTTGCATTCCAAACCAAGAACTGAGACATCATAAAAGGAGGTGCGGAACCACATCCCCATCAACAGAACGTCCAGCCGCCGCAAGCCGGGCACTCCTCCGAGGTCGTGACCTCTCTATCTCCTCCTGAGACTCCATGAAAGCATCAGGCTGCAACTCGTCTTCCTCCTCCTTAATAGCCAACTCGGAGGAAGACACAAAACTGACGGGTCTCGGATCAGGATCCACATAAGGAACCACATCCGTAGACTCAGGATCTCGGGTATCCTGATAACCGGGCAACTGATCATCCTCAGTAGACTGCAACACCAGTGCCTCCTCAACAGGCTGCTCCCCATCCTTCTCTGACTCCTCGTCCTCCTCCGAAAGAACACTAAAAGGGTTTGAACCCAACCCAACACCATCAGTCCTATCCTGCTTGTAAAAACCTGCAGGGACACTCTCAGCAGAATACAGCACCAAAGCTCTATCGTCTACTCGAACTGGCACATCGTGTCTAATCCCAGAAGACTGCCCCTCCTCCAGTACCACCTTCTTGCCCTCCTTCCGAACCCAAGTACCTGTAGGAACAGACCTCTTAGGCTCTTTCGGAGCCGACTCAGGGCGCTTCCTAGGAGGAGGCCTAGGAGCATTTCCACTCCTATAACATCTATCTACCGTATGACCCACCAAAGAACAAGCAGTGCAAAAATGAGGGATGAACTCATAGTTCACCTTCAACTCATGTCGAGTCATGCCATCATGAACAAACACCCTCTGCACCCGAGGCTTAAGCAAATCAATCTCCACACATATACGGACCTCAGTA